>OW285200.1:22400000-23887500 GCA_935421205.1 Xylocampa areola | reverse complement strand
CGCTCCCTTACGGCTTAGAAAAAGTACAAAAAAATCGATAAAAGTGGTAAAACTTACGCGCATCCTATAGTGCGATACACCAATAGTTGCGCAAAAATCCGGCGCAGGTGATTGTGAAAGTGCCGCGAAAATCGAATTGTGCAGTGCGCCGCAAATCGGCAAAAAGTGCAAAAAAGTGCAATTTAAAAATTTCAAAAAAATACGCTGCGTGATTAGTCGCTGTGACTCCTACCTTTTTTGGGTGTCCCGGGATTGTCTCATCGAGCCCCATCTTTTGACACCACTAGCGGATTTTTTCCGCCCAGGCGGCCGGAAATAAAGGCTAAAAAACAAGTACCACGTGTTTTCGAGCCACGCCCCTGGAGGTGTGTCGCTACTTTTGAAAACGTCATCCGAAGCTCTTCAAAAGACCAAGAAAGAAGACGCATCGCACACAAAAATCGGTCAGTTAGTTTTTAAGAAATATTATTGTTAAAAATTTACCGATTTTCAAAAAATCATACAGGCCGAAGGAGATCGACAACCTATATTTTTTAAATTATAGAAAAATCGAGTTTAGGCTAGAGAACATCCACGCCAAATTTCAAAATTTTTTGTTGTATAGTTTCTTTTTAAAATTATTTTCAAAAATAAGGGTTGGAACCAGCGTGGTCATAGAACCACCCTAGTGCAAGAACTTTTATGTTAAAAAATTATTTAGTTGTACTTTAATCTGCCTTACCTTTTTTACATTTTTAGAATCATTTTTTGTATTTTTCACAGTGAATTTTGTAATATTTTTGGTGTTTTTATGCTTTTAAAAATCGGGTTTTGAAGTTTCTCTGTTTTTACCGTGCAAGTTAAACAGATCAAAACAAGACCTATCTGACAATACCAAACACGGGTATCCTAGGTTGCATAGGTCACGAACAATTACGGTGCAAAAACCTGGGCGGAAATTAATAATCAGTAGGCGCGTACCCGCCCTAGGCCGCCCTAGATTTCAACTAGCTATAACTCTGACAAAAATCATCCTAACAAACCCGGGTTTCTTCGTGGGTTGGTAGCCTGACCTCTCCCTCCCTCCATACCTCAAATCTTCCCCCAAATTTAAGAATTTAAAATCCTTTTCTGGAAGTCCTATAGCACGGAGAACGACGAGTGGAAGAGTTTGATACCTCGCACGCCCCTGTGAGACTTTTGGTTCCGGAGATATACCGTTTTAAACATTTGACGGCCATATTGGTCCGCCATCTTGTTTTTATAAAAACACATGTAGCTCAGGAACCAGAAGTCGTAGAGCAGTGAGGTTCTCTCCATAGAGGTTCCCCTGTCGTCCCCCACCCCCCCAGCTCCCCTTTTAGTAGATTCGGAGTTCAAAATTTTACTGTCAAAATTATTATAGGAGGAGATAGGGCTTACCAAATAATTGACAGGGAAATTTTTCCCAACTCTCTGTGGCGTCTGGAAGCCGAGATAGCTCACTTTTTGACTAGGCGATCCGCCATCTTGAAAATTTTGATTGCAGGCGTTCTCGGCAACCATACGTCGTAGAGGGACGCGGTTTTGTTCCAGATAAAGAGCTTGTGGTGCTCCTTAAGATAGGTTATAAAAAGTGACTAGGTAGAGTCAAAAAATTTATATTGTGGAACAGCATCTCTACATTTAATATTTGTTTTTTTTTTTTTTAAGTTTATTTAAGTTGAACCGGACCTACTTGTTTAAGTATAGAAATAGGAATTTATTTCTCTTTTTACCATTGACTTTTGTATAATCAGTTAACTGATCCCCCCTTTACAGGGATTCAATTCACAACATATTTAGTTGTCCTCTGACAGAATCATTTTGTCAAAGTCAGTTGACTTTAATATGATCCGCACGCCGGCCAAATCGGACGTAGACTCGAAGGATTCCGGAGGCTCGCCGCGATCGGCAGAGAAAGCTGGGACCTCACGGGCGAACGTGAGACGCAGCATTGGGGAATGGGAGGCTGGAAAAGCGGAGCCCAAGGCCAACCCAAAACCTGGTGCAACTCTGCAGGTCGCACAGAAAGTCCACGGTTCTCTGGGGACGCGGCGGGCTTCCGCGGACGCTGCGGGACCCAGCAACAAGCCCGAGTTGAAGTACCCCAACCTGACAGCGGAGGCGAGAGCTTGCCTAAATAAGGCAAAGCTTCACTTGGGCAACTCTCGCAACCTCAAGACCGAGATAAAGACGGAGGTTCTGGGGGCTATAACTCGGCTCTACGAAATAGTAAAAGAGTCGGAAAGGTCGAAACCCCTTGCCACTGCTGCGTCCACTCCGACTATCGACCACACCAGCCTGCTTCCACCCAGTGAGGAAACCGGTGAACACAAGGATCTTGTTGAGCGGCTTGAGGAAAATAGCGCTCTGCTTAAAGAGAACCTAAGCAAAATGGAGTTGTTGCGAGATTCTTTGGCGTCAAGAGACATTGTTGAGGAGAGAACATACGCGTCTGTGGCTGCTGCGCACAACAGCCAAACCGTGGCTCAGGTCCTAGGGCGAGCAACACTGCACACCGTAGTTGTCTCCTCAACAAATGAAACTGAAACTGGAGAAGAGGTACTAGAAAGGGTAAGAAAGGCAGTTGACGCGAAGGAGGGTTGGGTGCAAGTGGAGAAGGTTAGGAAAGCGAAGGACAGGAAAATAATACTGGGATGTCAATCAAAAGAGGAGAGGAGTAAAGTTAAGAAAAGACTAGAGGCAGTTGGCGAGGGACTCGTCGTCGAGGAAATGAAAAACCGAGACCCGCTTCTGATTTTGAGGGACGTGTTGCTGGTGCACAGTGACGAGGAGGTACTGAAGGCCCTAAGAAATCAGAATCGGGAACTGTTTCACGGCCTTGCAGTCGAGGACCAACGGACGGCCATCAAGTTCCGCAAGAAGACGCGCAACCCCCACCTAAATCATATTGTTATCAGTGTGTCCCCATTAATCTGGAGGAGGGCCATAGAAGGAGTAAAAGTTCGAATCGACCTCCAGAATGTGCGCGTCGAAGATCAGACGCCACTGGTGCAGTGTACCCGCTGCTTAGGCTATGGACATAGCAAACGGTTTTGCAAGCAGTCAGCCGATCTGTGCAGTCACTGCGGCGGCCCGCACCTTAGAGCCGATTGCCCGGATAGACAGACGGGCGAACCAGCGGTGTGCGTGAACTGCACCAAGGCAAAACTGGGGAACACTGAACACAATGCTTTCAGCACTGAATGCCCTGTGCAAAAGAAGTGGGATGCACTGGCTCGAGCCTCAATAGCGTATTGCTAAAGTTGCACCTGGTACCTACCAGTACAAAATTGTCCAGGCCAACCTGCAACGGAGTCAGCTGGCCACAAACGAGCTGTTTTTGGAAGCTGACAGGCGCAAACTTGCCATAGCGTTACTCCAGGAGCCCTATGTAGGAGCGGTGAGAAGGATGAAGGGCTACCGGGGCGTTAGGGTCTTCCAGAGCTCTGAGGGTGGAGAAGGGACTGTAAAAGCAGCAATAGCTGTCCTTGACCAAAACTTGGACATCATACAGTACCCGCAACTTACTACAAACAACATCGTTGTGGTGGGAGTCCGAACCAGAGCTTGGAAAATCACGCTGGTATCCTTCTACTTCGAGCCTGACAAGCCCGTGGAGCCATACCTGGAGCACCTGAAACGAGTAGAGCAAGAGTTGGGCCTTAGCAGGTTGGTTATTGGAGGAGACGCAAACGCGAAAAGTACATGGTGGGGTAGCGGCAACGAGGACTCGAGAGGGGAGCAGATGTGTGGAGCGTTGGGGGAAATGGGGTTGCAGATCCTTAACACGGGTGACATCCCAACTTTCGATACTATTAGGGGAGGCATTAGATACAGCAGCCACGTGGACGTAACGGCCTGTTCGGTGGACATGCTGGACCTGGTGGACGGCTGGCGAATCTCAGAGGGACTCACGAGCTCCGACCATAACGGTATCTTTTTTAGCATTTATTTGGTCAAATCTGAAGGAATAAGGATCGAGCGCACAACAAGATTATACAACACAAAGAAGGCTAATTGGAGACAGTTTCGTAAGAAACTGTCTCAAATTATGCTGGAAAACAATTTAACAGTCTCGGAACTCATTAACATAAATACAATAGAACAATTAGAACACACAGTAGATACATACACAAAAGCCGTGACTGAAACATGTACACACACTTTACAAACAAAAAAGAAAAAAGAAACACTCACCTTGCCGTGGTGGTCCGAGGAGCTCGCGAAGATGAAGAAGCTGGTCGCCACTAGGAAACGCAGAGTCAGGAATGCAGCGCCGGTCCGAAGAGAGATGGTAGTGAAGCTTTACCTGGAAGAAAAAGAAAAGTATGAGGAGGCTGTAAGGAGAGCAACCGAAGAAAGCTGGAGGCTGTTTTGCGGAAAGCAGGACAAAGAGGGCGTCTGGGAAGGGATTTATAGAGTTATGGGAAGGGTTGTGAAAAGAGAGGAGGATCTGCCGCTGCGATGGGAAGGTGAAGCACTGGATGCTGGGGGCTCGGTGAGGCTGTTGGCCGAGACGTTCTACCCCGAGGACCGTGAGGAAGACGACAACATGGACCATCGCCAAACCCGACTATTGGCAAAAGAGGTAAACGAGTGGAGCCATGATGAACGGCATGACCCACCGTTTACCCGGAGTGAGCTTGATAGGTCCATGGGGTCTTTCAACCCAAAAAAGGCCCCGGGAGCTGACGGTTTCACTGCCGACATCTGCTCTCAGGCCATTGAAACCGACCCTGAATTCTTTCTGTCGCTGTTGAATGGGTGTCTGGCGCACCATCACTTCCCGAAGTCCTGGAAGGCAGCAACGGTGGTTGTGCTTAGAAAGCCAGGCAAAGACTCGTACACTGTCCCGAAATCTTACAGGCCGATTGGGCTTTTGCCCGTACTAGGGAAGGTGTACGAGAAGATGCTGATTTCTCGTCTCAAATTTTACCTGCTCCCCAGGATGAGTACTCACCAATACGGTTTTATGCCCCAAAAGAGCACTGAAGACTCCCTCTATACTCTCATGCACTACATCCGCGCAAAGTTGGTACAGAAAAAGGTCGTAACGCTTGTATCGCTGGATATAGAGGGAGCATTCGACAGTGCATGGTGGCCCGCTATCAAGGTACGGTTGGCTGAGGAAAAGTGTCCTGTAAATTTGAGAAAAGTAGTCGATAGCTATCTCAGCGACAGGGTGGTTAGCGTGAGATACGCGGGGGAGGAGTGTAAAAAGCCAACCAGCAAAGGTTGCGTCCAGGGTTCCATAGGTGGTCCTATCTTCTGGAATTTGCTGCTGGACCCACTCCTGAAGCAGCTTGATGATAGAGGCCACTACTGCCAGGCATTTGCCGACGACGTCGTAATGGTGTTCGACGGCGAATCGGCAGCGGAAATCGAGGGACGGGCAAATGCCGCTCTCGAACATGTTCGTGCGTGGGGTGTCAGAAATAAGCTCAAATTTGCGCCGCACAAAACGTGTGCGATGGTGCTAACGCGGAGGTTGAAGTACGACACGCCAAGCCTGCGCATGGGAGGGATCGACATTGGCATGTCCCAAGATATAAAAATCCTGGGCCTCACCATAGACTCGAAGCTCACATTTAATAAGCACATTGCTATCGCTTGTAAGAAGGCGATATCCCTCTACAAGCAGCTGGCCAGGGCAGCCAGAGTGAGCTGGGGTTTGCACCCGGAAGTCATTCGGGTGATATATACTGCAGCGGTTGAGCCAACGCTCTTGTACGCCGCAAGTGCATGGGCACCAGCCGCTAACAAACTAGGGATCATAAAGCAGCTAAACGTGGTGCAAAGAGGTTTCGCGCAAAAGCTGTGTAGAGCCTACCGCACAGTTTCCCTTAACTCGGCACTGGTGTTGGCTGGGATACTCCCACTCGACCTACGCATCCGAGAGGCGGCTGCGCTTTACGAGGCCAAGAAGGGGGTGCCCCAGCCCTTGCTAGGGGACAGGGAAATTGAGCGGATGGCTCCAGCGTTAGAATCCCCGCACCCCGCAGAGCAGACCACACTGCAGTTCGGTAGCCTGATGGACGAGGAACAGTACCAAAACCACAGCGATCTCCCTGTGCGTATTTTCACGGACGGCAGCAAGATTGGGGGCAGGGTCGGAGCGGCGCTATCCTTGTGGAATAGCACCACTGAACTGAAGGCCCTCAAACTTGCGTTGCCGTCTTACTGCACCGTCTATCAGGCGGAACTATTGGCCCTACAAAGAGCGGCTGGTGAAGCGCTCAAACGAAGGGAAGATACATTCGGCATTTTCAGCGACTCTATGGCGGCTCTCCAGTCGGTGGTCAATGCTAGTTCCCCCCATCCCCTAGCGGTGGAAACAAGAGACACCCTTCGCCGCTGTAAGCTTCAGAACAAGAGTGTCTCCTTGTTCTGGATTAAGGCCCACGCAGGATTGGAGGGAAACGAGCGAGCCGACCAACTCGCAAAGGAGGCAGCTCTGGGGTCGAAGAAGAAGCCGGACTATGATCTGTGCCCCGTTTCATTCGTCAGACGGCAGATCCGCATGGCGTCGCTTGTCGAGTGGAACGGGAGATATAAGTCCGGTGAAACAGCATCTGGCACAAAATTATTCTTCCCCGACGCGGTTGAGGCGTACAGGGTGATGCGAAAAATTGAGCCCACAAGTCTTACCACCCAAGTTCTTACGGGGCACGGTGGGTTCTCTGCATACTTGAAACGCTTCAAGTGTAAGGAGAACGCATCGTGCGCCTGTGAGCCGAGCAAGGACGAGACGGTTCTGCATGTGCTCTTGGAGTGCCCGATCACCGAAAAAACGCGCTACGAGGCTGAGCAAGACATCGACGAGAAATTCACTGTAGATAAATTGCCTGGTTTAATAAGCGGTAGTAAGAGAAATAAGTTTTTAGAGTATTGTTGTAAAATAGTAATGATAGTTAATAATAGAAATAAGATAGCATAAGAAAAGTAGGATACTTACTTATATAATAATTATATAGTTTAAGTACCTAATAGAATGATGACAAAAAAAAAAAAAAAAAAAAAAAAAAAAAAAAAAAAAAATTACATATATACAATATTCTAAAAAGAAAAAAAAAAAAATATATACACATCCAAAAATATCCAGTAAAAATAAGGTATAATGTCTAAACTTGTAACTTTATACTTAATTTTGTTAGAATAAGTTATAGCTCTCTATGTAATCCTAAAACATAATGATATGGCATGAAATTAAAATAAAAATAAACACAAATATATTGAATCGCAAAATAATGGCTCTGATCATGTCAGAGGACAACTTGCGTGGCAGGAGTGTGGTTTTAGTCAAAAAAAAAAAAAAAAAAAAAACCTAACCTAACCTAACCTAACCTAACCTAACCTAACCTAACCTAACCTAACCTAACCTAACCTAACCTAACCTAACCTAACCTAACCTAACCTAACCTAACCTAACCTAACCTAACCTAACCTAACCTAACCTAACCTAACCTAACCTAACCTAACCTAACCTAACCTAACCTAACCTAACCTAACCTAACCTAACCTAACCTAACCTAACCTAACCTAACCTAACCTAACCTAACCTAACCTAACCTAACCTAACCTAACCTAACCTAACCTAACCTAACCTAACCTAACCTAACCTAACCTAACCTAACCTAACCTAACCTAACCTAACCTAACCTAACCTAACCTAACCTAACCTAACCTAACCTAACCTAACCTAACCTAACCTAACCACCAGTCCCCCGCGCGCGCGATCGCGATCGGTTCATTTTTGCGTCGCTCCGCGTACGAAAAATCCAAAAAATCGTAAAAGTTTTAGCTACAAAGACACAAATAGTACCAAAAGTTGCGCAAAAGTGCCAGTGACCTAGTGGTGACATTAGTTTTTATCGGACACCTCAAATTTAGTGAATAATTCCATTTTAGTGACTTAATTTTACCGTTATTCCGTGCAAAACCAACTATTAGCTTTTAACTTCAGTTTTGTCGTGATTACCTATTGTTTTTAATTTACCATTATCTAAAGTAGTGCTGCTTACACGTTCTGTGAAAGTTTGGAAATTTTCCACCTCCAACTTCATAGCTTTCCATCGACTTTAACAAAATTTCAACCATAGTGCGAACTTTGCAACAAGACTTTGCCTACTCCTGTGTAAATAAATCGTACATGTTCCATACCAATCGATGGGCCATTTAGTCAGCCATCACTCCTGAAATTTCCGTGAAGATCGGACATATTTTCATGGAAATATAAGAACTTTTCCGCGATCAGACTTCTTTCCGAAACCAGAAAAGGAAAGGAAATACTGGTTTCCAAGATCGTGCGGCTGATTCTCGCATATTGGTGGCATCCGCATATGCTGTGCACACATTCTCCGAAAAGTTGAAAACTTTCCGATAATAGTATCAGTGCTTTCCACAAACTTATATCAAATTTAACCAAAAACATTTTTGTGCAACATCTCTGTGCGTGCCCCTGTGACTTTTTAAATCACTTGTTATAGACTTATCAAAGTGCAATCTTGTTACCCACTACTCCTAAAAGTTTGGAAGTGATCTTTGGAAGATTCGGCAAGCTGCAACAGTTTCACCGCAACTCGGGACTTTCTCGTAAACGTGGAAAGTGCGGAAAAACTAATTTCCAAGATCGTGCGGGTGATTCTGGGTTATTAGTGGCATCCACGTAATCAATACCTTTCTGTTGACCCCTTTCCCATCACAATCCATCAACTTCTCAAGCGATACGAGGTATTTTTAGATTATAAGTTTTTTCATTAATTTCATTTATTTTTATTTCAAAATTTTGCAACTATTCTTATTGTGTTTATTTCAGAATTAGGTAGGGAATTAACTAGCATACCCCAATTTTTAATTTTATAATATTCTGACTAGTATTTCCGGAGATATTACACTTCCCCTAACATAGTATTTTCCGTGACTCCCATCTTTTTGTATTCCGAAGTGGAGTCACCATAGCTCGTCAACTAGCCGTTTCCGAGGAAATCTAAGACCACAGCACATAGTTTTTGTTCCAAGGGCTACCGCATACCCTTACTCCCATCATTCTAGGACAAACCAAAAATTTCCCCGGGGTAAAGTTACGTAATTTTCGCCAATTATTAATCTTTTACCCATTTCCTTGATAACTTTGACACCGATCATTTTAAAATTATTTAGTTTTCACCACAATGTTCGCCTAAGTGGCACCTTTCTGATACCGATAAAATTTTATATATATATTTTTTTTTTTTTTTTTTTTTTTTTTTCCTCCCACGTGTCACTTTTTATTCTGTAACCATATAGGTTTCCCTACCCTCCCCCCTTCTGGGGGATATCATTACTTCGCTTGAGAAGCAAAGATGACTCCTCCCGCAAATGACCCCCCGCCCCTTCCCGCTTCCGCCACCGATGCTACCAGCGTGGAATCATGTGCCAATATAATTAGTACGCTTGCGTCACATATAACGCGAACCATCAATGAGGGCCGCAGCGTCACTGTACTCAGCAAGCGTATCATACAACTGGCTGCGGAAGAGATACGCAGGGCTACCCTACTGCTACCCAAATTCTGCGCTGAGATGGAGAGTGCGCCACCTCCCCTACTACATACTCAAGACAAATTAAAGGAAGAAATCATCTCCTGCGTTCGCGAGGAACTTGGCAGACATCTAGCTAAGTTCGAGAAACAACAGGCACCTAAGTCATATGCGCAAGTGACGGCACCTACAGCACCTCATCGAAAAGAGCCCATCAAACCAACCAAGCCGCCTCCGAGCAGGCCGGCCATAATCGTGACCTCAAAAGATGAAGCCCACTCCCGCCAACAGGTGGTCGAATCGTTCAAGGCGAGCATTAACTTTAGGTCGACCACGTATGCCCCTGTACGGATCCAAGGGGTCTCGAACAACAAGCTAAGAGTAGAATTTCAAAACCAAAAACAAAGGGACGAGACGTTGAAGCTGCTCAGCTCTGCTCCGTCTAGAGTTAGCGCAGAGGCTGCTCGCGAACTCCGGCCCATGGTAATCCTAAAGGGCATATCTAGCGATACACCTTCTGACGAACTCATAGCGATAATCAAGGGACAAAACGAAGAGATTGCGGCACTCATCACGCACGAAGAGGATCTCAAAATCGCCTTCAAGAGGAACAATCGCAACCCAAATCTCTACAATGCTGTACTGCAAGCAAAGCCGAACATCTGGCGAAAAATGATAGAGATGGGAAGGGTCGCCATTGACTACATGCGCGTGCACTGCGAGGAGTTTTCACCGTTCACGCAATGCCAAAAATGCTATCAGTTTGGGCATATCAAAGCGAAGTGCACAGCAGCTGAAGAGCCCTGCGCCTATTGTGGCGAGTCAAGCCACCAGGCGCAAGGATGTCCGCTCAAGGAGAAAAAGGGCGCGCCTAAGTGTTTCAACTGCTGCAACCACAACAACAAATTCAAGTCAGGCTATGACACCAACCACAAAGCGAACTCACCCAACTGTCCAGTCATCAAATCAATGAAACAGCGTATCAACAACCGTATTGATTATGGATCAGAGTAGTATCAGGATTTTACAGTGTAACACAGACAGATCAAAGCATAGCCTGCACGAATTGATTCACAGCTTCTACACACAGAACTATGACGTGGCGTTCTTGTCGGAACCATATGTGGGCACCGGCAAGGAGCTCAAACCTATATCGGGCATAGACATCTTCCAATACCCCAGGGACAAACACGTCAAAGCTTGCATACTCGTCAAGCCAGGAAAGGGAATTGCACTCGGCCAATCCCAGTACTCCACACCCAACCTATGTGTCATACAGATGGAGGTCGACAAGGAAAGGCTATATCTCGCTTCCGCTTATGTCGAACCCAACGACGATAATTCACACACTTTAGACGCCATAGACTTCTTTCTCAAATCCACTAGTAGACATCATAGGGTACTTGGCGGTGACTTTAATGGATGGCATCCAACGTGGGGTAGCCTCAGAGCTAATCTAAGAGGCAACGACATCATGGAGCTAGCACACACAAACGATTTGTACACCTGCAACGTCGGCAACACACCCACATTTGAAACCGTCACACATGGCCGCGACCGATCATCAATAATCGATGTCACTTTCGCGTCCGGTTCGCTACTTGGAAGGATCGAGGAATGGCAAGTCAACACACAAAGCTGCATCTCCTCACAACATAATGCAATAGATTTTAAACTCGTCGCCCGTAACATTACCAGATCCCAACACGTTAACACCTCCACATACAAATACAACACCAAAGCGGCAGACTGGAACGCCTTTAAGGACGCCCTTCTGCTACACATGACCACCACAGATATACTGGAGCAAGACGTAGCAAGCCTAGACGCCCAACAGCTGGAACACCACATTGACAAAATCACTGATATCATACACACCGCCTGTGAGATGTCAATCCCTTCAAAAAAGGGCAACCAGAAACACCGACCACCATGGTGGACCGACAGGCTGGAGGAAATAAAGAAGGAAGTGATTAACCTTCACCGGAGAGTTAGCGCGGCTAAAAGAGCTGGCCTTTCCCTTGATGCCCTACTGGAAGAGCAACGAGCCAAGAAGACGCAGTACGCTGACCAACTAAAATCCGAGTCCACAGAAAACTTCCGCAAGTTTTGCGAGCTACAAACGAAGGAGAACGTCTGGTCACTGACCAACCGCTTGCTCAAGGAGACAGCATCAAAAAGACCTCCCATCACACTAAAGGTTGGAGATAAATTCACCACAGATGGAGAGGAGACGGCCACTGCACTACTGAACCACTTTTACCCGGACGATACCCCCGATCAACTTCCAAAACAACTCCAGCTTCGTAAGCAGTACAACAACCCCAATATCAACACCGCTGATGACCATTCATTCACAGAGGAAGAGGTACTGGAACAGCTAAAGGACATGAATCCAAACAAAGCGCCTGGGTTAGACCATCTGACCTCTGACATATGTTTACAATTTGCCAACCACTACCCCAAATTAGTTACCAACATCATGAATAGATGCCTCAGTTTGCAGTATTTCCCTCGAAGGTGGAAAGAGGCATATGTCAAAATTATACCAAAACCTGGCAAGGTCGATCAAGCCAACCTGAAATCCTTCCGCCCTATTGGTCTCATACCGGTGTTCGGGAAACTATTAGAAAAACTATTCATCAAAAGAGTTGTCCATCATGCCGAAGTAGGCAACAAACTTAACCCAAACCAGTTTGGCTTCCGCCAGCAGAAAAACACGACACAAGCCATTCACACTGCCCTAGAACACGTACGCAAAGCCAAAAACACCAAGCACCTGGTCATAGCAATTTCACTGGACATCAGAGCGGCGTTTGACAACGCCTGGTGGCCTGCACTTTTTCACCGACTCGCCAAAATTGAAACACCCAGAAATATCTACGGGCTCATCAAAAACTACGTGCAGGACAGAATCGCTACGCTTGACCACGCTGGAGTCAGAGTTCGTAAAACATTGACGAAAGGATGCATTCAGGGATCCGCATGCGGCCCTATACTTTGGAACCTGATATTGGACGAGCTACTGGATATGCAGCTGCCAACAGGTTGCCATATACAGGCCTTTGCAGACGACGTGTTACTCCTAGTAACAGCAGACAAGCTGGAGGAGTTACAGCAGCTCGCCAACAACATCCTCAACAACATCGTTGAATGGGGTAAGCAAGTGAAGCTATCCTTTGGCCGGGAAAAAACCCAAGTGATTGCCTTTACGCCTAAAGCGAAAACTATTCAAATCAAAATGGATGGTGCGGATCTTGCGTTCGTACCTGAAATCAAGCTCCTGGGTGTCATTATTGATGAAAAGCTGCTTTTCAACAGTCATCTGCGGCATGTGATTAGCAAAACCACCCGCATATTTAACAAACTAAGCATGTACACAAGACCAACATGGGGCGCACATCCAGAAAACACCCGAATTATTTACCATCAAGTGATCGAGCCCATAATCACTTACGCCGCAGGTGTATGGGGCCATGTCGCAAAGAAAAAGGGCGTACGAAGAAAACTAGCCAGTCTTCAGCGGGGATTTGCGCTTAAAGCCATACGCGCCTTTCGCACGGTCTCCACCTCTGCCGCTCTAGCACTCGCGCAATTTATGCCTATCGACCTTAAAATTCAGGAGGTTCATTTTGTGGAAATAGCTCGCCTCACTGGGACAACCCATCTGCTACCCGAGGACATCAAAATAGAGTCCCCTACGCCCCCATCTGAGCTACTCCATCCAGCTCAGAGAGTATCAGGAGGGCACAGAGTTACCAGTCAACAAAATGAAGGAAATCTGACATCACGAATCTACACAGATGGAAGCAAACTGGAAGACGGGTCTGTAGGCGCTGCGTTCGTGTGCTACGATCTCCGAAACAATACCTCGATAGCCAAAAAGTTCAAACTACACGACTCATGCACCGTCTTCCAAGCCGAACTGCTAGCCATCAGAGAGGCATGTGCATGGGCAGAAAAACACAATCAAGCGAACACAAAAATATTCTCCGACTCCCAATCCTCATTACTAGCAATAAAAAATAGAAGCAATAATCACCCTCTAGTATCAAACATTCATAAAATAATAAAACGTTACACCGGAACCATTCACATGACGTGGGTCAAAAGCCACAATGGGACAGAGGGCAACGAGGCCGCTGACGCTGCGGCTAAGCACGCAGCAAATCTGCACAAAACCCCGGACTATAGTAGGTTCCCTATAACCCACGTAAAACACCTAACCCGTAAAGAAAACAAGAACACGTGGGAGCAAAGATACACGAGTGCGGAGCAAGGCAAACACACGGTTAACCTGCTACCCAAGCTGAAAGATATCAGCAAATTATGGAAGCGCCTTGACAAAAATTTCTACTTAACTCAAGTAATCACTGGGCATGGGTACCATAAAGCATATCTTCACAGATTCAAGATAGTGGAAAACGACTGGTGCCCATGCGACAAAACCACACCACAAACGGTGGATCACCTTCTTCAAGAGTGTCAAAGATTTAGTTATCCGAGGGTCAATTACGAAATGGTTTGCAACAACAACGGCATAGAGCCTTACCGGATAACTGACATAATTAAAAAAGTAGAAACCATCGAGGCCTACATTAAATTTGTAGAAAATATATATAGCCAATTGAAAACATTCAACGGAACGTAACATAAGGGCAATAATTAAATATGAATGATAAATGTAGGGGCAATGTATCCAATAGCAGAACCCCTACAAAAACATTCTAACAAAAATGAGAAACAAAAGAGAGCATGAGAGAGTCTCAAAAACTATAACTAAACCAACAAATAAGGAAAAAAAAAAAAAAAAAAAAAAAAAAAAACCTAACCTAACCTAACCTAACCTAACCTAACCTAACCTAACCTAACCTAACCTAACCTAACCTAACCTAACCTAACCTAACCTAACCTAACCTAACCTAACCTAACCTAACCTAACCTAACCTAACCTAACCTAACCTTTTTTTTTTTTTTTTTTTTTTTTTTTTTTTTTTTTTTTTTTTTTTTTTTTTATGTGGAGAAATGCCCTCGCATACCGCTCTGACACGGGGAGACAAAGCGGTTATGTGGGACTCGAACCCACTAAAACTCCACAGTATACCTCCTCAGCTGCTTGAGGGCGGGACGCGGGAACGCTATCGCACACAACCGCGAACCCGCCCGCAGCCGTCCGTTGCCGGACTCCCTCACGGGGTTGGGTATTGCACCCCAGACTAATGGCATGCCGCAACCACCTCGGAGACCATGTGCAATGGGCGCCAGACGACCCCGTGTCTGGACGCCCTAGGTCCCCTGCGACGGGTCAGGTCTGTGGCCCCGCCGCCTGCCACTACGGCCGCAGAGGATAGGGAGAGCGGCGCCTCGCAATACCGGCACTCCTCTTCCCCTGCGGCCCCACCGCGTCCGCCGTCCAACGGTGGCGGCCCCGTCAAGGCCGCGGTAGGTAGGGAGAGCGGCGCATCGACATACCGGCACTCCTCTCCCACCGCGGCCCCCATCCCTCAGCTGCGGTGCCGCCCATACGACGCCGCAGCCCACCTCAGTTGCGACACCCCCCATAAGGCCCGCAACCTACGCCGGCGCCGCTCCAACATGGGCTTGAAGGCAAAGCCCTGAGGAGCGGCCCTCCTCGGGTTCCGTTAGCTTCACCGTGGGTGACCAAGCCACGGCTACTAGAGCCCCCCCACCACGACAAGGTGGAACCCCTGGGGGGGAACCTAACCTAACCTAACCTAACCTAACCTAACCTTTTTTTTTTTTTTTTTGCGGGCGGAGAAAATGTGCCTTACGCATGCCACACCGCTCGGGGAAGCGGTGTGGGTATGTGGGGCTCTCACCCACTAAAAACTCCGCCGTGTTCCGTCTCATCACCATAAGCTGGGGCAACGGGAGCATGTGGACATTCGTCCGCGACCCCAGCAGTGAGAGACCGCGTATGCGATCACCGCCTCTGTGTTGGCAGGTGCAGGAGTAGGCTACACCACCTTTGCAAGCTGAGAGGTGCGCGGGAACACCACGCAACACCTTCTCGGGCCTTGTGTGCAATGGGCGACGGACTTCCCCAAGCCCGCCGCCCGCAGGCCATTTTACGGGGGTCGGAACAGGGCGTTATCCCTTCTCCTACGCCCCGTTCTTCGGGAGCGGATAGGTAGGGTGGAGGTTACTTCCCTCTCCCTTTCCGCTGCTTCCTTCTGTGAGATTACGTCCTCACAGAAGGTGGCGACAGCTTGCCATGAGCTCTCACTCCCAACCATGGCATGCACCACGGCTGAAAGCGAGAGATCATCCCCCACTTCAGTGATTAAGACACGGCGCTGCTCTACCCAGGCGGAGCATTGCTCGAGGGTGTGCTGCGCCGTGTCTTCCGGGCAGTCTCCACAGTGGTGGCACCTGCTGTCTGGTTCTCTCCCGGCGACCCGACACAGATACTTGCCGAAACAGCCATGTCCCGACAGTACCTGCGTCAGGCGGAAGGTCATGACTCCATGTCGCCTTGCAACCCACTCGCTGAGCACAGGACGAAGAGCTTCTATGGTTCTATGGCCAGCTCCGGGCCGCAGCAACCTTTCCCTCCACACTTCCAAAGCCTCGTCCCGTAGCAATGACTTTTCCCGCTCCAAAACTCTGGGCAGGACCCAGCCCCCATTCTCCTTTCGCCACGTATACAGAGCCGCAAGGATCCGTGCGTCTAGGTCCCAGGGCAGTGACCCGGCAAGAGCGCACGCCGCCTCACCCGAAATAGTGCGATATCCGCGAATAGCTCGTATCGCCATCGCTCGTTGCGGTTTCCGCAGTAAGGCGGCGCCGCGCACGGTGAAGTTGCTGGACCAGACAGGCGATCCATAGAGAACCATTGACCGGATGATCCCCATATAGAGCCGCCTGCAGCTATTATCGGGCCCCTTCAGGTTTGGCAGCAGCCGACTCAGAGCAGCCGCCGCGCCCATCACCCTTGGCACAAGACGCTGGAAGTGAGCGTCGAATCTCCATCTGCTGTCTATCACGAGCCCCACATAGCGCATGCTCGACTGAACCTTTATGCGAACCCCACTGATGACGATGTGGGATTCTAAGGGAGGCGCCCTCCGAGGCCCGTGAAAGCATAAGGCTTCGGACTTAGTGAGCGCTACTTCCAGCCCCAGCATTCGGATGCGTTGCACGATCTGTGCCACTCCTGCTGTAGCGAGACGGGCCGCATCGCTATACGTCCTCTCCATGGCCAGGACCAACGTGTCATCTGCGTAGCACGTCAGACTGACACCAGGGAGGTTATCCCCACGCAGAGCCCAGTCGTAGCCGATGTTCCACAGAAGCGGTCCGAGGACAGATCCCTGTGGAACACCACACGACACGCGCTTTACACAGGGCCCGTCACGACCCTCATACGACACCGATCTGTCGAGAAGGTACGCCCCGATGATCCGCTGCAGGTAAGGGGGCACCTGATGGTAGCGGAGCCCTTCCCTGACGCAGCTCCAAGGGAGTGTGTTGAATGCATTGGCAATATCTAAAGATATCGCCAACACAACACCACCACCCGATACCACCTCCTCCGCTACACTCTTTACGCGCAAGATCGCATCGACCGTCGACCGCCCTACCCGGAATCCAAACTGGCTGTCGGAGAGATCTGGCCCTACTCTGCTCAAGTGTTTGACCAGACGAGCGGCGATGATGCGCTCGAAAAGCTTGCCCACCTCGTCAAGCAGCACTATCGGACGGTATGCGGAAGGAGATTCCACAGGACGTCCTTCCTTCCGTAGCAAGACGAGCCGGCCGGACCTCCACTGCTGCGGAAAACACCCCTGCCCCAAGCAAGCGTCGAAAAACTTGCTCAACCGGGGACCCAGTGCCCTCAGAGACAGAACCCAGGCGCGACCGGGTATTCCATCTGGTCCCGGAAACCTAACCTAACCTAACCTAACCTAACCTAACCTAACCTAACCTAACCTAACCTAACCTAACCTAACCTAACCTAACCTAACCTAACCTAACCCAGTCCCCCGCGCGCGCGATCGCGATCGGTTCATTTTTGCGTCGCTACGCGTACGAAAAATCCAAAAAATCGTAAAAGTTTTAGCTACAAAGACACAAATAGTACCAAAAGTTGCGCAAAAGTGCCAGTGACCTAGTGGTGACATTAGTTTTTATCGGACACCTCAAATTTAGTGAATAATTCCATTTTAATGACTTAATTTTACAGTTTTTAATTTACCATAATTTGAAGTAGTGCTGCTTACACGTTCTGTGAAAGTCTGAGAATTTTCCATATCCGGCTTCACAGTTTTCCATCAACCCGGGTTTTTTCGAAAACGAATAAAGTGTGGAAAAACGAGTTTTCAAGACCCTGTGAGCAATTCTTGTGTATTGGTGGCATCCGCCTAGTCAGTACCTTCCTTTTTATATCTTTCCCATCACAATCCATTAGATTTTCAAACCGTACGACGTATATTTAGATCATAAAATTTTTCACCAACTTCATTTTTTTTTTTTATCTCGATCTTGCTTATAAACACAGTGGGTCTGTATTACAATAAGATAGAGAATTAATTTAGGTAACCCCGTTTTTTTTTTCATATTTTTCTGTTCTGTAGTTCCGGAGATATAATACTTCCCCTAAAGTAGTGTTTTCCGTTTCTCCCAAGTTTTTGTACTCCGAATGGGAGTCACCATAATTCGTCAACTAGCCGTTTCCGAGGAAATCTAACACCACAGCACATAGTTTTTGTCCCAAGGGCTACCATATACCCTTACTCCCATCACTCTGGGACTAACTAAAAATTTCCTCGGGGTAAAGTTACGTAATTTTCGCCAACTATTATTTTTTACCCATTTCTTCGATAACTTCGTCACCGATAAACGCATTTTCTTTTAGTTTTCACCACAATGTTCGCCTAATTGGCCCCTTTCTTCTGATACCCATACATATATATATATATATATATTTTTTTTTTTTTTTTCTTTCTTTCTCCCTAGTTAAATCATGTAGTTGTGACAATAAGTTTACCTTTTTTTTTTCTCTTCTGATATACCCGTCCAAAAATGACTCCACCCGTTATCGACTCTCCACCCCTTCCCGCATCCGCCACCGATGCCACTGACATCGAATCATGCGCAACCATCATAAGTACGCTTGCATCACACATAACGAAGACCATCAGCGAGGGCCGCAGCGTCACTGTGCTCAACAAGCGCATAATCCAACAGGCTGCCGAAGAGATACGCAGGGCCACACTACTGCTCCCTAAATTCTGCGCTGCAGAGATGGAGAGCGCACCACCACCTCCCCTACCTAAAACTCAAGAAACCTTCAAGGAGGAAATCATCTCTTGCGTCCGCGAAGAACTCAATAAACATCTCGCCAAGTTCGAGGAGCAGCAAGCACCGATACGGTTATCATACGCCCGAGCGGCGGCACCCACACCACCACAACCCACAGAGCCAATCAAACTTAACAAACCACCTCCTAGCAGACCAGCCATCATAGTGACCTCGAAGGATGACGGCCACTCCCGCCAGCAGGTGGTCGAGTCATTCAAGGCGAGCGTCAACTTCAGGTCAACCACGTATGCCCCTGTACGGATTCAAGGAGTGTCGAACAACAAACTAAGAGTAGAATTTCAAAACGAACAACAAAGGGACGAGACACTAAAACTACTCAGCTCGGCGCCGTCCCGAGTTAGCGCAGAACCTGGTAGCAATTGTGGCGAGTCAAGCCACCAGGCACAAGGATGTCCGCTCAAGGAGAAAAAGGGCGCGCCTAAGTGTTTCAACTGCTGCAACCACAACAACAAATTCAAGTCAGGCTATGACACCAACCACAAAGCGAACTCACCCAACTGTCCAGTCATCAAATCAATGAAACAGCGTATCAACAACCGTATTGATTATGGATCAGAGTAGTATCAGGATTTTACAGTGTAACACAGACAGATCAAAGCATAGCCTGCACGAATTGATTCACAGTTTCTACACACAGAACTATGACGTGGCGTTCTTGTCGGAACCATATGTGGGCACCGGTAAGGAGCTCAAACCTATATCGGGCATAGACATCTTCCAATACCCTAAGGACAAACACGTCAAAGCTTGCATACTCATCAAGCCAGGAAAGGGAATTGCACTGAGCCAATCCCAGTACTCCACACCCAACCTATGTGTCATACAGATGGAGGTCAACAAGGAAAGGCTATATCTCGCCTCCGCTTATGTCGAACCCAACGATGACAATTCACACACTTTAGATGCCATAGACTTCTTTCTCAAATCCACTAGTAGACATCATAGGGTACTTGGCGGTGACTTTAATGGATGGCATCCAACGTGGGGTAGCCTCAGAGCTAATCCAAGAGGCAACGACATCATAGAGCTAGCACACACAAACGATTTGTACATCTGCAACGTCGGCAACACACCCACATTTGAAACTGTCACACATGGCCGCGACCGATCATCAATAATCGATGTCACTTTCGCGTCCGGTTCGCTACTTGGAAGGATCGAGGAATGGCAAGTCAACACACAGCTGCATCTCCTCACAACATAATGCAATAGAATTTAAACTCGTCGCCCGTAACATTACCAGATCTCAACACGTTAACACCTCCACATACAAATACAACACCAAAGCGGCAGACTGGAACGCCTTTAAGGACGCCCTTCTGCTGCACATGACCACCACAGATATACTGGAGCAAGACGTAGCAAGCCTAGACGCCCAACAGCTGGAACACCACATTGACAAAATCACTGATATCATACACACCGCCTGTGAGATGTCAATCCCTTCAAAAAAGGGCAACCAGAAACACCGACCACCATGGTGGACCGACAGGCTGGAGGAAATAAAGAAGGAAGTGATTAACCTTCACCGGAGAGTTAGCGCGGCTAAAAGAGCTGGCCTTTCCCTTGATGCCCTACTGGAAGAGCAACGTGCCAAGAAGACGCAGTACGCTGACCAACTAAAATCCGAGTCCACAGAAAACTTCCGCAAGTTTTGCGAGCTACAAACGAAGGAGAACGTCTGGTCACTGACCAACCGCTTGCTCAAGGAGACAGCATCAAAAAGACCTCCCATCACATTAAAGGTTGGAGATAAATTCACCACAGATGGAGAGGAGACGGCCACTGCACTACTGAACCACTTTTACCCGGACGATACCCCCGATCAACTTCCAAAACAACTCCAGCTTCGTAGGCAGTACAACAACCCCAATATTAACACCGCTGATGACCATTCATTCACAGAGGAAGAGGTACTGGAACAGCTAAAGGACATGAATCCAAACAAAGCGCCTGGGTTAGACCATCTGACCTCTGACATATGTTTACAATTTGCCAACCACTACCCTAAATTAGTTACAAACATCATGAATAGATGCCTCAGTTTGCAGTATTTCCCTCGTAGGTGGAAAGAGGCATATGTCAAAATTATACCAAAACCTGGCAAGGTCGATCAAGCCAACCTAAAATCCTTCCGCCCTATTGGTCTCATACCGGTTTTCGGGAAACTATTGGAAAAACTATTCATCAAAAGAGTTGTCCATCATGCCGAAGTAGGCAACAAACTTAACCCAAATCAGTTTGGCTTCCGCCAGCAGAAAAACACGACACAAGCCATTCACACTGCCCTAGAACACGTACGCAAAGCCAAAAACACCAAGCAGCTGGTCATAGCAATCTCTCTGGACATCAGAGCGGCGTTCGACAACGCCTGGTGGCCTGCACTCTTTCACCGACTAGCAAAGATTAAAACACCCAAGAACATCTATGGGCTCATTAACAACTATGTGCAGGACAGAATCGTCACACTAGACCACGCCGGAGTCCGAGTTCGCAAACCGTTGACAAAAGGATGCATCCAGGGATCGGCGTGCGGCCCCATTCTTTGGAACCTAATATTGGACGAGCTGCTGGACACGCAGCTGCCAGCAGGCTGCCATATACAGGCCTTTGCAGACGACGTTTTACTCGTCGTTACAGCAAACAAACCGGAGGAGCTACAGCGACTCGCCAACAACATCCTCAGCAATATTAACGAATAGGGCAAGCAAGCAAAGCTATCCTTTAGGCCCGGAAGAAACCCAAGTAGTTGCCTTTACGCCTAAAGCAAAAACTATACGACTCCAAATGGACGGCACGGACCTTGGGTTCGTACCTGAAATCAAGCTGTTGGGGGTGATAATTGATGAGAAGCTGCTTTTCAATAGTCACCTGCGGCATGTGATAAACAAAACCACCCAACAAATTAACTATGTACACAAGGCCAACATGGGGTGCTCATCCAGAAAATACCCGAATAATCTATCATCAAGTGATTGAGCCTATCATCACTTATGCCGCGGGTATATGGGGCCATGTCGCAGGGAAAAAGGGCGTGCGAAGAAAATTAGGCAGTCTCCAGCGGGGATTTGCACTTAAGGCCATACGTGCTTTTCGAACGGTCTCCACCTCTGCCGCTCTGGCACTTGCGCAGTTTATGCCTCTCGACCTCAAAATCCAGGAGGTCCATTATGTGGAAATGGCTCGCCTCACCGGGACAACCCACTTACTACCTGAGGACATCAAACTAGAGTCTCCAACACCCCCATGCAAGCTACTCCATCCAGCTCAGAGAGTATCAGGCGGGCACAGAGGTGCCAGAAAACAAAACGACGATAACCTTACGTCACAAATATTCACGGATGGAAGCAAACTAGAAGACGGGTCTGTTGGCGCAGCATTCGTGTGCTACGAGCCTCGAAACAATATTCCAATAGCCACCAGAAAATTCAAATTACACAACTCATGCACCGTTTTTCAAGCCGAACTGCTAGCCATCAGAGAGGCATGTGCATGGGCTGAAAACCAGAAACAAACGAACACAGAAATATTCTCCGACTCCCAATCCTCATTATTAGCAATCAAAAATAGAAGCAATAGCCATCCACTTGTATCAAACATCCACAAAATAATAAATAGTCACACCGGAACCATTCACATGGCGTGGGTCAAGAGCCACAATGGGACAGAGGGCAACGAGGCTGCTGACATCGCGGCTAAACATGCTGCAACTCTGCACAAAACCCCGGACTATAGTAGATTCCCCATAACCCACGTGAAGCACCTGACACGGAAACAAAATATGATCACTTGGCAACAAAGATATACCAGTGCGGAGCAAGGCAAACACACAGTCAGCCTGCTACCCAAACTGCATGACATCAGCAAACTATGGAAGCGCCTTGACAAAAAATTTTACCTAACTCAGGCACTAACTGGGCACGGATACAATAAAACCTACCTTTACCGTTTCAAAATAGTGGAAAATGACTGGTGCCCTTGCGATAAAACCACACCGCAAACAGTGGATCATCTCTTACGAGAGTGTACAAGATTTAGTTATCCGAGATTCGAACACGAAACGGTTTGTAACATCAACGGCATAGAGCCCTACCGGATCACTGAACTTGTTAGAAAGGAAGAAACCATCGAGGCTTACATAAAACTTATTGAAAGTATATATAGCCAGCTAAAAACTTTCAATGGGACATGACATAAGAGCAATATGAAAACAAGAATTATGGATGTAGGGGCTATGTATCCAATAGCAGCACCCCTACAAATATATTCTTAAAAATGTGAAACAAGAGAGCATGAGACTCCCCCCGTTATCGACCCTCCACCCCTTCCCGCATCCGCCACCGATGCTACTAACATCGAATCATGCGCCAACATTATAAGTACGCTTGCGGCACACATAACGTGGACCATCAGCGAGGGCCGCAGCGTCACTGTGCTCAACAAGCGCATCATCCAACAGGCTGCCGAAGAGATACGCAGGGTCACACTACTGCTCCCTAAATTCTGCGCTGCAGAGACGGAGAACGAACCACCACCTCCCGTACCTCAAACACAAGAAACCTTCAAGGAGGAAATCATCTCCTGCGTCCGCGAGGAACTCAGTAAACATCTCGCCAAGTTCGAGGAGCAGCAAGCACCGATACGTTTATCATACGCCCGAGCGGCGGCACCCACACCACCACAACCCACAGAGCCAATCAAACTCAACAAACCACCTCCCAGCAGACCAGCCATAATAGTGACCTCAAAGGATGACGCCCACTCCCGCCAGCAGGTGGTCGAGTCATTTAAGGCGAGCATAAACTTCAGGACCACCACGTATGCCCCCGTACGCATCCAAGGCGTCTCGAATAACAAACTTAGAGTAGAATTTCAAAACCACAAACAAAGAGACGAGACGTTAAAATTGCTCAGCTCGGCTCCGTCTCGAGTTAGCGCAGAGCCTGCTCGCGAACTCCGGCCCATGGTGATACTTAAGGGCATATCAACAGATACACCTTCTGACGACCTCATAACTATCATCAAGGGTCAAAACGAAGAGATCGCAGCACTAATCACGCACGAAGAGGACCTCAAAATTGCCTTTAAGAGGAACAACCGCAACCCAAATCTTTATAATGCCGTGCTACAAGCTAAGCCGAACATCTGGCGGAAAATTATAGAGATGGGCAGAGTCGCTATTAACTATATGCGCGTGCACTGCGAGAAATTTTCACCCTTCACGCAGTGCCAAAAGTGCTATCAATTTGGGCATATCAAAGCCAAGTGCACCGCAGCTGAAGAACCCTGCGCCTATTGTAGCGAGCCAGGTCACCAGGCACAAGCATGTCCGCTCAGGGAGAAGAAGGGAGCGCCTAAGTGTTTTAACTGCTGCAATCACAACAATAAATTTAAGTCCAGTTATGACACCAAACACAAAGCCAACTCACCCAACTGCCCCGTGATCAAGTCCATGAAGCAGCGCATAAACAACCGCATTAACTATGGACAAGAATAGAATCAAAAGCCATCACAGAAGTCAATATTAATACAGTGCAACATACTGATTCAAACATAGCCCTGACCAAATGCAAAACGAACAAAATATGAATGATAGATGTGGGGGCGATGTATCAAATAGCAGAACCCCCACAAACACATTCACACCAAACGAGCAGGAAACCAGAGCACAAGCTATAGTCATACGATAAAAACGGTATCAAACAGAAGCTAGAGACTGAAATAACAGAGAAAAAGCTATATGAATGATAGATGGGGGGGCAATGTATCAAATAGCAGAACCCCCCCAAACACATTCACAACAAACTTGAAGAGAACGAATGCAAAAGATACTGTGACATAATTAAATAAGAAGGAGGAGACCGACGTAATGAGTGTATAACTTATATGAATGATAGATGGGGGGGTAATGTATCCAATAGCGGAGCCCCCCCAAATACATTCTCACCAATGAGAATAAACAGAGAGCATGAGAGAGTCTCACACTATTTAAACCTACCCAACAAATATAATTAAAAAAAAACCTAACCTACCTTTTTTTTTTTTTTTTTTTTTTATGTGGAGAAATGCCCTCGCATACCGCTCTGACACGGGGAGACAGAGCGGTTATGTGGGACTCGAACCCACTAAAACTCCACAGTATACTTCCTCAGCTGCTTGAGGGCGGAACGCTCTCGCACACAACCGCGAACCCGCCCGCAGCCGTCCGTTGCCGGACTCCCTCACGGGGTTACGGCACACCAGACTAATGGCGTGCCGCAACCACCTCGGAGACCATGTGCAATGGGTGCCAGACAACCCCGTGTCTGGACGCCCAAGGTTCCCTGCGACGGGTCAGGTCTGTGGCCCCGCCGCCTGCCACTACGGCCGCAGAGGATAGGGAGAGCGGCGCCTCGCAATACCGGCACTCCTCTTCCCCTGCGGCCCCACCGCGTCCGCCATCCAACGGTGGCGGCCCCGTCAAGGCCGCGGCAGGTAGGGAGAGCGGCGCATCGACATACCGGCACTCCTCTCCCACCGCGGCCCCCATCCCTCAGCTGCGGTGCCGCCCATACGACGCCGCAGCCCACCTCAGTTGCGACACCCCCCATAAGGCCCGCAACCTACGCCGGCGCCGCTCCAACATGGGCTTGAAGGCAAAGCCCTGAGGAGCGGCCCTTAGTTCCGTTAGCTTCACCGTGGGTGACCAAGCCACGGCTACTAGAGCCCCCCCACCACGACAAGGTGGAACCCCTGGGGGGGAACCTAACCTAACCTAACCTTTTTTTTTTTTTTGAGGGGGTTCCGCCACGGGGGTTGACGGAAGGGGGTATGTGGGGCTCTAACCCACTAAAACCCCCCCGTGAGCAGTCCTCCGCCGAGATGGGGCAAGATAGGGTCATTCACCGTCTTGCCTCCGGCGGTGGGCTCGGCCAAGCCGGGCCACTACGCTGTGAGGGAGGTGACCTCGCTCACCAAGGCCACCTCCCTCCCGCATGTGTGGTGCCGTGCAATCCGGTGAAGAGTCCCCCGACTTTTCACCGGTGACCCCACTACGGAGGATGGAGGAGGTGGGCAAACTGCCCCCTCCGCCTTCCTGTTCTTCTGCGGCGGATTGGGTCTGCTAGGGCGGCATTCTCCCTGACCCGCTCCGCGGCCTCCTTCTGCGACATAACCTCTTCGCAGAAGGAGATAACTGCCTCCCACGATCTCTCACCGCCAAGCATGAGAGATCACGGCCAATTACGGCCGATAGTGCGTGTCGCTACGGGGCCCATGCGACACACACTTCCAACGTGTGGAGCGCTGTGTCCTCCAGCGCCCCACACTCGTGGCAGGCCGGGGTGGCCTCCCGTCTCGCGATCTGGTGCAGGTATTTTCCGAAACATCCGTGTCCGGAGAGCACCTGCACCAATCGGAAAGTCAGCGACCCAAAGGACTGCCTCACCCACCGCTGAAGGACCGGGCGGACTGCATCAATCGTCCGCTGCCCCGGGACCGGTGGGGCAAGATCCTCTGTCCACCGCCGCAACAGGACGGCCCGCGCCTGCATCCGCATGCGCCTCACCTCCTCCCACGCTGGAGGCTCCCCGCGAGATCTCCTCGCCGCCACGAAGTGGTAAACTTCGGCGAGGATCTCCGCCTGGAGCTCCCAGGGAGGGTCACCGGCCAGCACGCATGCCACCGCCCAGGACACTGTCCGGTAACTGCGGATCGCCCTCGTCGCAATGACCCGCTGCGGACGTCGCAGCAGGGTTTTATTCCCGCGGCTGAGGGCATCCACCCAGACCGGTGCCAGTACCACCCGCGTTCCTGTAGGGGGCCTTCCCCGAGGCCCATGAAACAATAGGGCCTCGGTCTTGGTAAGGGCGACCTCCAGGCCCAGGGAAGGGTGCTGTCCTTTTCCTCCGTAGGCGGTCGGCTGCCAACTGCATCTCCACCTCCGACACAGGTGGGATGGAGGCCGGGTCCAACTCTTCGGAGAAGGATGATATGAACGTCGGAGGGGTGTGGTGGTGACCACGGTCGGGGAAGAGCCCCTCCAGCACCCTGCCCAGGAGCTCCGGCTCTAAAGACCCTGCAACTGGGGGCAATTTCGGGGCCAGACGGGGGCGTCTGGCCCCGAAATTGCTTTCGGGCGGCCCTGTACGGACGCCCCCAAGGATCCCTGTCAAGACCCTCCAAGGCCTCGCCCCATGCCTGGGACTTTGCCCGGCCGACGGCCAGCTGCAATTCTCGCTTAGCGTCTCTGTAAACGCTATACAGCTGCCGCTCGGCCGCCAGCTCCTCGCCCGACAGTTGGTCGTCGGTACGGCCTCTACGCCGCCTCCTGCAACGGCCGTAGGGCCTCCGCGCCTCCGAACATGCGACTCGGAGCTCTGCAATCTCCGAGCGCCACCAATAAACCTCTCGACGGTCAGGGCGGCGTCGCGATCTTGGCATAGCCGTGTCGCACACCGCTGTCACCGCCTCCCGGAAAAGGCACGCCGCGACGTCCATATCCGGGTGCGCCGGGGCGGCCAACCACGACTGGACGACTGCCGCCTCCTCCGCCAAGTCGGCGTCGAGGCGACTTATCGTCCAGCGCGGGAAATTCACACGCATCACGTGCCGTGACCCTCCTTGGTTGTGGGAGGTGGAGACCTCGAACCTTATATGTTTATGGTCCGAGAGAGTCTCCACCTCAGACAAAACCCTCCACGCCCGAACACGTGCCGCGACAGCTGAGGTGGCGAACGATATGTCCACCACGGACCCCCCATTATGTCGCACGCACGTGTAGGCCGACCCCACATTCAGCAGGGTAAGCCCTGTGGCAACCGCCCACTCCCAGACAACCGCACCACGAGAGTCAGTGGAAGGGTTGCCCCAGTCCTGAGCCTTGGCATTCAGGTCCCCCATGAGGAGGACCTGCCGTGACGCCTGCCTTCTCACCGCTGCGGCCAGGAGGTCCATGTAGACCTCCAGCTCGGCAACGGTCCTATTGGGGGAGAAGTATGTGCCAACGACAGCATACTCCCCCCACTTGGCCACTACGTACCCGGAGCCCCTCTCCTCAATTGAGAGGGGTCCGCTTCCCACCCGTCCCACAATAGCTACGGAGCCGTCCAGGTCCCCAGCCCAACAGGGATGGAGAGGAATGTAGTACGGCTCTGCAGCAACAGCCATATCAATGTTCCACTGCGCCAGGTCCTGTATTAGCAGGTCTTGCTCTCCACTGCGCCATGCTCTGGAGCAAGAGATCCTGAGCCCTGGCGCAGTGGTTTATGTTGGCTTGGAGGAGACGACGTAGGGCCATTACTGTGTGTCCATGACCGTTGTCTCCTCCCCAGCCCTCGGCGGATGTTCTGCCGCAACCGGCGGGTGAACCGGCTGCGAAGAGCTGGTTGCCTTCTTTGTCATATCCGTGATAGTAGCCGGCGGATGAACCGGCTGTCTCTTGGCATTGTTCTTCTTGGGCCTGGCGCAGGCCTTTGACCCAATGATGGACCCCCCTGATGGTCGGCTGGCTTGCCGGATGCCGCACAGATGACGCAGTGCGGCGTGGCAGTGCAAGTGCCAGCTTTGTGACCGAGCTGACCGCAGCGGAAGCACATTTGGCTGCGGTCTACCCCAGCGGTGCACCGTGCCCCCGCATGTCCTCCTTCTAAACAGCGGTAGCACCGATAGGGCTTGGGCGCTAGGAGCGCGACCTGCGCCGAGACCCATCCAACCCGAAGCCGTTTATCTTTAATATTTTTGGCCGCCGCTACGGGACAGCTCACAAGAATTGTCCCGAGACCGGAGACACCCCAACGTATCGTGCCCGCCTTGACTTGATCCGGCAGGCATCCTCCGGCCTTGGAGATGGCAGCGGCGACCTCTTCTTGCGTGACGGAATCGTCCAGGCCTGAAATGCGCAAATCTGCGCACTTAGTTGGCCTGGACACTTTCACATCATCCGTGCCTAGAGACGCCCTGAGTCTATCGGCGTCTGCTTTGGGACCACTAGTAGTTCCCGATACTTCCAGTAGGCGACCACCAGTAGCGGTTGTTTTGAACCGGAGGCCCGTTATGCCGAGATCACTCAACGAAATCTCGGCTTTCGCCTTTGCCAGGATCCCGGCATATGTGATGTGGGGTACTGAGCCTGGCGGTCTGGTGCTTGGCCGCCGCTTGTTCCTTCTGGGCCTGCTTTTTGGCCCGCTGGCGCGCCTTTTTTGATTTTTTGTCGCCGCCCGCAACCGTCCACTCCGCCTCAGATCTAGTGGCGGGTTCCCGCGTTTCTGGCGTACTAGTTTGTGTAGGCGGAGCAGCCGTAGCACCTGCCTTTTTGGCCAGTTTTGCCTCTTGTTTCAACTGCCTATTTGATTTAGGCCCCGCAATTTCCTTTTGCGAGGCGGCAGTTGAAACAGTCCTCTCTTGTGAGGCAGCAGCCGCTTGTGCCGATTGGGCGGCACGGGGCGCTGCAGCTTGGGCCGCATATGTCGGCGCCGGTATGCTGCGTTGGTCTGCAGCTAGGGGGGGACGTAGAATCCTCCCCTCAAGCACCGAGAAGCGCGCGTTGAAACTCGCCATCTCCTGTCGGATCAGGTGAGTCAACTCCGACTCCTGTGGCGACTGCTGCTTCGACGGCTGTGACGACAACTGCGGTTGCGGAGCTCCGCCATTTGCGCAGCGAGCTTTGCGTTCTGGGCCCGCAGCAGCGCCGTCTCCTCCGTTGTGGTGCGAGTCAAAAGCACCTGAGCACTTTCCAGAATGGAGGCCGTCGCCTCTTTGAGTGCCTTTTGGCTGCAGCCGCTAAGGCCCTTTGAGACCTTGCTCACCCTTTTAATGGCTGCAACCGCGTCAGCCATTCTTTGATTTAGGTCGGAGGCAGGTAGCTCTTCTGCCTCGACTCCTGTATCAGAGACGGCAGACGACGACTCCGACAGACGAGTGACTCTCCCTTCCGTCACCCTTTTCGTCAGAGCCGCAATTTGCCGCTCGTCCTCCTCCAATTTTTCGGCGACTGCTGCGGCCTTCATTGCAGCCGCAGCCTTACGCCTGGATAGGCCGATATTTGCCGGTAGTAGCGGACCTACCTCTCCCTCCTTTTTTGGCACTGTCCTTGGGGGCCGGCACCACTGTGTCGCTCAGGGCCGAGTCCGACCCTGAGTCTGCACCCTCCCTCGGGCGTTTGCGTAAGCTTTTTGAATTTGCGCTCACCGCGCTCGCCACACTCATAAGGCTGGACGCGCTGTCGGAATCCGGCGCGCCCATCCGCTCAATAAGTACCAGAGGTACTTTTTCACCTACTACGTCATTGCTGTTTTTTGTATTTTTTGAAAGGTTCTCCATTTTGGTCCCACGAGTATAAAGCAAAACAGGTCAACCCCGGGCAGAGGCTTAAGTACCCGGGTAAGCCTACATACTGCTGGGGGCGGCAGGTACCAGCAGGTGGCTAGCGCTAACGACCGTACCCCCAACGGCCATTCATCCCCTCGCCGCGCTCCCGAAACTTGGGATTGGGTGGGTTTTAGGTGTCCTTCCTCTGGGACCGGGCGATTAAGCCAAGCCCCCCGACGGCGGCATTAAAGCATGCCTCCGTCCGCTGTCCGGCCAACCCGACTCAGCGGACCCGCCGAAAGGTTTGCTCCTCAATGAATGAAGAGACAAACGAACCCCGCTAAGATGCGCCTGCACCTAAGCGGGTGTGGTCACGTCCTCGCCTAATCGACTACATCGACGGGTCAGGAGCGAACCCTCCTGCAGAAGTTAGCTCCGAACAATAATACTCCTCTACCCTACCCCCCGCGAAGAGATCATTGTCCGTGACCCAGGGTGCACCGGCCCAGTGACTGCTCTTCCCCCCGGACGTATCCGCAAACAGGGGACCAGCAGCCGCCGAGCGCACGGGGAGGTCTTCTGCGCGCACCCCAACCTAACCTAATCTAAACTTTTTTTTTTTTTTTTTTTATGTGGAGAAATGCCCTCGCATACCGCTCTGACACGGGGAGACAGAGCGGTTATGTGGGACTCGAACCCACTAAAACTCCACAGTATACCTCCTCAGCTGCTTAAGGGCGGGACGCGGGAACGCTCTCGCACACAACCGCGAACCCGCCCGCAGCCGTCCGTTGCCGGACTCCCTCACGGGGTTGGGTATTGCACCCCCCCACTTCGGCACACCAGACTAATGGCGTGCCGCAACCACCTCGGAGACCATGTGCAATGGGCGCCAGACGACCCCGTGTCTGGACGCCCTAGGTCCCCTGCGACGGGTCAGGTCTGTGGCCCCGCCGCCTGCCACTACGGCCGCAGAGGATAGGGAGAGCGGCGCCTCGCAATACCGGCACTCCTCCTCCCCTGCGGCCCCACCGCGTCCGCCATCCAACGGTGGCGGCCCCGTCAAGGCCGCGGTAGGTAGGGAGAGCGGCGCATCGACATACCGGCACTCCTCTCCCACCGCGGCCCCCATCCCTCAGCTGCGGTGCCGCCCATACGACGCCGCAGCCCACCTCAGTTGCGACACCCCCCATAAGGCCCGCAAACTACGCCGGCGCCGCTCCTACATGTTCTTGAAGGCAAAGCCCTGAGGAGCGGCCCTCCTCGGGTTCCGTTAGCTTCACCGTGGGCGACCAAGCCACGGCTACTAGAGCCCCCCCACCACGATAAGGAGGAACCCCTGGGGGGGAAGGGAACCTTTTCTTTTTTGAGGTGGGGAAAAGGGAGGGAGGGAGGGCTTTATGTGTTCAGAAATTTTTAACACACGTAGTTTCTAAACGAACTTAAACAAACAGCTGTCAGTTTCATTTCAGTTGGTAATGTCAAATGAAGGTCACAAACGTCAAACCAACAAGTGTTGCCAGCTCTAGTATTAAAATGTTGATGTTTATTAATATAGAACGCACGTTTTTGGGCATAGATCTGATGACATAATAGTAATAAATATTAACTGAATCTAAAATTTAGTCGAAATATATGAAGGAAATTTGATAATATATGAATTTTTAACGACTTTAACTTGTGCATGGATATAGGAGTCACTTTTTACTATATTTCGAACCACAGCCCATCACACAACAGTTAGGCATAATTGCTTTTATCACACGCAGCTTCACAGTTAAATTCTCAGCACTCAGGATGTTTTAAGCAAAGAAAATCGTTGTACAGTCTTAAACTGTACATGTTTTGATAACGCTGCGACCTCGATCTGGCGCGCATCATTTTACTTAACAAATTGAACATTTTAATATTTAGTGCGTTAACATCCACGAACCGAACAACATCAGAGGAAAGAATCGTCAACAGTTTTATTTATAATCCATATTGGTGTCAATAAACATTACTTATCAACTATGTTCATTGTAAAAGGAAGGAACTGATCTCCAAGATACAGTTTTTTAACTAGTTTGGAGGTCAGGGACTTAAAATTGTGGAACATGTATTAAGTTCATAATAAAGATTATTATTATTATTATTATGTGTTACTTGTTCTTTTGGAACCTCAGCTTGATACTGGAAGTTTGTCAAACCATTCACGAGTTTGTGTGAACTAAGTGGGATGGTTCGTTGCTTATTGATGTAGGTGTTTGTGTAGTTGATGTTAGGAATCGCCGAACTATGGAACATGTGTCAATTATAACTGATTTTTGTAGTGGTATGTATGTAGTTTTGTGTAACTCTAGCTCTTTTAATGATGTGTGTAGTGATTTAGGGATGAGTCCTGTAGATGAAATTATTATAGGTATTATTTTGACTGTGTTTTGTTACCACATTTGGCGTATTTCGTCAGCTAATGGAATGTATTTCTGTATCTTTTCTGTATATTTCTTCCTTAGATTTTCTGAATTAGGTATTGATATGTCTATTAAATATGTAATTTTATGTTCTTTTAAAGTAAGTGTTATATCCGGTCTATTGTTTTGCGTAGTTTTATCTGTAATAATATCCCTATCCCAGTATAGTTTAGCTATTCCGTTATTAAGTACGCTTTTTGGTTTGTAATTGTAATATGGTTCAATTTTATCTATTAATTTGTATTTTTTAGCTAGTTGTATGTGTATTTGTTTTGCTACATTATTATGTCTATCTGTATATTGTTTATTTGCCAGAAATGGACAGCCGCCTGTGATATGATCTATGGTTTCTTGTTGGGTGTTACACAGTCTACATCTATCTGACACTATGTTTATATCTTTCATTATATATTTTTGATAATTTTTAGTTTTTATGATCTGGTCTTGAATTGCCACCATAAAACCTTCAGTCTCCTTATATATATTGCCTTTGCAAAGCCATGCATTAGATGCTTCCTGGTCTATGTGGTCTTGTTGAATTAAATTAGGGTACTTTCCGTGTAGTACGGTAGTAGTAGTAGTGGTGTGTACTTTTGTTTCCATTTAGTTATTTTCTGTTCATCTGAAGTTACATTTTCTATTGGGTTGAAATTACTGTCGTTTAATTTTAATGATGTTCCTGATGCTGTTATTTCGATAAGGGCTTTGTGTATGGGACTATCTCGAGCTTTATTAAGCATGTATGTACGTATGTTGTGTACCTGTCTATCATGTAGATTTCTAATATCTATCCAGCCTCTACCTCCTAATTTTCGTTTGAGATTAAATCTTTCAGTAGCAGAGTGTATGTGGTGTATGTGTTGTTTAAAGCAAGTTGTTCTTGTAATTCTGTTAAGCTTGTCTAAATCTGTAACTGTCCATTTAATTATCCCGAATGAGTATGTTAAAATAGGTACCGCAAAAGCATTAATAGCTTTTGTTGTATTTCTTGCTGATAATTCAGTTTTTAGTATTCTATTAAGTCTTCCTATATAATTCTTTGTAAGTTCTTCCTTTATTTTACTGTGGTCTATACGTGTACTTTGACAATATCCTAAATACTTATAAGTGTCGGTGAGGTCCATTTTATCTATAAAGCTATTTTGTTGTGTTAATATGTATGGGTCTGTGATGTGGTGTTTTCCTCGTATTATACTATTAATTTTACATTTTTCTGTTCCGAAGTTCATACTGATGTCAGTACTAAACTCCTCTGTAGCCCTCAGCAAGGAATCCAGTTGTTGTCTATTAGCAGCATAGAGTTTGATGTCATCCATGTAAAGTAAATGTGTTATTTTTGTGTTGTCCTCTTTGTGTATTATATATCCGTGGTTTGTATTATTTAAGATACGAGATAGAGGATTTAAAGACATGCAAAACCACAAAGGACTTAGAGAGTCCCCCTGGAATATGCCCCTAGCTATTTTAATTGATTTGGATTTCAATAATTGTGACTCTGTGTTAATGTTTAATGTCGTGGTCCATCTTTGCATAGTTTGTTCTAGAAATTGTATCAGTGTGGTGTCTATTTTATAAACTCTAAGAACGTGCAGTAACCATGAATGGGGGACACTATCATACGCTTTTTGGTAGTCTATAAACGCGTAATAAAGATTCCTGTGTCCTTGTTTAACCTGATTGTGTATTTCTGTGTCTATAACTAATTGTTCTTTACAGCCTCTGGAGCCTCTCCTGCAGCCTTTCTGTTCTTCCGCTATTATATTGTTATGTGCGAGATGTGTGTTGATTTTGTGAGACATGATGGATGTCAGGAGTTTGTACAAAGTTGGTAAACATGTTATCGGTCGATACTTAGCTGGGTTAGTAGTGTCTGTGTCTTTAGGTTTTAAATATGTATTCCCTTGGGTCATAAACATAGGTATAGTGTTTGGATCTCTAATAAGTGTGTTGAACGCATCGGCTATGTGTTTGTGTGTGGATGTGAAATATTTTAACCAATAATTTTGTATTAAATCAGGGCCCGGAGTTTTCCAATTCAGTGTTCTACCAACTGCTTGCTCTACGTCTTCCTTTTCTATTACTATTTCCGTCATTGGACTAATAGCCTCTCCTTCTTCTTCTTCAGCCTTTATCCACTCAGCTTGATGGTTATGCTGTACAGGTCGTGACCAAATATTTTCCCAGAATTTTTCTACATCTGTAATATTAGGTGGATCTTTAATACTAGTTTCCTTACTGAAGTTTCTATAGAAGAGTTTTTGGTTTGTATTAAATACTATATTATCTCTATGTCTTTGGTTTGATTTCTTATATCTCCGTAATCTTTTGGAAAGTGCTTGTAATTTTTGTGTCTTTTTATCCAAATCTTCTATTATATCTTCTTTACTATTATATTTTATATTTATTTTGTTTCGTTTTTTTGTTGATAGATTATTTTTAAGATATTGCGTTAGTATTCCTATTTCTTTTCTTAAGTTTGCTATGTTAGAATCAATACGTTTTTCCCAAGCTGGTTTGTTACATTTGTTGCTGTTCCTAATTTGATTATTTTCTAATCTTTTTTTGTTGTGTATGGTAGTAGCTGTATATGCAGCACAGTAGATAAGGTTTTGTATTTGTTCTATACTAGCTTCTGTGTATTTTAATAATTCGATGTTAAGTAACAGATTTAATGTATTTACGGTTATTTTAGAAAAATGTGTTATTTTAAGTTTAGGTATTTTTGGACGTAGAGTTGGATCTGTACCTTGGTAATTAATCATACTTTCATTAAATATACTTTCGACATGTAGGTATTGGTCTGTTTCAGCCGATATTTCTGCCTGAGCGTCTTCTATCGGCATTGGTGACTGTGATAACCTTTCTTGTAATAATAAGTGTAATTGTGTTGACTGTTGTGATGTTTGTGTATACGTTGTTTGTATATCAATAGCTTCCGTTTGTGTGTGTAGGAGTGGAATTTCTTGAGTTAAAGTGAGTTCTTCGCTACCTGTATCTACATTACTAGAGCAAGTATTAATAATGTTTGCTGTTCTATTTATACGAGTGTTGCGTGGTTGTGAAGTTATTTGAGATACAGAAGGTAAGCTATCAATATTTGTTGTGGATGCTATTTCTCTCTTAATGGCCTCTCTTTCTATGACTGGTATTCTATTGTTGCGGTGTATAACTCTTATTTGATCTGCAAGTCTTTGTTCCGTAAGAATGTTAAGATCTGGGAATATTTCTATAAATTTTGCATGTAGTGAAGGGCGATATCCTGTGAGGTTAGTTTCGCAATTTGTGACTGTTTAATAGCAGCGGAGCAACTGTCGATTCACATCATCTGACCATTTCATACGCTGTCTGTTTCGTCCAGCAAGGGTGGTTGCAGGAAGCATTTCCTGCAAAGCAGTCCTTCCTGTTTCTTGTGTGGAGTGTTATTTGTGGGTGTGTTAGTGTTAGTGTGGTCGGCTGTAGCATCTTGAGTGATCGTGACCCGCCTGTTCAATCGACGACCACTGGCGGTTCGCATGCTGTGACGTCCAGCGCCAGCTCCAGACGTGCCCCGGCGATCGCCCCCGGGCAGCGGCCCTATACGTTCTACATTATTTAAATTATCCATATTTATGGGTTACCTTTGCCCTTTTAGCCGCATAAGTTTTAAGTACCTTAGTACAGTATGCGTGTCCGCCCCCCACGTGGCTAGATGTTCAGCACGGACGTGAGGTAGGATTTTGGGGGGCTTATTATTATTATTATTATTTGTATCTCTATAAATTCTCGGCATTTCCTCCATTGGAAAGAAACCCCGGTCCTTTGGAAGGCTTGTCTGGAGACACAGGTCAAACACACAGAGGCCCCTGTGAGAGTTTTAATCTATATTGAGTTGGGACACCAACCGGAGACTCTCCATGATTACACTATAGGAATGCAGCCATGGAGAGTTCCCGACAGATGTAGAACAAATGAGATTGGAAAAAAAATAAAAAAATATGGTCCATTGCTGTGTCGTGCTACATGGAATAGATTTAAAATTCGGTTGCCGGAATTAAAAACGGCGTCTGCCCTTCAATGATAAAACATTAAAATGTGTTGGCAGACGGTGACTTGCCAACTCACTACATGGGCCCCTGAAACGCCGCCTTGATACAGGCAGAAGGGGCAAACATGGGTGTGAGCGGCTAGGGGTGTCGAGAGGAGCGGCCCCGGTTTCACCATCGTGGGTCTTAAAGACCCAGAGCGGGTTTCCCCGTTGTTACGCCATTACTTACATAACACTTCCACCCCCGAGCATATAGCTCTGGCGACCCTTCTCTGGCCGGCCAATTAAGGCAAGACAGAGTTGAGAGTCCTGCGGGCACTCTTGAATTCCACTCTAGCTACCCAATGAGGGCAAACTGGAGACGAGGCCCTGACCGACTCTCTGGGGTATTCAGGAACGCAGTGTCGCCACTCACCAACAGCTCGCCACAAGCTGCCCTGCGTTTTGTATGCTTCTCGTAGACTTTAGACACTTATTTTTTGTTTTAGTATCATTGGTCTTAAAAAGCTAGTTTAATGTTCCCTCCGGTTTGACATTAGTCTCATGAGAAGAGGTAACGTCTGCGGAACTGTCCCAGAGGGGGTTTATTATTATTATGTGATCTTTTCTCTCCGCACTCAAACTTACTTCAACATCATAAAATCTCAGGAATGAGCATACAGCTCGTTCATAATGGTCCTTCGAGCCGGATATTCAGTGTGTAGTGCCTTGATTTACGATAGCGAATCGGTTCAGCTGGTCTCCCAGAAGAGGGTCGCCCCAGTTGGATTGAGAAGGCGCATTTATATAGTAAGTAGACTATGAATACACTGAGTACCTACAAGCGATGACTGGAATTAATCTGCAAACTGCGGTCTTCTGGTCTCAAACCAACCTTACGCTCTTCTCTGTCATCGTTTACTACGTGCCACGTCCTGAGCGAACGAACATTCAACATCGCAGCGATCTGTGTCATCGTGAACTATTTACGTGCCAGATCCTGTGAACAACATTCAACATTAACATCGCAGCGGTTTGTGTCATCGTGAACTACATACGTGCCAGATCCTGTGAACAACATTCAACATTAACATCGCAGCGGTCTGTGTCATCGTGAACTACATACGTGCCAGATCCTGTGAACAACATTCAACACTAACATCGCAGCGGTCTGTGTCATCGTGAACTACATACGTGCCAGATCCTGTGAACAACATTCAACACTAACATCGCAGCGGTCTGTGTCATCGTGAACTACATACGTGCCAGATCCTGTGAACAACATTCAACACTAACATCGCAGCGGTCTGTGTCATCGTGAACTACATACGTGCCAGATCCTGTGAACAACATTCAACACTAACATCGCAGCGGTCTTTGTCATCGTGAACTACATACGTGCCAGATCCTGTGGACAACATTCAACACTAACATCGCAGCGGTCTGTGTCATCGTGAACTACATACGTGCCAGATCCTGTGAACAACATTCAACACTAACATCGCAGCGGTCTGTGTCATCGTGAACTACATACGTGCCAGATCCTGTGAACAACATTCAACACTAACATCGCAGCGGTCTGTGTCATCGTGAACTACATACGTGCCAGATCCTGTGAACAACATTCAACACTAACATCGCAGCGGTCTTTGTCATCGTGAACTACATACGTGCCAGATCCTGTGGACAACATTCAACACTAACATCGCAGCGGTCTGTGTCATCGTGAACTACATACGTGCCAGATCCTGTGAACAACATTCAACACTAACATCGCAGCGGTCTTTGTCATCGTGAACTACATACGTGCCAGATCCTGTGGACAACATTCAACACTAACATCGCAGCGGTCTGTGTCATCGTGAACTACATACGTGCCAGATCCTGTGAACAACATTCAACACTAACATCGCAGCGGTCTGTGTCATCGTGAACTACATACGTGCCAGATCCTGTGAACAACATTCAACACTAACATCGCAGCGGTCTTTGTCATCGTGAACTACATACGTGCCAGATCCTGTGGACAACATTCAACATTAACATCGCAGCGGTCTGTGTCATCGTGAACTACATACGTGCCAGATCCTGTGAACAACATTCAACACTAACATCGCAGCGGTCTTTGTCATCGTGAACTACATACGTGCCAGATCCTGTGAACAACATTCAACACTAACATCGCAGCGGTCTTTGTCATCGTGAACTACATACGTGCCAGATCCTGTGGACAACATTCAACACTAACATCGCAGCGGTCTTTGTCATCGTGAACTACATACGTGCCAGATCCTGTGGACAACATTCAACACTTACATCGCAGCGGTCTGTGTCATCGTGAACGACGTGGCAGATTTCTCGAGCTAACATTAATATTCAACAAAACATATAATCATTACAAAAAGTCGATATAAGAAGGATGATATCTTTGGAAAAACATAGCTGCTATAGATCAAATGCTTAATTGACACATTCCTTGTGCAATGTACAAAGGCCATCGAAATGACATAGATTTCAAGTTTCAAGAAAGAGCAATTCTGCGAATTTTGAACGAACATTTTATAATTATTAAACTGTTAACTACTTAAAAATCATCGCATACAAATACAACGCCATACTACAAAAATCGCAAGTATGCAAAATTTGAAACCTTAACTATGCGTAGTGGAAACAATTATTGCCTGTCACATACAACGTACATGGTTCAATCCGGAATACTTCACGTTACATGAGGACATAAAACTTACATGCCAACCTCACCAAGCAATGGAGACGCTGTAGATGTAGAACTTCATCCTGAGACTTCGGTCAGCACTTCTCAAAAATCTACTAGGAACATCGTCACAACTATCTTTTGCTTTGTGATGGCTTTACTTTCTCTCTTTTCTTGTCGGTATCTTCTTGAGTTGCCAATATGTACAGTCTTAAACTGTACATGTTTTGATGACGCTGCAACCTCGATCCGGCGCGCATCATTTTACTTAACAAATTGAACATTTTAATATTTAGTGCGTTAACATCCACGAACCGAACAACATCAGAGGAATGAATCGTCAACAGTTTTATTTATAATCCATATTGGTGTCAATAAACATTACTTATCAACTATGTGATCTTTTCTCTCCGCACTCAAACTTACTTCAACATCATAACATCTCATGAATGAGCATACAGCTCGTTCAATCGTATTAATAAGTTTCACGATAACGCCAAATTACACTTAATGTACACTGTCAAAAGTACTCAAAAAAAGAAACTAATATGGCGATCCGGCCGGTGGGCTGGTCATATGTGACGTCATATTTATTACTTACAATTTCAGAAACCTGTCAAATTAAGGTTTTCTCTTTTTACACTAGTAGAATCACTTAAGTTAAAAAGAAATGCATGTAGTTTTTCCATTACTGTATCTATTTCTATAACGTAATGTTTATGTCACAGATGGATTGTAGAATCCGCTGTTTTACAAAATCTCTAGCTGCTTTATAAAACAGTACTGTTTTATAAAACAGCTGAACAACGTTCAGCTGGGTTGCCATTGCGATACGTTTAACAAAACTGCTACCCACCTTTAGACGTAATGCAGAATGACGTATTTATAGTGGGACAGGTTTGTTTATTGTATAGGTATATTAAATGGATAGTCACCATTCAAGTAAAAAAACTATACTGAATTCTAATTTGACTTTCCGTGGCTGGGTCGACGGAGCCCCGCTTTGCGGGGTCCTGTTTTTGTGCCTGTAAGGTTAGAAAAAACCTAAACACGAAGAGGATGACGGGGGCCAGTGAGCGAGCGTAGCGAGCGAAAAGCCTAAACGTTAGAACCTAACCTGTCCGTGTCGAGATACACGAAACTCCCGAGCTCACATCGCTCGCTCATGGATCAATTTCGTTTATTTTCTTTCATAATCCCGATATATTGTCGACTATTATAGAAGTTTAGAATTTACGTCATTAAAAATTTTCGTCTTTTTAACCGACTTCCAAAAAGGAGGAGGTTATCAATTCGGTTGTATTTTTTTTATGTTTGTTACCTCAGAACTCCGTCATTTATTATTATTTTTATTTGAAAGGATTTACTTTCGGATTGGTCCCATTAAAATTTTATGAAAATTGGTTTAGTAGTTTGGTATTTAAATCAAAATAACTGAAAAATAATACATCGTCGAAGTAAACGAAATGGTGTATTTTGCTTTCTTGTGACTTTCCGGTGGTGTTTACGGTCTCTAGAATAGTTCTAATGAACTGCCTATTTTCCAGCTTCATCATCAGATGATAAAACCGGAAGATAAGCACCGGAAATCCGTCATATTTTTTTTGCTATTTAATACTTTTTAGTGTAAGACCGCATTCTCAAACATCTCTTTTTACACGAGTGCTCAAAAAACGGAGTGTATATAAGTATGTATGTATGTAAGTATGTTTGTGAGTTTCTTTACCTATTCCACCATAACTTCTAAATACCTGAACTGATTTCGATATATGTGGTACCTATCGTTAGAATCCTTACACTGTCCCGTGAGTAACATACGCTAGTCAGGTTTTATTTTTTTAATTAATTTCATCTTGTTACGCAGTTTATTACTCTCTTTTGAAATAGCCTCAGATCTAGATTTCCTACTTTGACATGGATATGTCGCAGATGGACTGTAGAATAAGCTGTTTTACAAAACTGCTAGCTGCTTTACAAAACAGTACTGTTATGAAAAACAGCTGAACGACGTTTAGCGGTTTTACATAATTACTGAACTATAACACGCAGAATTGAATGAACGTTTTGCGTTTATCAATGCAGCGGGTCAACGATCAGAGATTATGTAAAACAGTGTGAAATGAACTGTCAGATTGTTGATTTAGTTCGAAATTTTGTCGCATATGGCTCTGTATGTCCTAAAAATAATAACCTGACTTTATTTAACTTGTCAATAGCAAAAAAATTATGAAATTTTTTAATGACGTAAGTAAATACTAGACCACTCTAATAGTCTCTCGCTACGCTCGCTCACGGGCCCCCGTCATCCTCTTCGAACCTAACCTGTCCGTGTCGGGATACACGAAACTACCGAGCTCGCTTCGCTCGCTCATGGATCAATTTAATTTATTTTCTTTCATAATCCCGATATATTGTCGACTATTAGAGTGGTTTAGTATTTACGTCATTAAAAATTTTCATTTTTTTTTTGCTATTGACAAGTTAAATAAAGTCAGGTTATTATTTGTGTTTGAGTTTAGGTTTTTTCTAACCGCGGGGCTCCGTCGACCCAGCCACGGAAAGTCAAATCAGAATACAGTATCGCTTTTTTACTTGAATGGTGACTATCCATTTAATATACCTATACAATAAACAAACCTGTCCCACTGTAGATATGTCATTCTGCATTACGTCTAAAGGTGGGTAGCAGTTTTGTTAAACGTATCGCAATTCATAAATGTTATTACTCTGTTTTAGAATTCTTAAATGATAAAAATTTTAGCTAATTCTGACATCTATACATAGTGATTTTTAATAAATCATATATAATTATATTTTTTTAATACATGTTGAGGCCATGTAATGCCTATATTAATTCTATTTTTCAAAGAAACATTGAAAAAATAATAGACAAGAACGGGGCTTGAACCCGCGACCTTTGACGTTCCGTGTCATCACTCTACCAACTGAGCTACCTTGTCGTGTTCAAACCTATTGAATTTTCAATCCTCTTTGTATACGTCTTAAGGAGACGCCTGGTGATATTTATCTAGTAATCATTTATAGATTTACTAAATGATTGATGATTTTTAATACTTTGACATATGATATTGTAATTCAATACCATGTTGACATTTTTTTTAACTATCTTCTTGCTGACATTAAATAAATTATTATTTTTATTAAAATTGTAATTTCTGATATCACTATACAAATTCAAACAGAGAGTATACCTTGCCTGTAGTTATGTGTAACTGAAATTAGTTTATATTGTGTAATAATTGTGTACCTACTGCAAATAATTTATAATTCAATTTTGAACAAAAGTCTTTAGAATACTAGATGTCTTTTAATATTACTTTAAACTGCTTTGCATGCCTAATTTAAGGTAGATTGTATAAGGGTCATAAAATAACCAAACAACTGTATCTTGTACCTACTTTCTGTACAAATAAAGAACTATACTATACTATACTAATGGCAATCCAGCTGAACGTTGTTCAGCTGAATTATTTATTAGCTGTTAATTTTAGAGGATTCTGAATAAAATCAGTTTATTAGGACAATAATATACAATTATTATTATTTTTGGAGTCGGTGCCAGTAAAGGATAATAAACGTGTAAGTACATTCATGAAGTAGCGGATTACGTTCGCTTTAGGCAGTTGTGTTAATTTGTAAATAGGTTCAATTAGGTATAATACATTATCGTAAAAATAATGATGGTTAATGTACCTTTAAATATACTTTGCAAATTTTAGGAAACATCCTAAATATTTTTAAAGTTTGTCTGGCACCGACTCCAAAAATAATAATAATTGTATATTATTGTCTTAATAAATTGATTTTATTCAGAATCCTCTAAAATTAAAAAAAATATTTTTAAATAAATTGTAGTAAGTAAATAATGCAATTATTTTATAACTTTTTAGTGCAATTTTACTTCAGAAAGATTTTTGGAGTCGGTTCTTTTTTTTTTTTTCTATTGACAAGTAAAATAAAGTTAGGATATTATTGTTAAGACATACAGAGCCATATGTGACAAAATTTCGAACTAAAATCAACAATCTGACAGTTCATTTCACACTGTTTTACGCAAAAATATTCTAATTCTATGGTTTTAAATAATCTATGATCGTTGATCCGCTGCATTGAGAAACGCAAAACTTTATACAATTCTGCGTGTTATAGTTCAGTAATTATGTAAAACCGCTAAACGTCGTTCAGCTGTTTTTCATAACAGTACTGTTTTGTAAAGCAGCTAGAGATTTTGTAAAACAGCGGATTCTACAATCCATCTGCGACATTTATATAGATTAATAGGGCACGTCTTTACTTCTTCTTTAATTATTGGTATACATAAAGATAAAAGTATTGATGTTGATAATCAGTATTTGATTAGTTGATTTAGAAAATCGATTATCAACTTATCAAGTAGTACATTTATAGTTGAATGTCTTTGATACACTAGCTTTTATGGTTTCATTTTTATATTTATTGACATCTGAAATACGTTGATTTCATGACTCACCCCCTGACTGATTACACAATACAACAAAATTAAATATTGCATACACACCACAGATTTTTCAGTCATGTTTGTGTGTTTTGTAAATTAATTATCTCTTACATAAAATGGCAATGGAAAATATCGTGAGGAATCAGCACACCCGAGAGATGTTCTCGATGGTGTGTGCTATGTCAGAGACCTACGGCTGGTTTAAAGAATACAATAAGATAAATTAGTGAAACATTAGAAATTTATATAAGCAGATAAATAGAAATAATTTGACAGGTATTTTATATAATAGATTATGGTATCCATTAAAATTATCCACAATCGGTTACTGTCGTCGATTATTGATAATCTATTATTATGAACTCACTATTAGGCATGTCTATTCTATCTGATTAAAATCGATGTCTGAATAGATTCGAATCGAAACCGTCTGCATCGATTCTCGATTTAATCGTACTATAGAAAATCAATTCTCGACGAATCGATTCCTTTTTACAAAAAAATATGATTTGTCGTAGAATCATAATCAGTACTTTCTTTATCATCGAAACTCTATCCTGGATACAATAAAGATTGACTGAATATTCAATCTCAAAATCAAAGAGTAAAGTTAAAGTTTCATCTCTAAATTGGTCGATTTTTCAACTATATTAAAATACACAAAGATACGTTGCCCTATCCAGTGCGTACGTGTTAGCGTGATGAAATATGTTTATTATTTTTTCCTGACCTCTGAGCTACGCTGCAGTGAAAACCCCATCAAAATTGGTTAATTGGTTCTCAAGTAATAATCGTTCGGACAGAGAGACAGTGCTTCCAAAATTTGGGTATTTTAAACATTATAGTCCACATACATTTTGGAATTATGTTCAATGTTAGAAATATTAAGTATCTCTACAGTTTTATGGTACATATAAATAAGAAATAAAAACGTCGATATATTAAAATTATTAAATTGTTGGTTTAACGAGTAGGTAATTAAAATTCGACAATAATTTGTATGTAGATCTCTACATACAAATTATTGTGTCTATCTTTCAAAAAAAATTATTTGTCCAGTCTTTGAAGAGCCAACCGGCTCCTTTCATCGATTGCTATATTGTTCAGACATGACTGAATGCAAGTCGGGCAATTGCCTTACTTTTGTATCGCCATTATTGAGCGCGGGTAACGTATCTATTAGTTTTTAATATCATTGCCCGCCACAGATAAAAGACGTTCACACACAAAGGACATCCTCTCGACAGAGCTATTTTAGTGTCGAATACACTGTATATGTTCATTTTTCGAACCAAATCGGACCGATTCTCGAGGTTCTCCATGTCAGATCAATCTCAAAAATCGATTTTCTGCTATATTTTTCAATTAATCGATGAAAGATCGACATGCCTACTCACTATGTAATTGAAATGAAATACGTAGTATCTTTTATTAGTCTGTGGAAATGAAATTTCAAATTGTTTTATTGTTCAGTTGTGGTTTTGAAGTTACAAAAAATATATTTGTACCTACACAATAATGATATTAATGTCCTAGATAATATTAGTGAAGTTAAACATCTACCTACTTATTAAATAAAAACGTCCAAACCGAAAGTGCCACCTTCCAGTTAACTTATTTCATTTAAGTGCCATGCAAGAAATTAAATAAATAATTAGAGTATGAATAATATGAAAAAAAAAACTATGCATTGAGGCACAAACCCGCAAATTAAAGCTGTATTAATCAATGTTATTAGAAACTCTGATTGGCTAGAACACAATTTATTTATTGATTATGCTACTTATCTACCATACCAGAATACTGGTGAGTGTTTAAGTGAAACCAATCGTAGATCTCTTCAAAATAAAAATTAACATAATATTTCAGGAATCAAAACTGGGAAAGGTTATTTTAGGAACTGAACAGAGCTTTATTTAGGCGCTGTAGAACTGATATGTATACAAAAAAAAACTATATTGTTATTAAGTACAATTAGTAGTTTCGCAAAAAGTACTAATTATATTTGATAACAATATATTTTTGTATTGTCTGGTAAATGATATAACAGATTAATATACTATATCATACAATCTCTCAAAGATGCTAAAGGGATAAAACATTTTCTTTTACATGACTGGCTTTAAATAGTGTTATGTGCTTAAGTTTCATGTGATATATATGAATGGTTGTGAGTTTCTTTAATCAACAATAACTTCTAAATGCCTGAATCAACTTAGATATATGGGGTATTGTTAGAATCCTTGCATTTTCCAGAGTAACATAGACAAGTAAGATTAAAAAAAAATGTATCTGTGGTACACAGAAAAGTATGGCATAAGAAATAATTAATGAAAAAAAAAATAAAAGGCATGCCTGCTACACACATAGCATATATACTTTTTTTTTTTAATATCTTGTTTCTTGAGCAGCTTTATTGGGCTGAGAGTATTAACATTTTATATAATAATTCTCTTCAAAAACATAATTTCATTTTCTGACTTCTAAGTGAATGGACAGACACCGTACAGCTACACAATACATTCAAATTCAAATATTTTTATTTCACATAGACCAGATTACAGGCACTTATGAAACGTCAAAGCTAGATGCACATAGGTCAAATGACAGTCTGAGTCTCAGACTGCTTACGAGATTTTTAAACACATGCACAATATTCCTACAAATTGTTCTGTACAGAAATGGTACACAACCATAATTAAATAAAATAAAAATCATTTATTTCAGAATCAAGTTCCATATTTTGTTAGTAACAGTATAAATTGCCTTATATCTAGTGTTAGTAAATAAACTAATCTACATAACGGGTAATTATGTAGATTAAAGCTTAGGGCTAAATTGGTAAACATTATATTTCAACATGGCTGTTTTTTGTAAATCCAAAATCATGTTTTACTAGTTTGCTGTATAATTTTGGTAGATAGAAACCTAAACAAGCTTAAGCTGTTTGTTCAAATATTAGTTTCTTTGTTTTTTCAAATTGGAAGTTATAATCAACCATGGCTGCTGTGGGGACAAGTGATCAGCCTCAAGTAGGTTCCGAAGTATCGGAGCGTGCGGCCGCCGCTGCGGTAGAAGAGCTGTCGGCGGCACAACGCGCGCGCATCGAGCGGAACCGACTGAAGGCGCGCACGCTGCGGGACGCAAGACTAGTGCAGCGGCCGCTACTGTGAGCATCGCACTATACTGTAGATGTGCCATGTGCCATGTGCCGGGTTCCGTGTGCCATGTGCCGCAGCTAACTGTTGTGACGCGCAGGGACGGCGTCGCCAGCCGCAGTGCCGCCGCGCGCGCCGCAGACTCGGGGGGCGGCTTCCTGCCGCAAGACGACGCGGACGAGCCGGCGCCGCGGGCCGTGCCGCCTCCCGCGCCCATCGCGGACCCGGCGGAACGTCCCAGGTGCCTCGAGTGCGACCGGCTCTTCCCGCAGTCATACCTGTTCGACGCGTTCGGGCATAACGTATGCGACGAGTGCAGGTCGGTAGAGTGCGGAGTCGCCCGCCGCGTCGCGCGTGCCACCGGCGCTAACGATCCGTTCGCCGCAGGGACGACGACGACGCGCACGCTCTCATCACCCGCACCGAGGCCAAGAGCGGCTACCTCCTGAAGGACTGCGACCTGGACCTGCGGCCGCCGGCGCTGCGCTGCGTGCGGCGACGCAACCCGCACGGCTCGCGGCTGGGCGACATGCGCCTGTACCTGCGCGCGCAGGTGGCGGCGCGCGCGCTGCTCGTGTGGGGCTCGGAGCCCGCACTGCGCGACGAGCGCGCGCGGCGCGAGGAGGCGCGCGCGCGCACGAAGCACTCGCAGACCACAAGGCGCATGCGCGCGCTGCGCATGGACGTGCGCTCGAGCCTGTTCGACCGCACGCGCGCGCCGCACGAGCACGCGTTCGGCGCGGAGCAGTACGACGCGGCGGCCGACCAGTACTCGCGCGCGTGCGCTTGCGGACACGTCGAGCTCTACGAGAAGATGTAGCGTGCTGTACACCGTGCGTCCGCTGGACTCTTAGCGACCGAAACAGACACAACTAAACATTACAATATCAACGCATGCATTTTTATTTGTGTTTTATAAAAAAAAACTCGATATGGGCCAAAGCATTCGATTTTGTGGTTAAGTAAATTATATAAATTCCGACTGTTCACTCTTCCTCGAGTGCTCTCGCCATGTTTTGCCAAGAGCACTCGCGCGGGGAGTCGACTGATGAATGCGGCCATGTAAGCTCTCGTTTGATCAGTACGGTCGCGAACGCCGAGAACTGAGAAGATCCAACGCGTTACAAGTTATGGCAGCTGTTTTTACCTGCACTATCGGTTTATATTATTATTAGGTGCATATACCATACAATTTTTTTTTTTTATAGAAAACTGAAAAAAAAAACGCGCTTTTGTAACTAGTGTCTAAAAAGTATAAAATAATTTTCATTATGTTCAAAAACAAATTGGGTGGTTAAGAATAAAAATATTTTATCGTGAAATACGTGGGGTACATAAAGGTATTTTATAGTGACTTTGACCAATTTATGACAATAAAATATTTACAATAATTGACATCTAGCACCCCACGCTTTTTACGATAAAATGTTTTTTGTTAATCACTTTTTTTCTTTATAGAATTATTCTATACTTTTTAGTTCGGCTAGATACAAAAGCTTGTTTTTTTTAAAACTAATAATTATTTGTATCAAAATAGTAGCAATAAAGTGTAATTAAGTAATATGAAGATATTATTATGAAAGCAAATCATTTTTATCCCCCCCTCCCTTTTTTTATTTGTAGACGAACTAAATTACAGTCCTTAAAATATATAAATTAGTATGTAGGTATAGGTACCAACTTCCTGTAGAGGGTTTGATGATGAGTTTATTAACTAAACTCTGTATCTAACTTGTCTTTACTAAGTAGGTAAACTATATTTTTTTGAAAGATAAATAGTTCAATGGAATAAGTACCTACACCAAAAGTGAGAAGATCGGTGTACCCACCTACTTTGCAGACTAATAAAGAGAAAACAAAAGTTGGCACCTAGTTAAGTCTATACCTACATAATAATATAAATATATACCTCATCAACTTTAAGTACCTTAATAATGAGATAAAAATATGAAAGGTTACTTTTCGCACTAAAAGGTTTATACCTTTTAGCCATTTCAGGTAACTTTTGATAAGAACCGACTGGTAGCAACACGGCTGTCGAAAAGGCAACTAGGAAGCCGAAACCTAAGGAACAAGGAAAAACTCTACGGATAAGTGTTTTATTCGGCCTCTATCCTATCTCTTTCTCCCGAGGCCCTAGTGGACCGAACTGGACTCGCATACCTACTCATTCAGGGGTGCATGGTGAAGTACGTAACCAGCACAAGGAAGGCAAGGAGAGTACGTCAATCCAAGTGGGAGATTGTCCCAGGACGACTATGCGGGCTCTGCAAGTGACCCTGCCGTCCGGAACAATCGCACTTCTCGGTCATTGCTATAAATATTAGCTAATATTAAATGCTATTATTCATCCTCAACTGTAATGACCAACTTAGCACACTTGTAACATAATGTACTGTTATGAAACACCTGTAAACATAGTTTTTAACAAACGTAAACAAGTCCCGTCTACTTCAAGTCATGAATTACAGAAAAACCCAATAACACTGCGCGAATCAAAACAAGACCTCACCGTCAGCAGCCGCGTTTGCGGCCACTAGACCAATATAGCAGTTACCGTGTCGTATACCGATGTAAGGGAAAATATTTTTTAAATTGCAAAGTTAACAGTGTTTGTCCTTCAATTAGACTTTTCGTCCGAGTAACGTTGAGCACTTTCATGGTTTATGAACTTACGGAATGTAGAACCCTCGGTGTGCGGGTCGTACTCGTACTTGGCCAGTTATTATTTTATTTTTCTGAGGAAACATTTACAAAAAATAGACACGAACCCGCGACCTTTGTCAGTCCGTGAAATTCCTCTCCCAACTGAGCTCCATACGCAAGTCCATAACGGACAACACACGTAAAAAGAGAAAAAGTGTTGAAACCACTTAGAAGTAATGCATGTGTAGCGAACATTAAAGTAAAACATCTTTGTAGAAACAAAATTTATACCATCGTAAGCAGTTTTTGTAAACTTCTACGTCTTTTGATGAGCTATCCCAATCCCGACCAGTGCTTATACAGAATTCTTCATCCACATTTTAATACATCTGATGGTGACGTCGTCAGTATCTAATCAGTCCCTATACAGTGACTGAACCGACACGACAATTTTCAGTATTTATAAATGTTGCACAAAAATGTATAACGTTGAAAGCAACATTTCATGTGAACCTTGCTCGTATACGCGTGTGCTGCACCGAGACGGCACCTCGGCCAGCTGACTGCCAAGTAGACCATTATACAATGCCGCAAGGATCTATGCTGGCTATAATTATGTTCAGTTGCGGCGCTAGACAAAACGTGGACGTCAGCGACATTACGAGGTCTCTTTAAATTTCACCTCGGAAGGAAAAAAGGTTAAATTAAATGAGCTGAAATATATACATTTATATGAGTAGGCATATACCTATACTTTGATATTATGAGTAGGTTTATACCTACTCATAATATCAAAGTATTATTGATTATCAAGTAACTTCAGTCTTCTTAATTAAATCAATAAACTTTTTGCGTCGATAAATTATTTTAATATTACCTCATAGATACTCGTACCTAATACCAGACGCTTTTTCAGGTTCAATTGATAGTACTCATAACGCAGATAATCTTTCGTGTGTCATCGTGCTTCTCAAGTAGGTCTTAATCAATTTTAACTTTGAGTACTTTTCTCTCGGCTGAGTAAAACTTCTAATTCACGCAAAATCTACCGAAAAGTTATTTACGTCGTCGATAGAGTCCAGTGAATTAGATTTTAAACGCTGGAAATCTAAATTCTAAATAAATACTAGGTACTACAGTCGTCCGGATATAAATACGAATGAAAATCATTCTTGCGAGACCCCCACAGGTGCGACGCCTAGCGTAGCCACTTATTATGTCCTTATTTTGTAACTAAAAAGCCTGAAAGGTTCATTTATTTAATACTGTAATTATTTTACTAAAAAGTATAAAATATTATGAGATAGTGGTAAACTTTTGATTTGATAAAGATTAATTGTCTTTAATATTACTTATGAACAAATACGTTAGAATCCAATCATTAACACCGAACGTTTTATACAGGCAAAAAAAAACGAAATAATAATAAGTATGTTCAATGAATTTGCACGGTGACTGTTGACGTCACCCAGCATACATTCACTGGCTACTCTGTGTACAACAAGGAGGTGGTTTGGGCACTTGCGTCACCCTATATACCTTCAACAATGGATTACAAAAACCTGACTTACGCATCAGAAAAAACATGAGAGTTCAAGTGCTCATTCCATTTAGTAAATAAAAAACATATCTTCAAACATAATGAAATAAACAAATGCTGTTTCAATAAGATATTTTTACAATCCTTAAGAGTTAAATAAATGTTAAATCTACAACAAGTCAGTGTTAGATTGTTTTCAAGTCTTCTGGTAGATCATTCTTGGGATGCTTGTTTTCAAAATGTTGTTTGTAGGTCTTGGGGTCAGGCATCTGTGCCTGAAACGAAAATGATACCTTTATTATTTATTTAACAATTTATTTTACAATTGGAAAAATAACAACAATGAGATAGGTAATACATTTAATAGAAGTACTATGGGTGGCCTTAACGTACTCGGCGATTTTCTTTCAAACAACCTTTGGATGGATAGGCATGGACCGGAAAACTGGCCAGTATGTGGTGTACAAAATATTTAACAATAATCATACACACACACGACTATATAGTATAAATACTCATATACAATACATACATACTTATATCAAATGAATATATATATATAGATGGTTATTCATAGTATATATCAAACCTGAAACTAGTTTGTTCAGAATCAGTAATAGAATTGATTAAAATAATGTGTACACCATGTTATATTAAGACCAAATAATCTTTAAAAAATCCTATAAGTTGGACACAACTGATACAGTACCTAGGTACATGTTAGCGCGGCCACAGTGTATCAACCCGCGCTGTCCTCGAGCGGGCCCCACGCTGGCTGGCCCCGCGCCACCACTTCAGTCGCCCGGAAGCTAGAGATCGATACGTACATGTCGATTGCGCGCGCGTGCCCATATAGTGTCGTGTGTAAATAGTGCTCTTGTAAATAATAATAATGATGACGTCGTGTAGAAGGGATAAATAATTATTGTAAATTGTGTTAATCAACATTTTTAAACACGCCAAGGTTTATCTGTACGAACGTTCTTATATGTTTACGAAAAAGTACGTAGGTAGGTAAATAATACCTACAATTGACTATTAAGATAGTCCAAAGTCTGTAACTGTGATGGTAAATGTTATCACTCCACTATTTACAGGTTCAGTATGTTACGTTATCAATGAACGTAAGGCGGTGAGCATATTTATGGGAAGACAAGGAGGCAAGAAATCAAGCTTCTAACTGTGTGAGTTTTCATTATATGTTCTTATACTTTTTTATATTGGTTCTATAAATAAAAATATTTGACTCGTGTCTCAGGTTTCGTATATACTAAGAATAATCCTGTATATTATAGAATAAATGTATTGACCTGCTGAGTTATACGTATTTGCAACAAGTAATGTTCTTAGACCAAGCTTTTAAATATTTCAAGGATTGAGCCCGTCTTATTGTTATAGGCAACGAATTCGATAAACGAGCCGCGTGGACCGTAAGGATTTGTCAATAAATTTGGTCGAATGCATAGGCATTTGAAGGCGTAGATTTTCTGATGATCTTATGGGTGTAACCAAGGAACTCGAAACGTTTTTTAATAGGGGTAGTAGGTAGAAAAAGTACATTACATAGTAGAGAAAGAATGTGAGTATTGCGGCGAAGACGAATCGGTAACTAATTCCGTAGTATGCTCAATACTACGAAAGTCGCAGACGTATAAAAACATTTTGAAGCCAGTCAAGTTTACCTAGTTGTTCTTCTGTGAGATCCAGATAGCTGGCATCAGCATACTCAAGGAAGGAGAAGTGATTGAGCTAGCACAATATTAGATTTCACAGAACATTATTGTACGGAACTCCAACAGAGAAAGAGAGCAATTGTTTTTGGTGACTTCAATTTTGATTTATTAAGCTCTGAATCGTCAACAAAAGAATATAAACGATCTCATAAAGAAAATGGCTACAAAATCCTAAATAAAATAGAAAAAGAATACTGCACACGTGAAACTGCTACTACAAAAACCATCCTGGATCATATTAGCTCAAATCTGCCTAGTAATAAATTTCACTTGGCTATCATAGAAACACCAATTTCAGACCATAAACAACTGTATATTGAAGTTAAACAACAAATACCCATACCTTTAGAGACCACCGAGTATAGGATAGTGAATTATGTCAAACTATTCAGACTATTTAAAATTGCCATAAGACTAACTACCATTAAATACTACGAACAACTAGAACGAATAATACTAGACTATGTAAAACAATGCCAAATCACTAAAACAAAAACTTTATACCCACCTAAAATTGCCTGGAACTCCGCCGTTGCCGGTCCCAAGCCCGGATGTGAAAGGAGGAGGGTTGGTCCTAAGTGAGAATGACCATAAAACCCTCATGCCAAGATACGCATACAGTAGAGGCCACCAGGGGCAATCACTTGCACATCCTTAAATATATAATTGATTATGAAACCTCAATAAAGTAAAAATGATCCGACCCCCCTAACGACGACTTTTAGCGCGAAAAAACGGACCCGATTTGGATGCTGGAATGTAAGAACCATGACCCGACCTGAAAGGCTGCCGCAAGTAGCAAAGGTCATGACAGACTACGGTATCCAAATCCTTGGATTAAGTGAAGTGAGATGAAACGGCTTTGGTGAAATTCCTGCTGACCATAATACGACCCTACTGTACAGTGGCAAGGAAGACGAAAATGCGTCTCATGAATTCGGAGTGGGACTACTGCTCAGCCGTAATGCTAGAAATAGCCTGCTCCAACCCGTATCTGAACGCATAATTACTGCTCGTTTTAACTCCCGTGTTAGAAAGATCACCATTGTACAGTGCTACGCTCCGACTAACCTAGCGTCACCGGAAGCTAATGACGAATTCTACGAACAGTTACAAGCCACCTTCAACACAATTAAGAGACAGGACATTGTTGTGTTAATGGGTGACCTAAACGCAAAGATGGGCAATAATAACTCTGATCGGGAGCATTATATGGGCAAACATGGAGCCATTGGAGAAACAAACGAGAACGGAGAACTCTTCGGTGACTTCTGCTCCACAAATGATCTTGTAATAGTAGGAACTCTCTTCAGCCACAAGGAATGCCACAAGGTGACGTGGAAATCTCCAGATCGTGTTACCCTCAACCAAAGTGATCACGTCGCTATTAGCAAGACATGGAGGTCATCCCTACTAGACGTGGCAAACGTGGTAACAAGCGCGGCGCTGACGTTGATTCGGACCACTACTTAGTAGTAGTGGCAGAAATGCGTCTTAAAATGGCTGCCATTTATAAAAAGTCAAGTAAAGTTTCCAAGAAACTCAATGTAGCTAAGCTGAAAGACTCAGATATTCGTGAAGAGTTCGTTGTTAGCTTGAAAAACCAGTTTGAGTTGCTTGAAGAATTGGAAGATGAACAAATGGATGAGCACTGGACGCGTATACGCGCAGCGTTTGTAAAGGCAGGAGAAACAACGTCGTCCGAGCTCTGGGCCACAATTGAAAAAAGGCAGCAGATCAAGATTCAAATTGCTTCTGTGTCCAGTAACGATCCTGTTGCTGATACCTTGAACACACAATACGCTGATCTCAGAGCACAAATAAAAAGTCTATCCAGACGTGACCTTCGCCGCGCCGCAGATGAAGTAGCAGAACAAGCGAACGTACCTGCCCGTCGTAAGGACATGCGGGGACTCTACGATGCTACTAAAACTCTTAGTGGGAAGCGTGGCAAGACCATCAGAAAGCCACTCCATAGCAAAGATGGGCAGCTCTTGTGCACTTCGGACGAACAACTCCATAGATGGCATGAACACTTCAACGAGCTGTTAACAAGATGCCAAAGCGCGCACAGCACCACTGTCGACAACTCCAATGCGAATCCACCTGCCAATACCCTTGAAATAACAACACCAACCCACCTACAATACACGAAGTTGTTAAAGCAATTAAGCAACTGAAGTCTGGGAAAGCGCCTGGTATAGACAGTGTTAGCGTAGAGTTGCTGAAACCCGATGCGGTGGTAACAGCAGAGCTGTTGCACCCCCTACTTGTGCGAATTTGGGAAACAGAATCGGTCCCCCAGGAATGGAAAGAAGGATTGTTAATTAAAGTACCGAAGAAAGGCAATCTACCTTCTTGCGACAACTGGCGTGGCATTACCCTCCTGCCTTCTACTGCTAAAGTCTTAGCTAAGATCCTGCTAAACCGCATGTCGCCTGAAATAGAAAAAACACTGCGCGAAGAACAGGCAGGTTTCCGACCAGGGCGCTCTTGTACCGACCATATCAATACTTTGCGCATCCTTATAGAACAGTGTGTTGAATGGCAATCCGAAGTGTATTTAGGCTTCGTCGACTTTGAGAAGGCCTTCGACACCGTGAACTGGGGCGCACTGTGGAAGTGTCTGTTAAACAGGGGCGTTCCTTCCAGGGTGGTTAATATAATTAGATCTTTATATCAGCAGAGTACCTGTAGAGTGGTTCACGAACAAGCGCTAAGTGACCCAATAAAAATCTCAGCCGGTGTGAAACAGGGCTGTCTCCTGTCACCACTTCTGTTCGTCATCTTGATCGACGATATAATGAGGGAAGTCACACAGACACCAAACGGCCTTCAGTGGGGAAATGGTACACTTGAGGACTTGGATTATGCTGACGACATAGTGTTGATCTCGCCGTCGCTACCTCAACTCCAAAGCAAGCTTGAAGAACTGAAGAAGGCTGCTTTAATGCGTGGGCTTCGAGTCAACACTCGTAAAACGGTTGATATGCGGATACTCCCTAGTGACAACACGACCCCATTGAAGTTGGACGACCAGCCTTTGACCACTGTCACCAATTTCACTTACCTCGGAAGCATCATGACAAGCACTGGAGGCTCAGATGAGGACATTGAAGCTCGTTTTAAAAAAGCCAAAGCAACGTATGCCCAACTTAGACCAGTGTGGCAATCCAATGTTCTCACCAGGCGCATTAAACTCTCCCTTTTCGAGTCCATCGTAAAGTCGGTGCTTCTCTATGGCTGTGAAACCTGGAGAGTTACGAAAGGCTTAACGAGTAAGCTACAGGTCTTCGTGAATAAGTCACTTCGATCCATCCTTCGTATCTTCTGGCCTAAAACCATCTCGAATAAAGAGTTGTGGTCTATATGCCATCAAACTCCACTTTTGCAAGAAATTGCCCAGCGGAAATGGAAGTGGATTGGCCACACTCTCCGTAGGGAAGATGGTAACGCTGCTGAAATCGCCTTTGAGTGGCAACCGGAGGGTAGGCGAAGATGCGGACGGCCAGTACACACGTGGAGGAGATCGGTGGACAAGGAGCTCAGGAAGGAAGAACTCAAATGGGAAGACGCTCGTAGAATCGCGCGGGACCGGCCGGCTTGGAGAAAACTTGTTGGGGCCCTCTGCACCAGCGGGGAGCCTTAGGACCACAACAAAATTGCCTGGATTAATCCAAAAATAACAAAAGCAATCGAAAAAAGGAATGTACTCTGGTACAAATTGAAAAAAACATCCTACTGATGAAAATATTAAACAAAAATTCAAAACCATTAGAAACCAAACTACTGAAATTATACAAAAATCCAAAAAACAATATTACATAAAGTCTTTCCAAGATTGTACAAAGAAACCCCTTAAAATGTAAAATAAATTATTGATAGATGGAAAAGTAGTCGATGACTTACAAGAAATATGCGAATGTTTGAACACATTTTTCTCGACAGTCGGTTCTCACCTTGCTCAAAAAATACCACAAAAATATCATGACAATAAAACTGTTATCTTTACATAAGCTGAACGCAATAATACTGAGGGCCTGTCTGTGTTTGAACCAGCTACTGTCACTGAAGTTGGAAAAATAATTGATGGTTTGAATACTAACACAAGCACAGGTATCGATGGTATTAATACCAAAACTATTAAAAGTATCAAAAAAATACTAGTTCATGCCCTAACAAAATTCATAAACAAGTGTCTTGAGGAGGGAACTTTTCCAGACTCCCTAAAACTGGCTAAAGTTACAGCAATTTTTAAAGCGAATAAAACTGATCCTAACAACTATCGGCCCATATCTGTGCTACCGGCTATCTCTAAAATTTTTGAGAAAATTATTCATAATCGTCTAGATGCTTATTTAAGCTCCATTGATTTCTTAAATAGTAAACAATACGGATTTCGAAAAAAGTCTAACACGCTCTCTGGTACAATTGACTTAGTAACAAATCTAAAAAATATTATAGACAAAAAACTAATTTCCGTTGGTATTTTCATAGACCTGAAAAAAGCGTTTGACACCATAAGTCACGACCTATTAATAAGTAAACTTAAAAGCATAAGGATAACCGGTGCTGTACTTAATATGTTTAAGTCGTATCTGACGAATAGATTTCAGGTTGTCAAAAGTGGGAAATGTCAAAGTGGGCCCAAACCCATCACCTGTGGAATTCCGCAGGGATCTATTTTGGGCCCGTTATTGTTTATAGTATACATAAATAATATATTCTAACTAGACCTTAAGGGAGATATCGCATCCTGTTTATAAAATATATTATCTATAATTCCCTTGTTAAACCGCACCTGGATTACCTTATCGAGGTGTGGGGCACTGCCGCCAAAACGAATCAAAAAGTAATACTAATATCGTAACATTATTGTGTTTGGTAAGTTTATCTACTTAGCATTGAGCGTACCTGAGCGTACTCAGGTACGCTCAAGTACGTGCATGACGCTTCTAGTAAATTGACATCTTCGCGGAACCGGTCGGTCGCCCGGGCGGCGGTCAGTACCTATATCTTTGTCGGTTTATGTGCAACTACCTACTTGTTCATAAAAATGTTTACTAATTATAACTTACTGTCTTGTTTTCGGTGATCTTCTTATAAATTAATAAGTAAAAGTGAAGTTATGGTGGAACTAATGATAGTGAAAGGATTTTTTTTTATTGTGTGATTGTATGTTAACAGTCGTATTTTTATTCATGTTCACCTGCGTGCGTTAATTGATACTTAAATGTTATAATTATGTGTGTTTCTCATGTAAGTGAATATTTTATTCTTATGGGAAATAAATAATCTTAAAACCGTATATATTTAATAATTAGCAATTAATTTGTGTGTGCGTCCGTGTTTCCTAGTATGATTATTAATTGACATTGATTTGACTTGATTTATAATGTAATCTATTATTAATTTTGTTATATACCATATAATAAATTTCACATGTCTACCGAAGGCAATATAGGCTGACCAATTTAGTAGATTAAGGGCCGATTTTTCAATCCTCGGATAAAAGTACCAATAGCTACCTAAAGAATAAAGTTATTAGTCTCTTTATTCGTCTGATAAGTGGTAGTCAATTTTTCGATACATATTTAACTTATGAATAACTATCTGACCGAATAACACATCTGTGAAAACGCTAACTTCAGGGTGGTGAAACAAATATACAGAATAGACGAATGTTAGAACGGGACGGACTATTTCTTTGTTTGGTGTCGATGTCAAACAAACAAGCGTCAGCGTGTTACTTTTATTTTCTGAGTTTATTTTGCTTTTATTACGTTACGAGGTTGTTAGTTTGGGTGTGTGGTGTTTTTCGTGTAATTAGAATGCTGCAGATCATTACCTATCTCAAGTAAATTTGCAAAAAAATATAATAATAGACAAATGTTTTTGACAAAGCCTTTTTATTATCAAGTACAATTTTTATTTTAATGAATAATAAAACAAAAATAAATCGCACACGTTAAAGTTATCGACCCTCGGTCTTACGATTCTTTCTTTTCATATTTATAATGGCTTCTTCCTCAATTGCCATGTCGTCAATACTATCGAAAATATCCATTTGAATTAAAGTACAGTATCGAAAACTAACCTCAAACTAGTAACATCAACGTCGGTTATCTAAGGAATAAGCGGTTATCTGGCCGTCAAAGAGTCAGATATATTTATTCCTCAGATAAGTGAATTATTCGACGAATAAAGCCTATTTGACCATTGAACAACTGACTTTTTTGCTATCTATCGAATAAACCCTATCTGTCTGTTTATCTGAGGATTGAAAAATCGGCCCTAAGACCATGATAATGTACCCTGTTTTATGTGAAATAAATGAATTTGAATTTGAATACATCCTCTTCTCTTTCAATCATCATAAGCATCGTCTCGTTTACATTTGTATTTATCCCCTTCACCTTATATGCTGCATTCATCCAGAGTTGGGCGTAATCAACTACTTTTGTAATCATGATTACATTTAATCATGATTACTTTTAATCGTTAATCTTGATTACAGTAATCAGTAATCATGATTACATGATTACACAAGCTTGAGCTTTACCGACTTATTGGTCAGTGGGTCGTCTTAGAGGTTAGACTTTAAATATTTTTTTGACATATTCATGTTTTTGTTCGTACAATAACCACATCTAACGCAAGTTGAAAACAAAAATTTAAAAAGAATTCCTGATTATCCATCTTTGTTACATTAAAATTTATTTATTTAGAAATTTGAAAACGGATTTATAGGGTACCGACCGAATATATTCCAAAGACCAGACGCACTGTAAGGGTGCGGGAGACGGTTTTGACGCAGAATGTCCGTCCGCTAAGGACACATCGATGGCTGCTACTGGAACTTCTAGACGAGTAGAACTAGGTGTGCCGAGCTTGGGCTCATTTTATTATTTATCATTTTATATACCTAAGAAATTGCTGGAGTGACCTGAAGGTGTTCTTCAGTAGCTGCTACTGGAACTCCGAGACTAGTAGAGCTAAGGGTGCGGAGTTTGGGTTCATTTAGTTAGTTATGATGGGATCTTACCTAAGAAATTGCTGGAGTGACCTGAAGGTGTACTTCGTTGGCCGCAAATGGGTCTCCTAGACGAGTAGAGCTAGGTGTGACAATTAAACTTGCGCGACTACTAAGCTATTCCACATTCATATATCTCACGTTGACGACACCACCTTTTCAGTCTATATGGCGACCAGACCTGGCTGAACGCTTGAGTATCCGACGCGTGTAGGTTCAAATCCAGCTCACTACCGTATTTTGATTAATTTCGACAAAAAATAATAATTTTGTATTTATTGTTACATTATATTAGTGCTATGTTATTTAATGGTGTTTGTTTAGTTACATAGTTTAGTATTTTCAACTGTTACATCAAAGTGAAATGTTTATTGTTAAAACAATAGTTGGTAAATATTTTTATTAATATTTTTAAAATATTACTTTTATGAAAAATACAATGTGGAATGTATAAGTGTGAACCTTCTTTATTGCCGTTCATAATTCTACTACATTATTTTTAAGATGGATCATTCAGACATTGCAAACAGCGCCATCTATTGACACATGCAAATCAACTTACATACAAACTTTAAAGTACCAATTTAAAAAAAGTCTATTATAAAAATAGTTTTAGATAGTTTAATATTAAGGTAATTCTAGAAATTGCGAATGTTAATTTTCATTATCTATTTATTTATAATTATTTGGAATTTCACACAAACTTAATTATCAAATCGATACTTATAACGCCATCTATCTATTGAAATTTATTTACCCCATGATATAGTGAAGGAAACCCTTTTAAAGACCGAAGTCTGAAAAAAAAAAGTCTCAATAGATGGCGTTTTAAGTATCGATTTGATAATAAAGTTTGTGTGAAAATCAAAATATAAAGAAAATAGGTAATGAAAAATTAATATTCTCACTTTTTAAATCTAAGTACTAAACTATCTAAAAATATTTCAATAACATACATTTTTAAAATTTGTACTTCTTTGGGGTTTGAATGTGTCAATAGATGGTGCTGTTTGCAGTGTCAAAATGATCCATCATAAAAATAAAAATATTTACCAATGAAGATTTCACTTTGATGTCACGGTTAAAAATACTAAACTATTTATCTAAACATACAAAATATAGCACTAATAGAATGTAACTATAAATACAAAATTATTATTTTGAACCTACTGGATTTGAACCTACGCGCGTTGGATACTCAAGCGTTAAGCCAGGTCTAGTCGCCATACAGACTGAAAAGGTGATGTCGTCAACGTGAGATATATGAATGTGGAATAGCTTAGTAGTCGTGAAAGTTTATATGGCACACTTAGCTCTACTCGTCTAGGAGATCCATCTGCGGCCACCGAAGTACACCTTTAGGTCACTCCAGCTTTTTCGTAGGTAAGATCTCATCATAACTAACAAAACGAATCCAAGCTCGGCACACTTAGCTCTATTCGTCTAGAGTTCCAGTAACATCTGCCGAAGTACACCTTTAGGTCACTCCAACATGTTCTTTGGTAAGATCGCATCATAACTAAGAGTACTCATCTATAAGTGGTAATTAATTATTGGTTACATTTGATTGATTTTGCCACAACATGCACTTAAAACACCTTATTTTGTTTTTAAGGTTCATGTATACATATGTATTTCTTTATTCGACCATAACTTCTATAAGCCTGAACCAATTTACCACATTTGCTAATCGTTCATAATCAAAAAAGTAGTCGTAAAAGTAATCAAAAAAGAAATCAAAAAAAGTAATCAAAAAAGTAGTCAAAAAAAGAAATAAAAAAAAGGAATCAAAACAGTAGTCAATAAAAGTAGGTAATCAAAAAATGTAATCAAAAAAGTAGCCAAACATAGAAATAAAAAAAGTAGTCAAGAAAAGTAATCAAAAAAAGTAATCATGATTACGATTACTAACTACTAATCATTAATCACTGAATTGATTACTTTTTTGATTACTTTCGTTAATCTGTTATCATGATTACAGATTACAAAATGTAATCGAAATCGTTAATCGTTAATCTGATTACATTTTGCCCAAGTCTGCATTCATCACAGTTACCATGAGTTGCAACTGTTCCGCTTACGATGCAAGTAGAACTTGATCATCTGCGTAAAGAAGACATTTGAGTTTGACAGGCAACTCATTCATCATCAATCCATTCTCACTCTCTTTTAAATCTGTCAGACAACTATCCATGTATAAGTTAAACAGCTATGATACAGTCACAAAATTTTGATAGATAATTAACTACAAAATAAATTGAATAGGACTTGGCTTCTATGAGAACTCAAAACTTTTTACGTTGGAAAGATTGCATAGAGAGACTTGGCATATTTTTACATTTAATGTTTTTGGTGGGATATCTTTTACTTCTTTAATCGCTACATCAGTCACGGTTACGTTTAATTGAGTAGGTTTCGTTTTTAATCGACTTCAAAAAGGAGGAGCTAATCAATTCGTCTGTTTGATTTTTTTGTAGTTTCTAAATTGGTCTAATCTCGTTTTTGAAAGATTAACTTTTAAATTTATAGATTGTGGCCAAACCTCCTCCTTTTATAATTGTTGTATGTTTTTTTTTATGTTTGTTACCTCAGAACTCCGTCATTTATCAACCGATATGGAAAATTAATTTTTATTTGAAAGGATGTACTTTCAGATTGGTCCCATTTAAATTTAATGAAAATTGGTTTGGTATTAAAATAACTGAAAAATAATATGTCATCCAAGTAAACGACTGTGTGTATTTTGCTTTCATGTTGGTTTTCATTGGTGTTTACGGTCTCTAGAATAGTTCTAATAAACTGCATATATTCAGGCTTCATCATCAGATGATGATGTTAAGCCCGAAATATAAGCACCGGAACTCCGTAATTTTTTTTAGTACTTTTTAGGGTAAGCCCGCATTCTCAAATCTCAAACGTCTGTTTTTACAATACTGTACTTAAAAAGGAGTGTATGTAAGTATGTTTGAGTTTCTTTACCTATTCCACCATAACTTCTAAATGCCTGAACTAAATTCGATGTATGGGGTATCGTTAGAATCTTTACATTGTCCCGTATGTAGCATAGGCTAGTCCGATTAAAAAAATGGCAGGCTTGCCTTTTTTTAATTAATTTCATATTGTTTTACGCAGTTCACTACTCTCTTTTGAAATAGCCTTAGATCTAGATTTCCTACTTTGATATAGGCGTTTCTCCCCTTCCTTGCTCGTCTCAATGAAATGGCCCTGTCTCATTTGGACAGCGCGTTGAGTAGGTCTACCCATATTCACTTCCAATAAATCAGTCACTAAAAGTAAGAAATTTATTAATTTTTAACAAAAAGAACCGACTCAAAAAATCTTTCTGCTAAGTACAATTTGCATTATTTACTTACTTCAATTTACTTACAGTTTTTTTTTTATAGAGGATTCTTAATAAAATCTGTTTATTAGGACAATAATATACAATTATTATTATTTTTGGAGTTGGTGCAAGTAAAGGATAACAAACGTGTAAGTACATTCATGAAGTAGCGTATTACGTAACTAAGCTGTCGCTTTAGGCAGTTGTTGTGTTCATTTGTAAATAGTTTCAATTAGGTATTGTTACATTATCGTAATAATCATTATCGTTAATGTAACTTTGAATACACTTCGCAAATTTTAGGAAACTTCCTAAAAATGTTCTAAAGCTTGGCTGGCACTGAAAATAAATAAATAATAATTGTATATAATTGTCCTAAAAAATCGATTTTATTCTGTATCGTCAAATTTTTTTTAAGTATTGTAATTACATTGAAGTAAGTAAATCACCCAATTATTTTTTACTTTTTAGTGCATTTTTACACAGCAGAAATATTTTTGGAGTCGGTTCTTTATTTTGTTAAATAATATTTTCATAGTTTAAGTCATTTGAATACTGTTTAGAAATAAATATAGTTGCATCATCAGCGTACATTACGCAAAGGTGGTTAATTATATTTGGGAGCTCGTTTATATATAATAGAAATAAAGGATGGATGAATGATATACTGCCTTGAAGCACGCCTAGAATTACAGCTTCGAATTCAGATTTAACAAGCTCGAACATTAAAGTTACAATATTAAATGGAAAAAGAATACGGTCGCGAACAGGATGATGTCGCTATATGACGTGTTAAAATATGGAAGAAGAATTCGCGGTGGTGAGCAGAGGTCGAGATGGCTTAGTGGTCAGAGCGCCTGGAGTATTTATCCAGGAGGCGCAGGTTCGAATCCTGTTCGCGACCGTATTCTTTTTCCATTTAATATTGTAACTTTAGAGTTCGCTAAGCATGCGTTAATACTTTTCAAAGATTTATCTTGAAGCTCGAACATTGTTGTGAATTCATTATATACCTCTATAACTGTTGCCTGCATTATATTATTCAAATAATTATTTATTAGTTTTAGTGTTATACCTCGCATTCATATACTTTTAGGTTTATCTAATAAAATATCATATTTTACACAGTCAAAAACTTTTGACATATCAACGAAAGGAGCAGCACATTGTTCTTTGTTGCTGATTTTCTCCCAAATGGTATTAAATAATTTATATTATACAGGCTTATTCTTAGTATATACAAAACCTGAGACACGAGTCAAATATTTTCATGTATAGAACCAATATAAAAAAGTATACAAATGTATAATGAAAACTCACTAAGTTAGAAGCTTGATTTGTAGCCTCCTTGTCTTCCAATATGCTCACCGCCTTACGTTCATTGATAACGTAACATACTGAGCCGTTGTAAGTAGTGTGGTGATAACATTTACCATCACAGTTGCAGTCTTTGGACTATCTTAATAGTCAATTGTAGGTATTATTTACCTACCTACGTACTTTTTCGTAAACATATAAAAACGTTCGTACAGATAAACACCTTGGCGTGTTTAAAAATGTTAATTAACACAATTTACAATTATTATTTATCCCTTCTACACGACGGCATCATTATTATTATTCACAAGAGCACTATTTACATGAGACTCGATATGGGAACACGCGCGCAATCGAAACGCGTGTATCGATCTCTAGCTTCCGGGCGACTGAAGTGGTGGCGCGGGGACAGCCAGCGTGGGGCCCGCTCAAGGACAGCGCGGGTTACTGTATCAGCGAGCGGTAGGTACTGCAACAGCTGGCCTCCGTACCTACTGTGTCCAACTTATAGGATTTTTTAAATATTATTTGGTCGAAATATAACATGGTGTAAACATTATTTTAATCGATTCTATTACTGATTCTGAACAAACTAGTTTCAGGTTTCGTATATACTATGAATAGCCCTGTATATATTATAAGTGATAAGAAAATACTTTTGGATTGTTAGGTTGGCTTGTAACTTTCTTAGATGTCTAGGTTAGTGATATATGTCGTTGTATAGTTGTAATCTTTTATATTGATAACTGGATATTATAACCGCTATTCGCCGCTAGATGTCACTTCTTAAAGAACACAACTGAATTTTATATTGAAATTTCCAACCTTTTTTATCTATTAAAAGTCAGTGTTTTGTTTTGGTACACTTTTTCAAGTCTTTACTTATAAAGACAATTTTACTAACGTGTTACTTCCTGTAGATGTTTAATTTTGTGATCAATGTTATCACTACACTACTTACAAAGTTACAACGGCTCAGTGTGTTACGTTATCAATGAACGTAAGGCGGTGAGCATATTTACGGGGGACAAGGAGCCAAAAAAACAAGCTCGTCATTTCGTGAGTTTTCATTATACATTCTTATATTTTTTATATTGGTTCTATAAATGAAAATATTTGAGCCGTGTCTCAGGTTTCGTATATACTAACAATAATCCTGTATAATATATATAGATGGCGTTAAACCAATTGTATTTAATCTGAGCATAACACGTGATAAAATAAAAATCGCCATATCTCGTCAAGAAAACTAAGGTTTATATTTAACTCTAAGAAAGAGACATCTATCGGCTAGTTATCAAACAATCTTCACCAAAAAAACGTAATATTAATATAAAGAATATCCAGACGCAAACAGAAAAGGTTATGAACATAGAAACAGAAAATTGTCATACTAATCCTAAAATACACTACGACAGCCCAAAACCAAAGTCCAAATATGCGAAAAAACATAAAATATGCATACTGAGTACAAGTAAAAAGCATGAATTATTATCCATAGGTCAAAGCACATTCAAAAGCAACAACAGTTTATGCCATTATTTGAAACCTAATGCCAGTACAGTATAGCTCTTAAGTGGAATAGAAATAAAAATAAAGGAGTTCAGTATGGATAACTTTTGTATTATATTTCTTAGAAGAATTCAAGACTACTAACTATTATAATACAATATTTTATTTAAGAAGTGTGTTACAAGACATTGAACACACTACATATTATAATATAATTATTTGTTTGCCAACATATAAGTTAGTTAACTACACGATGAATAATATTTGAATTGGCAAGTAGAGACAATTACATTCAATAATTGATTGTATTTAGATATTTTGACACATGGTCAGGCAATCCTTTTGACAGCAACTTGAATCTGAAATATGACTACAGCATGTTTAGCAAATACTCGTGCTCTATAAATAATCTTGGACTACGTACTATTTTTATAGATTTATTGAATTTATCTAAAGACATTACACAAAACATTGATATGCAGTTAAACAGCTATATATAATGCACCAAAACATTGCAGGCTTACTAGCTAAGTGTGACATTCTTACAGTCCCTTCAGATGAGTTGTTAGATGAAAACATATGCGTAGATGTTGTTTGTCTTACGGAGCACTTCATGATGGAAGGCTATGAAAAACATCTTTACCTACAGAATTATAAGATAGCTGCCTGTTTCAGTCCAAAACAAAGCAAGCGAGGTGGGGCTTGCATACTCGTAAAGAAGAGTTACCAATGGAAAGACCTGACAAAAATTGCAAAACTATCCTTATCTGGAACCTACGAATGTTGTGCGATCGAACTTATTTATTGCCCACAGAATTGCACTTCTTTGTATTTATAGAGTACCAAATGTACATAATTTCAATGAATGCATCAATAAATTAGAACTAATATAACATAACTAGCTGTTTTTGTATAATAACTTTCGTGAGACACATTCATTTTAATTATTGTTCAACGATTATTACTCACTTGCATTCTTCGGGATTGCCCGACTAGTTTCGAACTCGAACGGAGCCCTTAGTCATGAGCTGAGGCCGCGGCGCTGTCGCGAGTCAAACAGTTTGACTCGCGACATTGTTGAACAATAATTAATATAACTAGCTGTGCCCGCACTTCGTCCGCGTGGATGTCGGAAACTGACTCAGCCTGTGGAACCGTAATTCGAACTTAGGCTAATTATAATAAAATAACTGTGCCCCGCGGTTTCACCCCGTTAATTTCAGAAAAATACCTTCTAAAATATATTCCACCCCCCCCCCCGTCATGACCGCGCCTACGACATCATAAATGCGCCTGTCTCATTGGTCTAGTGGTCCCAAGCGCGACTGCTGAGTATGAGGTCTCGGGTCCGATTCCCGGGTTGGACAATGTTATTGAGTTTTTCTGTTACAAAATTCTCAGTAGCAGCCCAGATTTTGAATTGTGCCTGGTAGATGGCAATAGGCTCACCACCATTGGACTTAATAACAGCATTGGTGAAATGTGGTGTACGACTGTGTACACCTTTTTTCCCCCATTTTTGCAACATTGGTCATTGATGCTCCGCTCCTATTGGTCTTAGCGTGATGTTATATAGCCTATAGCCTTCCTCAATAAATGGACTATTCAACACAAAAAGAATTATTCAATTCAAACCCATAGCTCCTGAGATTAGCGCGTTCAACCAAACAAACAAACAAACTCTTCAGCTTTATAATATTAGTATAGATAAAGAATAATATTAACAAATTCAGAATGAATAATGAGACGATCACAGATCCCAAAGATATTTCAAATTTATTTAATAATTATTTTATTGATAAGGGTTGAATCTTCATCAGTTCAGGTAGCAGAGTTACGAAAAAGATAATAAGTACTAACCATTATAAAAAAATTAACACAAAAACATTTCCGAATGACTTATGTATTTCATAACATCATTTTTAAATAATGCTAACTCTACTAAGCATCTGTAATGATTGCATTTTACGCATAGAATCAAATTTAATTCTTTATGTAAACAAACTCCAACCAATTTCAGAAGCCGTTTTTCTAGGTATTACTATTGATTTGAAGCTGCAGTGGAGTCCTCATATCTCAGCCCTATCTAGTAGATTAAGCTCAGCTGCATTTGCAGTTTAAAAAATTAGACAGCTCACAGACATAGCAACAGGTAGACTAGTATACTTTGCATAGCATTATGTTTTAAAGCATTCAGTTGTGGGGATCGGCAGCCGAGGTAAAATCTATCTTCTGCAGAAAAGGGCAGTTAAGTTAAGTTACTTAAGGACTTTTTTAAAGAAATTAATATATTTAAACTGCCCTCAGTATTCATTTTCAAGAATATAAGGTAAGTCCGAAAAAAAATAAAAAATTTCAGTACCTAGAGTGACTTTCACAACATAAATACTAGGAATAAACATAAAATAGTAGTGCTAAAATATAGACTAACAAAAACAAACAAATCTTATTTAGGTAACTGTATATGCTTCTTTCTGTAGGAAGGCAAAAGAAAAGATGGGCTGACAATATTGCTGAGGCAGCAGGAACAAGCGGGATGGATACTGCTAAAAACAAAAAGGAGTGGAAGAAGATGGAGGAGGCTTTTACCCATAGGGAACCACACATTGCAAAGAATAAGAACATATAACGGTATATATACCAAATCACAAAGGGCAGGCAAATGTGTTGGAATATAAAATATATAATAATAATATGCTTCTATAACAAGCTGCCACAAACTATCACGGATCTTACTGGTAAAAAGTTTAAAGCTTATATTGTTCTTGCACCTATGAACTTAGTAACTATGCAAAGATTTTGCATATTTATTGTATTATTTTATTTTAAAAGAGTGTCTATGGAGTTTCTTGCCGGTTCTTCTCCATAAGACCAACTTTTTGGAACCATGCAACTAAAATAAATCAACATATCATAAATGCATGTAATTTTGCCTATTTGAAATAAAAACTTTTTGTCTTGAATTGCCATGCACTCCATAAATGTTGATGATGATAATTAAATTAAAATGTGAATTTGAAATGTAAAGTTACCTTGCACACCACACACACATGGACAAGAGCTTTTTGAGCAGCTTTCTTTTGGTCAGTGGCATTGTGCCCCTGCTGCTTCTTTAGTTTTGACTGTTTTTCTGCAGCCTTTGCTTGTGATTGAATTTTCTGTTGCCCACGTGCCATCCTTCAGTTCTGAAGAGAACACAATATTATTAGTTGAAATACATAATAAAATGAGTCAATATAAAATTATGATTACATTTGTTTTTTTTTCTGTTTACACCCTCATATGACTTTGAGATACAAAAGAGAAAGTAAATAGACAATTAAAACAGATGTTTTGAATGTACTTTTTAAATTAAAGTGAGTTTTTTTTCTTGTTTTAATTTTCAATTAAAGATGTAATTCCTAGTTTGGAGCTCAAACTAGGAATTTCTTCCTGTATAGGTTGTGTTGGTAGGTGTTTACAAATGTATAAGCTCACATGCTACACACAGACCCAGAAAAAATATCTGCAGATCATAGAAATATTGGCTCTGTGCAGGAATCGACCCTGCGACTCGAACATCATCACAATTTTTTATCTGGTTAGTATGTAATTATTTGAATTATCTGGTACTAATAATTAAATATAAATATATTAGGGGTAGCAAATGTTTATGTTTTTACTGATATTTGCACTTCTCAGATCAAAAGTATAAAGACGCAATATAGTTTCTAGTCCGGTAGTACTGCTTCATAACATTCATTGATAAACACGGTTCGCCGAATTAAATAGGTTACTTTGGCATCTACGCGAACGTTTAAAACTATATTGATATAATGAGTCTAAGTAAAATTAGTGAAAATTCACGATTATTTAGGGACTTCAGTTCAAAAAACGTGTAAAATAAATTCTAACTCAGATTTAATACTAAAAATATGTGTAGTATCAATGCACAAAACAACAGCACAATGAAATCTACCTCACCTCAAACTTTCTAAAGATCTTATTAATATCGTCACCAGAACAGTATTCTTCAGTATTTAGCACCAATGTCAACAAATACCACAAACTATAATCTAACCGAAAAACAGTTACATTACCGAAAAAGATACTGGATGGATGGGTGAATTGTTGGCTGAAAATTTAAATGGTTGTTAAGGGTGACTCTGTGGAGTGACTGCTGACTACGTGAACCACAGATGTTTTTTTTTTTTTTTTTTTTTTCCCTTCGCCCTAATCGGGCAGGCTAAGGTCTTGGACCATACCGCCTCGTCTTCAGTGTTCTTGAATAAAAGTAAGGCCAAAGCCTCGTCTTCAGTTACATCCTTCTTGTTTAAAGTAAGTAAGGCCGAAGCCACGTCTTCAGTTTTATCTTTCTTGTCCAAAAATTAATAAGGCCACAGCCACTTCTTCAGTGTTCATTAGTCAAAATCATAATAATATGGTGTATTATCCGTGTATTCGTCATAAACTTGTTGTAAAGTAAGGTCATATCCGGGTCATATCCTTCTATTAGTCCCCCGAACGGTCAAATTGCCCATCCAGTACTGTCAATAAAATTATACAGTGCTGTATATGTAGTGTAATTTTCCAGCAAACCTTGAGTGTCGCGCGGGATGCTTGCTGGCATTTTATATATTTCTAATAATTTATCAGTTAGAAGAATTCTTTGTAAACCATATGCAGGGCATTCAAAAATTATATGATCTAGGGTCTGATCACTTCCTAAGTCACAATTTGTACAAACAGGCGATGTTATAATTTTCATTCTGAATAAATGTGCATTGAATCTTCCATGTCCAAATCTAAGACGATTTAAGGTAATATAAAATTTTCTGCTCTTAGGAAGAACAGAACTGGTGAACCAGGGCGCAGAACCAATGGTTTGATTTATTTTCGCATACCATTTTCCTTTAGTTCTCAGTGTTTCTTGCCAGTTCTCATGCCAAATAAAGGTGTTTTGTTCGTGTAATTTAGTGAGCAGATCAGAACTTGGTATGGCAACATTTTTTGTTTCTAAGATGTCAACGTCAACAATAACTCTTGCAAGATAATCTGCGTTTTCGTTTCCTGTTACTCCTATGTGGGAAGGTGTCCATATTAAACTTATTGTAAATCCTCTAGAACAAAGATCAGCGTATAAAGTCCGAATCTCATATAAAATATTTCCGATATTAGCGTCCAGTTTCGGGTTTTGTAAGGACATGAGAACACTCATGCAGTCGGTCGCTATAAGCCAAGTTGTGTGCCCAAGATTCTTTTCATGTATGTACTGCAGAGCTGATAAAATGGCTAGAGATTCTGCTGTAAATATAGACATGGCTCCAGGTAACCGAACTCCATGTCCAACAGTAAGATGAGGTAGGTATATAGCTAGCGAAACATTTCTATTGTTTTTTGATCCATCGGTAAATATATGCCTGTACCCAGGGAACTCTGCAATTAACTGATAGACATCTTCTTTACTCCGAAGGTCACGATTAATGTGAATGTCCATTGGCCAGAATTTGCTGATATAATTACCAGAATAGCATGGCCATCTGCCTTTACATTTCTCAATTTGGAATTGATCATCAATACTGATTAGGTTACAAAAGTCATGAAATATATAGGGGACATTTACGGAATTAGAGGGACTGTATGATCTATAATAAAATAATATTTTCTTTAATAAAGGATGATTTTCGAAAGATAAAAGTTTGAGAATGTATTTGGATTTTAAAAACTGAAATCTTATATTCATAGGAGGAGTGTTACACTCAATTTGAAGTGAATTAATTGGAGTTGTCTTCATTGCACCAGTTACACATCTAAGATTATGATTTTGAAGAATCTCCAATTTGTGAACCAATCTCTGATCAGACCCAAAGCATAAAAATCCATATTCAAAATGACTACGGACTAAAGATTTATATAGCATAAGCAAAATTTTAGGATCAGCTGCAATTGACAATGACTTTACAAAATTAAATGCTTTATTAGCTCTACCTAACAAGTAATCAACATACTTAGTCCATGACAGGTTGCTTGTTAAAATTATACCCAGAAACTTTACTTCATTCACTATTGGAAGAACACTATTATTGTAATAAATATGTAGGTCTGTTTCACACTCTCCAAACACTATAACTTTAGATTTTTCTGGACTAATATCCAAGTTTAGATAATGAAAATAGTTCTTTAGCTGAGTTAAAGCTGTGTTTAAAATAGTTACAACTGAACTTATATCTGAACCTGAAGTATAGATAACCAAATCATCTGCAAACTGCAAATTTGTCACTTCAAGACCAAGTACAATGTTTAGTCTGTGTAAATAAAGAAGATAAATCAATGGACTGAGAATGCCACCTTGACATACCCCTTTGTATGAAAAACGTGGCCCTATTAAATGTTTATTCACTTTCACATATACTTCTCTACTATGTAAAAAGTTAAAGATCCAAATTATAATTTTTTCAGGAATTCCAAGGGCACGAAGTTCCCCACATAAAATGTGCAGATTGATGTTATTGAAAGCACCCACTACATCAAAGAAGACACCAACAAAATGATTACCCATTTTATTAGAATTGTATATATCTAATTGCAAATGAGAAATGCTATCACGAGTGGAGAAACCGCGTCGAAAGCCAAATTGATTAGATGGTAATAGACTATTACTTTCTATATAAAATTCTAGCCTTTGTTTAATTAATTGTTCAAAGGTTTTTCCCATGCATGATGTTAATGCTACTGGCCTATATGATTCTGCTTTGTGTCTTACTTTGTTAGGTTTAAGTACTGGGATAAGACAATCTATTTTCCATTCATTTGGGATGACCATTTCCTGCCAGAGTAAATTAAAAACGCTTAGTATGTCCGAAAGTGCCCTAATTGTTACATTTTTCAACATTTTATAAGGTATTCCATCAAGGCCAAAAGCTGAATCACGTCTAGATGATATTGCAGATTTTAATTCCTGAAGAGAAAATGGATAAGTTAGATATTCATAATGTCCTGAAGTTTTTACCTCATGAGGAATTGATTGAAATGGCCCCTCAACTGTATCTGGAGTATATTTTTTAAGAAAATCAAATACCCAAGGAGAAATATTATTACTTGGAGGTGTAAATGTTTTATTAAATCTCTTTGAAATTTGCCAAACTCTAGATAATGGAGTAGTTCTATTAAATGATTCACATAGAGAAAACCAACTTAAATATCTTTCTCTTTTTAACACTAACTTTTTAAGAGCTTGTAATTTTTTAAACTCAATATAATTTTCCAATGTGGGACTGTGCTTGAATACTTTATAGGCATTCCTAGAGTCTTCTACTGCTTTAGTGCAATTTAAATTCCACCATGGTAATGGAATGCGTTTTTTACGATTATTATTTACTGATGTTGTATCTAAAGATGTAGCAGGTCTTATAGTTGATGGTAATGACATAATAACAGCTAAATTTAATAATTTTATCAACTCATTATATGTTTGTAATGGGTTATCGTGATTAATTTTAAAGTCCATTAACAAACTATCAACACTCTTCTTGTATATTTCCCAGTCAACCAGGTTAAAATTAAAATGTTTTGGCAAATTTGAAGTTTCCATATCATGTGGGATATTATAATTTTTATTAATAAGTAACCTTGTGATTACAGGTAAATGGTAACTACCTAAAGGATCATCATGAACAGACCAGTTACAAGACAATGAAATTGAAGACGATACTATAGTTAAATCAAGTGCATTTCTTTGCCACCTATCAGAGCCTACAGTAGTCATTTCTCCGTCATTCAATAAAGTCAAATTATAGGTATTAATGATTTCAAGCACCTCTCGGCCGCGGATGTTCACACTGTTACATCCCCAAGCCGAATGATGTGCATTGAAATCTCCACCCACTAAAAGAGGACCAGGAATATTGCGAATTAAATTATCAAACTGATACTTAGTAAATGAAGCATTTCCGGGACTATAAAAACTAACTAATGAAATTTCTTTATTATTGCCATATTTTAAACGAATCGCTATATTTTGTATGGAATCATCATATAAAGTATCTATTTTATTAAATTGTAAACGGTTATGTATTAAAATAGCTACACCATTGTGTGTATTACCTGAGTCTAATCTTACTATATTATATCCTTTAATACTAAATCTCATGTGAGGCTTGAGCCAAGTCTCACACAATAAAGCTACATGTATATTATACTCATGTAAAAAATACATAAAAGCATGTTTGTTACTATTGATGCTCTGAGCATTCCACTGTACAATATTCAGCTGATCCATAAAATTAAGGTTTATTTATATTATTCTGAATTTTTGATAATAGAACATCTTTTATGCTTTGAGTGGAAATACTCTTTTCGTTATTTTTATTTTGAGAAATTAATGTTACTATTGTCTGTATTAAAATATTTAAAATTGGTTCTGTTTCAATTAATGATTGTAATTGTTTAGCAGGACTGGATTTTGAAAGAGATGGAAATGACTTTTCATTGAATAAATCTACATATGATTTTTTATTAATTTTGTTTTTGTTTTCTTCCACTTTTTGTTGTTTGACTGGGCACTGTGCCGAAATAGCTATATGCTTACCTTGACAGTGACAACATGTAGCCTCTGTTGATGGTATTTGACATTCTTTATAATTATGGTCCTTTGTACATATGGAACATCTTTGGGAGTTCTTGCAGAATTTGGCTATATGACCATACCTTAGACACTTCAGGCATTGTTTCACCGGCGGAATGTACGGACGTACTTCAAATCGCCAGCTATTCAGGTCTACACTATCGGGTATTGTTGCACACGAGAATGTGATGGACACTGTCTTCGTAGGCTGAAAGGACACCCCCCCTCCTTCTGAAATAGTGCGACGCATAAATCTTCTGATAGAAATAATATTCTTTGTGCTAGTTATTGCGTTATAAATGTGTTCGTTGCTCAAATCAGTTGGAACATGCATAATAACACCTGTAGTTTCCGTAGCTGTTGCAGGAATACTGGCTTTCAATTTATAACTATCCAAAAATTTACGATTCATTAACGCTGTATTGGCTAAACCAGGGCGTTCAAAAATAACACCAATTTTGTAACGATTCATGCGTAATAATTGTTTTACGCCCTTATTGTATTTTTTTATGCTGGTTGAAAGGGACATCATGTCTCTATCACCGATCGGGAGTAAATCGATACTTTCTAAAAATACAACATATTCAAAATTGCCTCCGTTTTCAGGATATGACCTAATGTAGTCAGGAATCCTGAATTCCCGATACTTATCAACTACTGCGACAGATTCCTCCGAACAGCTTGAGGCTCCACCGTCATCTTCAGAGGACACCAATGGTAGAGCAGAAGATGAACTATCTTCTTTTTTTCTTTTCTTTGGATTCCCTTTCTTCCCCATCTTGAGAAAAGCAAGCAAATGAACTTTAGAATAAATAAAATAATTATTTGAAAATTTGTTTTAAAAAACGGCGCCCTATCGTTCCAATTCCAATTCCAATTTTGGATAATTATGGCTCCATCGGGTTAACGATGATTCTGCCAATGTCAAGGTTGGATAAAACACGTTATATACATTAACAAAATTTGACCAGTGGGAAAGCCAAGGTACGGTTCACAATAAAAGTTAAGCAATTAGTGTTTTGTTAGTGTTTAGTAATAAAAAAAAGAATAAACAATAGAGATTAATAATTATCAGAACTTAGATTAGTGTACCAACAACAAGGTTCTGAGAAATTAAAAGTTATGTATTTAGATTAAAGGGAATCAATTGAAACCAGAAAAATACGTTTTTAGGTAGGAAAGCAAGAAATTTAAATTCTGATTTTATTTACAGTAAGAAATTTACATAGAATTTTAATAAAAGGAGAACCGACAAGCGTTAGAAGAAAAGGAATATTAATAGGCCTAGGGATATTATTAGGAAGGATATCATAAAGAGGGACAGATATATTGGGACAGAAAAAAAACAAATGTTCTAAGGTGCCCTCATCCATGCCACATTCACAGAGAGAATTGTCGCGAATATGAAGTTTGGCTAAAAAGACAGGGGTACAGACATGACCTATTCTGAGACGGATAATGAGAGAAGTAAGAAATTTACTAATATTTTTAGATTTAAAAAACCAGGGTTTAGAGGGAATATTGGGCTGAATAGACGCATAATATTTCCCTTTTAAAAGACTGGTCTGTTGCCACATATCATTCCAGGAGTTCAAAAGATGAGGTCTAGCTAGAGAGCGTAGATCCCGAGAAGGAATATCAGAATGAGAGTTAGAACCAATTTGTACAGCCAACTTAGCATAGTGATCTGCAGCCTCATTACCCGAGATACCAGAATGGCCTGGAATCCAGGCCAATACAACTTCAATTCCAGATTGATTTAATTTGAACAAAATTTGCTTAATTTTGAGGGTAAGTATGAAAATATCTTTAGAATGGAAGGGAAGCTTGAGTAAATCTTGAAGACAGCTGAGGGAGTCACTAAAAATTAAAGCCTTTTGGAAGTGGTTATAGTTCGATTCAATATATGATAAGGCTTCCAGTATAGCAATAGACTCACCTGTAAATATGGAGCATTCGGGGGGACATTTATGGATAAGAGTAACATTATATTTAGGGATAAAAACAGAGAGTCCTACATGGCTGACTTCAGAAAATTTCGAGGCATCAGTATATAATGCAATCCAATCTGACCACGACCTATCTATAATTTTATTGAATTTTCTGTCTGCACCTGGCGTATTTTTATTAATTCCGAAATTTAATATAACTCTGGGTTGGAAAATAAGAGAATCGTAGTCTATCATAAAAAGTGGAAACTTATCTAGCTGCATTACTGGCGATGAATTTAAAGTGAGTTTATTGAAGGCATTCGAAAGGAGAGGAGGGGATTTATTCAACCAGTACCCAGAAGTACCAATCTCACGGGACAAAGAGCGTAAAATGCTTAATAAAGGATGGTGAACGTACTGTGTTTTATTATAAAAAAATCTGTCTGCAAGAAGTTGGCGACGAAGATGCAGAGGAGGCTCCACACACTCGACCTGGAGGGCATTAATTGGAGAAGACTTCATTGCACCAGTAATAATGCGTAGGCATTTAGATTGAATCTTTTCCAATTTATTTAAAGCCATTTTGCTGCACGGTTCTAAAAGAAAGCAACCATAATCCATATGGCTACGCACTATGGCGTTATATAGGATTTTCTGAGAAAAAGGGTGAGAACCCCAACGAACCCCAGATAAGGCCCGCAAGACGTTCACACTCTTTTCACATTTATTATAAACGTAATATAAATGATGTAATCCAGACATTTTAGAATCTAAAATGACTCCCAAAAATTTCACTTTATCTTGAAACATAATCGGATCACCGGTTATAGAGAGACTGATTGGGGGAATATTTCTTTTGCGAGAAAAAACAACTGCATGGCATTTTGGGACTGAAACTGACAAACCATGATCACAAAGCCAATCATTCAGATACCCAAGAGCTGTGTTTAATTTATGAGCAATATCCAGGAAGTTGGTGGAACTAGAATAAAGGGCTATGTCATCTGCATATTGAAGAATTTTGCAGAAACAACTGACGGATAAATCCAATTCTGCAGTGTATAGATTAAATAGAAGGGGACTTAACACAGATCCCTGTGGTAAGCCTTTCCATACCATTCGAGGAGGAAGGAGATTTCCTTGAGAACGAACAGATACATAACGGCACATAAGTAAATTACAAATAATATTGACCAGTCTTACGGGAATATTCAGATGAAGCATTTTCTGTCTGAGTAACGGGAGCTGAACATTGTCGTATGCCGAAGATATGTCAAGAAAGACCGCTATAACATGCTCATTACGAGAAAAAGCGAGCCTGATTTCTGAAGTAAGAATGCTGAGACTATCTATAGTGCTCATGCCACGTCTAAAGCCAAACTGGCTACTGGAGAGCAGGCCTCTATTTTCTAAAATCCATTCTAGTCTGTTTTTAATGAGGTGTTCCAAAATCTTTGCCAAAACCGATGAAAGGGCAATGGGCCGATAAGATGAAGGGTCATTAGGATCTTTTCCTGGTTTAAGGATGGGAATAACTATCTGGGTCTTCCAGGATTCAGGAATATTTCCCGTAAAAAATATGGCATTAAAAATAGATAGAAGGTATTGTTTGGTAGAATTAGAAGATTTGCAAATGAAAGAGTACGGAATACCATCTATTCCAGGAGAAGAATCTTTTAAGTGATCAAGAGCACAAAGAAGCTCGGAAAAAGAAAAGAGGTTATTCATTCTGTCAGATGAAGAAGGGGAACTTAGGAAAACAGGAAGGCTGTCATGATTAGGGACAAAAGGAGGGGCCAACTTATTAATAAAGTGATCTAGCCATGTTTGAGGATCATTCGAGGAGATATTGGGATCCACAAATGTTTGGCGAAAGCACTTAATCTTACGCCACACAACACTTAATGGAGTGCGAGGCGATAAAGATTCACAAAAATTTTGCCAACCCAAAGACTTTTTCTTAGCTAACCGTCTTTTTGTGACAGCGCAAATTTTTTGATAGTTAATGTAATTTTCCATTGTTAAGTCATTTGCATATTTATTTTCGGCTTCATTCCGCCGACGAACGAAAGCCGTACACTCTTTATCCCACCAAGGAGGGGAAGGAATTCGACCGCGAGATGAATTTTTAAGGGGAAAAGATTCGTCAGCAGTCAAGAATAAACAGGACACAAAGTCATCGTATAAAGTCAAAAAATTTGAATGATCAACTGGACGAAGAGAATTGACTCTAGCGTCTAAGAGAAGAGAATATTTATCCCAATCAGCGTCTGTGAGTCTATACCTCTGTAAAGTATGGGTTACAGGGGCTGGAGTAGATACATTATTTAAATGGATTAAAATTGGAAAGTGGTCACTACCATAGGAAATAGGCAAAACAGACCAAGAGACAGAATTTACAAGAGAAGGGGAAGAGAAGGAAAGGTCAGGTACACTTATATTTTGGGCAGGAGATACCCTGCGAGTTGCAGATCCATCATTCAAGATACAAAGGTTATTGTCATCAAGGAGATCAAGCAAAAAAGAAGATGACGAGTCCGAGAAATGAGATCCCCACATGGAGTGGTGGCAATTAAAATCACCTGACACAATGAGAGGACCTGATATGGAAGAGATAATATTATTCAATTCTAAAATAAGGCTGGAATTAGGATGAGGAATATAACAAGATAAAAAAGAAATATTGAAAGCTCTTACTGCTACAACATGGAAATCAGGGCTGTGGGGAGGAATTGTAATTTGGGAGAAAGTAATTGATCTTGAGACGAGTAGGGCACAGCCTGCCCATCCATCATCCCTGTCGTCCCGAAGACAAGAGTACCCAGGGACCCTAAAACTGGATCCCGGCAGCAACCATGTCTCAGAAACCGCAAGGAGGGCAGCATTAAAGTGGTTTAACAAATAAATAATGTCATGTTTCTTACGCCGAATACTTCTACAATTCCATTGTAGAAGGATCTGACCTATTTTTATTACTTAAAGCAACGAGCAATTCTTGGAGTAACAAAATGACATTGTTCGGTAGTGAGTCAGAGAATTTCGAAATTATATTAATAAGGGAACAAGTGAGGAGTTCTATTAAATTGTCATTGGGAGTAAGTAGAGGGGTCGATTCTATAGGAGGAGAAGAAAAGGCACAGCCATTATGTTGAGAGGATAGAGGGGATTTAGTTAGATTCCTATGGGCCTGAATATCATAAGATTTCCCAAGAGAAGGAGAAGGACGAGGAGATTTAGTAATAGTTTTAGTATAAGAATAAGCCTGAGGAGATGTAAGGGGACGAGAGTGAGATTCTTTAGTCAATTGAGGAGAACCAGAAAGAGTGGGGAAGGGGGATGATTTAAATACTTCGGAATAAAGACGGTTGGTACTAGGAAATCTTAGCGAAGCTTCGGAATAACTAATGTTGTCCTGCGACATGACGAGCTTTATAGATTTTTGTCGGGAGTGCTCAGGACACCTGAAATCAGTTGCTTTGTGAGCTCCCCTACACAGCAGGCAAGAGGCAGATTCATCCACAATAGAACAGCTATCCCCAGGATGGTTTTGGGCACAGCGATAGCAGCGAGGAGTAGAGCGGCATTGTGAACCAATATGGCCAAAACGACAACAATTTCTACACTGAATGGTAGGAAGTTGGTAAATCGAAACAGGAAGAGAAGATTCATAGCAAAATACTCTCTCAGGGAGAGTTTGCCCGGTAAATGTCAACACCACAGAGGTAGAAGGAATCCAAGAAACTGAATTGTCTTTTCGGGATTTGACATTCAACCGACGAGCTTTAATTACTTGACCACAATTATTAGGAGTTTGAATGCCTTCAACCAATTCCTCTAATGTCCAGTCCGTCGGGATATTACGCACTACGCCCATTCTTAAAACATGAAATTTCGGAACAGAGGCTGTGAATTTGTTAGATGTCAAAATTTGATTGTTGGTGAAATTATTCGCGTCGGACGCAGAACTAAACTCGATGGCTATTTTGGATCTTCCAAGAGCCTTAATGCCACCCCTTACAATACCCTTCACGTTATTCTTATGGATAAGCTGAGCAAACTTAAGTAATCTGATAGACTGACCTGCCGACACATCAGGTTCCGATCTTGTGACATGGATGATAAAAGGCCCCTTATCACATTCGTCATTGTATAAAATCTTACCATTATCCTCAAAACCGGGTTTAGAATAAGTCGATTGATAAGACATTGAAGGAGGCTTATTTTTTTTTGATTCGATACCTAAATCTTCCACAGCCGCTCTCTTTAATTTTTTATCAACCTGATTACGCGGATCGTTAGTCAAGTCCAGAGAAGAAAATATGTCAGGATCGGTAGAAACACCACCTCCCCCATCCGGGGGTTCATCGTCGTCCATTTCCCTCATTAAAATGAGGGAAATGAAACGAGAGAAGGTATTAATCAGGGGACGGCGAACACCCAACAACACGGCACAAAAACGACAATTAAAGATACTAAACACCCGCAAAACCTAAAAAACAGCACAGAAAATTCGAAAGAACGTGTTTACACCAACGCATAGACAACCCGGAAAAGTGTTTATTTTCACCGATTTCCTGACACGACGATGATGAAGGATGACATTTGTGACAACTCGGCGCCCTATCGTTACGAATTTCCCGCGCTTTTTCCTAATCAGAGACCACAAATGTGAACCACAGATGATGTAAATCGTGCAGGGTTGCCAATGTATGGAATTCCCCAAAAATCTAAATAAATTCCCCAAATTTGTAGACAAAAATCTGCTGATTCCCCACAAATTCCCCTCAATTTTGTTTTAACAATGAAACAAGATTCAACAATTTAAATAATATTATTGTTTTAGGTTTGGTACCGTTACACCTTTTCCATATTTATTGCAAGCATTTTGCTCTAAGGGTTAATAAAAAATAATTTTAAAACAATCTAGTAGGTATCAATAGCAGAATAAGATTTTTGTAATACGTTGTATATGTTCAGGAAATATTAATTTAATCTATTCAAATTTTTGAAGTACAATAGAACGAATAAGAGTAAGTTTTTATTACCATAAAGTTACACCAATCTAGGTGATTATCACCTAGATCGGTTTTTATCACCGGTGATTATCACCTGGTGATATGATAACATTAATCGGTGCAAATTATATTTCGCGAACTATAATTTATTTACTTAGAAAGCAAAGCGGCAAAGGCTCGACATTATTTTTTCCTTGATAAGTTTCCATGTGTGTGTGCACTTGACTTCATGAACACGCACGCACGACAAGCCGCGCGTCAACTAATTTACCTAAAACTGAGCGATTCGATTTTGTAATAGCCCTCGTTAAATTAAAATAAAGTTATGTTATTGTCGCAGATGGATTGTAGAATCAGCTATTTTACAAAACTGCTAGCTGATTTACAAAACAGTACTGTTATGAAAAACAGCTGAACGATGTTTAGCGGTTTTACATAATTACTGAACTATAACACGCAGAACTGAATGAACGTTATGCGTTTATCAATGCAGCGGGTCAACGGTCAGAGATTATGTAAAACAGTGTGAAATGAACTGTCAGATCAGTGTTCACAGCACAAAGCAAGGCAACTATCGTACCTCTAGTAAATAATCACTATTATTAATAAATAAATAGTATTATACGGGATACCAATATTTTTCCGTATGCTTCGTAATTAAACATTTATTTAAAAATAGTTAAAAAATATTGTATAGTTCAAGATATGTCTTTGAAAAAGCATTAACGCATGCTTAGCGAACTCTAAAGTTACAATATTAAATGGAAAAAAAAAATTGTATAGTCTTTATAACAATTTTTTTTTTCTTGATCTAACATGAATTTCAAAAATGGCGCGCTTCATCATTTTAAATTCAATTGGGACAACTGCATGGCTCTTAAGATCTAGCGTACTAATATTTCGAATTTATAACAAAAAAAACATATAATCTTCAGGTTATAAAATAACAAAATCATACAATCTAAAACCTATGATTTTTATTATGTTCATTTAAGATCACTTTATTCGGTGTATTCCCGTTCGTCCCCTCGACTTCGTCCCCCGAGGGGGACGAACGGGAATTCGTTATTTATTTTCCCGATGGTCCCTCTAAATTTTTTGGGGGGACGAATGGGAATAATTTATTAATTATTTTTTTTAGTTCTATTAATCCCACCAAATAATATAAGACCACCAGTCTTATATTATTTGGTGGGATTTTTTAGTTTTAATTGGTAAAAAAACAAATTTGAAATAAAAATCAGTCATTTAATAAGGAATAAAAATCACAGTAAAAATCACAGAATCAACTTTGCGATAACTCGCAGTATTTTTATATATAACATTTTTTTGATTAAGAATAAAATTCTCCTTATAACTAAAAATTATTATTAAAAAATCAGTGTATAGAGCTTATAATAAAAAAAAGTCTGTATTATATTACAATTAAACACTACAAACAGACTTTTTACCATTCAGTAGTTTTCCGTAGAACTGGTGTCGAATATATATTATTACATTAACACCCGTGCACTTTCATTGTTTTGTCAACACTAACCCGACCGGTCTAATATAAGGATAGGAAAGGGTGAAAATGTCAGGTAAACCAAGGGTTTACGCAAATAACACAATGTTAGTAATATCTTAGGTTTGCGCGATCACTACACATTATAATAAAACAACTTTTAAAAACCAATAATACACGCGATTAATCCGGTTAAAAGTTGTTTTATTATAATAACACAATGTTGTCGGCACTCTTTTGTTAACTACCAGCATCGCCGGCGCTTCCCGCCAGAGCTGTTATATTTAGTGTAGGTAAACATTTTAAATGAAAAAATGATAAACCTAGGATACGTTTTATAATTCATAAAAAAATTGAGAAGAATTTTGTAAAATAATGATTAAATCTAACGAATTAACTAATTTAAAAGTAAACTACGAAACAACGAATAAACATATTTCTGCACAAATCTTTTTAATGGGACGAATGGCACTAATCGAAGAACATATTCCCATACGTCCCTTCTTGAATTAGGATTGGGACGATCGGGAACAAATTAAATATTATTTTTGTAAATTCTCGTTCGTCCCCCTCGGGGGACGAAGTCGAGGAACGGAAAATAATGCCTCAAGTGATGAATCATATAGAGCCATCACCCAGCTTCTAACTAGTAGCAAATACCTGTGGCATTCCTATGAAAATAAGCAGGAAAGACCTATACGAGTAATGGTTAAAAAATTACATTACACCTGCGAGCCAAACAGAATTGTTGAAGACCTACAAAACAAAGGGTATAAGATTGAAGAAGCAGTAAACAAATTGAGATGGAAGGACAAGGTACCACTCAATATGTTCATGCTTACTTTTAAAATGATGAGGATATTACCAAGATATTTGGGATAGAATCCATATTAGGATGCAAAGTCGAAATGCAACCACTGAAAACATCTAAACTAGTTCCACAATGCAAGAGATGTCAGGCCTATGGTCATACGCAAAAGTATTGCTCTAAAGAACCTAGATGCGTAAAGTGTACAGGTAAACATCTTACCAAAGACTGCAAGAAACCAGCAGAAGAAAAACCAAAGTGTGTGCATTGCGGCGCACCACATCCTGCAAACTATAGAGGGATGTATGGTAGCTAAAGAAATGCAAGTCATAAAGAACAATAATTTTTAACAAAAAAAAGAACCGACTCCAAAAATCTTTCTGTTAAGTAAAATTGCACTAAAAAGTTATAAAATAATTGCATTATTTACTTACTACAATTTATAGAAAAATACTTTTTTAATTTTAGAGGATTCTAAATAAAATCAATTTATTAGGACAATAATATACAATTATTATTATTTTTGGAGTCGGTGCCAGTAAAGGACAATAAACGTGTAAGTACATTCATGAAGTAGCGTATTACGTTCGCTTTGATAAACGCAAAACGTTCATTCAATTCTGCGTGTTATAGTTCAGTAATTATGTAAAACCGCTAAACGTCGTTCAGCTGTTTTTCATAACAGTACTGTTTTGTAAATCAGCTAGCAGTTTTGTAAAACAGCTTATTCTACAGTCCATCTGCGACATATCCATATCAAAGTAGGAAATCTAGATCTGAGGCTATTTCAAAAGAGAGTAATAAATTGCGAAAAAAAGATGAAATTAAATAAAAAATACAAACTGACTAGCGTATGTTATTCACGGGACAGTGTAAGGATTCTAACGATACCTCATATATCGAAATCAGTTCAGGTATTTAGAAGTTATGGTGGAATAGGTAAAGAAACTCACAAACATACTTACACATATACATACTTATATACACTCCGTTTTTTGAGCACTCGTGTAAAAAGAGATGTTTGAATTCGGTCTTACGAGTACACTAAAAAGTATTAAATAGCAAAAAAAAAGACGGATTTCCGGTGCTTCTCTTCCGGTTTCATCATCATCATCATCATCTGATGATGAAGCTGGAAAATAGGCAGTTCATTAGAACTATTCTAGAGACCGTAAACACCACCGGAAAGTCACAAGAAAGCAAAATACACCATTTCGTTTACTTCGACGACGTATTATTTTTCAGTTATTTTGATTTAAATACCAAACTTCTAAACCAATTTTCATAAAATTTAAATGGGACCAATCTGAAACTAAATCCTTTCAAATAAAAAAAAAAAAATCCAAATCGGTTCATAAATGACGGAGTTCTGAGGTAACAAACATAAAAAAAAAAAAAAAAAAAAAAAAATACAACCGAATTGATAACCTCCTCCTTTTTGGAAGTCGGTTAAAAAGGCTAAAAAGACTAACATTTGCAATCAGCAACAAGGATCTGACATAAAACAGGTACCTACTGCTAAGAAAACCCAACAGGCACAGGTAAAAAAGAACATAACCTATGCTCAAATAACAAAAAACAATGTAAGCGAAGATGATAATCAACAGCACCCAACCAGCACCATCCTAGAGGGAAAACTGGACGAAATCATTAAGCTCATGTCCGCATTTGATAGCCGACTTAAAAAACTGGAGAGCAGCAATAGGAATGCTGCATCTATTACCAAAAAATGACCAGATCATTAAAAATTATGGAATGGAATGCTAATGGATGCAAATAAATACAATATCTAGCTACTTCCACAAAATTGAGGGTAGTCATGCATTACCTGTGCACCGCCCGCCCGCCCGCAAATATATGCACATACGCAAGCGGCCACCGAGGCCGTGGCGGACACTGCACGGTCTAACAGCTCCTGATGATGCCCCGTGGAGGGGCGAAACACGTGTAGAGTAGTTGGTGGTAGTCGGAATTTTCACCGCATGACTACCCTCAATTTTGTGGAAGTAGCTAGATATTATTATATGTATAACTAACAGGAATTAACGCGCAATAAATACCTTTGAATCGCTTGACGTTTCGACCAGGGGCCTAATTCTGCTAATTTACCAATGCTTCAGTTGAGTGTCGATAGTGTGTCGATGGAATGATTTTAGTTAGACCGGTGGTCTTATTAAGCTAGCAGACTACCAATTAACTAAAATCATTCCATCGACACACTATCGACACTCAACTGAAGCATTGGTAAATTAGCAGAATTAGGCCCCAGGTTGCACTGATCGTGGTCACAAGCAGACTGATGCAGCGAGTTTACTCCGTCATGGGTGCGGTAGATTTTTCTTCATCTACCTCCATGTTTTCACAATTGTTATTAAGGCCGCGACACACTACACTCACTGTGTCCGTATTTTTAACCGACTTAAAATAGCGAGGTTTAGATATTTTAATCACTGGATTCCACGTTGCTGATAATTTAAAACCGTCCTCCCGATTGAAAGTCTTGTGTTTTTGGATTTCAATAGCTTCACGCCCTGCTCTTGAATAAAAGTGGCGATCAGTTGAGAGGACTTTTGTGTGCTGAAATTCAATCCAGTGATTACTGCCTGATTGAAGTATGTGTTCGGCAATCGCTGATTTGCTAGTCTGACGGTTTTTTACAGCTGCGATATGTTCTTTGACCCTTTCTGCGATGGTCCGCTTCGTTTGGCCTATGTAAGAACTACCGCAGCTGCAATCTATTTTGTAGACACCTGGTGTTTGCAGCGGTATGACATCCTTAGGTGTGCCCACTATGTTGTTTACCTTAGCCCCCGGTGTGTAGATTGTGCGAATGGAGTACCCTTTCAACACCGTTCCGATTTTATCCGTCACTCCTTTGACGTAGGGCATGTAGGCTGGTTGTCTGCTTACCTCAGGATGTCTGCATCTTATCGCAGTCCGCTTTTGTCGACAACCCACTCGATATCCGTTACTTTTGAGGACCTCCTGAATATGGTCTAGCTCTCGCTGTAAATGTTCAGGGTCAGACAGATCATAAGCTCTGTTTTTGAGTGACGTCATAACGGACTGCAAATGGCGAGGATGGTGGTGTGATGTTGCATGCAGGTATCTATCGGTGTGTGTAGGCTTGCGGTACACACAGTGTGACAGGGTCCTATCTGACCTCACGGTTACCTTCACATCTAGGCACGACAACGATCTGTCCGTCTCCATTTCAAAGGTAAACCTCATATTCGGGTGGATGGAGTTCAGATGCTGATTATATTCTTCCACTTCCTGTTTACTTCCTTTCATAATACAGAATATGTCATCGACATAACGCTTCCATATTTTGATGGTTCTAGGGCCTAAACTAAGCGCCTTGCTTTCAAAATGTTCCATCCAGAGATTGGCAAGTACAGGGGCTACAGGACTACCCATTGCGACGCCATCAATCTGAAGGTAGTGTTGGCCTTGGATGAGGAAGAAGTTGCCATTTAAACAGTTTTCAAGTAGGTCAATATAATTAAACGGCATTTCGTTGTCACTTAGTCGGTCCTTTACGACGTCCAGGCATTCCATAATAGCGTCAAAATTATCAGCTGATAGTGAGGTCGGTGACCGCCCGGCCTACGTAAGCCACTCATCAACGCTAATATCAAACGGTGAGGACGATTTTGTCTCTTTCTTACGAACACAAAAAGGTGCGACAGAGACTCAGGGACACGTGGAGGCGCAATCTTGCACTGTGGTTTCGGATCGAGTGAGCGGGACGACAAGCGGACATACTCAAGGACGCGGCGGCTGTGATGGTTCGAGCGGGACAGCGCTACGAACAGAATGTGTTGAGGCCGCGGTAAGTACCGCGGTTTCGCGCATGCCAGTCAACACATCGCCGGTTGCCTCTGCGCGAGCGCACACCTCAGTTGAGCCGGCGACCAGTGGAGAACGGTCGCTACACGCAGCTGCAGTTTTACCTGGTGTTAGTATGAATGCGCTCCAGATACCTAAAGCGAGTATGTGTATGCGGCAGTCGAGCACAAAATGTGAACAAGCGGCAAACAAGTGTAGTGATACAGAATGGACGTTAGTGCGGGGCAAAGCGTCCAAACGGTACAAACTAATTGGTCAGAAAGGTTGTGCTGCTACCGCACCGAATAGTAGGTTTAAAGCGGCTGACGTTAAGGTGCCTTTGTTTATTTCGAACGTAAGCAAGGAAACGAGTGAGCAGGACATAATTAGCTACATACTAGAAAAAACGAATGAGAGTGTTACCCTCAAAACAATAAATATAAAAGCTACAAAAAAATATAATGCTTATAAGTTGTATGTGTCTAAAACGAAACTTAGCTTGTTTTTAAACAATGAATTGTGGCCAGACGGCATAACTTTTAGGCGTTTTGTGCGTTTTACGTATCAAAAGAATGAGGAGGAAAACCGGTTATAGTCGTTTTAATGATATGCACTATGAACAATAGCCATAATAAGTGTTGTAAATTAGTTAGCTTTAATTGTAAGTCTATTAAACGCTCAATTGACTGTGTAAGGAACATTTGTGAGATGTCAGATATAGTAGCCCTACAAGAGACGTGGCTTCTCCCTCATGACATTCCTTTGTTAGGAACCATCTGTGATGAATTTGAGTATACCGGTAAATCGGCTGTTGATACGTCTGTGGGTTTACTCGTAGGGAGGCCGTATGGGGGAGTGGCCATTCTCTGGAGGAAGGGAATATTTGAATCTGTGTCCATAATAGAATGCATGAGCCCACGTCTAGCAGCTATAAAAGCTCTTTTTAGCGGTCGCTCCGTTATTATAGTTACAGTCTACATGCCAACTGACTCTTCCGACAACTTGCCTATTTTCACGGAAGTCCTAGGTGAGATCAGCGCAATTGTTGAGAGTGAAGGTATTGAAAGCGTTTTTATTCTGGGTGACTTTAATGCGCATCCTCATGAGCTGTTTTTTAGGGAACTCATAAGTTTCTGTGCTGATCAAACCTGGCTTTGTGCTGATATAGAGAAGCTGGGCTATGCAGCTAGTAACTACACTTTTGTTAGCGAAGCACACGGGTGCAAAAGATGGCTGGACCACTGTGTTGTGTCTTTATCGGCGTGGCAAACTATTGTTAGGGTAGGTATAGAAGAGGATGTATTTTTATCTGACCACCTACCACTATATATTGAGTGTGACCTGAATTTAGTTAGACCGAAGAAAACGATGCAACATTTTCGCTATTGTGATGTGACTTGGGGTGAGAGGGATGACTCGCAAATTACAAAATATCGTAATTTATGCAATGACAGGCTGCGCAACATCAGTCTTCCTCGCGAATTTCAAAGGTGTAGTTATGGGTCTTGCAATGTTGTCGAACATAAATGTATCCTGGATAATTTATATAAAACTATTGTAGATATTTTAAGTGACGCAGCCGTAATGACGAGTGAGAAGGTTAGGTCCAAGCCAAGGAGAGACAGAGTGTTGTGTGGCTGGAACAAGCATGTTCGAGACGCTTACCGAGAGGCCAGGCTTAAATTCAAAGAATGGGTTATACATAATAGACCGACCTCTGGAGTAATATATGAAGAAATGTTGGAGACCCGGAAAATATTTAAGGGTCGTCATAAATGGTGCCAAAAAAATTGCGAGCAACTAAAAATGGATTTTTTAGCCGAGCAAAGAGCCGCAAACAACTTCAGTAAGTTCTGGAAGGCCACAGGTAAGCTGGATACCAAGCCTGGGCTGCCGGTAAGCGTTAGTGGAATGAATGATCCAAAGCAAATTGCAAATATGTTCACAGACCATTTCAAAATGCGATCACCCCTTGGCCCCTCAGGTACGATGACCGGTGCTGGGTCCTTCCGTGAGGGAGTGGAACCGGTAATGTATTTCTCGACAAAACAGGTCGGGGCGGTAGTGAATAACATGAGTAGAGGTAAATCACCCGGACACGATGGACTCAGCATCGAGCATTTTAAGTATGCTGGTATTCACCTGCCGAGGGTCCTGTCTCTGTTTTATTCAATGTGCATTAGTCACTCGTACCTACCGGCAGAACTAATGAGAACGATTGTGGTACCGATTATCAAAAACAAGACTGGGGATATCTCGAACAGGGAAAACTACCGGCCAATCTCTCTTGCAACTACCATTGCTAAAATATTGGACAGTATGCTTGATTCGTGCTTGGAAAAACATCTGGACCTGCACGACTCACAGTTTGGGTTTCAACCTGGGCTGTCCACTGAAAGTGCAATCCTAAGTCTTAAGAATACTGTTCAATATTATACAGATCCTAAAACGCCGGTATATGCCTGTTTCCTGGATCTTTCCCGGGCTTTTGACCTTGTGTCATATGATGTGCTCTGGAGGAAGTTGGGAGACAGGAATGTACCGGCGGATGTTCGTAAGATTCTGCAATTTTGGTATGCTAATCAAACGAATCATGTGAAGTGGTCCAATAGTCTCTCTGAGGCTTATGGGTTGGAGTGCGGGGTGAGGCAGGGAGGGTTGACTTCACCCAGGCTCTTCAACCTATATGTGAATGACCTCATGGTCGAGCTCGGCAGTATGCGTGTTGGTTGTCGGGTGGGTGGTGTTAATATTAACAGCATCAGCTATGCGGACGACATGGTGCTGCTGGGCCCGCCTGCTATTGGAGAGATGTTGAAAGTTTGCGAGGACTACGCGGCTAGGCATGGGCTCGTGTATAACGTGAAGAAATGTGAATACATGGTCTTTGGGGTCGCCGGTAGGTGTTCAGATTATTCACCTAACTTTACCCTAAATGGCTTGAGCATAAGAAGAGTAAAACAATTCAAATATCTGGGACATATGCTTGCCGACGACAACGTGGATATTGAGAGGGAGCGCAGGGCTTTGGCGGTCCGCGGTAATATGTTGGCTCGTAGATTTGCCCGCTGCACGGACCAGGTAAAAATAACGCTTTTTAAAGCGTATTGTCAGAGTCTGTACACGGGTGGGCTGTGGATCAGCTACACCAAAAGGTCGCTAGATGTCCTGCGCGTCCAGTACAACAATGTTTTTAGAATGCTCTTGAGACTGCCCCGGTTCTGTAGTGCGTCGGAGATGTTTACGCAGAACCGTACTGACAGCTTCCACGCAATTGTGCGGAAGAAAATAGCGTCTGTGGCAGCTAGAACCCGGACCAGTGGCAACAGCATTCTGGAAACAGTGACTGAGAATGTTTTTTCCCCTTTTATGAGGCATTTTGTGGAATGGAGAAACTGGTTTCGTCTTCTTTGCAAAGTGACTCATACCCAAATTGTTATTTTAATTTATGTATATTACTAACACTAGGTATAAGGTACTTTACTAACACTACGGATCTCTGTTATCTGATTATTTGAAAATAAAAAAATTAAAATTCCTTGATTGGAACTTTGGTGAAAAGCGACTCCACGTCAAAACTCACCATGACGTCACCTGGATCCAATGTGAGGTTGTTTATAATTTGGACGAAATGTCTGGAATCTTTCACAAAACACGGTGTTTTGCCCACTAATGGCTGCAGAACTGACGCAACGTGCTTTGCTAGATCATAAGTAGGAGAAGAAATCTGACTTACGATTGGCCACAACGGCACGTTGGACTTATGTATCTTGGGCAGACCATATAATTTCGGTGGTTGGTGTGACTTTGGCTTATAAAGTTTCTCGTACTCGTCTTCTGTGAAAAGGTCTTGGTGTTCCTGGACTGCAGTTCTTATACGACGTGTTACTCTAGCTGTAGGGTTATATGATACCGGCTTATATACCTTTTCATCACATAACAACTCCCGTATCTTGTCATGGTAATCAGTTGTATTCATCACTACGGTGTATGTTCGATTTCTGTTGAGAGCAGTCGCTGCGCTCGCGTGAGTGAAAAGTGCTAACACACCAAAACTACGCCGTCATCGCGGCCGGCCGCGATGACCTAGTTATTATTACGCAAGGCCTCACGTTTGACGGCTAAATAAAATATAAACAATTGTTAAGGCGAAGTTATTACTTTTTGTAATCATGACATCTCCAAAAAGTACTAGCATAAAAATTATAACTGAAACAGAACATCTGTTATATAAATATTATAATGAGGAAAAAGCTGAACGAACAAACCTTCAAGGCATTGTTAATAAATTAGAAAAAGAGATAGAATATCTTCACCAACAACTGAAGAATTTAATGGATGAAAAATCCGCCAATAAAGATGACATAACAGAAAAGCCCACCTCATGTATTGAATATACTACTGATGAAGAGGAACTTGCTAAAGAAACCGAGTGGATAAGAGTTAAAGGCAGGAAAAAAAGAAAATTGAACGCATCGCCCACCCAAATCCACGAAGAAAACGAAAAGACCCGCACAGTACCAAACAAGAAAATAGAAAAGGTAAAAATAACGCCACTTACACCACCCATAATCGTAGATGGAGTTAAAAACTACCAATCATTCTATGATCTTCTTTCTGAAGACCGGCTGGAAAACTCATTCACCATCAAAATGATGAACGGAGAAACCGTCAAAATTAATGCCTCAAGTGATGAATCATATAGAGCCATCACCCAGCTTCTAACTAGTAGCAAATACCTGTGGCATTCCTATGAAAATAAGCAGGAAAGACCTATACGAGTAATGGTTAAAAAATTACATTACACCTGCGAGCCAAACAGAATTGTTGAAGACCTACAAAACAAAGGGTATAAGATTGAAGAAGCAGTAAACAAATTGAGATGGAAGGACAAGGTACCACTTAATATGTTCATGCTTACTTTTAAAAATGATGAGGATATTACCAAGATATTTGGGATAAAATCCATATTAGGATGCAAAGTCGAAATGCAACCACTGAAAACATCTAAACTAGTTCCACAATGCAAGAGATGTCAGGCCTATGGTCATACGCAAAAGTATTGCTCTAAAGAACCTAGATGCGTAAAGTGTACAGGTAAACATCTTACCAAAGACTGCAAGAAACCAGCAGAAGAAAAACCAAAGTGTGTGCATTGCGGCGCACCACATCCTGCAAACTATAGAGGATGTATGGTAGCTAAAGAAATGCAAGTCATAAAGAACAAAAAGGCTAAAAAGACTAACATTTGCAATCAGCAACAAGGATCTGACATAAAACAGGTACCTACTGCTAAGAAAACCCAACAGGCACAGGTAAAAAAGAACATAACCTATGCTCAAATAACAAAAAACAATGTAAGCGAGGATAATAACCAACAGCACCCAACCAGCACCATCCTAGAGGGAAAACTGGACGAAATCATTAAGCTCATGTCCGCATTTGATAGCCGACTTAAAAAACTGGAGAGCAGCAATAAGAATGCTGCATCTATTACTAAAAAATGACCAGATCATTAAAAATTATGGAATGGAATGCTAATGGCCTACTGCAACATCAAAAAGAGTTACAAATAGTCCTAGACACAGAAGATATTGACTTATGTTTAATATCTGAAACACATTTCACAAAGCAATCCCATATAAAACTTAAAGGTTACAAAGTATACCATGCACTACACCCAAATAATACTGCTAGAGGTGGCAGTGCTATTATAATAAAAGAACATCTCAAGCATTATGAAGAAAAGAAATACGAGGAGCCTGAAATACAAGCTGTCTGCGTATGTGTCAAAACTAAGCGGTACTCTATTTTAATAGCAGCCGTTTATTTTCCTCCAAGATATCAGCTAAAGAAAGAGAAATATGTCAGCTTCCTCGAGAACTTTGGTGAAAGATTCATCATTGGGGGTGACTTTAATGCCAAGAATACCCATTGGGGCTCAAGGCTCACTACAACAAAAGGTAAAGAACTCCTAAGTGCGATAAAATATATGAAATGTGATGTAGCATCTTCGGGGAAGCCAACCTATTGGCCTACAGATCCTCAAAAAATTCCTGACCTCATAGACTTTTTCATATATAAGAACATATCACCTGACTATTTTGATATAACTGAAATGTATGATATGAGCTCTGATCACTCTTCTATAATTCTTACATTAAGTGAACATATTATACTTAAAGAAAATAAACTAAGATTAGTAAATAAAAATACTGATTGGGCAAGTTTCAAAACCGACTTGGACGATGCTATCAATCTAAACGTACCATTAAAAAAGCCCGTACACTTGGATACAGAGCTGGAAAAGTTCATTTTAAACATTCAACAATCAGCATGGAGAAATACACCAAATATATATAAAAGACGAAAAGAAACTTCGTATCCGAAAGAAATCATAGACTTACTACACAGGAAAAGGTTACAAAGAAAAAGATGGCACCTGACTCGATTCCCAGAAGACAAGAGATTACTAAATAATCTCACAAAAAAGTTACAGAGAGAAATTGAACAGTTCAACGACAAGTCTCTGAATTGTTATCTTAAAAAGCTAACCAATGAACGCAGTACAGATTATTCGCTCTGGAAAGCTACAAAAAATATGAGTTTACAAGAGGGCCAGAGGCCAGTTTTACAAGTTCCACCCATCAAGGAAGAAAACGGAACGTGGGCTATTAGTAATCTACAAAAAGCAAAAAGGTTTTCTCAACATTTGGAAAGTATTTTCAAACCAAATGATGATCAACCAAGTGATCTTCTTGAAGAGGAAATCTTGCAAGAAGAGTTAGAGATAAGGCTTACAACACCAAGAGAAGTGGTCAATGTAATTAAACATAATATCAATCCTAAAAAATCACCGGGATATGATTTGATTACAGGAGAAATTTTACACAACTTGACACGTAAAGCCATTGTCAAACTCACAACTCTTATAAACGCAGCATTTAGGTTGAACTATGTGCCTAATTTGTGGAAAGTTGCTGAAGTTATTATGATAATAAAACCGGGGAAACCTCCGTATGAAGCAACATCATACCGACCAATTTCATTATTACCTGTAATATCAAAACTATTCGAGAAGCTATTCCTTAAACGGTTAACACCTTTGTTGGATGAAAAAAACCTGATTCCAGAGCATCAGTTTGGATTTCGAAAAAATCACTCTACAATAGACCAAGTCCACAGAATTACAAATGTTATTGAGAAAGCCCTAGAAGAGAAGAAAGTTTGTACTACAATATTCCTAGATGTGGCACAAGCCTTCGACAAAGTTTGGCACAGAGGCCTCACATATAAACTCAGAACACTATTGCCCAAACAATTTTCAGACATACTCGAGTCATACATATCCAGCAGAGTCTTTCGGGTCAGACAGGAGGATGCCTACTCTGAACTAAAGGAAATAAAAGCTGGGGTACCACAAGGGAGTGTATTAGGTCCGGTCCTGTACTTACTTTACACGTGTGATATCCCAAAACTAGAAAATAATATCATTGCGACCTTTGCTGACGACACAGCCATAATGACTATGGGCATCAGTCACGAAGAGGCAGGAGAAAAAGCTCAAACTGCTATTAATCTCGTGTATAACTGGACAAAACGGTGGCGCATAAAGCTCAACGAATCAAAGTCGGTTCACGTTGACTTTACCAACAAAAAACCGAACTCTAATCCGGTATAAGTATCGATTTAAGTAAACGGACAACAGATACCACACGCGAATACAGCTAAATACTTGGGTATGACGCTTGACGCTAAGCTGCGCTGGAAGGTTCACGTCAAGAAGAAGAGAGAAGAACTGGGTCTTCGCCACAAAAAGATGTATTGGCTCCTTGGTAGACAATCTCAGCTATCAATACACAACAAACTTTTGTTATATAAACAAGTCCTGATGCCAGTATGGACATATGGCATACAACTGTGGGGTTGTACCAAAGAGAGCAATATAAAAATCATACAACGTTTCCAGAACAAAGTGCTCAGGGATATCGTGAACGCACCGTGGTACATAAGAAATGACGATCTCCACCGGGACCTAAACATGGAGTTCGTGGACAGGATTATTCTAAAACATGCCGAAGTTCATGAACGCAGACTTCATCATCATGTGAATGTTGAGGCTATCCAGCTCCTTGACAACACAGACTTAGTAAGAAGACTGAAAAGGACTAAACCTTTTGAGTTAGTATAGTGATAATATAAATTAGTGATAGTGAACTAATAACTAAAAACACGTGAACAAAGTGACTTCGCCTTAATAGCCGCTAAGAAAGTGCCCATGGACACATTCTTAGAAATAATATTATTAGAAGTTTAAGTTAATATAAAATTACTTATTAGTCTTATAGGCTAGATTGTAATTATAATTAGGTACTAATTAAATTAGAACCTTAATTAACAAAAAAAAAAAAAAACAATAAAAAGTTATTAAAAAAGTTGGGTAAACTATTCGGTCAATGACAATCACAGAGTACATTAATAATAAATGACAATTCGATATGGCAACACTTACGAAATGGACGCGTGATTTTCGTTGACAAAAAAGTTACGTAAATTAAATTCAATATTTTAATAAAATGGATTCGAAATGTGCTACTGACAGATTAAACGTGATGCCATCCGATTTCTTCGTATGCCCGATAGCATTTTTGCAAGTGAGAACAACACACGACGGCATAATTATTTAAAAACTAACAACTGCAACTAGATATAAACAGTACGCGTGTCGGCCATTGATTAATTGTCAATTTTACGAACCACGCCGGCGCCGTTTCGGCGTGGTTTACACTGCCTCACTTTTGAGCGCGTTGACAGTTGTTCTGTATTCTGAGGAAGTGAAATTACATTTAGCACAAATGATGTAAGCAACAAAAAAAAAATCGTGATTAAAAATAAATCTATAAGTTATTGTCTAAGAGGATAATAATAAAATGTTTCAATGCATCATAATGAAAATTATCGTACATTCTGCGTACTATACGAGAACCCAGAATTTGGTTTTTAAAAAAAGAACGATTTAATTAGCTTAGGAAAAAGGAGTTTATTGACTTTGAACATGGGTAGATTTAGAATTAGACTTAGGACAAAAATTGGAAACTTCCGACCCGTACCGAGTATCTGAGCGGACTGCCGTCTGAACCCTATGGTTGAGGCGGCCTGGCTCGCCATATGCTGACGAGGCATGTCTAGGTGATGGTCAGCCATTCTACTAGCACTGAAGGGGTATAACAGCCCCCCCCAGAAGACTGAAATTCAGGGTTGAATGGCTGAAATTCAGGGATTATACAATTTCTCTTAAACGAGGTAAAGGGATTGCAGAGCTTTCGGGTTCGGTGTTATCGAAGTTTACGTCATCATCGGTAAGGGTCGGCTTCACAGAACAGAGACAGAGACTAAACTTAGATTTATATTTAAGGATTATTATTAGTAGCTTAAATACTATAAAGGATATTACAATGATTAGAATTAACAAGGTTAACACAGAGTATTGTGTCCCGTATTTTACTAGAATAGGTTCTTCAACGATTTTGTTTAAATCGGAAAATAATTTGTCATTTTGTTTATCTATTGTCAAGTCGTCTAGGTCAATGTTTTGTAGTAAAATAGAGGATATGGTATTACTTAAACTATTCGATTTAGTATTTATTTTACAGCATGGGTCATTAATGATACTAAAATCTAAGATAGGAATAGGAATGTCTATATTGACGTCATCACTGGATGATAAGAGCCTTGTACTTTTAGTATAGACAGTACAATGATTCGGGGTTTGTAGAATACCGGTACCGAACACTATCATTTCGCGTAATTCAGGGGCATCGCAGTCAATTGATATTTTACTGGAACGAGATTGCACAAAAATCCACTGATTGTTTACGAGTGGTTTCCAAATGTCTAATTCGCCGGAAATTGTTTTTGTTTCGCACCGCGTTGGAATAGCACTGATTGTTTTTGTTAATAATTCACTTTCACATGTGGGATTGCCGCCTGACAACAGTACCGTAGGTATTTCACACAGAAAGAACTCAGAGCTTATCGTCTTACACTTATCTAAATTATCTAGGTTACAGAAACTTAACTTATCCTTAGAAATAGCGATATATGAACTAGAAGGTAGAATAAGACTAAAAGTATTAGGATTCTCTACTCCATGAGGAGTCGGTAATGCTAAGTTATGATAGAGATTGAACTCATCATTGGTCACTAAAGGGATTTGTAAAACAAATACAAGTTTACTCTTATAATAATAACATGCTACGTCAGATATACCTAATATTAAATGCATATTATCTAAACTTAAAGTAATCGGGATCCAGTATCTCTAGGTAAGTATCTATCGTTATCAACGAGCTCCTTGTATAACTGAGCCGGGCTAAGTATGTTTGGGTGCAGGATGTTTTGACTGCTCAACATAATAGCGTTGGTTAAATCTTCAAGTTGAAACGACAATGTAAGCAGTGAGCTTTCGAGGCTAGCAAGTATGGAATGGACTTTTGTTTCAGATATTAAAGTTTTAGAAACTTCGGTGATATTATTCATTTGTATTATAAGTTGGCTTAATACGCTTTTAAGAGATTCTTCATTATTTTTTAATTTATTAATTGTTTGTTTATATGATTCTAGGGTAGAAGTAGTAATTAAAATATTTTCTTTCGTTAATTCCGCGAGCTTTTTCTCATGATTTTGAACTGATTCTATGGCGGAGTCATATCTTGATGCGTCGTCTTCGTCTAGCGTACCGAAAATATGTTTAAATACAGTGCCTATTCCACCAAACCACGCTGATCGTTTACTACGTTTCGAGACTAAATGTGAGATTGAGTCGAACTCGTGTTTGATATCATTATATCGAACTGTTAGTGGGGATAGGATATCCTCACATTGAAGATTACTAGATTTTTGACAAGTAGTTCTTATTATACCTAAGATTTCATTAAGATTAGTAAGATGAGGATTTACAAAGGAAATGTTTACGTGACTAATGATATTTAATTTGCCTTTAGTTACTTTAAGTTTTCCTAGACTATCGAAGTAAATGCCGGAACTAGAAGGAAGTGGCTTGATAGAGATCGAGAGATTGAAGTCTTGTTGTGCATTGATTGATGCGCTGAAATAGATTAAAATGTTAATTTAAGTTAAAGAAAGAAAGAATCGTTTATTGGCACGCACAATTACATAGGTATACTTATATGCAGAATAATATATAAATTGAAGTGCCAAAGGGCCTAGAAGTGTTAAAGTAGATACCTATTAACTATAATTAATTAAATTATTTAACTGACTACGTAGGAGGATCAGTGACCTCTGCTGGTTTCATTTGATCGAAATGATGTGTCACATGACGTCTGTTGATAAGGAGTGTTGCAGAATTATTATCATGAAACTTAATGATTTTGAAAGGCCCTTTCCAAATGGGCGACAATGCTTTTTTAAGTCTCAAGTGGGATTTGAGGTACACGTAATCACCAGCTTTGTATTGTGGTGGTGATTTAGTGTGGGAGTCGTAATAAGATTTAGAAGATTCTTTAGATTTTAAAATATTTTCCAGTGCTTTTTCTCTAGTATATTGAAACTTATGTTGTAACATTTTGAGGTAATCTGAGTAGGTTGTTCGAAGATCGCTTTCATATATGGAACTAGGAATAAAGGGTTTGTGTCCAAATATCAGTTCATAAGGAGTGAATTTTGTAGTAGAGTGTTCTGTAGTGTTGTATGTTAGCATAGCAGTGTATACATAGGTAGGCCAGTTATCTTGGTTTACATTGACAAAAGATTTCAAATATTCTTTGAGAGTGGAATGACTGCGTTCTAATGCTCCCTGAGTCTGAGGATGATAGGGTGATGACCATAGTTGCTTTATTTTGAGAAATTGGCATGTGGTTTTGAAAAGATCAGAAGTAAAGTTTGTGCCTTGGTCGGTTAGGATGGATTTAGGAATTCCAAAGAGAGATATGAAATGAATCAAACAGTCACTAGATTCTTCTGCGGTTGTACTACGTAAAGGATAAGCTAGAGAGTATTTAGTTAGGTCGTCTTGTAAGGTAAGGATGTACTTAAGTTTTGCGGGACCAGATTCGGGTAAAGGACCTACGACATCTAATGCCACTCTTTGAAATGGAGCTGTTGATGTAGTAGTGATTTCCATCGGGGCTCTATTTAACTTTCTTAAGGCTTTATTTTCTTGGCATAGTTTACACTTCTTAACATAATCTTCTATGTCACTTCTCATGCCTTTCCAATAAAATTGTTCTCGAATTTTTTTTTTTTTTTTTTGTGTTGTTAAAAATGTAGGCTAAGATGTTGTAAAGTTTTGTATAGGAATGTTGATCGAATGGGTTCTTAAAGTCAGAGATAGCAATGTCTGTAGTCGATTGGGATTGTAGTATTTCGTTTCTTATTCGTTTCAGGGTATCGTAGATAGCGGGATAAGATGATTCGTCAAAGTGATGAACCTTGGTGAATATTAGGTAAATAGTTTTATCATCATACTTGGATTTAAGAAAACTATGCAATTCTTTGTCACAGTTAAGGAGGTCGTCTTGGTTTTCGGAGTTAAGTAGGATTTCTTGGACATATGGATTCGACTCGTCTAGGCCTATAGATGTGGGTATTAATATTATACTGCAGGAGGATTTTAGAAGGTTTTCGTTGTGTTCTTTTATAATTGTATTAGAAGTAATCTTTTTACTTGGGATTGTTTTAGGAATTTAGCATAGTTCTCATCATTCAAGTTCGATTGTGTGTGTAGGTTTGTTGGAGAAGGGATTTCGAATGTGTCAAAATCTGGATTTAGAGTTGCACTATCAGGGCTAAGATCTAAGAAAGGTAAGTTGGGACCTAGGTCTATGAGTTCAGGTGAAAGATAAGGTTCATTTTGGTGAGGTAGTGGATTTGACAATGAGTCTGGTAGAGGATTTAGTAGCGGATTTGGTGAAGGGTTTGGCAGAGAATTTGGTAATGGATTTGGCAGAGGATTTGGTGAAGGATATGGTAATGGATTTGGCAGAGGATTTGGTGAAGGATATGGTAAAGGATTTGGCAGAGGGTTTGGTAATGGATTTGGCAGAGGATTTGGTAGAAGGTTTGGTAGAGGATTTTGTAGACCATAAGGGTCGGCGTTAATATCATGATTTAATAAATTTTCATTTTCAAAAGAAAATGGAATAGGAGAAGGTAAGTTCAGGAGAGGGTCTTCTAATAGATTTTCGAGTTCATCATCGGGATTTTGTAATCGAGGATCGAAAGCGGGTAAAATTTCTTTTTGAATAGGATTAAGTGGGAATCGAGACAGGGCATCGGCGTTAGTATTGATTTTTCCTTTTTTATATACAATGTTATAGTCGAACTCTTCTAGTTTGAGTCGCCAGCGAACTAATCTAGAACCGGGGTCTTTGCAGTTGAACAACCATTGTAAGGGTTTGTGATCTGTGACTATGGTGAATCGGCGCCCATAAAGATATGGGCGAAAGGCCTTGGTTCCGAAGACAATTGCTAAACATTCTTTCTCTGTAACACTGTAATTGCATTCGGCTTTATTGAGTGTTCGAGAGGCATAAGCAATTGGGCGGTCTTTTCCTATAGGGCCTTGGGACAGAATGGCAGATATAGCAAAATTTGAAGCATCACAGGTGAGTATGAAAGGTTTAGTGAAATCAGGGTATGCAAGGATCGGTGATGTTACAAGTTTTCTTTGAAGGTTTTCAAAGGCGAGTTGTTGTTCATTTTTCCAGTTAAATTGTGTATCCTTTTTTAACAAGGATGTTAAGGGTTTTGCAAGTTTGGAAAAATCTGGAATAAACCGTCTATAGTAGGATACGAGACCAAGGAAAGACTTTACGTCTTTCGGGCATTTTGGTGTTGGGAATTCGGTTATGGATTTTATTTTTTCAGGGTTTGGCTGTACACCTTCGTTACTAATAAGGTGACCAAGGTAAGCGACTTCTTTGCGTAAAAATTCGCATTTGTCTGGTTGGAGCTTTAAGTTGTAGTTTCTGAGTCTATTAAAAACAGCGGATAGGTTTTGGATATGACTTGGTAAGTCAGGAGAATAGACCACAATGTCATCGAGATACACGAAGCAACGTGAACCTTGGAGGCCTGCCAAACATGTGTTCATTAATTTCTGAAATGTAGAAGGGGCATTTTTAAGCCCAAATGGCATTCTTGTAAATTGAAAATGACCTTGAGGTGTTGAAAAAGCAGTCTTAGGAATGTCCTGTTCTGATACAGGGATCTGATGGAAGCCTGAAGCTAAATCAAGAGTTGTAAAATATTGGCTCTTACCCAATTGATCTAAGATTTCAGTGATTTGTGGAATGGGATATGTTTCTCCGATAGTGATATCGTTAAGTTTTCTATAGTCAATGACGACTCTCCATTTTCGATGTCCTGAAGCGTCTAGTTTCTTAGGGACAACCCAAATGGGTGAGGACCAGGGTGAATTCGAAGGAGTCACTATGTTTTGTTCTAGCATTTTGTTTACTTGGTTTTCGACTTCCTTTTTGTGGCATTCAGGGAATCTGTAGGATTTCGTTTGGATAGGGACATCTGTTATAGTTCTAATGTTATGTTCAGAGGCTGTAGTATACGTGAGTTGATCATCCGGCAGATGGAAGATTTCAGAGTAGTTGGAGCAAATGTGTAGTAAGGCATCCGTTTCTTCTTCGTTCAGATGCGAAATTCTAAGTTGTTTAAGAACTTTATCGGTCCTTAGAGAGGTGTTAGAAAAGGATGATGTAGCACAAAGATTCGTACAGAATTGAGTGTACAATGGTTCTAGGGTAAGGTTGAGGTTAGATTGGAGTATGACGGGTTCTTCGGAAATATTTACGACTGTAATATTTGTACGGTAAAGAAAATATTCTTTAACACTAACGATACAGTTTGCAATTAATAATGATTCGGAGATATGTTGATCTAATATCATTCCTTCTTTAATATTATTTGGATTATTGACGGTACATTCTATTACCGTTTCCGTACGAGGTCCTATTTTGTAAGACGGGTAATTGAATGATAGTTTTACGCGGTAATTGTCAATTTCTAAAGAACCAGTGTCGTAATTGATGCGACAACCGCATTTCATGAATAAGTCATTTCCTATTATGCCATCGTAAGGAATGCTTATATCGTTAAAGACATGGAATTTGTGTAGTACTACATACTCAGGACTTAAGTTTAGGTCTAGGATGAGGCTCCCGAGACTGGTTATCGAGTCTTCCTTAGAGTCAATGCCTTTAACTTCAACTTCATCGGCTTCTAATTTCAGAGGGTTGGAAATACAAGTCTTCTTTAATAGACATAAGGACGCGCCTGAATCTATCAGGAGGGTAAGTGGATTTTTACTGATGGATGATTTTAGAACAATGTAAGGTAAGTACCTTTTTTCTGTATTTCTGTTTATGTTGTGTATTCTCATAATCTTTTCCCGTTTCAGGGTCTGCTGGATATTAGGAGATGGAATACACGGATTTGGCAAAGAATTTGATTTAGTAGATTTAGTATTTGATACAATGGGTACAGTGGATACAGCGGATACAGTGGATACAGGGGATACAGAGGATACAGTGGATATAGCGGATACATTGGATACAGAGGTTACAGTGGGTACACCGGATACAGAGGATACGGAGGATACAGAGGATACAGTGGATACAGCGGGTACATTGGATACAGTGGATACAGCGGATACAGCGGATACAGCGGATACAGAGGACATGGTGGGTACACCGGATACAGAGGATACGGAGGATACAGAGGATACAGTGGATACAGTGGGCACACTGGGTACAGCGGATACAGAGGATACAGTGGATACAGAGGATACAGTGGATACAGCGGATACAGAGGTTACAGTGGGTACACCGGATACAGAGGATACGGAGGATACAGAGGATACAGTGGATACAGCGGATACATTGGATACAGTGGATACAGCGGATACAGAGGTTACAGTGGGTACACCGGATACAGAGGATACGGAGGATACAGAGGATACAGTGGATACAGCGGGTACATTGGATACAGTGGATACAGCGGATACAGCGGATACAGCGGATACAGAGGATACAGTGGATACAGCGGATACGGAGGATACAGAGGATACAGTGGATACAGCGGATACAGAGGATACAGTGGATACAGCGGATACAGAGGTTACAGTGGGTACACCGGATACAGAGGATACGGAGGATACAGAGGATACAGTGGATACAGCGGGTACATTGGATACAGTGGATACAGCGGATACAGCGGATACAGCGGATACAGAGGATACAGTGGATACAGCGGATACAGAGGATACGGAGGATACAGAGGATACAGTGGATACAGCGGATACAGAGGATACAGTGGATACAGCGGATACAGAGGATACGGAGGATACAGGGGATACATTGGATACAGTGGATACAGCGGATACAGAGGTTACAGTGGGTACACCGGATACAGAGGATACGGAGGATACAGAGGATACAGTGGATACAGCGGGTACATTGGATACAGTGGATACAGCGGATACAGCGGATACAGAGGACATGGTGGGTACACCGGATACAGAGGATACGGAGGATACAGAGGATACAGTGGATACAGTGGGCACACTGGGTACAGCGGATACAGAGGATACAGTGGATACAGAGGATACAGTGGATACAGCGGATACAGAGGTTACAGTGGGTACACCGGATACAGAGGATACGGAGGATACAGAGGATACAGTGGATACAGCGGGTACATTGGATACAGTGGATACAGCGGATACAGCGGATACAGAGGACATGGTGGGTACACCGGATACAGAGGATACGGAGGATACAGAGGATACAGTGGATACAGTGGGCACACTGGGTACAGCGGATACAGAGGATACAGTGGATACAGAGGATACAGTGGATACAGCGGATTTAGAATGGGTGCCATTAATGCAGGAATAGTATGGATTTCGAAATTTAGGTCTCACGAGACACCGCCGTGAGCCTGTTATTCGTTTAAATCCTTCTTATCAACCTCGTCGACTCCATTTTCGTCGACTTGGTTTACTGTTAAAACCTTTCGTGTTGAGTTTGGAGTAGGATTTTGTGAAGGATTGTCTTGGCGATTTTGCGAATTAGAAGTACCAGGCTGATTCCTGCTATTATTATATTGACGTTTACGGCAATTATCGATAGTGTGTCCTATGTTCTTACAGTAACGACACACCATGTTATTTGTGTTAACATTCTTTGAATTTTCTGAACTTCGCGAATTTGAGGAACGATTCGGTTGTGATTGAGATTCACGGCTTGGAGCAAATTTGGACCTGTCAGTATTATTGAAGTTAGTATTCACCGATCTTTTGTTGATACTGGATAATATCTTTTCTTCCTCAACTGCAAAGCTGACGGCGGAATTTAGAGAATCAGGGTCGCGACATCTAACTACTTGAGATAATCGTGGATGGAGTCCGGTGACAAAGGTATGGAGTGCGAGGTCTTGTATAGCAGCCACGCGCCCAGCAAGTTCCATTTTGCGTTTAGTTGGAATAGAAATATTTATTTCTGTAAGTAGTTTAGCTAAACAGGTTTCTACCTTCAGAGAAAATTGGTTTACTGATTCTGTGGAGCTCTGTCTACAATCTTGTAGCTCCGAGAGTAGGTGAGCATAGTGCTTTCTTTCGCCAAACTGCTGTTTGATAAATTCGATAAATTGTTCGAATGACTCGAATTCTTTGACACTGCAAGTAGTTTCGGCCTTGTCTACGAGTTGACTTAAGATATATTTGAATAAAATTGGTTTTTGAGATTTAGTAGCTGCGTTATAAGCGCTTTGACAATTGTTTATGAAAGGGTTCAATTTTTCCCATGAACCGTCAAAAGTTTTTATAAATTTGAATAGTACACTAAGTTCTATTTTTTCTTCCATCTCAGTTCGAATTGGTGCACTCTTAGAGGTACTGGGGTTTCCCTCCTTAGTTTCAGATCCGTTAGGCATAATTAGGTAGGTTAAACAATACAGTCAAAGAAAAAATATAAAATAAGGTTGCACAGAGCCGTCTCCACTTTAGTTAGCTTGTAACAAGGATGTTATGACTACGCGCTTATCAATAAGTGGTCGCCTGAACTAGTAACATGAACAAAGGCATCTATGCATGCAGATATTATATGTATTACAGTGGAATTATATTAATTAAAGTGGAATTATATTAATTAAAGTGTAGCTCTGAGTTCGTTTTCTGGTAATCGCACTTTTTAGGAAATAGTAGTTTTATCACACACAGGAACGCTGTTATGAGGAGTATCAGCATTGTCACGACGATGGTAACCACCTGACCAGTGGTTCACAGCAGAGCAGCTGCAGCAGAGAACCTCTATGATATCACAGAGGATGTATAGCCTGGTTGCAAGACGCAGGCAGATGGGCTGATAATTATTCACACAATGCAAATACAGCACTTTCACCAATAAAGATTTTTGGTTAACACAGTGGAGTTTTAATTGCACCTTCACTGAACTATTGCGTTTAGGGTTAGGTATTGGAAGGTATTGGATTTTGTATGCACTTTGTAGCTTGATAGTTTCTGAGACGTATTCGGGTAGGGGATTTTCGTATCCCACCGCTGCCACCAAATATTATACGAGAACCCAGAATTTGGTTTTTAAAAAAAGAACGATTTAATTAGCTTAGGAAAAAGGAGTTTATTGACTTTGAACATGGGTAGATTTAGAATTAGACTTAGGACAAAAATTGGAAACTTCCGACCCGTACCGAGTATCTGAGCGGACTGCCGTCTGAACCCTATGGTTGAGGCGGCCTGGCTCGTCATATGCTGACGAGGCATGTCTAGGTGATGGTCAGCCATTCTACTAGCACTGAAGGGGTATAACAGTACGATACTAATTTGACACGGTACGGAGGCATCAAAACTTAGGCTGTATACCTAAAGATGGACCCTTGTTTGTATTTCAACGATTAGAGTGAAAAAGCAAGATGTAATTTATTGGTGTAAATCATAAATCATTTATTAATTTGCAAACATAATAATAAACCCATAGTACATAGGTGTAGTTTATATAATGAAGTTCTCCATATTTTACCGTCACATCGGCATGCAAATTTCTGGTTTTTACATTACAGAATAATATATTAGTGAATAGATGAAACAATGAATGAAATAAAGACTTAAAATAAAATGTTAATTGGAATAATTAAGAAAAGGTACATTTTAAGTCAATCAGGGTCACAATAGTTATGTCAATCATACAGTATGTCAGTTTATTAGTGAATTATCATTATGAAAATCGTCAATCTTATAATAGCATTTCGTATTTAAAGTTTCAAATAGCGTCTTTTAAAGTAATATTTTTTATAGTATTAGGAATTCTATTGTAAATGCGTGGGGCAATACCAAAAAAACTTTTTTTATTAATGCCGTATTACATTTTTCTTGACATAGTTGATTTAGGTATTGCGTCCGTATTGGATTGTTCTTGACCTCTGAATTTTTATAAATAGATGGGGATTACATTTCACAAACAAAGCCGTTTCCAATATATATAAACATGGCAGTGTTAAGATTTTCAGTGAATTAATAAAAGAAGGACCAAGCATATATCTTTTGTCTTTGTCACCGTGGCCGATTTTTGTTATTGGTCAAGCTGTCAAAATACGTTGTTTGGCAAACTTGGTTCAGTGTTCGGTTTGTAATTTATGTATTTCTGTGCGTTTTTAGATAATAACAGAGTGTGAGTGTATTCAGAGACAGAAACTCCTTGGACTAAGTGTATGTGCTATGGTGGGTTGTAGTGTTTTAGGCTCTAAAAGCGGCAGTGAGGAAAAAGTTACCGGAATAACCTTTCATTTCAAGATAATTCGCTTATCAATGATAAATTAGGGTATGGTATATGAAATGCAATGCTTTTGGCATAATAAATTCAGATTATTAGTGTGTTTTTACAAAATGTTCCAATATTACAAATTGGTCCAAGATATGTCTTTGAAAAAGCATTAACGCATGCTTAGCGAACTCTAAAGTTACAATATTAAATGGAAAAAGAATACGTTCGAAGAAAAGGTTCGAATCCTGTTCGCGACCGTATTCTTTTTCCATTTAATATTGTAACATTACAAATAGGTTAGGTGTTGCTATGGTTTGAATTATATTCACCCGACTAGGGTCAGGTGACACTAATATTTAAATTATTTTACGCATTTAAGATTTCCCTTGAATGCTGATATAAGATCTCAATGGATTAATGCCTTTGGAAAGATAAATTGGCAACCAACAGAATACTCTTAAATGTTTTCAGTACACTTTGGTGATGAGTCATTTATATATAAAAATAAATTAATATTATTGGATGCAAATTCAGTACCAATAAAACGCAAATATGTAAGTATTGTTTTCTTATTATTAATATACTTGCTTTATAATAACAGCATATACTATCATACAACATAAGCATCATTGGTGATATTTGGGTGTGCACCTTTGCTTACTCTTCTTGGAATATAGTTGTACATACTTACATAGCATCACGCCTGTTTAATTTTTTTGTATATTTGTTTGATTGTTCTAGTAAAATCTATTGACTCGTTAATTACCACGACAATAGAAATATTATTGCTATCAAGGTCAATTTTGTAGTTTCGCAAGTATACAAATTAATATGTTTATTTCTATGTTTCACAAATAAATATGATTGATTGATTAATCATAGTTTTAGGCGCATTTTTCGTACTAGTTTTACTTATCATAAATATACGGTCCCACTTATAATAGCGTTACTATGTAATGGACTGAACCACAGGTTTGAATAAACCTAGTTAGGGCAGGTCGCTACATCGTAGCTTTTACTTCCAATTCCAATTTATATTTATGGCTCTGTGGTGTCGTACAACACTAGCCCGTGCGTGGGCGGCTTTATTAGAAGATTCTTTGGATAGGAATCCTTATTAATTATTATAAGTGACAACACTTAACACAAGTGCCTTGATTTAATTGTCTGCCATCTCGTGTAAGCAAAATTTGTCTACTACTAAACTCATAAAAATAAAACCTCGTGTCCGTATATCCGATTGTTTCCATTTCACATCAAGCAACAAAACCCTCGCCAAAGTGGTGACCCCAACGCTGAACAAAATCATATTACGAAAAGTAATAGATTCTGGATTTGAGACACGTACACGTGCAGCGTCACGGCTTACGACGTGGAAGACGCAGAGACCTTTCTTCGAGCCCCGGGACCATAGAAGCCCCGCTCTACAGCACCCACAGCTAAGCTATAGGCAACGTTCCACGGTGAACATAAACAATTAAACCACCGCAGGAAGGCACCACCGGCTCGACACGTGGCAATCAATTTTATTGAACCTTAATATAATTTCAAGAAGACGACTGGACATCTGCATCTACATCCACGGGTCGCACGACGCAGACGGCAAGACGACGACTGGTAGCCGGGCGAGCATGAATTTAACCTAATTTCTATAATTAGATTAAATTTTTTTTTTCTTCTCATAACCTCTAATTTTTATTTAACTTTTAAATTTAATTGCGCGCATACCACACACCCACAAATTAACTAGGTACTACCTTCCTTGGCTCTCCTTGGGTTGTTGCATTCTTTTTGTATTCCATTGAGCGCTTTATACATTTTAACAGCATGAGTACTGGTGAGGTGACAGATACTAACCCTGTGGCTGGCATGGGTGGCGAGCATGCTGTGGGCAGGGTATCAATTCGCACACCGCCTTTTTTCAAAGACCGTCCTGCGCTTTGGTTCGCAAGCTTAGAAGCACAGTTCGCAATAAATTGTGTGTCACAAGAAAGCACAAAATTTAATTATGCTGTTGCTCACCTCGATACTAATTGCACCAAAGAGGTGGAGGATATCATCCTACAACCTCCAAAGGAAGCTCCATACACAAAATTAAAAGCTGCAATAATTTCCAGGTTCTCTGATTCCCATGAAGAAAAGATAAGACGTCTTCTGGAAAAGGAGCAGATTGGTGATCGGAAGCCCTCATCTTTCCTACGCCACCTGAAGTCGCTGGCAGGACAAACATTTCCAGATGATTTACTTAAATCAATATGGATGAGCCGACTGCCCCGTTACCTGCAAGTCATCCTGACAGCTCAGCGTCTAGATGTGCTTGCAGAATTAAGTGAGCTAGCTGATAATCTTTTAGAAATTCACACCCAGCCGGGGAGTTCTGAGGTATGTGCTACTCAATTTTCTCCTGCCCCTACGTCTACATCGGAAATTCAAGTCCTTCAAAAGAAGGTTGAAGAATTAACACACATGGTACTGGCACTCACTACCAATAGTGACAGGAGTAGCCAACCTGGACGTTCACGTGGATATAACTCCAACCGCTCACGTAGTCACTCTCGGCCACGTAATAAAGATCTCTGTTTTTACCATGACCGGTTTGCGGCCAAGGCCCGCAAGTGTGAAAAACCTTGCAACTGGTCTGGATCCACACCTAATACTCAGGAAAACTCCAGCAGCGGTCGGTAGAGGCGACTACTGACTGCTCTCCAGCAAGTCGCCGTCTCTTTATCACGGACCGGTCGTCCAACCGAAAATTTTTGGTTGACACTGGTTCGGACTTATGCTGCATACCTCCACTGTATGCAAAGGGACATACGCACCAAGCCCAACCTTACACGTTGGTTGCTGCAAACGGCACCAAGATCAGTACCTATGGGTTGGTGCGGCTTAACCTTAACTTGGGACTGAGGCGTGATTTTCACTGGAGTTTTGTTGTTGCAGATGTTGACACAGGCATTATTGGGTCTGATTTTCTGTCCCATTTCCACCTACTTCCTGACTGCAGCCAAGGCAGACTGCGTGATGGGAAGACTGGACTGTTTTCCTCCGCAGACCTCCGTAATGCAGATCAACCCAGTGTAAAGGTCGTATCTCTACCCCACACTATTTATACTGCGGTCCTGAATAAATATCCATCCATCACGCGACCACCAGGAGCACCTCGGGAACCAAAGCATTCCACGGTGCATTTCATAAACACTACAGAGGGTCCCCCGGTGACAGCTCGACCGCGCCGGCTGGCTACTCACAAGCTCCGCGCTGCTAAAAAGGAGTTTGATGAAATGGTCCGCGCGGGTACCGCTCGACCCTCAAGCAGTTCATGGTCGTCTCCCTTGCATCTCGCACCCAAAAAAGATCTAACGTGGCGTCCCTGTGGTGACTACCGCACCCTGAATGCCCGCACTATTCCTGACCGGTATCCGGTCCGACACATTGGAGATTTTGCTCAGAATTTGGCTGGCTCCAAGGTGTTCAGCACAATTGACCTGGTGAAGGCCTACCAGCAGATTCCCGTCCACCCAGGTGACGTCGGCAAAACTGCGATTATTACACCATTTGGGTTGTACGAGTTCCCATATATGACTTTTGGTTTGCGGAATGCAGGGCAGAATTTTCAAAGATTTATCGACGAAGTGGTGCGAGACCTTGAGTTTTGCTACGCTTACGTTGATGACATTTTAGCGCACTCCAGTGACCAGGTGCAACACGCCAGTCATCCTGATACCCTGTTTCAGAGACTGCACCAGTATGGCGTTGTTATCAACACAGCCAAGTGCGTGTTTGGTGCGGAAGAGGTGTCCTTCCTTGGGTACCGGATAAGTGCAGCAGGCACGCGCCCTCCCGAGGACAGGATCCGTGACCTGACGGAGTTTCCCCCGCCCAAAACAGTTCAAGGTATGCGCCGGTTTCTAGGCATGATGAACTATTACCGCCGTTTCTTGCCCCAGGCTGCAAAATACCAGGCACCCTTGGTCGACGCAGTCGCCGCTGTTCAAGGTAAAGGTGCAAAACCTTTCCAATGGACGCCTGAACTAGAGCAGTGTTTTGAAGAGTGCAAAAAGAGTTTGTCGTCCGCCACAATCTTGGCTCATCCGGATTGCAACGCCTCGCTTGGACTCTTCACAGACGCCTCTAGCACCCACGTAGGCTCCTGCCTGCAACAGCGGGCTCACGATCACGCCGACTGGCAACCTTTAGCCTACTTCAGTAGGAAGCTAAACCCTAAGCAGACGGAGTGGCCAGCGTATTACCGAGAGCTTCTCGCCGTGTACGAAAGCGTACAGCACTTTCGGCACATTTTAGAAGCCCAACACGCGATTATTTATACAGACCACAAACCCCTCGTCTACGCTTTCACACAACGTCGCGAAAAGTTACCACCATCGCAACTTAATCAGCTAACGTTTATAAGTCAATTCACTACAGACATACGATACATTAAAGGTACCGACAATGTTGTCGCAGATACTCTGTCGCGGATCGAATCAATTTCATTAGAAGAAGACTACAAAGCCCTCGCAGAATCTCAAGAGAGTGACCATGAACTCAGAGAGTTGTTTTCCTCTTCTTCCATGAAATTGGCAAAAACCAACATTCCTGGTACCAATATATCCATTATTTGCGATACATCGACTGGTAGATCTCGCCCTTACCTAACTGCACCTTTCCGTAGAGTAGCCTTTGACCGATTACATAATCTGAGTCACCCAGGCGTGCGTGCAACCTTACATCTGGTAGCTGAGCGCTATGTATGGCCGTACATGAATCGAGACTGCCGCAGATGGGCTCAGTCGTGCCTACAGTGCCAGCGCAGTAAGGTAACCAGACATGTATCATCACCCCTAGCCCATTTTAATAATCCTTCCAACAGATTTCGCCACATTCATATTGACATCATTGGTCCTCTACCTTATTCTAACAATTTCACTTATTGTTTGACAGCAGTCGACCGATACACGCGTTGGCCAGAAGCATGGCCAATGGCATCTATCACGGCGGAGGAAGTGTCAGACACGCTGGTGACTGGTTGGGTATCCCGATTTGGTGTACCAAGCACCGTGACGACCGACCAAGGGCGTCAATTCGAGTCCACTTTGTTCCGGCGCCTCATGGACGTGTGCGCAACAAAGAGGATCCGCACAACCAGTTACCATCCGTGCGCTAATGGCATGGTAGAGCGAATGCACCGCCAGCTAAAAGCTTCCTTGATGTGCCACGCACAAACGTGGACGAGAGCACTGCCGTTAGTACTCCTTGGCATGAGGACAGCGCTCAAAGAGGACCTGAACACCTCGTCTGCTGAACTCGTTTATGGAGAGACCCTCCGACTGCCTGGAGAACTAATTATGCCACCCAAAGAACCCAGGAGCCCAAGTGATCCTGCAGACTTTGTCACGGAACTGAGAAGCCACATGGAGGCATTGCGACCTGTACCTGCTTCGCGACACATTAAACCATCGTCTTTCGTTTTCAGAGATTTCGAGACTGCATCCCACGTTATGCTCCGCGACGATACGGTACGGCGATCCTTGCAACCTCCCTATACTGGACCACATCGCATACTAAGGAGAAGGGATAAAACCCTTACCTTGGACGTGCATGGTAGGGAGACTACAGTCAGCATCGACCGAGTAAAACCAGCACACCTGGATTTCGGTGCGTCGCTGACCCATAACACACCATGCTCGCAGCCAGTATCGGACCCAGCCGCCGGTACTCTGGCACCTTTTTCTTCTCCATCCGACCTTGCCCCAGAATCGCCTAGCTTACCCATTCCTGTCTCTCACCCAACACCAAGTACCGTCACTCTTCCTCCTAACCCAGCACCAGTTCCTGTTACCACACGAACCGGAAGAAGAGTCAAGTTTAGGGACATATTGGATCTGTAATTACTTTTTACTTTTATGTATAGCCTTTCTTTCTCCGTGGGGGGGTGGTGTGGTGTCGTACAACACTAGCCCGTGCGTGGGCGGCTTTATTAGAAGATTCTTTGGATAGGAATCCTTATTAATTATTATAAGTGACAACACTTAACACAAGTGCCTTGATTTAATTGTCTGCCATCTCGTGTAAGCAAAATTTGTCTACTACTAAACTCATAAAAATAAAACCTCGTGTCCGTATATCCGATTGTTTCCATTTCACATCAAGCAACAAAACCCTCGCCAAAGCTCCATCGTTATTCGATGATTTTGCCAATGTCGAGGTTGAAAATGACACTATGACGGTTTAAAACTGATACAACTAATACTTTATGACATTAACCGGTAACTATTTGTAGTGATGAAATAAGTTCAGGAGCATGCTGAAACAACACAAAACGCTAGCTTTTACTTACTGCACCAGTTTGTAAAAAAATCAATAATTGAAGTTCGAGATTGCTGGCAATGAAAGAAAATCTAAATTCAGAAGATGAAGTCGTTGATTTACCTCATATTCATGACTCCATGGGGAACTGTCAAATGACCCACTCACCGAATTTTCGAAAGAAGCTATAAATAATTTACATAGCGGGATACATAATTGCCAGTATAAAAAAGATTATAAAATGAGACAATTGCTCAGGACCAATTATTTCAGATAAAAGTATTCAGGGTTTATTGAAAAAAGAAATGTTGGTGGATTACATTACCCATCAGCTGATCAATGAAAACCCTTCAAAATATTATTGCTGTACTTTAATTGTGTAAATTGTTTTTAGAAGTATTTAATTTCTCAAATAAATATAATGTACACAAGATGGTGTGTAGCATTAAAAAATAATTATATATGTGTGTGTGCACAAAATTCTGAAGAGTTATGCGATCATGTTAATGAACAAACTACACTGGACGACCACATCGCTTTACTGATCAAAGCAATCGTTTTTAGATATTCGAAGTGAGAATTCATTTTATTATGAAATCACTGTCTCAAAGACAAGAAAGAATTAGGAGCATATATACAAAATTCGTTCTGTTAAATGGGTAGTAGACTTAATATTAACTTTTTTAATATCGTTAACTGTCTCATTACGTGTATTGTTCGTATATACCACGGTCTATGTGCCACTGTAACTTTAAATGTTTTTTTGAAATATAATTTTATTATCGTGACTTACTTATTTGAAATACTCTTACTACTTCTAATATCGTTATTGATATTAATGGTTCTTACTTGTTTAATCAACTTCAATGGTGCTGAGTGCACCAACTCGGTCTGCCTTTTACCCTAATGAGGGGAAATATTTTTAGGATGACAACGTTATAAAAACTATAGCTGTCTCTTGTGCAGCCACGGCATGGCTCTGTCTAGTAGGTATATAGTCTAAGCATCAAAATATCGTAAATGTACGAATTTTATCGTACGATTGGGAACACTGTGTCAGATTGTTGATTTTAGTTCGAAATTTTGTCGCATATGGCTTTTGTATGTCTTAATAATAACTTAACTTTATTTTACTTGTCAATAGCAAAAAAAAAGATGAAAAATTTGAATGAAGTAAATGCTAAACCACTATAATAGTCGACAATATATCGGGATTATGAAAGAAAATGAACGACATTGATCCATGAGCGAGCGAAAGCGAGCTCAGGAGATTCGTGTATCCCGACCAGTGTTGCCAGCTAGGTCTTATCAAAAGTAACCGAAATGGCTAAAAAAGTAACCTTTTAGTGTGAAAAGTAACCTTTAATATTTTTATCCCATTATTATGGTACCTACTTAAAGTTGATGAGGTATATATATATTATTATGTAAGTATATACCTAAGTAGAAAGAAAACAAAAGTATGCACCATACTTTTGTTTTCTTTAAATTAGTCTGGAAAGTAGGCAGGGTCACCGATCTTCTCACTTTTGGTGTAGGTACCTAGGTACTTATTCCATAGAAATAGCATAACGTTCTAAAAAAAAATGTTGACCTACCTAGTAAAGACGAGTTAGATACAGAGATTAGTTTATAAACTCATTATTTAACCTTATACAGTAAGTTGGTACCTATACCTACTTACTAATTAGTACACTTTCCTAGCTTTCTAGCACTTCTTACCAAAAAAATATAACACCAAACATTCTTTCTTTTCATAACATTTTAAACAAATCAAGTGCTAGGGTCTCGAACAAGAAAGAAACCGATTTATCAAGCTAGTAGGCGAAACTGGCCAGAACACTTTGAGTTATTACTTGTGATTAGCTGGTATATATTTGCACGATAGAGATAAAAGTATTTTCAACAGTTGTGCTCACTACATTCTATTAAATATTGGAATCAATTAAAGAAATAGTAATAAATTCTTCAAAATTCAAAAGGCACCTAAAAGTAACCTTTCACAACGTGTAGGTAACCTAAAAGTAACCCGACGTCGTTGAAAGTAACCTTCTGGCAACGCTGATCCCGACACGGACAGGTTAGGTTCTTCTTCGTGTTTAGGTTTTTTCTAACCTTACAGACATTAAAATCGACCCAGCCACGGAAAGTCAAATCAGAATACATGATCTTTTTTTTTACTTGAGTGGTGACTATCCATTTAAAGGTACTTGTACAATAAACAAACCTGTCCCTCAGTAGATATGTCATTCTGCATTACGTCTAAAGGTGGGTAGCTGTTTTGTTAAACGTATCGCAATAGCAATACAGCCCCTAATGGCCTAATCGCCCCTTGAAATTAGGATGGTCACCAATCGGTACAGGTTCAAGCAAAAGGTTTGGAAGTTATTTCAGGACAACATTTCGGCAGAATCATCGCGTTAGCCCTTTATCTATGACTAATATATTGTGTATATATTTATATTAGATATGTATTATTATTATTATTTTATTCGTATTGTGTATGTGTGTAGTAATATGTAGATTTATTTATTTCTTTTCTTGTTTTCGGTAAACCTTTGCATCTACTCCTTATCATCTCTGCAACACCCGAAGGTTGACTCGGAGAGAATGCCTAAGGCATTAAGTCCGCCTATGTACATTTGTTGCATAAAGTTTAAATAAATAAATACAGCTGAACGTCGTTCAGCTGTTTTATAAAACAGTACTGTTTTGTAAATCAGCTAGCAGTTTTGTAAAACAGCTGATTCTACAATCCATCTGCGACATTATTGTTATGACACAGAGCCATATGCGACAAAATTTCGAACTAAAATCGACAATCTGACAGTTCATTTTACACTGTTATAAATATCTGATCGTTGATCCGCTGCATTGTTAAACGCAAAACCAAAAAGTTAATATAATTCTGCGTATTATGTTTCAGTAATTATGTAAAACCGCTAAACGTCGTTCAGCTGTTTTTCATAACAGTACTGTTTTGTAAAACAGCTGATTGTACAATCTATCTGCCACATAATTATATACTACTAATAATAGAAAAACAGACAGCGGTATTTTCGCATGTATAATGCTGATCAGTATAATAACATTGTTTTTTAAACAGTTTATTCTAATAATTGATACAGGGAATATGAACTATTAAAGCTTCTTCGTAGTGACACAATCGTGAGGAAATGTCTTCGTCAAGAAACGGCCGAGCGTCGCGTCGCGTCGATATCAATAGGACTATACGTCGATCTGGAGCGACGAGTCCCACGCGCGGGCGTTGACCTGCCGCAGCGTCGAGCGGAGCGTGGCGCCCGGCCCCAGCGTCACCGTCAGCGGGAACGAGTGCCCGCGCGGCCGCGCGTACAGGGCGTGCAGCGTCTGCTCCCAGCGCACCGGCCGCGTCACGTGCCGCGGCAGCTGGCGCCGCACGCTCGCCGCGTCGCGGTACACCGCCGCGTCCACGCACGAGTACACCGCCAGGCGCGGCGCGCGCAGCTCCACCGAGCGCAGCGCCGCGCGCAGCGCCTCCTCCGCGTCCGCCATCAGCGGCGTGTGGAACGCGCCCTCCACGCGCACCCGCGCCGCGCGCCGCACGCCGAACTCGCCGCCTCGCTTCTCGAGGAACTGCAGCGCCTGCGAACACCGAGTTCACGGGTCAGACCGCGGCGGCCGCCGGCCCGGGCCCGCGCCGCGCCGACTCACCTCCTCGTCGCCCGCGAGCACCTTGCAGGCCGGGTACAGGTAGTTGGCGACCTGGCACACGGGCGCGCGCACGCCGCGCTCGGCCGCGTGCTCGCGCGCGCGCAGCAGGCCGAGCGGCAGGCGCGCGTCGGGCGCCAGCCACACGGTCAGCATGCCGCCGGGCCGCTGCGCCGCCGCCGCGCGCATGGCGGCCGCGCGCAGCTCCACGAGGCGCAGCGCCCGCTCCAGCGACAGCGCGTCCGCGAACACGAGCGCGGCGATCTCGCCCAGCGAGAAGCCGGCCGCGGCGCGCACGCGCTCCACGGCGGCCGGCCGCTCGTCGCGCAGGCGCTCCAGCGCCGCCAGTGACGTCACCAGCACGGCGGTCTGGCAGCGCCGCGCAAGCTCGTCCTCGGGCCCCTCCGCGCAGACGCGCGCCACGTCCCACCTGCCGGGGTCCATGGCCAGGGAAAATTCAGGACTTAAGCTAAAGTTTATTTAGTTTCACAAAAAAAAACGCCGAGAAAGGAAACTAAAAAGTAAAAAACAACTGAGTGTTTTAATTTACAAACCTCAGCTATGAGAAGTCAAAAAGTTTGCTGATGGGAGAGGCTGGGGCGTGAAATTAAAACCAACTTTATTTTTACACAACTGCCCAAAAGAATGGAGTGTTATGTTTTTAAGAATCATGTATAAATGTTGTGAGTTTCTTTATTCCACCATAACTTCTAAATGCCTAAAGTGAGCAGGATTCGAACCTGCGCCTCCCGGATAGATACTCCAGGAGCTCTGACCACTAAACCAACTCGACCTGTGCTCACCACAGCGAATTCTTAATCCATATTTTAACACGTCTTTTGGCGACGTCATTGCTATGTATTGCATTCAGTACCTATATAGGTATAATTTTTAATTTAATATAACAACTTTAGAGTTCCTCAAGCATGCGTTGATGCTTTTCAAAGATTTATCTTTAATTCTAAATGCTTGAATTTTGATGTATGGGAAATCATTAGAATCCTTGCATTTTTCCGGGTAACATAGGTTAGTAAGATTAAAATATACATATATAGAAGCTGTGGTACACAAAAATCTATACTAATATTATAAAGCTGAAGAGATTGTTTGATTGGTTGAACACAATAATCTCAGGGAACTACTGGTGCGAATTGAATAAAAAGTATGTACTCAATTATCAATAAAAAAAAATATTTTTTTACCTACAAGTATGTACATAATGTTAATAAATTATTATACGAGTAACTATATTAATAACCAAAATTATTGTTCCCAATTATGTGACAACCCTTGCATATTTACATAAGACAGCTACACAAGCGGCTATCAGCAGACGTCAAAGGTAATATTTAACTGTATCTATATCATTAAACCTTCTATTATAGATATTCAGATTTAAATTACCATATGCATTAGTTTAATAATAATAATAATAATAAATAATAAATATTCCACAACTATCACACAACGCCGTCTAGTCTCAAGCTAAGCAGAGCTTGTGTTATGAGTACTAGACAACTGATAAACATACTTATATATTTCTAAATGCATACATGTTATAGATAAATTACACCCAGACACAGAACAAATGATCGTGCTCATCACACAAACATTTGTCCTGGGTGGGAATCGAACCCACGACCTCCGGCCTAGCAGTCAGGGCTACTAACCACTAGACCAACAGGACAGTCAAAGTTTGCATTGGTTACGTCACTGGTGTAGTGGTTGCAAGGGCGATTGCCGAGCGTGAGGTCCTGGAGGTGATAGCCAGGTTAGACAAAGTGCTATTCGGTTTTTCTATAAGGAAATTCTCTATAGCGGAGTTTGGAATTTTGCCTGGTAGATGGCCACAGATAGACTCATTACCAACAATAATCGTGATATGTGGGTGTACAATTATGTACACCTCTGCCTACCCCCTTTGTGGAATATAGGTATGATGCTATGTGAAACGTGGGTTTACAACTCTCCCTTCCCCTTCGGGAAAACAGGTGTGATGCTATATATTCGGTCGGCACAAAAGTAATGAGACACTCTACTAAACTCTATACATTTCCTTTCTTAAGTTAATTGTTTTCGATAATATTCTAATATGTTGTAGAACATTCTAGGTACATCTAATGTGAGGGTATATAAAGCCTAGCCTCGCGATTGGTTTAGTCAGTTTGAAGAAAAATGGACGAGCGACAAGTTCGAACACTATACTTATACGAGTACTTGTTACCACTCGTGAATTAGCGGAAGACTTAACTGCAGTCACCACGCTGTGGAATACCATCATGCATGAGCTTGGGTATCGAAAAGTTTTGGCTCGATGGGTACCGCACATCCTTACCGACGCCAGTCGTGCAGTCCGTGTCACCATCTGTCAATCACTTTTGCTGCGAACCCGACGTAAAGAGTTTTTGTCTGATCTGGTTACGGGAGATGAATCATGGATTTATTATGAGAACGATACACGTACTTTTTGGCTGCCTTGAGAAGAAACGCCACCAACTCAACCGCAGCTGAGTCAAAAGAACCGCTTAAAAGTTCTGCTTTGCTGTTTCTGGGACGCGCAAGGCATGCTGTTTCATAAACTATTACACAATGAAACTGTAGACACTAACAAATATTCAACCCAGCTCACCGAACTATCTTCTGCTATCAAGAAAAAACGACGAAGACGAGTCAATGCAATTTTACTACATGATAACGCTCGAGCTCACGTCGCATCTACCGTTCGCCAACAGCTGCAGAACTTGGGCTGGGAGACGATACCCCACCCACCTTACTCTCCAGACCTCGCACCATCAGACTATCATTTGTTTAGAGCCCTGAAACAACATTTGCGGGGTAAACAATTTAATGATTTCCATGATGTACAGGCGGAGTTGAACAACTTTTTCGAGGCACAGCCATCAGAGTTCTGGGCAAAAGGCATCCAAACTTTGCCGGATCGTTTGCAAGAAGTCTTAGATGCTAATGGTGATTACATCATTGACTAAGCTTTTTGTATTGTAATAATAATAAAAAAATATAAAACGTAAACCAAGTATCTCATTACTTTTGTGCCAACTCAATATATAAAAATAATTTTTCAGATCTTGCATTATTTGGCAAATTGCATGTTGTTACATCTATTGCTCAGTGGGCCATCTAATGTTATTATGTTCAGATAATGAATGGTAAATTACCCAACTACACTGGAGGCCAGCTCATAAAGTTGCTTGGCGGCAGGGATTTCCAAGAGGCGGCGGCCCATGCCCAGCTGCTGCGAGCCCTGGCCGGGGAACAGCAGCACGGTGGTGTCGCGCGGCTCCACGCGAGCGTCCGCCGAGCGCGAGCGAGCAGCCGCGCGCGCCGCGTACGGCTGCGTCGCCCAGCGCATCTCTGGCTCCTCCGCTGCCTCCTCGGCCTCCGCGAATGAACTGGCATCGTCTAAAAGACGACGTAACGGAGTCTTGTCTTTAACACCATCTGCTTGCGAACCTTTGGAACGTATTCCCACTAACGCGTGTGACTTGCACACATAACAAACGCGAATGATACGCTGCATTGATATAACTATTATCTACAGTTTACGGATTTAACCTTTATATATTGTTTAAGTGAGGATAGTCATTCAGTGCGAATCTGCAGTACCTACTTAACTGTTTATTAAATGTATTTATACGTATACATTATCCTTATTTTGTGTTGATTTTGTACAATCACTAATGTTTATATGTACTTTTATATTTGAGACACAAGAAAAGACTTAATCTTATACAATAAATTACGTCCGAAAGTCATAATAACTATTCATTTGCCAAGATAAATATTTGCTGCAATCGATTACAAATACATAAAGCGTTTCTCGTCACTTTAGCCTCAGGCCGGGGCAGATATTCCAGATAAATAGAGTTAGGTTATTAAAATTCTGTGCTTAACTTAGTCCTGTATGTCAATATTGTCAATGTCAAATTGTCAACTGACATCTATGACTAGCGATGGGCGTTGAAAGTTTAGAACGTTCGTTCATGTTCTACTATATTACTGTACTCTGTGGAACGAACTAAGTAATTCAACCGTCGACGTACTGTCAACGAATCAAAGGTTCATCACCGTTTCTCAATCAACTAGAACTAGTTGAATTTGTAGACGGATAACCTGAAACGCTGCAACGTTCATGTTCTCTATCAAAGTGTCGACCAACGCGGGAACATAGTCGGATAACACAGTTCATTCGTCCGTTGATATGAAATAAACGAGCAAATAAAATTTAACTGTAACTCTAGTTGTAGAGAGTTGATATTTGTATAGAACGAATGATGCGAGATTAACCAGTTTGTACTTGTTTGCAATAAATTATGATTTGATTTGGTAGTTGTTCCACTTATTTTGATTTTTGATCAGGGTGTACAATCTTCGAACAACTGAGTAGGAAAGGTTTGTTTATTGTATAGGTATATGAAATGGATAGTCACCATTCAAGTAAATAAGCGATACTGTATTCTGATTTGACTTTCCGTGGCTGGGTATATATTTTTATATAAATTGTAGTAAGTAAATAATGCAATTATTTTATTACTTTTTAGTGCATTTTTACATAACAGAAAGATTTTTGGAGTTGGTTCTTTTTTTTGTTAAAAATTATTTTATTTCTTACTTTTGAATTTGAATCTTGCGTTCCATAACTGATTTATCGGAAGTGAATATGGGTAGACCTACTCAACACGCTGTCGATATGGGTAGGGGCCATTAAATTGAGACGAGCAAAGAAGGGGAGAAACGTCTATATCAAAGTAGGTAATCTAGATCTGAGGCTATTTCAAAAGAGAGTAATGAACTGCGTAAAACAAGATGAAATTAATAAAAAAATTAAATTAAAATTAGCGTATGTTACTCACGGGACAACTGGGTCGACGGAGCCGCGCTAAGCGGGGCTCCTATTTTTGTGTCTGTAAGGTTAGAAAAAACCTAAACACGAAGAGGATGACTCTTCGAACCTAACCTGTCCGTGTCGGGATATGCTAAACTCCCGAGCTCGCTTCGCTCGCTCATGGATCATTTTCGTTTATTTTCTTTCATAATCCCGATATATTGTCGACTATTATAGTGGTTTAGTTATTATTATTATTTATTTATTTGCATAAAATGCAGGTACATAATGGTTGTAAAACATACTCAAGGTGCCATATACATCTTGCCGCTTGGCGACATGCAAATCTTTATACAGTTCAAATATCATAATATTATCACAGAAATAGAACATTTATAACAATTTAACTTAATTTAATGTAATTTACAGTCTATACCTCACAGATCGCTCACAATTGTAGAATTTACATGGGTTTTTTGCTAGAAATTCATCAACTAAGTAAAAACATTGCTGAAATAACCATTTTCTTAGCATTACACATAATTTATTTGGAGGTAGACCGGTGATAGTTTTTGGTAAAGAGTTATATATTAAGGGACCCATGTAAATACAGCTTCGTCTAAATAACTCTAATCTAGGAATAGGTAACTGAAATTCTAAATGAGTAGCTTTTATTTTATTTGTATTATTGTTAGACACAAAAAATTAAGGATTATTTTTCACAAATTTAGAAATCTCGTAAATATAAATACAGGGAACCGTTAAGAAGTTATTTGATTGGAATGCGGGTTTACATGAATCACACCAGTCAATATTAAACATTGCACGAGCACACTTCTTCTGAGCAATGAACACTCGTGATATATCTGAAGAGTTTCCCCACACAATGATACCGTAGCGGATAACCGAGCAAACGTATGCATGGTATACCATTAAGGCAGTTGCATGGATGTTATACATGTAATTTTTCTTAAAGCAAAGCCAAATCTATTAATTTTTACACATACATTTTCAATATGAGTTTTCCAAGTAATATTTTTGGGACGAACCGTAAACGGGATGGGATATCCTGAGGGTGGTATCAGGACTAAAACTCCGGTAACTAAATAGTGGACTGTATAATTATTCTACGTGAACAGAGGTTTCTTCAAATATTCTAATAGATGACGCAGTGTGCGTTTAGTAAGGCGAACGATGATGCAGTGTCTGTGTATCTTCATCAGTGCGCGCGCGCAGCCCGCTGCCGCGCCCCGCGCCCGCTGCCTCCGCCCCCGGGCGATGATATTCTCGACATGCTCCCGGCGTTGAAGACTTGTCTTCAAGGATCATACTGGAAGAGGACAGATGGTGTTGTAAGCGCGTCGGACTATTCCCTTCTTGGTTTTGATATCTGCGACTCTGCTTATACCGTCTCTGCCAGATATGAGACGTACGATACGACTGAGAGACCACATTAGTGGTGGTGTATGTTGCTCCTTGAGTACCACCATGGCACCCTCCCTTAAAACTCCATCGGAGGCTGTCCACTTCGTTCTCTGTTGGAGGTAAAATATATATTCGTTAGAGAATCTGTTCCAGAACTGTTGCTTCAGGTGTTCAATACGCTCGAAACGTTTTATGTTACAGATGTTTTTGTTGGTGACTTGCGGATGCGGCAAGGATATTAGAGATCTCCCAATAAGGAAATGAGCAGGAGTTAAAGGTAAAGGTCAGGAGGATCGGTGGAAAGAGGAGTGAGAGGACGAGAATTTAGTATTGCTTCGACCTGAATCAGACATGTGGACATCTCTTCATAAGTAAGATGTGCGAAGCCTAATATACGCCTTAAATGATGCTTTACAGATTTAACGGCAGACTCCCATAGACCACCGAAGTGTGGGGTGTATGCCGGAATGAAAGAAAAATTTATACCTGTACCTGCCATTTCTGAAGTAAAATCTTGTTTCAATATATCAGCTAATTCGTTACAAGTGCCAATAAAGGTTGTACCATTGTCGGAGTACAAAGTCTTTGGTTTACCACGACGAGCAATAAACCTGTTCAGTGCTGCAATAAAGGCATCTTATGTTAAATCCGAGACAAGCTCTAAATGGACTGCCCTTGTGGCCAGACAAACAAAAACACAAATATAAGATTTAACAAGTCTACATCCTCTTGCGGTCCCTTGCGGTCAGCTATGAGAACAGGTCCGGCATAGTCAGTGCCAGTCTCTAAAAAAGGAAACTCTAATTGTACTCGCTCCTTAGGCAAATTACCCATAATAGGTTGAACTGTCTTACCACTGAGCCGTTGACACTTGACACAATTATGAACAGTTGATTTTGCAAGGTTTCTACCACCTAAAGGCCAGTACTTGTGCCTAATAGAGGCCAAGAGGAGCTGTGGACCATGAAGGAGATGTGGAGCATGAAATAGGCGTAAATGATAAGTATTAAAAATTAATTTAGCAAAGTGATGTTTGCTACAGTTAAGGATTGGGTGTCTGACATTATAATCGTAGAAAGAATTATCCAATCTTCCCCCGACTCGAGTAATGCCAGACTCAAGAAAGGATGAAACTTAATAAGGCGATTTTTATTTGGTAAGGGTTTTCCTGACGCGAGTATTCATACTCCGTAGTAAACATTTCCCTTTGGACTGTTTTAATAATAAAATCAGCACTATAAGCTAATTCTGCACTTGTAAGTGGAACGCTATCAATTCGTATCTTTTTCAAGCGGTTAATATATCTAAATACGTATGCGAATAAACGTTGTAAAACAGAGTATTTAGAGGAATTCTTAATTATGCTTAAAACATATTGATTATTTAAATTTAAATTATGATTAGAATTGGTAGTAATATGTAGTGATTCATTATGATTATGTTGTACATGTGATTTCAATAATTCTGGTAATAACTTATTATCAGTATTAGGCATAACAGGCCAACGAGTCGAGTCTGTTAATAAGTACGACGGCCCTGACCACCACATGGAACATTGACCCATGAGGTCAGCGCTCAGCCCACGAGAAATGAGGTCTGCAGGGTTATCCTTTGAGGGCACATAGCGCCAGGTATAATCACCAAAACCTTCCCGTATCTCCGTCACTCGATGCCTGACAAAAGGCTTAAGTGTTGCAGGCGAAGATGACAGCCAACCAAGGACGATCATGGAATCGCACCAGAATATGCATTTGTCAGGTTTAAATGTTAAGGACGCTAAAGCCTTTGTACATAGCCTTGTCCCCAGTAAGGCCCCACAAAGTTCTAGCCTTGGGATTGTGGTCGACTTAATTGGTGCAACCTTACTTTTAGATGTAAGCAGATTCATGTGAATGGTGCCACTACTTGTTACAGAACGAATGTAGTTGCAAGCTCCATATGCCTTCTCTGACGAGTCTGTAAATATGTGAAGCTCGACTGATACAGGACTATATATATTGATGATTAAGCTGTGGTAAAGTGTGAATGAATTTATGCCATGATTTTCTTATGTCTACAGGTACTTCGTCATCCCATGAACACTTATACACCATAGTCTTTGCATTATGATTTTAGCCTCAATAATGCAAGGAGAGACAAGTCCCAAAGGATCGAATACCTGTGCGATTGTTGAGAGTATGTGACGTTTTGTGATCGTGATGTTTGTATTGTTCGGAATATGTATTGAGAATGCAAGTGAATCAGTGTTACAATGCCAGTTAAGACCGAGAGTCTTACTTGGTTCGTCAATACTTAAGTTGACTGTACGACTATTAGGTATGTCTGTGAGCGTGATTGTGGGTGAATTTTGTGTGTTTGTAGTGATTGCCTGTATTATTTTTAAGTTATTTGGTTGCCACTTCCGAAGGGTGAGTTGTGCAGATTTAAGTGTATTAATAACGTCTCTACATAGAGCAATAGTGCTCTCGATAGAGTCACTCCCTGACAAAAAATCGTCGACGTAGAAATCATGTCGTACAGCTCGTTTTGTGTGTCTGTGCGGTGTTTCCTTTGCCAGTTGAGACAAACACCGAGTACTGATGTATGGAGCTGACGCTGTACCGTAAGTGACAGTGTTCAGTGTAAATGTCTTGAGAGGAGATGAAGGGTCTGATCGCCACAATATTTGTTGTAGAGATCGCTGCGATTCATCAATCTCAATTTGCCTGAAGAATTTTTCGATATCTGACGATACGACATATTTGTGTTGACGAAATCGCAACAAAATGGATATCAAGTCATCTTGTACTCGAGGGCCTATGGTTTGAACATCGTTGAACGACTTACCGGAAGATGTAACGGCAGAGGCGTCAAAGACAACGCGAAGCTTTGTCGTTGTGCTCGACTCTCTCAAAACAGCATGGTGTGGAAGGAAGTATGCTTGAGATGATAATAAAGAAGGATTAGAGACTTCACTCATTTGACCTAATGCTTCATACTCGTGCATAAATTCAATGTATAAAAGTTTAAGTGTTGGGTCTCTATCGAGTCTACGCTCCAACGACAAAAACCGGCGTTTAGCCATGTCGTAGGAGTTTCCCAACACTTTAGGAGATTCCTTTAAGGGAATGGTGACAACGAAACGTCCATCAGCATTAAGTTTCGTAGTGTTTAAGAAATTGAGTTCACATGCTCGCTCTTCTGATGTCAAATTGAATTTGGGCGAGATGGAATCAAGTTCCCAAAACCTTGACAGGTCCGTGGCTGACTGAATCTGTGTGTTGTTATGCGTAAACATACACACTGACTTATGTAAGTTGTGTTGAGGTAAGGAGCCAGATACGAGCCATCCGAGCTTCGTCTCGAAAAGCGTCGGCTAACCTAACCTAACTGTATGCGATTATGACCAATCACACTCCAAAAGGTGTCGGCTCCAACCAGTATGTCGATGGAGGAAGGGACATTAAATGACGGGTCGGCTAGATTAATTCCTGATGGTAAAGGAAAATCTAATAGGTCTATGTATGTATGAGGTATAGTTGTAGTTATGTTGGGCAAGATAAAACAATCAATATCAGTTTCATATGACCCATCATATGATTGCAAGTGTAGAGCACAAGATTGCGTTATGTCAGACTTTTGATTGTTTATACCTGCCACATGTGAGCTTACACTACGAATACGTAAATGTAGCTTACCACATAGGTCCTTGGTAATAAAATTTGCCGTGCTTCCATTATCAAGTAAGACTCTGGCGCTGTGCGGCATCCCGGAATGGTCCGTGACTCTTACCAAAGCTGTGGAGAGCAATACATGATGAGATGAGTATTCAAGGTTAGTACCTGATAAAGTTATGACATCTTTATTAGGGCTAGAATCATCATCATGAGAATGCAACAGGGTATTATGTTTTATCTTGGCATATTTACAGTGGCCAAGTCGACATATTGTCTCAAAATGACCTGGACGTAAGCAATTTAAACAAACTTTAAATTCCTTAGCCTTGGATAAACGTGCAGTGACTGAGAGAGATCTAAATTGTTCACAACTGAATATGAAGTACTTTTGTTTACACAGCGGGCATGAATAATCTGGTTTACCTGTTTGTAGTAATGTAGCTTTTATTCTTACAGTGCGATGATTCAGGTTTTAATTTTGAAACCTTTGCCTCCTCAAGTGTTTCTAAAAGATTGCAACGGTCAGAAATTAATTTAATAAATGTGTCTAAGGAGGGAGGCTCAGTTAAAGAGTTTCTATGTTCTTCCCATTGCCTGCTAGTAACAGAATCTAACTTCGAAGCCATTAAATGTATAATTATTGAATCCCAATGTTGAACGGGCTGTCCCAGCGTTGCCAATGAACGAAGATTTTTGTTTGTTACATCGACTACATGGCGTAAACTCTGACTGTTCTCTTTATCTATCGGTTCCACATTAAATAAAGCCTGGACATGGTTATTGACTAATAACTGATTGTTGTCGAATCTCTCACATAATAACTGCCATGCAATATCATAATTGTCCTTTTTAAAATCTATGCTTTTAATAACTAATGCTGCACTTCCATGAAGAGATGAGCGTAAGTAATGAAATTTATTTATATTATCTATATTTTTCTCTTCATGAATGAGTGACATATAAATATCTTTAAACTCTAACCAATTCTGATAACCGCCGCTAAAGTGAGGTAAATTAATTTTAGGGAGTCTTACATTACTTTGTCTAGTTGGAGCCACAGAAGGTTGTACATCCGAGCCTACCTCAGAAGCCTGTTGAGAGCGATGTCGGGAAACGAAAGTGCGAGCAGATGCAAGCTGCCGGTAGTACTGGCTCTCGAACTGCTCACGTTCAGCTAATTGCTCGTCGGGTTTCGTAGATCGGTACTCCAACTGACTCTGAAATTGATCAAAGGTGCTATATGAGGAGTCCAATTTCGCAATTCTTATTTCCAATTTGACTAATTGTTTTTCGCTAAGCTGTTCGCATGACTTATTTGTTGTTAAGTAAGAAGTAAACTGAGTAAGCTGCGATTTTATAGAAGCACGCTTTTTTATAAGGTCTTTAACATCCAATTCTTCGGCCATGGCTATACGATGTATTGTCCAGGATGTCAGCTAAAGTAAGCTTGCAAGCGCTGCAGTTGCAGGAAATTATGGAAAGGTAAAACAGAAGAATAAATTAAAACGGAAGGAATGAATACATGGAACAGAATGCCTACAAGAATAAAGATAGCAAACAGCTGATTGAAGTGTTGTTGCTATTTAAAACTGGCAGGCGGTTATGATAATTTGAATTCAAAATGGAAAAAAAAAATGTGGGTATAAGGCAATAATAACTGAAAATTAACTGGACAAAAAACTAATTAACTAAATTTAAATAAACCATGTAAGCTACTAAACGGTGCTAAAACTAAATGAAATTGACTAAAATGAATGATAACCATATGATTGATTTACGAAATCAACTGGTTTATGTTACACTGGGAATGATAAATCCATCTACCTTAAATTAAAACACCACTAATTACTAAATTAGCACTGGGATGGGTGATTCTACAGTCTAATGCACTATCTAAAATACTCTTGAGAAATACAATGGAATGGAAGGTTAGTATGTGTATTGTAAACAAATGTTAGTATAAAATTGGAAAGATCTCACGAAATTCCGTTGACTGCGAGTCCAAAATGAAATTCTTCTTGTTGAAGTGCTAAAATGGATGGCGATGTCCTTGGGCTGTGCTCAGGCTGCTATTCCGCGATGACCCACAGCAATGATGACCACTGAAGAACGATGATCGCTCCAAAAACGTCTTCTTTATACGAATGTCGTAGATGATGCTGAATTGATGACCGTAGACTGGAAACAGGCACGCACAAAGGGCGAGAAGTCCTCTTGAAGTCCAGATTTGCAACGACCGTTTTCGAAATTTTGAAAAAACCGCTTGTCACGTCTTCTGGTAACCGTTTTTTCTTGTCGGCTCGATGGACCATGGAACGAACCGTAAACGGGATGGGTTATCCTGAGGGTGGTATCAGAACGAAAACTCCGGTAACTAAAATAGTCGACTGTATAATTATTCTACGTGAACAGAGGTTTCTTCAAATATTCTAATAGATGGCTAAACTTCTATGAAAAAATGCTCAAAAAAAGATACAAAAAAAAAAAATTCAGATACAATAAATAAAATTATTCCTCATCGAAGACCTTTAGTAACTAAAATAGTATGTTTACCTTGAAGAGTTCCTGACGCAGTGTGCGTTTAGTAAGGCGAACGATGACGCAGTGTCTGTGCTGTGTATCTTCATCAGTGCGCGCGCGCAGCCCGCTGCCGCGCCCCGCACCCGCTGCCTCCGCCCCCGGGCGATGATATTCTCGACAATTTTCGTCTATTGTTATACCCAGGAATTTAGAGCAATGTATTTGTTCTATTATTAGTATTATACGATACATCAATTTGTATGGGCTTACTTTTCCATGTTTTAAAATAAATTACATTAGTTTTAGAAATATTTATTTTTAACTTATTAGTAATTTCAATTCCATTTAATAATTTCACCTAATGCTTTGTTGACCTGAGTACTCAAATTTTGGGGTTCATTACTCTTTATGATAATAGTAGTATCGTCTGCAAAGAGACACACTGATGACTTATTGACTGTGGTAGGTCGCTAATGTACACAAGAAATAATAGCGGCCCCAGGATACTACCTTGAGGCACGCCACAGCTATTAGTAAGAGGAACAGAATCAAAATCTTCAATAGTATTTGTTAGCTATCCTTGTTATCTGTTGTCTATTACTTAAATACGACTGAAACCATTTTTCCGCTGGGCCTCTAACACCATACTTTTCAAGTTTCTCTATAAGTCTATTATGATCAACGAGGTCAAATGCTTTACTTAAATCTAAGAATAAGGCACAGGATGGTTTTTTTAACCGACTTCCAAAAAGGAGGAGGTTATCAATTCGGTTGTTTTTTTTTTTTTTTTTTGTATTAATATTTTCTAAGATGTTTTTTACTAAGGTAAATATTGCCATGGTAGTCGATTTATTCTGTCTAAATCCATATTGTTGCGGAACTAAAATTTCAAATTTATCCAAGTATTTAAGCAATCTTCTGTACATTATCTTTTCAAATATTTTTGATAATAGAATAGTATTTACGTCAGTCAAAAATTTCATATTTTCTTTGCTATTAACAAGTAAAATAAAGTTAGGTTATTATTGTTAAGACATACAGACCCATATGCCAGTGGCGGTACCTTCATATAAGCCCAAAAGCCCGGCATGCCTTACTAAAATGCTCGATAGAGAATCAATATCAAACCCGAACTATTTAAAAGTTCGCGCGCTTAATTCTTATCAAAATAACACAAAGTATCTACCTATGCCACACTACTACACATCGCGATTGTTCGCGCGCAGAGTTTCGCATTTGCAGCATCTACATATAGCTATCTCGCTTACACGCACGGGCTTTTACCGGGCTTTCAAATACTATCTCTGTCACTTTCGCACTTATAGCGATGTGCCGTATAACGAGTACATACCTTGTGCGTCTACAAATCGATCAGTATGGAAGATTTAAGCCGTGCATGCCTATGAAGTTGCACGCGTATGCACACCTTACCAACTCTGCAGTGTTGCCGTTTTAGCGACGTTGTGAGATCTTGGAGATTTTTAACGAGTTTGTAGACTTTTTTTTAGATTTAGCAACAATAAAAACTAGCGACTTTTTAAAATAATTACTAGTTTCGAGTCACGTGACACATAGATTAAAAATTATGAATTTGTTTATCGAATTAAATGTATTTACGAGTTATTAATATTATTTTCAAAAATACCAAAGAGTCAAATAAAATACATTCTATCATTATAGCTAAGTTTCATATTTTATTTCCATCAGTGTCAAATACCCTATTGCGACATTTAGCTAGATTTTTCGTATACCTGGCGACTTTTTTTGCCTAAATGACAACACTGCAACTCTCCGTAAGTACCAAGTGCAACTCACTTCAGTTTCATTTGCTTGAGTGCGAAAAGTTTTGTTGTTAAAGTTTTTTGTGTGTTTTCTTAGATTTTCTCAGTGATACAATTGTTTTGGTGACTTACAATGGAGGTAATTGTACCTTGTGAGGATTTAAAATGCGTTCAAGTTTTGATTGGCGAAGATAAGGTAAAATCTTTAAACTTTGCTCAGAAAAAACAGTTAATTTCTTCATTAAAACCGACGCCTAATCTGTGTATTTCTCAGACTAGTAAATCGCATAAACGAAAATTTAATAGATCAGTGTATAAAACTAGTTGGATTGTTGGCTGTTCGCACACTAATAAGTTGTATTGCTGGTGCTGCATATTTTTTTCGAATGAAGATTCCGAATACATCTGGTTATAATGATTTAAATAACATATCTGGCGCTATTAAAAGGCATGCAAATTCCCATAAACACCTGTGTGCAATGGTTTCTTTCAGTAATTTTGGTAAACAACGAATTGAGACATCTATATCACGCCAGATATCTGAGGAAATTTCAAAATATAACACGCGCGTTGATAACAACCGTAGTGTATTTCAAAGATTAGTCGATATTGTTTGTCATTTAGCACAACAGGAACTTCCTGTAAGAGGACATGATGAGTCCAAAACTTCATTAAATAAAGGCAATTTTTTAAAACTGGTCTCGTTAATTTCAAAATACGATGTCGTTTTAGAAAAGCATATGCAGCATCAGGAAAGTGACAAACCGGGGCCGAGAAGAAGACGGATGAATTCACTTTTAATTTAATGTACCTAACCAGTAGTTTATGAGATAATTGCGATGATACATACGTAGGTACCTACATACTCAGTCCAAAACTGAACTTTCTTTTTTTGAAATTGGTTAAAATTTTATTGGGCTTGCCTTATTTTGAAACCCTAGGCACGCCACTGCCATATGCGCCAAAATTTCGAACTAAAATCAACAATCTGACAGTTCATTTCACACTGTTTTACATAATCTCTGATCGTTGACCCGCTGCATTGATAAACGCAAAACGTTCATTCAATTCTGCGTGTTATAGTTCAGTAATTATGTAAAACCGCTAAACGTCGTTCAGCTGTTTTTCATAACAGTACTGTTTTGTAAATCAGCTAGCAGTTTTTTAAAACAGCTTATTCTACAATCCATCTGCGACATATACACTCCATTTTTTGGGCAAACGTGTAAAAAGAGATGTTTGAGAATGCAGTCTTACACTAAAAAATATTAAATAGCAAAAAAAATATGACGGATTTCCGGTGCTTAACTTCCGGTTTCATCATCATCATCATCTGATAATAAAGCTGGAAAATAGGCTGTTCATTAGGACTATTCTAGAGACCGTAAACACCGAAAACACCGGAATGCCACAAGAAAGTAAACAACACCATTTCGTTTACTTGGACGACGTATTATTTTTCAGTTATTTTGATTTAAATACCAAACTACCAAACCAATTTTCATAAAATTTAAATGGGACCAATCTGAAAGTAAATCCTTTCAAATAAAAAAATAATTTTCCAAATCGGTTCATAAATGACGGAGTTCTGAGGTAACAAACATAAAAAAAAAAAAAAATACAACCGAATTGATAACCTCCTCCTTTTTGGAAGTCGGTTAAAAATGCACTAAAAATAGAATAGAATAGAATAGAATACTTTATTGCCAAATTTACAATTTTACAGTTTGTGCTAATCTAAATACAATAGCATTTATAAACCTTAAAATTGTAAAAAACACCACATAATTAGACCTCTGGCATCCAAGGTAAGATTAAACTTGTGGTATGGATGCCAGGGCTCTCTCGTTAAAGATTACCATGGTTAGGTTTGCAGTTACACAATATTAAGATAATTTACTAAATTGTAAAAGGACAGGTTTTTTTCTCTCTTAAACCGAAAAGTTTACTAATGATACAAAAGAAAGAAATTTGACATATAAAGTATGACTTAAAGTGTAGCCATTTTCTGAGTATGTGTGAGTATGTGTTGTTGTGTTGTGTTTTATTTTGAGTGCGTGTGTGTGTTTGTGTTTTAATTGGAGTATGTGTATGTTTGTGAAACGTTTGCACTTTTTATGGATTATTCATGGCATTGTAAATTAGAGTAACCTTTCTAATAGCTTTTCTGTATCCTCATAAGTAAGACTCATAATCCATTCACTTGCTACCTTTTTACATTCAAATTTAGCTTTGATATAGATGTTACAGTGCTTGTTTACTATATTGTACAAGTAGCTTCCCATAACTCGGAAATTTCTCTCAGCCAATTTGGTTTTATGACTTTCCATAGGACAAACACGATGCGATCTTCGTTTTGCCAGATGATCCTTACTGTATACCAGTGATCCATGTTTGCGCAAGATGGTGTTCAGCACAAAGAGCTGTCTGACAGTCATAACTTGACAGTCTTTGTACAGTTGTTCCGTGCTATATCTAAAGTGTTTAAAAGTCATGACCTTTAAAACAGCTCGTTGCGCTCTTTCTAGTGGTAACAAGTTTGTCTTAGGAGCACCACCCCAGACCGTCACACCAAAAGATAGCACAGACTGACACAACGAAAAATATACCATACGCAGAGTATCCGCATCAGCACTACGGCGTAGATTTTTAAAAATTGAGATGAGTTTTCTCACTCTACCGGTCAGTCCATTTATATGGATACTCCACGACAAAATATTGTCTATTAATATTCCAAGGTATCTGACGGTGGTCGTTCTGGTCAAGGAAAGGCACGAGCATCTGTCCGATTGAGTGCAGACATGGGCCCCGACAGCAAATGAGTCATCTGGCTGTGACGATAACTGTATCGAGAATGGAATATAGTTTGTCTTTTCTATATTTAGAGTTAAAGTATTAGCTGATAACCAAGACATAACAATACCCATCGCTAACTCCGCTCGTTCTCGAACTTCCTTCCAGTCCTTACCATAAGTGAGCAGAGCCGTATCGTCCGCGTATGTGTATATGTTCGTATTTGGGATGGACAAATTACACAGACCATTAACATATACTAAGAATAGAGAAGGTCCCAATATTGAGCCCTGTGGTACACCAAAAGACAAATTATGCTCCTCACTAACACTTGAGCCAATCTTGACACATTGTGTCCGCTCAGAGAGATAACTCTTAAAAATTGCTAGTGCGGAGCCCCTTACTCCTATCCTTTCCAATTTCAAAATTAGGTTAGGGACAGAGACAGTGTCGAATGCTTTCGATAAGTCTAAGAAGATGCCTAAACATCTATACCTGGTATCTAAAAGCCTAACGGCATTGTCAACTAAAGCAGCAACAGCATCCTCACAAGATTTCCCTCTACGGAAGCCATATTGGTTTTCCGATAATATATTATTTGCCTGCAAGAAACTAATGAGGCGATTATTAAGGACCTTTTCTAAAATTTTTGACAATGCTGGAAGCACCGATATAGGCCTGTAATTGTTAACACTGTCTCTATCTCCACTCTTGTAAATTGGATGCACTATCGCTCTTTTTAAGACTCTTGGAAAGACTCTTTTGGCAAAACATAGTTCACATATGTAAGTGATGGGGCTGACTATTATATTTTTGCTCATTTTTAGCATATTAGTTGTTATTCCATCCCATCCCACTGCACAATCAGTACGAAGATTCATTATGACTCCTCCTACTTCCGCGTGATCAGGCGCCAGTAGCACAAGGGATTTTGTGTAGATGTCATCTTGGGCATATGGGATATGTTTATCGGGCATGATTGTGTGTTTGGCCGCGAGATTTGTGCCAATATTCGCGAAGAATTTATTAACTAAGTTTATTGAGCTCTTTTCATCGACTCCAGATATTTTCAAAAGTTCTGTTGGGGTTGTTTTCGAATTTTGTTTGCAACTCAGTATACCATTAATTACTTTCCAAGTCATTTTAGGATTATTTTTTGCCTTATCAAATTCGTTTTTCTCATGGGCTGTTTTGATTCTTTGCAATAGCTTATTACAAAAATTACGATACCGGAGATAGATAATTTTTAGATTATAATTATCCGGTGTTTTTTTATGGTTTCTATGCATTTGATCCCTGTTCCTAATACATCTCAGTAGCCCCTGTGTGATCCAGGGCTTAATAATTCTCAACCTAGAGGGAACACGAATGATCTTAGTGTTGCTGTGGATACTAGACATAATCATGTTTATAAAGAGCTCAGTCGCTTTGTTAGGATCGTCAGTTAACATAACGGGACTAAAATCTAACTTTGCTATATCACAGACTACCTTATATTGATCTATTTTTGTAACAACCTGGGGGTTACATCGTGACCTTAGGTATTTTTTGACACAAACCAGTACCGGTGCATGATCAGTAATGTGAGTCTCTAAGATGAGCGAAACTACTGGGTTTTTTATTTTGATCATTGTGTGGTCCAAACAAGTTTTTTCTCTAGTTGGATAGGTATATGCCGGTAATAACCCATGTGATGCTATTAAGTTAATATAATCATTATAGTGCGGATCATTATTATTTGTTGTGTTTATATTAATATTAATGTCACCTACCAGAAATATTGTTTGGTACGCTGAAACTGAAGCTAGTATGTTATTAAGGCTGTTTAAAAAATTACCAGTATTTCTAAAGGAAGGCGGTCGATACACAGCTATTATGACCACATCAGAACTAATTTTGCAAACAAAACAGTTTGCATCTGTGAATTCTGGCTCTGAGACTTTATGTGGTAGATCGGATCGTATATAGGCAACTAAACCATAATTTTGGTTATAAGTGTTATTTGTTGAATAAGCCACATAGCCCTGAAGCAGCGGAATAGTTACATTTTTGCTCAACCAACATTCTGAGAAAATTATTAAATCACACCTAACCCGTATTTGAGCCAATAATAATAACATATTGTTAAAGTTTTTGTTGATACTACGAATATTGAAATGCAAAAATTTGAGGGATTTATCGTTGTTGCCTAACAATTTAACACATTTGTCGGGCGTGCAGTTATAGAATTCATGGCTCCCGTAGGAATCCAGATTTTCATTAATCTCATTTATGCTATTCATTTTTACGTTTAACATTACGCGTAGTAACTATAACCCTCTGGCAACTGAGGAAAATAATGATATTCTTCCCCGAGTAAGATGATATACATGACTTATTTGTGTAGTGATTAATCATTGTCGTTGTGCTTAACGTTTTATGTGTAATGTGGTTGTAGACTGAAATCAATGTTATTTGTGTATAAGATGATATGTTTTTTGTGTTTTTGTTTTGTTGTAAAAATATGGCGTTACAAAAACTAAGGAAAACTAAATAAAGCTTGTATGTATAAAAATAAAATCCAGTTAAGACTACATGGACAAACAATAGTCCGAATAAAAAATTAATCCGATGCATGCAAGATACCATGAAAACAATTCTCAGATTTGATAAGAATAGGCTTTTCTCCTTCTTTTTTCCTAAGAAATATTTTGCCATTGGATGACCAGCAGTATTGAAACTTATTGGTTTTTGCGAAACTCCGAGCTTCGTAATAAAGTTGCCTTGCACATGATGGGAGTCGGTCAGCGATATAGATCGGGATGCGCTCACCTTTTAAAAGTAATAAAATAATTGCATTATTTACTTATAACAATTTATATAAAAATATTTTTTTAATTTTAGAGGATTCTGAATAAACTCAATTTATTAGGACAATAATATACAATTATTATTATTTTTGGAGTCGTCTTTTGGTCAATGAAATTTTCATGTAGGGCAACTTTCCGTTAGCCCTAAAGAAGAAACTCATGGACATGTGCATTCTCCCAACCCTCACCTACGGTGATCAGACCGGGTATTTGACAGAACATCACAAGTCCGCACTTGGGGTTTGCCAGCGAGCCATGGAGCGTAGTATTCTCGGAGTCAAACTATCAGACCGCTTAAATCAAATCAAATCATAATTTATTCGCAAAAGAAACAATATACTGCGCTCCAAACCCCAGAAAACCTTTAAACTCCAAACACGCAGTTGGTCAGAAACACGAACTGAAGTGGAACTGGGCCGGACATATCTGGTTGTGGGGCAAACTCACAACCGAGCGGGTACCACAAAACGTTACACTACGTCGCGGCAGGCCCAGAAGAGATGGCGGGACGAACTAGACATTTACTCCAAGATAAATCTTTGAAAAGCATTAACGCATGCTTAGCGAACTCTAAAGTTATTATATTAAATGGAAAAAGAATACGGTCGCGAACAGGATTCGAACCTGCGCCTCCCGGATGCGCCTCCAGGCGCTCTAACCACTAAGCCATCTCGACGTGGCTTAGTGGTTAGAGCGCCTGGAGTATTCATCCGGGAGGCGCAGGTTCGAATCCTGTTCGCGACCGTATTCTTTTTCCATTTAATATAATAACTTTAGACATTTACTGTCCAAATTGGCCCAATAAAGCCCTAAGCCGTGAGAAGTGGAAAGAGGGTAGGGCGGTCTTTACCCCGTAGTGGGACAAACCAGGCTGAAAATAAATACTAAATAAATACGGCACGACATAGGCCTCTCCAAGTGCACACTACTGAGCTCGGCAATCCTTTGCTCAGTTTTGACGATTTTGGCGCGATATTGAGTCTTATAAAGCAGCCGTTATCTAACCATCTATCAAACGAAGCTATGGCCATTGGAAAATAATTAAAAAACATTTTATAATTTCGTAAAAGTGAAGTGACGGCTGCCGCGTATCGACGACATTGGCGTGGCGACGGCAGTAGTCGACACGCTCGGCGGCAGTCGTCGACAACGTGCCGCTCGTATGTAAGAGCCCTTAGTTTTATGAGAGAGTAGTCAACACGATAAATGTAAAAAGGTAACACTCTCGGATGGAAGAAATATGTCAGTGAGGTTTATAGGGAGGCTCGGCTTCATTTTCAAGAGTGGTCACTATGCGGTAAGGCTTTGTCAGAAGAAATTTACAATAAAATGCGTGAAACTCGGAGGCTTTTTAAATCTCGACTCACGCCGTGGTCATAGGAACCAAATAAAAATGGATATTCTAGCTACGCATCACAAGGAAACACACGAAAACCTTGGAAGTTATGTCGCGTTTCCCTGTGATTTTGGGTGGTTAATATGAACCAGGCGTCCAAGCACGGATCTTTTTAACCGACTTCCAAAAAGGAGGAGGTTATCAATTCGGTTGTATTTTTTTTTTTTTGTTTTTATGTTTGGTACCTCAGAACTCCGTCATTTATGAACCGATTTGGAAAATTATTATATAAAATTATATTATATAAAATATATATAAAATTTTATGAAAATTGGTTTAGTAGTTTGGTATTTAAATCAAAATAACTGAAAAATAATACGTCGTCGAAGTAAACAAAATGGTGTATTTTGCTTTCTTGTGACTTTCCGGTGGTGTTTACGGTCTCTAGAATAGTTCTAATGAACTGCCTATTTTCCAGCTTCATCATCAGATGATGATGAAACCGGAAGATAAGCACCGGAAATCCGTCATATTTTTTTTGCTATTTAGTACTTTTTAGTGTAAGACCGCATTCTCAAACATCTCTTTTTACACGAGTGCTCAAAAAACGGAGTGTATATAAGTATGTATGTATGTAAGTATGTTTGTGATTTTCTTTACCTATTCCACCATAACTTCTAAATACCTGAACTGATTTCGATATATGTGGTACCTATCGTTAGAATCCTTACACTGTCCCGTGAGTAACATACGCTAATCAGGTTTTTTTTTTAATTAATTTCATCTTGTTACGCAGTTTATTACTCTCTTTTGAAATAGCCTCAGATCTAGATTTCCTACTTTGACATGGATATGTCGCAGATGGACTGTAGAATAAACTGCTAGCTGATTTACAAAACAGTACTGTTATGAAAAACAGCTGAACGACGTTTAGCGGTTTTACATGATTACTGAACTATAACACGCAGAATTGAATGAATGTTTTGCGTTTATCAATGCAGCGGGTCAACGATCAGAGAGTAAAACAGTGTGAAATGAACTGTCAGATTGTTGATTTTAGTTCGAAATTTTGTCGCATATGGCTCTGTATGTCCTAACAATAATAACCTAACTTTATTTTACTTGCCAAAAGCAAAAAAAATATGAAAATTATTAATGACGTAAATACTAAACCACTATAATAGTCGACAATATATCGGGATTATGAAAGAAAATAAATTAAATTGATCCATGAGCGAGCGAAGCGAGCTCGGGACTTTCGTGTATCCCGACACGGACAGGTTAGCCCCCGTCATCCTCTTCGTGTTTAGCTTTTTTCTAACCTTACGGACACAAAAATAGGAGCCCCGCTAAACGGGGCTCCTATTTTTGATACCGAACGTAATACGCTACTTCATGAATGTACTTACACGTTTATTATCCTTTACTGGCACCGACTCCAAAAATAATAATAATTGTATATTATTGTCCTAATAAATTGATTTATTCAGAATCCTCTAAAATAAAAATAAAAAATTATATGAATTGTAGTAAGTAAATAATGCAATTATTTTATAACTTTTTAGTGTAATTTTACTTAACAGAAAGATTTTTGGAGTCGGTTCTTTTTTTTGTTAAAAATTATTTTTCTACAAACTTGTCAACTCGATCCAAGTTTTTATGTATTGAATGTTATTGTTTTATTAACAATTTATGTCAAATTTGACGTTTAAAATCGACAAACATGTCGACAAAAAGAACCCTGGTCGCACCGCAGACCGGATCGCTAAACTCTTCAGATAGCAGTTTAAGGTAAAGTCTTCACTGAACCCCGTGTTGCGGTCGTCCGATGCTGAGAGTATTTCTAGCATTCACTTAATGCTATTTACTGGTAAAGATGTGGCGCGTGTAATTATGGAAATCTATCGTGGCAAATCACCTGGTCATGACGATCTCAGTATCGAACATTTGCAACAAGCGGGAGTTCATTTACCGAGAGTCCTGGCCTTTCTATTTAATGTGTGTGTCACTCATACATACTTACCTTCGGAGCTTATGAAGACCATTTGTCCCCATAATTAAGAACAGGACAGCGGTGATGCCTCCGACAGGAAAAATTAAAGGCCGATTTCATTAACGAGTAGTAGCGAAGGTGCTGGCGGTCTGCTTTCGTAAGATACATACATTATAGTCTGTGGTCTGCTTGACCGACAGCTTATAATAGTAAACACGTAGAGTTGAATATGTCCCAGTCTTCAGCTTTATAATATTAGTATAGATTTAAAAGAAAAAGGGAAAGACATTATTCTGTTGTGAGAATTGTTTTTTTTATTAAATAGATTATGTATTCTCTCATGATTCCAAGTTTAAAAATGCGGTCATATATAATAATATATAATTATATACACATTTATTAGAAATCAGTGAAAAAATAATATAGTTCAACGGGCTACAGTTATGATCGACTGTGACCATGAAGCTACTCGGCTTAGCCTAATACATATGTACAAGTTTTTCGTTCTGTAAATTCAGTATTGAAATATATATTTTCTCATTTCTAACGAGTTCCGCGAAGTTCTTCCACGGCATCGAGATTCGCAGAGGGACCGCCGAGCGAACGGCGAACGTCGTTCAATAATATAATTTATTTTTGGCTAAAATATTACGTCCAACACTCGGATCGGTCGCGAGCCGATCGCTATCGAAGGTTCGTCCGGCGCGTTCACAGGTTGATGGGGTTCGGCGTGGGCTGGCCGCCGGCCGCCGCCACGGCCGCGCCCAGCTCGCCCAGGCGCGCGAACTGGCGCAGCGAGCGCGGGTCCCGCGTGGCCGCCAGCAGCGCGGGCATGCGCGTCACGGCCTCCTCGGCCCAGGCCTCGGCCAGGCGCAGCTCGTGCGGCGCCGACGGCAGGCGCAGGCGCGCGGCGCGGGACGCGCGCGACATCACGGCGGCCGCCGTGTACGCGTCCACGGCGGACGCGGCCAGCCGGTTGAGCACGAACTGCTCGTCCACGATGCGGCGGCCGTGGCGCAGCAGCGCGGCCTCCACGCTGCGGCCGTGCTCCAGCACGCAGCGCGCCAGCTCGGCGGCCAGCGGGCGCAGCTCGGGCGCCACGAGCGGGCTCAGGTCGGCGCCGCGCGCCAGCCCCACGGCGGCCGACGCGCGCCGCCCCGCCTCGCTGAAGATCAGGCCCAGGTTGGCCGTCGGGTTCTTGAAGGCGCGCTGCAGCTCCTGCAGGTGCGAGCCCGCGAACTGGATGCCTGCACACAGAGCGCGCGGTCAGCGGCCGGCGGCCGGCGGCGCGAGGGGCCGGCGGCCGGCGGCCGGCGGGCGCGGGGGCCCCACTCACCCGTCAGCGCCACGAACAGGCGCAGGATGTCGTTGGTGCCCTCGAAGATGCGGAAGATGCGCAGGTCCCGCAGCACGCGCTCCAGCCCGGTGGCCTTCATGAAGCCCATGCCGCCGAGGATCTGGATGGCCTCGTCCACCACGGTCCACGCCGAGTCGGACGCGAACACCTGCACAGGCGACAGTGAGTCAGGGCGCGCTCCGTGCTCGCTCGGGCACGGCTCGGAAGGGACGGCACCTTGGAGATGGCGGCCTCCAGATGGTAGTCCTGCGCGCCGGAGTCCATGTTGCCGCTGACCATGTAGGCCAGCGACTCGGTCGTGTACTGCAGCATGGCCATGCGCGCCAGCTTCTCCTGCAACGAACGTAATGTCAGATATACTATATTATGTAACAGAAAAATATAATTAAACTAATAGTTATGTCGCGCGCTATCTCGATTCTCGTTCCCATGTCTCCATCACACGCCACGGTACACGGTACACGGTACACGGTACAGTACGGGATCGTACGGACGGTGCCGTGTGCACGTGCTGGGCGGGCACGTGCACAGTACCTGTATGGTGCCGAAGTCGGCGATCCGTTTCCCGAACTGCACGCGCGTGGCGGCGTGCTCGGCGGCCTGGCGGAGCGCGGACCGCTGGGTGCCGGCGAGCGCGGCGGCCATGCCGAAGCGTCCGTTGTTGAGGATGTTCATGGCCACCTTGAAGCCGCTGCCCACGCCGCCCAGCACGTTGGCCACGGGCACGCGCACGTCCTCGTAGTACACCTCGGTGGTGTTGGAGCACTTGATGCCCATCTTGTTCTCGGGCGGGCCCGACGACACGCCGCCGAACGCGCGCTCCACTATGAACGCCGTCACCTGCACGCACACACGTACACACACGTCATACAGTTGGCGCAACTATCCAAAATAAGACATTATGTAAAATAATTTTTAACAAAAAAAAGAACCGACTCCAAAAATCTTTCTGTTAAGTAAAAATGCAATTTATTTGGAGTCGGTGCCAGCCAAACTTTAAAATTATTTAGGAAGTTTCCTAAAATTTGCAAAGTATATTTAAAGGTACATTAACCATCATTATTATTACGATAATGTATTATACCTAATTGAACCTATTTACAAATGAACACAACAACTGCCTAAAGCGAACGTAATACGCTACTTCATGAATGTACTTACACGTTTATTATCATTTACTGGCACCGACTCCAAAAATAATAATAATTGTATATTATTGTCCTAATAAATTGATTTTATTCAGAATCCTTTAATATTAAAAAAATATTTTTATATAAATAATTGTAGTAAGTAATTATTGCAATTATTTTTGTCGGTTCTTTTTTTTGTTAAAAATTATTTTATTTCTTACTTTTTAGTGAATCTTGCGTTCCATGACTGATTTATCGGAAGTGAAAATAGGCAGACCTACTGAACGCGCTGTCCATTTGGGTAGGGGCCATTGAATTGAGACGAGCAAAGAAGGGGAGAAACGCCTATGTCAAATTAGGAAATCTAGATCTGAGGCTATTTCAAAAGAGAGTAATGAACTGCGTAAAACAAGATGAAATTAATTAAAATCTGACTAGCGTATGTTACTACACGTACAAATACTCAACGGGACAATGTAAGGATTCTAACGATACTCCATATATCGAAATCAGTTCAGGTATTTAGAAGTTATGGTGGAATAGGTAAAGAAACTCACAAACATACTTACATACATACATACTTAGATACACTCCGTTTTATGGGCACTCGTGTAAAATAAAAAGAAATGTTTAGAATGCGGTCTTACACTAAAAAGTATTATATAGAAAAAAAAATGACGGATTTCCGGTGCTTATCTTCCGGTTTCATCATCATCGTCATCATCTGATGATGCAGCTGGAAAATAGGCAGTTCATTAGAACTATTCTAGAGACCGTAAACACCACCGGAAAGTCACAAGAAAGCAAATTACACCATTTCGTTTACTTTGATGACGTAATATTTTTCAGTTATTTTGATTTAAATACCAAACTACCAAACCAATTTTCATAAAATTGAAATGGGGCCAATCTGAAAGTAAATCCTTTCAAAAAAAAAAAACCAAATCGGTTCATAAATGACGGAGTTCTGAGGTAACAAATATAAAAAAAAAAAACAACCGAATTGATAACCTCCTCCTTTTTGGAAGTCGGTTAAAAATATGAAGCAAAATCTACTACTATGGCCTCAACTAATTACTAATTCACTTAAGTTTTTTACACAACGTAGTATATGAATAGAATAGTATTTTATTATACTTTTGAATTTTAAGTACAATAAATTTAAAAAAAACCGTATGGTACTTACCACGGCGGAGCGTGACCGGGTTCAGCTATTATATAATATGTATAGTTTAATTTTTTTAAAGAGAAATGCATGCTAACGGTGACGGCACCTTATCGACGGTCTTGCCGTCCTTCTCGATGGGCGTCTGAGCGAACACAGTCATGATCTCGGCAATGCCGCCATTGCTGATCCAGATTTTGGAGCCGTTCAGGATGAAGTGCTTTCCATCCGGAGACAGCACCGCGCGCGTCCTGCAACACCACACACAAGTATCAAAATGGTACACCATATCGATACTTTACTTTCACGCCGGGGACAATTAGTAGTGTTCGCAGAGAGCCGAGTGACTCAAACGAACGGATGTACTAGTTATGAAGTAGTGATAGAATGTCGGCGAACGAACTTGATGGAGCCGGCGTCGGAGCCCGACGAGGGCTCGGTGAGGCAGAAGGCGGCGTACTCCCCGCCCGTGACCCGCGGCAGGTACGCGGCCTTCTGCTCCGGCGTGCCGAACAGCAGGATGCCCTTGAAGCCGATGGACTGGTGCGCGCCCAGCGTGATGCCCACGCCCAGGTCGTGCGCGCCCACCACCTGCACAGCGCGCAGCTACAGTGTCCGCACGAGCGCGAGCACGAGCGCGAGCACGAGCACGAGCACGAGCGCGAGCTCGCACACGGCGCACCTACCTCCACCAGGCGCGCGTACTGCGTGTTGGACAGGCCGAGCCCGCCCAGATCGGTCGGCACCTGCAGCCCGAAGGCGCCGAGCTCCCACAGCCCCGACAGCGTGTTCGGCTCGATCTGCGAGTCCGCGTCATTCTTGGCGGGGTCGTTCACCTGCCATCGAATACGGACACGCTGTAAGTATGACCGTCAGCAGAACTAACTCCACTTCTAATTTAACAATAGCTGGCGGCCGGGCCCATATTTTGAATTCACTATTCGTGGAAGTTAAGAAAGCTGTCGGTGAGCGACTCCGAGGCGGCGGGGCCGCAGACGGTACCTCCTGGAAGAACTTCTCGACGGGCGGCACCAGCTCCTGCAGCGTCTGGCGCTGGTCTTCGGAAAGCGGCTCGGGGAAGGGGAACACCTGCGCGGGCTCCAGGCGGCCGCGGAACAGGTTCAGCGTGAAGGACGCGCTCTGCCGCGCCGCGCCGCGCTGCTCAGCCGGCGCCGCGCGCGCCTCCGTCGCCAGCCACCTGCGCACACCACCACACTCTCAGTGCCGAGCCCCGCGCACACCACCACACTCTCAGTGCCGAGCCCCGCGCACACCACCACACTCTCAGTGCCGAGCCCCGCGCACACCACCACACTCTCAGTGCCGAGCCCCGCGCACACCACCACACTCTCAGTGCCGAGCCCCGCGCACACCACCACACTCTCAGTGCCGAGCCCCGCGCACACCACCACACTCTCAGTGCCGAGCCCCGCGCACACCACCACACTCTCAGTGCCGAGCCCCGCGCACACCACCACACTCTCAGTGCCGAGCCCCGCGCACACCACCACACTCTCAGTGCCGAGCCCCGCGCACACCACCACACTCTCAGTGCCGAGCCCCGCGCACACCACCACACTCTCAGTGCCGAGCCCCGCGCACACCACCACACTCTCAGTGCCGAGCCCCGCGCACACCACCACACTCTCAGTGCCGAGCCCCGCGCACACCACCACACTCTCAGTGCCGAGCCCCGCGCACACCACCACACTCTCAGTGCCGAGCCCCGCGCACACCACCACACTCTCAGTGCCGAGCCCCGCGCACACCACCACACTCTCAGTGCCGAGCCCCGCGCACACCACCACACTCTCAGTGCCGAGCCCCGCGCACACCACCACACTCTCACTGCCGAGCCCCGCGCACACCACCACACTCTCAGTGCCGAGCCCCGCGCACACCACCACACTCTCAGTGCCGAGCCCCGCGTACACTACCACACGCTCACTGCCGAGCCACACCCGGATCGCACTACTCGAAATATACCTACTGTACCTACCTGTGAATTTACATATTGCAAAAATTTCGGTTTCGACATAGTACCCGTGCATTAAAAAAAACCGCAAATGTACGAGCCCGACTCGCGGATAGAGGGTTCCGTATGATATCATTAACAGCACAGAACATAGCTCTAACGAAAAGAAAAGTCGGACTAAAGAACAAACTTAACTTTTCAGTTGAAAAAATATTCTCAACTGCAAAATAAATGTAAGCTTGTAATTAAAAAGAAAACTGGACAAGTGCGAGTGAGACTCGCCCACCCAGTCGTTCTTCTTTTTTTAATGTTAACTAAGAAGTTTGATTTGACAGCTTCAAGGGTCTGTAGACCTGAGTATATGGTTTTAATGACTCAGTACCTCCACTCATTCCCGAGATAAAGGGTCTTGACAGACAGACAGACGGACAACAAAGTGATCCTATAAGGGTTCCATTTTTTCCTGTTGAGGTATGGAATCCTAAAAAACAAACTTTATACTACTTCAGACATTTTAGAGGTTATCATCAGGCAGTAGAAAAATTTGGTGAGTAACAGAATGTCTTCCATCGCATTAGCACTTCCAGACTTTAATTAGAATTGCGTCAGGTCCCCCCTGCTTTCTTGTTGGACATTTGTCACCCCCATGGACCAATAATTGCTACATGGTCACATGGTCCCTGACGAAAACAGTGTGTTACAAATTTAACATGTGTATGTAATTCTGCTCTCAAATGGATGAAATATTTTTTTTTTTTTTAATTTGAAATATGACCTTAGCATGCTACCTATTATTTAAGATCTTCACATGTAACCTGTTTTACACGTAAATATTTACAAATGTTGATTGAGTGTTGTTAGCTATGATTCAAAAAAGTCTGTTCAGCTGTTTGAAGACCATCAGCACTTTAACTTGCATGGGCCTGATTGTTTCGAAATGTGGTATTCTGTAACTTCAATGACATTGCAAGATCATGGTAACCTTGACCTGATGCATCAATCTGCAGGATACTGAACTTCTCACTAACTTACAGCAAAGGGCTCATTGGAATGATTTCAAGAAATTTGTTACAGATATTAAGATTATACAAAATGTCACCCCCAACATGAACCTACCAACAATCTTTAAAAATGATAACAATAATAATTATGTATTGGCTCTTAAGTTTAATATAAGCAGTAAGTATCCACCATACTAACAAAGTAAATAAAATCTCATCAAAAACAATTTATGTTAAGTTGCCAGGACTTCCAAGTTCATAATGCTTTCACTGTTGAAAAGTTATGGGATCACTGGTAGACCCAAACTCATCGCTGAGTTCAGCTTAGTATTATGCATCATAGTCTATGGCGCATATCCAAAGTCTAAATTATATAGCTCTTTGTGTATCATGAAGTGTTAGCTTTCCACTTATGAAAAATAACTTTTCACTACAATAAAACTTAACTAGGTTTTTAATATAGCAACAGCATGGATTGACAATGCGGCAACTTGGAACACCCTTTCGCTCAGCCACATACAGAATTATACTTCATAACAATAAAAATCAATTGTGTCTGCTAATTAGCGAGGCAACGGCTTAATTACTCTTACAAGTTTGCTTTCTCCATTTTATTTTTTTGCTTTTGGCTTTTGGAGGTCAGTTCATAGTATATTTTTCCTTTGATGTTATATTAATGTACGTAAACTAATATGTACGTATGTAATATAGTTACACAGGTGTCTTTTAAATGTACTTTAACAGGCATTTTTCACCCAAACATGCATCAAGTACTAAAGATACAATATGATGCAGATCAAACCAAATTATTGACAAATGTAAGTATAAAGGTTCTATTTTGTAATAATAAATATAAAAAATAATATCTTTAAACAGACCAGTTTGTATAACTATAGTTATATAATGTGTGAAACAAGACATGAGATTGTGAAAAATCTTTAAAAAAAACACATTCTTTTGTTGCTCATTAGAATTTGTAAAACTTTTCTATGGAATACTAGTTAAAATAAAAGTTAGAATAAAAAGTTTTCATTTTACTTCCTATTATCATTGATAAATGCTGATACTTTGCTGCAAAATTCTGATGTCAATTAATATTCTATGGGGCCATTTACTAGGCCCATCCATTTAAATTTGTTATTTTTTTAAATTGGTACATGTTACTAAAAACATGAAAAAAAAGCAACAAGTAGATCTATGAAACCTTCTTACTAATAAAAAGAAAATATATTTAGCAGTACTTAACAAACCCAATAATTTATACTTTATTTATACAATATTTTATGAGGTGGTCTTTTAATTTATAATACTTCTGTTTGTGTATTAAGCACTTAATTTAATCAGTGCAAATTGTAATGTTGGCTTGTATACCTACAGAGATGTAATTTTGACTTTAGAATGTCTCATTTGTCTATAAATATTGAGGTTGCGGTACAAAGTCCAAGGCGTCAGCGGACCTGGACTATGAACGATTTATCAAGGCCATGGCAAGGAGAGGTTAGTTTGAATATTTTCATTTTACTGATTTATATTTACCTGTGTAATGGTAACGGCTGGTGGCTCGATTTGCCGGATAAGCAACGGTTTGCACACGATAACAACTTAGAACCTTTCATTTTAGAAACTTATTTTATCAATATTGTTTAATGTCTGCAACTTTATTAGTTTTTAATACACTAACAGTTCATTTTATTAAGATAAAATAAATAATTTACAGTAATATAACAGTTAAGTACAAATAAAATCATAAAAATTAAAAGTTTATCTAATCAAGAAGTTTTATCAGTACAGTGCACTACAGATTAGTAATATATGTATGCAGTGCACAGACTACCAGAGACTACTAAGAGTAAGTCTAATAACCACTAGCGATGGCAATAACAGCTAGATCTTCATAATGCACTATCGTGTTATGTTATGAAAACTGTTATTGTAAATTGTTATCGACGATATAACAGGATAACTTATCGTTATTTATTTATTTATTATTAATAACAACGGTTATACACCATTATCAGTAATTAATTTCTAATGCATTATATAAATTACACTATCATCTAATTAGGTACAAGTAAACATTATATTTTATTAAGTTACAATGTTACAAACTATTAGATCAACAATATATTACAAAATTTCGAGCACAATAACATAATTTGGTTGAATCTGTCGGTCAACACATCACAATCGGGTAGGTCAAGAATAAGGGCATTGATTGCGCTGTGCATACGACACAGCGGGGAATGCGCATGCGGCACTGTTCGGCACTGTGCGGTCGCAAAATGTCTGTGCCGCATTGGTGCGGTTGGACCGCTGGCGTAGGTAATTATCGGGGACATAAAATGAGCATAGTATGTTGTGTAATTCTGGGGAGTCAATTTCATACAGCTAGGGAGTCATATCCTAGAATACCTAGCAAAAAATCCGTGGGATATATAAATGGATAGTACCCATGGTTTCTCTTATATAAGTAGCGAAGGAAGGCCTTTTTGATTTTTTCAATTACTACAGCAGTCGGTCTCTCGACCACTGCGCCAACCGCGCTGTCAGATCACGATCAGATAATCAACGAGTGACAACAGATTTGTTTCAACTGAGCGAACTGATTGGAAGCCATGTTGCTCATCACTTAGGTAGGATTTTAATTGGTGGTAAATCTCTCTATGCGTAATTGTTTCAAACACTTTAGCTGGACAAGACAAAACGGCAATAGGACGATGTTCCTCAACTGAGGATTAATTATTTTTTTATTGGTTTTAGGTATCGGTGTAATTCGAGATACCTTCCATTGGTTGAAGCCACGTGTCTCTACCAAGATAAACGGTTTCCTTTCAACTTTTATGTCACTAGCGCTATTTTCAAACTTTCGCTAATATATCATTTCATACCTTATTCATTCTTGTTACTCCACACATCCATCTCAACATTCTCATCTCCACTACATGTAGTCTTCTTTCATCCGTCTTCTTCATGGCCCAGCATTCCGATTCATACAGGACGACAGGTTTATAACGGATTTGTAGATTTTGCCCTTTAACTTGAGTGGCATCCGTGAGTCACACGTTCTTCCTGTTAGCTGTCGCCCCTGAGTTGATCCGGTTCGTAATGTCTCGGTCTATTTCACCATCACCTTGGACGAGTGATCCAAGGTACCGGAAGTCGGAACTGACTGGTAAGGGCACTCCGTCGAGAGTTATAGGCACATGACTATGGATATACGAGAGACCGCCGAAATCACAGAACATATACTGCGTCTTGCTTCTGCTAATTTTCAAGCCAACACTCTCCAGCCTTTGCCACCATGCCTCCAATCTGCTCTGGACCTCAAGGCCACTCTCGGCAACCAGCACAATGTCATCGGCGAACAACATACACCAGGGAGCCTCTTCTTAATTGTCCGATGTAATAGCATCTATTAAAGTTAAAGTTAAAGTTAAGTTTTTTATTCACATAAAATATACACAACTCCTATGAAGTCCCTGACTCCTGAGCTAGGTTCAGAGACCTGTGTTACAGAAGTCAGTGTCTTCTCCCATTTATAGTAGCAATAATAAAAAATATGTAAATAAAAGCTGGTAATGAGTGAGTGTTATGTAGTGAGTGTGAATATGTATTGTGTGTCCATGTGTGTAGGTATCTGTGAGTTGTATGGTGAGTGTGAATGTGTATTGTAAGGGTGGGTTGTGGGTGTGCGTGATGGTGTGTATTATGAAGTATGTAGTTCTAGATACCGGTTATTGTAATAAACTTTCAGTTTGCTTATAATTCAAACCTAGCAACCAATGCTTTAATTTATCTTTGGTTTCACGATTTGATAGGGGTTGAATGTTTTTTATTTTATTGATTTTGTTATTTATGTAAATAGCCATGAAGCTTTGTTGCCGCCTAGCAGATGCAGTATGACATATTACAGGTGAGCAGACATTGGTTATTGTACGCTTTTTATTATATTCTGCAGCATTGTAGGGAGTGATCTTATGTTGCTTTGTAAGTAGTTGCAGTATATACGCTTGTCTTACTGTTAATACTTGACATATTTCGTACAAGGACTTTGTAGGAAACCGGTATGGATTATGTCATGACTTTTAATATAGACCGTTGTGCTCTTTCCAAACCTATCATAAAGGTTTTACAAGCACCTCCCCAAACTACAGCACAATAACTAAGAACTGATTGAGCTAAGGCGTAATATACTGTACGTGATACCGAAAATTCAGCAACATACCTCAGTTTTTTAAAAACCCAGATGAGTTTTCTGGTGCGAGCCGTTATCATGTCAATATGTGAACGCCAACTTAATCTTTCGTCCACCAAAACACCAAGATATTTAACGTTTATGGATTTTGTAATTGAAATACATGAGCAACCCGCTGCAGAGGGATATCTACATGAATGTACGTTAACATCAACAGTTTCCGGTTTAACTTTAGCAACTGAAAATTGTAGATATGTAGTTTTAGCTAGATTTAGAGTAAGCAGATTTGCTCCAAGCCATCGACTTATTCTATGGAGTCCCATTTATATGCCTAACCTCGTCCCAAGAATCTCCATGGAAAACTACGGCCGTATCACCGGCATAAGTGAACATTTTCCCGTTATGAATTGGCTGTTGACAGAGGTCATTTATATAAATTAAAAAGAGACTTGGGCCAAGTATACTGCCCTGTGGGACCCCATAAACCACCGCGGCATCAGAGCTTACATGTTCACCTATTTTGACTTGCTGCGTGCGATCACTTAGGAAGTCCTTAAATATCATAAGTGCCACGGATACCAATCCGATCCAATTTGTTCACAAGCGCAGGAATCGAGACGGTATCAAATGCTTTGGCAAGGTCGAGGAATACACCTAAGCATTTTTGTTTTGAATCAACTTCAGTAACTAATCCGCTAATTTGCTGACAGCATCTTCAGTACTTCTCCCCGATCTAAAACCAAATTGTGAGTTTGATAGAGCTTGGTTTTGTTCAAGAAATTTTATGAGCCGTGTGTTTAATACTTTATCTAAAATTTTCGAAAGTGACGTAAGTACTGAGATTGGCCTTTAATTGAAAAGTTCGTCTCGAGCTCCACTCTTGTGAACCGGAGTGATAAGCGCTCTCTTAAAAACTCCTGGAAAGACACCTTGTGTTAAGCATAGTTCAAAAACTTTAGTTAAAGGAGGAACAATGGTGTGTTTAGACAATTTAAGTAATTGCACTGGTATGGAGTCCCAGCCAGTTGCACAGTTATTTTTAAGACCCATTATTAGTGTTTCCAGCTCTGCCTCATCCGGCGGGAGAATTACGATAGAATTTAATAGATGAGGTATATCAAAGTTGGAGTAGGGTTGGAGTCACCAGACGCTATCACCAAGTCTGCTAGTTGTTTGCCGATGTTTGAAAAGTATTTGTTAGCAAGTTCTAAATCATTTTTAGGATTTTCAGTGGAGTGTAACAACTCCTCGGCAGTCATCTTGGGCTTTTTGTACTCTATATAGTTTTTATGGCATTCCAAGAGTCCATGTTAGTTTTCGCATTAAGTAGTAAAGATTTATCATAATTTCTCTTAAGTTTTCTCAGTAATGAATTACAAAAGTTCCGGTACCGCTTATAGGTTATTTCAAGCATAACATTATCTGAAGTATTTTTAATTTTTTTGTGAAGCCTATCTCTGTGTCGAATGCAACGCAGAAGCCCAGGGGTTAGCCAGGGTTTTAATCTTCTCTTTTTACTAGGAATATGGTAAATGCTAGAGTTAAGCCTAAGTGCAGTTGAGAGTTGTTCAACAAATATTGTACTGGCCTCATTAGCATCAGAAGTTGGAGTAATATAAGAGAAATCTGTTGTCTCAAGGTATTTAACCCGTGAAATCAATCTTTTTAGAAGTAATTACTTTATTAAGCTTGTATTGAGTAAGACTCAAATTAAGTATTACTGTAGCATGGTCTGTTATCGTTGAGTCTATAACAAATACCGACGCGGGGAAGATAGATTTTAACATAATATGATCCAAACAGTTGCGCAATCTAGTCGGATAAGTATGACCTGGTAACATACCTAGTTCCGCTGATAGATTTAGATAGGTTGCGCTATTTCTATCGTTGTTATTGTTTTTAATGTCAATGTGAATGTCACCGACGAGTACAATATTATTTGTTGAGCTAATCGGACGAATAATGTTTTCTAACGAATTTAAAAATCTATCTGTACAGAGCTCCGATGGAGACCTATATACGGCTAAAATAAATATATCCGGTTCAAGTTTAACTGTAAGAAAGTTAGCTCCTAAGGGTTCAGGTTCTGCTACCTTGCACTTAATATCCTTTCTAACATATATTACGATTCCGTCATTCTGGTTGAGGCATTTATGGGAGAAATATTTATTGTAATTTTCAATACTGGGAACAGGTTTATACTCACTCTCATCTATTATCACCAAGAAGAGGAATGTACTAAGAGCCGATCCCTGGTGTAAGCCTACAGCCATATTAAAGCTGGCAGTGGTGCCCGCAGTAGACCGGACTTGGGTAATACATCGACTGTACATCGCTCGGATAAACTGCAAATACTGCCCAGGCACACCTTCCTCATTAAGGGCCCACCATAAAGCATCACGTGGTACCCGGTCATATGCCTTTTCTAGGTTCACGAAAACCATATGCAAGTTCTTGTGTGCACCTCTATATTTCTCACACAGCTGGCGCATTGCCAATACGGCATCCACTGTTCCTCGACCTGGCAGCATTAACTTATTGAAGAACAAAGCTAACCACTTCCATCCGTCTAGATGTAATAAATTCTACACTTCAACTGGTATTCCGCCTGGTATAGGACCAGGCGGAATACCAGTTGAAGTGTGGATGTTTCGCTTTTCCATTCTTCATTCCATTTACTGCTATTCTCACTTCATCCTCACTAACCTTTCTCACTAATTCTTCATTCACTGATTTATTCTCAAGCACACTATTCCAATCATTTTCTTCATTCATCAGTCTTTCGAAATATTTTTTCCATCTATCTATAATTCTCTCGTCATCTGAAAGTACCTTTCCATTTTCATCCTTGTAAAGGATAAAAATGGAACACTTTATTAAACATACATCCCTCGCCTTTTTCTCTCTAGCCTTGGTGAGCCGGTATACATATTTTTGGCCGGTTGGACTATCCAGTGCGTTATATAGCTTTTCTTGTGCTTTATTTACTAGTTACTCTAAGAGACTTAAAAATATTATGAAACTAACACAATATGCACAAAATAATTACAGAATAAATTCATTAAGTAACCAATCCAAAACAACACGGAAAATAATTAATTCAAAGTATAATTCCCCTCGACCATCTATTACAAATATACAATGATACAATTGGGGATCAGTCCCCAAATAATCGCTAATGCTTTTAATAATTATTTTATTGAAAATGTTACCCCAATACGTAGCTCAGGGAACAAGGTAACTGCACGAATAGCTAGCCTTGATAAATTGCTCTCTATGCCACCATGTATACCACAAGACATACTTAGAATTATTAAGACATTAAAGAATATAAGCAGTTTCGGTTACGATGACTTATCAACACAAACATGATTAAATCGATTTCTACAAAAATATGTTCACATTTAAGTTCCGTCATAAAAGCCGTATGCGCAGGTCCCTACTAAACTAGTCTTCGAAAAGGTGAACAGAGGTGTTTTTTTTTGTGTAATTGTTGAATTGTGTAATTGGTTTGTACCGTTCTATTCAAATAAATAAATAAATAAATTATTTGTCAAAATCTATAAAGCAATCTGTAACACTATTTGTAGATGATAGTACCGTGACAATTGAATGCAATAATAAAAATAATTATAATAGTGACATTAACAATTCTCTAATATCAATAATTATCTAGGTTTCATACGGGAGTAAAATGATGCAATAGAGAAAAGGCACATTTAGTACAGGAATATTGATTTATTGAATAATTATACACGATTAGGCACAAAACAAACATAATAGGAAGAACTTGGGCGCCGGTGGCGGGCGCACGCGCGCGGTGTAATCGTGTCAATCGTCGTAGCAGCAACATGCGAACTGGCGCCGCTGCAATGCAAAACTGCGCTCAAAAATGCCCGTTGCAGAAATACCTTGGCACCCCCTGCCACGTTGGCCGTGGACTTCTGCAACATCAGGGGAGTATGTAATCCCCTTATGCTGTTCATCGCCATCTCGAGACAGTAAAGCCAGCCTTACTCTTCTTGACTGAGACGCAGATATCGTCTCCAGTTGCAAATCCTACCTTACTTATCCTGCGTACGGACTTGAACACTCCTTTTTGTCCAAGGCCGGAGTGTGCGTGTATATCAGAGATGATATTAGTTCTCGTCGCCTCGGGAATCTTGAAGGTAGGCACCTCTCCACCTTATGGCTCGGTATAGATAGCGACGACCATCCCCACGTCTAGGCTTGCCTTTATATGTCCCATATTCGGTGATACCGAAACTGACCGACTCATTGAGCACATCCGAATGGCTTCGGACTTTGTGCAGCAGCAGATCCCGTCAGCAGAGATCGTTTTACTTGGCGATTTTAACGCCCACCATGCCGACTGTCTCGGTTGGCTGATAAGTGGGGAGATCTGTTCACGAATTCGCCCTGGCATATGGCCTGACTCAACTGCTTACCACGCCCACACGAATCCCAGATGTGGAGAGCCAGAAGCCTTTACTGATGGACCTTCTGCTGACTTCTCATCCGGACGGCTACCATGTAACCGTAGGCGCCCCACTTGGTTCCTCAGACCATTGCCTTGTCCAGAGTACGGTGCCTCACGTGTTCACCGCGATCGCGTGTTGCACGCAGCCGCCGTGTGTGGCACTACAAGTCAGCAGTTGGGATGGGATGCGGTCCTTCTTTACGTCCTACCCTTGGAGACGGATATGCTTCTCACCGTTTGATCCCAATGCCACTGCTGATTCTGTTGCTGATGTGGTGCTACAGGGTATGGAGTTTTTCATTCCATTCTCTGTAGTCCCCATTAGTGGCAAATTTCAGCCTTGGTTTGGTCCATCTTCCAAAAAGTCCTCTTGCAGGAAGCAGGAAGCTTACCAAGCCTGGGCTGATGCGGTGGTGGCACGGGATGAAAATACCAGCGCATTAAAAAGGAGTATAACTTTGCCTACAGGTCCTTCAAAAGAGACATTGTAAGGGCGAAGTCTAAGCACATCGGCAGAATTGACGAGATGCTTGAGCGCCTTCCTTCGGGAATTCGTGCGTTCTGGTCTCTTGTCAAAGCTATCTAAGGAAATTTCTATAAGCCATCCTTTCCACCTCTACACATAGAAATTGATTCGTTGGCCCACGACGCAAAGGAGAAAGCCGATCTTCTGGGCAAACTCTTTGCGTCCAACTCGACCTTGGATGTCGGGGGACAAGAGCCGCCTACCATACCACGGTTCGAGGGCTTTATGCCGGATATCCGGTTCCACAAACGCGCAGTGCGTTTAGCACTTATATCCCTCGATATCCATAAGTCGAATGGGCTCGATGGAATCCCTCCTATTGCGTTGAAAATGTACGCTCCAGAGTTGGCACCAGTTTTAACACGTCTTTTTCGGCTCTCTTACTATTCTGGCGTAGTCCCGACATTATGGAAGACAGCATTGGTCCACCCGATCCCTAAAAAAGGCGACCGCTCAAATCCCTTCAACTATAGACCGATAGCCATAACCTCCCTTTTCTCGAAGATAATGGAGTTTATTATTATCAACCGCCAGCTTCTTCGATTTTTAGAGGATCATCAGTTGCTTAATGACCAGCAGTACGGTTTTCGTAAAGGGTAGATCGGCCGGTGATCTCCTAGTATATCTGACACATCGTTGGGCACAGGCGATCGAGAATAAGGGGGCTTCCTATGGGCTTCCCGAGATATTATGCCAATGGGTCACCAGCTTTCTTGCAGACAGAAGCATAAAGGTCGTAGTCGACGGTGAATGCTCCGACTCCATGTTTGTAAATGCTGGTGTCCCTCAAGGCTGTGTGCTATCGCCTACTCTGTTCCTCCTCCATATCAATGACACGTTGCAAATCAGCGGCACTCATTGTTATGCGGATGACAGTACAGTCGATGCCTTCTATACAGGCCGCGCTAATATTTCACGGGAAAAAGTCATCGAGAGCCGAAACAAACTTGTGTCTAAAATTGAGACCTCTTTTGAGAAAGTCTCAGATTGGGGTAGACTTATTTTGGTCCAATTTAACCCCACAAAGACACAAGTTTGCGTATTTATCGCAAAAAAAACTGCCATTAGTTGTTTTTATTCGTTTTGAGAGCACCCCGTTAACTGCCTCAGCCAATATTGGAATACTTGGTGTCGACATATGGAGCGAAGTCCAGTTCCGCGGCCATTTAGAGGGTAAGACTAAGCTAGCCTCCAAGAAGCTTGGTGTACGCAATAAATCGATACGGTTTTTCAATCCGGCCCAACGCCTACTACTTTATAAGGCGCAGGTCCGGCCTCACAAGGAATACTGCTCTCATCTTTGGGCAGGGGCACCCCAGTACCAGCTTCTCCCTCTGGACCGTATCCAATGGAGAGCGATTCGAATCATCGACTGCCAAGATATTTCAAACTGGCTAGACCCCTTGGCGCTGCGTAGAGATTTAGGCTCCCTATGCATCTTCTATGGCCTATACTATGGGGAGTGCTCTGAGGAATTGTTCGGACTGATACCTGCCGCCTTTCCCCCATCGTTCTACGCGACAGCAGTTCCATCCCCATCATTTATATGGTTGGCAGTCCACAACTGTGCGTTTCTTTATGAAACTTTCTGCCTTTACAACAAAACTGTGGAACTCTAGATATTGACTGTGCCCGCACTCTTTAATTTAGAAGTAGTCATGTTTGTGAAGTACAATCAAAACTTGTTTCCTCGCCTATCTGAGACCGTCTGTCGTAACAGACGCGATGATACTATTCTTCGTTTACATGGGTCTAAAACTGCGTTGATGCGAAAGAGTGCTTTCTGTATGGTCCCTATTATATACAATAAACATCCGAAGAGCTGGAAGGAACTCAACGCCAATATGTTAAGTTATTTATTTATTATGTAAGGTAAGAAAAAACCTAAACACGAAGAGGATGACGGTGGTAGTTCGCTCGCTACGCTCGCTCACTGGCCACCGTCATCCTCTTCGAACCTAACCTGTCCGTGTCGGGAAACACGAAATTCCCGAGATCGCTTCGCTCGCTCATGGATAAATTTCGTTTATTTTCTTTCATAATCCCGATATATTGTTGTCTATTATAGTGGTTTAGTATTTATGTCATTCAAAATTTTCATCTTTTTTTGCTATTGACAAGTAAAATAAAGGTAGGTTATTATTGTTGACATACAGAGCCATATGCGACAAAATTTCAAACTAACAATCTGACAGTTCATTACACACTGTTTTATATAATCTCTAATCGTTGACCCGCTGCATTGATAAACGCAAAACGTTCAATCAATTCTGCGTGTTATAGTTCAGTAATTATATAAAACCGCTAAACGTCGTTCAGCTGTTTTTCATAACAGTACTGTGTTGTAAATCAGCTAGCAGTTTTGTAAAACAGCTGATTCTACAATCCATCTGGGACATAATGTATGACATGTTCGCACAAATAAAGTATCTTATATCTTGTAACCAGTAGTTCCTGAGTTTAGCGCATTCAACCAACGAAACAAACAAACTCTTCAGCTTTATAATATTATTGTATAGAAGAGTATAGATTTGTCAACCAAAAAATGTATTGTTTGGCATCGCTGTCAAAAACAGGCTCAAAGGCCGATGAAAGGCCGATGGCTGCCAAAAGCCGACACATAATCAGAAAGCCCGACAATCGGTCCCCCAGTGGCCGATCTGGCAACACTGTAATAATAATATGTATCCTTAGATTCGTTCAAGTATTCGTTAGAATCCTTATTTTGTACATTCCCGAGTAAGAGATGTTACCCGGGAAAATGTTAAGAATTCTAACGATACCACATTCATCTAAATCTGTTCAGATATTATGAAAATATAATAAAGAAACTCACAAACATACATAAACATAAACATGAACCCTAAAAACATAACAGTACTATTTTTGTGCAGTCGTGTAAAAACAAGGCTAGGGTTCACATTGCCGAACTTTGTTTATCGTTATATCTATGGATTGTGGGTGGACTATTGTTTGAAGTCCTTACTTCAAGGTTTCTTGCTACAAGGTGACGTGACGTGACGCATGTAGGCATATTACGTTTAGACAAGTAGAGATGGGTAACTCAGCAATATTCCTTGCATCAATCAACTCAGTAACTCTGGCGCAGCTCACTGCGCCGCGTCAGCTCATTGAGTTAACTCAAAATTGCGCTATGCTACAGTTAAGTGCCATCTGCACCTCACGCTCGTAGGCATCAAACAGCTTACGGACTACGTTAGCGCAGCGATTCTGTGTAAGAATGGTCAAGAGTGATCAGCTCACAAATATTATGGTCACTGTGTTGACCACAAAGTACGTCATCAGCATCTATCTCATTGATGCGCTGTGCGCCAACACTTTTCGAGAAGTGAGTCAAATCAACCGGCGCGGCAGTGAAGTGAGTTAGCGCAATAGGGTATTTGACACTGATGGAAATAAAATATGAAACTTTGCTATAATTATAGAATGTATTTTATTAGAAATTTTGGTATTTTTGAAAATAATAATAATAACTCGTAAATACATTTAATTCGATAAACAAAATCATAATTTTTAATCTATATGTCACGTGACTCGAAACACCAATGACTGCGTGACTGCGTGTCAATTTGCAGTAACTGTGACACATGACACAAAATAAATCGATGAATTTGTTGATATTTCGGAAGCAAGTTGCAACCACTTTCTCCGTATTTCAGTTCAATTTTCGAAGTATTGGTATACTACGCACTAATGTTATGATTTACAAAATAGTTTCCTTTGTTTACAATAGTTCTGTTGCGTAATGACGTCACAAAATGGCGATCGTCATTATCGCGCCTTTTGGCACGACCTTTAAAATTTGAATTTTAAACAGCTATTATTTAATCAATAGGTACACAAAAAATTGCAAAATATTTTTTTTAGTTAAACTATACCATATTCTTTCAATTTAGGCCCTTTGTGAAATTTTGTCAATAACCCTATTACGCGGCGCAGCGCAGTGTTCCATCTCTATAGACCAACGTCAAAGCGTTTAGAATGTAATCTGTGTTTAGAATTTTATTCTCTTTGGTTTTGGGTTTTTAGGCGGGAAAATGTAAAGTGCACGTTGTCAATTTTATATTGTTTTCCAAAACTTGTGTTTCTCCGAAGTATAATGTGTAATTATGGTGGATAATTAACCATTATGTGTTCATGAAGGTGTGCGAGTGTGGGCAAATTGTATACAATTGAAAATCATGACTTTTTGTGTTCACTCCTAAACTCCATCGAAGACTCAGTAAAATTTCCACCGTTTTACTGGGGCAATAACTGCAATAACTTTTTATACTTGATTAAAACAAGAAGGAAGTAACTGAAGACGAGGCTTTGGCCTTACTTTTATTCAAGAACACTGAAGACGAGGCGGTATGGTCTAAGACCTTAGCCTGCCCGATTAGGGCGAAGGAAAAAAAAAAAAAAAATCTCTTTGGTTTTGACTTCTAATCAAAATTATCAAAACAGACAGCGAAACTTTGATATAGTTTTTTATTTTGTTTTCTATTTAGTTTGTACTGGCTTAACAAAATCATGTTGGGAATTTTTATGTACATATTCGAAATAAAAAAGGAATTACTAGTTGGTTTTTCTTTATCATTATTGTACCTAACCTATTATCTAGTGGAAGTGGTCAAGGTAAAGATTTTAATGAATCATCACTGAATATTGTCGAGCAATTTTATTATCAATTTTGGATGCTGGCTATGGCATGTCATCGACTTACAAAACAAATGAGACATGTATACCTTATCTTGCAGAAACCCATACTGATATGCCGTGAAGGGGAATTTCGTAAGTTCTTGGAAGAGAACGTGCCTCTGCTGAGTGAGCACTACTGGCCGACGCCGTGGTGCGTGGAGTCGCGACTGCAGACGGTCCTCGGTTCCATACTACGTTCGCGTCTACTACCGCCCGTCAAATATCGACGGTACAAAGTTCACATTAAATAGTCAACATTTAATGTTTACCACATTAGTTACCATATAAGTATGAGCAGACTCAGCCCATGTGCATTATTAAACTGATATTGGTTGAAGTGTAGCAAAGATAGTGTATGAATGAAGAGGTTAAAAAAAGTAAATTAGCTGTACCACTCGCCCGGCATGTATGTGAGAACAGATAGTAGCCTGATGATCTTGGAACAAGAGTTGCTAAATTTCAATTAAAAACTTGCTATTGTTGTATAAAAATATAGATATAGTAATATTTGTCTGAAAATAGTATAACGTCTAGGATAATATAGACTTGGATACATTATTGACTACTTTCTGTCTTGTCACTATATAATGACACCATATGTTTTATTTGAGTAGCGTGTGAATTTGAATCCATGAAACATTGTCAACATTGTGAACAGTAAATAAGAACTGTAATCAAGCAGCTTGCGGATAGCTTGCAAGCTTGAGGATTCAAGCACGGGCAGATCCACTATTGTGGGCACAGTAGGCATGCCCACAACCCTATTTAGAGGTTGATAGACTGATGCCTTAATGAATTAGAAAGAAAAACAATATTTGTGGGATTTGGAAGGAGCATACCACTAAAACTGTAATGATTTAGCATAAAAAGTATACTTTACATTGTATATAAAATCTGATGTGCTTTGAAGTTATCAAACGTTCATTATATGTAATTGTTCAGTAGTTTTGAGTCTAGATTTGATATTGTGATAAGCAAACACATTTTCCTCATTTTCGTGAGACAAAAATTGACTAAACAAAAATTTTATTATGTCAATTAGTGTATATTTTAATGGTAATGAAATATCTGCCATGCTTTTGATGCTTAGAATACTTATTGCCATATAATTACTAATAACAATGCTGGAGTGTACCATGGTTGCATTTCAACCATATTAGCCTAACCTATTATAAAAAAGTAACTTTTTTGGCTAACCATTGATCATAGACAAAAAGTATTAATGACAAATTTTTTCTTGTACACCTAGAGTATTTATCCGGGAGAAATCCGTTGCGTGGTTTAGGAGGAATTAGCGGATAAACGGACAGACAGACGTGGAAAGCGACTTTGTTTTATACCATGTAGAGATTTGATGTAAAATTGAAATTGTAGGAAAATAATATGAACAGTATTAAATTTATTTAGTGTCAGTAAGTGAACATAGACTCGTGTATGCGTGTGGTCCCCTCAGCGAGGTGCTGCGGCTGTCGGACGGCGGGCAGGTGGCGCTGGACTGGGTGCACGAGCCGGCGCAGGCCCGCGCCGTGCTGCTGGTGCTGCCGGGCCTGACGGGCAGCGCCGACGCGGACTACGTGCGCTGCCTGGCCGCCGCGGCCGCCGCGCTGCCGGCGCACTGCGTCGTGTTCAACAACCGCGGCCTGGGCGGCCTGCCGCTGACCACGCCGCGCCTGTACTGCGCCGTCAGCCACTCCGACCTGGCCGAGGCCGTGCGGCGCGTGCGCGCGGCCGTCGGGCCCGTGCCGCTGCTAGCCGCCGGCGTGTCGCTGGGCGGCCTCATCCTGGGCCACTACCTGGCCGAGCACGGCGAGCGCGCGGCCGTGCACGCGGCGCTGGTGGTGTCGTCGCCGCTGGACGTGGAGAAGGGCGCGGCGAGCATGGAGCGCGCGCCGCTGAACGCGCTGCTGTCGTACCACATGGCGCGCAACCTGCGCCGCACGCTGCGCGCGCACGCGCCCCTGCGCGACGGCCCGTGGGACTGGCGCGTGGTGGAGCGCGCGCGCTCCGTGCGCCAGTTCGACGCCGCCTTCACCACGCTGCACTTCGGCTTCGGCTCCGTGGACGCGTACTACCGCGCCGCGTCCCTGCGCGACAAGCTGTGGCGCGTGCGCGTGCCGCTGCTGTGCCTGTGCGCGGCCGACGACCCGTTCCAGCCGCTGGCCGCCATCCCCGCGGCCGAGGCGGAGGCGGCCGGCATCGCGCTGTGCGTGACGGCGCGCGGCGGCCACATCGGGTTCCTGGAGGGCTGGTGGCCGGCGCGCTCGGCGCACGGCCAGTACATCGCGCGGCTGGCGGCGCAGTACTTCGCGGCGCTGCTGGACCACCCGCACCTGCTGCACGAGCCGCCCGCCCCGCCCGCCCCGCCCGCCCCGCCCGGCCCCCCCGCCTGCTGACGTCACGCGCCGCCCGCCCGCTGACGTCACGCACACCGACTGCCGACCGAGCTTTGCCTTCATGATTTTCTAAAGAAATGTTACTTTGTTAAGGTACATACGCGGATATCGTGTAAAAGCATGGCTTTTTACACTGACGGCTACATATCGTAAGTTATTTTTAATACACTGTGATTTAACCGTTTAATAGAGATATTTTTAGTTAATATAGTTCTATTATATTATTAAGGTTGCATAATAAATATAGTTACTAACGACGAGAAATGCACGCGTCGTAATATTGTAATGTTATCTAATTTTTACTCACGAATGGTAATTCCTATTCGTGGATGTGGGCCTTAATAGTTGTTAGTACATCCGTCACGAGAGTTACGACAGGTATATATAGTATTATTATTATACACGTTACATTTGTTGCATTTCAGATAATTTATTATTATTATTATATTATAATTTAAGCACTTGAAGTTTATCTTTAAAACCTAGTTCAATTGTGATAGGTGGCCGCTGAAACATTATTCTTATGCTGATCAATATAAAGTAAGTTAAAGATTTATCAAAAAGCGTAATGGTCCAGTTGTCGTGGTACCAGCACATCGGTACACCGATACATCAGCACGCCGGTCCACCGGTACATCAGCACGCCGGTCCACCGGTACACTGGTACACCAGTACACCAGTACACCAGTACACCAGTACACCAGTACACCAGCACACCGGGACAGCGGCTTGCCCCGGTACATCGGCACGCCGCACGGTGGGCTGAAAATCGACTTTCATAGACTTTAAGTCTATGAAAAAGTATTCAATTTTTAAGTGCTAGTTTTTTTTGCCGGATATTGCCTCTATTAGCTATTACTATACACAAAAATGTTATCCGAGTAAACACTACATATATTTTTTTCGAAAAATTTGTTTCCAACTTGTATGTAATACCCGATTGTCTCTGAAACTGCAACGAAAACCGTAATATCCTTACAGATGGTTATAGAATTAGTTATTTATGATTTTTTGACATACTCCATTTAACGATAATTGCTGCAGATTTAAAAAAAACATTAAACTATTTATTTTTGTGTCAAAGTTAAGAACATCGTTAAACGGCATTTTATTTACTCAAATATTAAGTATATAGAAAAACACCGGACAAGTTCGAGTCGGACTCGCCTACCGAGGGTCCCGTGCATATTATAAATTGAGTAGGTAACACAGTTTTTCCCGAGCTTTTCCCGAAATTCAGTTACCAAAACTTATAGACTATATTTTTTATGATTTAATTACAAATATATAGTTTTCAGATTTTTCCCTGTACATGTAGTATAACACGATATTTCTTGCCAAATTTCATAGTTCTAGATCAACGGAAAGTACAATATAAATTTGGATTCTCTTGACTGTCTAAATATTCGTTTTTGTGCGGCAGAGTCGGCCATTTTTTTTTTTACGTTTAGAAGTTTGATTTTTTCACAGCTTCAAGGGACTGTATACCTCAGTTTATGGTTTTAATTTCAACTCGATAGAGATAGAGATAAAGGGTCTTTACTGACAGCCATTAAGCAAAATATATTTTGCTTAATGGCTGGCTATTGCCAATAAAATGGGTGTACCACAGGGATCAATTTTGGGCAAATTTCTATTCTTTGTTTGTATTAACGATCTTTCTCAACTAATTAAGGATACAACGTCCAATATGGTCCTATTTGCTTACGATACATCTCTTATATTCAAAGTTAATAGAGGGGACAGACAGGGATCTGATAGAACCCATTAAAACACTTAGTAATGTATCTAACTGGTTTGCTGCCAACAATATTTTACTAAATTCAAAAAAGACCAAATGTATTAGGTTCTCTACCGCAAATGTACCCCACGTACGTAGGTTTAAATGTGAAACTTGATGTTAAAGGGTTAGATCTGGTTCCCTCACCTGTCTTCCTACGCGTCACAGTGGACTCTAAACTGCAATGGGGACCTCATATAGAGGCACTCGCAGGCAAATTGAGCTCTGCTGCATTTGCTGTTAGGATAATTGGACAAATGACATCAAACTACAGCGAGGCTAGTTTATTTTGCATACTTTCACAGCATTATGTTCTATGGCATTTTACTGTGGAGATCGGCTGCTGATATCGAGACTATATTTATATTACAAAAAAGAGCAGTCCGAGCTATTTATAATATGGGAAGCCGCGAGTCGCTCCGTGAACTATTCAAGGAAATAAATATACTCACATTACCATCGTTGTACATAGCAATATTATGTATATTCGGAAAATATTGCCCAATTTCATAAGAAGAGTGACCGCCACAATCTAAACACCCGTTACAAAGATAGGCTTCAAGTACCAGGTTGTCGACTTAGTAAGACCAACAATTCATTTATGGGTAATAGTGTTAGGTTGTATAACAAGATTCCTCGTCATATTATTGACTTGCCGGACATAAGGTTCAAACGGATTGTTAAACGCGTTTTAATGTCCAGAGCCTATTATAGTATAAATCAGTATATTGAAGATACAGGTGTATGGCGAACGATTCCTTTCTGCACACTGCGACCCACTTTTGTTTTCCTCTTACAGTATTCTACATTATTCTCACATACCATCAATATGTAAATAAAATTTTATTTTATAAAACGAGTATCTATGGAGTTTCTTGCCGGTTCTTCTCAACTATTTTGGAACCGTGCAGCTTTGACGTTTCGTAAGTGCCTGTAATCTGGTCTTTGTGAAATAAAATTATTTGAATTTGAACTTGCAGTATTTGACCAGCGCGAACATACAATACTTACGTTTGTATAATTTGTTTATTTTTTAGTTAATTTTCCTACATTACTGTCTTTTTGCAGTAAATTTATATTAATATCTGACATAGGTATTCATTACCCTATCATCACAAATTATCTTGTTATTTATCTAATTACAGATTGTACTCTATATTCTCATATGAGACGATATGAGAAATATTAGATATTTCATTGCTCTTCTGTAAAATGTGAGCATCATGTGGTTAATAATATTAAATATTACATTAATATATACATTCACCTGCCTATTGCTAGGCATTATGAGTTTGCCATGCTAACTAAAATGTGTTGCTGATGGTGGCGTTGTGTATGGGGTCGTTGAGTTCCCTTCACAATGGTTGAGTTGAGCGATGCTGATGCGCACGTCATACTCGTGACCGGGTGCTGTCCGTCCGTCATAATCGTTTTGGCTTTATAAACTTCTACTTTGAAATAGTCATTTGCTTTTGTTTTTCTCTTACATTATTCTCACATACCATCAACATACGAATGTAAATAAAATTTTATTTTAATAAAAAGAGTATCTTGGAGTTTTTTGCCGGCTCTTCTCCATAAGATAATTTTTTTTGGAATCGTGCACCTAGCTTTGACGTTTCACAAGTCTCTATTTATTTATTTATTTATTAATGGTCCTCCCACAGCATATATATAAATAGCACACAATATAAATTACAGAGCACAGTTCTAATATATATGCCAATTACGGGATAACACAACATTGGCCAAACGAGTCGTCTAATGGTTACTTAAGTACTAAATATTTTTAAACAATTACAATCGGAATAGCTACTTAGCTTAATTAATAAACTACTTTATAAACGTGCTTCATTTTATAAAGTATCTATAAAATGGTCATGTGAAAAAAAAAGAATTTGAAGCGGTCAGACAGACGGACAACAATTAACGGATCCTATAAGGGTTCCGTTTTTTCCTTAAGAGGTACGGAAACCTAAAAATAAAGATTTTAATCAAAACATAACGGCGTCTTATTCTTTTTATTGATAATTTACATAAGCAGACGTTAGAAAAGTATTGTTTGTGTTACTTACTTAATATACATTATAATATCAAATATTTTAAAAACGAAATTAATAACAAGGCATATTCTTACAATAACTAATATAAATAACAAGAGAACGTGAAAAAATATAATGAAATATTAATTATAAACATAATAAGTATTAATTAATTTTAATTATCTCTCTCGTCGTCGGAGTCCAATTCTGAATCAGAATCCAGATTGGATACATCTAAAAACTCGAACTCATTTACCTGAAACTGAATTAAATTGAGAGTTTCAGAAAAACATATTGCCTTTTCTTAACATCTGACTTGGGCCTTTGTCCACATATGAAAGGATCCGAAGAAACAACAAGCATATTAAGGATGTCCTGATTATAATCTTGCTTGCTCTTTTTCCGCGAATGACGTTCCTGGAACCTCCTAAAATCTTTGTTGCGTGACTGTGATGCTTCTTTTGAGAGACTTCCAATCGGTACAATATCATTCTTGTCGGTTATGTCTGCTCCGTGTATCAGTAACTTATGGACGGTTGATGACATGTAATGCCGGTCATATAATTCCACGTACTTCTCTGCTGTTTTGCAGGCATAATCTTTAAATTTGATGACATCTATTTTCTAACCAGATGTGCTTGCAAAATCACAGCTAATCTTTTTATAAGTTCTACATCCAACCCGCAGTTAAAGGCTGCCGTTTTATTGGGAAACTTGAAAAACTTCCTTGGAGTATTCCTATCATTAGTAGTTCCCGAGCCTTGTTTCACGATGTCAATCAAAAGATTGAGCTCATCTTTAAATTTATCCTGGATAATCTCTTTTCTTCGTTTTAACATTTCTTTGTGCTCATTTCCTCTCACTGCCCACTCTTTGAAATTAAGTCCTTACGAAATATGTAACAGACATTCCAAACAATTTATACGGGCGTGTAGAGATGACAACCCAAATTCGTATATGTCAGAAGACACCGTCTTTGATGTTGCAGATGAGATGCAAACGGTTAATTTCTGTCAGCTTTGGTAATATCTGGCTCAATCATAGCTGGCGAAGTTTAGGGGTACTATACACCCCTGCCTACTCCTTCGAGGAAACAGGCTAATACTATGTCATATTACGTGTTGTTACAAATCTGTGTTTGTTAACTAAGACATTAAAAGGAACCGTTTAATATTTAAAAATAAATAAAAATACTTCGATGATTAAAAATAATATCTACAGTAATATCCGTTGTAAGGAGTAAGTACGTCAAAAAATATTTTAATTAGTTCTATAACCATATGTAAGGAAATTACGGTTTTCCATGCAGTTGCAGAGATAATCGGATTTTTCATACAAGTTTCATACAAATTTTTCGTAAAAAATATGTATAATTGATTCATTTTTGTGCAGAGTTAACTCTGATGTCATTTTTATATTAATAAAGTAATAGCTAATAGAAGTAACATCCCGCAAAAAAAAAACGACAATAATCGAATTCCCTAAGTATATGAAAGTTGATTTTCAGCCGGTACACCGGCACACCGGTACACCTGTACACCGGTACCCCGGTACACCGGTACACCGGTACCCCGGTACACCTGTACACCGGTACCCCGGTACACCTGTACACCGGTACCCCGGTACACCTGTACACCGGTACCCCGGTACACCTGTACACCGGTACCCCGGTACACCGGTACCCCGGTACACCTGTACACCGGTACCCCTGTACACCGGTACCCCTGTACACCGGTACACCGGTACCCCGGTACACCTGTACACCGGTACGTCGCACAGTGCATCGCGTACAACAAACTAGACGAGAACAACAAACTAGACGCGAACAACTTTGTAGCTACTATGTTACTTGCACACATTTATGAATGACTATTTATATGTCAATTACACTTAAACTATAATATAAGGTCCTAATTTATTAGGTAATTTACTTTTAAGGGGTTGATGTGTAAGTCATAAGTATTCAAATGCACAAGGAAATAAATTGCCAAAGCACACTTTAAATTAATAATAATAAAAAATTATAATGTTTCATTACTGCTCTTTACTGATTATGCTGTCCCCGAGCCGCGCGGAGGGAACTACCGCGACATGCCCCCCCCCCCCCCCCCCCGCAAGCCCGCGCGCCCCGCCGCCACCCCGTCTCCTCGTCGCGTCAGCTGTTACTACCTATTTCTCTCATCGTGTGGTTGCTGAACAACTTAGTGTCAGAGTTTAAACCACCCGTAGGTCACTGACATGGCTTTACACACCGAGCCGCGCGTAGGTAAATTACCTGAAATGCGCGCCGCGCGCCCCGCCGCCCCGCCACAGTATTTTACTACTGAGTACCTACTTATGCACGGCCTTTTCCCGCGTTACAGCCAAGTGACCCAAGTGACCCGGGGCTCTAGAGCTAGAAACTACATTACTAGGAAAGGCCACGAAAAAATTCAGAAAACTTACAGACAATGACGTTGCAACTTTTCTTTACGATACCTTCTCGAATAAAAAAAATGCAAATGTAAAAATTTTACACGATAAACCTGTATTTCTAAATTCCCATCACACTCAACCAGGCTTTGGATTAGACTGACAAATAATTTTAACGATTAGGTACTAGAAAGTTGTCAATGATCAATTATTACGTTTAATTGATAGTATGCACTACGTAGGTATTAGCTTGCATTAATGTTATGGTTATAACAATAACTTGGCGTGTTTAACAGTTTGAATCATAAATACATAAGTACAACATACATAGCATCACGCCCGTATTCCCCAAAGGGGTAGGCAGAGGTGTACACATTTGTGCACTCACATTTCACCAACGCTGTTATTAAGTCCCATGTGAGCCTATTGCCATCTACCGGGAACAATTCTAAGCTGCAAGAATTTTCTAATAGAAAAACCCAATAGCACTGCTCGACCTGGGAATCGAACCCGAGACCTCAGCAGTCGCGCTTGGGACCACTAGATCAACGAGGCAGTTTAAGTACAACTATTTTAATTTATTTGTTACCTACTTACCAATAAATTAAATTAAGTATTCACAAAATTTTTGAAAAAACCCTTGTCCTTGAGATCACTTCACTTACGTATTTACTCGAATGTACCTCTCTACGAGACACTTATTTAAACAAACTCAGTTATAACAACACTGTTTGGTTGAAGACTTTAATGGGAATCACTTAGGTATTTTACAACTGTTACGAGATTATTATTTAGATATCACAAAATAGATCTATTGCAACATACTGATTGTTCACCATATTCATCATTTATGTAATCTCCAAATATCGCAATTATTAGATTTTTGAACCTACGATTTTTTATCGATTGTACAAAAGCGTCGCGGTCATTCCGCTGCAACGTCACCCGTCACCGAACCATCGTACATCACCGCACCGCACCATGCAGCTGACTGAAATTACGAAGTAGGTACGGAAGTATTTTTGAACTACTCGGTAGGCATGGTCTTTCTTATGCTTTGTTTATCGCCGACAGAACAAGCCGATATTCTTTGATGGTATCCGACACAAGCGAAATTAAATACTAATTTTAGTAGGTACGTGAACGTTAAAGAAGCCGACGGTGACAGTTCGCACACATACTTCCCGGAAGGAAGAAAGAGTAAGCGTGTCGTCGATTAATACGAAAGGAAGAGATAGCACAACAGACGCTGACGCCGCCGCCACTCCCCGCCGCCCGCCGCCCGCCGCTCGCCACCGCAGCCCGCTGCGAGTGATTGTATGCCTACAAAGTAATTCAGTCGGCGCCGGCGCGTTTGATGATCCGATGACGACAAAGCGTTGCAGCACGGCGCTTTTGTACAATCGAAAAATTCGTAGGTTCAAAAATCTAATAATTGCGCTATTTGGAGAATACTTCTGTGATGATTATAGGGCTCTGCTACGTCACTACGAGCTTAGTGGAAAACAACAAGTACGCCGCAACAGATCTAAGTAGATACCTAAGTGATTCCGTTTTAAAGTCTCCAACCAAACAGTGTTGTTGATACTGATTTCGTGTAAATAAGTGTCTCGTAAAGCAGTAACTTCAAGTGAATACGTAAGTGATGTGATCTCAAGGACAAGAGTTATTTACAAATGTTTGTCAAATCTTATTCTAATTTATTGGTAAGTAATTAAGTATTCAATTAATTAAAGTCGTTGTAGGTACTTATGTGTGGTTCAAACTTTTCAACATGCCATGTTTCTGTAATGACCTTTGTACATTAATGCAAGCCTATGCCTACGTAGTACCTACATGCTATCAATTTAACGTAATTATTGACCATAGCATTACACTAATTTGTCAGTCCAAAGCCCGGTTTATGCGTGATGGGAATTTCGAATCACAGATGATTTCGTGTAAAATTATAACATTTAATGATCCTGCAACTTTTTTATTAGTTAAGTTGTCATAAAGGATAGGTATACAACGTCACTATCTGTAGGTTTTCTGAATTTTGTCGTGGCCTTCTTTTACCTAGTAATTACCTACGGTCATGTGCCCCGGCTGCCCGGTGCGTTGACAGTTAGCGCGGGAAAAGGTCGTGCCAACTAAGTAGGTAGTGATAGCCTAGATGTATGACCGTTGGATTGAGTCAAAGGTCGCAAGTTCGAATCAACGACCACTACCACTATCTTTTCGAAGTCATGTGCGTATTATAAACTCATTATCACTTGCTTTTAACGGTGAAGGAAAACATGTGAGGAAATCAGCACACCTGAGAGATGTTCTCGATGGTGTGTAAAGCCATGTCAGTAACCTACGGGTGGTTTTAACTCTGAGACTAGGTTGTTCAGCAACCACACGATGAGAGAAGTAGGTAGTAACAGCTGACGCGACGAGGAGACGGGGTGGCGGCGGGGCGCGCGGGCTTGCGGGGGGGGGGGGGCATGTCGCGGTAGTTCCCTCCGCGCGGCTCGGGGACAGCATAATCAGTAAAGAGCAATAATCGAACATTATAATTTTTATTATTATTAATTTTAAGTGTGCTTTGGCAATTTATTTCCTTGTGCATTTGAATACTTATGACTTATACATCAACCCCTTAAAAGGAAATTACCTAATAAATTAGGACCTTATATACAGATATGTACGACATAGTTCCATGTTGCCCCTTTACATTATTACCCTCTTTTTTTGTAATATTTTCCAGTAATTAAGTATGTCGGTAGTTTTTTCCTTGAGTCATAATATGTATTGTACTTCGTTTTCATTCAGATTGCAATAACAAAAACACATAGAATCATATCGTCACGATAAAGTTATAAATGTGTGTATATGGCTAGAAAAATATTGTCGTGCGCAGGATTCCAACCTGCTCCAGGCGCTCTGACCGCTGAGCCAACTAGACCTCTGCTCACTTCCACATTTTAATGTCTTTTGGTTGCGGGTTTACAGGAAAAAACCGGCACGACTAAGTTTGCTGTTAATACAATGTCGTACTGATGCAATGACCTTAACAAATACAGATAAATCTTTGAGAGATGTCGAGATGGCTTAGCGGTCAGAGCGCCTCGAGTATTTATCCGGGAGAAGTAGGTTCGTATCCTGCTCACGCCTATAATTGTCTTTTCACGTTTACGAATCACGCCACGCATGCGTTAATGCTTTTCATAGATTTATCTGTAAGTATTCATATTGTCAATGTACACCTTAATGTACACAGTTGTACATTCACGTTTCACCGTTGCTGTCATTGATACCTATGATACAAGCCGGAGTTTGGAACTGTGTCATGTTAATGGCTATTGCCATTACATATAATGGCAATAGCCATTAACATGGCACAGTTCCAAACTCCGGCTTGTTACTGAGATACCAGAAACATTCAATAACACTGTCGGACCTGGGAATCCAACCTAGGACCTCATGCTCAGCTCATGATCATGTTTGCTTGCGAACACTAAACCAATAAGGCAGTTATAATAAGGTATTAAGGAGTGCAATTTAATAAATAATTATACACAAAATGTACCTACGTACTGCCAAATCTGTATGTGACGTCACCATAAACAAGAACATAATAATCAATAACGATAGTAGAATAACAGGCGCCCTTATCGCTTATAAAGCACTATAAAAGCTATATCTTAAAACATACAGCATAGAAACGTGTAATTTTTTTCAAATATCGTAAAAAATCTATGTATTTAATAAAAAAAAAACTGAATTACAAATTTTATCAAATTATTCAAACAAACCTAATCATAAATGTATGGCTGGAATAATATTTTGACCACAACAAAAACCTCAGACTTATAATACCCCTCCTTTTGCATCGGGGAGTTAAATAGGTGCGTGCTGCTATGTTAACATAATTTGAATCTACTCTAAATATTTTCAAATGTTAAGTATTTACCCGTCCGTTTGGGTTTCTGAAGACTAAGACATAAAAGCCGGATGTTGACTTAATGTGCTTTTATAGCATCCTTCAATATAACACTTATTTACAATGAAGGTTAAATTGTTTAATTGCGATTGTTTCAATCATCTACATCATTATAGTTCCAATCGTCTCATTCCGAAAAATCATGAAATGGTTATGATACAGATTCGTGCGAAGCGAACAGACTTGATCACAACACTGTGAACTATCATGTGAGGTATGAATGGTTCGGACACTTTGATATACTCATAATTAGATTGAGTATTTTATATCGAAAATAAGTTTTTTTTTGTCAATATTTCATACGTTTTCCACATTATTTGAGATAAAAAGCGACATTTGAATAAATCGATAACATACACACCCTCAAAAGAATCCTCAATTTCTTTTTTATAAATTTCGACAAATACTATATGAGAACATTAGAGCATAAAATTCCAAAAAACTTCGCGTTACTGTAATGCATCTGATACATCTACTTTGACTTCTCATTTAACTAAAAGTGTATAGGTAGTTTTTAAACTGATCTCTGACATGCATAAGGTGTTAGGAATTATAATTAGGTATTCAATTACCCTTTACCTTTTGAGTTGACTTGGCGTCTAAAACAGGTCCACTGTGATCCACTGTGCGTCGTAGCCCCGCTTGCTGGTACGCGAAGTGTATGAAAGATTGGTTGAGCGTTCTATCTACCTACTAAGTAAACGGCACCATTTCATTTTATATTCTTTAGCACTCATTTTATTACGACGTATCTAAAGTGATCCGAAGTTCGGGCTGTCGATAATATTAATGAAGATGAGGATATATTATGTAAGGTGACGTAATTCACTTTGATCCTCCTAGAATGCCGTTTTGTTTCGCTGCTGCACAGATTTTTTCAGTGAAACGGAGTAAATTTAGGGTTCAATAACACGGCATGAAACTCCTAGACCTAGACAGACCGATTAGGTACAATGTCTGCGATAAGATAGCGGCACTTACTAGATATATTTATTATTAATGATGTATCGCAGCAGTAGCGGCCAGCAGCGGCCGCGACGTGCTACAGGGATACGAAACCAAAACACATTGTTATTAGTTAAGTTTTGGTACATGAACCTTAAAAAAATGCGGACGTAACCTCGTTTATGTGTGGGTGAAGCTTGTAAAGTTGTAACGTCTACTATAAAGGTGCGATTGGTAAGTGTCGCCGTTTGTATTGACCATGCATGGCAAGCATTGACAAGTTGAAATTGTAGGACCTTGTATGTGTTTCAGTATTTTTTAGCTCTGTGTTCTTGTAGTTAATGTTATATAAATTGTAACATTGTTAAGAAATAATTAATTATAATTAATATTGATGAATGAGCATCACATTGCTTGTCACGAGTGAGAAAGCAAGCGTCTAACTGAACATGTGATTCAGCTGTTGCCTCGCAAATTAGCAGACACAATAGATTTTAATTGTTACAACGTATAATTCTGTACGTTGCTGAGCCGAAAGGATAGCTAGTATATTTTCTTTTCTTGTATATAATTAATATTTTTTGTTATTTAACAAATTATAAGCTGTGTTTATATAGGTATTTGTGCCTAGAATTGTTTTGTATTATTTAAATAAAACATTATTGTTTTAATGATTAATGAGAGATGAACAACGATTTACCTTTATAGAATTAGAAAATAAGGCTTTTTATATGTATATTTTTGTACAAGTCGCCTCGCAACATTAGTTGGGTATGTGCCTACAGTTTTGTAAATTGGTAGGTAGGTCTACTTAGCTTTATATAAAAAGACTATATCAAAGTGTAGGCGGATTTACATTTGGCAGATTTTTTTTATTAAAGCAATTTGGCATGTAAAATGTAATTGAAGTAATACAAAACCTCAGACACCGCATTCGCAACTAGTTCTATTGTAATAAATTGGTCAAGCAATCAAGAAAGTCATTATTTATTTTTATAAATCATTATCGGATGTATTTGCAATGGCAACCAGACCAGTCCGTGTCTGCCCCATTTTACCGCGGGGAGGTAAGGCTTGTGAATGATAACAACGTCATCAACTGTTATATTTTTATAAATCATTATCGGATGTATTTGCAATGGCAACCAGACCAGTCCGTGTCTGCCCCATTTTACCGCGGGGAGGTAAGGCTCGTGAATGATAACAACGTCATCAACTGTTATATTTTCGTGAGGACTTTGCCGTTAGCTCCTTGCTGATAGTTGTGCGAGATATTCGTATTGCCACCTCTTCCAAATATATTCATGTATTCTCTGCGTTTTCTTTCAACTTGCTCAGTGTCTAAAATGGTCAGTATAGAGCCACTGCTTAGAAAATGTGTAGGTGTTAGATAGTTTATATCGTCTGGAGCTACTGTGAGTGCGCATAGCGGCCGACTGGTAATACATTGTTCGGGTTGGGCGAGTAACGTGCTGTACTCCTCGAATGTGAGTTTCTGATCGCCAACAACACGCCGAAGATGATGTTTTAGGCTTTTTACCGCTGCTTCTCATAAACCTGCGCTCGGCCCAGCAGGGGCGTTAAAATGCCACTGAATTCCCATCTAATTATTGAAATCAGATGGGACTAAGCTGTTGCGTCAGTCATTAGCAGACACAATAGATTTTTATTGTTACAACGTACAGATCTGTACGTTACTGAGCCGAAAGGTTAATCGCGCCAAAAATATAATATTTATTTACCTCGACGTTTCGATCAAGTTGCATTGATCGTGGTCACGAGTAAACTGGAGAATGCGGGTGTCCGCGTCGGAAACAGTGGTCTTGGCATCCACCCATACTTGATCTTGTAAATCAGTGTTAATGTTAAAATCGCGAAACACGACACTCACGACATCTATCAACTCCGTTGCAAATGATTTTCGCGAACATTAGCTAATGAGGTTCCAAGCCGCCGCTAACTTAAATCCGTCTCCTGGTTAAAATTAAAAAACTTGCTAGATCCGTACTAATTCTAGGTCTAAGTTCTGTTGGGAACATTCGAGTCGGGCGTCCTTTTGAAGTGTTGTTAGAAACCGTGGGACCCATCTTGTACGGACTTTATTTATTCAGCTATCCGGGAAACTAGGTAACTAACTAGTCACTCGCCTATCTGCCAAAATAAATTGTACTTTCTTACGGGGCGTCCTGCGTGAGCGCCGAACGCGACACGATGCAATGTGACGCGATGCTACGCGCTATAAATGTCCTACGTGATTTTGGTCATTACTTCTCGAATCATGGGGAAGTACAGTGCAAATTTGCTTGTAAGTTTATTCTTAATGTACATACTTAAAAACATATTGTTCGCGCGTATATCATCACGCTCCTTAAACCAGTTGCCGGAGGGGCACGCAGGGTGCGCGGAGGGGCGGCGTCGCCAGCGCGGCCGTTGCCTCAGGAGGCAGGGCACTCGTCTCAGCCGTCCGACAAGACGGACGTGTATGTGATATACTGTATCTTCGTTTATTATACCTACGTTTCGCAATATACATCGTTGTTACCATCATCTCCGAATTTAATTTACACCTTATGTCGTCGCTGACACATATTCTTAAAACACACAGAAAGAAAACAAATATATTATTTTTACAACGGAACACATTTGGCGAGTTCCATCATTTATATCCAAAATTAAGAAACGATTCTAAAATGTTCAAATAATATTGTGGCGTATTACCGTCTAGTTTCGGTTAGGTACATTATTGCTGCTATTAAGTCTGAATTTAAACTAAAAACAACAAACAAACAGAAACCTATTGTTATTAAAGAAAGGTACCTACGTGGTGTCGCGTCTGTCGCTCACAGAACAAGAGCGCGTGACGTGGCGTGTCGCCGCAGTGCCGCAGCCCGCTACCGGCCGCAGCCCGCTACAGGCCGCAGCCCGCTACAGGCCGCAGCCCGCTACCGGCCGCAGCCCGCTACAGGCCGCAGCCCGCTACAGGCCGCAGCCCGCTACCGGCCGCAGCCCGCTACAGGCCGCAGCCCGCTACAGGCCGCAGCCCGCTACCGGCCGCAGCACGGTTTGCCGTTGTTTGTATCGTGTGCATCGCGTCGGCAGCGTCGTCGCGTCGTATTCGTCGCTCACGTCGTCACAGGTGTCTTCTATAGACTTTCTTCCACATTGAACTGCTTTCTCCAAAATTGGATTTTATATTCATGAGGGCGCAGACCCCTATATAGGTACTGCTGCCATGCGTTCAAATATTTCCTTAGGCTTCTTTCCCCCTTTAGTGAGGAATTTTATAACCGATCGCTGCTCTAAATCGAGCAATATTTTTGTAGACTCAGACATCGATGCACTTGCGATGTTCTCACTCTGAAAGTATTGATCGCACTGATTTGAAATTTCGTACGCGTCACACGCAGGAACCAGAAACAAGTATACGCATGAAGATGTCTGGACTTGTTCAGCGGTGCCCTTTACCCTTAGTTAGATATATTAATGAACACTACATATGTACAAGATAAATCTTTGAAAATCTCTTTTTTCATTTAATATAATAACTACGTATGTAATCTAATAATTTTACATGGATAAAAACATTAAACCTATTTCTTATTCTCAAACAATTATTCAATTAATTACTCATTAACCTTATGTTCTTTTTCTCCAGTCTGGAAACAGGCATGTCATTCCGCTACCGAAACCAAAATCCGTCGGCATTATCTACACAAAATCAACAAATCTCTATTTTTTACGTCGTATTCTTTGTTTCTTTTTCCAATCCTGTTTCCATCCAGTCTTAGTCGTAGCACCACTACTGCACTTCTCAAAGTACCTTACACGTTATACTTGATTTCAGTGGATTGTAATATACTGGACATACTTAAATCTACTTATAAATTTCTCTCAATCTTCTAAAGATTTACTATTCCGATTCCATTTCCTATTAGCCGACGCTGACTATTGCTGCTAAGTCAAAGTCAAATCATTTATCCCAATTAGACCATATAAAGGTACTTTAGAAAGTCAAGAAATGCCGCGTTCCAAAATAAAGATTCTTATGGAGAAGAACGGGCAAGAAACTCCATCATATGAATCGTAACCTGGATTCTATTAGTGCATGGACTAGGTTATATGGATTACAAATAAATCTTACTGAATCCCAGGCCATGATCATTGGCCCCCCCCCAGGGGTTCCACCTTGTCGTGTTAGGGGGGCTCTAGTAGCCGTGGCTTGGTCACCCACGGTGAAGCTAACGGAACCCGAGGAGGGCCGCTCCTCAGGGCTTTGCCTTCAAGCCCATGTTGGAGCGGCGCCGGCGTAGGTTGCGGGCCTTATGGGGGGTGTCGCAACTGAGGTGGGCTGCGGCGTCGTATGGGCGGCACCGCAGCTGAGGGATGGGGGCCGCGGTGGGAGAGGAGTGCCGGTATGTCGATGCGCCGCTCTCCCTACCTACCGCGGCCTTGACGGGGCCGCCACCGTTGGATGGCGGACGCGGTGGGGCCGCAGGGGAAGAGGAGTGCCGGTATTGCGAGGCGCCGCTCTCCCTATCCTCTGCGGCCGTAGTGGCAGGCGGCGGGGCCACAGACCTGACCCGTCGCAGGGGACCTTGAGCGTCCAGACACGGGGTTGTCTGGCACCCATTGCACATGGTCTCCGAGGTGGTTGCGGCACGCCATTAGTCTGGTGTGCCGCAGGGGGGGGGTGCAATACCCAACCCCGTGAGGGAGTCCGGCAACGGACGGCTGCGGGCGGGTTCGCGGTTGTGTGCGAGAGCGTTCCCGCGTCCCGCCTTCAAGCAGCTGAGGAGGTATACTGTGGAGTTTTAGTGGGTTCGAGTCCCACATAACCGCTCTGTCTCCCCATGTCAGAGCGGTATGCGAGGGCATTTCTCCACTGATCATTGGTGGCAGGTATGTTCGCAGTGCCCTAGACGCGTCGGGTCTGCTGACGTTACTTCTTGAAGGTATCCCCATTATGTCGATACCACTGAAAATCTAAGATTATTCAAATTGCTGGACTGATTCGAACCTCTCTTGGCGGGCTCATGTCAGTGAGGTCAGTCGAAAGGTAGGTACTCGTACACTTTCACTCGCTAAAGTCCGTCCAGAATGTATAGCCCTTCCAAACTAAGATTTCTCTTGTCCAATACTTCATTCAGCCTAGCCGCCGTTGAGGATCTTCTAAATAAAGTTGACCGCTTTTATATTTTTTGTTTTTTTTTTTTTTTGAATTAAAGCATTTATTGGTTTGAACACATCATACATAATAATTAAACCCACCAAACTGTGTGTCAGTTTGTCGGTGGGAATAGCGCTCAATAAACATCTGGTTTAGGTTAACATAACATAGAACATGGTTTAATTGGTAGCAACTTAAAAGGTAAATCAATAGTCGTTATCAATTTAAATTTATACTGGAATTGGTAAGTAACATATTTTTTAACTTATTTTACTTGTTTTATTTGGGATTTTCCTTAGCCAATCATTACTGTTATATAACGTAGGGATCATATACTTATTGGTTCTCTTACCATAATAATTCTTTATTGGTTGACGGACCACTTTCTGTTCTGTTACACATCTTGTGTTGTAAATATTTTGTACTTTTATTTTATTGCTATCATTGTAAAATTGTTCAAGAACCATCAAGTATTTGACCCTTTCGTGAACAGGGAGTATTTTACATAACAGAAACAGTTTTTCATAATTATCTTTACATGTGTGTTTTGTCTTAGGGGTAACAAGGTATTTCATAAAACGGGTTTGCAGAGACCTAATATTATTTAAATAAGTCTTGAATGTACGACCATATACACATAGTCCATAACTTATTAAAGACTCAACTAAAGCGAAGTAAACAACACGTAATGTTTTTCTATTTAAAGTATAAAACTTACTAAGTACTGTTCTGAGCTTTGTGCACACTGTATCAACTGCGTCTTCCAGTTAGCATTACAATCCACCAATAGACCCAGGTACTTAAATGTTTTGACGTATTCTAAGTTTTGGCAGACACAGTTAATATTCATCGCGTGCAAGCACTGGAATGTGTGACCCCGTACATTTATGTCTGCAGTAGCGATATTCTTTGCTACTAGTTTATTTTGTCTTTGGTCTACGCAAGTTCTATCTCGTGGCTAAGTAACAGCCGCACAGATCGATCGATGGAGGTTAAGCTGCGCTTGCCGCGGTCGGTCTGTGGATGGGTGACCATCATTTCATACAGAGACCCCTCCGTGCCTCGGAGAGCACGTTAAGCCGTCGGTCCCGGTTGTCAAATTAAGATCTGTGACAACCGTTACGGGTAGTCAGAGGCGTGAAAGTCTGACAATCAGTCATACCACGAGATATCGTGTTACCCAGTAACTGGGTTGTGGAGGTCAGATAGGCAGTCGCTCCATGTAAAATACTGGTATTAAGCTGCATCCGGTTTGACTGGAAGCCGACCCCAATGTAATTGGGAAAAAGCTAGGCAGATAGGTCTACGCAAGTTCTATCACGTTTCTCACTTTCGCCACGGACTCAAGTTCAAGGCTCCCTTTTCGACTTTGCAAAAGAACTCGGATATTAGGTACGTCTCCTCTTCAACGAACTCGTAGCTCTCCTATCTGCTAGAATATTTTTCCTATGCACATAGTCTCATATCATCGTAGTCTTTCTGATGCTCCATAAAGGTCCCACCTCAGATCTCTTCTTACATTCCCATCGCATAAAACAGATTTTTATTCCTACTCCTTTGTTCATGCAGTGACATTGTGGAACTCACTTCCGAACCTAATCTAACATACGTAATTCGTAACAGTTGAGCTGTCAACTGTTTTTCATCCCCATCAGATTAAGACACGTCAATCACGCGTCATGCAAGAAATGAAAGATATGGGTTTTATTTAATCGAGAAAAAAGAGGATAAATATGATGAATGATCAATACACAATAAAACAAAGGTATTACCTACTCAAAAATACTGAATACTAATAAATAAAAAATCAATAGTAAAAGAAACATTTTTATTAATGATATATTTCTTTGTAAAGAAACAACTTCGCCTCGTGTGCTGCGCGCGACCTAAAAACAAACCACCACAAAATAGTCTTAATCAAATAAATAATAGGAATTCGCTGTCTCTAGACTACGCCAACAATTTAACGTACTGATAGCCTTTAGAGGTTTATTTTGATTAGCTCTATAAACATGGCACGGGTACAGTACAGATGAACAGTTTATATACTCTTATTTCCGCGACTCGTTATTAATCCAGTGAATAACAGTAGTTGAATCACTCCCAAAATATCTTTTCACCTTATATCTTTGGTTGTAATCTATGCTGTTTCTGTATTGTGACTGTAGGCCGCCGTGCTATATCAGTGAAGTTGAATGAACTACATGTTTGCAAATAAAAAAAAAATTATGAACAATGACAGCTCACACAAAATTCAAGTGGTAGCCTATATATTTTGACCACTCTGGATGGCTTACAACAATATGAATACTATGTCTGGGAACATAAAATGAAATCTATGTTTTACCCATGATTTTGACTACTTTGGAAGCTCCGATCTCTCTGACGCTGACTGTACAGTTGTACATATGTACTTAAGTCTGCATTTCACCGATGCAGTTATTAAGTCCCATGTAATTGTTAAAGATAAATCTTTGAAAAGCATTAACGCATGCTTAGCTTTATCCTGTTTGCGACCGTATTCATTTTCCATTTAATAACTTTAAAGTGTTGATCCCAACTGATCACAATTCTAAACTCCATGCTGCTACTGAGAATTTCCTACCAGAAAAACCTAATAAGACCACGTCACGTCACGTCAGACAATTCTGAATAGGATAAATGCGTAATTTGTAAATATTCCACGTGATATGTTTATATCACAAATATTTTACAAAGTATGTACATAAACTTTTGTAAAATGTCGGTTAGTATGTGTGTGACGTCAGCAGTCCAGGTCTAGGCCGAGCGCGCGGCAGAAGGCGGCCACCAGAGCCTCGGCACGGTCCAGCCGTACTTCGGATAGTATAGGTGTGTGACGTCAGCAGTCCAGGTCTAGGCCGAGCGCGCGGCAGAAGGCGGTCACCAGAGCCTCGGCACGGTCCAGCCGTGCATCGGATAGTATATGTGTGACGTCAGCGGGCATTGCGTCGGACGGCAGGAGCTGGTCGGAGCCGGCGCGCGCGTGCAGTGCGGTGCCGAGCGCGTCGTGCAAAGGGTCGCGGCCGGCGCGCGCGGCCAGGGCGGGGCCGAGCGCGCCGAGCGCAGCTGCGAAGGCTTCCGCGTGCTCCACGGCGCGCTGCTCGTCCGCCTCGTCATCCGAGGCCGAGCCGGACGAGTCGGACGCCGCGTCTGTCGCAAACAACGTCAACATTAAAACAGCTGATGTGATGACTGGGTCAGAGACTGAATCAGTCCGTACCGATATTGAAGGATCAGAAGTTTTGAATATAATTGTTTTTTACATTAACACTGATATAAGCGAATAAAACAGAAGCAATAGATCAGAATAAAATGTAACAACCACTCCGGTAAACTCTGCATGCACACAAAATGTTGTCGTAACATACAAAACAGAAATAGAAATAAAACGACGATCTACATTATCAAAGTTACACATTACTAAGTTACTAAATTATAACAATTTTAACAAAATCAAACTAGGCAATACAAAAATAGGTAATAGCTATGTAGTCTTTATTGACCCATCTCCAGTGATATAATGCAGGGCTAAGAAACTCAATGTTCGGGGAGATACTTATAAAAACTGGCTTTCAATTTGCCTAAACCATCAAAATGGATGTCTATCCGATCACTGCAACCGTTCACAACCCAACAAAACCTCGCGTAGAGAGCACCCAGAACTGTTCTTCTCTGCGGAGGACAGAGTGGCGTTATAGGACTCTCGAGGGGGGCACGGAAGTTAAAATTTATTTAATATTTGCGGACAGTCGATTTTATGGGTCATAACTTTGCACACAAACATCGCGTCATTCAGACGTCGACGTTTGTCCAGAGAAACCGTATCAAAGTGTTAGAGCCTATCATTGTATGAACGTATTTTCTTGGACAAATCGCTAGCACGGGCCAGGTGCCCCAGAAAACGTTATTGTACACCCTCAAGACGCAATGAGCGAGTAGCATAGTGTGGTCGCCAGACCACGCTACAATACTCTTCTTCTTTTTGTTCTGCCTCTTTTCAATTGTTTCTGATAACAAAACCCAGCATTTTGGAAGACTCTTTCACAATATTATCTATGTAAGAGATAAAAGTTAATTTCCGATCAAACATAACACCAAGGTCTTTTATTGTGTCCAATTCCTTTATTTTTCTCCGTCAATTTAATAATCCTGGTTAATGAAATGATGTTTCCTGGTAAATTTTATACGGTAACATTAGGATTTAGAAGTATCTGGTTTATTTGGCACCATATCACCAATTCATCCAAATCAATTAGTAATTCAGATGCGTCATTTTTGGTTTTAACAATTTTGACGAATTTTAATTCATCGGCAAACATAAAAATTTCAAAGTAGCGAAAGCAGTTCGGAATATCATTAAAAAAAAAAGTTGATTAAGACCGGCCCTAAATGAGACCCTTGTGGCACGCGTATTAATACTAATTTGAACAAAAAATTGTTCAAATATTTTAAAAAAGTCAGTTAAACGGCGGCTAACAGAAACTGCAGTGCCTACAAGTATTTGCGATGCCCAGAATTATATTTTACATTTTTTTTTTATCTGCACCGGCTGACGATTTTACTGTATGCTTCGACTAAACATAACATTAATGGATGGGATCTATATGAATGATCGATAGGAAAGAGTGCTAGTTATAAGCAACCGGTGAACGAAGCGCTACACAATTCCATGAATTATCGGAAAGTGGCTGGTGTTCATGAGGGGTATTGATACCAACACCTAGGTGTGATCGCGAGATGTTGCTGTTGGAGAGCGGTGTACACTCATTCAGTTTGATGTGCAGGCGCATTATAATCGTCAAACATACAGGTATTTGTAATTTGTGTTAAATGGTCTGACAATACGGTACATAATGGCCTCTCTTAAAAATTTGCTGTCATAGAGCCTTGGTTTGAAATCAAAGGTGTTTTAGCTCCAATAATTTTTCCACCTTAAAAAGGACATTAAACAACTCTTTGTCTTTACGAGGATCCAGGCTTTCCCTAGACACGGACACGTCGATTATCTGGGTGAGTACTAATCGGGGTTTTGTTAACGAAAAGGCAATTTTCCCATACGTCTTTGACCTCGTCTTCTTCACTTTAACGCTGCCACCTCCATTATAATCCGCGTTGTAGTCTTTGCCGTGCAATCAGTAGTGCTCATTGCTCGTAATCCAAACTGGTGTAAAGTATTCCGAATGGTTTGAGTGCTAATGACACGTCCGATGGTGGCTTGCAACTGTGATCTAATTTGAGTGGCATTGACTGTTGGATCACGGGTAGTCAGTCATCAGTCGGTGTGGGGTAACGCTTCTGAACAGCAGTAAGAACAGTTGGCCGGCCACTACGAGTTCAATCAGCAACGCGTTTACGACGCAGGTTGGAGAGACAGACTCTGTGCGCTATTTCTCTCGTAGTAACCTTCTTCACTCAAAGTTCTTACTCGCATAACTTCCTATAATTTTGTGGCATTTTGAATTTAATAATAATAACACCGTTACAGTCTGTTACATACATCCACTAAAATATCTTGCGAGCAGAAACAGCAGGAATAAGCGTCAAAAAGGACATTTTTTTTTTATGATTTTCTAATTTTCATGAAATTCTTAAAAATAGATTGAACACACTACAAAACTTTCAGCTTAATAGTACATTATGATACAAGTGCCCTAAGTTGGTCATTAAAGTCGAGGTTGAATCGCTAACCGAGCCTTGGCGAGGGTAGCTATCACCGACCGAGACTTGTTGACCATTTGGGCACGCGGCTCATACGACGTTTATCAACACTCTTGTGAGGAAAAAAGAATACAATAACATTTTGTAAATATATTCAACTATTTACATTTTTTTATTAAGATGGCGAACGTCAGGAAAAACAAAAACCAATAATACACGCGATTAATCCGGTTAAAAGTTGTTTCATTATAATGTGATCGCGAAAACCTAAGATATTATATGCTAGTTTCTTAAATATTATTAATATTTGTTTCATGGGTACTGCTACCTTTTTCAGCAGGGCTGTTTACAGAAGTAAGAAGCAATAAACTCACATATCTCCGTTCCATCTGATGATGCAGCTGTACCATCCATCATAGATAAAAGATACGAGCTGGATCTACCACCTCTTCTAGTTTTAAAATAGGTCCAAAAAGATTTGGGGTTATTGTTTAGTATGTTCAGGTTTTTTTAAATATTTATTATAGCCAATCATAGCAAGTGCATCACTGCGTTGACTGATTATTTTCAACTCAATCTTGTCTAACGCGTGATGGTAAGTAGGGTAGGGCGGGGCTAGTTATATGGGGCTAGTTATATATAGGGGCAAGTTGGGCAATCGACATATCTCGCAAACTATTCACATAGCATTCACAATACGCATAGGCATCGTATGGCGGAAAGAAGGAGTCGTGGGAGGGGTAATCACCACGCGATTGCTAGTGGCAGCTGGACGAACGAGTGAAGCTCCCGTGCTTTATGTTAATTTTGTGATCAAAAAGTAAAAACATCGTTTATCGCAAGCGTTTTCGTCTGTATTAGTCAATTGTTATCTGTTTTCAATCAGGTAAGTGTTAATCTTCCAGAGAATTATTGTACTTTTGATATGTAGAGAGGTTCTGGGTATAATTCTTACGATTTATTTATAACCTCGCTTTTGTTTTAAAATTACGGGTTGGGGTTAGTTGCTCAACTTACCCCACGACTTTAACAACTTAAGTAATGAATGTTTTATTTTTTGTTAGGATGCGGACTTACAAGAGGAAGACTACAAGATGTTCTTACACTACTAAAGATTTAAAAAATGCTGCAAAGGCTGTCAACGATGAAGGAAAAAGTGTTAATGCCGCCGCTAAAGAATTCGGTATCAAACAGATGACTTTGACAAGATTTTTGAAGAACTTAAATGAAGGTGGTGATTCGTCCATGGGCTATGCAACACCGAGGCAAGGATTTTCTACTACACACGAAGACTCTCTGAAAAAATACTTGCTACAAATGGCATCAATCTTCTATGGATATTCTCCAAAAGACGTCCGTCGCCTTATTTATGAATGTGCTGCTAAATTTGGCATTGAAATTCCACCCAGCTGAACTGCAAATAAGATGGCCGGAAAAGAATGGCTTAAGATGTTTTTAAAACGAAATCCGGAGCAATCCATACGAAAACCAGAACCCACCAGCCTTGGTAGGGCAACATAATTTAATGCACAGAATGTTAGTTTTTTTTTGAGAAATTAGCGAAAGTAATGGATAGATATGGATTTACAGCGGCAGATATTTGGAATATAGATGAGACAACTAAAAAACTATAAATAAAGAGCTGATTGTTAAACACATATTTTTATTCATCTCTAGTCAACATTGAACCCATGGTTTGGTTAGAAATTCTTAATGCTCAATTTGCCCCATATCCTTGCTCAACTTACCTCACCTATGGGGTACATTGCGCGTACTTGACTTTCTGCATTTAAACAGCTGTAGCTCTTAAATTCGACTTGTTACAAAAAAAATACTATGGACACTTTTGCTAAGGGATAAATCACTAATCCATCAAGCCGCATAACAACTCATTGAGACTTACTATTGAGAAGCTATATCCGCTCAAGTGAAAAATTGCTCAACTAGCCCCGCCCTTGTAACGTTTCCTAGTCTTATTTTTGTGATTAATATTATAATTAGTTTTGTTAAACCACTTACTATTTTTGGGTATTTAAATAGGAATAAATCTTTGAATGGCACCATTCATGATGTCATAAAAAACCTGTACCATATCATTAACGTCATGTTATCCCTTAAATAATTATAAACCTGTACCATATCATTAACGTCATGTTATCCCTTAAATAATTATAAACCTGTACCATATCATTAACGTCATGTTATCCCTTAAATAATTCTTCCATCCCATTCTTTTAGGTATTTTTTAATCAGTATCTAGCTTGTTTTGCGGAGGTCACGTAACTCATTTGTAATATTATATGGAAGCTTGGCTTCTTTTTTAAGACAATTATTTATATTTAGGGGTGGATGATACTGATTGATATTACATAAGGAGCCAATACTTTTACATACATTACACAGTGGACGATCAGTTAACACAAGACCTAGTATGCGAGAGGAGGCATTATATACGTTATTACATTGACTGAGTTTATAACATAATTATGTGAAATCCAATAGAGCTTCACAGTTATTAGGCATTACCAGAAAAGCTTTTTTGCATCATTGAAGTTTTATATTTTATGGGACATAATCAGATAACTTGTTAACATATTGGTAGCGTAATGGAGTTTTTAACACACTTGCTCGTAAAGTGGCACCTCTGCATTGCACCGCTTTTAGGTTCATAGTGAGGCTTATTAAGCTGTTGGCTCGCTAATTAGCAAACACAATAGATTTTTATTTTTATGAAGTATAATTTTGTATATGGCTGAGCGGAAGGTGAACGAGTGCGTTAAGCGTTTTTTCATTTTTACCGCATAAGTGCGATAATTTAAATAAAATAAAAACAGTGTGACTCATTTCGTTTACTTTTAAACCTCAGAAAAGAGTTTCGCCGTTTCTAATCTCCTTGATGAGATTTAAAAAAATATTTACTGTACTAATTTATATATTACTAATAAACATTTCAAGTCTTCAAATTAATTCTTTTAGTCAACAAATTAACATTAAGGCCCTACCCTAGGCGAGCGACCTTGGACGAATGGGTGGACACTTCCACTTCCTCGCCCCGCAATACCCGCACCGAAAGATTGAGAGCGCCGCACGGCGCGGCTCTAGTTTACAAGATTGCATACGCTCCAGTACCACAGAGTGGAGTTACAGAGTTTCACTACTAATGCTTAGTGCCAGGGTGGTACTTTCATTATAAAAAAAGTATTAATTTAATTTATAAATGACACTCGTAGCCAGGACGTTCGTAAGGGATTCATGTTTTGATGTCTATTTGACCACATGAGTAAGCAAATTTTTGAAGGCTTATATTTTCGACACTATTGGGCGCAGACCCATCGTTTGCCTTCATATTTCGGCGATCTGTGTCATGACCAATTTTGTCCTCTCCTGATCACTGCACCGATGAGGTCATGGTGCAGTGATGGCGCTTCAACGTCGGCTCCCGGCCTATACTTTACTGCAATACTTCCGACGCAGATACTTCCTGAAACACCCATGGTCCGAGAGCATCTGCATCCTCCTCTTTCCTGCCACTCTACCATTGCATAGTGCCGCTGTTGTCTCAAAAATGATCATGGCCCTGGGATTTAGTAGGATTTATTTGTAGGCCATAAGACCTAGCCTATGCACTAATAGAATTCCGGTTACCATTCATAATATTCATATACGCAATAGCGGAGTCAGCGTTGGCCAATTGGAAATGTCGTTAAAACTGCAAATCATCTGCGCACAGATGGAAGTGAGAAGATATAACTCATGAGAACTGAGTTAATAAAGGCCTCTTAAGAAGATAATGAGAAATATATAGATTTAACTAGACCCAGTAGAATATCAAAATCCACTGAATTGAAGGTGCTGAAATCAACTAAAACAGGATTAGAGAGGGACTTTATTCTCTATAGCCCAGGATATCATGAATGACTTGTAGAATTGCAATAGCAGTGCTGTGACCTGGACAAAAGCCGGATTGGAAGGGGGAGACAAAGATTCCGACGTAAAAAAAAAGATTTGTCTATGAACAATGTGCTCAGAACTTTAGAAAATAAATAAATAATGGAAATAGGTCTTTATGAGATAATGCTGTAGGATTGGACCTTTTAGTTAACGGAAAGATGAATGGGGCCTGTTTGCAGACTGAAGAATTAATTCTAATAAGAAATATACCATTTTATAGGTACATACTACAAGATATCCCATTTTTTTAAATAAAGCGCATTACACATTTATTTCTCTTGAAATCAAAATGTAACACGCTTTTATTTAAAACAACCATAACATAAAACTGTCCTGAGCAACGCCGCGTATAGCCGAACGGGTCGTAGAATGATATGTAACCCGGTAAAGTGTCGCAAAACAATTGGTAGGAGATCGTACAGTTTTATGGGGCCCTACATATATAGGAAAATTAACTTAAAGCATGATAGTACAACAAAAAAAGTTAAGTTGCAAAAGTAAAATATATAAATGGCTACTCGAGCTAAATTATGATAGCACAGAAGAATTTTATTTATTTTAAAAATGATACAGTAATAGTAATGGACACACATTTACACATTTCTATAATAACTTTCGTGAGGCATATTCATATAACTTATTGTTCACCGGTTACTACTCACGTACATTCTTCGGGTTTGCCCGACTAGTTTCTTCGTATGTCTGACTCGCGACATAGCCGCGGACTCAGCTCATGACTAAGGGCTCCGTTCGAGTTCGAAACTAGTCGGGCAAACCCGAAGAATGTACGTGAGTAGTAACCGGTGAACAATAACTAACACATTTACACAGACATACAAACACACACACAGACATACACCATGTATTTTAGTTTTTTGTTTTTCTAAACTTTATCATTGTTTTCTTAAATGTAAACGGATTGCAAGAGACTAGATCCCACAACACAGGGAATCCTAGTGTTGGGTCTAGGGAATAAAGTTATGTATGTGACTTTTTGAGGCATCAAATAAATAATTATTATTTTATTAAAAAAATTGGGATATAATGTACCTATAAAATGATATATATCTTATCAGAATTAAATTATTTTAACTTTTTAGTACTTTTTATTAACAAGTATTAGCTTGTCTTGAACAAAAAAAAATTATTTCTTTATTTTTGATTTTAACTTATTTGTATTTATGATTCGGGATTTTTATTTCCCACGAGTATAGGACATACACGGTCCATCCCCCCAGAGGCTCATTGTAGGGGGATAAGGGCTTCAGTACAACAGGGTTGGCCCTGGTACCCTGAGGCGCAACGTAAGCGATATGACATGTTGATATACAGATACACCCTCATACCATTCAGCCCTCGGCATTCCATATAATCAAATAAACAATCACATTCATATCAAATGGAAAGAACTTATTTTACCAAATATGATGGGGTTGCATGTGGATAACATTTAGGATCAAAGTACTCGTCAAGACGAATCAAACGAGCCCAAACTCGTAGGGTTATGTCGTTTAATAACGGAGTTCCTACGGCCAGCTCCGAGCTACAACATCAGACCCTTGATACTGATGTGTACCTCCTTGTTCGGCTCTCGTTCGAGGAGTGGTCGCGTATCAACCACCATATTTTATTGATATAAAATATACGAAATAACGTGTTTAATTTATATCATTGGCGACGAGTAGGTAGGTCGGGTCTGGGCAGTTGCATCAACTCTTCAACTATCGTACTCCCCAAATCTATCCACTCCACTTAGAGTAGAATAGATTTCTTCTGGATCTACGTGCTCCATCCTCGGCCACGCCGTCGCTTACCATCAGGAGTGTTGGTGGCCAAACATACATCGGATAAAAACAATAAGTATACTTTTTTATTTATCAATAAAGATTAATGAAAAAAAGTATACTTATAGTTTTAATTCATATAAAATAATTATATTATGTATATGTATTTTATACCACACATTATATATTATTCATAGTATATACGAAAACCGGACACGGCTCAAATATTTTCATTTTAAGATCAGAATCGGTACAAAACATTTTAAGAATATCTCGGTCCCTAGGTTCTGGAGAATCCGGACGACGGAGACGGCGCGGGGTCAGCGCGAGGCCAGCGCGGGTTGAGTGCACTGCGGCTGAATTGACATGGCGCCCGGTATTCAATCAGCTGGTTCGCGTACCTAATGTGTCCAACATATAGATATTTTTTTTGTATAAATTGGTGAAAATATAACTTCCTGTAAAAATTGTTTCAATCGATTCTATTACTGATTCTCAACAAACTAGTTTCAGGTTTCGTATTTACTATGAATAACCCTGTGTAGAGTAGATATACGGTGACGTGATAGATATTTTTATTTCAAGTAATAATTACCTTTTAAACTACAACACTACTCCAACACTAGGTTTTAAGTTACTTTTAAGGGTTTTTTTTTTTCTGTAGCGATTCTTATTGTTTGATGTTGCAATAAAGGTTATTTTTCTTTCTTTACAATTAACCTGTTCTATTTTATGCCTTTATTTACAAAAACAATAACCCCATACTTTTTCCGAAAGCTAAATAAATTGCTAATCAAATGGTATACCATAGTCATACTCTTGCCATTGAATAAATATGGTAAAAGTCTTTTCATGGAACTTTTTTAAGAGGTGCGATTTTTGTGACGTGTATATTCAAAATGTTATCACCACACTACTGACAAGCACTCTGTGATCATGAACGCAACACGAGTCGTGGTGAATGTGTTGTTGCGCCGAGAACGACACAACACAACAAGCTTCGTTAACTACATACTTATTAAAAAATATATATAGCAATACTATAGCTGAAAATATTTGACTCGTGTCTCAGGTTTCGTATATACTAGGAATAACCCTGTATATTTTAGAAATTACTGTCGTACTTCATCCGTATTTTATATACTTAGAATACCGGAATGCCGTATATTACGGCATTTGCCGTATAGAACAATGCTGATGAACTGACCGAGCGGTGGAGGCAGAGGCGCGGCTCTGCGTGCGCGGTCCGTGCGCACGAGGCCGCGCCACACGTGCGCGTGCAGCGCGGCCCGCGCGCGGCCCAGGCCGGCGCCGGGCGCCAGCAGGCCGGCGCCGGGCGCCAGCAGGCCGGCGCCGGGCGCCAGCAGGCCGGCGGCCGGCGCGGCCCCGCGCAGCGCCACCAGCTCGGCGCGCGCGGCAGTCGCCCAGGCGGCCAGCGCGGCGGGCTCGGCGCCGCAGTCGGCCAGCAGCAGGCGCACGGCGGCCCGGCGCCAGGCGTGCCCGGCCGCGCCGGCGCGCTGCTCCGCGCGAGCCGCGCCGGTGCCAGCGTGTGCCTCCGACGCCTGTAAACGATTACTATATTACTAGTGTCCCGCCCCGGCTTTGCACAGGTAGCACTAATTATCTACAGCTCCATGACCTTTGTTGGATGCGGTCAGAGTTTATGTGACGAGGTACTTGTATTAGCAGATATATATAAAATAAAGTAGCCGATATTAACGCAGCAGCTAAAACGGCTTTTTATCCGACGTGAAACAAATAACATATATTTATATTGGAAATACAAACTAATAATAAACCACAAATGATATGCTGTACGTTACTCCAGCAGGAAAGTGGCTTCTAGAGTGATATGAGTGGAACGTATAATTAGTGCGTATATATCTGCTGTAAATGTCCGCGACATAAATAATTTGTGCGCTTTGTCTTTTTGGAAATAAATGTTGGATGGTGGGGATTTTGAGGTCGAGGCGGAGATTCTCGTTGCGAACAAAGAACGGGGCTCCCGTAGCCTTTCGCAAGAAACGTTTCTGAAGGGTCTGCATCCTATGGAGACGATATGATGTTGCGTGTGAGAACACGACGCAGGCGTGTCATGATGTCACGTGGTGTAAATGCGCAATTTGCACTTGAGGGACAATTTGCTGCGTACGTTCAGGATAAAATGAAGCCTACCTAGAGCGAAGGCGGCGCGCGAACGTACCGTCCTTCTGTGCTCACCGAAGGCAAGAAGGCAAGATGTTTGTCTAGATCATTCTAGCAATAATATTCTAGCAATATTATTAATAGTCATTCGAGCAAGACAAATACCTAGGTGTCATCACCTAGGTATTTGTCTTGCTCCTCCCAAGGGATCGGCTTGCCGAACATGGTAATCGTCTGGGATGAATGCACCGAAAATGGGTGCTCCTTTTATACGCTTCTGGAGGTACTTTCTAGAAACTTCTATTGCCTCACCCCTCTGACCATTTACTTGCATTTTTACTTAAACTTCTATATTTACATATGAATCACATTTACTAACTTATAAACTAAACAGTTTTACATATTTATGCACATATGTGAACATCCGGCGTCGCCCGCCTGTGGAACAATAGAGTGTTTTCTGGAGCGTGCTCAAAACATCTTGTCATGAGCTGAGCCCGCAGCGATGTCGCGAGTCCAACTGAAGCTGCATCGCGCCGCGTATAACCGCGCTCGAGCCGATGATGTGCTCAGTGTCGGAAGCATTCGTGTATTTCCGCCACTCGTCGTGTCCGAGATGTTATTTTTATAATGTAATAGCTGATGCCCACGGGTTCACCCGCGTGGATGTCGGTTATCGCGACCAAAACTAATCATGAAATTTTGATCCCGTTCCCGCTTTCCAATTACTGCTCATTTTTCGAAGTATTAAAATGGATAGAGTATGTTATCCTTAAGATATAGACATATGCCATGGCGGACTTTCCAGACGGCTTATTTTTTTCCGACACCAACAAGTATCATTATATTTTAGCCAATGTAAACAAAAACTTGACAAATTATATAAAAAACCGCATCAGAATCCGTTGCGTAGTTTTAAAGATGTAAGCATACAGAACGGTAAGGATAGACAACGGGAAGCGACTTTGTTTTGTACTATGTAGTGATGTAGGTGCATACCGCGCTTACTGTGTCACAATCCGTTACTTTTCATTATTTATATAAATGATTTACCTAGAATCACAAATTATTATGTCCCTTTTTGCTGATGACAGCACAGTAGGTAACTATAAATGCAATTAATAAAAACATACTTGAAAATGAAATTAATCACACTATTAAATCAATAATTGACTGGATGAATAACAACAACCTAAAAATAAATCAACAAGAAACTAAAATTATGTTCTTTAGCCAACATATAGCAATTCCAAAAATTGAAGCTGCATAATAAGGAGTGCAATTACTTAAAGTTGATACATCAACATTTTTAGGTGTAACAATAGACAGAAACCTTAATTGGAAACCTCACACAGAACATTTATGCAAAAGAATCAGCTCATCTGCCTACGGACTCTATAGACTAGCACCCATTATAAATTCTGATGCGCTTATCATGGCATAGTAAATTCTATATTAAGATTCGGCATCATATTCTGGGGAAATTCCACTAATAAAGAAATCGTGTTTAAAGCCCAAAAAAGGTGCATTAGGGCTATGTTTGGAATAAAGAGTACTGATAGCTGTAGACCTTATTTTATTCAATACAATATTTTAACAGTTCCGTCATTATTTATTTATGAAGTAGCGATTTTTGTTATAACAAATCCTAATTTATTCAGTTAACTATCAGATGTCATAATTCGCAGTCGCCGAGATAATACTAAAGTTTGTATAGCAAGATCAAACACTACATTAATGTACAAAAGTGTATTTTGCTTGGCACCGATAATATATAATAAAATCCCTAGGCCTTTAATTCAACTGCCCCTTATACAATTTAAAAAACAACTTAAAAAGTATCTTGTTTCCAAATGTTATTATAGTCTAACAGAGTTTCTAAATTATTATTTTTTAATGTATACAAATTGTTTAATAACTAGAGATATGTATAATGTTAGAAGCTGTGAAAATATAATGTATTATTATTTAAATAGTTTATTTGGTTATTGGTTAGCTTAGCTAAAGTTAACTATTTATACTAAATATAAATAGTTAACTTTTGTATGCCATCATTGGCAAAACATGCAGGTCCCATGCCTATATATCGAACATCTTATACGATATATCGATTATCTTATCGTATTGTATACTCATGTTTTACAAAATAAATGTCTTTGTCTTTGTCACTCACACTCCAGGCATAACTCACTTTTATATGACGTGGACTTCAGAGCTAGTTTCCAAGCAGGAGGCAACGTCCAACCACTGCGTCTGTTGAAATTCGGGCGATGGCTTATTTCGACAGCTTCACGTACTTTTCGCGGTACGTAGTATTTCGGATGTAGGATGATTTGATGATAAGGATGCTTTATCGAAACGTATGAAATGTGCCGCGTCCGTGCTGCAAGCGTGTTCTGCAACTGCTAACTTGTTGGTGTCCATATTTTTCATACTACGTATGTGTTCATTCAGCCTGGTATTGCGACGAGTTTCCCCAATATAACTCAAGCCACAGTCGCACGGTACAGTTAGCGCCGTATGCACCGACATACATTACAAAAACAACATCTCGGACTCGACGACTGGCGGAAATACACGAATAACTGAAGCTGCATCGCGGCGCGAACGCAACGCTACGCGCCGCGATGCAGCTTCAGTTTGACTCGCGACATCGCTACGGACTCAACTCATGACTACGGGCTCCGTTCGAGTTCGAAACTAATCAGGTAATTCGCTAAAAATGCACGTGAGTAGTAACCGGTGAACAATAATTGATAAGAATATGTCTCACGAAAGTACATATATTAGAATACTATACTATATTAATTTAATATTTACCTATTTGAATTGGAATTTGTTTACAATTTCATGGTTGCAAATTTTTTGTGGGAAATCTTTAAAAAAAAAGTGGCCTCGGTTACTCCTTAAAACTTCAGCTACCTGCCAGTGAAAGCTATCTCCAGTCAAAATTGGTGCAGCCGTTTTGGAGATTAGTTGGAACAATCAGACAGACAAAAAGTTTTAAAATTCTTTTAACTACTATACAGGGATATTCATAGTATATACGAAACCCGAAACTATAATAATAAAACTACAAACAAATATATAGTTTGCTCAGAATCAACAAAAAAATCAATTATAATAATTTATACACCATGTTATATTATGACCAAATAGTACTTAAAAAAGTTGGAGACAGTAGGTACGCGGACCAGCTGATTGAGTACCTAGCGCCATGTCGGGCGCGGCCGCAGTGCATCAACCCGCGCTGGCCCCACGCTGACCCTGCGCTGATATGCGTGTTGCTTAAGCCTGCATTCCCATATCTTGTATAAATAGTGCTCATGTAAATAATAATAATGATGATGCCATATAGAAGGGATAAATAATAATTGTAAAATTTTAAATGTGCCAAGATGTTTATCTGTATGAACTTTTTTATTTACGAAAAAGTGTGTAGGTACATGATCAGTGTATGTAAGGTGGTGAACATATTTATGGAAGGACAAGGAAGCAACAATAGAAGCTTGTAGCAATGTGAGTTTTCAAAATTGTTTTATACTGCTTCTTAATATGAAAATATTTGACCCGCATCTCAGGTTTCCTATGTACTAAAAATAGCCCTGTATATACTTTCATTAGAATTAGCTAGTTGATATGGATGTTGTGGCGTTTCAGTATGGCTGTCTATCGATTTAACTATGCCATATACAGTAATCTGTTGATTCTTTCACAGTATGTCAACGGCTGAATTAACTAGCTTGTTCATTTTTGCCCATTACTATTGTTTAAATACTTACACTAGTGTTCTTTTTTTATTCTTATTACCTACCTGATACTGACCTGCAAATGCTTACCTACATGATACAGAGGAATGTTGCAGTTTGATAATGAGTATAAAACACCAGTTGTGCAATTACAATTAAAATTAGCTTACCTCTTCTTGTGTGAGGTGTATTATGTGTGCCTCTATGGTGTCAGGGTCCACGTCGAGTAGTCCATTATCCGTCAACGTGTGAACTCGGACATTTGCAGTATAATATTTATTTTCCAATCTCCAAACACGATCGGGAGACTGTGTGTTTTTGATATAATCATCCGTCACATCATTGTCTATTAGTTCTAGAATTAAGCATATATTGGATATCAAATAATGTAGTGTATGTGTATCACCGTATCAATGTATGTATTTACAAACCAGAAATGAGCGCTGTAGCAGCGGCTTCATCAGCGACGCTGACTAAGATGACCGGTAATGTATCAAATGTTGACATAGTGTAACAATTACTATTGTTATTTTTTTATAATTAAACGGAACGAATATTTTGATACATGAATAAAAATCATTGATAATGATAGGTATTGATAAGAAGAAGAAGTTTGCTATTTTTCCTATCGGTATTCGTCTGACTGAAGTGAACTGTCATTGTCAATCAGTGCTGTCCGGACTTAAGGTTTGCCGTATCGAGCATAGAAGTTGCCGTATTCAAAGGCAAAGTATCAAAAATTTACGTATACCTGACCTTTTTTTTAACGAGTATACGTTGTTTATTTTTAAGTGTTTAAGAGGACAACTTGTCACATTTATTTTAAATAGCGATAGCAATAACGGCTAATCTTAATAATGAAATAACCTGTTATGTTATGGAATGATAACTGTTATTGTAAACTTTTAACGTTATTCTGTTATACAGCTGCCTTGATGAACATTACATGAGTAGGTTCTAACAAATTTCTAATATTCCGTCCTTATTACGCACGCGCAGTAAACAACAATAGCACAAAACTTTAAAACCCAACGAGGAGTGATCAGTGACGCGACTACGTAATGAGTAATGACAATTGACAACAAATCTGTAACTGCAATATTTTTATTAGGTATAAAATCGTAACTCTAAATATCGAGGGATTAGTAACAGCATTTAATTAAAATTATCGAGACTCTTCAAGTAAAAGTATACTTTATATCTTCTACAGTAAGATCACATTCGTAAACATTAACCGAGTAATACCATTATTGTGATTTTACTCGCTGTTATTAGAATTGTCATTGTCATATATCCTAGTTATGAATTGAAATGAGATATAAACTTACTAATTTTGCGATCATAAAACGTATTTTATTCATGGCATTGCTTTTCTTTTCCATTGTGAAATTTAGCAGAATTCCTTCCAAACGATAAAGAGGTTTTCTTCTGACTTACCTAAGGCTCTTGGTGTCAATGGCCTTGGAGTGCTGAGCGGGGTTTACTCGAATTTACCCAGGTCCAATATTTATGTGGAGAAATGCCCTCTCATACCGCTCTGACACAGGGGGACAGAGCGGTTATGTGGGACTCGAACCCACTAAAACTCCACAGTGCATCCGGCCCTCAAGCGGCTTCCACAGGCTTCGGTATCCACAGCCGCTTGAGGGCCGGATGCAGGAACGCTCTCGTACGCAACCACCAACGTTACCGGACTCCCTCACGGGGTTGGATATTGCAACCGCCCGCTACGGCACACCAGACACATGGCGTGTCGCAACGACCTCGGAGACCATGTGCAATGGGCGCCAGACGACCCCGTGTCTGGACGCCCAAGATCCCCTGCGACGGGTCAGGTCTGTGGCCCCGCTGCCTGCCACTCGGGCCGCAGAGGATAGGGAGAGCGGCGCCTCACAATACCGGCAATCCTCTACCCTGCCTTCCCCGCCACTGGCAAATGAACAAAGATTTTGAGGGAGTAATGCAACCGTTTATACATATTGTTTTTGTCTACATTGTTACGAACTGATAAGATAATTTCAGGCATGAAAGCAAAAAGTTTTATTACTACTGAGCATTATTTATTACTACTGAGTTTTATGTTAAAGTTTATTTTAATCTACATCATATTTATTATTATTTTTACCAAGTCTATGTTATATTTGTGCTGTCACCTGGAACCCAAGTATTTTAAACAAGCCCTCAATGTCAGGGTTTCACTATTTGTTATCTAAGTTTATGATAAAGAATGTATCTATATTTTTAATTTTACATAAGGTGGATGAAGTAAACAAAATAGGGATGAATGTGGTATTTATTTATTAATTACCATAAATACCCAAGTAGAAATACGGTGATATATAAGTTTTGTCACCTAAATAATGTGTATGTATAATGTTTTTATGGGTCAACACACATAATCAGTCATTCATAATTTGATGAGCCTATAGTTCGTGCTGGCTCAGTAAGAGACTTAGGTGTACTTTTTGATAGCCATTCCTTCCGGAGACTTGCTTTTGTTATACGCAACATGTGAGTCTTCAATAATCCTACCGCTATTAAATTAATTTATATGGCATTAGTAAGGAGCAAGCTCGAGTCGGCGTCAGTGATTTGGAATCCACACGAGAGCTTCTATGTTTTACTTCTTGAAAGTCCAAAAGGCATTTCTAAGATTTTTATATAAAAAACTATTCGGATACTATCCCAATGGAGACTAGAATATGATAGAGATAGAATGTGACTTGTTTGCTTCTGGATGGATAGATGTGTGTCGTGAATGTTTGTGTTTTTGTGAGAAGATGGATGAAAGATGAGCCTAATCTGTTTACGGAACTACCTAAGTTTTATAAACTTGTACTAATTTTTAATTGTTAATGCACAAGTGTCCTAACATGTTATTTCTATGTTGTTTTTCTTAACTGTGTTGCGCATTGGATAACTGTAGTATGACACATGTATATATGAATTAATAAATAAATATACCAGTGGCGAGAGGGGTACACCCGCTAAAACTACTACCGTACTAATTCCTTCAAGGGTACGCCTGCTAAAACTACTATTTTTGATATTTTGCCTTTAATACGGCAGTTTTCCATGTTTATTACGGCAAGCTTAAATTTGTGTCAGGTCCAACACTGGCTCCTTCCCTATTAAAATAATCAGAAATTCAGAAGTCAGAAATTCAGAACTGTCAATAATGTCATCATCGTTAATGATGATGATAGAAATATAAATATTTTTGTTTATTACTAGATTCATTTATTGCTTAGGGAATTCCGACAAGTACCTAATCTTGGCAGCCGGTAATGTTTTGCTTAGTCATTACATAATTGGAACATCTTAGTCAGTGTTTACAAGATGGATAATATTAAATCATGGACGGCGGAGGACGAGGCAATTATTGCGACGAACACGGATGCTACGGAGTGCAAGCGATGTGCGGTAGAACTTGGCTATTGGAAGGATGATTACATCTCTTACTTCGTGCGGCACGTAGACCGCAAGGCGCCCGAGATCAACCGCGGGTACTACGCTCGGGTCAGGGCTATGGAGATGTTCATTCACCAATTCTTAGAGGTAAGCGGTGACATTAACAATAATTATTAACCATACCTCACACTGTCTATAATTTCAGAACCTTCCATCATTAAATTACTTATTTAAATATTATCTGTATGCTTGATTGAATTATATTTTTTCAATTATGTTGTGAGATATTGGTAGTGTACCTAGCTTATGTTATGATTGTCACACATTTACACAGGTATACATTTGCCTTGTATGGTTTCACAAAGAAAAACATAGGTTAGAGGGTTGACTAAGCATAGTCAAATCATAAAACCCAATACATATTTAATTAGAAATCAGTCCTGATTTCCAAATGATATACATGTGGTACATGAGTAAAACTATAGCTGCACATGTTGTGTTGTATAGGTATAGCTATGGCCATTGAATAAAAACCACTACAACCAATGTTATGTCATACTGGTGGGAAGAAACTGATGATGTTAAGTATTATCTGTATAGTGATGAGATCCTTAGGATATGTACTAATTGTATATTTTTGATGTGATCATTACAGCGCTGTGGCACTAAATGTCAGATTATCAACTTGGGCTGTGGATTTGACACATTATACTGGCGCCTCAAGGACACTACGCAGGCAGTAGGCAACTTCATAGAACTGGACTTCCCAGCTGTCACTTCTAAAAAGTGTCACATAATCAAACGGAATAAGCAACTTCTTCAAAAAATATCCAACGAAGGTAGTTATGTCTTAGTAAATTTAAACTGAAAGGCACATCATTTCTGCATTTTTTCAATTTCAACAGTATCAATCTCTTTCATTAATCTGTATGAAGTTTTAAATGCAAATTAAAATTGTAAGTAAACACAAAGGCTTGGAAGGGTTTGGCTAAACTTTGATTTAACCCTCTGGCTCAGCCACATACAAATATGTACTTCACAACAATAAAAATCTATTGTGTCTGTTAATGAGCGAGCCAACAGACTATAGTAAAGTTAGTTAAGTTTTTGCATATTTCAAAACCTGGTCCCGAGAGGTTCTTGTTGGGATTCTGACTAGGCTTAATATCTGCTACCAAATTACTTCCAAAGTTCCTAACCATCTTCCTCCATTTCTTATCCCAATTTATTTGAGGTCGTTACAGCATATCTTTTTCTTTCATAAATGTCTATTAGTATTCAATACCTTTATAGTCATATCATCATTCATACACACCATGGCCATGGCCATATCTACTATGACAAACAATTTCCACACAATTTGTGTTCTGGGCATCATTTTCAGATTGTTCCTTACATACTTATTCTTAATTCTATCCATTTTTATTAGTTCACAAACCCCAGAGTAAGAGCATCAATTGGTGTTATAACTAGTTGAAGAAATAAAGTCAGCCACTTAAATTCGTCATAAGAGATTTGAAGTACCTAGAGCAGACTATGGGAAGATTTTCATAGTAAAACATTGTCACCAAGCATCAGTAACCTATCTATCTACCTTTGAATAGCAAATCCATGTATTATCGAAATGAAAAACTCAGTTAACTTTCCTCGTCACATGATCCTCATTCCTTGGCATTGCAGGCATGGGCCTGCAATGCCAAGGAAAGCTAGTTTAAAATTAAACTATCTGCAGCGCCCCTATGTGCAAAAAGTGGACATTTCTATTCTGCCCTCATATTGATGAATGTACATAAGAAAATAAATTAACCTTTCGGCTCAGTAACGTACAGACGCTCTGTACGTTGTAACAATAAAAATCTATTGTGTCTGCTAATGACTGACGTAACAGCTTAAATGTATAGTTTTTCATTGAATAGATTCAGGCGTTACTTTGCGGAAAATTGAGGGTAAACCCTCAATTTTGTGGAAGTAGCTAGATATTGTATTTATTTCCATCCATTATAGTTTTTCATACTATTCAATTACTTGGTCCTGTGCTTTTACCTACCTACCTTCAATTCTTGCAAGTTAACAGTAAAACGTTCAGTTATAAGTGAGGAACACCCGAGGTATAAGGTACGTCGGTCCGTAGACGGCGAGGTGATGATCCGGTCGGGCGACCTGCACTCGGACGGCTACCACCTGCTGGGCTGCGACCTGCGCTGCCTGGCCGAGGTGCGGCGCAAGCTGGCGGCGGCCGGCGCCGGGCCGCACGCGCCGGCGCTGCTGCTGGCCGAGTGCGTGCTGCCCTACCTGCGGCCCGACGCCGCCGACGCGCTGCTGGCGCACCTGGCCGCCGCCTTCCCGCGCTGCGCGCTGCTGCTGTACGAGCAGTGCAGCCTGGCCGACAAGTTCGGCGAGGTCATGCTGCGCAACCTGTCGGCGCGCGGCTGCGTGCTGGGCGCCGACCGGCTGCGCGCCGCGCCGGACCAGCAGGCCGAGCGACTGCGCGCGCTGGGCTTCGACACGGCGCGCGCCTGGGACATGGAGACCGTGTGGCGCGCCTTCCCCGACGAGGACCGCGCGCGCGTGGACGCGCTGGAGATGCTGGACGAGCGCGAGCTGCTGCTGCAGCTCAACACGCACTACGCGCTCACCGTGGCCACGCGCGGGGACCTGTTCGCCGACATGGACCTCAACGCGTAGGGCCGCGGGCCGCCGCGTACCGCCGTGTACCGCCGCGGGCCGCCGCGTACCGCCGCCGCACGATACCCATTTCATCTCATGTAAGTAGCCGCAGTGAGGACGATGTGCACTATGTGTTCGACGCGGTTTGCCGTACGAGCGAGAGAGCCCCCCCAGTGAGGACGTCGACGACTTTTGCATACAGGAAATGAAATGGATAGAAGTATCTGAAAACTAACATCGTCGCAGTGAAGGTGGATGAGACACGACCTGTCTTTCTTGTCAAATCATATCCCTTACATGTTATTACTATTTTACGCTTTCTAATTCCAAAACAAAATGTAATAAATGTTGCAGAAATAAGGTCAAGTGTCCTTGTGGCGTAAAATTTAAATACATATTATATTATAATATTATAATTATTATATTTCCGTTACCTATATCATGAGTATTTATTGATAAACAGAATACAAAGTAATATCTTAGGTTTGCGCGATCACTACACATTATAATAAAACAACTTTTAACCGGATTAATCGCGTGTATTATTGGTTTTTAGTTTTTCCTGACGTTTCGAACACTCTGCAGCGTTCGTGGTCGCAGGAGGACATGTCCTTAATCCGGTTAAAAGTTGTTTTATTATAAAGAATACAAAGTGTTCTGTGTGGTGTGCTAAATGTCCATGTCTTTCTTTCTTTGATTCAGAGCTGGTGGTGCTCAGAATAAGATGTTTTGTATAAAAAGATTAAACTTTTGTCTGTTATTCTACTTACCTAATAATTTAAATATAGAACTGTATTGTGGTAATAACATTTTATAATTAAATTGTATAATGTCATCCAGCGATCACATACAATGTTTAGTGTAGGCAGAGAGCCCTTCATTATAAGAGCATTGCAGCGCACTGCGCAGATCTCAGATCATTCCTCAGTGACTACTGGTACTGTTCGTACTGCGGGCACTGCTGGTACTGTTCGTACTGCGGGCACTGCTGGTACTGTTCGTACTGCGGGCACTGCTGGTACTGTTCGTACTGCGGGCACTGCTGGTACTGTTCGTACTGCGGGCACTGCTGGTACTGTTCGTCCTGCCCGTACTGCGGGCACTGCTGGTACTGTTCGTCCTGCCCGTACTGCGGGCACTGCTGGTACTGTTCGTCCTGCCCGTACTGCGGGCACTGCTGGTACTGTTCGTATTGCCCGTACTGCGGGCACTGCTGGTACTGTTCGTCCTGCCCGTACTGCGGGCACTGCTGGTACTGTTCGTCCTGCCCGTACTGCGGGCACTGCTGGTACTGTTCGTCCTGCCCGTACTGCGGGCACTGCTGGTACTGTTCGTATTGCCCGTACTGCGAGCACTGCTGGTACTGTTCGTACTGCTGGTACTTTTCGTACTGCCCGTACTGCGGGTATTAGACATGTGCGCCGACGGCTTTTTGGTCGACGGCGTCTGGCTCTTAAAAGATCAGCGGCGCTGGCGTGAGGCAGACAAAGACGTAATGACTAATCTACCGCACTATTGACGGAATAAACTCGCTTCATCACATGCTTGTGACCAAGATCAGTCCAACATGGTTGAAAAGTCAAGCAATTTTAAGGGCGGGCCGCAAATATTGTATTGTTTGGGGCGGGGTTCGAATAGGCCTCAGCAAGTAAGTATCTAAAATATCTTGGTATTGTTCTGGACAGATCACTCACCTTTCGAAAACATCAGACATTAAACAGCTTGAACTTGGAAGATTGTCTCTTCAAAGTGGGGTGCTTTGCCAGACGTTATGCGGACCACTAGTTTAGCGCTTTCCTTTGCTGCCTGTGAATATGCGTGCCCTGTTTGGAGCCGCTTGGCCCATACAATGCTAGTGGATATAGCTTTAAATGAAACGTGCATCATTAGTCATTACTGGTTGCCTCATACTGAACTCGGTGCAATTGCTGTATCCACTAGCAGGAATAGCGGCACCAGCGGTCCGTAGAGCGGAGGCAAGATCAAGTGAGAAGGCGAAAATGGAAGACAACTGGCACCCTCTCCACTCTAAGGTGACACAGAGACTGAAAAACAAGTTTTGCCAAGCGTATCTGGCCACTAAATTTGAATTGCCATCGATACCTTCGCTAAGAATTGCGCGTTCATTCCTGTTAATGTAATAATATCATAAACCTTTTGGTTTTACATTCATATTCTATCAATAAATAGTTCCCGAATCTGATCGGCGGTGGGTAAAATAGCCACGCCGATTGGCGCACATGTCCAGCGGGCACTGCTGGTACTGCCGGTACTGCAAGTAGCAAGTAGCGATACGGCGCTGCGGTTATATTATCATGTCATCAAATAAGGGTATATATCAGTTTCTTTATAATTAATTTGCTTATAATGAAAGGGACATTAAAATGTATGAAATGCACCCGAAACTTAATAATTTATTATTATCTTATCTATGTATAACTATACTGAGTGGGTTGTTGTTATTACATGTTATATTGTAGACGTATTAGTTTGGCTTTTGATAGATTTTCAATATAATTGTATTTATGTATGTCCAATTAAGTCAATTTTAAATATTGTTGTGTCAAGTATTTTGATGGTAATTCAGCTTCACTTAAAGTTAAATTCTATGTGATAATTTGTATGCGACTCGGTATATTACATACATAAATATAATTTTATTATCCGTCCCATAAATTAGTTATAATTGACTATGCGCTGGTCGAGCGTGCTGCGTCTGACGCTCGGCAGGCGTGTCGGTGGTGCCGCTCCGGTCTGACGGTCTGACGCTCGGCAGACGTGTCGGTGGTGCCGCTCCGGTCTGACGGTCTGACGCTCGGCAGGCGTGTCGGTGGTGCCGCTCCGGTCTGACGGTCTGACGCTCGGCAGACGTGTCGGTGGTGCCGCTCCGGTCTGACGGTCTGACGCTCGGCAGGCGTGTCGGTGGTGCCGCTCCGGTCTGACGGTCTGACGCTCGGCAGACGTGTCGGTGGTGCCGCTCCGGTCTGACGGTCTGACGCTCGGCAGGCGTGTCGGTGGTGCCGCTCCGGTCTGACGGTCTGACGCTCGGCAGGCGTGTCGGTGGTGCCGCTCCGGTCTGACGGTCTGACGCTCGGCAGACGTGTCGGTGGTGCCGCTCCGGTCTGACGGTCTGACGCTCGGCAGGCGTGTCGGTGGTGCCGCTCCGGTCTGACGGTCTGACGCTCGGCAGACGTGTCGGTGGTGCCGCTCCGGTCTGACGGTCTGACGCTCGGCAGGCGTGTCGGTGGTGCCGCTCCGGTCTGACGGTCTGACGCTCGGCAGGCGTGTCGGTGGTGCCGCTCCGGTCTGACGGTCTGACGCTCGGCAGGCGTGTCGGTGGTGCCGCTCCGGTCTGACGGTCTGACGTTCGGCAGGCGTGTCGGTGGTGCCGCTCCGGTCTGACGGTCTGACGCTCGGCAGACGTGTCGGTGGTGCCGCTCCGGTCTGACGGTCTGACGCTCGGCAGGCGTGTCGGTGGTGCCGCTCCGGTCTGACGGTCTGACGTTCAAAGGCGTGTCGGTGGTGCCGCTCCGGTCTGACGCTCGGCAGGCGTGTCGGTGGTGTCGCTCCGGTCTGACGGTCTGACGCTCGGCAGGCGTGTCGGTGGTGCCGCTCCGGTCTGACGGTCTGACGCTCGGCAGGCGTGTCGGTGGTGCCGCTCCGGTCTGACGGTCTGACGCTCAAAGGCGTGTCGGTGGTGCCGCTCCGGTCTGACGCTCGGCAGGCGTGTCGGTGGTGTCGCTCCGGTCTGACGCTCGGCAGGCGTGTCGGTGGTGTCGCTCCGGTCTGACGGTCTGACGCTCGGCAGGCGTGTCGGTGGTGTCGCTCCGGTCTGACGCTCGGCAGGCGTGTCGGTGGTGTCGCTCCGGTCTGACGGTCTGACGCTCGGCAGGCGTGTCGGTGGTGTCGCTCCGGTCTGACGCTCGGCAGGCGTGTCGGTGGTGTCGCTCCGGTCTGACGCTCGGCAGGCGTGTCGGTGGTGTCGCTCCGGTCTGACGGTCTGACGCTCGGCAGGCGTGTCGGTGGTGTCGCTCCGGTCTGACGCTCGGCAGGCGTGTCGGTGGTGTCGCTCCGGTCTGACGGTCCGACGCTCGGCAGGCGTGTCGGAGGTGTCGCTCCGGTCTGACGCTCGGCAGGCGTGTCGGTGGTGTCGCTCCGGTCTGACGGTCTGACGCTCGGCAGGCGTGTCGGTGGTGCCGCTCCGGTCTGACGGTCTGACGCTCGGCAGGCGTGTCGGTGGTGCCGCTCCGGTCTGACGGTCTGACGCTCGGCAGGCGTGTCGGTGGTGCCGCTCCGGTCTGACGGTCTGACGCTCAAAGGCGTGTCGGAGGTGTCGCTCCGGTCTGACGCTCGGCAGGCGTGTCGGTGGTGTCGCTCCGGTCTGACGGTCGGCAGGCGTGTCGGTGGTGTCGCTCCGGTCTGACGGTCTGACGCTCGGCAGGCGTGTCGGTGGTGTCGCTCCGGTCTGACGCTCGGCAGGCGTGTCGGTGGTGTCGCTCCGGTCTGACGGTCTGACGCTCGGCAGGCGTGTCGGTGGTGTCGCTCCGGTCTGACGCTCGGCAGGCGTGTCGGTGGTGTCGCTCCGGTCTGACGCTCGGCAGGCGTGTCGGTGGTGCCGCTCCGGTCTGACGGTCTGACGCTCGGCAGGCGTGTCGGTGGTGCCGCTCCGGTCTGACGGTCTGACGCTCAAAGGCGTGTCGGTGGTGCCGCTCCGGTCTGACGGTCTGACGCTCAAAGGCGTGTCGGTGGTGCCGCTCCGGTCTGACGCTCGGCAGGCGTGTCGGTGGTGTCGCTCCGGTCTGACGGTCTGACGCTCGGCAGGCGTGTCGGTGGTGTCGCTCCGGTCTGACGGTCTGACGCTCGGCAGGCGTGTCGGTGGTGTCGCTCCGGTCTGACGCTCGGCAGGCGTGTCGGTGGTGCCGCTCCGGTCTGACGGTCTGTCGCTCGGCAGGCGTGTCGGTGGTGCCGTTCCGGTCTGACGGTCTGACGCTCAAAGGCGTGTCGGTGGTGCCGCTCCGGTCTGACGCTCGGCAGGCGTGTCGGTGGTGTCGCTCCGGTCTGACGGTCTGACGCTCGGCAGGCGTGTCGGTGGTGTCGCTCCGGTCTGACGCTCGGCAGGCGTGTCGGTGGTGTCGCTCCGGTCTGACGGTCTGACGCTCGGCAGGCGTGTCGGTGGTGTCGCTCCGGTCTGACGCTCGGCAGGCGTGTCGGTGGTGTCGCTCCGGTCTGACGGTCCGACGCTCGGCAGGCGTGTCGGAGGTGTCGCTCCGGTCTGACGCTCGGCAGGCGTGTCGGTGGTGTCGCTCCGGTCTGACGGTCCGACGCTCGGCAGGCGTGTCGGAGGTGTCGCTCCGGTCTGACGCTCGGCAGGCGTGTCGGTGGTGTCGCTCCGGTCTGACGCTCGGCAGGCGTGTCGGTGGTGTCGCTCCGGTCTGACGGTCTGACGCTCGGCAGGCGTGTCGGTGGTGTCGCTCCGGTCTGACGGTCCGACGCTCGGCAGGCGTGTCGGAGGTGTCGCTCCGGTCTGACGCTCGGCAGGCGTGTCGGTGGTGTCGCTCCGGTCTGACGGTCCGACGCTCGGCAGGCGTGTCGGAGGTGTCGCTCCGGTCTGACGCTCGGCAGGCGTGTCGGTGGTGTCGCTCCGGTCTGACGGTCGGCAGGCGTGTCGGTGGTGTCGCTCCGGTCTGACGGTCTGACGCTCGGCAGGCGTGTCGGTGGTGTCGCTCCGGTCTGACGCTCGGCAGGCGTGTCGGTGGTGTCGCTCCGGTCTGACGCTCGGCAGGCGTGTCGGTGGTGCCGCTCCGGTCTGATGGTCTGACGCTCGGCAGGCATATTGGCTAACTTGGTTTTCATCGAAATGATGGTCTATAACACAAACTTTAAGTACGTTGCGTTTTACGCTACGCCACGGCGCGGTACAAAGTATGGCCTTTTCTTTTTAATGTAGAGAAATGCCCTCGCATACCGTTCTGACACGGGGGGCAGAGTGGTAATGTGGGACTCGTACCCACTAAAACACCACAGTGTACCTCCACAGCCGCTTGAGGGCGGGACGCGGGAACGCTCTCGCACACAACCGCGGACCCGCCCGCCACACCCGACACATGGCGAGCCGCCACCACCGCGGGGACCATGTGCAGGCGCCACACGACCCTGCGCCGGCTCGGGTCGGCGTGCCTCCGCCGCCTGCCGCTGCGGCCGCAGGGGAGAGCGGCGCCGAGCTATACCGGCGCTCCCCCTCCCCCGCGGCCCCGTCGAGGCCGCGGGAGGTAGGGAGAGCGGCGCACCGACGTACCGGCACTCCTCTCCTGCCGCGGCATACGAGGCCGCAGCCCACGTCAGTTGCGACACCCCCCATAGGGCCCGCAACCTACGCCGGCGCCGCTCCAACATGGGCTTGAAGCTGTAGGTGACCAAGCCACGGCTACTAGAGCCCCCCCACCACGACAAGGTGGAACCCCTGGGGGGGGGGACAAAGTATGGCCTGGGCCCATGACGTATACTGTGCATCATTGCGCCGTTGAGGAACTTTTCTTTTCTTATCGCTTCTGACGTCACATTGTGGATGTTGTCATCCAACATTTTGTGTAACCAAGATCAATTATCATATAAAAAAAGTATTAAAAACTATTTTTTTTTTACAAAAAATAATATCCGCCTTCAAAAATCTACTTAAACACTAAAGAGTGCAAAATAATATCAAAATTTGATACTCGTATCTATATAGTTGTAAACCCCAACATACATCGGGCAGCAACTCCAAAAATAACAGATTATTATTATATATTGTTCATTTTAAATTTATTTAATTATAAGCAAATTTTGATACTATTTTGCATTTTTTTGTTTAAGTACATTTTTGAAGGCGGTTTTTATTTTTTTGTGATAAATTAATTTTATTCTTAACTTGTTCTAATTGTAATATACATATATTGTATAGGTCATGTGAACAATTATAATCCTGTTCTAGAGTTTATGGGAAGTAATAAATAAATAATAAATAAATAAATATTCCACAACTATCACACAACGCCGTCTAGTCTCAAGCTAAGCAGAGCTTGTGTTATGAGTACTAGACAACTGATAAACATACTTATATATTTCTAAATGCATACATATTATAGATAAATTACACCCAGACACAGAACAAATGATCGTGCTCATCACACAAACATTTGTCCTGGGTGGGAATCGAACCCACGACCTCCGGCCTAGCAGTCAGGGCTACTAACCACTAGACCAACAGGACAGTCAGTAAACATCGATGTGCAGCCATTAATTTATAATTTTTCAAAGTTAATAATATATTTCTAATAGGTAAATTAAAGTAAAGTCCTGGATTCAGTTCCCGAGTCGCAAAAAGCGTGGAGTTTGGAATAGTGCCCAATTGCATGGGACTTAATAACTGCATTGGTGAAATTTGTGTGTGCAAGTACAACTCTGCCTACCCCATCAGGCAATACAGGATACTGTGTATGTATTGAGTGGCAGGAACTATACATGAACTTGCGATTACAGCAATTGCGAATGATTTGCTGTATTTCGAAGGTCTTCATCAGATCTTCACTAAATTTAAATGGGACCACCTCTGAAAAATCTGTGAAATCGGTTCACGGACATTATTATTTTGAGCCTAAACTGTCCCAGTGGGCATAGGCCTCCTTACTCTTCTTCCATTTATGTCTGTCTAAAGCAATGATGGGTCTTTTTGGAAGGAGCCATAGCTCATTCACGGACATACATACAGAAAAAAAAAACAACTCGAATTGAAACAAGCATACGGATCGCCTGATGGTACGCGATTACCGTCGTCCATGGACACCCGTAACACCAGAGGAGTCGCAAGTGCGTTGCCGGCCTTTTAAAAAGGAGCACGCTCTTTGCTTGAAGGTGTGAAAATAGTTTATATCATGAAGTAACTTGTATTATATAGAACTAACTACTATAATAAAACTATATAGGTACTATTCCTGCACAATGTATCCTTTCCCGACGTTTTAATTGTGGTTGTTAACGAGGGTCTTGAAAATGACGACACGATATACAGGCTGTGGTTTTGAACAGTGGCCATATTGTAGGAACATATACAGCAACAAGTTATATGTTGTATAAAAATAATTATAACAATAATAGCTAAGAGGCCAACGTCCTATTCTTCTCGTAACATTAGCTGTTACGAGAAGAATAGGACGTTGACCTTCCTGGACGCTTCTCTGTGAAATTTTCGTATATGGCCTTTGACGGCGCGCGGTGCCGTCCTTGTGCCTACTGCGCGCGACGCGGCGATGGCTATGACACGACGTATACGCAAAAATCTGTAAAACTGTGAAATTAATTCAATTTTCTAAGGTATACTTTTTTTAAATGTTTTGTAATCGTTTACACTTATAGATGCACCTCCTTCAATTTGGCCACTGTCTAGAACCACAACCTGTATAGTGAACAAATTACTTTTAATCTAGCACAATTAGAAATATAGGTACTCTCATTGAATCGTGGTGGCGAGCGCGAGTGCCCGGTCACTGTGTCGGTCGGCGGCCGAACTGTAAGTACTACCTACACCTTGTTGTAAACCGCACGATCATAATAACTTGTGAACCAGTGGACTGATTTTGTTGGGGTTTACACTGTAACGTATCTTAGTGGTTTGGGAAACATAATGCACACACTTCATCGAAAATCATATCTTTTAAGATAAATATATCTTATCACGATATCGCTCATGTCATTTCAGAATCAACGATTAAACAAAGAAGTGGTATGAAATAGAAAATAATTGTTTGTTGAATTTGAATTGGATAACTGTCAATAAAGGTCGATAACTGGTACTTCATTCGACCTTTACTGCCTTGATTGAGAGATATCGAGTTCCAATCCAGCAAACTTCACTATTCTATTAAATTTTAATTATATAAAATTATTATGACGTGTTCGATTCGTATTCGACATGATATGATTTTCTGACATCCACGCGAAGTATGGGATACGGCTAGCTATACAATATGTAAAAAAAACCCTGTTGCTCCTGTTAGCTGCGTTATTAGAATCGATATTCATATGTTATAAAATAAAGAATATGGGAAAATACTTCTATAAAAAAAATGTAATTATATATTAAATAATAAGTAATTGTAAAATAATAGTGATTTATTACTTCTGTAATTGTGCATGGAGCTTTGCCGCGAGGTCAGACAGAGATAGAAAGTTATATGAAATAATTTGTCAGAAAGAATATATATATTTTGTGATTTTAATAAAACGCGGATGAGTGAAAGATTTAAATCATGTGTCATTTATAAAGCTGTCGACAAGACGAACATATATATCGCACCGTTAATGTAAAGTTTGATGCTGTCGAACGTACCTACCAACAGATATCTATTGAAGTGAAAATTGTATTAGAATCAGGTCGTTATTTTTATGAAAACTTTTTTTCCTATCTATGTGAGATTGGAAAAAAAGGTTTGATAAAAATAACGAAAAAAAAAGGTTTGATAAAAATAACGAAAAAAAAAGGTTTGATAAAAATAATGACCTTGTTTTAGTATTGTGTAGTGATATATCTAAGTGTTATACGTATAAATATATGTGCTAGAATTTTTTCAGACGAATAGGTGGACGGTTAGGTCGTGAGTCGGGTTATGTTAGTGAGATAAATAAGAAAACTAGAATCTCAGATCATAGCCAATGTAATGTAGGAGGGCGGGCGGAGCGGGGCGAGATCAGCGGTGGTCAGACGGCGGGCAGGCGGCGGTCAGACGGCGGGCAGGCGGCGGTCAGACGGCGGGCAGGCGGCGGTCAGACGGCGGGCAGGTGGCGGTCAGACGGCGGGCAGGCGGCGGTCAGACGGCGGGCAGGCGGCGGTCAGACGGCGGGCAGGCGGCGGTCAGACGGCGGTCAGACGGCGGGCAGGCGGCGGTCAGACGGCGGGCAGGCGGCGGTCAGACGGCGGGCAGGCGGCGGTCAGACGGCGGGCAGGCGGCGGTCAGACGGCGGGCAGGCGGCGGTCAGACGGCGGGCAGGCGGCGGTCAGACGGCGGGCAGGCGGCGGTCAGACGGCGGGCAGGCGGCGGTCAGACGGCGGGCAGGCGGCGGTCAGACGGCGGGCAGGCAGGCGGCGAGGGCGCGGCGCAGCGTGTGGCGCACGGCGGCGTCGCCCTCACAGAACACGTGCGTGGCGTGCCGCTCCACGTGCAGCAGCGTGTCGTGCCGCGGCAGGTGCAGCATGACGCCGTCCGCGCCGCGCTCCACGCGCGCGTCCGCCACGCCCTCGCGCGCCAGCGCCGCCACCAGCGCGTCCACGTCCGGCGCCGCCAGCTGCAGGCGCGCGCCCGGCGCCGGCGCCGCGCCCGGCGCGCCCGGCGGCGGCGGCGCCAGCTCCAGGCGCGAGTCGCGCACGCGCAGCGCGCAGGCCAGCGGCGCGGCGCGCAGGCCGGCGCGCACGTCGCGCGGCACGAGCGCGGCGGCCAGCGCGCCGCACAGCGTGGCGCGCGCGCGGGCGCGGCGCACGGCGCAGGCGCGCGCGGCGCCGCGGCGCAGCAGCAGCGCGGGCACGTCGGGCGCGATGTGCGGGCGCGGCGCGGGCCCGCACGCGGCCGCGTACTGCTCGGGCAGCGCCAGCTCGCGCGGCCGCAGCTCGCGCACCAGCTTGTTGGCCTGCGAGTAGTTGAGCGACGTGTCGATGGGGCAGTGGAACGCCTTCATGGCGAGCGGCTGGAACGGCGCCAGGGCGTCCACGTACGGGAAGTCTGGCTCTGCGGATCCATCGAATACATTTAATTTAACACCGTATATTACGCCTACAAAAATTTACACCTACAGATATGTTGGCAGCCATCTAGCTGTAACTACGAGTGTAGCGAGGTGCGCGCGCGGCGGGCTGTGCTTGTGTGGCTGTTACACTCTTGAGCTACAGTGATCCTATCATTGGGGCGGACAAGAAAGTGACACGTGGGCGGATTTTATTAATCTGAGACGGCCTGTAATCGGCGGAAGAGACAACTAAGGCATTCGGATGGTTAGGGGCGGAGTCGAAGTATCTCTTCGATGCCCTTTTCATGAATTGCCTAATGGTGGGCACTCTAAGGTCGAGGTGGAGTTGAAGATTCCTAACGAACCATGGCGCACTCAGTGACAATTTTGTCCGCCGTTCTACTGCTTATAAATCCCACAAGTTTACATGTGTGCATAGTGTGTTCACATATTTGTCTATAGTTGTGATGTGAAGTGTTGCGGAGTGGCGCTGTCGTGGTTTGTGACGTTGTAGGCGGCGCTAGCTGTCTATGATACTGTAATGTTATCGATTGAGATAGCTAGTATCTAGTATCCGATATGTTCAAGGCATGACATACTGTTGTATATGAGAAACACCAGATGGCGTTAATGGTTTGTTACAGGAGTAATTTATACTACTTTTAGAAAATAATTAGGATTCGTAATCCACGAATTCGATTCATGACTAGGAATATAGATCTTAAAAAAATACAATGATGCAGTTTTAATTTTCATTAAAATCAGACTCGCGGCCCCTTTGGGTATTTTTCTCTACTTTCAGATGTGGCCACACACGCCCACTTGAAAAATTTACCGGTATAGAATTTGACATATTCGATTTTCAGAACGGAACTAGTAGGTATTGGTATAAACCAGGGGTGGCCAACCGGTCAATCATGGCTATTCAAATTCAAATATTTTTATTTCAAATAGACCATATTACAGGCACTTGTGGAAAGTCAAAACTAGGTGCACGGTTCCAAGGCGTTGATCTTATAGAGAAGAGCCGGCAAGAAACTCCATAGACACTCTTTTAATAATTAAATACAATTGGGCATGCCTGATTTTTCGTAAGACGTGCTCACTGAAAAACCATTTGGAGATTTTTTGATTATATGCTATATTTTGTTAATTTCCTCTCATAAAAGTAAGAGATTACAAAATAAAAAGCAAAAATAACTAATAACCTTCATTTGACCTGAAGTCACTTGCAGTGACGTCACATGTTCATATTTTATATAATCTGTGGACTGAAGGTTATTTGTCATTCTTAGTGATGCCAGAGTTCTAGAAGGAAATGTTTTCTGGCATTTTTATAGTGAAGATATATATAACTAACATCGATAACTAAAATCGCATTTCATGATACGAATGTATTTTATTTTTTGAACTAAGATTACTATGTATATTTCTACAAGTATATCAAAATAGATCTATGCCCAAAAACTTAAAAAACTTGCGTTTTATATTAATAAACATCAAAATTTTAATACTAGAGCTGGCAGCACTTGTCAGTTTGATGTTTGTGACCTTCATTTGACATTACAAACTGACATGAAACTGACAGCTGTTTGTTTTAGTTCGTTTAGAAACTAGGTGTGCTAAAAATTACTGAACACATTACGTCATATGGGCAAATATTTAAAAAAAATATAAAAAGTTTATTAATTGTCTAATTATTTTCTCATAATTAGATAAACATTCGAAAAAAAATATAAAATAAATACCTTATGTTTTTCATGCATGCCCAATTGGATTAATTGTATGTCAATAATATAAATTTTATAAAATAAAAACTATAAATCAAAAAATGCCAAAAATAAGTAAAAAAAAGATAGAAATATTTAAACTGAAAGCAAACAATATGTCGCAATAATTATAAAAGTAGGCAATATTAATTCCAATCAAATTACATCAGTTAAGCGGTGCCAGTGGGTCGCAGTGTGCAGGAAGGAATCGTGAGCCAGGCATCATAAACAATTTTAAACTTGAAATCTGGCAGGTCCGTTATATTAGAGGAGATCTTTTGTAGAACCTAACACTTACCCATAAATGACTTGTTTGTCTTTCTAAGCCGAAAGCCAGGTACTATAAGCTTGTGCTTATAACGAGTATTTAAATTGTGGTAATCACTCTTTTTTATTAAATTCGACCATATTTTTACGAATGTACATTATATTACTAAATATGTACAAGGATGGTAAAGTGAGTATATTTATTTTCTTGCATAATTCACGGAGTGACTCACGGCAGCTAAGGTTATAACTAGCTCCGCCTGCTCTTTTTTGTAATATAAAAATGGTGTCGATATCAGCAGCTGATCCCCAGAGTAGAATGCCGTATGACATAATACTATGGAATCTGTCATCTGTCTTATTTTCCTAACAGCAAATGCAGCAGAGCTCAATTTTCCTGCAAGTGCCTCAATATGAGGTCCCCACTGGAGTTTAGAGTCTATTGTGACGCCTAGGAATACAGTTGAAGGAACCACGTCTAGTATTTTACAATCAAGCTTTACATTAGAATCTACATTGGGCACGTTAGGTATAGAGAACCTAATACATTTAGTCTTTTTGGCGTTCAATAGAAGGTAAGGCAGAAAACTAATTAGATATTTTATTAAGTGTATTATTATATTAAGTTCTAGCCGGTCCTTGTCCTTTCTATTTACTTTAAATATAAATGAGGTGCCATCAGCAAAAAGAACTATGTTTGACATTGTGTCCTTTATGATGTATGGAAGGTCATTAATATAAACAAGGAACAAAAATGGGCCTAAAATCGATCCTTGTGGCACTCCCATTTTAACAAGTGAGCCTGAAGAAGTTACTTTATCAATAGCTACCTTTTGTTCCCGAATTGACAAAATAAATAAGAATTTACAAGATAAATTTCTCGAAACCATAGTATTTTAATTTTAGAATTAACGTTTGGTGATCCACGCAGTCAAAGGCCTTAGAGAGGTCACAAAATACTCCTATAGCATCAAAGTCAAAGCTTTTATTTCAATTAGACCATTCACAGGCACTTTTGAATTGTCAAAAACAAAAACTAGTTGCCACATTCCAAAGTGTCGATTCCTCTTTCATCAAACAATTACAATATTGTTGGTTACATTGTATTTAAAATGAGAATGCATGGAATGGTGTGCTAAATGAGGTACAAGTAAACATGGGTCTGGTGAATGAGGTTAGTATAGATGAAGTAAGAAAGGCACTTAAAAGTATGAAAAATGGAAAGGCCATGGGCCCAGATAATATACCAGTGGAAGTATGGAAGTTGTTAGGAGAAGATGGATGTAAGTGGCTGACTTTATTCTTCAATAAGTTGTTGCAGGAAGAAGCGATCCCACAAGAATGGTGCAATAGTTCGCTTGTGCCGATTTTTAAGAATAAAGGTGATGTCCAGGATTGCAACAACTATCGAGGAATAAAGCTTATGTCACACAGTATGAAAATATGGGAGAAAGTGGTAGAGAAAAGGTTGCGAGAGGAGAGTATGATATCCGAAAATCAGTTTGGGTTTATGCCAGGTCGAGGTACAACTGACGCCATATTTGCACTCCGCCAATTGTGCGAGAAGTACAGACGTGCACATAAGAACTTGCACATGGTGTTCATTGATCTGGAAAAGGCGTATGATAGAGTACCTCGGGATGTGTTGTGGTGGGCTTTGAAAGAGAAAGGCGTGCCTGCGAAGTATGTGGAGTTAATTCGTGCTATGTATAATCAATCCAGTACATATGTCCGGTCAGGTGCTGGCAACACCGACAAGTTCAGTGTGGCTGTAGGCTTGCATCAGGGGTCGGCTTTAAGCCCTTACCTCTTCCTGATGATAATGGACGCTCTGACGTTGGACATACAGGAAGAGGCACCCTGGTGCATGCTGTTTGCCGACGACATTGTTCTTGTCGGTGAAGATGGGGCCCCAGACCCAGAGCAGACTTGAGAAATGGCAAAATAATCTGGAGAGTGTTGGTCTAAAAATCAGCAGAACCAAAACAGAGTACATGTTTTGTGATTTTGGCGGTCTCTCCAGTTTTGGTGCTATAGCGCTGGGTGGTGCGCTATTGCCAGTCTGCTCCGACTTTCGGTATCTGGGTTCTATCATACAATGCGATGGCGAAATAGACCGGAGCGTCAAGCACAGAATTAACACAGGGTGGATGAAATGGCGGCAGGTCACGGGAACTATTTGTGACCCCCGAATTCCCCTTAAACTTAAGGGGAAAATCTATAAAACAATTATTAGACCTGCTGTCTTGTATGGTTCAGAATGTTGGCCCACGAAGGGAATGAATGAAAGACAACTACATGCAGCTGAGATGAGAATGTTACGAAGGATGTGTGGTGTGACGCGGATGGATAGAATTAGAAATGAATATATAAGAGGAAGTCTGAAAGTGGCACCGGTGACTGAGAAGTTGTGTAGAAATCGTTTAGCATGGTATGGGCATGTGATGCGGAGGGATGAGGGTCATGTGACAAGGAAAGTTTTGAGTATGAATGTAGATGGCTATAAGAGTAGAGGAAGACCGAGGAAGCGATGGATGGATTGTGTTAAAGATGATATGACTAGAAAAGGGGTGACTGACGATATGACAGCTAATAAAGATGTATGGAACAAGAATACATGCTGCGCCGACCCCAAATAAATTGGGATAAGGGCAGGGGGATGATGACATTGTATTTAAAATCTAGAAACCATATGTGAGAACAAAGTTCACGCGCATCTTCCCAGGCCCTTAGTACTGTTTTGATCAGGGGGACCCAGCATCCTCTGTAGAACGGCCCTTTATAAATCCGAATTGTCTAGAGTGTAGTATACCGTTTTCATTGAAATATTCTATTGATTTAATATTACTTTGACATTTTTTTTTCTTAAAGCGGGTAATATAGATATGGGCCTACAATTAGATGCATCGCTCGAGCAACCTTAAAAAACGTACGGGTACGATTTTACTCCATTTGATAAGATCAGGAAAAACGCCGTCTGTGACGCAATCATTAAATATTGATGCTAACATTGATGCGATCTTAGTTATTATTGATTCGATAGCTTTTATAGAAAATCCCCAAAAGTCCTCGGTGTTTTTAACAGTTAAAGTTTTTTGTCATACAGTTCGTACAGGACTTCCCTGCTACGTCTTATATGTTTGGTAGCCCAGGCACTAAACATGAGTTTATTTTTTAACGTTACAGATATCACTTTGCAAGCTTTTTGAAACTCAGTAGATATAGCATTAAATAGTGTACGATACATATTATTGGGATTGTCATATTGTGGTTTTAAAACAAGTAAGTGAGCTTCTAGATTAATACCGGTTTTTTAAGACTACATTTAGTTAGCATCCTACACTGTATAGCTTTGGAATCTTCGACTATTTTGTGGTTTAATTTAACAATCTGTCACTTACACAAGTATTCTAAAGTTTGTCATGTTATTATTATCTATGCATGTGGCGGAGGTATTAGTTACTCTAGTTGGCTGAGAAAACATATGTTTTAAGTTAAATGACTTATACAAAGATAAAAAATTCTGTTTATCGCATACTAATATTTTTTTATTTGCTTTTATCTTCATAAGGGCATCCTCCACTGTTATTAAAAACTGGGTGGTACTTGAGGAAGGTGGCCTATAAACACATATAATAACATATTCCTCTGTTTCCTTACACGCGAGCTCACATTCTCCGCGAGCTCATAGAGATCGCGGATATCTAGGCGCTCTTTACGTTTAAGATGATCTTTTACCATAATTAAAGTTGTGCCACCTTCGGCTGAAACTCTCTGGAACGATCTGGCCACTTTAAAACCATTAATATTAAATAACATTTTATCTGCCTTCAGCCATGTTTCTGTTCGGCATATAATACCTACATTATATTTTTCCGCCAGAAGTCGAAACCTTTATATCACATAAATAGCAAAAATCTTTAATATCATCTTAAATGTCATATAAAATTACTATTCAGTTGATAATTAAACGTATTAAACTAGACTTAACAATAAACAAAGCTAATTATGCTAAAAAAATATTAATTTACGTATTAAGATTTATCATTATTTGAAATTTTCAAATGATAGAATATTCAATAACCACCATCTACAGTGCAGAAAAGGCAATCCTTGAATAGATCGAGTCGTACTCTAAATCCAATTTTTTGATGTATTGATAATGATATTTCATAAGACATAATACATATTTATTTATATTAAATTTTTTCAATTGACTTGAACACAATCACCACTAAAATATAATTCTTTTTTAGTGGTGCGAATACTTATTTCTTGATGTAGTGTAGAGACACTAGAGACATCTAGCGTAATTTTGCTGAATTACGTAGGAATGATTCTGTCTCTAGTGTCTCTACACTATATCAAGTCCACTTTCAGTTTTCCCTGTTCACCGCTAGGTAGTGTAATGATGTGGGCGTCACTTGACGGCCCCACTCTCCTCGTAAATCGTTACGCAGTGTTACGTTAGAAAAGTCACTTACAACATCTCCTCTTTATAATATTGCTTCAAAGTGCCATATATCAATTTGAAAAAAATAAGGGAATTACTGATTCACATTTAGTTCACATAATGTAAACCGATTCTGTTGAAACTTTGCATACATTATGTTTTTTTGATAACACTAAATATAACGGAGTTAATTTGACGATGGAGACGAAATGACGAAAGTTAGTCGAAGGTAGTCCTCGACGGTTTACAGCAACTACTGTTTAGGTTTTAGTTTAGGTTTAGGTGTAAGAGTTTTTTAAATAAAAAACACTGTAATTACATAACTCACCTGTAAATATGATGGCATGTGCGGGGTTGGAGGCCCACAGCTCTACGAAATGCACGGCGGCACCAAATCGCAGGCTCGGGTGTCCGCAGAACACTACGCACGGCTGCAACACAACACACGTTATATGTTACTGCATGCCGCCCACTGCGCGTCAGTAGCCGCCCACTGCGCGTCAGTAGCCGCCCACTGCGCGTCAGTAGCCGCCCACTGCGCGTCAGTAGCCGCCCACTGCGCGTCAGTAGCCGCCCACTGCGCGTCAGTAGCCGCCCACTGCGCGTCAGTAGCCGCCCACTGCGCGTCAGTAGCCGCCCACTGCGCGTCAGTAGCCGTCCACTGCGCGTCAGTAGCCGCCCCCTGCGCGTCAGTAGCCGCCCACTGCGCGTCAGTAGCCGCCCACTGCGCGTCAGTAGCCGCCCACTGCGCGTCAGTAGCCGCCCACTGCGCGTCAGTAGCCGCCCACTGCGCGTCAGTAGCCGCCCACTGCGCGTCAGTAGCCGCCCACTGCGCGTCAGTAGCCGTCCACTGCGCGTCAGTAGCCGCCCCCTGCGCGTCAGTAGCCGCCCACTGCGCGTCAGTAGCCGCCCACTGCGCGTCAGTAGCCGCCCACTGCGCGTCAGTAGCCGCCCACTGCGCGTCAGTAGCCGCCCACTGCGCGTCAGTAGCCGCCCACTGCGCGTCAGTAGCCGCCCACTGCGCGTCAGTAGCCGCCCACTGCGCGTCAGTAGCCGTCCACTGCGCGTCAGTAGCCGCCCCCTGCGCGTCAGTAGCCGCCCCCTGCGCGTCAGTACACTGACCTGCCGGAAGTCGGCGCTGAAGGCGTCATCGTGCAGCGAGCGCGCGTGCTTGAGGCGGCCGGCGCGCACCAGCGCCGCGTGCGGGAACGGCTCCTCCGGCAGGTACACGCGCGCCTGCACACACTCCGCACGTCAGTCTGCCGGGTCGATAACACACGTCAATGTTAAAGCGACGACCCGGGGGGGAGGCGCACCTGTTTGCCGACGGACACCCACTCGGCGAGGATGTTGCTGTAGGCCAGCGAGGAGTCGGCCACGGGCGACACGACGTACAGCGGCACGGACGCCAGCCCCGCGCCGTCGAGGTGCGCCGACAGGCACTCCAGCAGGTCGTACAGCACGCCGCTGGGGTACACGGGGCACAGCACGGAGCCGCCCGCGCGCAGCGTCACGGTGGCGTGCACGCACAGGTCGCCCAGCATGTGGTCCGGGTTGTGCGCCGGCGTCTGCGTCAGCGCGGCCAGCACCAGCAGGTCCGCGCCGCGCAGCGCCGCCTGGTTGATGGGCCGCGGGTGCGTCGTCAGCGTCGACGAGCCGCTCACGTACGCTACCTGCGCGGGGACACACACACACACGTCAGCGCGGCCAGCACCGGCAGCTCCGCCGGGAACTGCCTATATAGAATACCTTTTCGTGCGCGGAGCGCAGCACCCAATTGGCGGAGCCGAGACAGAAGCCGGAGCTGACGGCGGTGGCGTCGAGCGCGCCGTAGATGTCGACGCGCTCGTCGTAGCCCACGACGCGCACTCGCGCGAGCGCCCGCGCGATGTTCTGCGGCGCGAACAGGCGGCGCCACGAGCGCGGGCGCGCGGCGTGCGCCAGCGGCGCGGGCAGCACGTGCAGCAGCTCCTTCCAGCGGCGCGCCGCCGGGCCGCCGGCGCCGCCGGGCCCACCGGCGCCGGCCACCCACTCGGCCAGCTCCTCCAGGTAGAAGCGCCCGATCTGCAGCGTGGGCTCCGTGGCGTACACCTGCCCCTTGAAGCCCGTGTCCTCCGTGATGAACGGTAGCGCCATCATGCACGTGTAGTTGGAGATTAGGATCACGTCCAGCTGGGAAAAGTCCACCACCTTGTCTAGTGGTGGACAGAATTCTGGTATGCTGTCTACGAAAACGCGCCCGCAGCATTCCTTTAGCTCCTGAAATATTTAGAACATAATCCGACTTAAAACTAATGACAATTTTACATTGCATACAAATACTATATCATAACACTGAAACAATATTAATGGTATTTCAAAAAATTTAAAATTTAACAAAATGATGGACATGAGAATTGACAATTGAATGTGCTCTACATATGAAACAGTTATAATTTTTGACTGATTTTAACTACAATTTACTGACAGATTTTATTTATTGATACCTAATTTTGAAATGGTATATTTCTGTAAGTGATTATTCTAATATTTAGGAAAATTTAATATCCAAAACCTTAAGAAATGGTTTGAAATTTGTTGCAATCCTATGTTTACCATGAGAATTGACAGAAAATGCATAAAATAGATACCAATGATGTCACTCAAATATGTTTCAAATTGTGGAAGAAGAATTCAGGGTAGTGAGCAGAGGTTGAAATGGCTTAGTTGTTAGAGCACCTGGAGTATTTATCCGGGAGGCGCAGGTTCGAATTCTGCGACCATATTCATTTTTCACAAGAATTTATGACAATATAAATTTTAAATATAAATGTAAATTTTAATTATTTACTTATAATACTTCATCAATACTAGTAGTCACCCCTAGTCCAGTAGGACCACAAGTCATACCCAGGTCCTAACAGTAGGTGAACTCGTGGGACCAGGGACCTTAGTGAGTTGTACACCTACATTTCACCAATGTTTCACAAATTCGATCTACCAGGCATAATTCCAAACGCCGGGCTGCTACTGAGAATATTCTAACAGAAAAACTCAACAACACTTTGCCCAACCCGAGAATGAAACCCAGGACCTCAAGTTCAGCAGTTGCATTGGGCACCACTAGACCAACAACGCAGTAGACATACAACAGAACAATTATTAATTCACAATCTATATCAAAAATATAGTTTTCCACAAATAATAAATAGGTACATGAAACAAACTATGTCTGCCTAGCCTTTTCCCAATTACATTGGGGTCGGCTTCCAGTCAAACCGGATGCAGCTTTTACATGGAGCGACAGCCTAACTGAACTCCACAACCCAGTTACTGGCTTCTAATGCATCTAAATTAGTTCAGGCATTTAGAAGTTATGGTGGAATAAAGAATCTCACAAACTAAACCCTCCCAAAAATTCCAGACGAGTGAAATTGTAATGTTTACCTATATTCCATATGTGAATAAAGGGGCAAACTAAAACTGTACTACATAACACTACTCAACAGTGTTACTAAGAAGGATCGAATTCTGGAGAGTAATGACCTACTAGATAGACTCCGAATATTTTTTGTTTTGTTGTTTATATCATGATTATAAACAAACCCCTTCAAGCAGTGGATCGTTGAGATGTGGCGGCGTGTAGTTGGGTAGAGAAGAGAGGCGCGTGCTGGGCACGGGCGGCAGCGGCAGGAAGTTCAGCACGGAGTGTGCAGACAGCCCGCAGTCCAGCATGATCAGCAACTCCTTGAATGACAGCACGAAGCACGGCTTCGCCGCATCGCTGCTGAGGCAGTACTGGTGGACCATACAAACGTGGTATTAACTATGCCTCACAGTAACATGAATCTCAATTCTGACTAATTACCGGGCTATACTTACAAGCTTCATTTTGTTGTATTGTTCTGCGATTACACTTGCTCTAACGTCTAACCTATATTATATTTCATTTTACATGTACTGAGTCTTAATGTTTTATCTTAGAGATTATTACAAGTACTTGAAACTAGAGGAAATAACGACATATTGTGTATATTAAATCTGGTGCTGCTAAGCTTTCTTGTTCTTCAAATCTTCAAATACAAATTTATTTTCACGTGTACTGTCAATGTCAGAATGTCATAACCACAGATCTTAAAAAAATACGGACGGAGCGTTGAGTACGACATGTGAGAAGCATGCCTAGTCAACCAATTTCGCTTGTCATACATGAGCTAAACGCATAAAAATACTTAAAACTCATCCACTCGGCGCCAGTACGCAGTGTGTGTGTCGCGTAATCTATGCTTCGCTTATGTCAAGACAAAGTAACATCCGTATTTTTTTCCAGTTCCGTGGTCATAGCAGTGTTAATCTGTGTCAAACCTTGTCAAATTCACACTATGTCACTGTCAAATGGTCTGATGGTCAAGACCACAGACTTAGTGATGCTAACGCATATCAAGACCATTATATTATTAATATAATATGACCAGTGGTCGCTAAATCTACTCCGGTCTGATTCCTTCAAGCTAAAGCTATGAGCTTTAGGCTCACCTTTACCAATACTTTTTCAATAAATAAGGATATTAAGGCGGTGCCCCTATTGCGACTTTTTAAATGCTTAATGATTTTAATTATTACAGATACATCTTCAAAAAACAAAAAATACTACACATATTAATACAAATCAAAAATAAGTGATCAAGTTAATAGGTTAGTGGTAGGTACTTCGTAACATAGGAACATCTGCATCTGAACTAGGTTTACACCTGTATCTCGATGGTGGAGACGACAGATAGTTTCAACTTTAATTCAACTCATTATAGACTACGCTGATGCTTGTTATCTCGACGTCACTCAGGAGTTGAGAAATAAACCTGAGTGATTACAAAATTGGTGTATCCGTTTCGTCTTTAATCTGAGAAAATATGGCCATGTCTCTGATTTCCGTAAATTGTTCAAGTGGCTCCAATATAAGTTTATGTATTTGTTCTTTTTCATTAGTGTATGTATATGAACTTGTTTATTTTTATTTATGTATATGGATATGCAGATGTATAGTAGAATCCGCTGTTTTACAAAACTGCTAGCTGATTTACAAAACAGTACTGTTATGAAAAGCAGCTGAACGACGTTTAGCGGTTTTACATAATTACTGAACTATAACACGCAGAATTGTATGAACGTTTTGCGTTTATTAATGCAGTGGATCAACGATCATAGATTATGTAAAACAGTGTGAAATGAACTGTCAGATTGTTGATTTTAGTTCGACATTTTGTCGCATATGGTGTATTATAACAACAATAACCTAACTTTATTTTACTTTTAGGTCGAAGCAAAAATAAAAGATGAAACTTTGTGACTATGACGTAAATACTAAACCACTATAATAGTCGACAATATATCGGGATTATGAAAGAAAATAAACTAAATTGTTCCATGAGCGAGCGAAGCGAGCTCGGGAGTTTCGTATACCCCGACACGGACAGGTTATCCTCGTTTGTGTTTAGGTTTTTTCTGACCTTACAGACACAAAAATAGGAGCCCCGCAAGCGGGCTCCGTCGTCCCAGCCACGGAAAGACAAATCAGAATACAGTATCTTTTCTTTTACTTGAGTGGTGACTATCCATTTAATATAACTAGGTATACAATAAATAAATCTGTTCCACTGTAGATATGTCATTACGCATTATGTCTAAACGTGGGTAGCAGTTTTGTTAAACGTATCGCAATGGCAATCCAGCTGAACGTTGTTTAGCTGTTTTATAAAACATTACTGTTTTGTAAATCAGCCAGCAGCTATGTAAAACAGCGGATTCTACCATCCATCTGCGACATGTGTATATACACGAAATTCCCGAGTACGCTTCGCTCGCTCATGGATCAATTTAATTTATTTTCTTTCATAATACCGATATATTGTCGACTATTATAGTGGTTCTAGTATTTACGTCATTCTAAATTTTCATAATTTTTTGCTACTGACTTAAAGTAAAATAAAGTTAGGTTAATATTGTTATGACACACAGATCCACAAGCGACAAAATTTCTAACTAAAAGCAACAATCTGACAGTTCATTTCACCCTGTTTTACATCTCTGATCGTTGACCCACTGCATTGATAGACGCAAAACTTTCATACAATTCTTCGTGTTAAAATTCAGTAATTATGTAAAACCGCTAAACGTCGTTCAGCTGTTTTTCATAACAGTACTGTTTTGTAAATCAGCTAGCAGTTTTGTAAAACAGCTGATTCTACAATCCATCTGCGATGTATATATTTACATCTAAGTAGTTTATCTATTCGTCTACACACTGTCGATATCACTTGTATTTCAATCTCTCCTCTCGCAGGTCTGCTGGAGGAGATTTCTGTTAGAAATAAGCTGGCCTTTGTACTTACTCGTCATTTCTATTTGTACAACCTCTTGGTAATTTATACTTCTTATGTATGATGTAAATGAAACACGATAGTTCAGAAATAATAAATTATATATTATCCAATTTACGTAAAAGAGCAATGAACAGGAGTGAAACATGTGAGTGAAAATGATTTCGAGTACAGGCGGCCCTTGTTAGCTAACGTGAGTTTGAAAACGCGCGGAAACAGTCGCGTAAAAATGCTGACTTGAGATGTACAGTTGCACCGTGCATGCTTCCAAGCCGAATATGAATGAGAGATTAATATATTAATGTTAACAAGAAGATGCCAATTGTTTCAGATAATTATTTATACTCTCTAGTTGAAGTCATCAGTTATTTATAGACCCAGGGATTTAAATTAATTTAAGGATTTAAGTATTGTAATGGGCAAATGAGCATTTTCTCATAACATATGGGATGTTATGAGAAAATGCCCATTTGACATAATTTGTCTGATTTTATACCAATATATATCTAAGTAGCGATATAACTTCATTCACTCAGTACTTATTTTATGAAGCTTTTCCCACAGAATGTCATATGACACCAGGTCAAACGCCTTGGACAAGTCAAGCCTGGTGTCTTCCTATCAGCATAGTACTAAACAATCTGCTTAATAAAAATACAGTCCCTCTTTTACCTTTCTTTATTCCGAATGAGTGAAGTAGGTAGTCACATCTGTTCTCGATTAAGTATCTTTGTTTTCTCACTAATGTAATTCCGACAATGTTCGATTTAATGTTGTCTAAGGTGTATCTACTCTAGATCCAAGATTCTAGCTTCATTTGCTAGAGATCATACGTTAAATGTTGCTATGAGATATTTATTTATTTTTTCGGTCTTGGAAGGTGACCAGCCGTTCTGGGGGAGGTGGGGTTCTTCTCCGTATAGAATATTCGAAACGGGCCATAAGTTTTGTTGAGTTTGGCGTCTATACGAATTTGAAGATTGTATTTTGATTTTCATTTCCTAGTTGTATTTTTCTTGGCAGCCTGATATTTCTTGTTTTTTATATATTATTGAGTATCTAGCCTAAACTAGGCTAACTAATGAGTAATATAATTTTAACCTAAATTGCTACGTTATCATAATAGGTACTAAGAGTACGTCCAATAACTATTCTTAGACTCTAATATTATAACAACGACACTTTTTTCATGTGTTCTTAGTCAGCACTTATCACTATATTTTTTGACTGCCACAATTCACTACACTAGTTCATGTGGTTTGGTCCGTTTGAGTCTCCTTACTATGTCCGTGTGGTCGAGGAGCTGAATGGCCTCAACATTCACGTGCTGGTGAAGCCTTCGTTCGTGAGCTTCTGTGTATTTCTTAATAATTGTGGCTACGACGTTCATATTAAGGTCCCGATGGTGGTCACTATTCCTGATGTACCAGGGTCCGATATTTTTGTACATATGATGGCTGTTTAGCTGGGTGGCATAGTCCCCAGCCCTTTTTTCTTTGAATTATGTAGTTCCTCAGTTTTTTTTATTAGGTGAACTATTTTCTTTTTGTAATATTTTGTCATACGGAATGAATTTTACAATCAAAAAAGGATATGAAAAGTGTAAAATTATATGAAACCTATTTAATCTTAATATTTAGATAAGAGCTCCGCTCCTAAGCTAATGTAAGTAACTAATTTTAAGCAAATCATCTACGAAGATCATTATTTTTACCCTGAAGATAAATAATATTATAAAATGCAACGTGGAATTGGTGCTGGTACAAAATTACTTACAATATGTAATAATGTATGACGTTCATTTACACATACCCATAAGTACCTACAGACATAGCATTACGATATACGTACCTATCTTTCTTGCAAACTCTAGTGCCAAATTGCCGAATGACCATAAGATATACTGATATAGAAGAACTAATTTCTGAACCATGCATGTTGCTGTGCCCGACAGAGTCCATAATGACCATAATTGGTATCATAAATTTAAGTCCACCACCTGCGTACTTTATGAAACTGTTGAGTTGTAAGGTTAAAAAACCATATGTGTATCGCAAAAACCAATAGAATATTTTAACGATGTTTATCCTACCTATTTTTATTATTTTTCGTTTATGCGGCGCGGCGGCGATTCTCTTTTAAAGTTTATAGGCCTGAGCCTTGAAGCACGAAATTTTTAAATCTAATATATAAAATTCTCGTGTCACAGTTTTCGTTGCCATACTCCTCCGAAACGGCTTGACCGATTTTGATGAAATTTTTTGTGCTTATCCGGTATCAATGATAATCGGCCAACATCTATTTTTCATCCCCCTAAATGTTAGGGGTAGTCCACCCCAATTTTTTTTATTTATATGGCAAAACAACGTTTGCCGGGTCAGCTAGTAACCTCTAAATTCAGCCTCTGAGTTAGGGATCAGTAGTGTGTGTAGGTATCTGTCAGACTTGCGTGCCCTTTGAGGTGTTACACTACACATTCCTTTTGTTTCGTGGCCGTGACTTGCGTTTGTCGCAACATCGGCAACACCAGCCCGCACGGTACCCAGTTACGGACACTTTCAGACTTCTTATCAGTAATAATTACTGTAAGTATTGAATTGATTCAACCGTTACCTTGTGGAATTTCATTAAAATGGATGCAAATATATGCACATACGTAAGCGGTAAAAAATTGCCACTACCACCAACTACTCTATACGTGTATACCCCCCCACGGGGCATCATCAGGAGCAGTTAGACCGTGCAGTGTCCGCCACCGAGGAGTCTCAGCGGGCGGGCGGTGCACACGTACCTAATTGTATGACTACCCTTAATAGATATTGTATTTATTTGCATCCGTTATCATTACTATATCCAAGTCGTCGTTTGGGAAGTTCGTTTGTAATTTTTTACTTGGGATTCAATGCATAGTTCCAAGCATATTTCAGAATATTATTTATTTTCTTGTTGGCTGGAATCATCTGTAGAAGCCAAGTGTTTGCAGATATTTCTAGATTACCTTAGTAGAAAACTCACAAGTACGATGCTATATATTAATGTATCTACGCTGTACTAAGAGGCAGTGCAGCTCATATAATTATACTAGCTGTGTCCCGCGGTTTCAGCTACGTTAATTTGAGGAAAAACCTACTAAAATATATTCCACCCCCTCATGACCGGCCGCCTTGCACGTCATAGATGCGCGCGTGATACTTGATAATTTTTTTGTTGCGTTTTTATTGAATACTATGATATCTCCTAAGATATTCATTGAAATCAGATGGTGTCAAGGGCAATTTTATTCAAAATTAAATACTTGTGATGAATAATTATTTTTTTCGATATTGATTAACATAATGTTTATAAAAACACCGTCGCAAATAATGCATTATTTTAGAACAAATTTGATTACTATAAAAAGGCGTTATAGTGACTCAACCTTAAAAGATAGACATATGCTGTATTGTACTTTTTTTTAAACTTTAAAGACGCACTATTCCGTCATACATGATTTTTGCGTAAGTTTAACGTAGCGCACGCAACGGAAGCTCTCAAAAGGAATATTTTTTCCCGATTTTGCAACATATTTCATTTATGCTCCGCTCCTACTGGTCGTAGCGTGATCAAATCAAATCAAATCAGTTTATTTGTGAAACATAGGTATGTTAACATTTTAGATGGCTCTTAAAAACTAGAGAGTGCGCTATGTTATGTCAATTTTGACATACAAATATTTAATTATAGTTATGCAAAAAAATATTAATATACTATTACATTATTAAAAATTATAATGTGATGTTATACAGCCTATAGTCTTCCTCGATAAAATCACTATCCAACAAAAAATAATAATTTCAATTGATACCAGTAGTTCCTGAGAGTTCCTGATTAGCGCGTTCAACCAAACAAACAAACTCTTCAACTTTATAATATTAAGTATATATATTACAATATGTTATGTGGTGCAGCCTTTAGAATTGTACAAACGTAAACTTATCGGTTAAACAATGAGTGGAAATCATCCTTGCAGCACCCACTGGACCGCTAGCCCTGGTTTCAGGGTACAAGGGAAATATTGCGATTAGAGAATAGAAACGTCGTTGTGATGTGAAAGACAACGAAATATTCCATAGATGTCATCATCTTTATGATAAGTTACTATAAGTCACTTTCAAGGCTATCAGATATAGTTTACCTTTTATCATGCTAAATGTCGACGCTGGAGGATCGTTAAAGAGGTTATTTGCATTTTGTGATCGAGTCCCAGTTGATACACGAACTTGCTTCATCCTAAATTATGTGATTCCGCAAAGTAAGTTAACTCAAATATAAACAACAGCGGACGTTTACATAATTTTGTCATTGTCTAGGCTGCAAGGGTGCCATTTCATCGCAACATAATTTGTTAGAAGTAGAAACAATGAAGATTTTCGGTCACGTCGTGGCTCGCCGGGCCCCTCGCTTCCGTCTGAAGCTTGGAGACGAAAAGCATTACTCGAGCGACGCGACAGTTGAACACTAACTAACACTGATTTGTTTTGTCTTTGACAATATTTATGAGTAGGTATCTACTTACGTACGTAGAAAATGTATTCGGCATAATTTATTAGAAATAATTCGAGAGGCACGTTAAATAAATTAGCATACGGGAGGTAGTGACACAGCCAGCCATAATAATTAATGGCGTCGTGTGGTGCGCGGGTCAGTCAGTGCTCGGCGCGTCCCGGAGAGTGTCCCCCGCGCATGCGTGTCACTCGGTCAGCTGCGGCTTAAGTAAAGGACGCGCATTTCCTCGACCCTGCGCCGACGTACGCGCACTCCCCGAGCCCCGACAGTTCCCAGCTAGTCGTCGAGTGAGCTGCCCGCACGCAACATGGCAGCCGTTAAGTTCACACGTAAGGAAATAGAGGCGCGCAACCACCGCAGGGACGCCGCCATCATCATCGACAACGTGGTGTATGATGTAACGGAGTTCATGGACGACCACCCGGGCGGCGTGGAGGTGCTGTTGGACAACGCCGGAAAAGACGCATCGCAGTGCTTCCACGATGTCGGGCACAGCGAGATTGCGCTGGAGTGGCGCGAGAAGTTCGTCATTGGCGAGGTGGTGGACGAAGACAAGTGGGAGGTGCAACCACGCGAGTCTTCGTCGGCGCAGGCGGCCGAGCCACTGACGCTGAGCGCGCTGGTGAGCGTATGGGGTCCGCCCGTCGTGATGGCTGCCATCGCCGCGATCTTCTACGTGTATTTGTTCCCCTAACCGCTGCCCTAGCTCCGCTGACCACTGCGGTTGATATGGGTGCAAAATTGCAGTTCTAACCTTTCGAAGGAATATCTACGTGAAGTGTTTTTGGAACGTTGATAGTGAATACATAGGTTGAGGTGGGGATTTGTGGTTTAATTTGGGACACGAAGAGTAGATGCAATTGTTAAAACAAATGAAAGTCTGGTGCCTTGTCGTCGTTCAGCATGATGATGCGATCGGCAGCGTGGTGTAGGTACTGAGTGTCAGCGGTGCGCCGACAGGCCGACACTCGACACTGAACACAAGTGTAACGTGATGGTTACATATCTATAAGTTACGGTGATTGGTGCCGAGTCGTTCTAAATAGTGCGTATCTCAAAATGTCAATACCTAATGCAATATTAATGTTAAGTATCTGAATAGTTTTACGGAATAAAGGTTGTGTTTTTTAATTATACTTAATACTTTATAGCGCTTGTGGTATTATTTGATGGCTGCGACAAGATGGCATGCGTCAATGCACGTTTATTTATGCAGTTTGTGGCACTACCTACATGTCGTAGTTGGTTCCGATATGATTGAACAAAAATTCACAATACATTACACAGGTTATATATCAGTGTGCTGACAGCAGTGAGGAGTACATGAGCATACAATGACGTGTATTGTGGGGGGATGTAGTTAGAGGGATATTTCATGCGCGTGCGCCGGCTGTTGTGGCGGTTCTCAAGGTGAGCAACTTTACGCGTCCGGAGCGAGTCAGCGCAGGCGCGTACTGATGTAGTGTAGTACCGATAGCGACGCACACATACCCACCGGCCGAATTTATATACATATAATGTAAAAACTATTGTATTGTTGTTATTGAAATGGACGATGACAAGTGTAAATTAAATGCTCAACAGTAACTGGGTTATTAGTACACGAAAGAACTTAACGTTCACTGGTCATTAATATGTATTGTGAATGAAATTAGATATTTTTAGAATCATGAGATAAATAGCTTAAATCTCCAACTTTGTGAGCCGGTGTAGAATGCGTATAATGGTGCACACGTCAGCCTCAGGTTAGAGGAGCCTTGTACTAATATAAATAGCGAGTTAGTGATCGTTCATCACTAATCACCCAGGTAGTGTGTTGTATGTTGACGCGAATTTAGAATTGAACAAGACCTGACAAGGCCGACCAGTGGAGCCGCAGAGCCGCCGCACCGGTCGCCGCCCGCTCCCGCGCCCGCCGCGCCTCACGCTGTCATTAGCCTTACTTTGTTTTTTTTTATGCCATCATATCGACGTCAACAATTTTTTTTTATTACCTATGCTATGCACGATCGTAGAAGCAAAACTGTCATACACATTAAGTAAGGAAGATATTACAAATAAATCATATCTGGATTTATATCCACCAAATCGATTAATTATTTATTCGTCATTAAACATTTAGTGGTGTGATCGTTGGACTGGCAGGTCAAAGGTCGCAAGTTCGAATCTAAGGCACACACTACTGAATTCGAATCATGTGTGTAGGTATTAGAAATTAATTAATTAACATTTGCTTAAAACTGTAATGGAAAACATTGTGGAGAAACCAGAGCACCCGAGACATGTTCTCGATGGTGTGTAAAGCCATGTGAGAGACCTAAGGGTGGTTTAAACTCTGACACTAGATTGTGCATCAACCATACGATGAGAGAGAGTGAGAAATTAAGTATTTATATTACTACAAGTACTCCAATAATCGCCAATAGCATTTAACCTAAAGAGCGCGTTGTGGTGCAACTTGGGGTAGACCCTATGTCCAGCACATTTATTTAAAATTATCCAACTAGTGGTAGTTTTTGATTGGCAACAACATGGGAAATTTCTTTGCTATTCCATTGACTTTCCATCGACATCCATAACATAATACAGCATCACGCTTGTATTCCCCGAAGGGTTAGGCAAAGGTGGACACATTTGTACACCGACATTTCACCAATGCTGTTTTTAAGTCCCATGATAGGTGGTGAGCCTATTGCCATCAACCGGGCACAATTCCAAACTCGGGGCTGTTACTGAGAATTTCCTAACAAAAAAACTCAATTACACTTTGTCCGACCCGAGAATCGAACCCGAGTTCAACATCCAATCTGCACTTAATGACCACTCAGGCGAAATACCATAGATTTTGTTGCAGACTTGCTATTTGTTACAATTGTAATGTTATGATAATGGTTTAATTACAGTTGAATGGCACGTACGTATGGTACGTAATTTTATCTAAATTAGCAGACTTAAGCCACAGCCCACTCCGACATGCTGAAGTCATTAATAGAAAGGATATAATCATGTCTAAAATTAATAACACTAGGTAGCTTATTCCATTATATCCTAAGAGATCTCACAGATAGAAGATCGTGCGTTATAGCATACATTGCTATAATAATTTGTTGCATCAGACTGGTGGACATATATTTCTGATATGTTGTGTGTTGTGTACTTTCTTGTAGTTTGTGTCAAAATAGAAGCATTATAGTGTTATACTGTATATATATTCGAATTTGGCTATTTACAAGCTTTCATTATATACGTATATTGTTATAAGCAAATAATATTATTCCCCTCCCTAGTTTTTTATTTGTAGACCCAATATTAAAATAAATAGATTCGTCTCAATTACGAAAAAAAAAATGAAAAATTGTGTTTGTGCCGGACGGGCGTAACTCGAGGCGTGTGCGTTTGTTCTGGTTCTATACCAACGAGACGCTGACGTCCTACACCTATAGGTTCAGGCGCAATGTGTGAAGACTCGATGATTTTCCTGACGGCGGCGATAGCAGCAAGCGGGAACGTAGGGATGCGGGGAAGGCGGCGGTGAAATCAAACACTTTACTTGAATCTTCAAAAATGCTTCAGGAGGCGATTTCTTACTATACTTCCAGTTCAGAAGTAATATCTTTTACCGATGACTACGAAATAGCGCAGCGATAGTGTGCACATAAGTATTACGAAACTTTAACGAGACCCGCGAAATCGCCTCCTAAACACGTCTTTATTTTCATAATTTTTCGTTTAGTACAATCAACTTATTTGCTATTTATTCTATAATTAAACGAGAAACTATACATAAACTATATATCGATAGAAACCTTATAAAAGGGCCTATTCAAATATGTATGATTTATGTGTAAGTCTTAAATTCCTAAAAAGTTATTACAGTAAGAACATAAAAATTCTATTTTTTTTCCAAATTTTTAGGTTCTCATTCTGATATCTTTAAAACTATTTGATACAGAAACGTGAAACAAACTGTTATTTACAGTTTTCGATATGTTCTAACTCAGTCTTTCCCAACGTGGGCGATAACGCCCCCTTGTGGGCGCTGCAGGCCTAAAAGGTAAGAGACCCAGAAAAAAAAGGGGGCATTGTGTAGGGCTTTGGGGTCGATTTATAATTTCATCTACCTAGCTAGGAAGACTCTTACACACCGACTGAGCTCTCGACTCTCGACTACATCTTGTGACCATCAACTAATATTCTTAGCTCAAACTCGGTTCGATATAAAAGACCGCGGGCAATCATGTTTTAACAAGTTTTTGTTAAATAATCCGAATTGTACATTCCTATACCAATCGGCTGGTTCTATAATACTTGTTCTTGCTTGTAGAGTACGATTGGGCGTCGAATGAGATAAACGAGTTTATGCACGTTTGTCTTATTCCTGTTGGTGCGTGCTGCTTATGCAATCCTATATAAACGACGTAAATTTATTTTATTTTCATTTGCGGTTTCGCGCATAATAGATAAGCAGTACTTGATTTCAACACTTACGTATTTCTTAAAACAAAACAATGTCGGAAGTAAAAAAGAAGAGACGGCAATACTCTGCGGAATATATTAAATTCGGATTTATTGAAAATCCCACAAACCCGTCGTCGCCTTTGTGTCTTCTATGTCTAAAAACATTTTCGAATGAAGCAATGAAGCCTTCAAGACTGCAAGATCATTTGAATAAAATGCATCCAGATAAGACAGAAAAGAATGTAGCATATTTTCAAGACCTAGAGAAGAAGCATAATACTCAGCCAAGTGTATCAAAACTATTTTCGGCGGCTGCTAAGCAAGATGACGACGGACTTCGAGCTTCGTACAATATCTCTTTGTTAATTTCTCAAAAAGGCAAACCACACAACATCGGAGAAGAGTTAATTTTGCCAGCAATAAAGGAAGTAATAACTACTGTGCTTCATAAACCGGCCGCAGATATTATCCGAAAAATTCCTTTGAGTAATAATTCTGTGCAAAGACGAATTGATGAAATGGCTGAAAACATTGAAGAATCATTGTGCAATCATCTGAGGACTAGTCAATTCTCAATTCAGCTCGATGAGTCCACTTTACCAACTAATGAAGCGTTGTTGCTATCTTACGTGAGGTTTATTAAAGATGAGAAAATACGTGAAGAACTATTGTTTGCCAGAAATTTGGAGACAGATACAAAAGGCGAAACCATATTCAATACATTGGAAAAGTTTTGTGAAGAGAAAGAGATTCCTTTGAAAAATACTATATCAGTTGCTACGGATGGCGCTCCGGCTGTGACAGGGCGCCATAAAGGCTTCATAGCATACTTAAAGAATAAAATTCCAGATGTCCTTGCTATACATTGCGTTATTCATAGACAACATTTGGTTGCTAGAAACTTAAGTGAACGACTATTTCAATCACTGCAATATGTCATCAAAGCAGTCAATAAAATCCGTAGCAGCTCTTTGAATGATAGATTATTTCATCAGCTTTGTGTTACTAATGACGAAGATTTCAACCGTTTGTTGCTTCATACTGAAGTTCGTTGGCTGTCAAGAGGCAATTGTCTGATTCGATTTTACAACCTGTTTGACTCTATGATAGAGTTCTTGGAAACTAAAGATACAGAACTGCGCAACAAGCTCATAACATCAAAGAATGATATAGCTTACATGACAGACCTGTATAAAATGTTCAACGACATGAACCTCCAACTGCAAGGCGATGAACTAAATTTAATTAAAACAAAAAATGTCGTTGCTGCTTTCGCAGCCAAACTGCTTCTGCACAAAAAGAATATGGGCAGACGTGAGTTTCACAATTTTCCGAATTTATCAGTATACTGCAGTAACGACGACTTGTTTGCCTACTGCCAACATTTGGAAAACCTCCACATTGACTTCACCGAACGATACCAGGACATTTTAAACTTGGAAATACCAGACTGGGTGTTGGATCCGTTCAAATGTCAACACAGCAATGTCACCTCAGCTGGAAGAAGAACTTATAGAATTGACAACAAACGAAGAAATAAAAATCAAGTTCAAAAATGGATATCAAGAATTTTGGCTACAAAAACCGATCCCGCAATTGTACCCTGGATTGTGGTCAATTGTTCAACGATTTTTGATAGCATTCCCATCGTCATATTTGTGTGAACGTGGATTTAGTGCTGTGGCAACGCTGCTTACTAAAAAGAGAAATTGTTTGCGTGTTACCGAACGTGGCTACTTGCGGCTGTTTTTGAGTAAATTGGAACCTGATATCAACAAACTTATTGAACGGCATCAGATTCAACCTTCACATTAGTTTTTATATAAGAATTGATTATGTTTGTTTTATTTTCAATAAAAGATACTCTGTCCGAATACTATAAATTTGCGTTTCAATAATCAGTTATAAGTACTTAGCGGTTTTTAAGCATGTTTAAAAAGGGGGGCGTTAAAAAATAATTTATTCTTAAAGTGGGCAGTAGACAAAAAAAGGTTGGGAGCCCCTGTTCTAACTGAATGTAACAATTTTAATGTTACATATCTATTACATAAGGTACCATATATCTATAAATAAAAGACTAAAAACAACTGTTTATTTTAACATTATCATAATACTCTGCTTACTTACAAGGTTTAAAACACTTTAATTATCTAGGTTTAGCTTAGGGCTACATACCTACACACACTATATAATTTAGAACATAGCGGTTGTTACATAAATCACGTTATCTACTTTGTACTAAGGATCACTAAACTGTTCTTTATTTACGCTATTATTATCACGAATCTAGTCTATATATGTCTATAAATCACTTTCTTGCTATCATTTCACTAGTATCTATAGTAGTGACGCCTTGTCGCGAACAGTGTTTACTCTCGTAATTGAGACGAAGCAATTTTTTTTTTATTCTGACTGGCAACATTTATTACACAATTCCAAGTATAAATGATGACATACCAAAACTTAAAGCTAAATGCTAAATAAACCTATTACAGGCAAACACCACAAACAATACAGTACATATGTATATTTATTTTTATTTTAGCATACATACGAGTATATCTAACATGCACAAAATGAAAGGGAAACATTATTATCAATCCGTCGTTATTTTTTTAGCATAGGTGAGGCTTTTGCTGAATTTGGAGAGTGAAAGATGATGTATGTCTATAGATTCACTGCATTCTTTAAACAATTTACAGTTACGATATATGGGACAATTTTGACCCAGTACGGTTTTCCTGGCGGGAACACTAAATGGCCTAATAGCATATCGGGGATTTCGGCTAGGTGCTCTAAAGTTGATTCTACTAAGAACGTCAGAGCAGTTAATATTATTTCTCATAATTTTGTATAAAAAGACCAGGTCTTGGACCTTCATGCGTTCTTCAAGAGTGACAATATTAAATTGTCTAAGCTTTCCAGTGTATGAGAACTTCCTCTTCGAACAACCAGTTGAGGAATGCTAAGTGCCACATAAAGCGTTTCTGAATTCTTTCAATCCTAAGAGAATGTGTTGGGTGAGAATGAGGTCGCCGTGCTACAATAGTCCAGCTGACTTCGCAGTAGGTTATTAAAAATAATGATTTTAGTTTTAGTGCTTTTAAAAACCTTGCTATTTGTTATTAAGAATCCCAATCTAATGACACTACGTATGTTAAAATCCATCAAGCCAGGCCGTTTAGGCTGTGAGGGTTCCAAAGAAATAGTCATACATACGCACACTCTAAAAACATACCCTGCCTTCTCTGTCAGTCGGGTAAAAATATTGTGTTATTGATGGCGGGGCTGTTGTGAAGCAAATAGATTTCCTCCATCAATGTGTTCTACACTATCGTGTAAGCCTCGTGTCGTGGTCACTTTCATTAGCTTTCTCTGCGCACGCGCCGGATATGCCTCGCCTCCTCTGATTACGTGGTAGCACAAGCACACGCACTCACACATTCAAATGCAAGTCCTCACTGATAGTTATTGCATAACTTTTGTACTGTATGTGTCACTTGCGGGCTATAAAACGATATTGTAACTATTAATATATTTTAATTTCTTGATTTTGTTTTGTTTTTGATATACTCAAAGCTACAAATGAATTCATAGTAGAAAATATTGACAGAATTTGACAAATTGGTAATAATAACATAAAATTAATAGTTAAAAGTTTTCACGAGTCCTCTCCGCTATGACCTACGCTACAGCGCAGCGGCCTGTAATCCTGTCTGATACTAACTGACAATCCTGTTTGTCATTCATGAGGGTCATGGTTAGCAGTCGATGATACGGCCTGATCTTACGATCTTACAAAATTGAACTAAACTTTTTTAAACTTACATATTCCGTTGTGGCTCTAGAGAAATGCTACGTCATCATTACAGATGAGTTTATGTCCAATTATTATGATAAGCGGTTATCAGGGGAGCGTGCGGCGCGGGGCAGCGCGGGGCGGCGCGGGACGGCGGACGCGGGCACGCGGCGCACGCGTATCTCCGAGCCGCTCTGTGCCGCCAGCCCGCGGTCCGCCAGTCTGCCGTTCCGCTCCGAACAAGCCGCGCGCGCTTCTAACATGACCGTCAGAGAATTCACTCGGGAGGAGATCTCCAAGTGGAATACCAGAACACAGACCGTTTTCATCATCGACAATGTCGTGTATGACGTCACCAAGTTCCTGGACGAGCATCCCGGCGGACACGAAGTGCTCATAAACGTGGCTGGCAAGGACGCCTCCGAAGACTTCTCCGACGTGGGGCACAGTCTGGACGCTAAGGAGCTCATGCAGAAGTACGTGGTAGGCGAGCTGGTGGAAGCGGACCGTGTGCAGGTGCAGAAGCGAGAGATGACATGGGAGGAGACCAAGACGGAAAACGAGACGAGCTTCGTGAGTTCATGGAAGTTTCCCGTGTTGCTGGGCATCGTGGTCACCGTGCTGTACTCTTACCTGTTCGGCTAGTGGTCTCTGCGTCGCGGACAGACGTGAACCGGATTACGTAAACTGTCCGTGGATTTGTGTGTGGACGTATCCGACCAATGCAGACTGTTGTTAGTTGTATATAAAAAGGGGTTTGTGCATAATTTATATATTGTGATATATGATTAAAGTCAATTTATACTTTTAAGCATTGTTTATCGTTACATTACGCTGCGCGGGCGCTGTGGTCAATCTGAGCGGTGCGGGGTGTGCGCTGGACCGGTTCTACGCGTCAGTGTGTTGTGCTGTTCATTGATCGTACAATGTCCCACAAACACAGATACTAATAAGTTGTATAACGCTTACTACTATACGTGAATTAACGATATTTGTCTGTGCAACAATCCATGACATTGCTCACTGCAAGAGTTATCATTTAAAATTTATAATTATCATACGCTTAAAAACGTAATCTCGTCGGCTCTCAATTGTAGTCCGTGTTGAATTTATATTGAAGGTCAACCTGAATCGATGTGTGTGTTAATGTTTCGTGATGTCACTATAAGTATGATGTCAAAATAAGATTTATGATGAGATGCAAACGTTTTGAACATCATTAAATATATATTAAAACCGAGGCCAAGATAATTAAATATGTCCCCGTCTCTGTCTTGCAATTGTAGTTTCACAGTTGTGTGACAGTGACAGGAATAAGACTAAGGTAGGAAGTTCACGTGCTAAGTAATTTTTAAGCCAAATTACGTGATAAATATTTTTTATGACGAGGCCCGAGAGTCATCGCTTAGCTATAACTTTACTCAAAATTGCCCCTAAGCCATTGTATAAGGTCCATTATCAGTTAACTAACTTTACATATAGATATCTAAGAGCCACAAGCTGGTGGTCCAGGAATCATTGTTTTAAATGGGAGTGCCAGATCGACGCTGCTCCTTGCTGGTGGCAGCAGCAGTGCAGGCACTAGCCGGGGTCAGCCGCTGACACTAACATTTACGAAGTGTTTATATCACGCGACATGCGGCATGGCGAATACTGGTTTTTCATTCACAACCAACGAATAACTGTAATCTCATATTTATTTACGAATGCAACATAACGATATCGAATGATGTAGGTACCAAGTGAGTGTGTCGTAATTATTTGTTTACCAGCCCCCACAGCACTGTTAGGTGGTAATTATTTTGATACACTATCTTCTACTGATATGATATCAGCGCGGACATTGTTACCGACCGTTTTTGAAAAGTAATATACTTGACATTGCTCGTCTGACGATGCTAGATTTCGTTTAATTAAAAATTTAAGCAGACGTGTTCTTATTCACATTAAAACCAAACGAAACGTTTTTTAAATGTTGAAGACTTTCCTAAAAATAGAAAATAAAACTCAATTAATTAATTTAAATTATTAATGATTAATTTTGTTACCTAATTTATTGATATTTTTTTTATGTTATTCATACATAGTTATAACAACATGTGACTGTTCCATGGAGACCCAAGCATACAACATTTTCATTTTTCCAAATCGAATGCTTTAATGAAAATAGGGTTTCCCCCATATGTTCCTACAGACTCAACACCACACAAGCTATTAAATAATATGTACCTACTTAATTATTTACTTAATGTTCGGTGGTGACCTTTGCTCTGGAGCTTAAGGTAAGCTTGCTCATGACCATGTACCTAAGCAGGAAATCATATAAGAAAAAATATATTTGTAAGTGCATTAATATATCACGCGATATTTTACTGTATGGATTGTAGAGGTAATGGAGGAGAGAAGGCACATCATCGCATCGTCATTCGTGCGCCCGCACCGGCCCCGCTCATCGCGACCTATCAATTGGTCAAAGAGCGAGGACGTCCTCTATGCAGACACTAAATGGTCCAATTATTACATATCTGTTGCGCATTGCCTACTGTCTGAGCGTCTGTCTGGTTATTTGGCTGCTCTAAATGAAGAAGCTAATGACCATCTATGCGTCGGGTGTGTAACATGATAAGAACGACGTATGTACGACAGCTAACAGATTTAAATATTGAAACTTCGGCCGATGTTTGCTTCCGAGTCTCGCTCAGAGCATTCACTTTGTGTTGGTGCAAGTAGTGACGTAGCCGTCCCTACTTAAAATAGTGACACTGCTAGTATTCACTTGTTTTTCTCATTGAGCGATGCATCGTTATAGTTCTCAAGGTTATGACGAGAACTTCCTACTTTATATCAATGAGATTTGAAATTTGCAGCTCATCGTGACGGGGACACTTACCTACCAATTTTCCTTAATAGTTTTTTATGTTCCTCCTCGTGATGCCGAGCAGCAATGTCGGTCTATAACGGAGTAAAACCACAAGATGTACCACAACAGACTCCTATGAGAGATCCCGATATTATAGTCCGATAGTAATATTCAGATATCAATAAGCTCACCACCTATTACATAGGACTTAATAACAGCATTGGTGAAATGTCGGTGTCCGACTGTGTACACGTCTGCCTACCCCTTCGGGGAATACAGGCGTGATGTTATGATATTAATGCGTTGATTCTGACGTCTGAGTTATACAGCCAACATATAATTAGTGGGCCTCTGCGGTCAGGTTATAGTAGCCTCGTCTTTCAAGGTGATCACAGAGTCGGGGAGTGCGACACGCACGCGCAGATTATAGCCAATAGCGACACTAAATAAATAACACTAAATCTCTTATCAGTCAAAAGGCCAAAAATGTTGGTGTTGTTTTAAATTTAAATAATGCTCACCGTACTTTAATGCAGATGTAAGACATTAAATCTCATCGCACGAGAGGTCGTAGGAAAGAAAAGTAAACAGTCGTAAAAGTGGGACTACTAGGTCAAGTGGGGAGACCTATCTTTTGACCATACTGTATGTTGACATTAATTAAAAAAAATAGGCGCCCCGTGTATATGAATGTGGATAGCTACACGAGTAGAGGAAGACCGAGGAAACGATGGATGGATTGTGTGAAAGATGATATGGATAGAAACGGAATGACTGACGATATGACGGCTGACAGAGATGTGTGGAAGAAGAAGACATGCTGCGCCGACCACAAGTATATTGGGATAAGGGCAGGGGGGTGATGATGATGAGGTACAACGTTATCTCCGAACAATAAGATAATAATTAAAGATAAATCTTTGATTAGCATTAACGCATGCTTACACTCTCTAAAGTTATTTAAAGAACGTTTAAGTTAGTTAAAGAATTCTAAAGTTATAATATTAAATGGAAAAAGAATACGGTCGTGAGCAGGATTCGAATATGCGCCTCCCGGATAAATACTCAAGGCGTTCTGATCACTAAGCCATCTCGACCTCTGCTCACCACCGCGAATTCAGTTATAGCATCAATAGTTCAGTATTATATAGAAATAATAGAGTTAGTAATACCTATGGTTGAGTCCCCCTGCCAGGTGGTCGGCGTCGCAGATGCCTTGTGCTCTCTGAAACAAAGATTTGTCCACAGTAGTTAACGGACACGGATGTTGGTGAGATGTACCGTTTAAGTATGTCTGTAAGGAACAGAAAGCCTATTTCTGTACACTGTATGACTAACAGAATGGTTGGTTAAAAATGTATCAAAGACAAAAATACATTAATTGTTTTATATTTTGTGTACGGTAGACGGCAATAATTTGAAATAAACTGTTATGACACCTGTCACATTAGTTATCCAGCAACCACGAACTCTGCAAAGAGTTAGAAACGGCAAGAAGAACAAAAAGACAATATTACATACATAGCATCACGCCTGTATTCCCCGAAGGGGTAGGCATTTGTACACCCACATTTCACCAAAGCTGTTATTAAGTTCCATGTAATAGGTGGTGAGCCTATTGCTATCTATCGGGCACAATTCAAAAACTTTGGGCTGCTCCTTTTTCTTCTTATCGTATGGTTGATGAACAACCTAATGTCAGAGTTTAAACTACCCATAGGTCACTGACATAGCTAGACACACCATCGAGAAAATCTCTCAGGTGTGCTGGTTTCCTCACGATCTTTTCCAGGGCTGCTACTGAGAATTTCTTAACAGAAAAACTCAATAACACTTTGTCCGACTCGGGAATTGAACCCGAGACCTCATGCTCAGCAGTCGCCCTTGGCACACTAGACCAACGAGGCAGACAAAAAAGTTGTCCGGATAAAAGTTGTTTAGTACAGGATGGTATACTATAGGCAAGTTATAAATATAGGTATAGTAAGTGATACACACACGATTCTTTATAAATAAATAACACAGGCCACACATATTTTTTAACAGTTTTATATATTTATAGCATTGTCACGATGTGGTTGCAAAACCTGCGCACCCGCAGATAATTATGTTATATACGACACGTATAATATTCGTTAGGACTTTTCGAAGGAGCTCCGTAAACGTGAGAGGTCACACACTGTCCTACGTGTGGTTTTGTTCGATATGTCGCAGATGGATTGTAGAATCCGCTGTTTTACAAAATCTCTAACCGCTTTACAAAACAGTACTGTTTTATAAAACAGCTGAACAACGTTCAGCTGGATTGCCATTGCGATACGTTTAACAAAACTGCTACCCACCTTTAGACGTAATGCAGAATGACATATCTACAGTGGGACAGGTTTGTTTATTGTATAGGTATATTAAATGGATAGTCACCATTCAAGTAAAAAAAACTATACTGTATTCTGATTTCACTTTCCGTGGCTGGGTCGACGGAGCCCCGATATGCGGGGCTCCTTTTTTGTGTCCGTAAGGTTAGAAAAAACCTGAACACGAAGAGCATTTATTTCAATTTAAGACCGTTTACAGGCACTTTTGAATTGTCAAAAAAATAAAATAGTTGCCACGTTCCAAAGTGTACGAGTAGATTCCTGTGGAGAAGAACGGGCAAGAAACTCCACGGTTACTCTTTTTCATCAAACAATTACAATATTTTGGTTACATTGTATTTATAATATAGAAATCATATGTGAGAACAAAAGCAATAAGTAATTTGATCATATCACAATAATTTGCAACACAGCCGGTGCAGTTTTAATGCGACTTCTGTCGCTGACGGTGCAATTCTACAAATACAATACATTTGTAATGTATGTATGTAGTACGCGCGATAGGTATTACGCGGCACGCCACGCCACGCGCCGGGAGATCCACTCACGATTTGAAACTGAAACTATCGCAGCATTACATAAATACTTACTGTTGCGTTATTTACTTATCATTATACTAATGAATCATTAATAACTTGTCATGCATATTGTTTTACTTATGTAAGTGGATACCTATAGAGTGACATCGAATCTGCAGGCGTCCGAGCACGGATCCTTGTAGAGAATTTGTCGAGTCGATAAAAGTGTAAATGTATTGAATTTTATAGTTTTATCAACGAATTATGTCAGACGTTTAATATCGATAAATGTGTTGACAAAAAGAACTATCAATCTATAGTTTCGCGTTATGGTATATGGTATGGTATGGCTATGGTAGCAATCAGTAGTAATGTATAATAGTAACTGTGTGAATTACATACATAGGCAGCTCCTTTCATATTTTAGATTATTGAGTGCTCCAAATAAATAATTAGTAGAGGAGACCGGCTCAATCGTATAGCTAAGAAATCAGCGCTGTAGGTCGGGCATTTCTAAATACAAATATATTGAATGAACATTTATAATTAAGTTATACCGTTGTAAGTTGTTAAGGAACATCATCACATCATATTTGGGATAATTAAAATATTTAAAAACTAGCAACAGTACCTACGGTTTTGCCTCGACAATGGATAAAGCCAAATACGTATATCCAGTTCCTGAGAACTCGAAATAAACTTTTGTTTCTGTACCTATATACGGGTCTCCTCTTTATAGCATTTGGTCATATTTCTGCACTTGCAACCGCCTTGCATTAACGAAAAAGGTCATGCACAGCTCAGCCTGGCGTTGATTATCGTGGACGCGCAGAAGCATAGTATAAAACGAAGGCATCCCGATAAATAAAATGACGATACTATGGTTACCTACATTCCGCGTAACGCTAATGGGCGTTACAGTTACGTAGTAACTATTATCTAATCTGTGGTTGATAGTTATTGTTCTGTTATAATCATAACCTTTGGAACTACAATTATTTAGAATAGCAGACTTTATTATCCAGCATTCAATTGTTTAAATACATAACAATCCAACTCGAGTCGCACAGTGTTGGAGTAATTGCTTTTCCACGGTCTTTGTAGTTAGGTACCTACAACAATGAAGAACTACGTTTGAAGACATATAAAATGCGCGTTGAAAAATATCTAATTTGCAGCATCACCGAGACGAAGTGATAAACAGTGAAGCTGGCGCGCGGCGCGGCGCGGGCGCTGACGGAACAGGAAAAGTACCTTTGTAGATAAATAATACTTATTCATGTAATGTTAGTAAACAACAACATACATACATGTGTTGTGCACACACTGGTCGCTGCACCACATACATGTGTTTGGTTAGTTTATAGTTATAGATTCCATACGCGGCTCTCATTTGAAGTGTAAGTACAAAGGTCGCGGGACATACTTATTTGGTTTACTTCGCATGTAAATAAAGAAAGAACAAATTTATCCTTGTACATAAATTCATGACATAATAAATATATATAAATAAAACACCTATAATAATCGAAAATATGTCCAAGAAATGGTCCTTGGTTCAGCATCGTGTTACACCGAGACCTCACGGACGAATCTCTGCAAAATATGGCGCAAATATAACTTAAAGTAGGTAACCATTAATATATGCAGATAATATGCAAAACGTAAAAAGTATTTGTCTGCAAATGGGTCAGTCGACTAAGCGGCGCTGTACCGCTGTTGTGGCATTAGTTGCTAATGTGAGGTGTCGGCTTAGCGGCCCCAGCGAGGCTGTGAGGGTGCACCCACCGGCGCGACCATTACTCTCAGCAATAATACCTACGACACGATATAAAAATGTTCAGTTGTTCTTAGCATTTATAAAACGTTCTCGACTGACTTCATCAGATAAGTATTCAAGCACTAATAAGCTTAATTTTATAAATAGGTACGACACCACATCAGGTATTTCAAATGGCTTAATTACAATGCAGAACACATCATAATATCTGGTTGGCCTCAAACAATTCTTGTGTGTTATCGTCCATACTGATAGTAGTGTGACCACGTGTACTGTTTGCACAAACTGTGCACCTGTGTATGTATAAACTTACCTTTCGATTCTATATTCAATGACTTAACCACGTTGGTCAATCGTTGTCCCTGTATACTTACTAGTACCTATATTCCAGTTAATCAGCAGAGCGTTGACTTTCCTTGACCGCTCGAAGCGGACAGTGATGTAATTTCCGCGATGTGTGGTGTATGTACGTGAAGGCGATGTGAACATAGGTACTTCACATAACTAAAGATAGCACAATATCTGTGTGACTCGATATTTATCGCATTCATCGTCGCGATAACGCGATATCTACTGCCTTCTAGAAATAGCTGAGATAAACAATTAATAATTAAATGACATAAAATCTTTTTTTATACAGGTTGTAATTTAAAGGAGTCGTCATTTTTTTTTATTTAGTTTGGCTAGGTTCTATCCCATCAAAAATATGAATTTGAAAAAGGTGCCAATGGTGTCGGTAATAACAAACGACGCCAAGGGTTGACGGTGTTGCCTACAAAAGAGTTGAGATCTAAATGGGCGCCAAGTTTAATTGTACTTTCTCAAATGATAACTAGCTATGAAAACGATATAAATTTAAAGTTACAATATTAAATGGAAAAAGAATATGGTCGCGAACAGGATTCGAACCTGCGCCTCCCGGATAGATACTCCAGGCGCTCTGACCACTAAGCCATCTCGACCTCTGCTCACCACCGCGAATTCTTCTTCCATATTTTAACACGTCTTATGGCGACGTCATCAGCAGAGGTCGAGATGGCTTAGTGGTCAGAGCGCCTGGAGTATCTATCCGGGAGGCGCAGGTTCGAATCCTGTTCGCGACCATATTCATTTTCCATTTAATATTGTAACTTTAGAGTTCGCTAAGCATGCGTTAATGCTTTTTCAAAGACATATCTTGAACGATATAAATTTTATAACTTGGCATATTTTATGTCGAACGTAATGATTAGTAATGTTAATCAGTTATGTCACCTACATTATTAATATAACAAATGTATCTAAATATTGGGCTCAAAACTTGCTAAGTTGTATTTTTCTTCGACACAGTTGTTTAGTTTTATTGGTAGAATCCACATTGAAAATGTTTATTTTGTATAAATAATAAAACGTTATGTTGTCCTGTTTGTGTTGCTAGTATGTACCTACTGACCTTACATGACAATAAGTTATTAACATTTTCTGTTTTTTTTTTTTTTTTTTTCGTTTTGTTGTTACGACCTTCTTCATGTGGTACAGGTAATAGAGGTATAATAGCATAGCGTGATAAAAAACTTGTTTGTCCTTTAAAAAAATCAAAGGTTTTTTAGGTTTTTTATTTAATTGATATGTTTATTTCTCTTATCGACCATATCACCCATCGTGTTTTTGTCATCATATTTTTTTGTTACTATCGCACGGTTATGCACTAAAGATAATATTGTGGATGTAGCGTGTTTATTATACGATATGTAACATAAAACTGTAATGAGTTAGTGGTTTACACCTCAATCACGAGCATTTTGATTAGCGTATGATGTCCCGCTTCAGGCCTCTCGGGACGCGTCCCGCCGGCACCCTCAGCGGGGCGCCCACAATACACCTGTATCATCTAGCCATCCTCTGAACAAAGGAAACAGCGAATAAAAATGATGATTATCTTTATTTTTAAATGTTAATTGATTGGTGTGCATTTTTTCTGTATCCCGATTTTTTATCCCATGTTTAGAAAAACAGACAGACAGACTCTTGACGGACACACCATGTTCCTGCAAATAATACTACGTTAATACAATAAGGCACAATTACACCTAAAATATAATAACACACGTTTAGAACAAAATCATTAGTTTCATGGTTGATGAGTATGGCCCTGTCTTCTCTGACGGGATCAGCAGAGTACTGCAAACTTCGTGCATCAATTCGTTGTTAACCGGGATAGCCAATAACTACGCTGTTTATGTCGCACGCGCAAGTATTATTACTTGTACTTTAGCACTGATGTTTCTTTGTATCTTTTATATTTTATCTTTTATATTTTATCTTTTATCTTTCATCTTTCATCTTTCATCTTTCATCTTTCATCTTTCATCTTTCATCTTTCATCTTTCATCTTTCATCTTTCATCTTTCATCTTTCATCTTTCATCTTTCATCTTTCATCTTTCATCTTTCATCTTTCATCTTTCATCTTTCATCTTTCATCTTTCATCTTTCATCTTTCATCTTTCATCTTTCATCTTTCATCTTTCATCTTTCATCTTTCATCTTTCATCTTTCATCTTTCATCTTTCATCTTTCATCTTTCATCTTTCATCTTTCATCTTTCATCTTTCATCTTTCATCTTTCATCTTTCATCTTTCATCTTTCATCTTTCATCTTTTATCTTTTATTTTTTATCTTTTATCTTTTATCTTATATCTTATATCTTATATCTTTTATCTTTTATCTTTTTCTTATTCTATCAATATTTTTCCTTTGTCCTTTGTCCTTCGTGCTTTGTCCTTCGTCCTTCGTTGTTTGTCCTTCGTCCTTTGTCCTTTGTCCTTTGTCCTTTGTCCTTAAAAATAAAACATTGTCACACTAAATTCAATATGGTGGACACTCCAAAATGGCGAGCCAAATCTTATTATTCAGATAAATCTTCGAAAAGCATAAGACTAAAAAAGCAAAAAAAATAAAAGTTTAAAAAACTAAAAAACATGTTTTTGTAACTACTCGAACTAAAAAGTAGAAAATAATTTTCTATAAATGCAAAAACAAAATGTGATTATGAAAAAAACATTTTATCGTAAAAAAGCGTGTTATTCATCACAAGTATTTAATTTTGAACAAAAATGCCCTTGACGTCATTTGATTTCAATGAATATCTTCGGAGATATCGTAGTTTTAAAATAACTCGGCAACATAATGATCAAATTCATACCACGCGCGCATTTATAACATAACATAGCCTGTTATCCCCGAAGGGGTAGGCAGAGGTGCATGTAACAGGTAGTGAGCCTATTGCCATCTGCCAGGCACACTTTAAAACTCCATATTACTGAGGATTTTCTAACAGAAAAACTCAATAATACTTTGCCCGACCCGGGAATCGAACCCGAGACCTCATGCTCAGTAGCGCGCTTGGGACCACTAGACCAACGAGGCAGGCGCATTTATGATGTGCTAAGCGCGGTCATGAGGGGGGAGGGCCACCAGCGTAAAATATATTTTAGTGGGTTTTTTCCTCAAATTAACGCGGGTGCACCGCGGGGCACAGCTAGTTTTAAATAAGTAAATATAAATTAGACATAAAAATGTTGCACCTTGCCATTTGTTATTGTCTGAAATCTTAAAATACATATTTAAATACCAAATTAATATAAGTCGGCCATCGGCATTGTATTATTTAACCTTTATTTTGTCGTGTCATTAAATAATAATATTCGCTTTGTGTTCTTGCATGTGATGGGTGACGTTATATGGAAAAGCAACATGGAATGACTAATCTTATCATCAAGTAGATAATTACAATTATCATTTGAAAAGTGTCCAATCGTGAATCGCTTTGATTTAATGAATATTTGCGTCAGATTAGATTAAAGTACCTAGATGCATAAAGGTACATAAAATACATAGTCGTACAAAAACATACAATCGGCGGTCTTATTGCGATTAAATCATCACTTCCAGACAACCTTAAGGAATTAGTTATACTTACAATACCTATAACATATTCTGTATATCCTGAAGAGGTAGGTATACCTCGTACACAGTTGTAGAATGTAGCGTCTACATTCTTTGATTTACTAGCGGTAAAATGTGGGTCTACAACGTAAGTGTCATGTGGTGACCCTAATGACGTCTACCGGGAACCATTCCAAACTCCAGGTGGCTACTAAAAATGTCCGAATAGAAAAGTTCAATAATATTTTCCTACCCGGGAATCAAATCCGGGTCCTCAAACACAGCAGTGCACTAAGCAGTGATAGCCCACTGGTATAACCGTTGCAATGACAAATAAAATGTCGCAAGTTCGAATCCAAGGCATGAACCACTCTCTTTTGGAAGTCAAGTGCATATTATAAATAAAGTATCACTTGCTTAAAACGGCGAAGGAAAACATCGTGAGGAAACCAGCACACCTGAGAGATATTCTCGATGGTGTATAAAGCCATGTCAGAGACCTGCGGATGGCTTAAACTCTGAAACTAGGTTGTTCATCAACCACACGACAAGAAGAAGAAGACACAGCAGCCGCGCTAGCGACCACTAAACCATTGAGCCAATCAGTCAGTAGGTATTATAATTATTTTTAACCTTTCGGCTCAGTAACGTACAGATCTGTACGTTGTAACAATAAAAATCTATTGTGTCTGCTAATGACTGCGGCAACAGCTTTATAATAACTTTAGAGTTCGCTAAGCATGTGTTAAAGCTTTTCAAAGATTTATCTTGAATTAAACACTTCAATTTTATTTATAGCAAACGTTTGTGATGTCAAAATAATATTTTTTTGTAAGCTCATATAGTTAATTGCACAATACCTGTGCCTAAAATAAATTATTAAAATTCTGTACGTCTGTTTGTTCCGGCTAATCTTCGAAATGGCTGGAGCGATTCTGATAAGATATTACTGGCATGGAGCTGACTAAGAAGTAACTTAGGCTAATTATAATTTAATTAATTATATGTGGTTGAAACCGCGGGGCACAGCTAGAACAAAAATATGATGTACCTAGCTATCGAGGTAGGTATGTAAGTTACACCTTTCAAACACATTACATGCGTAGCGAACTCTATAAATTTTAACTACTAATATATACTTACCATAAATATGAAAGTGTGTACGTTTATTACTCAATCACGCAAAAACGGCTGAACGGATTTGGGTTAATTTTGTTATAGAGATAGATTGGACCTTGGAAACGGATATAGATTACCTTTTGCTATGCAGAAAAAGTCGTGGACACCAGCTAGTTAAGGTTAAATAGATACAGATACATGCAATAGATTTATTTTAGATCTATATGCTCCATCCTCATTCACACCGTCACCATCAGGCGAGTTGGTGGCCAAACTTAGATACATTTTATATTTAAAAATAATTATATAAGTGTTATATCGCATCGTGTTCTGTGCGATGTATTATCAGTTGTTTGTACTAAAGTTTCTGCTGACGCATGACTAATGTGCATTATGCGAAACGGAATATCAGAAATAAAAAAATATGACCCCTGGTATCATTGGTGCGATCACATAACAGCTTATTAACCCTTTTAGCGTTATACCTTTTGAGTGATATATCAAATTAGTTCTTTCAAATATCTAAATATATTTGAAAGAACTAATTTGACTATACACTATAAAAAAAAGTTTTATCAAACAAAATTATTGATTTAGTTGTTATGTTTTGTAAATGTTAGTGATTTCGTACTTATATCAAATATTACTTACTCCACCACGCTAGCTCACTGCGGGTTGGCAATTCAGACTAGGTTTTTTAGTTCAGGTTTCCTTTTCCTTAACCGTATGTTTGTGATGTGTTAGATTAATTAAGAAAGTACATATGAAATTGAAAAAGTTACGTTGGTACATGCCAGATTTGAGCCCACAATCTGTGGCTCAGGAAGTGGGCCTGTAACCACTCGGACACAACGACATTTTTCGTGAAACACGTTTATATTATCCTTGTTTAATTCGGCTGTCGGCTCAGCTCATGACTAAGGGTTCCATTCGAGTTCGAAATTAGTCGGGAAATCCCGAAATTCGATGAACAAAAATTACTACAAATAATTGACAGAATAATAGGTAACAAAATAACAATGAATTACATAAATACACGCATACCACTGAATATGCCATAGGATACTTCAAATCTAGCTCAAGCTAAGTAAACGTAGATGTAGACAAGGCAAGGTGTGTGCAGTCTGTCCTGTGAACCTGTGGCGCTGCCCGACGTCTGTATACTGTACACGTATGTACCCAATCACCTGTAGTGTGACGTGACACAGGTCGCGTGACGCGTGACGCGTGACGTGTGAGCGCCTGCCCGACTCCTCAGAGCAAACCCCGCTCGTCACCTCACTGATTGATATTACCAACGTTTGTACAACTGAGGGGGATATCACACAGCTAAACAGAATCGTACGGAAAGGTCACGGAGAATTCATTGACCTCTGGCACTTTTTATATTGGTTCCTCTTTTTGTAATAAATCAACAGCTGAGCCCGGGAATTGGAGAAGAAAATCAATATTGTATACTAGCTGTGCCGCGCGGTTTCACTCACTTTTTCAAACGTCTCCTTGGTCATGGTCGTAACGCGATGTTAAATAGCCTATCAATTAAAATATATCTATATAACAGGCTATCAAATATAATATGATTTTTTGAAATCCGACCCGTAGTTCCAGAGATTAGTAGTTCAAACAAACAAACTCTTCAGATTTATTGTATCCGGTATAGATAGTGGTAGTTATTATGTTTTAAACGAATATATAATAATAGTATCACACCTATATTTCTCGAAGGGTTATGTAGAGGTATGTCGTTGTTCACTGTGTACCCACATTCCTAGCTCTAGCTTTACTTATTAATTTGCTCTACATGGGAATCGAATATATGAACACTGTCAATTTGTACTTGTATTCTTGCATATAAAAAAAAAACTTAAATAACTCAGGACTACTAGTTCATTCCGGCTGTCATTTTTTAATATTGATTTTAAAATGTATGATTTCCTCTCAGAAGTTAGTACATTGTGGAAGTACGAAACTAAAAAACGAAACAAGGAACCGGACACAAATCACTTCCAGTCAATGTGTGCGCTACAACTGCTACACTAATAGGTAATGAAGTGGTTCCAGTGAATCGCGACGGAAAATGTAAGAAAAACTATAGCGAACAGGCCGCCACACAAATCACGCCGAGTTTCACGAGAAATCGACTCCGCCAACATCACATACATTACTGCTTATGATTTGAGGATGTCGGGAAACGTTTTATTTTACTAGCAATGTAAAGTATTCGCCTCGTTCATGACACTTCGAAATGGCGTAACGTAAAGGGAGATTTACTCAAAAGTAAACTTTGTACGGGGTGCACATATGACTGGTTTTCGACTGTATAATGAAAAATGTAAGGTTTTATAGAGCGTGGTGGGGTGCCATAGTAGAATAGGCTTCCGCGAAGCTGCAGCAGACATTACATCATCAATCTTCAGGGACTTGGGGCTGAAAGCACTTTTTTCTTGCAATCGCTGGAGCATTGACATTTATTCTCTTTCGAGCGGAACATTGTTATTGACTTCAGTCATTTTTCATCTTGTTTATATTATTTTATTCTACGTGGACAATTCAAGTTGATAAAAATTAACGGAATTTATCACAGATTTATATTTAACTAGATACCGCAAGTACGTTACGTTTATTTTTATGAAAACCAAGCGTGTCAGAGATCGTGCGCCTTCATTAAATTCAATATAGCAATAAAACATCTCCTTTCACTCGGCTTACTACTTTTGACAGATTATAGAGTTTATTGTATTGAATAAATACCTGAAAGGTTTATTGTGCCATAAAGTGGGATTTTTTTCCGTAATCTTACTACGAAAACTGTTGACAGCAGACCAGACTGATCTTAGCAGCGTAAAAATAGGTACATTGCGTTACTTAGACGGTAATAATAGGCTTATAATAAATTGCGGTATCTAGTCCAATCTATTTCTGTGGAATTTATGAAGATTAATTTATTTTAATGGATATTTTATAGCTCTATTGTTAGTAGCATCGTCGTCGTTATCGTAACAATAATTATTTTAAATAGTTTCGAGAATATTCTTTTGCTATTGAAGGTGATGCCAGAGTACTGAGTATTTACCTATATCTAAAATATATTTTATCCTCTCGTAAACCCGTGAAAATATTTGTGGATTCACTACCTCAGTACAATAACGGTAAGTTGATTTAAAAGCAACCTGTCGAGCGATAGTTCCGTCTGACCATTAACATTCTGGCTGTAAGATAGAAACCTCTAATATGTCGAAAATACAGTGAGATTCTATGTCGAGTAATGTATACAGTAGGTACCTGCACGGCGGGCGGGCGGCACGTGTCAGGTGTGACGCGGCCGGAGAGTGATGGTGTGTCGCCGCCGTGATACCTCCGCGTTTAATTGTCACGCACACTAATTGACTCGGCCGCTCATGGCGCAGCTTTAATTAAAAGGCATCGCCTTGAGGACGACACCACACCACCGTCACGTCTACGGCGGGAAGAGATGGGAACATTACGGTGCATAAGATGGTGACAGCTTAATACTTCATCAGCTTAAAACTGAAGGTATTAAATTAATAATTAATACAAGCGGAAACTTTCTAATATAGGTTGTTCTTTGCTGTCTCAAGTAAGTCGATATACTTTATAAAAAGAAACAGTCTAAGATAAATCTTTGAAAAGTATTAACGCATGCTTAGCGAACTCTAAAGTTACAATGTTAAATGGAAAAAGAATTCGACCGTATTCTTTTCCATTTAATATTGTAACTTGAATTAGTAAGGTAATTGCATTCTTTACGACATTGTATTAACTGCAAAGTTAGTCGTGTTGTTTCGGTCACCTGTATAGGTACTGAATAGACATTGCTAATGACGTCGCCAAAAAGACGTGTTAAAAATATGGATGAAGAATTCGCGGTGGTGAGCAGAGATCGAGATGGCTTAGTGGTCAGAGCGCCTGGAGTATTTATCCGGGAGGCGCATTTTTGACCGTATTTTTTTTCCATTTAATATAGAAACTGTCTACCTACTTTGTAATTATTTTTTAATTATTCTCTCCCACAAAGTTTCCTCGTTTTCGTGTGTACGGTGGACTGTGAATGCAATGATTTGCTTTTGACTAAGAATGAATGGAATATTGGAATCATTCGCTTTGAATGAACATTCAACGATATGAGTGCAATGAGAACAGTTCTGTTCATACAAGTTGAAACATCCACGTTTGTATGAAAGATGGGCAGTTATTATACTCAAAGCGTGGACACAAGTTTCAATGCGCTCTCAGCTATCAGGTTCACGAGACTGAAAATGTGTGTGATGAAATCCCATTATTTTACGACTTCAGAGAGCACAGTAATTTTAATTTAATGCGAATATTGGGCTTCAGGTTTATAAAGATAAAAATAAGGGCTCCGTTCGAGTTCGAAATAGTCGGGCAATACCGAAAAATGCACGCTAGCAGTAGCCGGTGAACAATAATTAATAATAATATATGTTAACAATAGCTAGAAAAATAGAAAGTATCTTCATCATCAAAAAAGTTTCCGTGAGGAATATGATATTATTAACACGTTCTTATTTCTATATTAAAGTAATATCATACAAAGCGATAATTTAAAAGTTCTTTATGTATTGACTAGCTGGTGCCCGCGACTTCATCTGCACGACTAAAGGTAGCCTATGTCTAACTCCAAGGTCCGATTTATCTTTATAACAAAATTCATCAAAATTGGATCGTAATTCTCAAAGTTACTTAAGAATCTAATTGCTGACATTAAGATATTGAGTGAGAGACTAGTCCAGACAATTTATCCAATGAAACGCTAGACCTCTCTATCTCTAGGTTAATTGTAAGTGATAAATAAAAAGACGTCACTAACTGTAAATAAAAATACATTAAATATGTGCTGCGTCACTATTGGCGTACTGATTACATAGTCACAAGTTTAGTTTAACGATTATGTCTTCAGTTTTATGTTCTTTCTTATGTTTTCAGTTGAACACGTCATATTTTCCAATATTTTGTTGAAGGTGTATAGGTAGGTACTTATTCGTCAAATGATATTTATTTGATGGTCAAACGTTTACGGAGTTTCTATAAAAACATAACGTATATTTTTAGGAGATTGATTTTTGTGCTGCTAACGTGAGGACATTTTGTAATATAGTGGAGTACTGTTTCTCTATATGTTTTATTAATTATGACTGCTCTGGATAAGGTACACATTAACAAAAGATATTAAAATAAATTTTGTAAGATATCTCCCCAATCAACACATAATAAATAGTGTTGCATAGAATCTTGTAGTGAATCTAAATAGCATGTTAGTTCCAATAATAGACGAAGGCGTGTAGTGAATAGTGATAGCGATTCGCGTATCTGTGAGCGCTTGATTCCGCCGGATGTATCGCGTGCCCCGCACCGTTTATAGCCGGACCGGCCCTACACAAGTGATATCTATTTTATATATTATTTGGATAATCGAACTGCAGTCGCAAATCGTACGCAGATTTTTTACAATGTCTTAGTATGAGTGAACTTGTGGTGGAGTGTGGAGTGGTCCTTCTGTAGCGACGCGTGCGGCGTGTACGACGTCAGCGGCAGCACTTGTCCGCAATCTGGCTAATCTCCGCTATAACACAGGGCTGTCAACATGCCGCGGTGTTGAAAAAGTTATAATAATGCTTCACGATAAGCTGATCACATGATCAGACAATTCGGATTTCTTTAAAGATGGCTAATATGTTGGTTGTTTGAAATGTTTCTATTAGTATATTAGCATTGGATATCAATTTCCGAGAGTATTTAAAAATATTAGTAGGTAAGTAAGCAGTAGTAGGCAGCCCTACTCCATAGGCAGTCGTTAGCTCTCGACTCGAGAGGCAAATCTGTCGTAGCTCTCCGCTCGCTGGTAGTGCTCCGGCCGACTGAGCGATCGTCAGCGTGCAGCCGATTAGCTGGCTTGCCATGACGGCAGCACAGTGGCCAGCTAAGCGAACAGACACGATATCGACCGGACGGCTTATTTACATTAGCCGACACCCAACCGCACGCAGTGGGTGAGCATGCGGACGCCGCGTGCAATAGTTGCAGCGTACTACGTACTCGTAGGTAAGAGACCCGCATTTCACAAACTGTGGCTGAGGCGTGACGGTTACTAGTTGGTTGAGTTTGATGTGAACAAACGTTTTTATGGAAGTAATAATGTGTATCGTTCCCCGACTGAACGTAGGTAACGCAACGTAACATAACAAAAACATGTTTTGTCATGGTTGTAGATTCTACAAATCCATTATATTTTGTCGCTTCATTCTTCAGATATAATATACAACATGTAGTTCTTTTATCATACAGGCAAATTCGCACGTTTAAAAAAGTTAACCATAACATATTTTTTTTCGCGGCAACAAGCACTCTCTTCCTAAATTATTTATCTACAACGTTTAAAATGCCTAAACGAAGTGCTGAAGAAAAGATATAATTCTATTCTGCTAAAATTAGGAAATTGCAAAGTCGTAAGTGCAATAAATCGCAACGCCGAAGAATTGTGTATTCATCATCCGACTCCGAGAATACTACGGGTAAGTTTACAAAAATATACCTACATTGCAATAATAAAAGTGATACTATTCTAAATCATTATGATCGGTATTTGTAAGCTTTCCTGGAGGTTAATTGCGAACTGCCTCGTTGGTCTAGTGGTCCCAAGCGCGACTGCTGAGCATGAGGTCTCGGGTTCGATTCCCGGGTCGGGCAAAGTGTTATTGAGTTTTTCCGTTAGAAATTTCTCAGTAGCAGCCCGGAGTTTGGAATTGTGCCCGGTAGATGACAATAGGCTCACCACCTATTACATGGGACTTAATAACAGCATTGGTGAAATGTGGGTGTGCAACTGTGTACACCTCTGCCTACCCCTTCGGGGAATACAGGCGTGATGCTATGTATGTAATTGCGGATTAACACGATGGATAAGCATGATGCTAAGAAAATATCTACCTGGAGGTTGACCGTGGGTCAACACGAAGGTATTTAGTACGAAGAATATAACTTCGGCAATTAATCTACATACTTCCTTTTCTATAAATTTAGAAAACGGAGCACCAAATATGGATGAACACATTCGAGAGCCACCACCGGCGTCCGCACCGGACCAGCCGTCACCACCTAACAGCGATATAAATGAAGAGGTCATTTTAACCGCGTCAGATTCAAATATTGAACCCGCGCCCTGTTTAAATGCCGAAATATCCGCAGCTGTCGCAGATATAACACGTAAACGTGATAAAAAAATGCAGGTCAAGCAAGATCAACTTGGTCGAGGCATAACTGCCGTCAATAGAGCTATGACTTTACTTCTTACAAGTGACGACAAGGTACAAGCCGTAAAGGTATCGTCCGATGGTTGCCGAATTCTTTCTGATCTTCACTTTACAGAGACGCAAGTGAGAAAAAAGTTTATCACTCCGGGACTTGATAAATCGTTCCTGTCGATTATTGATGAACAAGATAGGGATGAAACAGTGTTCGGAAAAAACTTATCCAAAAAAATTAAGGCTTCCAGAGCCATTGAAAAGCAAGGTCTACAGATCAAGAAGACTCAGCAAAAGCTATCGGTGCCAACGCCTACGGCAATGAACACTCGCTTTCGGGACCAGGGAAACTGGTCGGGCCCTCCTCGCTATCCGTCGTCGAGCAGGGGGGGGGGGGGGGCGTGTCAACGTACAGGATTCGAACCTGCGCCTCCCGGATAAATACTCCAGGATAAATAATCCGGGAGGCGCAGGTTCGAATCCTGTTCGCGACCGTATTCTTTTTCCATTTAATATTGTGACTTTAGAGTTCGCTAAGCATGTGTTAATGCTTTTCAAAGATTTATCCAGAACCAATATCGCCGCAACCAGGCATCAACTGTAGCTTGTTCAAAATACAGTACCTCGCAGTAATTTCTCAAATGAAGAAAAGCGAACCATGATTTCGGCAAAACAAAATTTGTTAAAATTAGGTGCCATTTCATTATGTAAGCCACAAAGAGATCAATTTATATCTAACATCTTCCTAGCGCAAAAATCGAATGGCGGCCATAGATTTATACTCAATCTTAAACAACTAAATAAATTTGTACGTAATTCTCATTTTAAAATGGAAGACTATAGAACTGTCTCCAAGATTATATCTAGGACTTGCTGGATGGCCACCATAGATCTTAAAGAATCCTACCTACTTGTGCCTATTGCGGTGGATCTACTAAAATTCTTCACGAGCTATCTTCATGACCGCAAACAATATGTTGCATATAAAAACACAAACTCAGACCTCTACTCGGTCACTTCTGGCATAGGACAAGGTACTAACCTCGGACCTCTTCTTTTTCTAATAGTAGTTAATGATTTACCAACATATGTAAAACACTCCACAATTTTAATGTATGCCGACGATGTCAAAGTAGCTCTTCCAATAAGTAACTCTAGTGATACAGCCACACTTCAACTTGACATTGACCACATTCACACTTGGAGTGTTTTAAACAACCTTAATCTAAATATTAGTAAATGTGCAATCATGACATACTCAAAAGCCAGACATCCCATACACAACATTTACACTCTGAACAATCAGACCCTGAAATGCGTTTCGACTGTACGGGACCTCGGTACACACTTTGATCCACTTTTAAACTTTAACCAACACATAATACAGACATGTAACCAGTCCCGAAAAAATCTAGGATTTGTGTTACGGCAGGCAAAAATGTTTAATAATCGCCAAGCTCTTACCATATTGTACAACTCCTATATCCGCAGTTTGTTAGAAACCAACAGTACTATTTGGAACCCCCATGAGAAAGTTTATACACGCGTAATTGAAAAAAATTCAGAAGTCCTGCGTTCGCTACCTGTACTTAAAATTATATGGATACTACCCATACATGTACCCGACACCATTCATACTAGGTATGGTTGAATACCAGAGTTTGGAAGTTAGAAGAAATCTTACCCTTGTTAAATATTTCTTCCGTCTAATTCGTGGTTACCTCTTCAATTCCTCTCTATTACAACACATCTCCTTTAAAATCCCACTTCCAATCAGACATACTTTACGCCCTCGACAGCGTCCTCTATTTTCTATACCACAAACTAGTACTGTAACTCTTAAGACCAGTCCGTTGTATTTAGCCCTTACTCACATTAATAATATATTATTATATGATGCATCAGTAGATGCCTTTGCAAGCACGGAACAAGGATTCCTAAGTACTGCTACTCGGTACCTGGAGTCTATTGCCACTCCCAGCACCATAAGTTAGTTTAAGTTATACTTATATACCTCATCATTTTCATTTTTATTTATTTAATATTAATAATAATGGGGCAGCTTGTGCAGGTCCCTCTCCACGAAATCAATAACCTATATGTAATATGTATAATGTATTTGTTTATGTTTAATTTGCTATTATTTTACTAATTTCATGATTTTTGTATTTTGTATGTGGCCTATAACTTATATGTGTGGATGTATCTGTAAATATAAGTTGGTTATTAAAATAAATAAATAAAAAATTGCAATATCTCAACGTAGGTATTTAAGATTCCAATTTGAAGACGAAAGATTATGTAGACGTACGTATGCGTTTAATGCAATGCCATATGGTTTGTGCACTGCTCCGCGGACGTTTGACGTAAAATTATGAAAGAGGTAGTGAGTCATTTACGGCGTCAGGGTTATAAAAATGTTATATATTTAGACGATATATTATTATGTGTAGAAGACACATATGAGGAATGCTTAAAAAACATCAGTGAAACAGTCAAGCAGTTAAATTGCTTAGGTTTTGTAATAAATTAAGATAAAAGTTCATTACAGCCAGAACAGTGCTGCAAGTTTCTAGGTTTTATGTATAACTCCTTAGATATGTCAATATTACTTCCCATTGAGAAACGCAACAAGATATTACAATTAGTAAATACGTTTATAGGAGTACATCTACCCGTTTGTACAATAAGAAAGTTTGCTCACCTAATAGACGTTTTAACGTCTGCTTGTCCTGCCGTAAAATATGGCTGGCTTTATACCAACAAATTGGAACGGCAAAAATATCTTGCTTTTATGGAGCGTCGATGATATGACGCTAAATTTAGACCTTCTGCAGATATTATACCAGACCTTAAGTGGTGGTCCGAAAATATTTTAACCACATCTAAATCTGTCACATGTTCCAATTTCGATTTAGAAATTTTTACGGACGCTTCCCAAACTGGCTGGGGTGCATATTGTGACAATAATCGCGCAAACGGGGGATGGACAAACAGTGAGCTTAAGTTTCACATAAACTATTTAGAGTTACTGGCTGTCTTTTTCGGCCTCAAATGCTTTACTTGTGATAAATACAATTGTAATATTTTGCTACGTGTAGACAACACGACGGCCCTTAGCTACATTAATCGAATGGGAGGAATCCAGTTTCCTTACCTAAATTACTTGACGAGAAGCATATGGCAGTGTGCGAAGAACGAAACATTTGGTTGTTCGCATCTTACATTAATACAATGGATAATGTAGAGGCAGACCTAGAGTCGAGAAAAATTAATCCAGATATCGAGTGGCAACTATCTGCCTTAGAATACCAGAAGATAGTAGCATCCTTTGGCGAACCAGAAATAGATCTTTTCGCTTCTCGCACCAATACCAAATGCTTTACTTATGTCTCCTGAAGACCAGACCCGGATGCACTGACAGTAGATGCATTCACTTTGAATTGGAAATCCATATTCTTTTACGCGTTTCCTCCGTTCCCAGTATTGTTAAAATGTATACAAAAGTTTATTTATGATAAAGCAGAGGGTATTTTAGTGTTTCCATATTGGCCGTCTCAACCATGGCTTCCATTGCAAAAACAAATAATACGTGGAGATATTATTTATTTAAAACCTAACTTCGAACTATCTTCGTCTCCTTCCAGGAATTGCCCCACACGTCAGCTTACCCTGGGTGCAGCTCTGCTCTCAGGATTGCGTTCTCAACAAGAGGAACACCGAATCCAGCACTCGTCCTAATCATGGCCTCGCTTTCTAAGAACACTGTTGTTCAGTACAATGTGACTTATAAACTATGGTGGCAATTCTGTCACAATCCTAAGATTGTGACAGAATTGCCACCATAGTATATGACACTAACGTCAATCCTTATGAAGGAACTCTGTCATCAATAATGTTGTTTTTAACCGATCAGTTCAATAAAGGAGTTGCTTACGGATTCTTGAACAGTCACCGTTCAGCCCTGTCTTTGTTACTAGGTGGCAATATAACTTCTGATGATCAAGTTAAAAGGCTCCTCAGAGGAGTATACAAATTAAGACCTGCTACTCCAAAATATACCCACACATGGGACCCCCAGATAGTTTTAAATTTTGTTCAAAAATGGGTGCCTAATAGAAACTTGACATTAGAAAATATAACCAAGGAGTTGGTCGTCTTACTGGCGTTATGTACAGCGCATCGAGTACAAACTCTCGCACTTATTAAATTAGATAATATAAAAACAGGTCCCACAGGTATTAGGATAGGTATTTCAGATATAATCAAAACATCCGCTATCGGACGTCAACAACCAAAGTTAGTTTTACCTTATTTCGAGGCAAATAAGGCTACCTGTCCCGCGACTGTTGTTGAAGATTATATGTTCGTCACGAGGGATTTAAGACCCGAAACGACTAAAAATCTTATATTGACGCATAAGCGGCCATACAAGTCTGCGAGCGCTCAATCCATCGGTTGATGGATCAAGCAAGTATTGAGCGCAAGCGGCGTAGATGTGATAGCTCGCACAGCACTCGCCACGCCGCCACATCGGCGGCACACGCCTCCGGGATTTCTCTAGACATTATTAGGGAAACCGCCTGTTGGACAGATTCATCCCAAACCTTTGCGAAGTTTTACCACCGTCAAATTGTTGACGAAGGTTGCTTTGCCACATCAATATTACTACTTCGTTAGATGATCTTATGATTGTTGATTATATATAATTAAATAAATGAACATAGTATTTAGAACTATTAATTAGTGTGTAACCGTTCTAAACAAGGCCAATAATTATTATGTAATAAAAGTTTGTTAATGTATCACAAACTTTTATTTAATTCCATACACGAAATTTTTGTCTCTGTCATGTTATATACTATATCTGAAGAATGAAGCGACGAAATATAATATATGATCAAACGAACTTAACAAGTGAAGTTCGATCGATATTATATGAGTAAAGAAAAGAAAAGAAAAGATTTTTCTTTCTTTTCTTTTCTTTTTCTTCTTTTTTTTATACCTACATAAATAATTATCAAGGGAACAGTACCTTACACCCATTAAATGACTTCATCCGAGCTTTATAAATTTTTAATCTCTACTTACGACATGTCTCGGTAGTTAAGACACGCGGAGTGTCGCGCTCTCACACTACATTACTCGGTGAGTACCTACATTGTGTCGATCGTTCACTCTCTCCAACCGAAACCTTCAGAAAATCTAGATTAAGATTATACGCAGCGAATCCTTGGGACATCGCATATGAACTAATTAGTTTCAGCGATAACTTGGAGCGACTCACGTTGCCGCGACAATTGCTACAGGCGCACCTTGCTTTATGTTAGAGAATGATCCGCGCCTGTGACAAGTGTGAACGCAATGCCACGCGTGCGGGTCGAGCGGTGGAAACATAAGACTATATTCTGAAACTTTTTTTTTTAAGAATTATGTCAAAATAGTCATCAATATTAAATATGTACAGGACGATTAACAAACAGCCGACTTCATAGTAAATGTGAGGTGAATGAAGATATTCACTATAAAATGCACTCGTGTTTAAAAGCAAAACTAAAAGATTGGCTGAGCGCGGGTGCACGCACGCGTTGGCAGGTTGTTCGGATTATTTAGCACGAGGATAATATGAATACGAAGCGAGGCGAGCGTCCCGCGCGGCACAGCGGCACGCTGCTGAACAAATATGTGGCCCGGCTTTTACCACACATAAAAGGATCGCTTTTGGAGAGCTTTATTCTTAGCACTTGTGCCAAAAGAGAATTACGTGGAATTATTCTGGCGTATGATTTAAGCTGTTAATATCATTGAATAGGCAATCAAATGTTTCAACTGGTGCGTTAATGTTTCAGCAGATTTAATAAACCTTATACAATTTATAATATCTATATTTCCTGAACAAAGAGGCTTTGTGTTTGTTCCAGAATCTGGGACTTTAATACTCTGTGACTTAAATACTCTGATGATGGATAAAATGTTACACGTGTAACATTTAGTGCAGTGCATTCTGTATCCGACAGTAAAAACAATATAAGGTCGACTTGTGGAATTCGAACTAAGATCTTACGGACAGGATCTGCGTCTGGACATAGGAACAGGCTTAGGAAATATATGCTTTAAGTAGAAAGGTTGTAATGAGTATCCTAGCTTGTAAGATGGCGGCGTGTCTTCGTATTGCCGCAGCTGAGGCGGCGCGCGGCGGCACTGCCAGCACAGTGTACGACACTGAGGAGACGATACTAACTCAATGAGTCATGTCCGGAGTCCGCAGAGTGCCTGTAATCGTGCTGAGACGGACCGTTTGGAGTTTGGAGGCACACGGTTATGTAGAATAGCTGCGGGTGCTACGTAACCATTTTACGACACTTTCTATTTTGTTTGTTGTCTGGCAGTTGGGAGTATGTCATGCTCACTAAAATGTTTCGCTGATTGTGGCGTGTGTGTTGGGTCATTCGATTCCCTACAAAATGGTTGAGTTCGGTGATGCTGACGCATGCATCATGTTCGTGAACGGGCGCCGTCAGTTGGGACTGGTCATCTCTGGACTGTCATGACAGGAAATTTGAATTGTTAAACTACACTCTTTTGGTATCATCTTACATTGTTCTCACATATTTAAATTCTTTTTTTGCAACAGAATCAGTGTAACCAATACCTGCTATTGTGAAAACCTATTTTATAAAAAGAGTAACCGTGGAGTTTCTTGTCCGTTTTTCTCCATAGGAATCTACACTTTGGAACGTGGCAACTAGCTTCTCACAATTCAAAAGTGCCTGTAAAGGGTCTAATTGAAATAAATGATTTGACTTTGACTTTGCAGTCAGTTCCCTATCAATCGTATGATTGACCTGAGTAGAGGCAATTCCATATCGTGGTCGAAGTGGATATAACTATGTTGAGCTCGTCTTCTTCGGTCTAACCGCATGCAGCTTAATACCAGTATTTTACAGAGACCGACTGCCAGTCTGACCTACACAACCCAGTTACTGAGTATATTAGTTACGATATCTCGTGATATGACTTTCAGGCTCCTGACTACCCGTGACGGCTGTCGTAGATCTTTATTTGACAGTTCAACGTGCTCTCCGAAGCATGGCAAGTGGATAACATTCTATCATGAGTATATTTATTATTAACTATAGTTAATAAATAAATATGCGTAAACACAGGTGTACTCTTCTTTCACTGTTATAGTCCGATGGGACGGCAATTCGACACGACCGGGGAGAGATAAGGCGCAAGACCGACGGCTTTACGTACTCTCTCAAGCACGGGGTTGTCACATCACCAACTTCTTAACTCCGGGCTGCTACTGAGAATTTCCTAACAGATAACCCAATAACACTGCGACCTATGGTGCCGACCTGGAAATCGAACCCAGGATCTCACGCTCAGCAGCCGCGCTTGCGACCACTAAACCAACGAGGCAGTGAAAAAAGTCAATAATTATAAATAGGTAACCACTTGTAGATTATTGTGGTCATATTACTTTATGATCTACCTGTCAGTGTGTAGATTGTGATCTAGTATACCATCTAGCGGAAAATTCTAGTTCCCACACGTTCTGTGCATTCTAGAAATGAAACGATATTCTTAAATAGAAAAGGTATACGGGGTGAGTTTGACGAGGCCGTGAGAGAATGTAGATGAGCTACTTGTGTTACACTCCCGCCAACATTTCACGTACTTACCTGACCTTCGAGCGGGTTCCTCGCGGGCACTAAAGTATAATGTCGCTATATAAAAACATGAGGTATTTGGGTCGAGCCGGTATTGCGCTCAGCTTAGCATTCATCACGGTAATGCGGCCGCTTTGTTTACCTGGTTACTGCGGCGGCGCTTGCTTCGTGAGATACTGAAGTGATAGTTACTTAAAGGAAGTTACCGATGAACTGATAGTGGCGTTATTTGTAGTTTAGATCTACACTATAATATATTATTAAGTATCCTTTAATTATTTATTAAATTGGCAAATCGCAGCTGTCTCGGGTTCGATTCCTGGGTCGTTTCGTATGATCGTTCAGTGCTTAACCAACAAACTTTAAGTTCACAAACGAATATTATAGATAACCTTAACTACCTGACTGCCTCATTGGTCTACTGGTCGCATGGGCAACAGCTGAGCTTAAAGTCCTGGTTTGATTCCTGGGTCGTTCAGTATTATAGAGTTTTTTATCGTAATAGGCTCATCATCTTAATATTAACGTTACTGAAATGTACAGGTGTACAACTGTGTACAAGTCTGCCTACCCCGTTAAAAGATACAGGCTATATAAATAAACTTTTTATAAAACCTCACTTGTGTAATATCATAACACCTTTTATCTAACTTGCTTAATTAATTTTAATCTTAGTCACGATATCACGACGCGGTGTTGTACAATAAAATGTACGGAGGTGCATTATCACTAAGTGATAAAACGTCCTAAAATAAATAGAGATTAGACAAAAGCATTAAAATGTATTTACCTTTGTAATGTTACAATACTCGTTCGCAAACACGTTGCAAGAGACAGCGCTGAGAGAGCCGCTCAGTGGGAGCCGCGGACACACACCGAACGTGAAGTACCATCGAACTACTGGCGTGCAACTGTTCCTGTGCAGCCGACTGAGTTGCAGAAACCAACCAACATAGTGACGAAATATGAATTATATTTTTTTATAAAAAGCTTTATAAACACTATTTATTTCTTAGCCAGTAAGGTGACCGGGGGTTATAGAAGGTGTTATAAAAGCGGCTTACAACGGTATTTTTTGTCTATATCTTATTTGCTCGGATCAGACTTGGACTTGTGCTGACGTATAGAGATCCTTAGTTAAGAGGGTGATTTAATACTTATTTCCTTTTTTCTTTTTATTAATAAAGGTTAAAGGTTGTCTGAAATAAACAATATTTTATTTTATTTGTTTTATATGGAGTAAGGCTTGTGTTAGGCGATTTTATAAATAATGAATAGTCTTAAAGGATACTCAAATGTATATTATACATTACACTAGTACCCGTACAAGTTACAATGAGGCAGCTAGGTTGAGGTGGGGCGTGATCGGCGGTAGATAGTACAGATCTCGTGGTCTCCACTATCACCAGCCGGGACTTAGCTCGGTTCTGGTTTACAATGCTCATCATCTATGTCCAATGGTGTCGCACAGTTATTGATTTCATTCCGTATATAGGTGCTAAGATTTTGTTCTAACACTAGAAGAAAGAAATATAGAAAGATATATTTATTCTCACACAGTGCAACACAAGTACAGAAAAACAGAACAAACAGTAAAACTTATTAAAGATAAATCTATGAAAAGCATTAACGCATGCTTAGCGAACTCTAAATAGCTACTTAGCTTAGGAGTAGTAGTTTTGCTTTAGTTTTAAATTTCTATAATCGGAAATATAACAAAAAATTGGTCCTGTTTGATTCTCTTTGAATAAACAGTGTCGCATGTTGGCACTGTCTACGTCGTAGCAGTCGCGTAGGCGTTTGCTACGATTTTTATTTTTAAGATTTTTACTAACAAGTGTGATCATAGCATGTGATCATCTGCATAATTATAAGTATATATATTGGTTATATAATGTAAGTTTAAGGGCGCGGGGGTAGGCTTACGGGGGGTACTTAAAGCGTTTCCGTGTTCCAGTGAAAAATGGCGACCCACGACCAGCATACCGGCCGCATATTCATTACATTGTAGTTTGTATATAACTATACGATATATTATAATTTAATTTATTGAAATATGGAATCACTGGACTCCTTCGGGACCTATTATATGGGACTTAATAATATAATTTGTAATGCCTGCCCTTTGTGAGTAAAAGGAGCAAAAAAGAATATTTTATTCGTAAAAATAATTTAAAACCCTGTGGACATCCCGGGACGTTAGTCATCATAAATTGTACTTAAAATGTTCCTTAATATAAGGCGTCGTGTAATCCGACGACAGTAAAAAACTCGAATATAGACGTTATATCAGATATGTATAGGAGACAGACGCCGTGCGGTCAGAGGGCGCGACATCGGCGCGGCGTCGGCCGGCAAGCTGCAGAAGACATACTTCGAACAACAAAGGATAGTTAAAATTGCTAACTGCTGATCATGCAAAATGTGAACCATAACACATTGTGGATAAAGGTCTCTTCTCATACAAAGAAGGCATGAGCATTGATTGTCAGGGGTGGGCGATTTCAGCCGATTACGTCAAGCTTTCCTTACGATGTTTTCCTTCTGTGATGTCTCAGCTTAACTAAGAAAGTACGAGATTAAAGAGTATACATGATGTATTTAAATCAGGTTTGCATCCAAAACCTGTGGCCCAAGAGGACACCACGCCTTTTTAATTGTATGAGTACGTATTGTTAAAGGTGGCCCTTCTGTTAGTGCGGCTATTGTGTCGCCGGCTGTGTGCTAATTATAATAATTATAAAAGATTACGGTGCCGGGTCGGGGCATTTGTCACGATCCTCATTAACGATGAGATTAATGACCTCGCCGGGAAGATCTCCCTCTCGGTAGCCGCGGGCCGCCGGCGGACACTCGGACAGGTGGCATTATATTTATTTATTAAAACTAAATGATGACACGCATTCATTATTACAACATCCCCTTCATTTCGTGGCACAATGGAAACAAATCTGACTGATAGTGATTCTTATTTCTTATGATTATTATAAATGGTTGGAAAGCTGCTTAATAATTTAAATACATACATGTTTTCGTCTTAAACGTATCGTTTGGTTGATGAACCACCTAGTGTCACAGTTTAAACCACCCGTAGGTCTCTGACATGGCTTTACACACCGTCAATAATATTTTAGGTGTACTTTTCGTATGATTCAGTTCAATACATACTTGCGTATGCCTATATACGAGTATCATGTTGAATTAAATAATTAATATGTTAAAATGGCGTGTGAGACATGATGGATGTTTTTACAGACAAACATTTGCGGATGTAATTACTGCGCGCGTAGTGTGAGTGTGTGGGTGGACGTAACTCGGCTTAAACTGAAACTGTCATTAATTTACACTTTGTGTAAAACTGTACGTTTTTGACTCGTGCAGTAATTAAAATGTTTTGTAGTTATATATTAATACATCATTAAAGTAATATTTGTTATTAAGTATATATTTCAACAAGGGAAATACTTTTGATTGGAAATAAATATTTTCTAAGCATAGCATTAAAACAAAATTTGTAAAACGATACATGAGTTAGCATTTTTTTTTATCTACGTGAAACTTACAGCTAATTATAAAAATTAAACAGAACAGGCTATTAACTTATCATCATCATCCGCCGACCAACAGAGCGCCTGGAGTATTTATCCGGGGGTGCAGTTACAAATCATACTCACAACCGTATATTTCTTTCCAGAAATATGTATAATCTGCAGTTTTAGTAACAATAGGTACATGTTTCAAACGTAACTATTATTCCGGTACATTAAGGTAAAGGTTCACAGCATTACTTCTCGTACTGTCAGCTACATGGACACAAGCCTTACTCCCTCATATAAAACACCGGCAGCATATGGGCTATTAAAACATCAATTTGTTTTATAGCATTCTGTGCTTGTGTTAATAGAGTGTTTACGAAGATTAGCCAAGTACGCAGGAGATATTATAGTGCACAACACAGGTGCAGTCTCATAGTCCGATGGGATGGCAATTCGACACGACCGGAGAGAGATCAGGCGAAGGACCGACGGTTTTACGTGCCCTCCGAAGCATGAAAGTGTGGCAACCGACTCCGGGCTACTATTGAGAGTTTCCTAACAGTAAAATCCAATAACACGTTGCCCGACGCGGGTATCGACCCCAGCAGCTCACGTTCAGCAGCCGCGCTTGCGGCCTCTAGACCGATGAGGCAGTCATTGTTATGTGCTTGTGTTACTGAGGTACTAGCCACTTCTTATTTTTCTGTCGTTCCGATAGACTCACTGGGGGTCTAAAATGCCTCTTAGGCTGAATCATAATAGGATCCCAACATGATTCATTTCACAAAAAATGAAATGGTCACTTCATGGACAAATCATAATATGATTAGCGTGCAATTCATAAACAGTAATACTGTTTTCTATGGAGATTCGTAAAATGGTTGACAAAATACGAATTGTTAATGTATCAAATAGCAGAATCTTATGAAGTTACTCAATTCAAATAATGCTTCATTCTATGGAGAAATGCTCAAAGTACCGATTTTAGAGCCCCAGTATGTCGCTATTGTACATGTCCTTTTTTTGAGTGTGGAAAATCCATCGTGGACGCGGCATAGCGTAGACTCCTAACCAACGACTAAAAACCACACGGTCCTACTTGGAGTATCCTGTACCGAGGTCCCAGGTTCGTTGCAGCAATCACCGCGACGATTATACCAGGTGTAGTGCATAGCGAAGTATTGTGCACACGACGAGAACACTTTGCGTTGCTAGTTCGTACTACATCCGACAGATGGCAGTGCGTGTAGCGTTTGTGTGCAGTCATATCTTATAAATTATAATACATACTGTCTCATTGGTGTAGTTGTCGCAAGCTCGGCTGCTGAGGGTAAGATCCTGGGTTCGATTCCCGGAACGAGTAGTGTTATTATTCTGTTACGAAAATCTTAATAGCAGCCTGGAGTTTGGAATTGTGGCCGCAAAATGACAATAGGCTCACCACCTATTAGATTGCATTTAATAATAACAAGGGTGTAATGTCGATGTTATGTACAATATTGCACATCTGCTTACCATTCTGACATCACGCCTGTATGTCAGGGTAAGGTAATCAGTGACATATGCAGAAACGGGTTTTGAGCTTTTAACCGTCGAAAAAAGGAAGAGGTTCTCAAGTCAACGTGTATATAAATATATAGGTATATTTTATATGCAATCAAAGAAGATCATTAAATTACTTTTCAACAAACTTGCTCGTAAGTGCCTCATATTGCCCCGTGTATAAGTTGAAAATGCAAGGTAATGTAAAGAAAGGAGTGTGGCATTTTTACATTTATTATTTATAGGATAAGTTGGCATCTGACCACGGCTATCTATCGTTAAGAATGTCGGGCAATAATTTGTGTGTGTGATTTTTAAATAGTCGGATTTTAGCTTTGTTAACTATTATTTTTTTCTTTTCAGTTTCCATTTTCGTCTGTTTGTTTTTTGGTAAAAAATTTCTGCTTAAATTCAACTAAGATGGTTGTGTATATATATATATATACTTCTTCCGACCGTATTTCTGTCACGGCGGCCTATCTCCACTGAGATTAGTCAAGTACGCAGGAGATATTATAGTGCACAAGTGTATGCGCAAACACAGGTGCACTCCCACTTCCTTCACTCTCATATTCCGATGGGACGGAAATCCGACACGACCAGAGAGAGATCAGGCGCAAGACCGACGGCTTTACGTGCTCTCCGAAGCACGGGGGTGTCTCACCACCAAGTTCCTGACTCCAGGCTGCTACTGAGAATTTCCTAACAGAAAAATTCAATAACACTTTGCCCGACCTGGGAATCGAACCCACGACCTCACGCTCAGCAGCCGCGCTTGCAGCCACTAGATCAAGGAGGCAGTCTCAGAATGTGATGTATAATGCACTTATAAATAAACGCATTTTTCATCAAGCATTCGTTTATTAGAAGAGCCCTGGTAGTGTACCTCTGATTATTGAGTCCCATATAACTATTGTAACACACTAAAGCAATAGATGTATGTCCTTGTTAATGGAGGGGCATACACGGGGTAATGATACAAGTACAGCGTTATAGTGTTAACTGAACACTGAGTAGTAAGTAGGCGCTGTGTTGTGTCGTGCGCGGCGGCGGCGCCTCGCAGCGCGACACACGATCGCACTCGCTCCCGTCGCGCGAACACCGCCCTTGTAATCGCGGCCTTATGAATAAAACCATTAAATTGTCAGAAATACAAACCAGTTCCCTGTCTCTTCTCTTGTTTGAGTTCAACGGGCATCTGTCACAAGGTGTCTCCTAGCGCAAGCGGATCATATATATACAATAAATTATTATATATATTATAACAAACGACTCAGACCAATGTGAGTCATTGGGGGTGTTGTTATTTATTTATTTATAATACTAACATTCTATTTCACAGTCTCATTGGTCTGGTGGTCCCAAGTGCGACTGCTGAGCATGAGGTCTTGGTTTCGACTCCCAGGTCAGGCAAAGTGTTATTGGGTTTTTAACCGACTTCCAAAAAGGAGGAGGTTATCAATTCGGTTGTATTTTTTTTTTTTTTTTTTTATGTTTGTTCTGTTATGGAATTCTCAGTAGCAGCCCGGAGTTTAGAATTGTGCCCGGTAGATGGCAATAGTCTCACCACCTATTACATGGGACTTAATAACAGCATTGGGAAATGTGGGTTTACAATCGTGTACACCTCTGTCTACCCCTTCGGGGAATACAGGCGTGATGCTATGTTATGTCATTATATTTATGGTGAAAGTAAATGTCTAATAACAAATAATTCTAATAATTTTATTTTGTGGAAATGAATGCAGTCGTGAACAGGATTCGAATCTGCGCCTCCAAGATAAATACCTAATCAAGAAATAAAAATGATTTCCACAAAAAAAGAACTATATTTCGCTAGCATGCATTAATGCTTTTCAAAGATTGATCTGTAAATAATTCTTATCTGCCTCATTGTTGTAGTGGCCGCAAGAGCGTTTGCTAAGCGTGACGTCCTGGGTTCGATTCTCGGGTAGGCAGTGTTATTGGGTTTTTCTGTTAGGAAATTCCCAGTAGCAGCCCGGAGTTCGGAAGTTGGCGGTGTGACACCTCCGCGCTTCGCAGAGCACGTAAAACTGTCGTTGTGTCGAATTGCCGTCCCATCGAACTCTAAGAGTGAAGGAACAAGTGTATGTGTGTTTTCTTTGTTTCTACTTTGTAGACCCAGTAATAGACGAATATTAGGTACATAAACTTATTTGATTTGATTTTGAAGTATAAGATAATATTGTACGTATTGTTATATTCAAAATGAACATATTTCTGGTGGTGAGAGGGCTCAGTTTAAAAGCCGTGCGCTGTACAGCCAGAACATTTAATTAACACAACACAACACACACACGATAGCACAGTTTATTGGCACCTCACCTGCGGGCCTTTATTTATTCATAAACTATTGACAGCCACAACAAAATGCACACCGGATGATATTCAGACAAAAGCTTGAAAAATACCACGCTATCAGTGACCCACGTGGTTGAACTCATTCATTTTGAACTGCAAGCGGCCGGTAATAAATTACGGATGAATTTTAGTAAGCATTCAAACCACAGCAAAAAAGCTATGAAAAGATATTTTTTACTTCGAACTTATCTTATCTACTGTTCACTCAACTTTGACAAACAAGTTACCGGTTTTTGTGTAAACATAATCAATAATAATTACTATACTTATTAACGTTGTCTTTGTAAAAAGTTTTTTTTTTCACATTTTGTATGTAGTTGAAACATATAGAACAAGCATCGCTAATTTTGAGTTAAGATAGAAACAGTTCCAACACGTGTTCTGGCTTAACATAGCTCTCACAAACGGAGTCGATTCCTAGGAATGTATGATTCTTTATAGCATGAAGTACTTCCCCGGTGTAGTGCACTGTACAACGGTGGTGAGTAATAGTGGGTGTAGCGAGTGCGCCGGCTGCACGCGGTGATGGAGCGCGTACATCCATCGCACGCGCGTGCCCCGCCGCCGCCGCCGTCACCTAGAATTAAACACTCGCTTTTTGTACCACTATACAGATTGTAGCACATTTATATGTAGCTACTTACATTTTACGATTTAGTCGTAACTGACTTGTTGGTTAGTGGCGGCATTGCTTATATGTGATAGTGTTTTTCATGAAAGTGCTTGTGATATATAACACATATGTCGCGCACTACGGGGATGGCGTTACAAGCTGCACGTTATAAGCTCTACTATATTGTAACTGATCGTCTGATATTTTTGTTCTAAGTTAATTTCTTTGCCGCAAAGATTTACATTAACAGATTAAACCTGTCTCTGATTAATGACAACGAGCCCATACCTCTCTTAACTCCTCGGAGGGTTACAGACGCGACGAGTATTTATTATTTTTGCATTATCCTCGCACACATTATTATGTAAAGTGGTTTGTATCATTTGTCATAATGCCGCGCGGAGTAAGCGTCGCCTACCCCTTCCTTCAATTAGGTTAGTTTTCATGAAAGTAGGTACTTCTTTTCCTCCGGTTTCGCTTGAGTATATATATGGGGAATTTTTCTGAACGAGTGTTTGACAACATGTACTAGTAGGTACTAAATATATCTATTGTATTACGTGTTTTTAATTTTGACAATCCCTGTTTATATAGAAACAATGTGAAGCTTTATTAAACGTGTGTGAGTTGTATCTGAGGCAAATCAAACTGATGTGCCTACCGCCTATTAGCATACAACAGAAATGTCTCGTCCCGACAACATCTGGGTGTGTATATAGTATATAGTATCGTAGTATATTGTACATGAAGCAGGTACATATACATATAGTACAGTACATAGCCACTTGTATAGCTCGGTAATCAACGTAGGTACCGGAGGATGGAGGCGACGAGTTTATTGAGATAATTCACGAGCAGAGATAGTTGGCACCGTGTATTGTTCTCTCGAATATACTTTACATAATTTGAAACACGTTGAAATGAATTTGTTTGAGAGATGAGACATTACTAATATGTTTATATCTTGAGTAGCTGTGCCCACAGGCGACACAAACCTGTCTGTGATTTTGCGTAAACAAGTGAACTCAATCGCTAGACAGTGCGACAGTTTGTCGTGTTCTATTATTTTGTTGGTTTTTTACATCACGAACAAAAAACTACCTAGTAATAAAATTTATTTACCTTTGTATTTTTTGTAGTAGATGACACAAATCTGTGTATTTTGTTTCGCCATATTATATTTATAGTGACGTTACATTGCTGCATATAATGCGCCAATGTATAGTAAATAAATAATATTATTAATGATAAAATAATACAGTAATATTAAAGTGTAATTGTAATGTAGGTGTAATAGTCACGTCACTGATTCATGTTTCCAATTTGCGTGCCCATAGCAGGCTGAATACGGTATATTGTACATAAGTACATAAACCACCGACTGATACCAATATACAAATAAATGTTTCTCTCTTTCTTTACTCATAATCAAGGGGTTGTATAGTAAAACAATAATTGAAACAAGTGTAGAGTAGTCGATGGCTCGACGGTAGTAGCGATTTTTGCTTGCGTATGTGCATATATTTGCGTGCGTGCGGTGCACAGGTGATTGCATGACAACTTTCAATAGAGTAGTAGCAGATCAATATTGTATTCGCATTATTTGCATCCAGTGTAATTGGTTTGTATTACATTAATTATTGTTCAACGATTATTACTTACTTGCAATTTTTCGGGATTGCATGACTAGTTTCGAACTCGAACGGAGCTCTTAGTCATGAGCTGAGCCCGCGGCGATGTCCTGAGTCAAGTTTTTTGCATTGCATTACCTAATTCGTTTAAGTATCCATAATTAAGATAAAGTTCACAGTCATGAAGAAGAAGCCTAGTAATGTAATTGCGCGTATGTTTACATAAGCTCATGCCTTTTTCTCGTGGAGGTAGATAAAAGGACATTAGACCTTCGGCTTTTGCTTCGTCAATATTCATACATCTGGTCAATTGCTACCTATAACGACACCTATACGATTATGGAGAGCCATATTTATCATACATTTTGTGGAAAGAAAAATACGGTCGTGAGCAGGATTCGAACCTGTGCCTCCTGGATGAATACTCTCACTCTACTGTGCACGACCGTATGTATTTTCCACAAAATGTGTAACTTTAATGTTAGCCGGAGTCGTTTCGGTTCAGTCATGTGTATAGGGCTTGAATAGGTAGCGATGACGTCACCAAAACGCGTATTAAAAACGTGAAAAAGAGTTCGAAGTAGTGAGTAGAGGCTTCAGAGTGGCTTCGTGGTCAAAGCGCCTCAGATAAGTACTCCTATTTATCCGGGAGGCGCAGGTTCAAATCCTGCTCACGACCGTGTTTTTCTTTACACAAATTTGTAACTTTAAAGTTCACTATACATGTGTTTGATAAATTTATCTGAATATATTTATAATTTCAAATTTATCAGAGTTTAAATTCGTCACCGTCAGGTGTTCATAGCGTGTAACTTGATCACCGGGCGATTGTGTCGCAGGCAATAAGTGTATTGACACTGGTACCTACTGAGTGTTACTTGGTGATCATAGCGTGTATGTATTGCTGTGTGCGCAGGAGCCGTCCGTGCATCACTGTTACTTCATCAGTCGTTTCACTTATTTAAAAGATCAATAATCAACACCGTGTTATATGATGGTGACAGACCTTGAGGGAGCCGTGTCAGCTGTACGCCGAATAAAATGTCACATTACTTAAATATTAAATATTTTATTTGAAAACAAACTTATTCTGTTTATGTATACATATAGTTTTATGTTTTACATACATATAGTCTCCGTATCATACAATCGTAGTGTCCGCCTCTATTTAGATCAATTTTATTGTAAAACTTTTGTATCTATTTCATATTTACAATTTATTCTATACAAATAATTTTATTTTGAATGTACGTAATTTACAATCACCTATCAGTTACGTTATGTATTTATAACTAAACGTTTTAAAAAACGTCTGAACAATATTGTAATATTTACTATAATATAGTTACATAGAAGGTTAGCGACGACTGTGATGGCGATGTTGTTTCTGATAAAATATATTAAAAAAAAAAAACTAAAAATGTTAGCTACATGAGCAGAGACTGGTTGAGGTTTGTGTTTAAAACAGTATTATATATTCAGGCTTCTGTTTCACTTAACAAATGTTTCATTACTATGATAATTTAACTAGGCAAAGTTTCGAGCTAGTGACATTATTAGAATTATGATTTCCAAAGAGAAACATGCCTCAACGCTCATTACGGTCTTAATATTTCGTAACATTGCATATTTACCTACTTATTACTACACAAAGTTTGTTGATTTGCATTAAATTATATGAAGGTAATGAGCGCAGCTATCGCCGGTCGCCGGTCACCGGTCGCCAGTCGCCGGTCGCCGGTCGCCGGTCGCCGGTCGCCGGTCGCCGGTCGCCGGTCGCCGCCGCCTCACGTCAACGAGTACGGCTAGTGTTAGAAAGTATTGAATTACCGCTAGTATATTACATTAGAGTCGAACAGCGCGCACGCGCACTACACACCGGGCACGGGATGCGGTGTGTAGTATGATCGCCCGAGCATCGAGTGAGGTCAATTTACAAATTTTATAAATATAATTAATACTAAATAAAAATAACTTGTGTAAATATAAATACTATATTGATTTAACTCTAGGTTCAGATAAGCATTGTCGTGTGTGCTCGCCTCATCACACTGTCACACAATGCACACGTGTACAGTTGTGGCACGACATTATCGAAACGACATTAACACCATTTTTTTTTAGATAAATATGCTACAATTAGTGTCGAGTCTCCACATGGTTGGTAGGTACAGTGTGATCGACGTATCGCGTACATCTGAACCTATGCTATATATTATTTATTCTCATATTATTTTAGATGTCACCAACACTAAAATTAGAATTTTACATAGAGGTATGTATGTGACCAAATTGAAATCATATAAATATATTTTATCAACATATTAAAGTACGACTACACGACACAAAATTTAAAATTGTCGAGTCATTAGAATTTTGATAATATTACAAAGGATCATCAAATTGTTATCTTCAAATGTTTGTGAATGAGACCTAGTGAGTAGTTAAACGTAGTTAGTAAATATGTTGTTTGTATGCGATGTGTGAATATAGACAGTAGTGGGGGGGGGGGGGGGGGTACAGACACGTGAGGTATGGTTCCTTTATATAAGTAAACACGGTGCGCACGCTTACATAGTACGCGTTACGGTGCGTACACACCGCTCAATGTGCGCCGAACACGCAAACCACGCGTTTACATAATGTGTGCGTCCGTCGCGCATCCGTACTTGTGTGCGCACCCTAATGTTTATTTGCGCCGAACTGGAGCCATTCTGCTCACAACTAAATGGAATGAATGAACCTAGTGACACTGGGATGTCATATAAACTGTATCTCTCTAACGACAATATTATTTAAATACATCATGTTCACAATTTTAAAACAATAAATATATTTACAATATTCAGTAGCAACAAACGCTATACATATAATGTTAAGAGTTCAATTCATTAAAATTTCTCACATCCACCGGTGTGTTTGTAACTATATGTAAACCGCATAGTAATAATTTTATTATTTCGACGTTGGTTTCGAGAGAAAGTGAACATTAATCACAGTGATTTGACGCTACGCATTATCCGCTTCTCATAAAAATCTTAACGGTACTTATTGAAATAATTTTATTAATTACTTAGCTAGTCGAAAACTAAGTTTCCGCGTTAAAATGTCGTGTGAAAGTGTTCTTAGCGCAAGTGTATGCGCGGCTAGGGAGGGTCCAGTCCGCGCGCGCACTACACGGCACGGGGCGGCGCGCGCGATCAGCTGGCGAGCTGTGCGCGCAGCATCCGCGCGTGCAGCACGCACAGCGCCAGCAGCGCCGCGATACAGCGCGAGCTGTTGGACAGCCCCGCGCTGCCCGTCTGCATCGCCGCCGGCCGCTCGCCTGCAAACATTCACATGGAACATATTAACATTCTTCTCTCTTACTCATTATCGAATACGTATATCAAAATCAGTGTCAAGTTATAAAATGTTGCGATCAAGCTTTTTTGGGACATAATACTAAGTGCATTCAATATTGTAAGCCATGACGATAGTAAGACGTCACAGTGCCCGGTGGACGATATTAAGCACCTCCGCTAGTCGATATCAGTGACAGGTCCCACTTACCATTGAGCACGTGCACGCGCACGGAGGCGACCTCTGCGTTGGAGGGCGAGCAGGAGTAGCGGCCCGAGTCGGCGGGCGCGGCGTCCTGCACCAGCAGGTACGACGTGGTGGCGGCGCCCTTCTCCGTCACCACGGACACGCCGCCGCGCGACGAGTCGTACGATATCACCTGCTAAGGCGCAACAAGCCCGAATTGTTATATCTACTCTCACTACTAACACATTACACTTAATATTTACTAACTACAAATCATAAAGTTATCATTAGTTTAATTCGGGCGTGTCCCGAGTAGATAGATCAACTAAATCGAACAATTTCAGTTGCACAGGTACAAAGACTTTAGGTACGGATGACCGTAAAGTTTATGTTGTAACTGTGAATATGAACATAGCAGTTTTTATATACAACTAGCTGTACCCGTGGCCTTGCTCACGTCAAAGTAATCTTGACGCCAAACAAAGATTTGAATTAATCATACAAACAAACTGACACCTGATTCACATTCCAGTAGGCAGAAACTATAGATTTTATTTTACATTCATGAAGAATGCATGCTCGACGGTTCAGTTTATTAACCTGCCTTTTTTGAGAAGGTCAGGTACGTTCGTTGATGTCAGACCCTCCACCCCTTCCTTTTTTGGTAATAATTGATGCATTATTTTATTATTGTCTATCCTCTTTGACGCCACCCTTATACAGACAGCCGTGACTTTTCAGATACTTGACAGCTGCCCTAGCAATCCAAACTCATACAGATAAATCTTCGAAAAGCATTAATGCATGCATTCCAAACTCTTAAGTTATCAATTTTAGTAGAAAAAAGAATACGGTCGTGAGCAGGATTCGAACCTGCGCCTCCCGGATAAATGCGCCAGGCGCTCTGACCGCTATGCCATCTCAACCTCTGCTCACTACCGCGAATTCTTCTTCCACATTTTAATACGTCTTCTATCTAATTAGTCCCTATACAGGTGACCGAACCGACACGACTAACTTTGCAGTTAATACAATATCGTACAGATTTTATGCGAATTGGCGGTAGTAAGCAGAGGTCGAAATGGCTTAGCGGTCAGAGCGCCTGAAGTATTTATCCGGATTAGGATTACTTTACTAAACGATTCTTCATCTTCATGTCGATGGTACAATTTTAATTATTTGGTTACCTAGATCCACACTTGCCGTGTCCAACATTGTGTTCAGGTAGGTTCACTTTATGCTTAATTTGTTAGCGGGTGGTGGAAAAGTTCCTAGCCTCAGTTAGGTCGAAAAAAGTGTTGTTGAGTTCCATAATGGAGTTTTCAGTAGAGCTTGGGTCTGGCTTGTTGTTTATTTTTCCAGCATTTAATACCCGATCTATAAAACGAATACCCTAGATGCAGGTACTGATAGTCTGTTCCAATCTCCGCTTAGTAAACATTCGCTGAGGTTAAGCAATGTTTTACACGGTATTTTATTGGATATCATCGAGAATGTACTCTCCAACCACCTCAATAGCTGGACAGCCTCTAACAAAATCGTCAGTAATGCTTATTTGATGTTTCGCTATTACCTACTTATGGATTAGGCAATTAAATTAATCCTAAGGCCAGGCTGAGGGAATGTGTAGTTTTGTTACTAAATAGGTATTGGGGGCTGAGTTGCCCGCGTCCGTGGGAGTGCACCCTTAAAATGGAATCCCTACACGTAGCCCCTGGGTGGTGCAAAACAGGCAACACAACACTGGTCGGAGGCTTCGACCACGGCTGTTTACCATCCATCGGACAAAGCCGTTGTGGGAGTGGAGTTGCATCAACTCCCCAACTATCGTTCTGCCAAAATCTATCCACTCTACTTAAGAGTGAATAGATTTATTCTGGATATACGTGCTCCATCCTCGGCCACACCGTCGCTTGCCATCAGGCGAGTTGGTGGCCAAACGTAGATCCATTTTATATATATTTTTTTTATATAATTTATGACACAGTTTAAAAATGACTTTTCTATGGAAAGAAGTACCATGATAATGATGAGATCAGATTGATAAAAAAATTACATAACGCTAACGTGTAACATCTTCACTGTGCTTCACCATATTGATATGAGACAGCAAGAGAAACACATAAAAAGTGGGTTTATATTACAAAAAGACACGAAAAACTAAAATAACGTTGTTTTTCTGCGAAATAACAGATTGACCTTGTATTATCAAAATTAAAAATATACAAAAATAATAATCCTGTACCGGGATTCGATCGACATACTTATACAGTGCCAGTCACCTATGTATGGTATGCAACTAATTACTCAGTTGACAATGTTGCTAAAATAGGCATTCACAATCTACTAATCAAAACACAAAACCGGTAAGTGCTTGGTCCCTATGTGATAAAGCGCAATGATACCTTTTGAAGTGCTTATCATTTTTGATAAGCTATACAACAGTGCAATTTTTATTGAAATCCGTCCAATTTAGATTCTGAGTGTGAGATGTTTAACATCACTGCTCAGCTCCCTTGAGGAAATGCGCAATTTTGAATAGCCTATAAGTTGACCCGGCTTCTGACGATATTTTTTACAAATTTTCAGTTGTTTCTTTTTCCTGGTTTGGACGCCAACCTCGGACATACAAACAGACAAAAATACTCAAATTTCAAAAACAACAGATTTGGCAATAGTATCGATTAAATAACACATTACTAAAGAAAAATGATGATTGAAATTTTCGGGCTTTCGAGTTACGATTTTATTATAAGTATAGATGTGTTAGCCGGGCAGTGTTACGCGTGTGCGTGTTACCGGCCGTATGTGTATGTGTTCATTATCTGCTCCTTGCCCACCAGCCGATTGAAATACGCTGCGAGCTCCATACCGCGACTACCTTCATCATTGAACAACTAGAGTTGTCCTTACATTTAGATAATACCTATAGCTTAAAAGTTTTTATATTAAATGGAAAAAGAAAACGGTCGTGAGCAGGATTCGAACCTGCGCCTCCCGGATAAATAGAGTTCCTTAGGCATGCGTTAATGCCTTTCAAAGATTTATAGCTTTACTTATGTACCCTAATGCCGCCTACTTCAAACTCACAAAAATACAAAGTGGGTTTTTATCGTGTGTTTGTATAAGTTTCGTCACAGGAGACATCCTTCGTGATCCAAAGTCTCAACCCTATTTAGACATATAGCAGGTCTCAGCGGAACGAAGGGCATGTGACCGGCAAGGCCCCGGAGATTTCGGTTACTATACCGGGCCGTAACAAATCAAACGCAATTTTTTATTACAAGCTAAAGAATATATCAATATATTATGTGTGTGGAGCTGCGCAATAAAGCTTCGTTCCAGTATGTGAGGTCGAGGATAGCTGTGAGTCTGTGACGAAGGGTTTCAATTATGAATAGTGTGCGAGTCGCGGCCGGAGTAGTTGCCAACTTCGCGTTACTACTCCGTCGTGTTAATCACTTGGTGAACTAATAAAGTGTGGGTCGCATGTGGCGCTGCTACACACTAAATTAATACGCGTCAAGTTGGTCGCGCGACACGACACGACACGACGCGGTGCGGTGCGGCGCAATGTGGTGCGGTGCGGTGCGGCACAATTTAGTGTAAGTCTAATTAGGGACACTTGTCGCGCGATCCGATCGTGTGTATTCAAATGTGTTGAGGGTGGGGACTCGCGCTGTTTCACTGTTTGTGTCATATATGTACGAGAGCTGTACGTTCGGCTCTCGCTGGAATTTTAATCTGTAACGAGTTGATCTGTATCGGCGTGATGTATTAATATAATAATGTTAATATTTAATGTTATCACGCACAATGGAAGCCTTTTATGTGAGTGTTTTATTTATTCCCGTGTTTTATTGTACGCTAATTTATTTAGTATTATTTATGAAATTGTATGCGGTAGCTATATTTTTTATAGTTATAATATAACAATACATAGCATCACGCCTGTATTCCCGGAAGGGGTAGGCAGAGGTGTACACAGTTGCATACCTACATTTCACCAATGCTGTTATTAAGTGCCATGTAAGTAGTCCCAATAGGCGGTGAGCCTACTGCCATCTACCGAGCAACTCGAAATCGAAACTCTGGGGTGCTGCTGAGAATTTCCTAATATAATAACACTTTGCCCGACTTGGGAATCGAACCCAGTGACCTCGTTTTGTAAATGTGAGCACCATGCAGCCATTAACATTATTCTATTAACGTAACTTGAGGTCTGGTAGTTCGAGATACTCACATAAATGTCTTACTATGGTGGTGTATGTGTTGGGACATTCTGTTCCCTAAAATATGGTTGAGCTGAGCGATGTTGACATATGCGTGATACTCGTGAACGCCACAAGTTGGGACTGGTCAGCTCAAAACTACCAAGACTTGTAACTATTATTACAATTTTATATCTTGTATTGTACCTACGTGTACAACTATATCTGCATCGTTATCACATAATGTCTTTTGATCTTCTATAATGTACCAAAATTACTGTAACACAAAATTTTTTCACCATAGGAATAGGAACGTTCTTCTCCATAGGAATCTTCATTTTGGAACGTGGCATTTCTTGACTTTCAAAAGTACCATTATACGGTCTAATTGGAATAAATGATTTGATTTGACTTTGACTCGTGCTCAGCAGTTACGCAGGAGACCACTACACAGACGAGACATTCCGAGATTTTTAAAGTTATAATTTATAATAAATGTATTTTTCTATTATAATTAATCATATGTGATGACGACGAATAAAATTAATTAAATTTTTATATCATGTCACGTAAGAGACAAAATTAAAAGCATTAATAGTATCACCATTAAAGCGTGTTGATTTATGAGTTGATAAAACTATTTGTACTTATCTTTTTATATTCAAAGATACATTACATTTGTATTGTTGTCACAGTTGTATGTATGTTTAGTAATGTGTAGTGAACATAGAAAAAGCTACACCAGTCACCATCAATAGTGTTCTGTCACTAATAATATCGTTACTAGTATATGTGTCCTTCTGACCATATTCGGTCACGGCGGCCTTTCTCCACGGGGATTAGCCAAGTACGGAGGAGATATTATAGTGCACAAGTGTATGCGCAAACACAGGTACACTCTCATAGTACGATGGGACGGCAATCCGACACGACCGGAGAGAGATCAGGCGCAGGACCGAAGACTTTACGTGCTCTCCGATGCACGGGGGTGTCACAACACAAACTTCCTGACTCCGGGCTTTACACTACACTTGGCCCGACCTGGGAATTGAACCCAGGACCTCACGCTCAGCAGCCGCGCTTCCTACCGCTAGAGCAACGAGGCAGTCGACTAGTGTATGTACAGTTGGCAACAGCGCGCAGTGGCGCCGGCCGCGCGAGCTCGTACGTTCACGCGCGCCGCGCTAACATGCTCGCGTGCAGGATTACTTCCAAACGATAATGCGATTAACTGCTGCGTAGATAACCGATTGTGTGCACAAATAAACTGTTTAACAGAATTTGATGAAAATGCAACTCTGTGACAGCTCAACACATGTAATTCATAAGATTTTTCAATATATTTGTATAAACCACCTCGTTGTTCTAGTGGTCCCAAGGGCGACTGCTGAGCAGGAGGACTCGGGTTCGATTCCCGGGTCAGGCAAAGTGTTATTGAGTTTATCTTAGGAAATTTTCAGTAGTAGTCCGGAGTTTGGAATTGTGTCCGGTTGATGGCAATAGACTCACCACCTTTTACATGGGACTTAATAATAGCATTGGTGAAATGTGGGTGTACAACTGTGTACACCTCTACCTATCCCTTCGGGGAATACATGCGTGATGCTATGTTATGTTTATATTTGTATAAGGCTAACATAACTTTAGAATAATACTCAATACTCAATACGTTTATTGCATTCCACAATGTGAACTTAGGTGTTAGGTACATAAGAATATACATACAATAGTTTTGGAGCATTGTGGGCCCTGTCGGGCATAACAAAAAATAAAAAATTTTGGAGGAGGGCTATTATAAATATTTGTATACAACTTCAATATTAATCTACTCTTTCGTTTTGTGTAGGTAGGGCTTACGACTAATTGTATCATATAATTTTTACTACATACTTATACCTATATTAGATTTATACATTAATATTTCAAGATATGTCTTTGAAAAAGCATTAACGCATGCTTAGCGAACTCTAAAGTTACAATATTAAATGGAAAAAGAATACGGTCGCGAACAGGATTCGAACCTGCGCCTCCCGGATAGATACTCCAGGTCACTTGTAAGTACTGAATTGATAGCAATGACGTCGCTATAAGACGTGTTAAAATATGGAAGAAGAATTCGCGGTGGTGAGCAGAGGTCGACATTAATATTTATTTAAATTATACATGTATTATTATTATTGGTATTATAGATTATTATTGGGTTTTTTGGTATTATTGTTTATTTATTAAATTTATCATTTAAATATTCATGTACATTATAATAACATTTACGGATTAGAAATTGTTTTAATTTATTTATAAAGATATTAAATTTTTGTTCATTTTTGATTTCATCTGGTAATTTATTATATATTTTAACTGACATTACTAAAGTGCTTAATAATGATATGTTTGCGTGTAATAATGATGTGTTTAATAAATGACTTTATACATTACCTTTATTTTGTGTAAGTTTAAATTGTATAAATACTACGCGAGCCTACGATGCTACGACGTAGCTCGTGCTACGCACTATGTCCTGCGTCGTATACGTAAGGTCGCAAAAAAATTAATTTCATTTCGTTTCCGCGAGGTCATTGCAATGCCAATAGCGTTTATTTTGGAAGTTTTATAATATGCGCCGTATGCTCTTAATTCATTGTATATAAGGGCGCAATGCATGACAATTTGAAAGCTATTGTCATTGCAAGTTAGTTGCGTAATTACCCTGCGGATGTTTGAGGTGTCTGGCTAACTGACACGTGTTCCTCAGTTTTATTATGCCTATGGTAAACGTTCATAAGCGTTGAATTATACTCGCATACGGTCGATAATAGTTTTAAGTTATTAGACATGCAAACACTCCCTGCGTCATAATAGCATTATCAATCATGCATTATATCATATAGAACGTTTCTCTATTATGAGGGACTGATTTTTTATCTTAGATAAATCGTGTTATGGCATTTCATCTCCACATATGACGCACGCCGTCAGCCTCAGTCGCCTCTCACACCCACAGGAACACATAACCTATTCTAACATATACATACTTACTACAAAAAATCCATGTGTATAATTACTTTGCGTCCGCTCACCTCGTCCTCGTGGTACCAGAATATGTAGGCGGGCGGCTCGGGCGAGAACTGGATGAGGCAGGTCAGGTTGATGGTGGAGCCCATGTCCACGTGCAGGTCCGGCCCGCCGAGGATGCGGGCTGACGGGACTGCAACAAGGGTACATTACATTTTATATTTTTTGCTGTTCATTAAGATGTTCAGATGAGTGCTGTGACAACAGCTGCGTGTTAGATGAAGGAGTCGTATTTTGTGTCGATTGATTCAACGCTGTGTAAGCTCTGAGGAGAAAAAGGTTTATTCTTATCCTCTGTATATGAAGGGACACCGTATGATCTCAATTGTTAGAAGACCGACATAACGACACATGTTTAAATTACATGCTAAATAATAAAAAGTCACGTAACTGAGCATCAGATTAATACAAACGTAGAATGTATCTGAGACTCAAACGTTTTATTAAATTGCCTTCGAACAGTAAAGGTTCGATTGAATAATACAAAACCTACACGTGTAAAATTTTCAATTTCGATTGAACGGATTCTCTGCATTTCTAAAACTGCGCAACGTGTTTGAAATAGAGAAGTTCTGGTGAGTGCTCCACAGTGATCATCGGCGTACAGTGAGGTAATTATAGTGAGTTACAGAACAGTGGCGCGCAGTGAGGGCTGTGCAGCCGGCGCGGATGTAATGCATCACAAACATACCTCCATCAATGCAAAGATTGACATAGCACGCCGCCTTAAGCCGCAAGCAGCTAATCTATCGTGAAATCCTCAGAGAGATCGCGAGATTAATCGATGCTCGTATGTACATAGTTAATGAAACTGTGCATCTTCGTATAAACACTGTATAGGCAACTTTAATCGCTAGCTATTCGGCGCTCAGCGAGGGGTTAATGTTCCTTTAGCGTCGTAAGGATAGTATTATTACATCGGGACGTGAGCTCTGCTCTGAATATCAATCGTTATGTAAATGCGCGAGTGTTTTTATCGTCGCTCGGATACTGTCGGTAGCGGAGTGTGCTCGCCGACGCCTCTCGGGCACTAACAGCGGCACACTACCCGCTAAATGTGAACGCTCCTTGCTTTTGCCGAAGTGATTGGATTTGATATTCGGCTACAGATACGAAAATATTCCCGATATTTATCGCAGACTGAAAGATTTATTTATCTTTTTTCGCGACTCCGCTGTGAAGTCAAAAGTTACGAGTCGTTTTGCCGTTTGATATCGGCATTTGATTTCGTTTTTCTTTTAAAAATATGAAGTGGAGTTTCATGCAGATGATGTATGTACCGGTCGGCGGGGTGCCTCAGAGCCAACGGTTTAATTCACGAGAGTTATACATTATGCAGGCGCCGCGAGGGGAGGCGACAGCGGGAGGGCCCGGGAGGAGGGAGAAGGAGGATGGGGTTAGAGTGACACATTTGCAGTTCGCTGTCCTCATTATAGCCGACTGAATGCACTTAGTTTCAAGTGCACGCCCCGCCGCCGCTTAACCCTGAATAAACGCGTGAATCCACTTAATTACGTGGTGCATGCTAATGGCGGCGTTTAAGGTAAGCGAGCATCCCGCGTGTCGCACGGAGCGCAGCGCCCGCAGGCCCGCGCGCACGCGCACATCGTTGATAAAGATAGAATAAATGCTTTTCTAATGTTTTCATCCTAACCAATGTTAGATAAACGTAGACACACCACATTTACCTGCATGCTAGTCACAAACAAGCCGCTTATTTACCGTATACTAGAGTCGTATACCTGCGCGCGTCAGCAGACCGATATGACGAGTATCTGTGTACGTAAGACGCTATCTGTCACACAAATCTCAATGAATTTGCTGAGAACATTTCATGGCGCAATAAACGTATTAAATGAGTATTTTACGAGTTGCGAACAACATGAAGTATGTGTTTGTTTAGTGCGCCGGAGCCGGAGGGTCGCCGGTCGGCGGCTATACACAAGTTGGACCAAACACTATACGCCGGCCATTCCCAGAAGTGTTTGTTAAACCCTAAAGCTAAAATTGAATGACGTCACTTGTTTACTTGCCCTTCACGGTAAAATAAAGTGGAACAAATTGAGAAATGTGGCGACGTGTGACGTAAGAGCTGTGACGGATATCTATGTGGTACATACACATAGTAGGTACCGCACGACTGCGGTGATATAATGTAATTAGAACAAAAGGCTTCATCAATTATGCAGAGCGATAGACGCGAGCTCGTCTGCACATTAACGTTGGAGCACAAAAGACACATTCGAAACCGCTGAACTTGAACTAACATAAAAATAACAGAACATCTCAGTTCTCATAACATCTCCCGAATTCTTGTATTCCCTGATGGGTTAGGTAGAGTTTTAGGTAAACCTAAACTTCACTATAAATATTAATATTTTAGTAATAGTTTACGCGATCACTACACATTATAATAAAACAACTTTTAACCGGATTAATCAAGTGTATTATTGGTTTTTTGGTTTTCCTGGCGTTTCGAACACTTTGCAGCGTTCGTGGTCGCAGGCACACGATTAATCCTGTTAAAAGTAGTTTTATTATATTAATATTTTTATAAATTTTTTTTATGTGTCAGTAACATTTTTTATATTTTTTTTTCATAATTTCATTTTTGCTGCACAGATAATTTATTATAGAAATTGCATTATTGGCAGTTAACTAACGGTAACGATAAGTAATTATCTGCGGTGTCCACGACTGTCGCGACACTCTTGATTTGATGGGGACATTAAAGGCATGTTACTGAACAGAAAACTAATTACTGGCTCCAGTACTAACCCTATAGCCACGACATACACAGACTTGCTTCTCATGATTTTAAGAAATTGGACCTTCTGTTATTTCATGCGCGTACAACAGTCCGAGCGCGCCCCCGTTCACGCCTTTCCAACACACATCCCGCGCTGATAAGCACGTTGCACAACGAGTAACAGGTGAACATCATACGATGTCTCTATCGCGACCACTAGACTCCAGAACCGAGTGGCGAAAATATAGAAAGTACATTAATAACTCACATAATCGTGGAAGGTGAATTCATTGTAAAAGCTTGATAAGATATCAATTATTGTTCACCAGTTACTATTCACGTGCATTTTTCGGGAATTGCCCGACTAGTTAGTAGCCCCGAGTTAAACAGTTAGTTTGATTCGCAGCGATGTCGTGAGTCAAACTAACTGTTTGACTCGCGACATCGCCGCGGGCTCAGCTCACGACTAAGGACTCGTTTCGAGTTCGAAACTAGTCGGGCAATTCCCGAAAAATGCACGTGAGTAGTAACCGTTGAACATTAATTGATATTGTATTTGTCTCACGAAAGTTATTATTCAAAAAAAAGGTTTATAAGAATCTATGATACGTTACATATCGGTACATTTCCATTAGACAATATAATATTTTTGGTAATGAAAATGGGTATGTTATGGCTTTTTTTTTTTTTTTTTTTTGGTAGTGGCATCTCGCAGGTCAACCTAGGAGGTTGTCGGCTGCTTAACCGGGCTTTCCTGTGGATGCCCTAATAATAAACTATTATTAAGGCCTCCAGCCAGGGGCTTACGAATTAAACTAAATCTAAAGCGACCACGCTAAGGGCACCCCCTGCGGGGTACGAGCCTCGGCTTAGGGCGTCGCTTGAGGGAGGACAGCAAGGGACTGGCTGGATCGAACAAGAATTATTATTATCAGGGGAATTTAAAGCTACAGGCTCAGCGGCTACGCGGGCTGGCACGAGCAAGGGTCGGGGAGGTGATGCATTAGGTGCATTACGGGGGCGTCGCGACGGGCCTCGGCGGCGAGGCCTAAATGACGGCGGTCTGTGCTTGTGTACTGTGCTGGTGGCCCTACGGCTCTCTTGGAGCAGGGTTATAGCGTCATCGGGGTACAATAGTGAATGCCTAGGACGGCGAATTCTACTTATCTGGGAGGGGGTGTATCGGGCGGCAGCCGCGATAAGAGGGTTGGGGTGCTTTTCAGCAGACTCGAAATAACGCTTGCAAATGCGTTTTATAAACTGTTGGATAGTGGGAATCTTGAGGTCGAGATGTAGGTTTTCGTTTCTAACGTAGAGGGGGGCTCCCGTGACCTTACGTAAGGCACGGTTTTGGAGGGTCTGCATCTTATGGAGGCGGTACGATTTCGCGTGTGGGAACACTACGCAGGCGTAGGTCATGATGGGGCGTATGCACGTGGTGTAAATGCGCAGTTTGCACTTAAGGGACAATCTGCTGCGTGCGTTCATGATGAAATGAAGCCTACCCAGAGCGAAGGCGGCGCGCGAGCGCACCGTCCTTATGTGCTCACCGAAGGTCAAGTGACTATCTAGGATGACTCCTAAGTACTTGGCTTGCTTCTCTCAAGGGATCGGCTTGCCGAACATGGTTATCGGTTTGGGGTCGGGGGGTCTGATCCTACGCTTTTTCGCGAAGAGTACGGCTTGACTCTTATCGGGGTTGACTTCTATTCTCCATTTCCTGAACCAAGCGCCTAGTACGTTGGCGGAAGTTTGGAGAGTGCTAGCTATACGGTCGCGCACGATACCGGAGTAGAAAATGGCAGTGTCGTCTGCGAAGAGAGCTAACTTTGCCTGTCTATTTTTGGGGATGTCGCTAGTGAAGAGCGTGAACAGGAGGGGCGAGAGCACGGAGCCCTGGGGGACACCGGCGCGGATAGAGTGGGGGGCGGATAGTGCGCCCTCTATGCGATAGCGGAAAGTGCGATTCGAGAGAAAGTCCCGTAGGATGAGCACGAGACGGTCGGGCACGCCGAGTTGGTACAGCTTGTATAATAAGCCGTTGTGCCAGACTTTGTCGAAAGCCTTCGCTATGTCGAAAAAGAGCGCGCCTGTCATCGTGCCGCGCTGAAAACCGGCGCTTATGTGCTCGACGATGCGGTGGACCTGTTGTACGCACGAGTGTTGGGTACGAAAACCGAACTGTTCGCTGGGGATGAGGCTCTTCGCATCGGCAAAGTCCTTGAGTCGCTTATAAATAAGTTTCTCGTAGATTTTACAGAGTACGTTGAGGAGGCTGATCGGTCGGTAGCTGGTGGGTTCGTTCGCGGGTTTTCCCGGCTTAGGGATACCTATGACGGTGGCTTCTTTCCACGATTGAGGGAAGACGTTGTGACTCATGGCGCCATTGAAGATGGCGGTCATGAGTATAATGAACGGGGCGGGGAGAAGTTTAATGACTTTATTAGTGATGCCGTCTATGCCGGGGGCTTTGCGGGGTTTGAGATTTTTAATGACCTCTTGCACCTCGTCGGGAGTGACGGGGGGCAGGGGGTCGTCGGGGTCTTCGAACGGCGGGAGTGAGGCTCTGCGTTCTACTTCTGCGTCTACCTTGAGGAGGTGCGCTCGGTCGACCGGTTGGGTGCTAGGAGTGCATTGCGCTTCTAGACTGTCGGCCAGGCACTCGGCCTTTTCGATGTCGTCGAAGGCTATGCTCTTATCGGGGCGGATGAGAGGGGGCATGGTGGCCACTCCATCGGATTGGAGTCTCCTTTGAAGCTGCCAGAATGCTTGGTGAGTGGGCTCTAAGTCGCTCAGCGTCTTATCCCAGTGCGCGTTACGCTGCTCATCGATGCGTTTCTTTACAGCACGCTGCAAATAGCGCATGTGAGCTTTGTTCGCGTCACAGGGAAACGCGCTGTAGGCACGTACGGATGCGTTCTTTTCCGTTACCAATTCGCGTACGTCCGCCGGTAGTTTCCAGTGATGGTTGTCCATCAATGGAACTTCCCGTGAACAACTGTTCAAAACGGATTGTACGTGACCGGTGAACGAATCGATCGCATTCGTAGTGTCAGTGACCGAGGCGATGACGTCGGGAATAGAGTCTAAGTGCGGGGAGCTGGTCGATTGTAGGCTTTCGCTTACTTTCTTCCAGTCCGTGATCGTTTGGGTGGGAGGGGGTCGGGAGGGATCAGAGGGCCCCGAGCGAGGTGCCAGTGCCATGATCACGGGACGATGGTCGGAGTTGAGCTCGTGTAGCGTCTCTATAGACTGTAAACGAAGGTTTACGTTCTTTAGAAGCGCCACATCGAGAATATCGGGAAGGTGCGCGGTGTTGTGCGGATAGTGGGTGGGATGCATCGGAGCAATAATGTCGAAGTTGAGAGTGGCACACAGGCCGAACAGTTGCCTGCCTCTCGCGGTCGTCGTATTACTGTTCCAAGCGGGATGTTTGGCATTGAGATCGCCCGCTATGATAACGGAGTCACTCAAGCCGAGGAGGGTAGTAAGGTCGTGGGATAGGATTTCGCGTTTTTCCCCCACATCGGTGGCGGCGGGAGGGATGTAGGAAGAGACGATAGTGATGGGTTGGTGACCGGTCATGGCTAGCCGACAGATCGATACCTCGAAAAGTGAGAGAGGAGGTGGGTCTAACGGGATGCAGTGGAGCGTTTTGCGGTAATAAATAAGGGTGCCGCCCATGTGACATCTAGTTCTATCGTTCCTAACTATACGGTAGTTGGCGATATTCGGGTCCCGACGGTGAGGTTTTAAGAACGTTTCCTGTACGAGGAGAACGTCTAATTGGTGGTCGCGGAGGAACGTGGTTATTTCGTCGCGTTGTTTGGTGATGCCGTTAGCGTTGAAGAAACCTATTTTTAGGGAGCGCGGTTTGGTTCTACATAGGTTCCTATTATCCATTAAAGATTTTATATTTTATTTATTGTGAGCTAGATTGCGCAGGGCTTGCGTAATCTTGGGAAAGGTGTTGTACACCATGAGTAGCTTCATAGGGTCGCCTTTGCAGGCGATGATGTCCCTGGCCATAGCGTGAGCGTTATCCGAAGAGAATACGCTGAATGTGCTGAGAATGACGACCGCGGGGTCAAACGCGAGGTCGTCGTTTACGACCGGTAGAGAGGCGGCGGCGTTAGCCGGTACGGACGCGTTAGTCGGAGGCGATAGAGAGGGGGGCGCAGGTATGGGCGAGGCCATTAGGGCTGCGATCGTGGGCGTAGAGGTGGTTTTGAGAGCTGGGAAAGCTCGTTGTTGCTGGAGGTTGTTGAGGGGAGCCCACGGACTGGGTCTCTGAGGGCTGAGGCGGGCGGGGAGTTGAGAAGAGGGGATCGCCACCGAAGGGCTTTCCCTTTGTTGACGGGCGTTGGCCCGCTTCACGAGCTTGGGCGAGGTTGATTTCGGTGCCTTAGGGCAGCCGCGATAGTTTGCGGGGTGACCGGCTTCGCCGCAGAGCACACAACTGGGAGGGTCGGTGCAGAGTGCGCGATCTTTGGGTCGGGGACAGTCTACGGTGCCGTGGTCACCTAGACACTTGACGCATCTAGGTGTGGCGAAACAGTTGGTCTGAGCGTGACCGTATAATTGGCAACGGTGACATTCATGAGTCGCGGGGGCGGGGGAGGGGGCGGGGGGCGCTACAGGTTTTTTGGCCTTGCTGGCCGGGGCGGAAGTTTTCCCCTTCTTCCTCTTGCCTCCTTTGCCGACCTGGATGTAGTCGTCTTCGGAGGAGGAGGAGGAGGGAGAGGACGAGCTAGTCTCGGAGTCGGAGGCAGTGGCATCCGAGAGACAGGGAGAGGGGTTGACGCACACGTCCATGTCTTCCGAGACAGTGACGGCGGTCGTAGGAGGCGCGATGGCCGAAGTAGAGGGAGCCTCTACGAGAGGGTCGATGATGGGCAAGGATGCGAGGCATGGTATACCTATTTTAGCGGGCGGCGGAGAGAGAGGGCTATCTGCGCAAATTATTGCGGGGTTGACATGCTGCAGGTCGGCAATTTGGGTACCGTACCGACGTTGAATGTCGGGGTCCCTGACTATGATTTTAACGAACGCGAGAAGCGCGTCCATATTAAAAAGAAATTAATTTAACTATATCACTATAACTCTAAATTTTCGCCTAACAGGCCTAACTCCCCGGGAGGATAGCCCGGGGATGCGTAACCCTCCCCGCCGGGTATAGGCAGGGAGGTGAGTGACCTAATGGTGAGCCCTAAGCTTGCTTTTTACCCGTCGCCAGTCTTAATGTGCGTACGGGGCCCTGAACCAGTCTAGTGCGAAGGGTGTAGACACACCCGACCGACACTAGGTGTGTTGCTGTAAGGGAAACCAGAGCTAGAGTCGACTAGGAGATCCCCCAAGGCCGGTTGTTCTAGCTCCCGTCCGATTTGTAGCTTAACCCTGAAGGGGCTTCAGCTGGGTGTATCGGGTCCACACCCTCTCGGTTTCGTTGACACCGTGAGGTTTCCACCGAGAACCACGAAACTGTGGATTTTCCCAGAAGGGGAATTTACACAACACACGTTTTGACTGTACTTTGAAAAAGACAGATATCAGCCGCCGCCTCGAAAGAGGCAACTTTTGAATTGTAGTGGCGTAGCTAGCGAGCAGCTACGGAGAATGCTACGGCAGAGCGTAGCGACAACGATCACTGACACAACACGAGCGAATTACGCGGAGTAACACGTCCGTGCGCGGCGAGCGTTGATGCGAGAATCGGTATGTTATGGCGCCATCAGACATACATTTAGAGCCAGTGACCACTCCACCCGCTGCGCACAAAGCAATTAAATTAATGTCGCCGCCCGCTAATACGGACGTGCATACATTAAAATTACGTACAAAATATGTAGTCCATTATGAATATGCAATTACATATACATAAAGGTCTCTGCAACGCTCGTAGAGTAATGTAGCTTCCTAAAATAAAACGTACCTATCGTAATTGAATTGGATATAACCGCGAGTCCGCGTGGGCTACGGGCCATTTCAGTTAATTCCGTACTTTATGACGTCATATTTCGCGGTCGGCAAGAGGTGGGATGGCGGGGGGAGGGGGAGAATGCTCACTCACTCGGCAACACAAAGAACAGGAGCATTTGGACCCACTTTGTGTAAGCGAATTGCTTTAATGAGGCCTCGTTGGTGACGCTACGCGCTTTTCTCGGCGCAACCTTCCTGTGTCTGAAGAGTAGATTATGACGTCACACGCATGCTTAATTACGATCCTCGCAGGATTTGCAGTTTAGTCATATAAATGTTAATCAGTTGAAAATTGTAATACTTTTAAATAAATACAATTCTTATATAAAGTTTAAAGTAACTTTAAACTTTTCGGGTCACTCCACTATTTATGTAGGGCCTTGTAGTTAAGTTATTGATCTAGTATAGGTACATCTTGCTAACCATAATTATCTAATGCCTCAATAATCAATTAGGCGACCCTATAATCCAGTGTAAGGTGCAGCTGTGTCGCGGCGCATAGCTCCGGCACCCACCGTCGCTCGCGCTGCCAAAGAATTATGCAACTCTCTGCCGCAGAGCACTTTGTTTGGCAGGTTTTGCTCGCTCCACTCCACCGCTAATTGGTTTAATCGCTCGCTCTTTGTTGCAAGCTAAGCCACGAGAACTATTACTTAGCTGGGTGTTATAGAGGCCGATCTTGTTAACTGAGATAATATCTTCCCTTCTTCATAACGTTTATCGAAATGAAGATTTCTGAGAAGTTTTGTAAGTTTTATGTATACAAACACAAAGTATAATATTTTGAGCGAGTTTTTTATATTGGTCTTAATTCTAACATGGATACGTGACGAAGGATCATAATATAATGTATTTATTTGTCTACAACCTGCCGACTTGTATTAGTAAATAAAAGAAAAGCATATTCAAGCCTCGCGCATTACTACACTCAAGTTCAATGAGGGTAACAATGTATATATGAGTACAGAACCCATCCTCTACTCCAGGATATTCATTATAATAGTCCTCTCAACGAGAATCAATGTTCATTGAGTTGTGCACTTCGAATGACCGCACCGAGTTACCGGTCCACAAAATTATTAAATCATAAAAGAACGAGCGCGCAGCGGAACACAAACGGAACACGGAAATGGAGCGAGCCCCGGCGAGCCGGCGCGGGCGACGCGGGCGGCGGCGGCGGCGCAATCAATAGCCACAAGAAAGTCGCTGAGAAGTGAATCGTGTTGAACATTAACTGCGGGAGCTGGCAGCGCGCCATCCCACCGGCACTCACCGCACTACCTACGAATGGAACACTCCATAAAATGTGGAATAACAACCTCACGCACACACACGAAGGCTGGAACAAACATATCGCTGGAGTGTGGGTGCGCCTGTAACTGCAGATATTCCAGATTGTATCGTACTGCCATCGAGCGATGTCGGCAGTACCTCTAGTGCAGTGTGCCGATGTGACATAACAACATTACACACTGAGGGTCTCTACACTGTGATATCGCTCCGCTGGGCTTTGTCTCAGAGGCCTGGTGTTTTTGTGATTGGCAGTAGCTATATTGAATACAAGTTCCTATAGTGAAATCAAGCTACCGCTCACCTCCAATTTTGTCTTGCTTCATTGGTCTAGTGGTCCTAAGCACGACTGCTGAACATAACGTCTTGGGTTTGATTCCCGGGTCGAGCAAAGTGTTATTAGGAAAAACCCAAAAACACTTTGCTCTCTTTATCAGATAGCAGCCCGGAGTTCGGAATTGTGCCCGGTAAATAGGTTGACCACATATTACATGGGATTTAACATTAATATTGGTAAAATTTGGGTGTTTAATTATATACACCTCTGCCTACTCTTTAGGAGAATATAGGTGTGATGCCACGTTATGCCATCTTATGAAAATATTATGTGTCTAGGTTTTTTAATAGATAGGTAGGTACTAATTATTTATAAAAAACATATTACCTGAAGATTACGCTATTGAAGGCTAAATGGATAACTCAGTAATTTTACTTATCGTATAGTTCATCAACAACCCAGAGTCAGAGTTTAAACCGCCCATAAGGCTGACACAGCACACTATATAGAACCAGTCTGTCAGGTGTGCTGGTTGCCTCGCGATTTTATTTTTCACCATTTACTGTTAATTAATTTCTAATACGAAACTAACTAACTATGAAAAGTTAGTGGTTCGTGCCATCATTTCGAACTTGTGACCTTTGACTTGTCAGTAATACCGTCATACTACTACGCCATCCCTGACAACGTTTCTTTAAAAATACGAGTGCGTAGACCCTTCTATATAACGTTTACGATTCACTTCCACACATGCGATTAAGTAAATAAATAAACGTAAAAAGCTTCACAGTTGCCAAATGTGTGCGTTAAGTCGCGCGGCGATGCGTGAACCTCGTAAACTTTGTACCGCGGGCGCGGCGCGGCTTGCGGTACTGTACTGCTAACGTACCGCCGGCGCTCGGTGTACAATGTGTGAGTTTTCATAACAACGCAAATTTTTGACGAGAGCTATTTCACCGTAACCCCCGCCTACCGTATGCTTGTGATTGTTATAAACAAGCCAGGTGTCGCCGCCGCAAGTTACGCGCGGTTATTTAAACTTTACTCGCACGTTTCTCGCTCGCATTATATTGTTACCCCCGATTCGCACCATGTTACTTTCTTCGTTGGAATATTTACTGGTTGCAGGACCGAATTTGTGTGTACGATGATCCCCAAGACAAACGATGTATAGGGAGCTTACGTGGGTAAATAACAAATGCGAAACGAACCCGAGATGAGGAAAAGGTAGAATATAAACGGTTTAATATACGTGGTGTGGTTATGTTTAGAGGAAGACGTGTTTGGTTGGGTTTTAAACTCATATAGTAAAGGAACGTGCAATGCCGAAAAATAAATTCTTAATAAAATTGACGAGAATATCAGGCGACAGTGGTTTGTCAGTGTATCAAAATGCACGAGTGAATGCGCCCCGCGTGCCTCGTCATCGCACTCCACGGAAGCAGCCAACGAATGCTGCCACGTAAACTGTGTCACTTAGTAAATAGCTGAGTAGTTTATGGAATGGAAATATTTTACTAGCTTTATTTTCTTTATGTACTAAAAATTTCTCGTGCAGGATATCAAATATTTTGTTGAACACAGCTTTACAGGAAAAAGCCACGAGATATGACAACGGAAAGTATTCAGTTTTCTGTAACCGTCTCCCCTCCTGAATATAACGCACACCACTCGTAAGGAACACCTATAGAGACGGGGCGCGGTGCGGCGAGCCTAATGGAAACACTTTTTACGTCGGCGACACACTGTAGATTAGGGCGCGCACACAACCTAGGTGTTCTCACAAAGTTTAACGCCTCACCCACACACGTGCTAATGAGTCACCGTGTTTATTACGACAGTTCTGTGCCAGCGGTAATGCGCGTCCAAACGACCAAGATAAAACTTTGCGAAGAAACGTAGATTTGGCTAAATTAGGCAGAAGGCTATTTAATAGAGAGTGATTAGGAGCGAGGACACCTGCACGGCGATCACGTCAGACCCTCTTCACTGCCGCTATATAGTTCTCGTCGAGATATAATGGAATTAGCGGCTAATGTAGACCTACTTAGGTATTCTTTGCGCTGATCTGAGTTCTAGAGAATAATAAGTTGACTTTGTATGTTAAGGCGACCTTTTTTGTCGACCACGATACTTCAACAAAAGTAATGAAAAGGTATGCATACATTAAATAAATCCTTTAGTTAATATTTTTTTTGGATAATCACTTTCATGAGCCACAGTCATATAAATTCTTGTTCAACGGTTATGACTCACGTGCATTCTTCGGAATTGCTCGACTAATTTCGAACTCGAACGGAGCCCTTAGTCATGAGCTGAGCCAGCGAGTCAAATTGGTAACTCCTCCAAAGAGTCAGGTGCGTTATAGTATTCGCAACCGGCGCGCGTGCACAACCAGATGTATGAACGTGGACGAAGCAAAAGGCATATGTAAGGATTGTAGCAGGTGGCGGTCGGTAGTTTCTGCCTACTCCTTTGAGAAAAAGTCAGTATATGTATGTATGCAAATCTGTGTCATAATATAGCATCACGCCTGTATTCCCCGAAGGGGTAGGCAGAGGTGTACACAATTGTACACCCACATTTCACCAATGCTGTTATTAAGTCCCATGTAATAGGTGGTGAGCCTATTGCCATCAACCGGGCACATTTCCAAACTCCGGGCTGCTACTGAGAATTTCCTAACAGAAAAACTCAATAACACTTTGCCCGACCCGGGAATCGAACCCGAGACCTCCTGCTCAGCAGTCGCGCTACGGACCACTAAACCAACGAGGCAGTTCTGAATCTGTTCAAATCTGTGTCATATATATTATATTTCGTGCGGGGCATGTATCGCTGACGTGTTGTGTAATATGGTACACGGCTCTAGTTCCGAGCTCGCCTAGAGGTATCTGTATAAGAGTAGAGCGTGTACGACTCAACTAATATTCAGGTGCGGTAGACGCGCCGCCCGTAAATACCGCACTAATAATACCTCTCCTAATGTCACCGGTACGAATCTTAGAGACGACGGGAATTAGTGCCGCGGGGGTGGGGGCAGGGGCAATGTGGATGGAATATGGAAATATCAAGATAAATCTTTGAAAAGCATTAACGCATGCTTAGCGAACTCTAAAGTTACAATATTAAATGGAAAAAGAATACGGTCGCGAACAGTACCGCATTCTTTTTCCATTTAATACTGTAACTTTAGAGTTCGCTAAGCATGCGTTAATGCTTTTCAAAGATTTATCTTGAATTATTAAGGTAATTGCATTCTTTACGACATTGTATTAACTGTAAAGTTAGTCGTGTCGGTTCGCTCACCTGTATAGGTACTGAATTGATAGCAATGACGTCGCCAAAAAGACGTTAAAATATGGATGAAGAATTCGCGGTGGTGAGCAGAGGTCGAGATGGCTTAGTGGTTAGAGCGCCTGGAGTATTCATCCGGGAGGCGTAGGTTCGAATCCTGTTCGCGACCGTATTCTTTTTCCATTTAATATTGTAACTTTATATTGAAATATATTACCAGTGTAATTAATGGTCATAAAAAAAATGCGGACGAAATTGAGAACGTTCTATATTTTTAACACGGTGACTATCTCATCATATATATAATAACATAATAATTATAACTAGCCCACTGCAGGGCACGGCCCTCTTCTCATACAGAGGAGGCACGAGCATTGATCACCACGCTAGCTAGCTCGCTACGGGTTGGCGATTCTAGACCATTAAGTCCAGGTTTCCTGATGTTTTCCTTCACCGCATGTCTCTGATGTCTTAGACTGAGAAAGAGCATATAACATTGAAAAAATCACATTCGTACATGCCAGATTTGAACTCACAATCTGTACCACCACAATATATGTTCTCATATTTCAGTAAAAACATTTGAATTATTAATATAGTGTGATGAGTCACGTTCAAGTGCGGATTACTTTGTAGAAAATCACACAAGCTCGATATTAAATGAAGTTCGCAGACTGATGAGGCGAAAACTGTGATAGTTTTCAAAGAGATGTTACTAATAAATGAGTGGAGGGAGAGAGGGGTTGAAACTAATGACACGAAGACAGGGACTTTGTTGTTCATCTATAAATGAACATGGTACAGACAGACGTGTTGCTGGGGAGTTTGTTGCGCCGCTTCTGCTTCTCAGCTAAAACACTAGGAGCCGTGGGCTTTTTTGGGGTCTGTGTTAATGTTTGACGTTCAAAAAGCGCAAATTTTTAGCTTAATTTGAATAAAGAAATTTTTATTGTGAGTTAGGAACATAAGTTGGTGGCGAAAACATATTATTGTTTTATCTAATACATTTACAGTATTTAAAGATAAATACTTTTAATACTATGTACAGGTTCGACTGCAACTTTTTGGTTAATCGAACGCGTGATGTAAGCTCTTTGTGAACATGTACTTAAATAAGAATTTGAAATGAATTTATATATATTTATATCTTTACGATAGCATCTTGAAGTAACATGTTATGGTCGGTAGACAATAATAACGATATCCGTGAGATAAATTTATCTTTACATATTTTGACAGCTTTTTTATAGAAAGGGTGACTAAATATAAAATTTATTCCACATGGTTAACAATAGTCTTATCATACCATAGCACCACTCATGTATTCTCCGAAGGGGTAGGGAGGGTTCAACACAGTGGTTCACCCACATTTCACCAATGCAATGATTCCAAATTCTGGGCTGCTACTGAAAGTATCCTACCCAAAACGTGTTACGTTAATATTTACTACGCTTCTTAATTCTAACATATTTGGTGTCACATAGATGAGTTGCACTAACTCCCGTTAATTACGACAGCGGGAAAAGTGAGATGAGTAACAATAAGCCAGAAACCACGCGGCTGCGCACTCACTCACGGCTTCATTACTACAAGTTCAGAGATGAGAAGTAACCGTAGTACTATTGTGAGGCATCGCTAACGTGCGACACACCGCCACCGCCCGCGGCTGGCCCTTTACAGAAAACTACTTAGACCAGAAGACCCACTTTATTCTTCCTTTGGTTAAGGGCTAACTTGCCGGGTAAATTGCGCAACTCACTTAGCAATGACATTAGTTTTTATTTTGACAGTTCAACAATATGCATAGTAGTCGAGGAGTAGAAAAATTACCTAAATACAACCTGTAACACAGTAAACTGTGAAATAGGTTGTATTTACGTAATTGTATGAGGTAGGCACTGCCTATTTGCCTATATGCAATGCACGCCACTGAGGTGTATATGATTGAAACTTTTAAAGAATGCAACATAATGTATAGTAAATTAAAAGCTATTGCCAGTGAGGCGAGGTATGCGATATAACAGAATTACCCTTTTGTTGTTGTGTAAATAAATAAAGTAATAAAAGAACGTTTATTGTATAGTACAGTGCTTCACAAATTGGATCTCTTGACTTCTATACTAAGTTTACAGTACTTATGTATACAATAACCCAAATAAAAAAAAACGTTTATAGCCATACGTGTTCGTACTCGTGTGAGTTGAGAGTGTGCCTTCTGTTATTATGTTATATCGTGGCGAGTGCGTGTTCGGAGCGCGAGATTTCCCGCAAGACGTGTTCACCGACACGCCGCTCTCACCAACGCCGACACCGAGGCGCCCTGAATAGCGAGTTGCCTTAACTTAATACATCAATACTTTATATTTACTTCGCATTTATTTGTGAATTTAAGATAAGTTATCGAAGAAAACCATCCTTAATATAGAACAAATTTGACCAGCCCCACACAGCCTGTTGAATATTCATAACGATATCAGAACGATTCCATAATAAAGATTAAAGGTTTTTTTTGTGATCTGTCGACGGGAAATTAAAAATGTTTTTTTAAGTATGAAACTGCAATCATTTTCATAAGATGAGAAGTACCGATAAACCGAAGCGGAAATAATCCGACGCCAATAAATCAGCGGAACACAACGCGCTCCCAACATCGCCCAGTTGAAGTTGAACGAGAAAAAACCCGCCAATGTATCATCTATCATATTTTTAAAGTCGCCTGTCGGGAGGAAATCGCTCCTCGGCGAGGGAGTTATTGAATTTCCAATTTTTCACGAGGAATTTTATTTTATTTGTGCGGGTAGTTGGCGTGGCGCCGCCTCGACCGACACTCTGTGTAAACAAAATGTAAGCTTCAAAAACAAAACGGAATCGATCACTGAACAGAAAGTTTCAATTTAATTGAACCATTCGTTACGGGCCCAAAGTTCATGGAAATAATTTATCTACGGATAAAACACAATTGAAAACTTTAGCTGAATGTACTCGTGCCGTGTGCGTGCTCTAGTATTGGAAACAAATTAGGCCGACAGTGAGCACGTAGCGCGTAGCACGTAGCACATAGTACGTAGCGCGTAGCCGTCCAATTAGCGTATCTCTATTACTATTCTATTCTATTAGTTTCGGCTGTATTTGATCATACAATGGTGGAAGAAAGGAGAGATCTGCACATACCTACCCTTCAAATATTGTTTGTATTCTTTGGGAAATTGGTACATTAAATATATATATAATTCACCCAACCCAAAATGTAAAGAAAAAACTAATATTATCTCGTACATTTGTATATCACATTTCCTAAAGGCGGAAACTGAAAAACAGAATTATGTACAATTCTGTCGACGCTTCCCGATCGCGTTAGTGATGTCGTGACGTGTGGCTCGTCGCGCAGACAGCGGCGCGGGCGGCGGCACCGGCAGCGCGCAATGTACGCGTTATTAGATTTACTGTCGCGTGTCGTCGTCTCACCGGGCATCACGCTCGCCTCGCCGATATTGTACCTAGCAGGTATTAAGCTTTCTGTTAACATTTTTTTCTGGATATGAAGACAGTCTAACTTTTAAACTATCTTGTTTCATGATAATACTATAATACTAACCGGAATGCGCAATAAATACTTTTGAATCATTTGACGTCACAAGCAGACTAGTGGTATATAGTACTCTGAAGAAAGTCTGTTTGTCGTGTGAAGCTTAGAGATTATTATTCCTATTAATATAGGTTTTAAAGTCAATAAAATGTCGGTATTAACGTAACATTTAAATGATCACCTGATATTTTATTAAAATTATGAGTTCAGTTGATAATTCTTTGGTATTGGGAACCCTTTTCTCGGGAATGTCACTTTAATACATATTAGCTAAAAGTCTGAATTTAATTGACAGCAAAATGTCTTTTAAATAATATTTTAACCGAACATCAGCTGATTGACGCCGAGCGTCGGATAAACACTGATTTTATATTTCAATTAGTTGTTAATTTAGTTTAACACTAAGAGTCAAAGGAGCCCGAGCTTAGTGGAGGGGATTGGCAGAGAGACAGGTACAAGTTTAATGAGTTAACGCATATAATCTGTCTAGACTATTGAATTAGAACTATTAAGAGTGTTGTTTAAGCTCGCTCTCTTTAAATTGCTTGTTAAAATATTTCGATGAAAACACTTAACTAATTTGAAGAATTAACTTTACTGTAATTTCAAGAATGAACAAGGTTGCAAGTGTTGTGTTTTTGCATTTATTTAAATTCAATATAACAATAATTCTGCTATAGATTATTTTAAATATGAGTGACGTCTGATTGTGGCGCGACTAAGTTATCATACAAGCTTAAACGACGACGTGATGCCATTTTATATAATAATATAACAGAAAAGGTTCGGCTCACATTTTGTTTTGCAATATTCTGTCATGACTTTCAAATTGCGAATTGGATTTATATACCCTTCAGCTACAATCCCCGAAGATTGAATATCCAAATCTTGTATAAATATTATAAAAGTGTGTGGCATGTTGACCAAGTAAATGTATCGCGACCGAAGCCGAAGTAAACAGTAGTGCTGTATATTAAATAAATAAATTCAGAACGTCCAGCCGATAACCTTTCTTCATAAGGGATTGACAGCTCTCAATGTCAAATGTACAAACATTAATATATTTTTAATTGACCTCTGGGTACTAGGGGCTGACATTTCTATTTACAATGTAATTTGTATTTGTAAATATAACATATAATTATCAGACATCAGATTATTTGATAAAATGAAATTATTTGTTTTAGATTTGTAGATAGTGTTTTGAAAAACCAACATGGACTTATAAAAAAATAATGAAAACTTGCACAAGACCCTAGATTTCTTAATAGTTGCTATGCAAAGAGAGTACGTGATCAAAAACACCTCTACCTCAAACTTTGCAGCTCTGGTCTTCCGACAGGTCCGACATGGAGGGAAATTAGCCAAGTACGCAGGAGATATTATAGTGTACAAGTGTATGCGCAAACACAGGTGCACTCCCTCTTCCTTCACTCTCATAGCCCGATGGGACGGCAATCTGACACGACCGGGGAGAGATCAGGCGCAAGACCACATGCTTAACGTGCCCTCTGAAGCACGGGGGTGTCACACCATCAACCTCCTAACTCCGGGCTGCTACTGAGAATTTCTTAACAGAAATAACTTGTAACCTAATAAAACTGCCCGACCCGGAAATGGAACCCAGGGCCTCACGCTTAGCAGTCGCGCTCGCGGCCACAAGACCCATGAGGCAGTTATAGAATATTAATTAGCCGTTGTTAACTTCATACGTGTGCAATTATTATTTTTTACGATAAAATGTTTCTTTTCTTAATCACTCTATTTTTTTTGTAGTTATAAAAAAAACAGCTTTTTAGTTCGGCTAGTCACAAAAGCCTGTTTATGAGTTTTTTTTAAACAATCATGTATTATACATGCTAAGGCCATGTACTGCCTTTAATAATTATTATTTCATAATGAAATATTGATAAATGGAAGACACGAATGAGATTCAAACCCACGACCTTTGACAGTCCGTGTCATGGCTGTCCCAATGTTCACATCTATTAAATTTCTAGTTTTCTTCTTCTGTCATAAAGATACGCCTGACCATATCTATTTAGCAATCATTTAAAGATAACTTAACGGCGCCTTACAACTGCGACGTAGTACTATAAATATGTACTGGAATTGTTAACCTCCTCAATAATGGCAGTCGGTTAAAAAGAGTGGACGGTCAGCAAAAGATCCCAATAAGTTTTTGTAAACATTATAAATACCAATCTTCTCATATATTCAAGAGCCGTATTCAATAAGAAAAGCGCAACTGAAATATTCAAAGCGCAGTATATTGAGTGGCTCCCAAAGCACAGCGCAGCGTCGCGAGGGGTCGCACGTCCCGCAATAAATATGCGGCGCGTCCGGGCCCGTCCGGCGTTGTACGGCGGCGTGCGGCACCGTCCGGCGCGGACACGTCCCCATCTAGGTCAATACTCAGCTCAATCTATTCCACGCCTCTTCTAATGCCGCTGGAATAGAGATCAAATTCCGACATACAAGTAATCTTAATAAGTGTGTGTTGTTTGCAACAGCGATTGGCTGCAGGCTATTGTCATTTTTACATTGTAATATGTGTGTGTTCGCGATGGTGAGCAGAGGTCGAGATGGCTTAATTGTCAGAGCGCCTGGAGTATTTATCCGGGAGGCGCAGGTTCGAATCCTGTTCACCACCGTATTCTTTTTCCATTTAATATAATAACTTTTGAGTTCGCGAAGCATGCGTTAATGCTTTTCAAAGATTTATTTAATTGTAATATGTGTTGATTTATTATTTAAAACGAAAAAAATTCATACATTGTCGTATTTATAATAATTACTTCTCCTATTATATATTGTATGGAAACCTCGTAGTGCGTTGTTTACAAAACGTCAAGGATTTCTAAATAACCTTTGTCTGATCCTTTCAGTTTATCAGAGAACAATGTCACCCTTTGACAATAACTAGTTATTTAGAGATTGTATTTATTAAGATCTTCGTCTCGTTTGTGATCAAACGGAAGGGTTTACTTTCCATCTCTGTTCCCTGTACCCTAGAGCCAGTTATCGTGATAGACTTAGCTGCGTAATTATTAGTCGGTGATAGCGCCATTGTACCCGCTGTTTGTACAATCTACTCCGCTTTTCCGAATCCTAGGCATTACAACATACTAAGAATTCTGTACATTCCACTTTGAACCTTACCCCTTTGTGTCACAGATAGAAATAGCTGGGCTTGCGAGCGGGCGACAAACTCGCTCGTTCTGCAAATTCCTCGTTATTAAATCTCGTGACCGTAAAAACAAGGTGAAGTAGGTTTTCTTTACGCCCCCCCTTGCCCCTGCCACCTCCCCGCAGTACCCGGTCCCCTTCCCCTACCTTACCGCGCCTCACCCACGCCGTGGCCCTCGGTCGCAGTTTACACGTCGGCGCCGCTTTGTTCCTGTTTATTTAATCTTTGGTGCACTACCACAGATAAATATTTTAAATAAAATCTGACGTTCTCAAGTCTGTCTCTCTACTTCTATAAGCAGTTTGGGGTGGCTTGACCAGTCATCTAAAGAAATTTCTAGCGAAAAATTTAGTTGAGAGCTAATTATGAAAAGCTTTACAAAATTTGTCGTTGAAGTGCCCTTTTCAGAGATTATATTTGGGTCAGAAACGTTTTGCAATCGGGCAAAAACTTTTATATGGCTACGACAGTTTTATTAAATTAATATTTGTTTCTGAAGCAGTTACCAAAAGGTCGGAGTACGTACTTAAAGTCTCTATCACAATGTGAATTTTGCCTTTAATATGTTTTAATTAGATATATTATTAATACACAAACAAACAAGTAGTCGTGTTCTGTACTATATTATTACGAGTTGGGTATCATAATTGTAGATTTGAAATAATTATCCCACTAAAAACATTTCATGTAAAGTTTGTTGCCAAGACTCTTAAGTTCGTAATGCTTTCACTGTTAAAAATGTATGAGATCTCTATTAGAGCCAAACTTGTAGCTGAGCTCGGATTTGTATCACGCATCATAGTTTACATGACCTATCTAAGGTCCAAAGTATATAGCCCTACGTGATCTTGACTGTACCAAGCCATACTTTTAGAACTTCAGAGAGTAACCCAGAGGTTTTAATGATTGATAACAGTCAGTGAGTGAGTCACCAAATCGATGTATTTTATATGTCGACAAATCTGAAACCATAAGACACTAGATAACTGATACTTGTTTGTTTGATAAGTCTGCTGAGGACATCCTGAAAATTTCAGCATTTACAACTTTCTAGCATTATCTAGACCGAAGCTGTGATGGTTTGAAAATACGATGAAACGCTTACAGAAAAGGTAGGTAGTTCCCCGCTTCTTTCGGCTGGTCTCAGCGGGGACACTGCCGTGCCCCCAGATGTTGTCCTGATTGAAAATATGTACAGGAGCGCGGAGTATTGTATAACGCGACGCACTTCTATCAACGGCGTCACTCGGGTCACGGCTTCGTCACGTCCCAGTCACGTACCGGTGTCGCCGCCGTGAGTTTTACAAATGTACCTAATACACCAGATACACAAAGTTATGCGAATTTCCAGAAGGTGCACTCGGTAAGAACTCGGTACGAGAGTTATAAAGAGTTGTGGAAAAAATAAATCGGTATGTTATGTATTGTATGAATATTCGGTATTCATCATTGGTCTAGTGGCCGCAAGCGCGGCTTGCTGACGTTGGGTCCTGGGTACGATTCCCAGGTCGGGTAAAATGTTACTGAGTTTTACTGTTAAGAAATTTGGAATTTGAAAATTGGCGGTTTGACATTCTCATGTTTCGGAAAGCATGAAAAGCCGTCGGACCTGCGCCTGATCTTTTTCCGGTCGTGTTATGACAGTGAAAGAAGAGTAAACACAGGTGCACTCCACCTGTGTTTACGTATGAACTCTGGCACTATAATATCTTCTACTTATTTGGCCAATCTCTGATAGGCCGCCATGATAGGAAATTCTGTTGTGAGTATATTACAAATTATATTTGGTGTTGTATATTCCGTCTTACGTATTCTTAAATTTCAATTAGGCAATCAATCATAACATAGCATCACTGTTGCGCCTTTATCCCCCGAGTGGGTAGGCAAAGGTGTAAACAATTAATACACCGTGTATCTAGTGAGCCTTGTGGCGGTGGCTCTGTTCCGCATGAATTGTATCCTTAATATTAATATTGTATTACTTGTGGTCCTTCTGCTGTTGCACTTTCGTTAGGACCGAACGTCACAACTATCGTTTTCTATTGGACTCTATTCATTTCTATCGGTACACGTTATAACTCGAGTTTGGTTGTGATTTGGTAAAACCTAACCATACCTATATTTGTTTATGTTCTTTATTGTACACCAATCCAAATATGAAAAAAGAATCAATTTTCCAGTTATATGCACAATGGGCGGCCTTATCGCATTCCGCGATTTCTTACAGGCAACCTTAGGATGGAAAACAAGTAAAAAAACTTGATTGGGCTGTTCTGGCTTACCTATATATTAAATACTATAAATACAAATAAATATTATAATATATATATATATACATAAGAAATATAAATATATAATAACCAAATGAGTGCAAGCAAACTATTAATAGAAGTAAAAACGGACAAAGAACTATTACAGAGACAAGTAATGGTGTTTTACCAATCTTTTAAAGACAGGTTTTGATTGAGCTCGTCCTGTTGTAATTGGGAGTGCATTCCACAATCTAACAGCTTGAACAGTAAAAGACTTGTCAAAGAAAAATGTTGAATGTATAGGCATTTTTAATTTAAGATTTATATTGATTCTGGAAATTTGCTTAATAAAGTGTTGGGTATCTTTTCGCTGATTCAAATTCAAGACGAGTAGATTCTAAGTATTTAGATACAAGGTTGCTGTATTTTATAAAGTATTCATCGTTTTATGATGTCCCTGTAGTGTTGATCAAGAAATTTGTGATGTGTACCTCTAAGTTCTTAAAGTAACTGTAAACAAACAGAATCGTGGTCAGGGTAATCCGATAATAAGTCTTTGTTAAGGTAGCGACAGATTCATCCGCAAACGTTCGCAGCTAATTAGTATTGCTTAGCCGGGCGTTAACATTACTAGTGGTAAGAATAGACACGTGTTCGTCCGCGTCCGTCCGCGTCCGCACGTCATCGCTCGTTGCACGCTCATCAGTTTTATTATCGCATAAATTAACAGTGACACGGACCATTATGTGTAGTAACTCGTTCCGCAATAGCTGCTGTTACACAAATACGCGATTTATGTCTGAATGTAACGAGTTCAGCTCAAGTTTATTTTTTGTTATTTTAGCAATAATTAGAACAGTTCAAAGATTTCTGTGATCTTTCGAAAAAATAAACAATGTAGCGACCATTCGTGTTTTTTTGTACATCTACATTAATGTGTCCTTACTGACTGTGTCAAATAAACGTTTCCTTTCTTTTTTCTTTCTAACTATGTTAAACCACGATTTCACTTCAGCCACACTAAGCGCTAAGTTCTAAAACAACAGCACTTATACTAAAATCTGGAGCAATGCAACGCTATTATCACGAAAATTTCCGTACGGAGGCGGTCTTAGCGGCGAGAGGCGAGAAGGAGCGACGCGACGTGGCGCCGACTGCGGAAATCCAATAAAGCGTCGCAGCACGTGCACTCAACGCTTTGCTTGTTCGCGCCTGTTACTGCATCTAACACGTTCGCTCGTATCATATCTACGTATAATATGGGAATTTTATTTAGACTACGTTACGCGGCGCTGACAATTGCCCCTCCGCTGTTGCGCGCAACGCAAATGTTCATACCAGTTGCTATCTGAGGAAGTGAAGGTAATCTATATCTATGGGGCGTTTTATCGGATCTTTTTGGTTATCGGACTAGTTATAACTCTCTTTAAATTAGATAAGAATGTAAATTCTTAACAGTTAAGAACATACAATAAGCAGTAAAATATTTCGGTCAGTAAGTGTAATGCACAGACATTATAAACGAAAATCGATTATTATTAATATCCTTTTGTGTTTACTTTGCGAGTACTTTAACGGTCGGTTAGCAATTACGTAACGGGAAAAATCCTCTCGTCTATCTGATCATACAGTTTTAATGTAATATTTTGACATAAATCCACTTGCGGTGATATTATCTGTTTTATCCAAAAGGGGTTATTATGCGAAGCGGCTTCATAAGGAGATAATATACTTCATAGCTCTCCGATCCGTCGGAGTGTGGAGGATACAAATCGCATGGAGATGTATGTAGGTTTTATAAGTAAAGGCTATATTAACGTGGAGTCGGTGATCGCGAAAACGTTTTTATACGAAACCTTAATATGACTGTGTGATTTTTTTTTTTTAATTAAAGATAAATCTTTGAAAAGCATTAACGCATGCTTAGCGAACTCTAAAGTTATTATATTAAATGGAAAAATAATATGGTCGCGAGCAGGATTCGAACCTTTATGGACTGAATAGATAGCAATGACGTTGCCAAAAGACGTGTTAAAATATGGATGAAGAATTCGCGGTGGTGCGCAGAGGTCGAAATGGTTGAGTGGTCAGAGCTCCTGGAGTATTTATCCTGGAGGCGCGGGTTCGAATCTTGTTCACGTCCGTATTCTTTTTCCATTTAATATAATAACTTTATATTTTTTAACTACTTCTGCCGGAAAGTGCACCTAAATTCTGATCTTTCCGAAGCAGCTTTATATGGGTATGGGTAATAAATACTTTTGACAAGACTTTGAAATTTGAAGTCCGAGGCGTGGATTATGCTTTTCTTTCAAACTTTTCATCATATGCAATATCATACATTGTTGCGTACACTAAATAATAAAGTCTACAGATTTAACGTGTTGCTAGATTTTACTCTGAGTTAGGCACAAATTACAGATTATGTGCCGTAACTATTACCTAATTATTATTCGAAAGTTAATTTGTTTTCTGGATACTCTAGTTACACAATGGTAAATCGCTTTGATATCGAATCCGAGACTATGGAATTTACGTGTTTTCATCATTGTCCATTTGTAGCAATGTCCTAACAACCCGACATTACAATTAAACGGAATGTCCAATACTTTTGCGCGTACATTTGATTTCGCTCTTTGTGCGTGTGGAATATTTTCAACTTTGGTGACAGTCCGGTCGAAATGAAGAAGTATTTCAACTATGTGTGTGAACAAGGCCCGGCGCGCTTGAACCAGCGAGAGCGACAAAGCGACACAATGTGCCGCCAGCGCAGCGGCGTAATGTCATTTATGAACAGTGGCCGGCCAGTTCGTGTATTGTCCACTACACACTACACAATACTTTTGGCGTCTATTTAGTTTGGCGTGACGCGAGCTTTTGTGCGACTTTCAGTTCGATTTGCGACTAAGAATTTATATGGCTCTATTAATTACATCTTGGGTTTCTTTTACGGGTCGAGCAAAGATAATAATTTTCAATTTTTATTCTTATTTCATTACAGAACAGAAGTAAAAATGCTAGTTTATTCGCAGTGGGTACGTTCACACCTACAGTTTAGGTACATGAAATGAAAACCCGATTGCACCGGCCCATACACAAATTTCGCGAGCTGATCCTCAAAAATGATCGTTTTCACGACAGCTCTTTGGTTGTAGGTATATAAACAGGAATACTGGCTGAAGTATTTGGTGGTGAACCATCATCGCTTCATGTACTTACAATGTAGTGGTAGGTAGCGGAGTGCGGCGCGGCCGGCAGTGTGGAAACATGCGTAAGCGCGCACTCATGTGAACTGAGGCTATCGTACTGATCGTAGTTTTTGGAAATACGTCGAACTACACGCTTCATTGAAGATATATTCTTCCTCACAGACAAGACCAACAGGGTCATCTTTGAAAATTATTTTAATGCCTTTTCAATTTCAATGTTTAATTACGCCTAAATTAATGCGTAGATAATCATAATATTAATTTTCCGTACATTAGTGTTTCTTTTTTATTTTTTTCCATTCGATAGTAGATTATTAAAGCATGTAACAGTCAACTACGTATTTCTCCTCATAATACAAAAAGTATGAACGATCACAAAACATAAGCACCACGAATGGCAGACGGAGACTCGTTAGTAAAATAACATTATATTTCGTAAATTGTAATTACAAATATGGTATATTAAATATACATTATAATTATAATGTAACGTAAAACGGTCGGTCCCGGTTGTCAAATTAAGATCTATGACAACCGTTACGGGTAGTCAGAGGCCTGAAAGTCTGATAAGTAGTCATATACCGTGTTACCCAGTAACAGGGTTGTGGAGGCAAAATAGACAGTTGCTCCATGTAAAATACTGGTATTAAGCTGCATCCGGTGAAGCCGACCCCAACCAAATTGGGAAAGGTTAGGCAGATTGATTTCGAGCCACTACTTATCTAATCTCCAAAATTTTGTTGACTGGTTGTTAGACTTTCAAGCATCTGACTAGGGTGTAGCGGTTATCATATATCTTCGATTGACAACCGAGACCAACGTACTCTCAGAGGTGCGGAGGGCTTTACTTATAAAATGATGGTCAACCATCAACAGACCGCGGCAAGCACAGCTTAACCTCGATCGATCGATCTGTGCGGCTATAACTTAGCTACTTTAGCGTCCTGTCGTGTTTTGCCACGTTGATAAAAGTCGAGCCTAAAATAAAGCACGACACGCATACAGGCAAGTGAATGTGGTTAGAAACATGTATACATGTGTGTGTACGCTATAAGAACATAGATTTAATCTCGCGCCAGACATCGCTCGCAAATCGGAAGCGGTTTTTGCGCAATAAAAAGGGACATTAATGGGGTTTTAACTGCACGTTGTGGGGAGCCGACGCTGATGACGCGGCAGCGCGGTTACCAGGAACGTTGCCAACTGGTATCCGCGTTCTGTGTACATCTGGCTCAACTGTCCCATAACACTGTGATTTGACAGTATAGAAAATACTTCGTCACATTTCCTGTTCGTAGGATACTTCATATAAAACACACTAAAACATTTAGATTCTAGAGGGCTAAGCAAACAAACACGTGTTTTCGCTTAGCTATATTCTTGTCTCTATCTTGCACTTGTAGTTTGACATTTGGGTGACGGTGACAGGAATAATGTTAAGCTAAAGCACGTGCGAAATAATGTTTACCATGGCCTTAGAGTTTACCATCTTTGGACCGCAAAAATATCTACGAGAAACAATTCATCAAGCAAGCCGTAGACAAACGCTTTTGAGCCATCGAGTCTTCAATATTAAGGCAGGTACGGCGCGACGGCAGTAACATAAAACTAAAAAACTTATTTTATTTCATCACGAAATCTGTCTATTGAAGAAATCAGAGAGAAAATCAACCGAGCAATCACCGTCACTAGTATATTTGAGTTGTTCGAAGCCCAAGTAACTCGGTTTACGCAGATTTATAAGTGCCACTTCATAAAAAGTGTCCGTAGTAACTGCTTGTAGAGGGAGGAGGGACCGGGGGTGAGGTGGGGAGGCGTGGGAGGGGGGACGCGGACCATAAAAACTTGCGACAAGTAATGAAGCGACCGCGTCGCACATGAATTCATCAAAATTAGCTTCGCGAACTTTGTGAAAGTTTCGCAAAACACACAAACTTCTTCACTATGTAGTTATGTGGAGCTGAGAGGAAATAGTATAACATTATCAGTAAACCCATTTCACGGGTCGCCTATCAAAGTGAGCTCCGTGCCGCGACGCGCCTGTGTGCTGGCGCCAGTAGCTCGCCCGGCCACTCGTGCTAGCACTGCGCTTCCAATCATTAATAGACTCAATAGAACATGGTTCACTTCATTATTAGATTCATGAAATTTAGCAATCAGTGATACAAATTGGAACGCTGCTATGGTAGACACATTTATTTGAGAATTTCTAGTTTTATCCGTTATCCGCATTAGTATCTCCATTTAGGTATAAATTAACATAATTGGTAATCAAATTAGGTTATAACTATTGATGATATAAACACTGAACTTTATACTCAAAATATTATTATTATCAGTCATGATGTACCCGGCGACGGCAAAGGCTCTCTAAAATCCATCCACTCCTCTCGATTTAAAACTTTTTGCGGCTAATCCTTCAATTAAGTGTCTAGATCATTACGTCATATTAAAGTCAAATACAGACAGAAAAGCTCATATTTTCATTACGTATTCACAATCACGACTGTTTCCCGTTGGGATAGGCAGAGACTATCGATTTCTACTTGCTATGATTCTGGCACACCTCTTTCGCTTCATCTATCAACCATTGGTTTAGTACAGTATCGGTCGGACGGTGATCCGTACTGTACATGTCGTCGGTACCGGCTCCACCTCGCTGCACAAAAACTCCGCGATTAACAAACACTGCCTCTGAGTTATCAATATCGCCATATTTGACGACACATACACAATATAATATACACATCACTCGTACTGATGCTTTTGATTAGCTTATATTAATGTAATCAATCAGTTTGCATACATTATTATGAGTCCAATTGTCCTTCTTTACTGATGTGGTTATAAGTTGTCGTTGTTGGCGCCCACCGTGGGCCTACGATTTAACTTATCGGCTGCTATTCAAATTCATCTATTTGTGATTTATAGTTAAAAATAGATTATATAAAAATTAAAAGTAGGTATAGTGTATTCTGTGATCTCGCCTCGTGTTCATATAAAAGGTAAATAACCAAATTAAATAATATATATAATATATAAATCCAAAATTAATAATAGATACGTTCGTATATTTTGTGTAAGATTACTGATTAAAGCAGTCAATCGGACATCATCAATAAAATAAAATGATGTCTGAATGTGTATTCTTGACCACTGTTCATTAACAACAGCCGATACAGTTTGGTTTACCCTCCGATATGCCATCCGAGGGAGATATTGATGATTTATTGATTGAACTCTTTATTGTACATCTAAAGAAACAACAATGTGGGATATATTATTTAAAAAGAGGTTTAAGTGCGGTCTTATCGCACCCAGCGATTTCTTCCAGACAACCTTTGGACCCCATCTGCAGGGTGCTCGCCCCAAATGTTGATTACTAAAACACCGCTACAATCAACGAAGGTGATGTTAATCATCATCGTCCCGATTTATTTATGGTCGACGCAGCATTTATTTTTCTTCTATAAATCTCTATCAGCTGTCATATCAGTAGTCACTCCCTTTCTAGCTACATCATTACTCACACAATCCAGCCATCTTTGATATTCCTACTTTGATATTATAAATGCGAAAGTTTGTGAGGTTTGGATGGATCTTTGTTATTGTTACTCTATCACGCGATAAATACTGAATGGATTTGGATGAAATTTGGCACATAGATAGTTTATAACCTACATTAACACATATGATACGTTTTATCCCGGCTAGACTCAATTCTGAAGTCCGCGCAGATAAAATCGCGGGCAGAAGATAATCCCCTATATAAATGGTGATGTAATTTTACTACGAAATTACAATAATAATGTTTCTTTTGTTCGTGCTGATCGAGATGTAACCCCTCGGTCATCAACTCGTGCTAAACGACCTAAATACTCCTTCTACAACTAAATTAAAGAATTGATTAAAAGAAAATTAAACTTCTTCGGTCTTTGTCGACGTTCATTAAGCTGTATTTAAATCCCTTTTAGTAAAATATTTTCATGATTAAAGAGTGTAATACTTAAGCAATCAGTTTGCAAGTCATTAATCAATGGTTTGAAGTATATTATTACAGACGTTTCTAATATCCCTCGAGAATTACATTAAAACAGTGTGAACTGGTATTCTGTCAAGACAATGCTACGTTGAATCAATCGAAGTAGGTTTCCATCAATCGTGTTGGTTTAGGATATGCCATTTTCATTATCATAGCCGTCTAAGCAAGTCTAGGATAAGTCAATAAGGCTCCAGATATTGAGTCCTCAAGTTTGATAATAAAAGTTGTATCAAAGTATTGGCTTCACTACTGAGAAATCAGTAAGTTCTGAGTTTTATTTGAATTGTTTTCAGTAACTTCTTTGCCACTGTGATGTAGGTAACGTCATTAACAGATAGTATTAGGTATATTTGTCTCTAATGAAGTACATTTATTAGGTATATTTCTGTAATTGTATACTCATAATATATTAAGTAGTTCCAGCAATATATTAATATGAAATATAAATTATATATGTAAAAAGTTTCATAACTGAAACGACTGTTCAACTCACAGGTTTACCTAATGCGGGCAAGCTTGCTACAACCTATTGCTTGCTAATACCACAAAACATTTAATACTATAGCTAATACTTAGACAGTTATTTTAAGTCGAGCTGACTGTATATGTTTATGGTAATTAAACTGTAAGTGCGGGATGTGCCATCAATTTTATCGATAAACATATCTCGGGTCATTCGTTGTACACCCAACATTATACCTATTTTTGTATTTGACTTAACAACATATTTCAATCCCTACCTAATCAAACACTTAAAAGTTAATTTTTAAAGTGATTATATTAAATGGAAAAAGACGCTAAGCATGCGTTAATGCTTTTCAAAGATTTATCTTGAGTTAATTTTTAATTCTCACAGGGCCGCAAATTTTAATGTCGCCTGAAATTATTTAAGCAACAATGTACTGAATATTCATCTGTTATATATCAGTTATTTTATAACGAGCCATAAAAATAAATTTTAATCTTAATAAAACATGCTCTTTTGACTTTTTTAAATAATATTTTATGTATTTTTTTAGTCTTCGTGTTGTAAACCCACAAATTAATTAGAAATTCATAGCTAAGCGTAAACAAGTTTCGAAGTTATTGTTGCCTAAAGTGAGCCCTGTGCGAGCACAATGAGGTAAAAAGCAATAAAGTATGTTCTTATTATCAGCTACGAAGACGAAAGCTTTGTCTTCTTCCACACCAGTGTACATCAGCGGGTTCCTCGCCGTAATCCTCTTACGGCGGCTGCCTGTGAGCAGCACACAGCACACACAGCACAGGTTACGGCGACAAACGTCCATTTTTCACGAGGCTGTACAAGCTCAAGCACGAAGAATACCCACGTTTTTTTCTTTGCTAAGTGGGTCCCTGGTTGTACTTTGTGTGGTTAAAACTATAAGCTGCGTGAGTCTTCAACCGCTTAGCTACAAGTAGTTATCATTATATAATTCCGAGTTTTTCACTAGCTTTGCAATCTTATTTGTAATGTGTATATAGGGGTTCCAGACCAAATTAAAATTTCTTCAACTAAGATGAGTAAATTTTTTAAATGACAGTTTTCGTAAATGTAAACACTTATATGAAAAGTATGTTATCGTACACATAAACTTTGGTGTTGTACGCCAAAAGCGTTTTGTTCCCATTGTGATCAGTGTACAATAATAATGGACATCATTTGATGATGAAGTGTGTCCGGACTCGATCAGTTTTGGGACGATTGATTGGAGTTTCATCTTCAGACTAAATCACATTTCGCCACATTATGATGTGTTTTCGGTTTAGTTTGTGCTAAAGTTATTATATTGAAGATTAGATTACGGCTAGAAGGCTCTTATGAATGATGACGTTTTTAAAAATTAAAGTTTACTCAGTCCCATAACTATTTTCTGTAGTTTTTAATGCTACTAGTGTTCGTGTTGACCTTACTGTTGAAAGTCACCTACAGTTTTCTAAGAACACGAATTATTCTCAGTGCGAGCCGAGCGGGCCGCAGTAATTCTGTCGACATAATCCCGGGGTGGCACCACATATAAATTCACCGGGAGTCTAGTTAATAACTTGTGTAAAGGTCCCAGTATCAGCCGGGTAATGGTCCGTTATTAGAGTTTTATTCCGGCCACTAGTCGGCTCGCTGTGCGCGCGCTGCGATACTGCGACACAGCAATAAGGGACTCGAATTACGTATTTATTCCCATCCGGAATTCGGCCTACATTCCCCGGTCGTCCCTTTATGGGCGGAACGACATTCCGGCCGTTCCGGAACCTGCGGCGAACTAGCTGAGAGGCTTAGTAAAAAATGAATGGGATAAAGTAGAGGAGTAATTGAAATCGGCAGAGAGGACGCCGCCGCGCGCCGCCGCCGACCTACTGCGGCTGTGCCTAAGCCGGCGTGCGACGAGCGCGCGGCACACGACAAATAGCTTCAGGGACAAGGAGACCTGAAGGGCACTGATTGACATACACATTGGTTTGATCTCCGAGTGAAATGTTACACTTCATCCTGTAGTATTAAAATAATTTCCTGTCTGCTTAGATTAGTTATCTTCAAAACCAGATTGTCTTTTGTTTGAGCGCTTCCTTTGTTTGTTGCTTATAACGCTGGAGTTAGTACTCCGTTATTAATGCTAAAATTAAACGTCTTTTGTAAGCACACACTTACAGAATAAATGATAGCACACTTGTACAACACAAACGTTATGTTGTATCTACAGTGTTGTTCGATTAGATTAAACTTTGTTGTTTTCACTTGAGAGTTGACGTCATTGGTGTGGTAAGATTAGGTGAGTTTAACACGCATTAGTGCGTCGACAACAACGTGGGTGACCGCAGGCCCGCGGGTCCGCGTCCCGCGTCCCGGGCCCCGGGTCTCCGCTCGGACGCGACGGTGCGGCCGCCGAGCTCGTAATCCCGCCCTCACATTATGTTGAGCATCGCCACTGAGCCCGCGTTTATCCGCGGGATTTGATAACGTTCACCTCACTAGTACGCAAACGTGAAATATTTACATAATATTGTCGAAAAATGTTTCGGAATATTGTTTTGAACATTCCTTTGTGTACTTTTATTAGACGTAGAATAAAATAAATGACTATGAATAAGAATTTCATAGACATTACAAAATCAAATAGTCTATATTTCAGTTGTTACATTTCCATTTCAAGGAACACGAAGCGTTCAATATTTTACAACTGTATATCATTATTGAAGAGGATAGAGATGTACGACACAAATCAGCATTTCTGCTCGCGAAGTGGAATGCTAACCGAATATAGGTAATATAATATAGTATCAAAGTGTCGCCCGCGTCGATTGGTTCGTTCCGCTGCGCTGCAGCGCCGCGCCGACACGCTCCCTAATTCACTTTTCACCTCGCGACCCGGTACCATCGCGACAACTCCGGGATGTTACAGATTTTAACAAGATTTTTATGAAGACTTGTACAAATCCAATAGTAGTCCGCTCTAAAATTAAATAAACGAAGTACGGTTGCAACGGATAGGCGCCATTCGTTTATTACGTAAAACTATTTTTGCTAGTTTTTTGCCCCCTCCATCGCTTATATAAGAAAAAATAAAAATAGGCCGAGCGCCTCCCCCCTGTTTAATATTTATTACTTTAGAATCTAAAAGAAAAAATGAATACTCGTTAGGTTTGTTTTAAAGTTAATTTTTCAAAAGTAAAAAAAAAAAACTGAGCGTACCTTTGCCCTCGCGCGTTTGATTGCGCTTTTTCAAAGTATCATCTTAACTTTAAGCATTTTTGTGATCTCACGTAAGAACTATCAAGACTGTTGTTGATTATTGAGATTTGTGTATTTATTATTATCAATTCATGGAGATTACTCATTTGTACACCTCTCTAGGTAAAACATGCTGCACCAAAAATTGTATAAGACCAATGTAACACACATGTTTAATGCAAATAAATTACTTTGACTTTGATTTTGACTGCCTTCCACCTGTCGTAAGAAAAAATAAGACATGGTCGACCCCCTCCCCCTAAATCATCTTACGTAATAAATTAATGGCGTAAAACATTAAAAATTTAAAAACAGCAATTAGACATACTAACTCTATATCTTTATTACGTTCCTATAATGTGTATTAAGGAGATAGGTACAATTTATGAGATCATGATAGCCTCAAACTTATTTCTTAAAATTGTAAACATTAGCAGAAGCTTTCAATCGTGAAAAAGACCTAAAAATAGGTTTCAAAATGTTTCGTAATCTTTACTCATATCTATTTCTAATTAGGACCTAAAACCATAAGACTACTTGTTTATAACCGCCACCGACGTTAGCTTTCACCTTAAATCTTCGAATATATATAAACTACGTACCTGTGTATGGCAATTATTTTAATATGGTGTGCTAGCTGGTACCCGCGTTTGTCTGTGTGACAAAGGGTTGTCCAATCCATCTCTGACACAAATTCCATCCATATCCGTTCAGCCATTACGGCTTGATTGAGTAATAAACATCCAAACATACAAACTTTAACATTTATAATACTAGTAGCACTTGTCCTTCAACTTTCGTGACCCTCTCTTTCGACAGATATTAAACATAGCATCACGCCTGTATTTCCCGAAGGGGTATGGAGAAGTATACACAATTATACACCCACATTTCACCAATGCTATTATTAAGTCCCACGTCATAGGTGGTGAGCCTATTGCCATATACCGGGCACAATTCCAAACTCCGGGCTGCTACTGAGAAATTCCTAACAGAGAAACTAAATAACACTTTGACCGACCCGGGAATCGAGACCGAGACCCCATGCTCAGCAGTCGCGCTTGGTACCACTAGACCAACGAGGCAGTAGTACATTAAATGTTGTTATATGATCATAAATTGATTCAGGATGAAGTGTAAGTATTTATTATTTGTTTTATCTATGTACCAAGTTATGCTGCACAGCACTGTCGCCGGGCGGCGCGTTGTGTTGACAGTATTGTTAAGAGATTAGCTGGTGTCTACTGACACTGACATCAGTTAGGAGGTTCACATGTTTGTGTAAAGGATTTTTGAGAATGTTGGCGATGCAACTAAAAATATTTCAGTTTTATTGTGCTGAATTTAGCTTGATGGTGTACAATATTCTGAGACACCAATTTCTTTCCACATAAATTTATAACTTTAAAGTTCATGCGTTATTGTATTTGAAAGATTTATCTGTATTTGTTAAGGTAATCGTATCTGTATGATATTGTATTAATTCCAAAGTTAGTCGTGTCGGTTCAGTTACCTGTACAGGGACTGAATAGATAGCGATGACGTCACCATAAAGTGTATTAAAACCTGGAAGAACCGATGCCGATTTCGTATTCTAAGACAGCTTCAAAAATTCAAATTAATTCAGTTAATTACCAATGTCGTTTATTTAATATGTAGAATAAAATAAACAGGGCATACAATTTCCAGAAATATTATTTTATGGTTTAGATAGCACGTGATAAATATTGGTGGATGAACGGACAGCTGACGGATGCCTTTCAGGAGTACAGGCTGCCGCCACGGCTAATTGCAACTTTTGTTTAACTAAAGTTATTATATTAAATGGAAAAAGAATTCGGTCACCAGACTGAATTCATTGCAATGACGTCGCCATAAGACGTGTTATGGAAGAAGAATTTGCGGTGGTGAGCAGAGGTCGAGATGGCTTAGTGGTCAGAACGCCTGGAGTATTCATCCGGGAGGCGCAGGTTCGAATCCTGTTCGCGACCGTATTCTTTTTCCATTTAATATAATAACTTTAGTGTTCGCTAAGCATGCGTTAATGCTTTTCAAAGATTTATCTTGAATCTTGTATAACTCTCATAATTTCACTATATAGTACATAGAGTAACATTGTACATAAACTTTGATAAGCAATTCTTCCGGTCACGGTGTTTGTATAAAGCTATCCGGAGAGTGTGCCCCACTTTATAATGACATCACTCCTCTCAAAGGTCTAAAAAGCTTCCTCATCAGCGGTACGTTGCTAGAAGCTCTTTGACATTTATTTCTTAGTATTTTTAACGCATTCCACTTCTAAACATAAATTGGAAAGGGTCCGGAAATACCAACAGTCAAAATGCGCAACAAACTAATTTATAAATATTTTAAATACTCCTACAAACTTCCTTAACGATACAAACCAGGGTGGTCTCCTACAGAGACCAAAGAACACATCTCATCGATGTTTAGGCAAAAGGTGTGTTCCGTCTGGTCTTCTAAGGCTACAATGTACCAACCGATGTAGGTTGCTACATTGTGGCGTGAATAGCATAACGAAAATACAGGGATCACAGGGCAAGCTTTGAAATAGCATGAAAATATTCAAACTATTTCAGCACAAGTGCAGGACAGGTATGATCCAAATTAGCCGCGTCACAAATCTCCGTCAACTAATGTATGTTCCGAAGTGGCGCCCTCCAGTGGGGCTGACAGAGACTAATGGTGTTTTTAGCCCGACTCGCGCACTTAGTGATCAAGGCGGTATGTTCGGGAGATATGGACGCGAAGCTGGGACCTAAGATTAAGAGTTTTTTGGAGTAACGGGGCGGCAGTTAGTAAACTGTCTGATTCAAATGGATTCTTGAAAAACAGATATGTAAATCTTAGAGTAAGTTTTTGTACATTTGCTGAAGAGGTGTCTGTGTTGGCAGAATCTTACTATTATGTTGTGTGAACTACCGGAGATAAGGTCGAAAATTTATTAATTGCTTCAAGCATTACATGTTTTGAGTGTGACTTAGTAAATCTAGATCTGAAATCGTCTCCTACACTAGCAGCTGTATTGCATATATTGTAAGGTACCTAAGCATTAAATCTAAAAGCAATTAACGTCTCCCACATCTTCTGATGGCCGTTAGTCTTGGTGGGGGCACTAGTGCAGGTCACACAGTTCCAGCACATATTAAAGAAGACATACTGCGGCTGACCGCGCGACCGCGTCACTGCACCACCACGCTGAGACTGAGTTATCGCACCATCCGTCAGGCTGAGGCGACGACCCCCGCAACCCTCGCCCAGCACGCGAACTACCCTCCGGCAATATTTAAGAGCACACCATTTTAACGATTTTATCGGACACACGACTTAAACTTGACCGATGAAGCTTTAGATCCGATGATTAACGAATACCAGAAATCTTCGTTATATATCAGCTATGTTTATGTTGAAGATTTTCCGTTCTTGCACACATTTCTAACTATGACGCACTATTGAAATTTATGTACATATATGCATACTCTCTGCCTAACATCTGAATGCAAGTTTAGAAACGTAACGGTTCAAAAGATTTATCATGGCCGCGCCGAGCGTCGCGTTCCTGGTAACGCACTGTTCACGACGTTATTAATGTTACCAGAGTTTCCGTTATAAAAATAACTAGAGTCCAGCTTTAATTAAAACTTCGTGCCTTTAGGATTTTATTTAACATTCCATTTTTACTTAATTTCCCAACAGAGAAATAATAGTTACGACGATTATTACTAGACGTGAATTTTAATCTGTGAAACATTTTCACATACAATTGGCCATTGTGAAGCTGGCGGAGATACCGTTACTTGGCAAAAGGTAAATTAAGATTTTTAATTGTACTGTTTACTAATGGTTTTGGTGCGTTAATGCTCCCGCTTAAGTTTTACGTATGTGTTTATATGAGGTATGTGTGAGAGAAAATAAGACGTAAAGAAACAGCTTAATTCGTGTTCGCACCGCTCGCCTCCAGTGCCTCTTAACATTTTTACTGCACTCATGTCTTTTGATGTGTTAAATAATGCCAGAGCACACAGGTGCGCAGTGCTGCAATGAAATAATGATAAGCAGCCGCTGCAGCGCTGCAGGGGAGCAGTAAAACTTGCGCTTGTATAATAACCTTTAATACTTGATGCGGCTTTAGACGAATTTACTTTATGACTTGTGTGCCGAGAGCATTGTCAGTGAACGTTATTATTTCATTTACGGCAGTTTCAATTTAAAACTGGGATTTTAGTGCCCCATTGTACATTTGTAATTTCAAAAGTATGAAACACTCACATGTAATTTGCTCTTTCTGCAGAATACAATTTCCGCATATTTGGAACTACGAGTATGTCTTGAAATATTCTCGAATAATTCCGGGAAGTACAGAAGCTACGAGTAGATTTCGTTTTGTAGTTGTATGTATCGGCATTTTGCGGTAATATATATAGTTTCTAGAAGTATAAACTAAAGCTAAGTCCCAATCCAATACGGATTCAAGTTGTGCTTTATCAGCAAACGTTACCCCTTTGTTCTGTGTACATACATACCAAATAGTTTGACTTACATGAAGTTTAACTAAAATTATGTGTCTAATGGAATCTTTCACGAGAATCGCACGCAGATAGCTTCGACATAGTTATTCTCAATAGAGCCCGGATCGCAGTACAAATATGACAAAGCATTGTACTGGCTCATATTGCAGCTGCTATTGACCGAGTCACCGAGCTCCATTCTCGGGTACACTCGGGAGCACTCGGGCACACTCGGGCACACTCGGGCGCACTCGGCAGGACAAGGAGCCATTCATATATTAGCTCTAAACTTGTTCAGTTCCAAATACAAAGCCGGTGTAATGTATGTGCACTTGTTCGCTACTCCATCTTGTATAATAATGTTTGTTTTTCTCTTAAATCCAGCTCGCGGGCGTGCATTAGCGTGGCGCGCGGCGTCCATCACGCAGACGCGGCCGTAGATTAAAGAATTACTCGGCGCCGCCCGTTGGCTATGGATCTCACTTTAAGTAGCCACATTAGGTGCAGCTTCCAAAACGCGGTAGTAACAGCAAAAACTTCTCATTGTGTCTGGTCTGTTAGCTTTGTCTGAGGGATGCGCATCGCTAATGCAGTCGTTAATTCTTTCATGCAAGTAATTTCTTTATTCTAATAAATAAATAAGTTATGCATCCTAAAAGTGTTTTATGTGTATGTCACGTGTCGTACGGCGGTCGCTTTGATATGTCTCATTCCATTCCGCGCGCTCGGTAAGTGAATACGCACATGAAATGATATCTTAATTACGCGCCGCGGCGGCACGCGACACTCCAGATCATGTCTATTTGGCGCGCGAAGAACGTCAACATTTAACTTTTCATTAGGTATATAATTCGCGATATTATTTTGAAGTTAGTGTACACAGTGTTTGCTTCAACAGCGGTACAGATAGGAATCCTCAAGATGAAGCATTTAACTATCAAGGATAAGTTGGATGGTATATAATATGTATTTAAACTTCACACGTTGATCTAGTGCTGAAAGTCGCAGTACACAGTAGTGGCGGAGCACACAACACGTATAAATAACATCAAGTTTCTCCAGTAAACCGTTTTATGTCGTCAGTGCAATAAAACTTAATGTTTTGATTCTCCGTAGGTCGCCTTCGCTACGACTGCGGCGTGACTGTGTGACCTACATACAAGTTGGAGGAGAGATCGCCGCAAAAACCGGATAACGACGACATAAGTCATCTAAAAGCCATACAAAAAAGTTTCCCGGATTATATTGGAGCCGGCTCCGGCATCAGACTACTTTTCCTTGAGAGCGGCGCGCGGCGGCGGCGGCGGCGCGCGGCGGCGCGGTGCGGTGCGGTGCGGTGCGGGCGGCACTATACCATTATATTTATCACATTCAGTGGCTTGATGAGTCGCTCTATGCTTTGGAGAGATTGCAGCGAATATGAGCTCTCAATTTTGTTGAATTAAATAACATCACGGTAGTATTAGGTATAGAAAGTACTCCTTACTTTCTATACCTAATACTACCGTGAAGGAGGAAGTTGTATGGCTTCAATTAGCATATTAATATTAGGTTTCGCATACTTCAAAGAAACGATATTTTTAATTAGCATCGTTGTTGATTTTTCCTACTAGATTGATTTAATTGTACATGACAGATAAATTCCATAAATCAAAATCAATCAAAACAATACGTATAACCCATTAGCCAATGTTCCAGTGTCGCAACATGCGCGTGTTCAGAACATTAGGTTTTGCGTGGCTTTCAAATGTCCCGGAATTAGCTCGCGCATTAGTGAAGCATTTCAACATCAAACGTTTCAAACATAATTATCACTACAACGCGAACATTTGGCATCGTTAATGCGACAATTAGGCACATGTGTAACCGGCGACTGCTTATGATGTGGCCAGTCCCGCGGCCGGCGGGAGCCGAGCGAGCGAGGTTAATAAGGTGAGTGAGCGAGCGCAATGAGCACTCGAAGCGGCGGCTAATCGTTGCGCGCGACGTTTATTCCGCCTGCGGGTGATTTACGCGTCGATTACGTTATACAACGTGTTTTAAACGCTCGTAACGCTGCGCACGCTAAAAATTGAATTTTATGTGTTTACCGGAGTGTTTTATGAGTTTACTCGGAGGAAATGTGCATTATTGTGCGGAGACAAACATTTTCCGCGTTTGAAATTGTTTTGTAAAGCCTATTTGTTAATGTAAGGTCTTTTGGTTTGTATTTTTTGATGGAGATGATCATCAACCTACCAATTACATTACAATAGTAATATCACTTTAGATAAATAAATTTTCAGCTCGCCAACATGCCCATCGAAACGCAAGTGTAGATACAGCATTAATAATAAGATGTGTTGGTAAAGATGAAATTAAATATTGTTTACACAAAAGTACCGGTCACACAGAAGTCCAACTTCGACACCACGTGACAAGGAGCTACATAGTACGAACAATAGCTATGATACCATCCACCGACGTCTGCTACGTCATACAAAACACTATCGTACCGGCCAACTATCGCAGATGACACGCGTCATATTATAACGATACACTTGTTCTATTTACGTGTGAAGTGACCACGTTTTTTAATTTTTAGAGGCCTTATTTAGTGTCTATAAAAGTGTAATCAGCAGGATAATTTCAGCAGGGAAATATATTTCTTATAGTAATATGTTAGGCTTTCGCGATCACTACACATTATAATAAAACAACTTTTAACCGGATTTAAACAAAAACCAATATATTAATCCGGTTAAAAGTCGTTTTATTATAAAATATATTCCTTAGTTCAACGATAGGTACATTATGTTGCTGTTCTTATTGTCATAGTATGTTGATGAACAACATAGTGTTAGAGTTTGAACCACCTGTAGCTCTCTGCCATGGCTATCGGGAACATCTTTCAGGTGTACCGGTTTACTTACAATGTTTTCGTTCATCGTTTGAATAAGTGATCATTAATTTATAATACGCACATGGCTACGAAATATTAGTGGTGCGTGCCTTGGGTTCGAACCATTGACTTGGCAGTCCCACGGTCATACCACTAGGCTATGATTTATGTTGCAGTTGATAATAGTATGTATGGATTTTTAAAACACGTGGCACAATGTATATTTTTGAATTGTTACAATAATATTGTCATTACTTGTTATCCCACACTGTATAGACCTTCTGTGTTAATGTGCACAGTGGCTATATAGGGGCTGTCACGTCGCCAATCAACCAGATTGCTCAATTATATCGCGAGGCCCACAACACTAATTGATATTCCTGTTGAGATTCCTCGCTGCAATAACTATATAACACATCTACGTATACAACTGTAGTACCTGTATCTCCAAGTACCATTGTGTTTGAATAGGCCCAGGCCCAATTTTCATCAAATTTGGCCTATTGATTGTGCTGCTCCAACATGCTAGTAGGCTGCGCTCGCTGTTGCGATGACCGGTTGTTGACGTCCAGCTGAATTCCGGACGCTGTTTGTCGGCTTGGCTTTTATATTGCGATCGCAACTCGACTTTTTAACCTATGTTACTGATGCTATGACGGATTCGAAGGACAATGAATAGGCCCAGGTTGAATAAAAGCAAGTGGACTGTATTATAAAAAGGTTTATTAGGTGGTTTAACAATTATGGCAACGTAAGTATTCAAAAGGTACTCGTATATCCGAGCGCGGTCGTGTCGGACGGTGTAATGCCGCGACGCTGCTGCGTTCCCTCTCTCCGCGCCGTGCCGCGTCGCTCGTTAACAACGCCGTAGTGTGTTCGTTGGATTTGGATGTGTGTGTTTGAACAGTGCTCTTTACTTCAGTAATGTAATTTTCTGAGAAATGAAACGAGCACCAGTTGCCAGTCGAGTATTGGCTTTATGTTGCGAACGAAATTACAAAATAATAAAACGTTCGAACAAATTGGAAGAGGAAGTGGACCAGCTAAACTGATTATTTGACAAATAACTTGCTATTGATGGCAGATTTTAAAGTGGAAATATTGTAACATTAATAAGTAGTTGTGAGCAATAGCGCACGCGTAGTCGGAGGCGGCACATATCCGGATGTTATGACCGGACCTCCACGCCCTTATTTATGTCTACAACTTATGACCCGCGCCTTGATTTATTACTTACATTTTTTCTAACGTATCAGCTGATAGCGAGTCCCCTGCAACCTCCCAAACATTACACACATTGACGACTACAAACGGCTTACCATCGATCCTGCGATAAAGAAACGTCACGCTTTTTTTACGAATTAATGGCGGCCATGTACTTACGGTTAAAATATAGCACGAACATAAACGGATTATTTGTGGAGTACTTTCCATTATACGATTAATAGGATTAAGAGTTCCAATCTTTTAGTTCAATTTATTAGCTCGTGGGCCTCGGGTCCGTATCGCCGATCGCGGCCCGGATTAGCGCGCAATCAACCGATATTGTAGCTGCGTAACATCATTAATAATATAGAAAATACATTCAGCAAAACTAACGTAGAGACTACATCTCGTCCATATTTCACCGAAACAGACAAAGCTTATCTCCAAAGAACATCTTAGAGTTGTCTTGTTGTACAAGTTGTGTAGTTTAAAACGTCGTCTCAATCCGAACAGAACTTTCAGCTACACGTATAAACATGCTGGTATTATTCAGCGGATGAAATACATGCGGCCGGCTGATCCGGCGAGTTGCGGTGAGAGCGGGCCGGGCGGGCCGCGCGCGCTCGCTCCGGCCCGGATTAGCGCCGCGCAATATATTGGGCACAAGTTAGCGCGTGCGATAACAATGTGTGTAGTCGCGATTGGCGTCACACCCCGCGGTCAATCTGCTGGCCGATGTCAATACGCGAGGCGGCACGCAAATACAAGACTTAATGTAATTCAAATATCGACGTTCGGTTTATTATTTCCGAGAATAAGACGTGTCTATTCACGCGCTTGTTTTGAATACCAATGTTAGCTTATGTTTATCTATTGTAGTTATTGGAGCGCAATTTTCGTTTAATATTTCTTGTTTATACAAATAGAATAAAAAGCTAAAAAAATATTATAGGTTGTTTGACAGTGCGTCATTTACGTTTGCGCGAAGCTGTATTATCATCAGATGAGACAAACTGAGCAATAATTCATAGCGGGAACAGCAATATAAGTTGTCAGTCACATTGAATATCATCTAAAAAGTATTGTATTATGCCAAATAAAAATACAACTGGCAGTCTACTAGTTGCTTGAGTTCTACAACAGGTAGAGCAGACCATATTCTTGCCGATAACCTATAAAAAAAAAACCAACTCCATAAAAATAAATCACATTCTTAAACTCATTTAATATCATAAACGTGTACGAAATATCAAATAAAGAGCAGTAAATTTCAGAGCGCGCTTGTTCGGAGCATTCGGCGTCGCGTCGCTCGCCACCTACAAATTGATATTAAAAGCCCGAATTAAAAGTAAATTGACTAACTGGAGCCCCGACGACTCCCGCTACTTGTCGACTTAATTTTCGAGTGAAATAAATTTAATTTCTAAAATGATTTGTTGAGTAACAAGTGGTTAAATTCGATCTTAACAGTTCAGTGTTCTGGAAAGTTTCATTTATCTCTGTGGTCTGATATATTGAAGCTTTGGGGGTTAGGTTTTACCTCGTAAACGAGGCTTTAGTTTCATGGCGGTTACCTTTCAATGACCATCACATATAAATGTCTGTGGGAGTGAAACGAACGACTACTAAATAAACGACTAAAAGGAAATGTTTTATACCCGTAATCTTAAACAAAGCAAGATGGAGGCGTTTCTTGTCTATTCAAGCCGTTTGGTGGTTGTTGTCCCAGAGTTCTGCGTACTATCTGTGTCCCAAGGTACTCGGAAGTACGCTAAAGTATAATGCCTGGAGTAGCTTAGTAGAAGTATCTAAGTCAGGATAGAAAATCGACTCCGTACAATAAGCAGAACACAGATACATTATACGAATTTGTCAAACGGAGAAACGTCTCATTGAAATTGTTTGGAAACAGTTTTATTTTGGCGTATCGTAGCGGAGTGATGACTATTAACCCAGGGACTTATCGACTTTGCTGATTATTACTCGCAATTCTTGTTTCGTTCTGAGAGAAACGTGCGTTCTTTTACCATATGCGTTTTTCGAGATTGACCGACTAGCTTTATTTATTTATTTAATATACACAATCGGAACGGCTTTCGCCAATTGGATTAAAAGAACTTGCAGGCTTTGTTGGAAAATGTATAGCGCACAGTTGTTATCTTCTTGTCACTCTTGCTGTGGCTGGTCCCATTTTGCTTTCGATATAGTTTCCTTAAGTTCACTTTAATATGGATTATGATTAAATAAATTAAATTGAAAAGTACACAGAGAGAATTTTAAGTATGTCACTTCATACTTAAAAAAAATCTTTGAACTATTGTTATTTTTTTTGCCTAATTGCCTCACTAGCCACATGTATAGTAAGTTATACTAGGGAAGGTATTATCTCTGCTTATACATAAAAATAAATTAAATTGAAGTGTCTGTTTGTAATTTCAAAATAACAGTTTTTTAATTACATATGAATGTATCTACTTATAGCAAAAAAAACAGATTGTTTTTGTCTGTCTGTTTATTCCGGTTATTCTTTGAAATGGCTGGACTGATTTTCACTTGCAGATAGCTGATATTACATTTTAAATCAATTTTTAAATGCATTAGTTCTTAGAGAAAATAATAAATTTTCAATAAATTAACACACTGAAGTGTGTCATTGGAACAGAACACCCATATTTGTATTTTTTCAGTACCTAGTTACTGAAGATAATGTTTATGTAACATTCCGCTGGGCGCCACCTCCCCCCCCCGGCTATGAGCCGCTTATTATCTTTATTTCTGTCCTGATATTACATTTAAATAGGCATAGTAACCGTGCTGTTGTCTCAAGGCCAGGCTGGGGACTAGCAGGGTAGTATACAGAGACGATGTATTGTATGTATTACATAGAACAATTCTCATAACATTACACCTGTATTCCCTGAGGGGGTAGGCAGAGGTATACGCCCATTAGTTGTACACCCTTATTTCACGAATGCTGCTATTAAGTCCAATGTAATAGGCAGTGAGCCCAATACCCATCAACCGGGCACAATTCCAAATTCCGCGCTGCTGCTGAAAATTTCCTAACGGAAAAACCGACACTTCACACTTTGCTCGACCTGGTAATCGAACCCAGGACCTCTCGTTCAGCAATCACCTTCGTGATCACCAGACCAACCAGTTTATAAATTAATAATATATAACTTATAATATTCTTATTATGACATACTTGATTGTTATATTTGTAATTTATATTTATTAGGTACATATAAACACAAGTGAAAAAAATAAAAACTTTTAACATTAGCACATGGATTGATTCCTTATTATATTTCGTTTGAACTTTCCAGTACTTGACATCTTCATCGACATAATATGTCGTAGCTACTATTGTCTACAGAGTGCCGCAACTAACAAAACGTTGTACTCATTGTAATCTCCGATCCGTTCCAAAGTGGGGCCCCTAGGAGGGCCCTAATAAGATTACAGATTTAATGCCGGTTATAAGGGTCGGCCCGATCTGTGACCCCCCGAGCACACCGAGATGGAAAAATGTAGCAGAGGTACTATTACCATAATTACGACGGTTAAATATTCAGTTCAGGTACAATGCAGAATATGCGAGGACCCCACGATACGGTACATTAATGAGTAGGTATTATGAACACAACTGTGAGACTGTCAGAGGTCACATTTTAAAACAGATAAAACTTTTATCTACTTATTACTGTTAAATTAATATTAAATTCTAGTTTTGATTTTTGGATAAAACAAGTTTAAGATAAATAAGATGATAATACTAGTAATATCTTAGGTTTGCGCGATCACTACACATTATAATAAAACAACTTTTAACCGGATTAATCGCGTGTATTATTGGTTTTTTGTTTTTCCTGACGTTTCGAACACTTTGCAGCGTTCGTGGTCGCAGGAGGACTAAGGTGTCAGGTGTTTATATATTTAATTTATAAATTTTATCAATTATATGTACGGTAGACTGAAATAATTTTAAATAAACTGTTGAAACACCTGACACCTTAGTCCTCCTGCGACCACGAACGCTGCAAAGTGTTCGAAACGTCAGGAAAAACAAAAAACCAATAATACACGCGATTAATCCGGTTAAAAGTTGTTTTATTATGATAATACTAATTAGACTGAAGTTTTTTTTTTTTTAAGGGTAAGCCGGCTACTGAGCAGACGGCTCGCCTGATGGTAAGCGATTACCGCCGCCCATGGACAACTGCAACACCAGAGGAGTCCCGAGTGCGTTGCCGGCCTTTTAAAGGGTTGGGGCCTCCGATACCCTCACTCACTCGGCGAAACACAACGCAAGCGAAGAAGTGAAGTTGCGACTTATTTGCTGTTCGTATTTGTAAACTCAAGTGGCGTTGGCAAGATGTGGTGATGGTAGGTGAAGTAGATCCCTGACCTAACAGCGGTCGAGAGTGGGCACACGGAGTGTTGGAAGACCAATGACAAGATGGGTCAACGTTATACACAAGGCCTTTGGGAAGACCTGGACAACAGTGGCCCAAAACAGGGAAGAACGGCGTAAAATGGAGAAGGCTTATGCCCTGCAGTGGGTGATTAAAAGCTGCGAATGATGATGATGATGATGCTCGGAGTTACTGGTCTAAATTAAAGTATTATTAAGTATTGTTTGTGTTGTTGACACAATAGTATTTAGAGAATAACATTGGGAGTAAAAACGTTGTATGTATCTTAAAAACGACTAGTGTTGCTATGACTTATGGACTGATAGCATAAAACACAGTGCATGCGTGCAGGTATCGTAAGTATCCGGCCGCGGCCCGCGGCATGTGGACGCCGCGGCCGATGCAACGCGCGACGTTCGCCACCCGCGCTACATTCCACGCGAGGCGACAATCGCATAGCGAGCGATTCTCTTTACGTCATCATAAATTAAATGTATGAAAGAAAATATTAATATTTTCTGCCACTGTCTTTGAACCATTAAGATTTTTTTATAATATTTGCTTGCAGACGTGAGAATAATTGCGTAACAATTATTAGTCAAATCTGTTGTCACACATTTCAAAAGATTTACATTTCCCCTATTTTATGTCCGAATAAATATAGCTGAAAAACAGATTTCATTAATGTATTGTTTTAGTTATAAATACAAATTATACTTGTGCAGTGGGTGTTCCAAATGGTCCTCGTTACAGTCCGCTGTAGAGCAACAGAAATAAAAAATATAGCCGCGCCTCGCCGCGCCAACCTTTGAAGTTTATTACCATTTTCAATTGATTAATTTCATGGAACTTTTGTATGGGGCGAGCCAAGGAAAAATATGAATTTCCCCCGTGATTCAGACAGAGTAGATTTATGTATTTGTGAGTGTAAAGGGGGGACAGTCTTGTTACTGGTGTTAGCCGAAGTTGGAAGTGCGAGCTTATCTCAGCGGGACAGAGTTATGCCGGCGGCAACAAGGACTTCTACGTGAGCTAAAAGGCCTGAATTAATCCTTTATATAGTAATATCGTAAAATCCTTTATATTTGATAGGACTGGAGGAGGAAATTCTACTTTTTAACAAGGATAATGTGACTTACGCCTGCGGTTATTTCAAAGCGTGGGTTGTGTATCTTTTTTTATAAAAACATTTAATATAAATGTCAAGCTACATTATACACAAACATAACATAGTATCATACCTATATTCCCCGAAGGGGTGGGCAGAGGTATACACAGTTGTACGTACACCCTCATTTCACCAATGCTGTTATTAAGTCCTATGTAGTAGGTGGTGAGCCTATTGCCAACTACCGGTCACATTACCAAGTCCGGACTGCTGAGAATTTCTAATAAAAAAAGTTGAAAAACCTAATTAACACTTTGCCTGACCTGGGAATCGAACCTGGACTACTAGATCAACGAGACAGTTGTAGCTATGCTAGATTATAGAAATTGTATCTGCATTATTAAAAATTAAAAACAGCTACCATATTGTTGGTAGACTTAAGACTTAAATAACGTACGCCATTGTGCCACAGCTGGCGAGTGGTAATCAAGAGGATCGAAGGAAATGAGAAGGTGGAACATCATAAATCATAGATCGAGAGTAGAATGCTAAGAGGTGAGGTAACGCGGCGGCGGCGCGGCTCCGACACGATAATGTATAATCGTCGACTTCATTCTAATACGGTAAAGTCAAAATTGACATCTACCTATTCAAGATGCGAAAAGAAGTTATTATTTCATAAAGTTCTTATGAAACTTTAAATTAATGTTCTAACGAAAATATTATTCTGAACATCCACTTTGGTATTTTTTATTTTTCAAAGCTGGTGAGCTTTGAAAAATTGTCTTAAAGAGAAAAACAGGTACCACCGTCGTTACAAGAAATATAAAAACCCGCGCGATTACGATTCCTTCTCATTGTTGCGTAATAGATGTAAGTTGCTTACAAAAAAATGTTATCGGACGTTTGTAGCAACCATAGAGGATGCCTTGTCTGATAATATTAAATCTTTTTGGAGATTTGTTAATAGTAAAAAGGGCTCTCAGGGGTGACCTCAAACTATGAAATTAGATGAAGTGGTCACATCTGAGAGTCAGATGATTAGCGAGCTATTTTCGGACTTTTTTAGCTCAGTATTTGAGGACTCCTCTGTGACTTCCTATAGCGGTACGGAGTGCGCCAGTATTGAATGTAACTCTTCTTTATCAACGGTTTATATTGAGCGAAAGGATATATTACGTGCATTGAAACAATTGGATCGCAATAAAGGCGCTGGGCCGGACGGAATACCCTCCCTATTTCTGATCCAGTGTGCTGATGAGTTGTCTTTGCCACTTCAATATCTATTTAATCGATCCCTGCAATTGGGAACTTTCCCGAGGGTCTGGAAAACCGCCCATGTTGTACCAATTTACAAAGTTGGTGACAGATCTGATTGTACCAATTACAGAACAATAAGCATACTATCCTGTATGGCAAAAGTTTTTGAAGCTGCCTTATATCAGCATATCTACAATCATGTTAAACCTTACCTATCTCAGTACCAACATGGTTTTGTGCGAGGCAAATCTACACTTACAAACTTACTTGAATATAAGAATTATCTTTGTTCTGCTTTTGCGAGGGGTGGCCAGGTTGACTCTGTGTATACAGACTTCCGGAAGGCGTTCGATAAAGTAAACCATGACCTGCTTCTCCTGAAACTGTCGGCTTACGGCATTCACGGTTGTTTGCTCCGCTGGATCCAGTCGTACGTGAGGAACAGAAGTCAACTTGTCTCTGTGAGAGGTTACTTATCAGTACCCATATTCACCACGTCAGGTATACCTCAGGGTTCGCATTTGGGACCATTGTTCTTCTTAATCTTCATAAATGACCTCGTAAAAGAGTTAAAATGTCCTTGTCTGTTGTATGCCGATGATTTAAAAGTATTTACGTCCATAAAAAATACCGCTGATTGTGAATCCCTTCAAAGCGATCTTCACGCTATCTCGAGTTGGTGTCATCTTAATCGTATGTACTTAAACATAAATAAATGCTTTGTAATAACTTTCACTAAGAAACGTATTAGGACCACCTACAACTATAAGCTCGAAGATCATGAACTTGAACGTAAATGCGTGGCCAGGGATCTCGGTGTAATTTTTGACGACCAACTATCTTTTCGCAATCATTATACTGAAATTACTAAAAGAGCATTAAAACTTCTCGGTTTTGTAGCAAGGTCTACCAAAGGCTTTAAAAAACCGCAAAGCTTTGTATACTTATATAAGAGCCTAGTAAGAAATGTATTGGAGTACTGTTCAATAATATGGTCACCTTGCTATGCAACGCACTCTGATAGGGTCGAGAGTATTCAAAGAAAGTGTGTTAAGTGGATTTCGTATAGACATGGCCTTGCTAGAACGCTTCAAACTTATCCTGAACGTCTTACTAAGTTTAAGTTGGTACCCCTGCATGTGCGTCGAAAGCAGCAGGATTTAATAAATCTACATAAGATTCTGCACTCTACAATTGATTCTTCCACTTTGCTATCCCTAATTAATATTAATACTAGACATAACACTCGGAAGCCAAATACATTTTCACTCCCGGTACTCAAAAATAACACCTCCTATTACAATCCTATCATTAGAATGTGTCGCCTTTATAATGAAGTGTCGCGTGACGATAATATTACGATTGATATATTCGATTCCCGTGCCGCAGTCTTTAGAAGAAATGTTGCTACCCTATTTACCTAACTAACAACTAACAGCAGTATTCCTGTTACTACTTACTACTTAAAATTGATTATCTTCTTGTTTTTATATAGTTTTATCCATCAAACATTGTTGTAGTATTTTTTGTTATTTATTCTTGAACTAATTTTGAACTTCTGCATTCTGTATGTTGAACTTGATTTTTTGTATTTTCTTCCATAGTAATTACGTTGCTTATCATGTTGTGCGATTACGTTAGAGTATCAATCTGTATAAAACCCATAATTTTGTACCCACTTACTTCATGTGATTGTTACTTGTTGTAATTGCCTTATGAAATAAATAAATAAATAAAATTATTAATTGAATTTGCTTTTAACTTTATAATTTCTATCTAATATTAATATTAGATAACATTCTCTACTGATTTTTTTTTGTCAACCCTTAACACATATTCTTGCAAATAAACGTTGATTTGATTTAAATCGCAAAAAATGGTTGGTTGGCCAAATTTGTGACTTACGCCTCATTAGAATTAGGTCGACGTTATGTAGATCGCTCGGCTCTCTGTTAGTTCAACACAGATATAATAGTGAGATACTGATTGAAATAATTTTGTAGTGCAGTGTTGTGCAATAATTATACTGACGGAGCCTTTTAAATGATAAACATATTAATTGATTTCAAAATTTTTAATTAGCTGACCCGACTTACGTCATTCTGTCAAAAGCTATTGGAATGTAGCTAAGAACAGTGTCGATGTTATAAAGAAAAGTGTAGTGTTTCCGTGCAATTTTCATATATTTTTTTCATAAGAACTTTCCTCGGACCTCAAGGAATATTTGAAAAAATAAATAAGCCGAATTGGTCCAGCCGTTTTAGAGTTTTGCACTTAGCAACACATTTATTATATATCTTTCATTTTTCGGGATCCGTATCTCAAAAAGAAAAAAAGGAACCCTTATAGGATCACTTTGTTAGGATCACGTCACCATAAGACATATTAAAATGTGGACGAAGAATTTGCGGTGGCGAGCAGAGGGCGAGATGGATCGAGTGGTCAGAGCGCCTGGAGTATTTATCCGGGGGGCGCAGGTTCGATTCCTGTTCGCGATCGTATTCTTTTCCACAAAAAATGTATAACTTTAAGGTTCGCTAAGCATGCGTTAATGCTTTTCAAAGATTTATCTGTATACATTTGTAATGAAATCATATATATATAAAGTTTTTATTTATATAGGTAGAAAGTTTTTTGGTCACCCTAATAATACTTAAACGAAATTAAATGATCGATATAAAAGGCACTTTTTGCCCATCTGCGTACTATGAGCCCAGTAGTCGCGCCCACACCACCGTGGAGCACACTCGATATAAAATTGAGCTCGCCGCGATCGCACTCCACCGGCGACAGAAAATAAATTGCTTATTATTGCACTGAATCTTAACGCCACAATATTGGACGTGTAAAAGTGCTCTGTAATAACCTTTGTCCCTGTAGCGACCCCCTGCCCCCATGACCCCCATGACCCCCGTGGGGCCCCGGGGCCCAGCGATCCCCGACTCCTCTTAATATCGAACTGGATGGGATTCAATTAACACGATTGGATTTAACGAACGGTTTCAGATCGGTGACGTCACTACGTGGGGGTCCGATGTGTGACCACTGTTGAGCGCTCGCGGCTGCGGTTTCATGGATTGTTTTTGATCGTTGGATGTTGAGGTTATGAGATTAAAAGTTAAAGATACACACACGAACATAATGTATTAATGTTTTTTTAGGATATCGGAACTCGCCGCTTTACGGATCAACGATTATTGTTTTTGAAGAGGAAAACATTTACTTACATTTTAACGTTTTGACTTTATCATGAATATGTATATTATGGATTATGTAAGGTTTTATTATTATAGAATTTGGAAAATTGTTAGATCATTATAATATTTACACTCAACACAGCAAAACCAAACTTAAAATTCTCACAATAAATTAATTAACACAACTCATTAGGCTACGGGTCAACATTTTCCAGCAGTTCACAACAAACGGTTAGTATTCACGACACACAGCAAATCATTAGGTTCACAGCAATCAACCAGGAACACGTACCTACTTAGTCCAACCAGTTAGTATGAACCGTCAACACGACCTGGAGCATCACTTTACTGAAAACATACCCTCGAGTGTAACCTACACTTTAAATTCAAAAGTATTTTATTTACGATCGTATACAAAGTAGAAGAAAGCGAATTATAAAAGATAAATAAAGGACCCTTGTCACAATACGACCAAACAATTCTATTTCAGGACCCTTCGGCATTGTTGAATGTCGTTGAACCTAAAGATGCGATATCTTTTGGCAACATTATAAAATATCGACATCTGAGCCGCGCCCGAAAGGATTAATCCTGAACTTAACAGAATATTTAGACACAAAGGAGAGCGTCTAAATGTTAAATTATTAATTTAAGTCAGACAGACGATGCCGATTCAACAAATTGTAGACGAACACGTTTAAGTTTCTAAAATACTGCCCCAAAAATAAATAATAACATATCATTCGGAATGTGTCTCGTTCTCAGTAAAGTAATACGGGTGTGCACTGAGAGCTCGCGGAAATAAATCAGATGGACGTTTTATAGCGTCCGTTGTTTTTCTGTCGCTAATGAAGACAAACAACGCATTCACGGTTAGTGGGCTGCACGCAAACACACAGCGCTAGAGCGCAGCACAGACCTGCGTCCGAGAACATCCGCTGGTACATCTCGTCGCAATCTGCCGAACACAACAATACGCGTTAATAAGTTCCTTAATTAAAGTAAATACTCGGCTATATCAGTAATTGATTTCCGTTGAGTCAACTTCCAAGCGAACAGTTTGTTGATTACTGTTTTCAATCTGTACTTTGTTATATTAATTTATCTTTAGTTATCTGTATTGACTTAGCGATGAAAGCGAAACGTAGCAGTGCGTAAATTATAACTTTGTCCCTATCGTGAATTTGTTTGTGAGTCGACTCGTCAAAATTGTCAAATCAAGCAGCTTTGTTATTGTATCTGGGAATGCTTTGACGAAAAGTCTCTGTTTCATTAAATAAACAGTAATTAGATTTGTATATACCAAGTCAAATATCTTTATTACAGGTATAAAAAATAAAATAATACAGAATTAATGTCGCAAACCCTTGTAAAGAATATCAATCCGAAAACTGCTAGTCTATAACTATGTTCTCGCGTATATTTGCAAGCTAGTACAGTTGGCAAGTGGCCAGGTCAGTGTGTAGTGGAGCGGGCGCTACGCGAACTGACCGGGCGCTGCGCGGACCGGCCGGCCTAAGTGACCGACAGCCGACGCGCTCGTCTGAAAGGGTTTACGCCTTTTGTTGCTTTAAAATGTATCCCTACTGCTTTTAGGACGTAACTGCGGAGGGCAATTTGCACAGATACGAAATATATTTCTACGCAATAAGTATTGTCTAATGTGAATTTGAAGTTAAAGTTTAAATAATATTTGCTGACTTTGATACGACTTTTTCTGTTTTTAATAAACAAGTATATAAGTAAAGTACTTTATGTGCAATTTGTATATTTACATACATACATACACTCACGTCTTTCTCCCATCGGGGTAGGCAGAAACTACAGAACGCCACCTACTACGATCCTTACATATGCCTGACCTCATTAGTGATATCCTCCAAAAAGGTAAGGTGCGTAGTACTCGCTACTGCCGCGCATGTATGACCAGATGTATGAACGTGGACGAAGCAGAAGGCATATTTACATAATTCTATATTGACATAAAGTAACAAAAAACCTGATAATACTTAACATAAATATCGCGAGATAAGATCATCAAAACATGCTTAAAGGTTTAGGATTAAACAGAATGCTTTAAAAATAACGTTGAAACTATACGTTGCTTGATGCTTCACAGGGCGGGCCTCAGATATTATAGGTATATTAATAATACACGATCATAAATACTGACGGGATATGGAGTAAAAGTAATTTGCCGGTGATTACGAACGGCTCTAAGGGAGTTCCAAGGGGATAACGCAACGAGACGATTAATGTTATTAAGATTCTTGGAAATCAAATACTGATTCTAAATAACGAGAAATAGCAAAAGTATATCCACGTGTAAGGGCGTTTTTGGGAGATTAAATACATTAAACGTCAGATAGTATTTAGACGATAACGAACGTTTAGCGTAGTTTGTTGCTGAGTCGCGAGGCCATACAGTATCCCGCTTTTATCTCCGGATTTACAACAAATTGGTGTTTTGGGCGCGCGAGCTACCCGATTAATTCAAAGCACGCCCATTCGCTCCAATAAATATGTTAAAATGTTCCGTGACAATGGCTCGGTGCCGATTTCGCATCGCATTTTCGAGTCGCCGCCGTTTGTTGAAATTGTTCGCGCCCCTCTAGCCCCGCTCCCCTCCCCCCGCGCGCCCGTCGTCGATGACGCGCAACAAACCTGAGCTGGAATGCAATGCAAACACTAGCCGTGTGACTAATCCGACGGATCCGACGTTACACAAGACGACGATAAAGCATTCACGTCGGAGCTCGAGATGCACCGCGCGCCGTGGTGCTGTGACCAACCAGAGGTATAATAATTCTATGTAAATCTGGGATAGTAAAGCGAGCGAACTGAAGTGTGCTCAGAATATACTCAAGCACGGCTTTATGTTAAGGTCCTTAACTTCGTGATCTTAAAACTAATTAAAGATTATTTCAGCATAACGATACACAACAAATAAATATTGCAGCGTGTTCTTTTTTATGATCATAACTCACTGCTTGTAAAAACATAATTACAATGATAATAGTTGTTATTCCCACTCATTACTAGAACTTAGGCAATCAACTCACCGACAACATGCAACGTGACGAAGAAGGACCTGACGGGCTGCGTGGACACCTGGCACTCGTAGACGCCTGCGTCGCGCTGCTGCGCCCACTTGATGTGCAGCGTCCAGTCGTCCGTCTGCGGCGAGTGCGTGGCCTGGAAGCGCTGGTCCGACGTGTACGTGTAGCCGCCCACCGTCAGGATGTGCAGGTCGCGGTGCCGGATCCATGATACCTGCACACAACGAGAAGGAGCATTTCAGAAGCGAGTTTTGGAGCGTGTTGTTTGAGCATCGACTGGTGGTAAAACATATCATTGGCATTCATTTTATTGAAACAATATATTGGCACGACATTGTGGCGTAGCGTCATTAAACGTCACGTCATAATAAGCTAGAGTGGCTTTTCCGAGGCACAATATAAACACGACTATCAGAGTAGGTGGAGGAAAGACTGGATAAAAATGAAAAAATAATATTAATAATAGCTGGATAAAATCTTTCCACAAAAATTAGGATAGGTATTAGAGCAGTAATAATTTAAGAGAATCTATTTGAAGAGCTGAGATATTGTTACGATTTCATTAAGAAGTGTCGGCACCAATACTGTAGGTAGGTATATTTTATAACATTCATCAAAGCTTACAAAGTCGTTCAACAACGTGGCGGCATTTATCACGCAAACGTCGAGAAACCGAGCCCGATCACTCAGCAAGGCGTTATTGAATGTGAGCTCAAAGGGGCCCTGCGGTGCCGGGGCCCATAGGGGCCCAGCGGGGGCCACGGGGGCCCGTTTGAAGTATTTTTTGGCATTAATATTCGACGGTGGTTGTTTTAGGCGCGGCCGCCATTGGCATGCAAATCAGCCGTCTCTATGAAAATTGCGAACGGCTCTTTATTACTCATTCCTTTTATTTACTGTTGGCATGTAGAGCTCCCGGTTTCGGCTCTTTAATTATCTCGGGTGCGTTAAAACTCCACGTTTTTTTACTTAATTTACCCGTTGGAATTCCTAGTACATTTTTAAAGGGCCCGTCTGATTATGCGCGCCTTTTTTCTTATTTGCCTGTCTGAGTAAACCGGCTTATCTCGACATTGAGAGCTTTAGAAATACCCAATGAGGTCGCGTTCTATTGTATTTATGAACTGTGCTGATCGTTGTAAATTTAGTGTTTATATAGAGTGGTTCATTGAGTATGGACACATCTGATATTATTGGTGATAGGGAAATATGTTTTAAGGAATCTGTTAAAGATTTTTAAGAAAAAAAAAGATACTGTGGTGTGAAGTCACGTATATTGTACATCAGCATGTCAGTACATAGTTTAAGTTAAGGTACATAAGCTGTTTTCGTAGTCTTAGTATTAGCACATAGTCACGTACTATCTATGTATATATATGCCACCAAATAAAGGAGAAGGAAGTTCAGTTCTGCAGTTGATTCTCGGAGTAATACACTGTTGTTTACTTAACCCCTCCTCACATCGCAACACCAAGAACAGATTTTAAGAAGTCTTTCCTGAGTAAAGACATTATATGTTAAATAAATAGTAAATCACCTTGTATAGCCCCACTATAAGTGAAAATCATAATGTCTGTTAGTGATTACAAATCTTACAATATGAATTCACACAGAATTTAATACCAAAGTAAAAGTATAAAACTAAACGTGCTCGCCAGAGATTGGTTGACATTAGCCCAATATCAACAAATATTTTTCTTCAAAATATTTTGTAAGTTCAGTAAACACAAACAAAGCACTGTTGCAAAGAAGTCAGATTACATTACAAAGTTTGAGTCGCGTCATGTCGTAGTACAAATATAAAGTAATCTACACAAGTCTATCGCCATCTTAGTTTACCAAGTATTTCTAGTGGATTGCCTGGTGGCCCGGCGCGCCCCGGCGGCCCGGCGGCCCGGCGGCCCGGTGCTGATAGACACTTTTATACGCCCACCGCCATTCTTTTATGTGCGTTAGTATATTTTTCTACTGAAAAGTTGAATACATGGCGTGACGTCATCATGTTTACGAATAGAGTTAGTTTTTACGTCTAGATTATAGAGCAGGATTATTTAGTTGTGGAAATATTTTGGATAATAAATCAGTCATATTTTTGTACCGTGTAATTTGGAGTTTGCCCTTTTATAGTCCTACAAATTTAATACATAACTAGCTGTGGCCCGCGGTTTCACCCACCCCGTTAAAACCTTTTCCGTACGATTTAAAAAATACATCTTATGTAAAATTCTTGCCCTGACAACGACGAACACAACAAAAAAAGAATTATCCAATTTGGTGCAGTCGTTCTCCCGATATTGTGTGACCAAGGGTAATAGGGATTAATTTATATATAGATTATGTAACGATCTATCTAAGATCAAGCAAGACAAAGGCCCCTTCTTTCACTCCTCTCGGTCTAAAGCGGCCAATCTTTCCTATTCATAATTATCTTTATTTTCTTACAAAATATGAAATCGACTTGTTTTGACTTTAAGGTCGTAACGGTCAATTTTTTTTTAATTGTTGTAGCGTAACCTGAGGAAGGTGACGTCATACTTGTCAGTTAGATTTGATTACACTAGTGGTACGGGTAGGGCGGTAGGGTAATCAGAATAAGTCAGAGACACATTTTTTCATTCAATCGAACTCTGCAACAAAAGCAAAAGCTGTTCAACAGCTTTTGTTTCCAAAAGTCCTCATATTATTTCCTTTTGAAAAGAATGTCGTAGTTAAGGTCTAGAAAATTGTTGTTTTTCTGTCGACGTCGGATGTCGATTAATTCTCGAGTCGTATAATAAACGTTGTAAGTACAATACCTATTAGTCACAAGCTTGTTTTGTAATCTCGTGCTTCGAATATTTCGGAGGCTTTGTTTACACTTTGTTTAATGAAAAGCATTTTATTATTGTATTTATTTTTCATTGTAATTTGTTCTTTCGTTGATATTGTTTTTCTTTTGTAAACTCTCGCAATGTTAAAATTTAATTTAGTAGGTATTAACGCACTAGGCATTTATACTATAGGCTCTTTGGGGATAGTCTATAAAAGTTTGACGTTTAAAGACCATAGCTCAATTTGAACAAAAAACTCATTCGTCATTTCATTAGTATTCGTTTTCGAAAATGTAATAATACGTATCTGGTCACTATCAGACGCATACAATTCAAAAACAAATTACAATATGCCATTTTTAACTCTATCATATCTGAACCATTTTAATTTTAATATTTAAAATATGTACAATTTGCATCAACCGATCGGATCGACCGCAGTCGTGCGAGCCTGACCGCGCCGACATTGATCAACAACAGGTGTACACAACTGTACCACTAAATTGAACACAATATTATAAAGGATTAGCATTCCAATTTGAATACGTTGCGTGTCCCCGATAAGGCCTCGAGTGATCTGTTACAGTGTCGTGCAGTCTGCTAAGTTTGTAAGTAATCAAACTTGTCAGACATGGCACGTGGCGCCGCCTGGCGGCTGCCCGGGGAGTCTGCGGTTAGGTAACCTGTGGCCTGCTAGTTAGTAGACTAATGTTTCAAGTGTACTGATAAGTGGAGTGCGTGAGATTAGTACGAAATATGTACGACATTGCGAGGTGTTTAATGGAAATTTCAGTGTAATTGGTTGAAGTATACGTAACTAAGTCATAATTATCTGAAGGTATAATTTAACACACTTTAATTGACCTGTAAATTTTACCAATAATTTGCGCTTGAGTAAAAATACCACAACCATCTCACGGCTCATCTCAGGGTCAATTTAGTGACATACAAAGTTCTATTTTTTATTATGGTCGTACTTTTGTTTTCTTAGAATTATTTCTTCTTAGTCGATCAGCTGCAGAATGGATACGTTCATTAAATAGCAGTTGAATGCTGCGATGTGTCTCCATTTAGTTTTATTTCTGGAATTGTTAGAACATTCAGCCATGATGGACTGAGCTATGTTCTTGATGAGGTTCGACCAGCGCGTTGGAATGCTACTATTTTCAGTGAAATAATTTAATAATACATACTATATTCGTGTATACAGGTCTAACGTTCAACTCAAATACCGGCGCTGCAAAAAATGTATCGTGACTATTTTCAGAACGGTTACGACGCTAAAGATAAAATTCCTTTCATCTACGCCCGCACTCCGAGCAAAATACCTTGACAATTTCCGCCATTAATTAATTAATTTGTCAACATTAATGAATAAACAATACGCCTTCAGTTTCCATGTTTAACGGAATCCATTATTTTACCATCATTAGCCGAAAGTTTTATTTTGAAACTGCGTAAAGTGGGATACTGTTAGCCTGGGTGGGCAAACCTGGCTAATTACACTGATGATTCTTTTTGTGTGTCTGTATTTATAGCAGGCTGAATATGATCTGTGGTATGTGCTGAAAGGTTCGCGTAATTGCGACGTAGTGTCAATGGACTTTAGGTTGTCAGGTTGAATACGAATATAAAGTTGAATCTGGTCGAAAATAAAATATGAACAAGAACAATGTCACCTCAACAAAGAGCCGCTGTATGTGATTAATTGGACGATATTTATCAAGATGAGTGTACCGATTTATATCTCGATACGTTTGTGTACCATTTATGTCACATAGTGTAGTGTGGCACGATACATCATTATGAACAATTGTACTGTGTGTCGTTCTGTACTCGATAATAAAAGAATTATTACTTATTTTTTATACAAATATTGCTTTAAACTTGTTAGCAAAAAAGAAAATTAATGTAATAAAAGTCATCCTGCCACCACGAACGCTGCAAAGTGTTAAAAATGTCAGGAAAAACACAAAAACCGATAATACACGTGATTAATCCGGTTAAAAGTTGCTACTATTAGTTGTAATAATTATAGAAGTTCTCATATAACAGGTTTTTAGATTTGTGCTTGTACTACTAGTTGAAGAAAAGACTTAGGTTTTCTGTACAGAGGGGTTTCTCTTGAAGTTAATACCAATTCCAATATTAAATCAGTGTAATAAAAAAATTATAATGTTAAAATAAATTTACCTACATCAGAGTAATCTTAATTTTAAAGCATTTCGATTTATTAGTATCCCGATTCTTAAATATTTTTTAAGAAATTCTTGCATTTAAATGTATGAACTGACATATATCCAATGACAATCGAGAGGTTTTATTTTCAAGAGTAAGCCCACAGATATTTTGGTAACAATAAGTATTAAAAAGATCTCGTTAGGTACTTAGAACTTTTCCCTTAAATATGACATTAACATTAAACCAATTCTGTGGTAAAACTACACTATTACACAGTAAATTTCTGCAGAAAAGAGTTTGAGGACACGGTTCCTGCTTCCTATATTGAAATACTATCGACATGTTAAGTCTTCTGTCACAGAATAAAACATGTTTGATATCGAGCAGCCCCCAATATCTGTACGAATCGTTTCGCGTACTATCTATTAATATATTCCTAGCTTTGAAGTCTTTGTGCACCCAATAGCATGTCTCAAGACACAGAGAACGTACTTGAGTGGAACTTACGAACAGAAATGCGTGGATTTATTTTGAGAAAGTACGAGAATCATATTATTAGATTACGTGCCTTCGAGAATACACAGAACTAAGTTGGGGTATGTAGGTAGTGTGTGGTATGTTGTATAAAATGGGTTAACATTGTACTGCTTACGTCTAACATGATAGATGGGGCCATGTGTTGTTGAAGGAACGTGGACGGTGGAGGTATTATATTACACTTATCCGCGACACAGTCCAGCTGACACGGCAGACTTACGCCTCTTTGTGCCTAAACTCCTAAAACATTATTAAAGTTAGACATTTTTGTCGACATCTAGACCCTCTCCATCCGCTAGTATATGAAATAATAAAATAAAATTCGAGCACCAATTCCTCTTGCCCGGCTGGCAATTTTTGCTATTTTCTCCGTGACGCGATTATTGTGAGCGATGTGTTTACCTAGCACTTACACGAATAAAATGGTTATATTTAAATGCCAATATTATATATTTACATAAAACGTTTTTTTTAAATACGAATGTAAGACTGTTGTGATATAACTACACAGTAACGTACTGTCGTCTACTGCCTCGTTGTGTCGTCTAGTGGTCCCAAGCGCGACTGCGGTTCGGTTCCCGTGTCACTTAATAACAGCATTGGTGAAGTGTGTTCACTACGCATGCGTTAATGCTTTTGAAAGATTTATCTGTATTAAATTATCGTATAAAGACTTAGTTACAAAGTTATTACTTAATATATCAGTTTGGTAACTGGGCCCTATGTTATGAAATAAGCACAAATTGGAACGGATGGATGTTGTGTGGACGGGAGGGTTGGGTGGGGGCACGCTGCTGGTCTGGTACTGATATCCAAGGGTAGCAAAAGGGTGAGTTGTTAAAGTAAGCGTGTCCTGTTCTGCGAAGTTGGGAGTCCAGGGCCGGCGGCCGGCGCGGTGGCGGCCCGTGTTGGGACCGGACTGGTGGGGCCGGGAAAGCGGCGAATGTAGATGTGACCGAGTTTTTATTTATTTAATTGATTTGCTCTGGACTCTAGTCTAGGTCAGAGGTGACAGAGACAAAGTCGACGATGGAGTGAGCTTACCCAGAAGGAGCCTGTTCGCTCTAACTTTGAAGAGATTAGGGTTGAATGCGCTCGGAAACACGGACGCAGGTAGAATAAAAATTGTTTAACAACTATTCGTTGTAATATTTTCTGGCACTAAAAAGTTATACATTATATGTTATGTTGTATTTAGTAATGTTATCATATATAAATTAACTGAACTTTATGACATACAGCGATCTGTTAAAACTTTTATTATATTATTCACTATATTTGTGTAATAACTTTTGTGAGGCATATTCATATTAATTATTGTTCACCGGTTACTACTCACGTGCATTTTTCGGGTTTGCCCGACTAGTTTCGAACTCGAACGGAGCCCTGTGATGAGCTGCGCCCAGGGCAATGTCGCGAGTCAGACTGTTGTTGTGTGTTTCAACAACACCACGTGACACTTTGATAAATTTCGTTAATTTTAATTTAAGAAGAAGATATACGTGTATTTTTGCATGTCTACTTCATTAACTCTGATTCCCTTTTTAAAAAAGCCCGCTTTATCAAATCTACTTAAAAAGTAATGCTAATACAATTTTAATAAGCAGAATCGCATTTTTCGTGGCCTCACATCTGAATTCCCTACGCAATACTTCGAAGATTTCCAGTGGACCCTTGATTTTAATTTCGCGTCGAAAGGACACGCAGTTTTATTCAAATTCATTCGTCCTCCGAGACAGATGGAGTGTAGGTGTTGCCGGCGACTGTGACGCGACACAGAGTATGTGCAGAAGGCACACTTCACAAATAACAATATGTTATTGAAAAAATGTTTCAGGCGTTACATTGCGGAACTCCATTAAAATGGATGAAAAAACATACAATTACTTCTACAATATCGAGGGTAGTCATGCGATTACCTGTTCACCACCGGCGCACCCGCACATACCGCAAGTACCACCATTTACGCTACACGTGTTTCGCCTGGTGGTGAACACTGTACGGTCTAAGAGTTCCTGATGATGTCTTGTGCGAGGACGAAACTGGTGTAGAGTAGTTGATGGTCGTTACAAATATTTGCATGACTACTCTCAATATTGTGCAAATAAATACAATATCTAGTATTGTATTTATTTGCATCTAACAATATGATAAAAAATCTTGTGTATATTTTCACTAGTATTTTGATTTTAAATTACACGTTCCTCCTTTAACATCTGTAATTTATTCTGCATCGTGGTTGTGTTTATCTCTCAGACCTGGAACAACTGTCGGAGATAATACAATTATCCGGGAGTTATTTATCCGGGAGGTGCAGGTTCGAATCCTGTTCGCGACCGTATTCTTTTTCCATTTAATATTGTAACTTTATAATACAATTATTTGATCTTTGCGGTAACTGAACCCGCGACATACGGTGAAGAAGCCCATTACGCTGCCACTGAGCCTATAGTGTTGTTAAAACATATATGATTATATATATTAAATAATTGTTTTAAATGATTGTTATACACGTTAAGGCCATGGAATGCCTATATTAATTATTATTTTCTACGGTACGTCAAGGGTCGCGGGTTCGAGTTCGAGAAATGAGTAAATGATTATTATTGCAAGTTAGTAGTGAGTAGTTTGTTTGAAGTGTTCGTTGTTAGGAGTGGTTCTTCTGCTCCCCTATGTTGCTTGTAAGTGGAGGGTTTCGTTGAGCTGCGGGTATCGTGGCGCGGCTTTCACCGGAGAGATCGGCTTACAGTCTCCGATAGATACGTTTGCTAGTATTCTGAAGATTTTCTACAACTGCTACGTATTTTGTATTAGGTATTATCCAATATTTGTTTCGGTAAGTACGAATTTATGCTATACTGAAATAACTTATTACTGCTTAGAGCAGTGCTAGCCTAGTGGTATGACCGTTAGACTGACAAGTCAAAGGTTTTAGTTCGAATCCAAGGCACGCACACTGCACTGATTTTGCGGAGTCATATGCGTATTATAAATTAATTATCACTTGCTAATAACAGTGAAGGAAAACATCGTGAGGAAACCAGCACACCTGAGAGATGTTCTCGATGGTGTGTAAAGCCATGTCAGAGACCTACGGGTGGTTTAAACTCTGACACTAGGCTGTTCATCAACCGCACGATGAGAAGAAGAAGACTGCTTAAATAATTATGTATAAGACGCATTTGCGCATAAAATAATTTACAGTTATTTTTGTATGCATAAAACATTGAAGGATGTTTTCAGTTATGCAGTGTGAGTTAAAAATAAATACGTGAGCCAGGAATAGCTGGACATAACACAAACATACCTCTACATTGGAGCTGCTCACTCCCCAAGGACAAAGCGTGATGTTAACCACACGAACGTACCCGTCGCTATGTAAATAGCGAGAATGCAGAGATCCTCTCTCGAATACTAAGGCAAATGTAGACTACGAACAAATGTAGGTGGTATGAACCAATGTACAGTCGGCAACATGAATAGGATAACATTTTTAAAAGATTCACAGTTAGTAATCTTAAGTTTTCGCATCAGATTATAATAATATGCGATTAAACCGGATAAAGTTATTTAATAGTTTCACGAATTGTTTCCTAACTTTTATCGTTACAAATTATGGTATTTCTCTATACCATAATTTATTAATAGTATTACGAAAAATTTTGTAATTTATTATTTCAGTTTGACTCTGTCATCGCCGTGGGCTTAGCTCATGACTAAGTACTCCGTTTGATTTCGAAACAAATTTCGTATGCCTAAAAAAAAGGACATAATAACAGCCGTAAACAATAATTAGTAAAATCAGCTCTAGTTATATATGGTAACTTAATCCATTATTACGTATTATTATAACTACTTAAGTTAATTACCATATAATTTTTACACTACAGACAGACACAAATTATACATATATTAACAATTTCAAGGGAAATTACGTAATAAATAAGAACTTCAAGTTGAATAATTTGAAAAAATACGAAATGTTACTTTATGGATGTTGTTGCATGTACTCGTAGAAGTGGGTAGGTACGAACAATCGTACAGTATAGTGGTGACGTTTGCGCCCCATCCGTTTGTTATTCACGCCAGAGACGCCGCTGTTGATAATAACACACTGTGTGTAAGTATGTAAGTATGTATGTATGTATGTACTATAGTCTTTGAACGTTTACATGTATGTGAGGTTTGCCGTTTCTGTGTCATGAGAGTTGGTAGCAAAGAATTTGGGCAGTGATATAATGACTGATATAACATAAATATGAACTGAAATGCGGCTGCCTCGTTGGTCTAGTGGTCGCAAGAGCCGCTGCTGAGCGTGAGGTCCTGGGTTCGATTCTCAGGTCAGGCAAAGTGTTATTGGGTTTATCTCTTAGGAAATTCTCAATGTAATGAAATTATTTATTCTGTAAGTAGGTCTTTTAAAAACTTTTTTACATGTAACTATGATCTAGATGGCGTCGGCGTTTCCTATCTGACTACCTCTGAGAAGAAACGCCGAAACAAACTCAAAGGTCAAGGTCTCTTTTCAATTACAGCCCGGAGTCAGGAAATTGGTGGTGTGAAACCCCTGTACTTCGGAGAGCACGTAAAGCCGTCGGTCCTGCGCTTGATTTCTCTCTGGTCGTCCCATCAGAATATGAGAGTGAAAGAAGAGGCAGTGCACCTGTGTTTGCGCATACACTTGTGCACTACAATATCTTTTGCGTACTTAGCTAATCTCCGTGGATATAGGCCGCCGTGACCGAAATACGCTTGAGAGGAGTATTATTTATGAACTGAAATTTACTAGACCACGGTTCGTTGAGGACTAGATTCAAGGTCATTGCATCAGTTTATAATATGTTTATTTCAGATATTTTTTATATTAATATGATTATATGAAAACTGCAAATCCCTTTTAAAGAGTATGAAAGCTATGCTGTGTCTTTGAAATCTGCTAGTGTAGCTTTATGATCATCAACAACTAGTGATCAGGATTATTATAACTAACACTAGTGTCTGCCTACCCCAATACCAAACATGCGTGACTGGATGTATGCATTCTAAGTACCGCTTTATGTGAGATGAAATAAAAAATATATATCTTTGTTATGTACGTTTCATAGATACATAGAGGATTTTTACGATTGTTTTATTAAATAAGTACGCACGTATCTGTACGTATGTGTGAGTTATTCTATATTTTTATGTAATAAATATTGATATAAATGAGTTAAGTAAACAAAGGTCGGCACAATGCGAGCGAGGTTAAGCGATATGGTACATAACCACAAATTGTTTTTATTAATACTGGTCGGCGGCATGGTCCTATTGAATGATTCTGTTTTATTTGTTGTTTGTGGGATTAGGTTTTGTTTATTGTTTAGTATTAACTACATATTTCAGTATACACGGTCAGTGGAGAGAGGAATACCGGTACAGTGAGAGTGGAGCGTATTTAGGATTCTGTACGTGTGAATTATATTTTTCAAGTGACGAAAAATGGAGGAGGTTCTCAAGTTAAAGCGTTTTTTTTATGTATGACCACGTATGAGCTGTTAGAGAGTAGTCTGTTGTTTACCATACATACATACTAACACATATTCTCTGAAAACTTCAGATAAATAGACAGATGGCATGGACTCAGTAATTGGGTCCCGCTGGCCATCCTTTGTATATAGGACTCTAAAAACTTCAAAATCAAAGTCATTTCATTTTTCTTCTTATCGTGTGGTTGATGAACAACCTAGTGTCAGAGTTTAAACCACCCGTAGGTCTCTGACATGGCTTTACACACCATCGAGAATATCTCTCAGGTGTGCTGGTTTTCTCACGATGTTTTCCTTCACCGTTTTAAGCAAGTGATAATTAGTTTATAATACGCACATGACTTCGAAAAGTCAGTGGTGCGTGCCTTGGAATCAAACTTGCCACCTTTGAATTGTCAGTCCAACGGTCATACCACTAGGTTATCACTGCTATTAGTCATTATTAGTATTAGTAATTTCAATTACTTCATTAGACCATTTATAGAATCTTTTGAATTGTCAGAAGCTAGTTGCCACGTTCCAAAGTGGTACAATAATATGGACAAAATGGGCTGAAAACTTCATATCGCTTAACATTTGTTCCTAATAAATGATTTGGCGTAGCGAACTCTAAAGTTATAAATTTTTGTAGTAAAAGAAATAGGCTTGTAAATTACACTTTAAAATAAATAATTCAGTAGCTGTTCAACCCACTATAAAAGTACAAATTACCTTAAAAAAGTAAACGACAAGTCATCCATCCACGTTTAATATTATATGAATAGAAGTAGGTTGGCGTCAAGATATGAAAAAAAAAAACAAAACGATTGGAACGTAATATATATATAGGAAAACGACATCTCACAATAAATCCCAGTCAAAACTATACACGATGTTTAATGGTTCTGTCAGACCTTAAACCGTAAACGTTTCACGAGACGTTACCTTTGACGTAAAGAATGGCGAGTGACAAGTTTGATATTATGAACGACAAGCTTGATACGTACAAGGACATGTTTACGTCTAGAGCTACGAGACACGACAACAAGCTGAAGCCTGAAACTATGGAAAATAACACGGTGATGTAAGATTAACGTAGCAAAATAAACAGGGGTTTTTGTCTTACTTTGCTACGATATTTGCTACGAATTGGCGTAGCAAAAATGAATTGAGTTCGTAGGCACACGTAGGTCTTCGCCTCGTCAATTTCTCTTAAATTATGAGTTTACAAATACATATTTTACACACACCCTAGATTATCTGATATGTATTACCTTTGGGAACGGAACACACGGCGCTGGATTCGTTTCTTCGACGACTGCGCTAGTTACACTTTCGATGGTTTATGTATACTATACCATATTATATTATACGATAATTTTATTTTTAGGACTGCAGTAACCACATGTGCACGTTCATCAAAAGCTTTAAGCAGAAGATAGGTACAGAAATAACACAGTTTTAAAAATTAGGAATGAGCTTGCAAAATACACTTATGTACAATTTATTTGTACTCATATCATTTAAATGAAATAGACATAATAACATTTTTATTTACTTAAAAAAAGTGTTAATAACTGTCGCGTTGGTCTAGATTTCCGGGTCGGACAAAGTGTTATTGAGAGAAAAATTCTTAATTGCAGCCCGGAGTTTGGAATTGTGCCCGGTAGATGGCAATAGGCTCACCACCTATTACATGGGGCTTAATAACAGCATTGGTGAAATGTGGGTGTACAACTGTGTACACCTCTGCCTATCCCTTCGGGGAATACAGGCGTGATGCTTACTTACCAAAATAATGTACACATATAAAACTTCTTACATAGGTTGTTAAGAGATTAGATTGTAAATAATAATTTGAGAAATTATAAGACTAAAATGGTAAGAGCACAAAATGGCGTATTTAAAAAAAAAATGAGAATATTTTTTTACTATAATATCCTACGCCTTCAAAATATGTATGTTTTTATGAAAACTTTGAGATTAAACATTTAAAAAATTCAGATAATTCTTTCATAGTATAACTTCAGTTTTGTGGCTCGTGGCTAAGTAACAGCCGCATAGGTCGATCGATCGAGGTTAAGCTGTGCTTGCCGCGGTCGGTCTGTGGATGGGAGACCATGATTTCATACCGAGACCCCTCCGTGCCTCGGAGAGCACGTTAAGCTGTCGGTCCCGGTTGTCAAATTAAGATCTATGACAGCCGTTACGGGTAGTCAGAAGCCTGAGAGTTTGACAACCAGTCATATCACCAGTCATGTTACCCAGTAACTGTGTTGTGGTTGTGGAGGTCAGATAGGCAGTCGCTCCATGTAAAATACTGGTATGAAGCTGCATCCGGTTTGACTGGAAGCCGACCCCAATGTAATTAGGAAAAGGCTAGGCAGATTGATAACTTTTTTTTTTTTTGTTTTATAATTAGTGACCACATACTTAATTTGTTTACGGTAATTAATATAAGTCAGTATATAATGCGGCAGTAAAGTCGACCAACCTAGGTTACTTCAACATTTGGTCACATCACATTAAAACGTAACAAAGAGGTTAGATAACCGTTATCTAATACGATACATTTGTCACGTGCGTCCGTAAACGTTCAACTATGGAGCCTTAGCCGCGCCAACGTTTTACGAGCGCCGGTATAACGCCCCACTTTATGATAACCTAGGAATAAAACCATTTTATATTGTGTTGTGAATTGAACGTGAAAAGACTACTAGTTCAAATTATAGTTATATTATAATATCTCGCTTGAGGTCTCGGGTTTGATTCCCGGGTCGAACAGTGTTATTGGGATTTTTTGTTAGAAAAATTCTCAGTTGCCGCCTGGTATTTGGAATTGTGCCTGGTAGGTGGTAATAGGCTCATCACCTATGACATGGGACTCAATAACAGCATTGGTGAAATTGGGTGTACAACTGTGTACACCTCCGCCTACCCCTTCGAGGAATAAAGGCGTAATGCTATGCGCTATGTTTTTATAATTTATTTTTATAAAAAAAATGTAGTACTAATAGTGGAGTTCGAACCCGCGCCCCCTGGACAGGTCCTGCAAGTGCTCTACCAACTGAGTTATCTCGCTAAGCCGAATTTCTAACACCTTATTTAATGTGTTATGGTGACGTCACCACTATCGATCCAGTTGCTGTACTGGTGACTGAACTGACACTACAGACTATATAAGTTAATAGTATGAAATAGTACCACTATGTTCGCAGTTATATGGAAGCGCTGAGGGCTCTTACAAAAGATTGATTTTTAGTGCGACAATTTATTTTAGGCCTTTAGTGAATGGATTTCGTATGATTGAATGACTGAACTGAATTGGTCGTTTTGACAAAACTGTTAAATCGGTTTATCTAGAATACACAAACATATGAACATTTATATACATATACTGTTTTTTCATATTTATTATTTATTTAAATTTAAGCTCTCTGTATTTCTTCTCCATACAAACTTTATCTAGGCCAAATGTCACTCCTTTGTGCGCGCAATGTGCTGAAAAATGAGTACAAAGTTTTATCTTCACTTAATAGTATATAGTTTTTTTTTAATATTATAACTGGGGGCCGAGTTGCCCGCGTCCTTAGGAGTGCACCCTTAAAATGGAATCCCTACACGTGGCCCCTGGGTGGCGCAAAACAGGCAACACAACTCTGGTGGGAGGCTTCGGCCGCGGCTGGTTACCAACCACTGGACGAAGCCATGCCGTGAAGCGACCTAGTCGTGTTTTGGGATGTAGATGTAACCATTGTAGAAGACGGGTCTGGGCAGTTGCATCAACTCCCCAACTATCGTTCTCCCTGGTTTTCCCCAAATCTATTCACACTAATTGGAGTGAATAGATTTCTTCTGGATCTACGTGCTACATCCTCGGCCACAACATCGCTTACCATCGAGTTGGTGGTCAAATGTACAAATTTTTCATAAAAATAATAATATAATCAATACACTTTTTAATACGTACTTTAAAATTCCTTGTAGTTTGCATCTTAAATGAACGTCCATTACAGGCATGAAGGCAGACACCGTATTATATTACGTCTCAAACACTTTGCGAAGCGATCGTTATAAGTTTAACCTTTTCCAACCCGACATAGTTTCTACTTAGTAAAACGATGATAGCCTTGTAAATTGAGTGGCACATGACAAACTGAATTACGGGCTCGTGTTGGGGCGAGCAGGCGCCGCCGACCACCGCTCTCATTTAGTTTACATGACTCTAATGCTTGGCTTTATAACGGCACAACTATTTGCATGACATTCCCGACAGTGATTACGCGCCCCTGGAGACTACCGCTAAAGACAATAAAGGTTGACGAACTATGCGTGACGTCATTAATGTAGGTGTTTGAGTCGTGTGGACGCTGACTTAAGTGGTTTTAGAGCAGGTTCTGTTAGACGGTAAAAGTTTGTTCTTGTGCCTATGTTCAAGAACTTTAGTAGGTAGATATTATTAAATATGACATCAAAGACTATCTATTCTGCTCGAGTGGGTAGTTGTGAATACTAATACTGTTTGTATGATCAAAAGAGTAACAGAGGCCTTGAATTTCGTCGATCAATAACAAAAATAATGAACTCACCAATTTGTATTTACGTACTGAAGTGAGAGGTCTTCAGAACTAAGAGGCTCACCACACTTACATTACAAATTCTGTTTTATTTAAATCTCAAGTTAACAAAAGCGCGGGTAATGTTGTATCGAGAGGTTGCTGTAAGTGGAGGATTTATATTCAAACGCACTTCGTCGCCCAGCACGCGCCTCGCAGGCGCACCGCCGCCGCCACGCCCGCGGCACGCAGCACCCGTACACGGCTCGTATTACATAAAGGTTGTACGTACGTCATTCAGTTGAATTGTTTTAGTTTAATAATAAGTTCTAAAGAAAACAAAGTGGTGGCTATTCAGTCGTGAAATTTAAATCAGCTCGCTATGATGGCGGCGCGGCCATGTATTTTAATACCTATGACTTTAGAACTTTATACAGTTGAAAACAAACTAAACCCAATCGGAAAAGTTCGAAGCCAAAACACACACAACGCGTGTAACTCTTAAAAGATTAAAACTTTCCAGTTGATACGTCCGCGGCCGATGGGTCCCTTCAACTGATAAGGGAAGGCTTAGCCGACGATAGGGTCTTTATCCCGCGGAGGCATCCGAGGCGTTTCGCCAACCCTCTGCATATCTGCGATCTCAAGAACACTTTCAATTTATCCGCGCAGTTTGTTCTGCGGCACATAACGTGAAAGATACAGCGATTACATAGCTCGCGATATGAAGGATTCCAAGCATTTCGTTGAAGACAAAAGTGTAATTACTGCGTGAATTAGCGTCTGATAACAAGTAATTCTCAATCCAAACTTTACTAATGGGACACTTCGTGTTGCTTGTATTTCTGTTGAAAGAGTTCTCAACTTTCTCATACCGATTTAATTAAACAATATAGATTTTTTGTATGTATAGTAAAAAAGAGAAAGGTTTATAAATAAAGCGGGAAATCAGAAATACAACACACATAAGATAGTGTAGTTTAGGTTTAGTATTTCATATTTATGCCGTTTAAAATAACTTAATCGTTTAACCACGTGCAACTGAAATCTTTCTTACCGTTCTTATAGCCACTGATTGTGGAGTCGTGGAGAGAGCACTTAAGCACGATCGATCTTCTAAGACCTTTCTAAAATATAAACATTTTACAGAGTCGACGTCACTGTAGCTACTCCAGTAAACTCTCTTGCTAACTGTTAGGAAACGCTTTCAGGGCGAGGAAATAGATATGTCTATTTAACTTACACTATGTGCAGCAACAAGTTACTAATGTACAAATACAAGGTATGTTTCTATAGATACCTTGTTCTTATGAAACTATTAAAAACTTAACAAATAAACATGATATTCTTAAAAGATGGCCAAAATGATTGACAGGGATAACGTTACTTTTAAACGACATAGACAATTGATGATTTTACTATATACTAGATTATTTATTTGTGTGTATGAACGAATAATTTTAACGAATTTTTGAAACAAAGTTGTGTTATAGTACAAAAATTCTTATAACAAGCAAATCAGTCTTAGTATACCGAGCAAGTTTCGCAACATATAAAAATAAACAACGTTTGTTTTATTGTTTATATATTACAAGAACATATCTTTATAAAGTAATTAAATCAGCAATGTCAATTACCATAATACAAGATTGAATCGATTTCTTGAATTAGAATCGCGATTCAGCGATATCTTCCAGACAAACAAAGAATGTTAACAAATAGAATAGTTAATTATGAAATGTCACAACTAAATATCAATTCGCCTACTCACTGTCAGTAATGTCAAACAACTTAAGTCAAAAGTTTTATATAAATTAAAATATGTCTTATCTTGTTATTGTATTTCAGCAGTTCTTTTTAGTATTATTTAAATGATTAACTCTTCCATTCTTTTTGGCATTGCGTTGTATATCTTCAAATACATACAAAATAACAATTCTTCGAAAACTTTGTAGTTTATTAGCTATTGGAAATTTTGTCTATTAGTTTTTATATATTTCTTGGAATATTTGAAATGTGAGAATAATGCAGGATTAATAATCCTGCATTATTCTCACATTAATAAATTTTTATTGTAAAAAACACATAATTTGAAAAGAGTGTCTATGGAGTTTCTTGCCGGCTCTTCTCCATAAGACCAACTTCTTGGAACCGTGCACCTAGCTTTGACTTTTAATAAGTGTAAAGGCACTATTAGGCATAAATGATCTATTTGAAATAAAAAAAATAAGTTTGAGTTTGAAACAACTCGATTTTGTTTCAAACAAACTTTCTTACTTTGAAAATAAGTGGCAAAATGTTGAATTCTGTAAATAGCACACAATTTATAAGGTATAGATTGTGAATACCAATAAGTTAAGAGGCATGTATGGTGTTACTCGAATGTATAGGATTAGAAAGGATTATGTAAGAGGGAGTCTTAACTGGCGGCGGTGACCGAAAATTTGTGGTACAGGCAAGTGATCATAAGGACTGAGGAACATGAAACGAGGCAAGTCTTGACTATAAATGTGGATGGCTACAAGAATAGAGGAATACCGAAAATCGACGAATAGATTGTGTGAAAGCTGATATGGCTGGAATGGTAATAATATAACATAGCATCACGCCTGTATTCCCCGAAAGGGTAAGCAGAGGTTTACACAATTTTACACCCACGTTTCACCATTGCTGTTATAAGTCCCATGTAATAGGTGGTGAGCCTATTGCCATCAACCGGGCACAATACCAAACTCCGGGCTGCTACTGAGAATTTCCTAACAGAAAAACTCTATAACACTTTGCCCGACCTAGGAATCGAACCCGAGACCTCCTGCTTAGCAGTCGCGCTTGGGACCAGTAGACCAACGAGGCAGTATTGGCACTAGACCAACGAGGATTGGTAATGACTACTGAAAGGTGACAAAAATACTTCTCTTGTCTTCAAATAAATTGGGATAAGAGCAGAATGATGATAATAATCTAGATATATATAACATAACATAGCATCACGCGTATAATCTCCGAAGAAGTAGGCAGAGATCTACACAGTTGTACACCCACATTTCTCCGTTGCCGTTATTAAGTCTCATAGATGGTAAGCCTATTGCCATCTACTGGACACAATTCCAAACACCGGGCTGCTATACCAGAGAATCTAGCATCTCATGCTCAGCGAGATAGTTCTATACTGAGATTAGATCAGAAGGGGCAGATCTACTAAGTTATATTACTCAATATAAAGTATTTATTCGCTTTGTTTTGTGATATGCACACAGCCATATTAGTATAAATTTACTTTATTATGATTTTACACATGTTTTTGCAAATAAAAATTATCTTTATCTCGGATCTACCTCTCCTCTCAAGCGATCGATACAGAGTCGAGTTTTTATTTTATAAAATAAAGAAACTCTTAACGATTCTAAAATTACCTCCTCGCTTGCATAAAGAGTAGGGTAGACTATATTTAGAACCAAACGCCCGGGCGTAGGAATAATAAATTATAATTTGATATATTCTCAAGCTAAGTCAAGTTCATTTGACATTTAACTGCGGGTTCAAGTATTCATAATTACCTTTCTTTTCTCTACCAAACATTTATTTCATATTTCTTGTTTTTTAAAAACATCTTTAATTTTTTTTTCAGACAGGCTTTCACTTTTGTTTGACCAAAAATGTTTTTGCAAATTGTCACTCTAAAACCTCTTTAAGAAAATTGCGAGCTTGACGTTTGTAGCCTCAATGGGAGAAACCTCGAAACAAAGGATAGTAGCCGACCGGGATGGGGAGGGGGTAATCGACTTACTTCCGCTTCCGTTATGCCCAGTTTGATGGCCGCGGTATTAGAGCTATGTTACCCGGACACTGGAGTCTGAGATGTCATTTGAAACGACACGAGAATGTTTATATGAACTGTTGTCACAAAATATATTTAAATATATATAAAAAAACTAAATTCTTTGCTATTGTCAATATCTTGAAAACCATATTTATGTACATATAATTCTTAGAAAGTCATTAACGCATGCATAACGAACTCTAAAGTTATAAAATTTTGTGAAAAAATTAACACGGTCGCGAGCAGGATTCGAACCTGCGCCTCCCGGATAAATACTCCAGGCGCTCTGACTACTAAGCCATTTCGACCTCTGCTCACTACCGCGAAACCAACGAGCACATTTACATAAACAAAAAAAAAATTTGTTCACAGTTAATATAATTGCGACGATAATATAATCGAAAGTGTTTGAATTTGATATTTAATGCGTTTTATATTTAATGTTATAACTCCATAACCTCAGCACACGGCGTCAGTGTATTGAGACGAATGTTTATAACTCATTGGGCATGCAAAATGTAGTGTAAACACATAACTGAACAGTTTACAACCTCGTTTGCATATACTCCGCTAAGATGGCTACGACTCTACTACGACTTGGCTATGGGTCGGCTACGACACTGCTACGCCGTAGTACCACTACGACGTTATTATGTTATGGATATTTATGAGGCTGCAATTAATTTGGAGGTCGTTATGTAGTTGGATGGTGACCCGAATGGAGCAATGTCAGAATAACTGCCGTCTGCAAGGATGGAAATTGCTTTAAGTTATCAAATATCATGTTATAACTTGTGATAATATAATACAGAAAGTTGACTATAATACAGAAAGATCAAAGTCGAAGTCAAAGTCAAGGCATTTATTTCAATTAGACCGTTTACAGGCACTTTTGAATTGTCAAAAAAATAAACTAGTTGCCACGTTCCAAAGTGTAGATTCCTGTGGAGAAGAACGGGCAAGAAACTCCACTCTTTTTCATCAAACAATTACAATATTTTGGTTACATTGTATTTATAATATAGAAATCATATGTGAGAACAATGTAATATGAAGTCTTTAGAGTCTAGTTACAATTCAAAACTTTGCCATGACAGTTTAGAGATGACCAGCCCCAACCAACGGCGCCCGTTCACGAACATGACGCCAGCGTCAGCATCACTAAACTCGACCATATTGTAGGGAATCTAATGACCCAACACAAACGCCACCGTCAGCGGGACACTTGAGTGAGCATGACATACTCTAGCTGCCAGACAATAAGAATAAGATGATTGTATAATACAGAGACTTGAGGTTAATTCTTTGTAAAAGATGTTCTCAGTAAGTTTATTTAAGTAGAACAATAAAATGTCATTTGCAATGTTTAAAATCGAAGATAATACGGTTCGTTACAATAAATTTCCCATCTCTAATACTTTCATCAAATACATTATTTGAAGTAAATATTTTGCATGAGTGTTTACAACAATAAATAAGTTCAGATATTTTTTATTATGTCTTCTTCTTCTTCAGGTGCCTCTCCGACTAGCGAAGGTTGGCAATCAATTCTGCATACTTATTTCGGACTTTCGCAAGGTAAAATAGTTGGGCAGCACTCGCGACTCTAGTCCACTCTCTGAGGTTTCTCAACTACGCCTTTTTTCTGCGATCGACATGTCTCTTTCCTTATTGAATTATTGTCAATAGCATGCAAATTATAAGCAAGACCCTTAGAGTCACAATAATAGTTACAATAACATTTTATCAATCAATCAATCATCCTGTTAATTATGATTATTTTGACATATTTATTACGTTCTTCTGTATCAGTATACGACAATGTCATCGAGTATCACAAACTCGCCCACACCCAGAGCCACAAACAAATGTTCACATTTATATTATAGGTAAGAAGTAGGGAAGATAACAAGAGGCTGCCCTCACACATTTGTGCACAATTTACAATGTGTTACTGAATTGGCGATAAATCTAGAACATAGTACTAAGCACTTTGTAATTTATTAGTTCAGAGTTTTGGCAGAGTTCTGTAAGTGAGATTAATTGGTTCACTAAGGATATGTAACACTATTATTGTGCCAGAACTTTAATAAAAAAGTACTTAACTGGCAATTTATATAAAACTAACAAATTAACATATGGATTTGAATAGTATTAATTAACAGCAGATAACAGGTGCACTAAAATAATTATAAAAAATAAAAAATCTTTAAAAAAACGTTTCCCTACTCTAAGAATATCTCTTGTACCTTAAGGGGAGGCGTGATTCTTAACGACTTTTTTACTTTTCGAAACAGTTCTGTTAATAAAATTTACAATTTTGAGGAAACTACACCTAGCCAGTATAAGACTCTAATGTATATGTTACATGTACACACATATAAATATTTGCTACGTGCGAAAATCGAACCCACGAAACACAGTGGTGCAGCAGTTGATCGCACGACCACTGCGCCGACTACGCCTCAACTTAATATAAATATTCGCTGATTCTCCTTTCAACAATGTAACAGGCTTCACTAATCCTAAACAAAACTAGAGCAACCTATTATCCCAAATATCGTGTCGCCTCTCCATCCAATCCTACTGTCCTATCATTACATTACAAAGCGCCATGTTTGAGCCCAAAGTCCTGAAGCTTCAGTAATAAATTAAACGGAGGCTGTATTGTGATGCAAATGTCCCGAGACGATACTACCGTCCGGATTACGTCCACCCGGACATTCACAGCGCTCAGCTTCTTTCAGCCGGAGTTATGTGTATGGAGGATTTGGGGAAATTGTAGGGGTCTATTTGTGTAATTTGGTGATCCAGTAATTTCATACTTAATGCAGTGTGAAATTATACTTGTGTTTAAATAAATAATACGGACTATAATATAGTACAGTAATATCTTAGGTTTTCGCGATCACTACACATTATAATAAAACATCTTTTAACCGGATTAATCGCGTGTATTATTGGTTTTTTGTTTTTACTGACGTTTCGAACACTTTGCAGCGTTCGTGGTCGCAGGAGGACTGAAACGTCAGGAAAAACAAAAAACCAATAATACACGCGATTAATCCGGTTAAAAGTTGTTTTATTATAATGTATAATATAGTATGTTCTAAGACGTCTTGCATGTTTTGTGTACAGACACTCAACCCACTCGTAGAAATACCTATGTGGACCCGGAAGAATTATGTATAAGTCAATACACAATTTTTTGTTCCTGCCTACCCTCATGCGAATAAAGCATGAGTTTATGTACGTAATAGCTGTTTGTGCTTTATTTGTATATTATTAAATTAATATGTTCCATTACTGCCACGTTGGTTTAGTGATCGCAAGCGCGGCTGCTGGGCGTGAAGTCCTAGGTTCGTTTCCCAGGTCGGGCAAAGTGTTATTGGAATACTAACTCTTCATCGATTCAAAGGTATTTATTGCGCGTTACTTCCTGTTAGTTATACATATAATAAAAGTGTTATTGGGTTTTTCTGTCAGAAAATTCTCAGTAGTAGTTTGGAAGTTGATGGTGTGACACCCCCGTGCTTCGGAGAGCACGTGAAGTCGTTGGTCCTGCGCCTGATCTCTCTGCAGTCGTCAGATTGCCGGAATATGAGAGTGAAGGAAGAGGGAGTGCACCTGCGTTTGCGCATACACTTGTGCACTATAATGTCTCCTGCGTATTTGGCTTATCTCCGAGGAGATAGACCGCGTGACCGAAATACGGTCGGGAAGAGTATTATTATTCCATTCAAACATTAACAGAAACCAAGTTTTACAGGCGCCAAACATCTCGAAATCCTTTCAAATTATCAGAAATGGCTCCCTTGTCGTCGTCATGCAGTTCCATGTAAATTAGATCTAGTTTGAACTATAACAAACTAGTGTTGTAACAGTCCCGGCATGTCGCGGGATTGGAGCTACGCAGTCACTTGCGGGATACACCGGCTGGCGTTGAGCGTAGCGACCGCAACATCGCTTGATTACGACTCGTAGCGCAGTGCTACGACGTAGCCGCGTAGCCGCTACGAAAGTCACGTAATGAAATAGACGCAGCGTAGCGTAACTCCGCTATGAAATAGATTGCAACGCTTAGCTTTGTCTTGTGAAATGTGTATTTCATACAGCTGTGTACTTCTTTATTACTTGTTATAAAGTAAATATTAATAAGTGAATCCTTTTAAGTTTCAGTTAGTTCTTGTTTGTAAATATTATTCTCATGATGAAATTCTTAAGTATTTTAATTTCAGAGAAAACTTTTTTATATTTATATATGTAATGTAAAGTTCTCCTACACTCAAATTCCTAGTAGAAATGGTGCTATAAAGATTTTCAATGCAAATTAGAGTTATTGATGCTATGCTGTTATTATGTTCTGTTAATCAACTTTTAACGAAGTCAAAAAATAACTTGTAATCATAAATTATATTTAAGTATAAAAAAGAAATATGATACTACTATGCAATATGATTCAGGAACTATAAAATCACGTAAAATATAGGCCCACATAATAAGTATAGGTATAGTATAGTAAATATGTTTTGGTGCGTATATTTTACGTTTTATTATCTAAAACGTACATATGTATATTATGACAACTACAAGATAATTTTTAAATCCGTTCGCGTTGTCGTCTGTCAAACAGTAATAAACTTTGGCTGTCCTGTTGGTCTAGTGGTTAGTAGCCCTGACTGCTATGCCGGAGGTCGTGGGTTCGATACCCACCCAGGACAAATGTTTGTGTGATGAGCACGATCATTTGTTCTGTGTCTGGGTGTAATTTATCTATAATAAGTATGCATTTAGAAATATATAAGTATGTTTATCAGTTGTCTAGTACTCATAACACAAGCTCTGCTTAGCTTGAGACTAGACGGCGTTGTGTGATAGTTGTGGAATATTATTATTTATAATATTATATTAATAAGTAACGCAAACATGCCAATTAATAACTATTATAATTTATCGATTAGGACCAACCGACCAACCCAGTGTTGTTATTGGCGCCCACCGTGGGCCTCTGTCTTGGCTTAGTGACTACTACTATTAATTGCGAACAGCCGAGACCGACTGTTTTGCGTGCCCTCCGAAGAACGGAGACATTCAGATGATATCCTTCTAGCGGTCACCCATCTGCATCTGTAGCATTGCTTAACCACAACGATCGTTAACCGATGAAGTTTGCTTGGTAAGGAGCGACTCAAATTTATAGTGATTATTATGGTCGCGTCACTAGTCTCTCTAACATAGTGCAGTTCCCAAGGTAACAGTATTTCAGCTCAACGCGCTATTAATAAGCCGAAGAGGTTAATGTTTCAGTTGCACTTATCTGCTGGCTGTACACAGTGTGCTGCGCTGCATAATGTGCGCCAAAACAAAACCCATCAAGTACAAGCTTTTTAATGGATACCTATTTATCAGGTACGTCGTAGTGCATCAGTAACTTCAATATTGGCGTATTATGTAGATTGTTGAACTGGTGTTCCTGTCATTTTTGTAAAGAGGTTTTATGTTTATTGTTATATAAAATACTCGACTGGACTGCCTCGTCAGTCTAGTGGTCGTAAGCGCGGTTGCTGAGCCTGCCTCTGTCCTGGGTTGGATTCCCAGGTCGGCCAAAGTGTTATTAAGTTTTTCTGTTAGGTTATTCTCAGTAACAGCCCGGAGTCAGGAAGTTGGTGGTGTAACACCCCCGTGCTTTGGAGAGGACGTAAAGCCGTCGGTCCTGCGCCTGATCCCTCTCTGGTCGTGTCGGATTTCCGTCCCATCGGAATATGAGAGTGAAGGAAGAGGGAGTGCACCTGTGTTTGCGCACACACTTGTGCACTATAATATCTCCTGCGTACTTGACTAATCTCCGTAGAGGTGGGCCGCGGTGACCAAAATATGGTCGGGAGGAGTATATATAAGTGGAGGTTTCTTTTTGCCGGTTTTGAAAGTAAATCTCGCTTAACGGCTTTCGACGTCATATACCATTCCTAAGCCTAAATTGCAATTAAGAATTACTGAGGTCATTGCCCCTCGTGAAAACCAAGGGTTTTAACTTCATAGTAGCGCCGGCGTCAAGTAAACAGAGTCTGACGTATTGAATTATTTATCATATCAATGCTTTTGTAAGTCCTCGAATGAAAAGCTTTAAAGTATAAAGCGCCCGGCGGGAGGCAGTCCCGGCCACTACACAGCTTCTGGCCTCGCTTTAGGGTCAGTGACCGCTGTCAAGGTTCACACTTCCCCTTGCTCCTCGCACACCTACCGTCAGAGTCCGTAAGACTTTAAAGCTGTTTGGGATTTGGAGGGAAGATAGACTGGGTGGATTACGATATTCGGTGACGTCTAAAAACTTGATAAAACTAATTCGAAAATAAAGTTATTATATTAAATGGAAAAAGAATACGGTCGCGAACAGGATTCGAACCTGCGCCTCCCGGATGAATACTCCAGGCGCTCTGACCACTAAGCCATCTCGACCTCTGCTCACCACCGCGAATTCTTCTTCCATATTTTAACACGTCTTATGGCGACGTCATTGCAATCAATTCAGTCCCTATACTGGTGACCGAACCGACACGACTAACTTTGCAGTTAATACAATGCCGTAAAGAATACAATTACCTTAATAATTCAAGATAAATCTTTGAAAATGTTTGGAAAGGAGCTAAAATGAGGATCATATTTTGGGTGTGGTGAATCTAGTAGTAGTTTCTCTAGAGTTGTGTTAAAGGCGTAGTATACGAGGAACCCCAGCGTGTTCCACTGTTGATCATAGAGCACTTAATATAGTATTTCGAAGTCGAACATTGTCTTGTTGGTTTAGTGGTCACAGCGCAAGTGGTGCTGGTAAGCGTGACTCCGGTTCGAGTGTTATTAGGGTTTTCTGTTAGGAATTTTTTTATAGCACTCGATATCAAGCTACTTCTAGATGGCAATAGGCTCACCACCTATTGGAAATTAATAACAGAATCGCTGAAATGTGTGTGTATAACAAACAGTGTATACCTCTGTCTACCCTTTTGAGGAATACAAGACTGATGCATGTTCTGTATAGCATTGATTAAGTAAGACTCCCATAGACGATTGTGCTTGCTCCAGTCAAAGGAGTGTCTTAGAATTTTGTCATCATACAAAAAATATTTTTACGTACACAAAACTATAAACTGTTCACAGTAAGCGCTATGTAACATAAGTTAAAGATTTTGATAGCGTCATATGATGTCTGGCCCATGACCTTAAGTTCTCTAGCGCGACTAATTAAGCAGTTAGCGCGATTCGGGTTCCAAACTGCTGAGCTGCCGTTAAATGTGAACGCCACATTAAGCAGACAAGCGGAGCCGCGGCGCACGGCTTGTGTGGACGCGTCATTGTTTTTAATGGTAGCGTTATCATTGCAAGACTGTCGTTTTTCAAGTTTATGTGAGTGGCGATGTAATGTACGTGTAATGTTTGATACATACATACATACTAACAGCTTGCTCACTTGTATATATGCATTGAATGTTTCGTAGTAATATGACTATTTTGAATAAATTCGAGCAAATCTTCCAATGCTGATGAAGTTAATGCTAAGCACTGTAGATGAGCCAGAATATTGCTGGAAATATGAAACAATACGTAACATGCTATGACGCGTTTTGATTCTAAATAAATGGTATTCCAATTGTACTTTTGGAAGTATAACACAAAATAAATAAATATACAAATACTCCTTCCGACCATATTTCGGTCACGGCAGCCTATCTCCACTGAGATTAGCTAAGTACGCAGGAGATATTATAGTGCACAAGTGTATGCGCAAACACAGGTGAACTCCTTCTTCCTTCACTCTCATATTCCGATGGGACGGGAATCCGACACGACCAGAGAGAGATCAGGCGCAGGAGCGACGGCTTTACGTTCTCTCCGAATCACGGGGGTGTCACATCACCAACTTCCTGACTCCGGATTGCTATTGAGAAATTCCTAACAGAAAAATTCAATAACACTTTTCCCGACCTGGGAATCGACCAGGACCTCACGCTCAGCAGCCGCGCTTGCGACCACTAGACCAACGAGGCAGTTATAACACTAAAGTTTGCCCGTGACTGTACTGTTGAATTAAATTGCTATAGCGTGTCTAGTTCTTCTATTCCTTTATCCAGTGTTACTCCAACTAGTGAAGGTTTGAGCAAAGACCGAACTCTGCCAAGATAAATCGTAAAGTTTTGATAATACAGCCTCACTTTTATTTAACCTTGCTGTTTACGTAAAATACCTCTTTTTAACCGACTTCCAAAAGGAGGAGGTCCAGCGACTCCAAATATAACAGATTATTATTATATATTGTTCTTTAGAATTTATTTGATAGAAAGCTAATTTTGATATTATTTTGCACTGTTTAGTGTTTATGTAGATTTTAGGAGGCGGTTTTAATTTTTTGTTAAAAATTAATTTTATTACACAATAAAAATGTAAGTGTGTCAAAAAATAATGAACAATTGTTTCTACATTTTATGTGTAGGTACGTTTAATATATTTAATAGGAGTGAATATTCCTTTGTTTTGGTGTGCGCGCGCCGCCACGCGCCGGCGCCTCGCCTAACGAAGCAGAACAGACTTTGACTATCGCTCTCAGTAATTGTGCTCCTCATGTAAACTATACGAGGTGCCTTCGTTATATTAACCTGACTCACTGGACTCATTTGCGATTGAAGTTTTTGTTATTTGAAAGAAGAGATTTTTTTGATTGATGGCAATTTGTCGTAGTTATCTATCTACAATTTGAAGAGTTTGATGCGTTAAAGGAATAAATGAGGACCGAATTCAGAAAAAAGGGGTAAGGGGCGTATTGTTCGAGAAACACAAGTTATTTGAATTTGTTAACCCAATTAATGTTATTGTATATATATGTATATGTGAGTTGTGATAGCCTAGTGATATGACCGCTGGACTGATAAGTCAAAGGTTGCAAGTTCGAATCCAAGGCACGCACCACTGTCTCTTCGAAGTCATGTGCGTATTATAAACTAATTATCACTTGCTTATAACGGTGAAGGAAAATATCGTGAGGAAACCAGCACACTTGAGAGATGTTCTCGATGGTGTGTAAAGCCATTTCAGAGCAGGTCTCTGCGGGTGGTTTAAACTCCGACACTAGGTTGTTCATCAACCACACGATAAGAAGAAGAAGAATGTTATTGTTTATTTGAAAAATGTACATGAATAATAAGCGTGAACAATGACCATATTAATGCATATTCTATATACGATATCTTTGTCTATGATGGATATAGACAAAGATACTCAACATGGACGTGAACCTGCTATTCGACTGTATCCAACTTCATAAAAACTATAAGATATTTTTTATCAAAATACTCAAATGGAGGTCGTAGTGGCCGAGTTACGGGCCCGCCTCCTCAGCCACAGGTTGTGGGTTCAAACCGTGCATGTACCAATGTGACTTTTTCAATGTCATATGTACTTTCTATGAGTTAATCTAAGACATCACTGACATACGGTGAAGTAAAACATCGTGAGGAAACCTGGACTTGGTAGTCTGAAATCGCCAACCCGCAGTGAGCTAGCGTGGTGATTAAGCTCGTGCCTTCTCTGTATGAGAAGAGGCCCTTGCCCTGCAGAGGGATAGTTATGGGAGGGTTATTTATTTACTTACTCAAATACGTTGTGAGAAGTCTTCATATACTTGTGACGCTGTGTATAATACCATTTGCAAATCAGTTCTTCAAACGTGAACATAACAATAAACCTCGACAGCACTTGTAACACGTAAGTAATCTCAATTTTAATTACAGACCCTCGTCGCCGACCTCCGCGTGATGCGCCAAGACACTGCCCCAACGACTACAACTTTTAATAGGCCGTTACACTGTCCCTCCGAACTTGAGTTACTACTGACCCTATGGGGGAAGGAGGGTAGTAACAGGGGTGAGTGGGGGGCAGTGGTCAGCGGGATATTAATCTCCATCCCTTGTTTGGGATGGTTTTTAATCGTGAGTGATGTTTTGTTGACAGGGAGACATTGTTTATGAGTTCATTAGAGGCGAATGTTTTACCATTATCTATTCGTTTCCATGCCTCTTTAATCACATTTGAAGTTTGACGTTGATCCTGGTCTAACTTTGACTGACGGAGGCGTACGAAAGTCACATAATGTCGGCCACCCTAAATTTCGTTTAAGCTAAATTGACTGTAGGGAATATGTCATCCTCTTTCTGTTCTAGCATTAAAGTTTTTGTGGGTAAAAAATATGCAGGATTTGAATCCGCACTCTTTAAATTGGTATTTCAAGTACTTTGCTCGCTAAGCTATCGCGATCTCACCCTAATCCTTCGGGTAATATGGGCGTGTACTATGAGGCTATGCCAATATATTTGGGCAATAACTATCGAGTCGTCCCATTTCATATCGTACTCTCAATTACATTATCATCAACAAGATTTGATTGTAGTTCGTATATTACAGTAATAAGGTTTATCGTTGTATGACACGGATTATATATAGTATAAAGAGCAACAGTAAATGTTAAGCGATGGAAGTGGGTCAGTAAGACACTTGTGGGCGTATGTGTGACTGTGACGAGCTTCCGAATGAATACCACAGTTTACTGGCCTCCTTGTTATGGTCATAAACTTGTCATAATATATGTATAGCAGAAACATGTTAGTAATAAATATATACTATGATTTTATGACGGTGGTTTGACGTTGTTTTGACACGTTAAATTTGCCTTTGTGTGTGTGGGTGAGGTAATATAATATTCCATGGCCCGTTAACATTGAATGTTGCGGAAGATCACTTAACATGGAGACAGCTTGAAGGGAAAGCCCTTATAATATGTGTCTGAGTATAATTGTCCGTTGGTTTAGTGGTCCCAAGCGCGACTGCGTAGCAGGACGTCTCGGGTTAAATTCCCGGGTCGGGCAAAGTGTTATTGAGTTTTCCTGTTAAGAAATTCTCAGTAGCAGCCCGGAGTTTGGAATTGTGCTTAGTAGATGGCAATAGGCTCACCACCTATTACATGGGACTTAATAACAGCATTGGTGAAATGTGGGTGTACAACTGTGTACGCCTCTGCATACCCCTTTGGGGAATACAGGCGTGATGCTATGTTATGTTATGAGTATTATTTCTCCTTTACATAGTACTCTTGCTCGTTAAGAGGCAACTTCAGAACCTCTATTCCAAACATGAGTTAAGAATAAAGAAGAATACATTGTATTGTTCAATATTATAATGAAAATTATCTAATATAAAAGTCTCGTGTCGCAGTGTTTGTTATAGAACTCCTCCGAAACGGCTTGAGCGATGTTTATGATTTTTTTTGTGTATATTTGTTTGTGCGATTTTTATAAAATTTTCACAGACCTGCCTGAGAATAGGTTGTAGGCTATTTTTATGCCCCTAGATGGTAAGGGTGGCCCTATTCAGAAAATTTATATGGTATTTTAAAGTACATTGTATGTTATAGGCTCTGGTCCCCAAACTAAGCATACGCTTGTATCTTGGAGGCCAGTTATATACAGAGAAGTAGCCTTAGATGATGGAGAAAATTTCTTGAGCTATAACGTTGGCCATCTGACTGAGAAGAATCAGTAAAACTTTCAAAATTGTTCTTTTTTACCAAGAAAGTTTACCAAAACCACATTTCTACAATATGGCAAAGTGACGACTGCAGATTGTGAGGTCTTGTATTCGATTCCCGGGTCAGACAAAGCGTAATTGGGTTTTTCTGTTATCAAGTTCTCAGAAGCTATCCGGAGTCTGGAATTGTGCCCTGTGGATGCCAACATTCGCACCACCTAATACATGAGACTTAATAATTGTAGTGGTCATATGTAGATGCAAAACTGTGAATAATCTACCTACCCATTCGGAGAATACTGGCGTGATGCTAAGCATGAATGAATGAAAAAGTTACACGTAGGTATTTTGATAGGTCTTCGGTTCATGTAACACTTTGTCCTTGAGCTGGCCTATTGTAATATACAGTTTCAACAGTACGCGAGGCCAGCCTAGACTGGTTATGTTACAACTGTTGTGCGGCCTACAGTATTTGAAATAATACAACAACATGTTATGCATACTGTACACATAAACATAATCTATATCTATATTATATATATATAAAAATCAGTTTCTGTTCGGTTGTCTCGCTAAAACTCGAGAACGGCTGGGCCGATTTAGCAGATTTTGGTTTTGAAATGTTTGTCGTAGTCCAGGGAAGGTTTAAAGGTAGAAAAAAAATGTAGAAAAATTGCGAAGAAAATAGTAAAAAAACAGCAATTTCATTTGCCTATATAAACTGTTCTACCTACTTTCCTGACAAACATTTGACGTTAAAGGTGATACGAAGTACACCGGGTCATCTAGTATTAAATAAAGTTAGTGTCACACATGTTGCCCACAGTACATCCGCTTCAAAAACAACAAACTTGATGAATTTCTAGATAAATCTTTAAAAAGCATTAACGCATGCTTAGGGAACTCAAAAGTTACAATATTAAATGGAAAAAGAGCGCAGAGCGCCTGGAGTATTTATCCGGGAGGCGCAGGTTCGAATCCTGTTCGCGACCGTATTCTTTTTCCATTTAATATTGTAACTTTTGATGAATTTCTCCCGGATTTTATGCTCGCTACAAAATAAATACGGAAGTAATATTATAAAGGGAAAACAAAGGCAGGCGCCGAAAAACGCCTGGACGAGCCATTTCCTCTTTTAATCGAAGCTTTAAATATTAAATAGCCTGAAATATTTAACTTTCACTCTCGCAATACGTTCTTAATCGCTGCCCATTTGAATTGCTTCCCGAAAACAAATGTTTAATGGATGATACCTCGCTTGTACTTCCAGTAAGGGTAGACAGAGGTGTGGATACGAACAGGCGGAATTATGTTGCATGTATTATAGCATCACTCCTATATTCTTAAAGCGAATAAGCAGATATGTACTGTTGTACATTTCTGCCGTTATTCCGTATCATGTTATAGGTGGTGAGTCTCTATAGCCATTTACCGGTCACAATTGTTTATAACAATCAAGCTAGTACAATCGATTTTTTTCTAACAGAAAACCCCAGTAACACTGTCTCAATCGGGAAATAATCACAGGAAGTCACGCTCAACAGCCACACTTGTGTCCATTATACTAATAAGGCAGTTTTTATTGTTATATGTTAGGGTTTCACGATCACTACACATTAGTGCTATCTACGGGACACAATTCCAAAATCCGTCCGCTAATGACCATTTCCTAATAAAAAAAAAACAATAACACTTTGCTCGACCCGGGAACCGAGGCTATGAGCTATAATTGAAATGTATAATGTTCTTATGAAAATAGACAGATTCCTTAATATTAATTAAATTGGTTATCCACAAAACGCCAGGCAAGTAAGTCTTACATATAATGATAGTCAAACAAAAATAGTCCAGATGTCGATCCGTTTGTTCAGTGATGAAGTTTGTCTTGTAATCGTGACGTCGTGCTCCATTTGGGAGCAAGTTCGTCACATGTTAGTGGTGAATTAGATAAGTTGGTACGTGACACGCGACGCGTGCTCTCGTTAGCGACGCTTGGACATTGAAATGAAATGAAATGAAATGAAATGAAATGAAATGAAATTGTTTATTCTGTAAGTAGGTCTTTTTAAAACTCTTTTACATGTCATTATAATCTAGATGGCGTCGGCGTTTCCTATCTGACTACCTCTGAGAAGAAACGCCGAAACAAACTCAAAGGTCAAGGTCTCTTTTAAAGTCCAGACATCATTAAACATCCCTATGTGAGCGTAACCATGCAGGGTATCTGGAATGGCCTTTTTAAGAAAGAGCTATATCAGTTTCGAGTTGACCTGTCCTAACTGACGGCACACATGCATCAGTCATCGTGTAGTCAACCATGTTATAGGGAGCTCAACGACCTGTCGCAAGGCGATACCAGATCAGCAGGACATTTGCGTAGGCCATATAAAAACCTCAAAACCGCCAGATTTCAAATATGTATAACAATAAATAAAAAATTAAAAAATAAGAAAACTTCCTACATGATGCTCACATTCACAATTTCTGTATTATTAAGAATGTCACAATAAAAAATGTCAATTAATAGAATGTCAATAAATAGAATGTCAATTGTTATGATATTACTATGTCAATTTTATCTTATTTAAATGTCAAATTTTTTCATTATACAATGTCCAAATTTTTTCAAATTACAATGTCAGGTAAAATCAAAACAATATAATTAAGCATTTTCCATATCACTCCCATGCCTTTTTATCGCTTAAACATTCCGAGATAGTGTAATACCCCTTTCGGCATAGTTTAGCTTTAATAGCTTTCTTAAATTTATTATAGGGTAAATTTCTAACGTTAATGGGCAGTTTGTTGAAAAAGCGTATACATTGACCCATGAACGAGTTGCTTATTCTGTGGAGACGAGTAGCATGTACAGCAAGGTTGTGTTTCTTCCGAGTATTTATAGTATGTACATCTGACAATTTAACAAAATTTTGAATGTTTTTGCGTACATACATTAAGTTTTCATATATATATTGCGAGGCTACAGTCAGGACATTGATCTCTTTAAATTTTTCTCTGAGGGAAACTCTAGGACCCAAGTTGTAAATAGCACGAATAGCCCTCTTTTGCAAGACAAAGATGGTATTAATATCTGCAGAGTTTCCCCACAGAAGAATACCATACGACATAATACTATGGAAATAACTGAAATAAACTATTCTGGCTGTATCCTCGTCAGTTAAATGTCTAATTTTTTTTACAGCATATGCTGCTGAACTAAGCCTACCTGACAATTTTTCTATGTGCGGGCGCCACTGTAATTTGCTATCAATAGTGATACCAAGAAATACAGTAGACTCAACAGGGCTCAACTCTAATCCGTTTAATAGTACATTGGTCCGAGCATATTTAACATTAGGCGTTGTGAATTTCATAAGTTTAGTTTTTTTCTCGTTAAGGAGAAGATTATTAATATTAAACCAATAGACGACTTTGGATAGTGTATTGTTTACTTCGTCATAATTAAGAAGCTGTCTTTTAATTTTGAAAATTAAAGACGTGTCATCTGCAAACAATACCATCTCGGGATTATCTTTAACATAATAAGGTAAATCATTAATATAAACGAGGAATAAAAACGGTCCTAGAATTGAACCCTGCGGAACGCCCATAGTAACAGTAGACCCAGAAGATCTCTTGCCATTCACATCGACCCTTTGAATTCGATTGTTCAGATAAGAAGTCAAAAGGTCGAGAGCTTTGTTCCTTATTCCATAATGATGTAATTTCATAATAAGTGTACTATGTTGTACGCAATCAAAAGCTTTGGACAAGTCGCAAAATATACCGAGAGCATCATGCGAATCCTCCCAGGCCTCGTAAATGCTCCTAAGCAATTCCACGCCCGCATCCGTAGTAGAACGACCCCGTGTAAAGCCAAACTGTTTTTTATGAAGCAAATTGTTTTTATTGAAATACCTTAACATTTGGGTTAAAATAAGTTTTTCAAAAATTTTGCTTAACGTAGGCAATATAGAAATAGGACGAAAGTTCGTGGGATCAGACGTGCTACCAGATTTGAATAATGGGAGTACTTTGCTTTGCTTCATCAAATCAGGAAATACACCAGATGTGACACACGAGTTGAAGACAGTTGCTAAGTATGGAGAGATAGCTTCAATTATTGTTGAGATAGTGTGTACAGAAATACCCCATAAATCTGCAGTTTTCTTTAAGTCGAGACTTTTAAACGTTTCTTTAATATCTTTCGCGTTAACAACTGAAAATTCAAAAGATCTATCACATTCATCTACACTTTGTTTAAGAACTGAATAAGCAGAAATGGAAGAAGACAATAGAGTTTTGGTTGTTAAAATGGGAATATTAGTGAAAAATAATTCAAACTCAGTTGCCACCTCCACATCCGCCTTTATAATTTTATCATTAATTTTCAAGCAGAAGTCACGGTTACGTACCGTGGTCCTGCCAGTTTCGCTATTAATAATGTTCCATGTAGTCTTAATTTTATTGTCCGATATTTTTATTTTATTTTTTAAATGTATGGTCTTAGCAGAGGAACAGGCTCGTTTAAATAGTTTCGAATAGTTTCTAACATATTCTTTAAAACCCGGATTGTGATTATATAATTTTTCGGAATATAATTCATATAACTTTAGTCTACTTTTATAAATACCAGGAGTCGCCCAATCACTGAAAGTAACGCGGTCACCAACCAATAACGTTTTTGGGGTAAATACCTTCTGAAACTCATTATTAATCAGATTAAACAACAAAGTGTATGCTTGATCTGGATGGTCGTGGTAAGGCAACTCAGGTAGTTTTTGTATAAGATTGTTTTTAAAGCAATCTAAACGGCTAACATTTACTGGAACATATGTCATATGTTTTCTCTGAACTTTATATATTTTTAGTGGTAATGAGACTTGTTGACCACAGTGGTCGGAATCTAACTTGTTTATTATTAATTTGTTAGTAGGTTTTGTATTTGTAAATATATTGTCAATACAAGTAGCACTGGTAGCAGTTATCCTAGTAGGTTCAGAGAAAATGTTATACAAATTATATGACTTCAGTAAAGTCAGAAACCTAGAAGTTACAGTAGATTTTTCCAATATATTTATATTAAAGTCTCCACAGATAACAACTGTTTTATTTGATTGTGAGCATTTAAATAAAACATCCTCTAAGATCTTTTCAAAGGTATCATATAGTGCGCATGGTGGTCTATATACACTCATTACAATGTACTGCTCAAATTCAATGCAAGCTATTTCAATAACTCGCTCAACAGAGAGGCTCACTATATCCAATCTTTCTTTACATTTAATGGTCTTGTGTGTAATTATTAAAGAGCCACCACGTATTATATTTACTCTGCTGAATGAGCTAGCAACCCGGTGATTATTGAAGCTGAACATGAACTGACTGCTTTTCAACCAATGTTCAGTTAAACATATAACATCTATACAGCTACCATTCATAAACAACTCCAATTCCAGGTCTTTACCCATCAACCCTTGAATATTCTGATGTACAATGTTTATACAATTTTTTGTATAATTACTTTTATTGCAAATATTTGATGGGTATGATACAACATGTTGGTTCTTATTTATATTTAAGTTTAACTCTAATGTCTCAGATGCCCTTATATTAGGAGCTGAACAGATAATACTATCATAGCTAGAGGTTGCCTCTATTGTCTCAATTAATAATTTAAATTATTTGAAATGTCAGTTTGTGTAGCCAAGTCCTTGGCTGGGATATTATAAATGTCATATGATTGCTCAATAGAAGCAACTTGGTTAGCCAAATTCTTGGCTGTAATACATAAAAAATAAGATAGCGACACAGCTATCTGTCTTTTATAATAATTTGAAAGATAGTACCTATCTTTTGTCAAGAAACAGCTTTTACTAACATAATTGTTAGTGTCAATTAAATGAAATACATTATTATTGTATGTCAAAGTATGCAATGTCATATTTAATTTATATCTAAAGTTATTTTCTTCCTCTGGCAAACTTTTGCTATAAGGGAATGTGAAAAGCACAATTTTTCTTATATTTAATTTGCACAATATACTGTAATATTTAATTAATTCTCTTTTGTTCACATTACCCCTATTGCCAATAAAAATTATAATAGTGGTGTTGTAGTTGAAGTTACAACTAATAATTTTATTCATAATGTCTGAAAAGGAAAATCCAGGCATACAGTGGTTTAATACTGAGTGTCCCGTATATTTATCTGACAGTAAATGGCCAAAATCCTTTCCAATTTCATCACTAAATATAACAATATCATTACTAACATTACTCTGTTTATGCAATTTGGTAAATGGTAAAGAAGGTAAAGAAGGGCAGGACTGCGGCAAGGTGTCATTATATATTGTCAATGAACAATCTGGTGAGTGTTTGGAGTCACACTTCTGGATGTTGACTGGTGATTGACTAGACTCAAAGTGGTTTGATTGTGAGGCCACCAGCTTATTCATTGCCAATACATACTCCTTCATTTGTTTTTCTGAGGCATTATACTTGTTGGTCATTGAGTTAAGTTTTTCCTTAAGGTGTTCAAGTTCATCCCGCAGGTCTTCTGTGTCAATTTTGTATTTTCTAGTACTCTGCTCCAAGTTGAATGAGTACATATCAAGCTGTTTAAGAAGCTGCAACCTTTCCCTATTCAATTTAACATTTTTGATGAAGTATTTTTGTCTTTTAACTAATTTTTTTGTTTTAGTTATGTACTTGTTAATTTTTATATACTTTTTTAATTTGTTTCCACTGCACCTAAGAATCCTCACTGACTCATATGACTTGTATTCACTATCAATTGTGTCAGAGGGATTTATATTAAGTGAAGTAGAAACCATACTCGGAGCGACAGGCACCAACTCATCGAACAGGCTTTGATTCCATTCAGCTAAGATGTTATGGTTTGTAGATTCAAGAGATAATATTTGATTTTTAGCCTCATGTAGCTGCTGTTCTAATAAATGTATACGACTGAGAGCTAGTTCATACTCAATGCTACATTGGTGGAACCCATCAACAACAAGTTGGAGCCTATCCCGGGTATCAATGACCTCAGTGAGTTGAGTATTTAACTGAGCCATTTCCACTTTCAACTTTTTGTTCTTATCTAGAATATCTAGCAATTCTCTTTCATTGTCATCTCTTTCACCCATCAATTGATCACACAACTCCTTAGAAGCCTTTAATTTGCTCAAAGCCAGTTGGAGTTTAGATTCTTCCTGGCGAGCAGAGGCTTTACGCGTCATAATCATGATTTAATAGAGATGAAATAAAAGTGAAAAAGAAAACAGGTTGTAGAAAAAGAGGTGGACAGGTGACAAATTGGATCGAAAGGAAATTTAAGATATAACTGAAGAAGTTGTGTCACCAAAACTAGGTTATGTTTACGTTTCTAAGTCATTCATATGAACTCGTAGACGTATATATCCGTCTAAAATTAATTACATAAAGTATTATAACACGTAAACGATACACTGTAAAGTAAAATTAATAGTATTGTACCTGATATCAAGATGACAATGCAAGATTCACTTGTGCCGGTAACTGTCAACTATTCACATTTGATATTCACACGTAATTTGCACTTATTTTACTACAACTATACATGAAATGCTTAAATTAAGTTATTTACTTAGTGATTAATTGGAATTAGCCATAAATAGTTACATAAAACAATTAATTACAATTATAAATCTACGGGAACAATTTCAAATCAGCTGTTCGCTCTAATGTTGCCAGAGAAAAAAAAATTACCGATGGCTACAAGTTTAGCTCACGGACAAATGTATGAGTCATGGTAATGAGTTTGTCTGTGTAATGTATCGAGATTGTTATTTGTGATTAAAGAAAGAAAGAAAGTAAATGGTTTTATTTTTTGCGCGCCATTTTGACGCACTTAACATTAAATCACACACGACACAATTAATAATCTGTGGTCACAACTCACAACTGCTGTGGTTTATTTTATCTGTGGTATCTGTATACGTTTGTCTATTATATTTGCAATATATTTCTTCTTCTTCTCATTGTGTGGTTGATGAAGAACCTAGTGTCAGAGTTTGATCCACCTTAGGTCTTTCAATTGGCTTTATACACCATCGCGAAAACTATCAAGTGTGCTGTTAGCCTCACAATGTTTTCCTACACAGTTTTTGGCTAGCGATGAGAATAATATAGGCTAATGAATATTGTGGTTGGTCGTTTTATCCACATATATTTTGTATCGAAGAGTTTCTTACTAGTGTCCATAAAGTGAGATTAGGCGCAGGACCGACGGCTTTACGTGCTCTCCAAAGCACGGGGGTGTCACACCACCAACTTCCTGACTCCGGGCTGCTACTGAGAATTTCCTTACAGAAAAATCCAATAACATTTTGCCCGACCTGGGAATCGAACCCAGGACCTCACGCTCAGCAGTCGCACTTGCAGTCGCTAGGCCAACGAGGCAGTCTCGTAGACCATGAGTAAGTATTGAAAGATGGAAAAAATATTTGATTCAGCGAACGATAGTCGCGATAGAAAAGTGGGTAGAGTACTTTATATTTATGTAGATAAAGTATTTAAAAAACCCACACCAATCCATTGACACCATTTATAATAACGAACTCTCAAATATAAACTAGTACCACAAGTGAGCCGCACATTTAGCCTGTAGGTTCCCAAACCTGCCTACAACCTTAAAGGTTTTACGCGAAAAGATTCGACAAAAAATATATTTTTTACGTATATTTTTCTTTGTGTTCAATTGTTGTTCATTTCCAATTAGGGCAACAGCCCCAACTTATAGTAACTTGTAACTGATTGCAACAATAGCGTGTTTTTCTCTACATTCTCCGCACGTGGAGCGATTTTCCTCAGTCTGCGAAGTTTTTGAGATTTCCCAAACAGCCACGTGTTCTTGAAGGCTCCATTTTGTGACTCACGTGTCTCAGTATATATTTAAAATTAATTTTATTCAGTAAACAACTAAGATTACTGGAAATGTTTAAATAAGAGAAAATTACAACGAAACAATAACAAAACTTGTTCCAGGCTTGTTTATGTTCAGCAAGTAAATGTTTGTATTGTATATAAGATATGAACAACTTAAATTGGTTTGAAGGGGTATTGGTGTTTCATAAATAAATTGCAAATTTTAGTTTCTAGTCTGTAATATTTCAGTTATGCGTAGACTCATTATGTTATGTAGAAAACGTCTTTTCACGAACAAAGGTTAAGTATGATTTTTAGAATTTTATTCAAATTGAGACGTTGTAAGTGGTGAAAAAGTGCACCTTAAAGTTGATGCTCATAATTCTTCTGCCTTTCTCCCTAAGCTTTTGACAAATGACCCTCTATTCCATTCCATTATAAGGTTTAACCGCAAAAAATATAGTCTAGAAATGAAATAGTGCTGTCAGAGCTAAGTACTTAATATATTTTGCGTACCAATTTAAGTACCAATATGCTTTTCTAAAACTGTTTCGGAGAATTAATATACACATTTACACAATCAGAGTGTACCTCTGACCGAAAATATCTCGTTTTAGCCAAATGTTATTTGATTAAATTCGATTCGAAGGTCCACAGTTATTTGTTTCAACCGTCTGTCCGGTTTCTACGAAGTGATACATACATAGAAACGAGCAAAAATCCAATAGTACCTAAAGTAAAATAAAATTGCATTCAAGTTCACGAAGCAGACTGTTTGTGGTTGGCGACTGATTCATTTTTCACAATAAATCGCTTTTAACTTAGTTTATACATCACGAATGAGATGTCGGTTTCGGAGATTGCATACACAGCAACAACAACAACATATGAGTACATGTTTGTATTCATGATTATCCGCATTTTTTATATTTGAACAGCGATTATTTTAAACGTAAATACATTTTTGTATAATAACTTTCGTGAGACACATTTATATTAATTATTGTTCAACGGTTTGACTCGCGACATCGCCGCGGGTTCAGCTCATGACTACGGGCTCCGTTCCAGTTCGAAACTAGTCGGGCAATCCCGAATAATGCGCGTGAGTAGTAACTGGTGAACAATAACTAATATAAATACATTAAATTGAAAATAATCGATAGATGTCTAAATTGTAGACAGATGCATAATCAAACAACTTTTAAGCAGATTAATCACGTGTTATAAATGGTAATAGCTTATTTCGACATTTTGCACACTTTGAAGCGTTCATGGTCGCAGGATACACGCGATTAATACGGTTAAGGATTGTTTGATTATAATGTGTAGTGATAGCGAAAACCTGAGATATTATTATAGACAGACACTTAACTAATAAACTGAAAATGTTAATTCACTGTTTTATAACTACACATTTCAAAATCTAGCCATAAAGTTCAAAGACTTTTGTATATTCGTCTCGTAAATTTACAAAGTCCGATAAAACTTATATCACGCACGTGTACCGGGACATTTGTCTCAAGTAGCACTGTGACGCGCCGTGATCCCGGGCCTCCCGCGGGATCCCGCGCTTACACCTCACTACGTCTTCGTGCTTCGACAACTATCCCTCTCTGGAGGAAAAAACATTTCTTTCCATATTTTTTGTGGTAAAGTTGGAGATCATTACGACAAAAAATATCGTATTTCCTAGAAATGTTTCTATAAAAATGTAGGAAATAAGTGATTCTAAGAATCTGACGTTTGATATGTATATAACTATATAAACTCTTCCGATTGAAGTACCCTAAACCCTGTGAGAGTCAAGATGAATCGTGTGTGTTGTTAGAACAGAGACCGAACGTGGTAGTTCTGTGAATAATTAAGCTGTTTAGGTATCGTACGGATTGTAGGCCGTATATGTTATTATAGCCCGGTTAGTTGAGTAATATATAGGATAATATCAGAACCTGGCGTATAGATTTCATTTGGTATGGTATAGCTAGATAGAAGGAGACCATATCGGTGGCGGTTACCAACAACAACAGCATTCCCAAAGAGGGTTGACGTCAGGCAGGCGGCCGGTCTTAAAACATAGCCAAAACTTTAGCAGCATGCCAGATAAAGGTATGCTGCGCTGACCCTAAATAAATTGGGATAAGGGCAGGGGATGATGAAACTTTTGGGGACAAAACATACATACGTCTATTAAGCTGTATTTAGTCTTATATATAGCAGATTTAATACTAAGAATCTACTTAAAATACGAGGCTGTTACTGCAATCACATGTCAAATATCTATAAATAAAATCATATTTCAATTCATTCATGTGTGTTTCACAGGTCAATGTACAGGTCTGAGCAAGCTTAGTCACAGGTTCACTGGGATTACATAATTAGCGTACAAACTGATTAGTTCGTATTACTAACGCAAAGCGGTTCGAGAATACTATTATAAATGTAAAATTAATGACGATGTGGCATGGACAATATGATTAATATTTGAATATTTGAATGCTAGGTATTCGTTAAATAAGTATTAAATACAAGTAGCTACCTAAACGAGGTAACCAGAGCAATTAATGTAATCATTGGCTAATAGTGTCTCAATGAAAGAAGATTTTAGCTTACCCTATCAAATGTTGTAGGTAAATGATTGTAAAAATAGTAAGGTTTTACCTATATGACACACTTGTAGAAAGTAGCTTCATATGATGGCTCATGGAACATATATTGAACAGAAATGCTGGTTATTTTTTTTATTACAGTATGGTGAGAGCTACTAATCTAAGCATAACTGTTTTGACTGCTGAGCAGGAGGTCTCGGGTTCGATTCCCGGGTTGGGCAAAGTTGTTATTGAGTTTTTTGTTAGGAAATTCTCAGTAGCAGCTGGAATTGTGCTCGGTTGATGGCAATTGGCTCACCACCTATTACATCGGACTTAATAACAGCATTAGTGAAATGTGGGTGTACAATTGTGTACACCTCTGCCTACCCCTTCAAATATAGGCGTGATGCTATGTTATGTTAACAACTGTTTTATATTAAGAAATCATATTTAAAAAATAACGAAATATTGTTATACTAACTATGCCTAAAATATGCGCCGGCGAATTATATACACTGAAGTAATAACACAGAATCGTGTACAATTTATACCATTATAGTGGAAGCAAAAATTTTAAAACTAAACTATACGTAATATTATAATAAAACAACTTTTAACCGGATTAATCGCGTGTATGATTGGTTTTTATTTTTCCTCACGTTTCGAACACTTTTTCAGTTTTAAATATGTTTAAGAGACAAAAATATTTTTATGAATTTTATCATTTACATGTACGGTAGACTGAAATAATTTTAACTAAACCATTGAGACGCCTGCCACCTTAATCCTCCTGCGAACACGAACGCTGCAAAGTGTCGAAACGTCAGGAAAAATAAATACACGCGATTAATCCGGTTTAAAGTTGTTTTTTATAATGTGTAGTGATCGCGAAAACCTAAGATATTACTATACGTAATATAATTTCTATTTTTCAAAGAAACATAGAAAAAATAATAGACAAGAACGGGGCTTGAACCCGCGACCTTTGACGTTCCGTGTCATCACTCTACTTGACTGAGCTACCTTGTCGTGTTCAAACCTATTGAATTTTCAATCCTCTTTGTATACGTCTTAAGGAGACGCCTGGTGATATTTATCTAGTAATCATTTACAGATTTACTAAACTCAGCGTTACCACTTTGCAGTTGTAAATCGCCGAACAACATCCCAATCCTTTATAAATCATATATAATTATATTTTTTAATACATGTTGAGGCCATGTAATGCCTATATTAATTTCTATTTTTTAACGTCAAAGGTCGCGGGTTCAAGCCCCGTTCTTGTCTATTATTTTTTCAATGTTTCTTTGAAAAATATAAATTAATATAGGCATTACATGGCCTCAACATGTATTAAAAAATATAATTATATATGATATACGTAATATAATTTAAGATATTACTATACGTAATATAATTTAAGATATTACTATAAGTAATATGTTAAAATAATATAAATCTTGCTCAAGGTGAGCCTACTATAAACTTCTCATTTCATATATATAGTTATGTTTTAACATTTCAATTTGTGGTTCGCATAAAGTTTCGCCGGATTTCGTAACGTTGTCTTAGCCAATGAGTTTCGGTTTTTTCTTATTTTCATTTAGCAAACTTTAAATGGAATGTTGAATGTTTTTTAGACCCAAAGTCTTTTAGTTTTTAGCTGTTTATGTAATAATTCTGTATTTAAGTATACCCCGTTTAACAGATTACTTGAAGAACTAAAATTAAAAAAGTTTGGAATTTTTTATTTTTTTCTTAACGTCGTTACTGGTTAGTACTGATAATATACGTCAAGCATCACGCTTATATTCCCAGAAGAGCTAGGTACAAGTGTACCGTTATATACCGGAATTACACCGATGTTGTTATTAAGTTAGTGGTGCGCATATTGCCACAAACCGGCACAATGCTGCTACTGAGAATTGTTAACACCTTTATTTATTTATTTATTTATGTACACACAACAATTTTAAATATACAGTCATAAAGCTACTTAGTACAAAGGTACTGCTAATTTCAAAAGAAATTTCTACCAGCAGACCTGCAAAAGGTTAATGTTTTAAAAATCCCAGTAGACACAGTGTGTAGGAAGAGGAAACTAGAGCTAATAGTTACAAAAAATAATGTAAACAATAGAATAAACTATTATATATAACTAAACTAATACAATAAATACATATATAACTATATACTAAAATAAACTAATATACTAAAATACCAGTTAAGCAGAGAGGTAGTGCTCTTTAACTTGTTTTTTAAATAAGGAGATAGACTGCAAGTTTCTTATGTTAGCCGGAAGCGAGTTCCACAATCTTTGTTCGTTTCGGAAATCAAACCCCCTCACGCTCAGTAGCTGCGCCTTGTGACAACTAAATCAACGAGCTAGTCACGTAGCACCTAAAATATAAGTCCTTCTAGACCGTGTTCCTAGCAAAAAAATTTTTACTTTATTTTCCTTAATATTAATTATTATTCAATTAAATCTGAAAACTGCGTTGTTGGTCTAATGGTCCGAAGCGTGACTGTTGAGCATGAGGTCCCGGGCTCGATTCCCTGGTCGGGCAGTGATATTGAGATTTTCTGTTAGGAAATTGTCAGTAGCAGCCCGGAGTTTGGAATTTAGTCCGGCTGATGGCAATAGGCTCATTACATGACACTTAATAACAACATCGGTGAAATTTGGGTGTACAGCTAAGCCTTCTTCTTCTTCGGAGAATACAGGCGTGATGCTATGTTATGTAAGACTGAGAACCGAACCCACCAACTTGATTTTAGTCAGTAATCATTTCAACCAATGCACCTTTCTCTAAAACACTGACTTTATCTTACAAGATCACGACACGGGTAATGAATCCTGTATCGTAGTTTTAATTGCTAGCAGTTACAGTAACACTGGGCGGTTTGAATACTGTCCAGACGCTAACTGTTATGACGTCACGGTTCAACTAACGAGTTCAAAAGATTATAATACTGATAAATAAAGGTGAAATGTTATGTTTAATCTTGAAAGAAACACTTTTATTACATACCGTCACGCCTGTATACCCCGAAGGGGTAGGCAGAGGTGTACACAGTTGTATACCCAAATTTCACCAATGTTTTTATTTAGTCCCATGAAATAGGTGGTGAGCCTATTGCCATCTACCGATACACAATTCTAAACTCCAGGCTACTATTGAGAATTTAGAAATAACACTTTGCCTGATCCGAGAATCGAACCCAAGACCCCGTGCTCAGCAGTCACGCTTGGGACCACTAGACCAACGAGGCAGTTTTATTGACAAGAGGAAAATCACCATCATCCCCTGCCCTTATCCCAATTTATTTGGGGTCGGCGCTGCATGTATTCTTGTTCTATATATTCTATCTACTTGTACTGGAATGCTGTTAATATAAAGTGCCATCGATCGACACGATAAGAAGAAGTTGAATAAAGAGATAAGAATATTTATGTGCCAAAGGAACATCAGCTCAGCAAATGCTAGGGACCTACCTAGCGCTGATTTTCAGGGGCGTCCCAATATACGTTATAGGGGCTGAAAACTGAATAGACAGCAATGACGTCACCAATAGACGTATTAAAATGTGGAAGTAGAATTCGGTATAGTGAGCAGATGTGGAGATGGCTTAGCGGTCAAAGCGCTTGGAGGCGCAGGTTCGAATCTTGATCACAATTTTGGCACTACAATGTTTTAACATGTTTGACAGAAGCATATCTCTAATATTGTAATCTGTTGTTAATATTTTCTGTTAAGTGCCAATAAACCAATTTCTTTCTTTCTCCTACATACCGTACTATTATTCCATTTAAATTTTGGCGTTCGTTACGCATGCTTTAATGCGGTTGTAAGATTTGTCTGAATTTGAAATGGTTTTATATATCAAATAAAATTCAACTTCAAATTGTTTTATTGTGAATTTTATCCACATATCTCGCGTAGAAGCTTATAAAACATTTATTATCTGTATAATCGTAAAAAAGACTACTCGTTTATCAAGTGTGTCTATTCGCAAGCATGGCTGCTTACCATCAGAACTTGAGTCGGAATAATTGTTATATCTTTGCCTGACAGGAAATTTAGCAGCCAGGTGTCCACATGGGACTTAATAACAGCATCGGTCAAAATGTGAGTGTACAACAATAGGTACACCTCTGCTTAACCATTTGGGGATGCAGGAGTGTATTATGTTATATTAATAATAAAAATATTAGTATTCGTATGAGGAGTCCAGCCACGTACAGAACGTCAAACGAATTATCAATACACGTACGATTAGAATAACATTATTAATATTTAATACATACATACTTAATATAAGAAAGCTGAAGACTTGTTTGTTTGTTTGAACGCGCTTATCTCTGAATCATTTGATTCGAAAAAATATTTTTGTATATGATAGCCAGGCTTACACCTCTCAACTAGTTAAGTAAATCGGAAGAAGCAGAGCCCTTTATAGCAATATATTTAAACGCATAGTTCAGGAGATAATGGATATTGAAATAATTCAAAACTTGGCTCGGATCTATGACTATAGTAGTAGTGACGTCAACGAGCCGTGTGACGCATAACTGGCCACCCGACGAGATGTGAGCATTGCCGAGAAGAGACGAACTGTGAATTATTTTCTGTTCATTGGTTAGTACTAAGTAGGTAATTATGGTAGTACTTGTAGGTGTTGGTTGGTTGACTTATGATAGTTTTTTAATGGTTTCTTTTAAATTATACGCGAGTGAAATCACGGGGCACAGCTAGTACATAATATATTACAATAAAATTATATTGACAGAACAAAAACAAAGTGACTAATGTCCTCCGGAGACGCGACCAGCCCAGACGCAGGGGGAGGGAGGGCACTGATTATTCACGAGGGAAAATATTAATTAGCATCCCTCGCAGTATCCATCTACGTCACTGCCTGTTTTTTTAAGCGATCTGAGTCCCGGCCTGTGTTTGTAATCGTTTCGTTCGTAAATATTAGTTTATGTCGAAACAGTAGATTATTTTATATCATATTTTGGTGTCTATTTTCCTCGTAGGTCAGGCAGAAAGGCAATACACATACTGATGCTGGTATTAAGTCCCAAGTTATAAATGGTGAGCTATAACTTTCAACATATCAAACTCCAGGGCACTACTGGAAAAAACCATAAAACTCAATATCATAACTCAATAACATCACGCCTGTATTCCCCGAAGTCGTAGGCAGAGGTGTGCAAGTCGCGGTGATTGCTGCAACGAACCCGGGACTTCGGTAAAGGTTATAGTAGGACCGTGTGGTTTTTAGTCGGTAGGAGTCCGGCACATCGACCATGATGGATTGGCCACAACCAAAAAAAAAGCCTTGACATCTACCGGGCACAACAAACTTCGAGCTGCTACTGAGAATTTCCTAAACCCAAAACACTTTGCCCAACCTGGGAATCGAACCCAGACCTCATGCCCCGCAGTCGCGCTTTGGACCACTAGACCGACGAGGCAGTCCAATAACGCTTTAGTCAATCCGGGAATCGAACTCAGTACTTCATACTAAGCAGTCAATGACCTAATATATGGTTAAAAAATCTTGCATAGCATTAGCATAAAAATAGCTTCCCAGTAAAGAATAAAGTCTATAAAACTTTGTTTACTATCAATATATTCAGTCATTCTTGTCACATTGATCCATAAAACGGCCCTCAGAACGGGTAGGCTTTTACGCCCTTATTCTCCTGTATCTCCTACCTATTTTCAGTGTTTACGTCTAAAAGCAGGAAAGGAAAACGTCGTAAGCGACCGTTCTTAAAAACAGCTTCGAGACGGAGTTTAATAAATATAGGTTTTTGATGTTCAATGGAATATTGTGCATATTTCACAGGTTATGTGCTAAAGTTTGTCAGCGCCGCGTAAGGGATGGTATTTTGTTATGTATCCCACTCCGGCGCACAAATATTGATGATGTCCCATTTGTTTCAGACTTATGATACCTTTTTTCGTTTTCCGCCACACTGAGTGCTTTAACCCTCTTGCTGTAAACAAAAAAGCTTTTTGTAAAACAATATTTTATTAAAGATATAAGATGTTTATTCGGAGCTTTTGTTGATCTTTATTATTTAGTTGCTCTGGTCAATATCAGTTTCGTTTATACGTCGATAATTAATTACCGATTTGCCATTACGAATGTTAACGATAAACAGGTTTGAGTTACAATGAGTGAGGATCGTGACGTCACTTTAACACTAGTTCACGAATTGTGAGTCTGATGTCAGACATATCCTTGGGACGGTAGCGCGGCAGGTGCACCTCTCTGGAGAATCTATGCAGGCCAACTACGGCCGGTCTGCAAAAATGATGGGGACCACCTGTGAAGGTCGCGATGACTGCAGTTGTGATCGTTGAAGATTAGTGGTGGACCATGTGATTTTTTTTGGTGAGTCCGGATTAGATTCCATGATAGTTTTTTTTACATGAAAAATTTATGGTAGGGGATACTTTATATAGTCAACAGATAGATTAAAGTCTAAGTGGCTGTACATGTGAGAGTTGTACCTGTAAATATATGGAAGTGAGGGGCACCATTCTCACAAAATGCTAGACCCCATCTTGTTTACATTATGTTGATCTCCTAAATAATGTCCCTAACATCTGTATCGTCGTTATTGAGATGGCCTGCAACCTCCCCCCATCACTGGCTCGATTATCTCGTTATTACATCGAAATACTGGCGCAATTTGTCAGCAGCAAAAACTGCCGGTCGCGTCCCGTCACTACTTCCACCTCTCGGCCGCATATATGAAGGATCAAATAATCTGTATGTATGTGTAAAAATGAGGTCGAGATGAAGAAAGATAATTTTTAACAAAAAAAAGAACCGACTCCAAAAATCTTTCTGTGTAAAATTGCACTAAAAAGTTATAAAATAATTGCATTATTTACTTACTACAATTTATATAAAAATATTTTTTTAATTTTAGAGGTTTCTGAATAAAGTCAATTTATTAGGACAATAATATACAATTATTATTATTTTTGGAGTCGGTGCCAGACAAACTTTAAAAATATTGAGGAAGTTTCCTAAAATTTGCAAAGTATATTTAAAGGTACATTAACCATCATTATTTTTACGATAATGTATTATACCTAATTGAACCTATTTACAAATGAACACAACAACTGCCTAAAGCGAACGTAATACGCTACTTCATGAATGTACTTACACGTTTATTATCCTTTACTGGCACCGACTCCAAAAATAATAATAATTGTATATTATTGTCCTAATAAATTGACTTTATTCAGAAACCTCTAAAATTAAAAAAATATTTTTATATAAATTGTAGTAAGTAAATAATGCAATTATTTTATAACTTTTTAGTGCAATTTTACACAGAAAGATTTTTGGAGTCGGTTCTTTTTTTTGTTAAAAATTATTTTATTTCTTACTTTTTAGTGAATCTTGCGTACCATAACTGATTTATCGGAAGTGAATATGGGTAGACCTACTCAACGCGCTGTCCATATATATCTGTCGCAGATGGATTGTAGAATCCGCTGTTTTACAAAATCTCTAGCTGCTTTACAAAACAGTACTGTTTTATAAAACAGCTTAACAACGTTCAGCTGGATTGCAATTGTGATACGTTTAACAAAACTGCTACCCACCTTTAGACGTAATGCAGAATGACATATCTACAGTGGGACAGGTTTGTTTATTGTATAGGTATATTAAATGGATAGTCACCATTCAAGTAAAAAAGCGTATTCTGATTTACTTTACTGTATTCTGATTTGACTTTCCGTGGCTGGGTCGACGGAGCCCCGCTCAGCGGGGCTCCTATTTTTGTGTCCGTAAGGTTAGAAAAAACCTAAACACGAAGAGGATGACGGGGGCTGTTCGCTCTCTACGCTCGCTCACGGGCCCCCGTCATCCTCTTCGAACCTAACCTGTCCGTGTCGGGATACACGAAACTCCCGAGCTCGCTTCGCTCGCTCATGGATCAATTTAATTTATTTTCTTTCATAATCCCGATATATTGTCGACTATTATAGTGGTTTAGTATTTACGTCATAAAAAAATTTCATAATTTTTTTGCTATTGACAAGTAAAATAAAGTTAGGTTATTATTGTTAGGACATACAGAGCCGACAAAATTTCGAACTAAAATCAATAATCTGACAGTTAGGCAGTTCATTAGAACTATTCTAGAGACCGTAAACACCACCGGAAAGTCACAAGAAAGTAAAATACACCATTTCGTTTACTTCGACGACGTATTATTTTTCAGTTATTTTGATTTAAATACCAAACTACTAAACCAATTTTCATAAAATTTAAATGGGACCAATCTGAAAGTAAATCCTTTCAAATAAAAAAATAATTTGCCAAATCGGTTCATAAATGACGGAGTTCTGAGGTAACAAACATAAAAAAAAAAAAAAAATATACAACCGAATTGATAACCTCCTCCTTTTTGGAAGTCGGTTAAAAAAGCGGTCGCAAGCGTGGGTGCAGTGTTGAGTCCTGGGATCGATTCCAGGTTCGAGTAAGGTGTAATTCTATTTTATAGGAAGTTTTGAGAAGCAGCTTGGAGTTTGGAATTGTACCCGATAAAAGATGGTGATTGGCTTCCTATCTGGGATTGAATAAAGACATCGGCGATATGTGGCTGTAAAAAAGTACACAACTGCCTAACCATTCGGTGAATAGAGGCGTGATGCCTAGCTTTATCCCAATTTAATTGTGGTCGGCGCAGCATATCTTCTTCTTCCACACATCTCTGTCAGCCGTCATCTCGGCAGTCACTCCGTTTCTATCCATATCATCTTTCACACAATCCATCCATCGCTTCCTCGGTCTTCCTCTACTCGTGTAACCCCACATTCGTAGTCACAACTTACCTCGTCACATGACCCTCATTCCTCCGCACCACATGTCCAGTAAAACTTGTATCCTGTAATGCTATATACGTTCAAAATTAGCTCAGACTCAGTACTCTTTTACTTCTTAATTACAATTTTTCAAGGAAACATTGAAAAATAATATACACAAACGGGGCTTGAACCCGCGACCCTTGACATGCCGTGTCATCCCTCTAACACTGAGCTACCATGTCGTTGTTGAAGCTATTGAATTTCAAGGTTCTTTGTATTCGTCTTAAGGAGACGCCTGGCGATATTTATCTAGCAATCGAATGATTGAACCCCTGTTCAAGCCCCGTTCTTGTCTATTATTTTTCAATGTTTCGTTGAATAATAGTAATTAATATAGGCATTACATTGCCTGAACATGTATAAAATATATATGATATTAAATGGAAAAGGAATACGGTCGCGAACAGGATTCGAACCTGCGCCTCCCGGATAAACACTCCAGGCACTCTGACCACTAACGACCTCTGCTCACCACCGCGAACTCTTCTTCCATATTTTAACACGTCTTTTTGGCGACGTCATTGCTATCTATTCAGTACCTATACACGACTGACTTTGCAGTCAATACAATTTCGTAAAGAATGCAATTATCTTAACAATTAGAGATAAATCTTTGAAAAGCATTAACGCATGCTTAGCGAACTCTAAAGTTATAATATTCAATGGAAAAAGAATACGGTCGCGAACAGGCTTCTTATTCCATGTAATATAATAACTTTAGAGTTCGCTAAGCATGCGTTAATGCTTTTCAAAGATTTATCTTTAATTATATATGATCTTACATTCTTGTTATATTTATATACCCAGTCGGTGACCGCCGCCGCTCGCGCCGCTCCATTGTTAACTTCAACATAATGCTAACATTACAGTCTGGACCTTTTTACTTTTAAACTCCACTTAACCCTTCAACTGCGGCCTGGGAGTCCTATTGTTACAACACTATAAAGGTTTCGTTTTTTACTCGATGTTCGTATTATTTGTACAACTACTTAAGTTCGACTTTTTGTAATAAAGAATACGAGAAATTTTTGTTTATTATCTTTTATTAAATATTTTAAGTTTATTACGCCGTGTTATAATGCAAGAGGTTGTATATCACTTGGTGACATCACTGTGCGGTCATTAAAATGAATTTATGGGTCGTTGACGCACTGTATACGGTATTAAAACATTGGATTGGTGTTTTATTAACGTATTATAGCAAAGGAAGCCTGACTACAGTAAACACGCACCACGGCATGCTTTCATACGATACCAAGATCGCTTCTTCTCGCAGCCTTCATCTCTAATCTAACCTCAACATGTAATTCATCTCAAATTTCTGGGTCCCGGCGACCCCTGATAAGTTATCTGTTTACGTCGCGCATGTGGGGGTCAACGGATCGCTTTTTGTACGCGCGTGTCAACAAGATTAATTGGTCGCGATATCGCCGCCATGTCATATGTTCATGTAAGCACACAAATGGGCTCGAGCCAACTTTCCACAAGATATGTATGTCTCAGCAAATTGTTCAGCAAACTGAAACGCTATGAATATTTGAAAAGGTTTATGAATAAAACGATTCGTTTACTTATTTCGAGGTCGTAACTTATAAAACTGCTGGCCTGATTCCGAAATGAATAACTGTAGGATTAATTAGTGAGTTACGCAAGGCTTTGCTACGCGCGCTACGTTTGCTACGAGCGTACGTAGCGTGCGTAGCACTTCGTAGCGGCTTTGGTGGTTGGCATTACAAAAGTGCGGTTATGTGCACGCCGCAGTGATTCTAATGGGACGCTTAAAATGGCCGAGCATACGATTTAATGTTAGATTAATTAACGCTTGTTAATATATTCAGTTTCGATGTGAGTTTAATTTGTAGTTGCAGTAATTGTCAACGGATTGTATGTCACTTAGTGCGGTCTGTTATTTTGAACGTGTATTTCATTATTTGGTTTCAGTACTGAATTTGTATTATAAGGAACACACATAACCATTACAGTAAGACACAGCCATCGTAACTGTCATCGTGAGAGCGCGACATCTAAAGCTCTACATAACGCAGTGAATGTTAACCTTTTTTACTGAACTAGAGTCGTCCTAATCTACTGCCTCCCCCTCCCCCTAACCTCCAGCCCTCACAAAACAGATAGGCTATCTGGGCATCCGCCGAAAATTGCATCACATTGAGCCGCCCCGTCCACATTACATGGCGACGGTCTCCCGTACAAATGTACACAAAAATTTATCACATAACATAACATGGCATCACGCCTGTATTCCCCGAAGGGTTAGGCAGAGTTGTACACAATTGTACACCCACATTTCAACAATGCTGTTATTAAGTCCCATGTAATAGGTGGTGAGCCTATTGCCATCAACCGGGCACATTTCCAAACTCCGGGCTGCTACTGAGAATTTCCTAACAGAAAAACTCAATAACACTTTGCCCGACCCGGGAATCGAACCCGAGACCTCGTGCTCAGCAGTCGCACTACGGACCACTAAACCAACGAGGCAGTTCAAAAAACAAAAAAAAAAAATTGAAATGTATTAAACATTAGTAGGTAATAGCTTACTTTCAAAACCTAGCCTCACGCGTGTATGCCTCGAAGAGTAAGGCAGAACTATATACCAACATTTCACATATAGATATATATTTTTTATATTTGAAGAACTAGCTGAACTAGCTTCTGCCGGCGACTTCTTCTGCATGTATTTCAGAATAGGGTCCAGCCGGGATAACAGTAGGTATCCTATGTGTTAATCTAGGTTATAAGCTATCGGTATCGTGCGAAATTCCATCCAAATCCGTTTAGTGGTTATTGCGTGACAGAGTAACCGACATCCACCCATCCTCACAAACTTTCGCATTTATAATATTAGTAGGATTAGTAGGACATAATATAATGTGCGTATTATAAATTCACTATCACTTGCTTAAAACGGTGAAGGAAAACATCGTGAGGAAACCAGCACACTTGAGAGATGTTCTCGATGGTGTGTAAAGACATGTCAGAGACCTACGGGTGGTTTAAACTCTGACACTAGGTTGTTCATCAACCACACGATAATAATAACCAGCCCATAACTGTCCCACTGCAGGGCAAGGGCTCTTCTCATACAGAGAAGGCACAAGCTTAATCACCACGCTAGCTCACTTCGGGTTTGCGATTTCAGACCATCAAGTCCAGGTTTCCTCACGATGTTTTCCTTCACCGTATCTCTGTGATGTCTTAGATTAACTAAAGTACATATGATATTAAAAAAGTGAAATTGGTGTATGCCAAATTTGAACCCATAGCCTGTGGTTCAAGAGGCGGACCGGTAACCACTCGGCCACCACGACACTTATGTTATTAATGAATCGCTTGACATTAATGGCTTAAATTTACGTAATAATAATGCAGAACAGAAATAAATTAATAGTATTAAATTTCCTAGGTAATTTATAATATTTTTTGGTGGAAAAATAATACGGTCGTGAGCGGGATTCGAACCTGCGTCTCCCGGATAAATACTCCAGGCGCTCTGACCGCTAAGCCATCTCGAATTCTTGTTCGCTTAGCGCAGATTCGAAACCTGCTCACGATCATATTCTCTTTCCACAAAAATTTATAACTTTAGAGTTAGCTGAGCATGCGCTTAATTACTTAATTGCTTTTCAAGGATTTATCTGTATTTCCCAGGGAATGTTCTCAGAGGTTTTAAAAGGCTAGAGTGAGTAGATTTCTTCTGTATCTATATGCTCTATCCTCGGCCACACGGTGGCTTACCATCAAACGAGTTGGTGGCCAAAATAAGATAAATTTTTGACAAAAAATTAAATAATTAATTAACAAGAGTGACAATTAAAGATAAATCTCATTTTAACACGTCTTTTTATCCGGGAGGCGCAGGTTCGAATCCTGTTCGCGACCGTATTCTTTTTCCATTTAATATATTAACTTTAGAGTTCGCTAAGCATGCGTTAATGCTTTTCAAAGATTTATCTTTAATTGTTAAGGTAATTGCATTCTTTACGACATTGTATTAACTGCAAAGTTAGTCGTGTCGGATCGGTCATCTGTATAGGGACTGAATGGATAGCATTGACGTCGCCATAAAGACGTGTTAAAATATGGATGAAGAAGAATTCGCGGTGTTGAGCAGAGGTCGAGATGGCTTAATGGTCAGAGCGCCTGAGTATTTATCCGGGAGACGCAGGTTTGAATCTTGTTCGCGAATTCTTTTTTTCATTTAATATATTATATTAAATGGAAAAAAGAATACGGTACTTTAACAAGAGTGACAGTCGTCAGTCGATAGGAAAATTGTAAAATAAGTGCGAAGACGCACGTAATGACGTCACACGTGCGGAAAACTGTTTGTTCACACATTTTTTTGTGAGAATTTTTGTATAAAGAAGTTGTTGTGTTTATTTCCATACCTACGTGTTTTCGGTCTCAACATCATACATTTCATCTTAACAACCGAAAGACTTCCCCTTTTGGGCATTGAGCTGAGGCCTTTTCTATCTTAAAAGTTCATCTTAATAAGAAATAGAACCTTTACGGTATTCAAGTAAATAAATACAGCGCTGGACGACGACAAGTATTCTCAATTCATAACGTTCAGTCGACAACATCGCAGTTGCATTAAGTAATAAAGCCTTTCCGTACTTCATTCACATTCAGCACAGTTTTTTATTATTCCAAAGGAACCGGCTAAGATGTTTGTAAAGAAAATAAAAATAAATATATAAAGTAATAGTTATTTATACGGAACTCAAAAATAACTGCCATTTTGAATGGAATGTATCGCAAGATGAAAGTTCATCAAATTTTAAAACTTATTATAACATAGTATCACGCCTGTATTCCCCGATGGGGTAGACAGAGGTGTAGATAGTTGTACTCACATTTTACCAATGGTGTTAAGTCCCATGTCATGCATGCCAGGTCGTGAGCCTATTGCCATCTACCGGGCACAATTGAAAACTTCGGGCTGCTATCGAGAATATTTTAATAGAAAAACCTAATACCACCTTTTCTGACCCGGGAATCAAACCAAGAAGAGTCACGTTTGGGACCACAAGACCAGCGAGGCAGCTTTGAGTCAGTAAAATTTTATACACGTGTAAAACCTATCATCAATCATATTCATTAAAACCTCGTAATGGTCAGCTCGTAGGGATTCTATCATCAACTAACATCCGTGGAGCAGAAGGTTTCAGATGAAAACCAGCGTCAAGTGCATTCTTGTGCTTGACATTCAGCTGATCTGGACACCTTTTTGGGACAGCCCTGAGACTCATACTCATATGATGTTATTTCTTTAGTTTATAAATTTATCTTTATAATATCGATTTTTATAATGTTATACCTACTAGAAACTTCAACCCAATTGAACCTATCATAGTTTGTGTCTCTGTTTTGTTCCAAATAAAATGTTTCTTTCTTTCTTTCTTTCTTTCTTTCTAACTATACACGCAGTTATCACTCCTAATTGAACAGGTTAATGTCTATTATCGCTTGACAGGTCTAATCCAACGTATCTGTTTGTGTCTAAAGTAAGCACTTGGAAGGATTATACAATCGCTCAATCGAGTTCGTACGTAAACCGAAATTGTTCCTTAAATTTATGAAGCTAGAGTTGAAATTTTACTGTTTTGTGTCTATTGCTAATTATGATTAAAATATGAGTTGATCTGTGTGGGGTGGCGGTTAATGGACCGGGATGCTGAAGGATTAATCACTGAGGTGAGTAGATACTGTTCATTACTTAATTCTGACAAATATAGTACGATTGAGGTAGTTGGAACAAGGAAAGGACAAGGAGCTAAGCTGTTATGGATATATGTTGACGTAATATTTACGATACGAAATATATATTTACTTGGCATGGTATTTTAATCAAATAGTAACAACAATATCTTTTTAACTGCCGGCGTTCTATATTTAGTTTCTGCCTTCCCTTACGGGAAACAGACGTGAGTGGATCTGTTCGTAATTCCTTTTGAATCAATTATTATTCAATTACGAAATGAATTACAGTTACCTACTTATCTATTTATAGATATAAGAATACACTGTCCACAATGACGTCGCGTTCTCAAACACATTACTTCACACACGTTGAGTAATTGAAAACGTCGCGATTTCCAAATATTTAATCTTTATTAATACAGAGATAAGAGCGAAAGTATCAAGAGCGGCAGTAAAAGGATATAGCGTCAGATCTGGGCGGCTAACACCCGCGTCAAAGTATTTAATCCGCCTCTACTTGCGGCGTGCGTAATGAAAAAGCGACAAACACCAAGAGAGATGGGGGATCAAGGAAATGAACCAACAAACGAGAAACAGAAGGTCTATTCAATACAGGACAAAATCACGCAGACTATATAACAAACATAACATAGCATCACGCCTGTTATCTCTGAAGGGGTAGACAGATCTCTACTTCGCTGTACAATAACATTTCACCAATGCTGTTATTAAGTTCTATGTCACTAATAGGTGGTGAGCCAATTCTATCTACCGGAAACAATTCCAGACTCCTATCCAATTTCCTAACAATAAAACTCAATAACACTTTGCCCAACCTGGGAATCGAACTACAAGACCAACGAGGCATATCATAAAGGAACTGAAAAAAAAAACTAAGCTTAAAAGCATACGACTTAATGTTTCATGCATTTATTGCTCTACAAAATCTATGGCGATTTTTGGTGACAATTTACAAATATAGTACAAAAAATTACTTTCTATGACTCATAAGTTCGGTCTTATATCATGAGCAACTATTATGTATGTATATTATTCTGTTACTGAGAGCTGTCACATATCCAATACTGTAACTTCTTGGCCAGAAACAGTTAAGCAGTATCACTTGTATATACTATTCACAATATCGAAAACGTTTACAACAACAAATGAAATATAACGAGGAGTAAAAAAAAACATTAACAATTTATAAAAGAGCTGAGCCCGCGGCGATGTCGCGAGTCAAACATCGCCGCGGGCTCAGCTCATGAATAAGAGCTCCGTTCGAGTTCGAAACTAGTCGGGCAATCCCGAAGTATGCGCGTGAGTAATAACCGTTAAACTATAACTAATATGAATGTGTCTTACGAAAGTTATTATACAAAAAATTATAAAAGATTACTAAAAAGGCACGTTTTCAAAGGCATTACTATAAAATAATTAAATCACCATGTAAACCGTCCCTTATTTACTCGACTACATAGATGTAAATCGATAAGACAAACTTATTCAATTCTACCTACAATTCTACATACTTATCGGTAATATTTTGTATGCAATTTTTGTATACCGTCTATTTCTTTACGCACTCTGTGAATTGTAACAGATGTATATTGTTTGTTTATTTCTCCTCGAAGTGATTGTAATCTTGAGAAATAAAGTGATTTTAAACCGTAAACCGTAAAGTAAACCAATTCCACTTTCCTATGAGTTGTTTACCAAAATCTGTTCATAGTGAGCTTTCTGCGTTGTTCCATTGTGGTGTCCCAGGCTGTAATTTGGGCAGCGACAATGAAACGTCCCGCCCTGCTTATGATGTTGTCGACGGGCGAGAAACTTTTTAACTTGTTTTATGCGCACTGCCCCCGGCGCGGCCTCCTAGCGAACACTTTGTTTACTAAATAAATAAAGTAATGCCATTATTTACAATTTAAACTTATAATTTCTTGCGACAGTCCCAGTTATTGAGTTTTTTGTTTGTCATTTTTACAAATTATTGGTTTTTACGTCACGATGTGTTCAATGTTGTGTTTAATCTCTTGTGATATTTCGAAAGCTATACGATACTGGATATTTTTATATCAAAACGAAGCAAAAAGTATCGGTATTTTGGAGGAGTGAGCAGATATTTATATTTATTGATAGGGACCTTTATTTCTTTAAACAAAATTTTATACTTTAACCCTATAATATTTATGTAATATCTATTGATCTATTTGGTGACCTTTTCAGAGAAACAATGGAACAAAGACAAAGGTCAAGGCCTCTTTTAAAGTCCAGACATTTTGTGGAGGATCAAATTAAAGGAGAAAAATGTAGGGTAATATCTTTAATGGCCCTTCTTAGGAAAGACCCAAATGTAAGACGGTTCGAGGAGTATTTGAAATAGTTCTCAAACAAATGTTTACATTATATGTTTACATTTTATTATTCTTTATTGTACACACGATACATAATACAAATAATGAAAATGAATAAGGATGTACAAAGGCGAGCTTAACCCATTAATGAGTTTTCTGACAGGAAACCTTTGAGTGATAGAGAGAAGAGAAGCAGATATGAGGACAGAGTCAAGTGTACAGCACGAATAAAAGACTAGGAATAGTGCAGAATTATATACCCTACATAAATACGCTACTAAATATATATATAATGTAATATTATATACTACTTATATAATATGATTCACACTACATAGTACTATATATATATACAAATATATACATACCTATTATTCATACTGAAAGGATATGCTCCCTGACTCTTCTCTTAAAGATATCCAAAGAAGGGCTGTCCCGAAGAGAATATGATGGAAAATGGACAATAGAATTTTTAAAGTTTAATATTTCGTCTCCTTAGGTTGAACAACCTAGTGTCACAGTTGTGTTGTTGATGTGATGTTTTCCTTCCTAATAGAAAAGTGGTTTAATCGACCACACGATAAGAAGAAGCAAGTGATCATTAATTTATAATACACACATGATTTCGACAAGTCAGTGATTCGTACCTTATATTTGAACCTGCGACCTTTGACTCGTCAGACCAGTAGTCATACTTCTGGGCTATCACTGTTTATAACTGGTTAAACATTTAACCCACCCATCATCCATAGTTTAAACATAAAACTAAGCTCTTAGTCTTCCCAACCTACTTAAACTCAACGCCTCAGTAAGCCAAGTTTCACCCACAGCGGTTCCGTACGTAATTTTTTGTAAGCAATATTACTTTTTCTCGAGAAATTATAAAGGTGTTGGCACAAAGTTCGTTGTAGTTTTAATATCGTTCTATAGACAGGGGACGGACTTGATCAACGAATATTCTTTCCTCATAACGTCAGGGGGAGTGTCGTTGTACACGAAATAATAAGAAAGTACAGAAGTACCATGTGAAATAAGACGCGAAAGAATCGACTCTGTACTCAGAAATCAAGAAGAATAGATGGACGACAATTCCAGTAAATATAAAATGATTGAACACATTATCGTCATTTCGCAATATCATCCGCGAAATTTTACAATCATTTTTGGAAATAACGATACCCAAATTTCAAATATTTACATTTATGGTATTATTCGAAAGGATACGCTAAGATACAGTAGCCATTATGAATCAAGATACAAGTTATTAATATATAAATCAAAAAGAATTATGAATTGAATGTGGACGAAGTATAACGAGTATTGAGGGATCAGCAACGGGCATTCTGTAATTTCTGCTTATTATGTGAAAAATGCGTAAGTTTATGTATGTATGTAATTATGTATAGAGGTAAGAATAATTTATTTAATTTAGCATTTATGCTTTTTATGACATAACAATTGCCACACCAACTGGTCCTTCTGTACTTATTTATTTAGTCCTGTAAAATATCCCCGGGATTAGTGTCGCGGCATCTGGGGTCCGTGTTTATGGTCCCGGGGTTAGGGCAGGGCGCGGGGGCAGAGACAAGTAAGTTAGAGTGACGCGGCCACCTCGTTTGAAGCCGGCCTTAATTCGGTGTCGTTTGCGGCGTGATATGCATATAAATAGCATGTTAAAATGCACATATTATTAAATATACATACACAGTAACTTGTTTGTGATGACCGGGTTAATTAGTGCGGTAGTTTTACAGTAATTAAATTTTTGAGGAAAGTTGAGGTCCACTTAAAATATTCATGCATACAAATAATGTTTAAAATTTACTTATTAAACATTATTTGACTTTGAAATACTACCGCAAATAGGGTTTTTAACTTCAATCCATTAGATCAATATATCGTCAAGTAAGTTATCGCGTAGTTATAGTTATCTTTTCCCATTTAATATTGTAACTTTAGAGTTCGCTAAGCATGCGTTAATGCTTTTCAAAGATTTAACTTGAATTATTAAGGTAATTGCATTCTTTACGACATTGTATTAGCTGTAAAGTTGGTCGTGTCGGTTCAGTCACCTGTATAGGTACAGAATTGATTGCAATGACGTCGCCATAACACGTGTTAAGATATGGAAGAAGAATTCGCGGTGGTGAGCAGAGGTCGAGATGGCTTAGTGGTCAGAGCACCTGGAGTATTTATCCGGGCGGCGCAGGTTCGAATCCTGTTCGCGACCGTATTATTTTTCCATTTAATATTGTAACTTTTTTGAGTTATCGCGGCTTGCCTGCGCACCAATTATCTTTGTGGAGATTGATTTCAGCGACATCTAGTCAGTTACTACAGATTCGTTGTCAGAGTAATTGGAGTACCAATCTAAGGGGTGCAGGTGTAAACCCTGGTCTAGGTCGTATTCAAAAGCAAAAATTAAAATATCTTTATTCAAATTAGGCTTAAAATTTGCGCTTTTTGAACGTCAACCATTAAGACAGTCCCCAAAAAAGCCCACCCTTCACCGCTTCCTAGTGTTTTAGCTGGGCAGAAGAAGCGGCGCAACAAACTGTCCAGCAACATATTATTTTTTCCACAAAATGCCATAACTCAGTTTCCTTAATAATGACTAATGATTTATTTCTGTAGTAATTGCATCTGTTAAAGACACTTTTACAAGTAAAGATTGTTTAATATTTTATTATATGGATAATGGCCGTTAATTTCAACTTATTAAAACATAAATTAACATAGTATCACGCCTGTATTCCCCGCAGGGGTAGGCAGGTAGTTGTACACCCACATTTCAACAATGCTGTTGTTAAGTCCCATGTAATAGGTGGTGAGCCTATTGTCATTAAATTTTAGTCGTTATATTATAGCGTAAACGTTATTTTATTTTTGTTTTCTTCAATAAAAAATTCTTTCCACTAGCTACAAAGTACTTTACAACGTCGGCGAAGGATAGCTTGGAGGCGACCACACCCACTCGGTATCTAGATCTGTCCGTCCACAACAATAAACAAACGTTCTCTAATTTACAACCGCGGAAACTGTCTGTCGGTATGTTAACAAGCGGTCAGACTAGGCTTCGCGTGGATACTCCAAGTTAATGAAGAATTCCCGCGAAGATGGAGCGCCTGCGATTAGCGCAGACGTTTTTGTGCGCGAGACAAATGACGGGCGGCGCCGCGCGGCACGCTTGTTACTTATCGCTTCATTATAGCCTCGCATGCGGAACTATCGCTTACAGTGGAGAGCTTTGTTTTGTGTCCGCGGGTAATCGTGGGCATTTCCTGTGTTTGAGTTAAGAATTGTTTGTGGGTTTGGTTATTTGTACACTTTAAGTTCGGTTTCTTTAACTTAACTAATGTTCGGCACATCTTTTATGTACTTAATCTATGTATCTTTTATATATACATATGTATTCTAGGTTTTTTTATATACGTTATTATATCGTCTTACTATAATCCTCCTCGCTGTCTGCTGGCTGGTCTAGTGGTCGCAATCGCGGCTGCTGAGTTCTTGAATTCGATTCGCGGGTCTAGAAAATGACCTAGAAATATGTTATTGACTTTTCTGTTAGGAAATTCTCAGTAGCTGCTCAAAGTTAGGATTTATGCCCGGTTGATGGCAGTAGGCCAATCATCTATTAAATGAGATTTAATAACAGCAATTGTGAAATGTGGGTGTACAACTGTGTACACCTCTACCTACCTCTTCGAAGAATACAGACGTGAAGATATGATTATATCATTATATCGTTCTACTATAATCCCATTAATGTGCAATACTGACCGCAATACAAGTACCTCACTTCACAGCCCGAATGGTGACCTCAATAAGTCCTTATTACCGGTTAATGGAAAAATATTCTATATATAATTGAATAATAATAACAAAATCACGCAACATTATCCGATCGATGAACAACATTCCGAGCCACAACAAGTCGTAATTCCTATTCTTTACATAAAAGAAATGTCTCCGACATACATTCGCAAGTTATTTATATTACTTTAGCAATAAAATAGAACACGGCTTTGGGGAAAAATATTCAAATTACGTAATATAGTTTTCACATTTGTGGTTTGTCAAAGGATGGCTGATCTCGTGCGAGATCAAACGATCTGTGTAATAATAAGTCTAAGATGGCGTCTACGCATATAACTACAATTTAGTGTACAACTTGTTAGTGATTTATTAAAAGTAAATTGTATTATTAAAATAGTGCAGTGTTAATCCTATTTTACAATGAACTTGTAAATATTTGGGGATTTTTATTTTCAAGATTATCTTTCAATTGCAATAATGTTATGAGTTTTTTTTTATTACATCTTCTTTTGTTTAGTCTATAATATAATAATAGAATTAAATAATTCTATATTAAGTGATAAAAACATTTTTTTTTATAAAACCTTATTTTTATTGTAATAAATTCCTCAATATAAAATAGTATCAGCTCCATTCATATTTGATTCCCTGTTATATGAAAAATTTAAAAAACTGACTTGTTGGTCGAGTGGTCGCAAGCACAAACGATTAGCGTAAGGTTCTGGGTTCAAGTTAGGAAAGTCTTAGTAGTAGCCCAGAGTCGGAATTGTGAATGGTAGATGAAAGAAATTTGAATACTCAACCCGTAGTGCAAAAGACCATCTCATAATTACCGCGCTAATCGGGGAAACCCAACGCTAGTAAACATAAAATATTGCTTGAATATTTATGATATATATCGACGGTTGAAAGGCTAATTGATCTAAGCGACATTTTTGTGTAATATGAAAATGTTTCTAAAAGCAGTTCTTTTAAAGGTTTATTTTTTTTAAAGTACAGAAATGAGACTAGGACCAAATAGCCTTTCACCCATCGATATTATATGTAGGTCATATAGATGCGTAGTAAAGCTATTTCTTTACCCACATCGACAAAAAGCCGTTATAGCTGATTATGTTAATAATCGGCGAACGATTCCTTTGATGGATTAAACCGTTTGTATTCGTCAATAGAATATTATCAACATACAGATAAACACACACACGTAACACTCACACATATGTAAGTAAGACACACACTCAATAATTCTGCGGTAGATCTTCCCTCAACACGATCTCGATGTCAGCGTCGCAGATGTCACCAACATTTGTATAGAAATATAAAAACTTCGCATCGTTGGTGAATTATATGGATCCGTGGCGAGGGCGCCGGGTTCCGTCATAAAAATACTTTGTGTGCAAGCCTATTGCCACAGTGTAAGAAGGTAAAGAAGGCTTATTAATGATGAGTAGTTATTCAGTTGTACAAAAAATAGATACAATTTTGCAACATTTGGTGGTCATGATCTTAATTTAACAAAATGATGAGGTTCTCTAAGTGTCGAACACAAAATAGAAGACAAAGGATAGGTCTTCTTGTAGGGCTGATCAATAAATAGTCCAGAATCAAGTAATTCTTTAATAACAAAGTGGCTAATTGGTCAATCTAATTTTATTTATTTAAAGGACCCGCCACATTGGTCAAACCGTGCCAATGCTCTAAACTGAACTACCGTATCCTCTATCCGTCCGCATAAATATTTTTTTCTGGCACATTTATTTCATTCCACGCCTGCCTAAAACGAGTGTAATGTTTTTTAGGGTTCATGTACGTTTGTGAGTTTCTTTTATCCACCATAACTTCTAAACGCCTGAACCGATTTAGATAAATGGGTTATCGATGGAATCCTTACATTATCCCGAGTAATATAAGCTATAATTAAATATAAATACAGACATGGCATGCGCGTTTCTTAATATTTTTTTAAATTAATTTTGTCTTGATCAATGTTTTTCGGTCACCTTTGTTCAATGTTTCTTTGTCAATTATTAACACTAGGTATGTTTAATGAACAGTCGACAGATTCAAGCTTTGAATGACTGTTGCGTTAAGTAGTCCTTCTGTACTTATCATTGTCGGCTAACCCCTGAGCCTCGCTTAGGTAACCTATTGTGTAGCCTGGTATTGTTCGCAGGGCCTCTACAGGGATATAACGTTTTTGTGATAATATTTATTGTTAGGCTGGATCTATTTGTAGGCGATGTGCTGTTTAGTTCCAGATAGGTATAGACTGAAATATGGGCTAGACCTAAAAATGTATACGTAAAAAAAGTTATACATTTTTGTGGAAAGATAAATATGGTCGCGAGTATGATTCGAACCTGCGCCTCCCGGATAAATACTCCAGGCGCTCTGACCGCTAAGCCTTCTTGACCTCTGCTCACCACCACGATTTTTATTTCTTCCACATTTGAAACATATTACGTTACGTTCACATACGTTATGATTTATCTGTATTTGTTAAGGTAATTGCATCTGTACGACATTGTATTAACTGTAAAGTTGGTCGTGTCGGTTCGGTTTCCTGTAAAGGGACTGAATAGATGGCAATAACGTCACCAGAAGAAGTTTAAAATGTGGAAGAAAAAATAAATTCGTGGTGGTGAGCATAGGTCGAGATGGCTTAGCGGTCAGGGCACCTGAAGTATTTATCCGGGAGGCGAAGGTTCGAATCCTGCTCGCGACCATATTTCTCTTTCCACAAAAATGTATAACTTTAGAGTTCGCTAAGCATGCGTTAATGCTTTTCGAAGATTTATCTGTATGTAAACGTAAAAGTTGAGGTAAATAATAAATGTTAGAATTTTGCAAAAGTTTTAGGTGCTGTTGGTGGTGTTACTCTAAAAATATCATGGAGGTGTTCTATTATTAACCCTACTTAAAAATAAAGAAAAAATAATATTTCCCTATGTAGAAGTTTATATTATAACAAAACTTTCTAATACAATCCGTAGTTATTTATATACATATTAAACTCTTAATTGTATTAGTACACAAATTTAATACAGGTACAATGGCTTGATCGCATTCGGCGATTTCTGCCACTCAATATTTGGATGGATAAGTTTGACATAATATAGCATATCGTTGTTATTATTACGTATGTGACACACCCCCCTAGTGATTAAAACATGACGCCTGTATTCCCCGAAGGGGTAAGCAGAGGTGTACACCGTTGTACACCCACATGTCACCAATGGTGTTATTAAGTCCCATGTAATAGGTGGTGAACATATTGCTATCAACCGGGCACAGCTTCAAACTCCGACACCCACAGAAGATTAAAAAGAAAACCAATATCACTTTGACCGACCCGGGAACCGAACCCGAGCCCTCCTGCTCAGCAGTCGTATTTGGGACCACAAGACCAACGAGGCAGTGAATTTGACATGGATAAAATAATATACATACATACAGATACACATACACACGAGAGAGAGAGAGGTAGAGTATATGGTAGTAAAGGTTAAACCTCGCTCTTTTTTCCCACAAAATTGTAACTCAATGAACTATTCCTCAACTCATAAGAATTCCCCAAAAGTATGTAATACATATCTCCAATACTCTCCTACACGCAAGTGACGACGTTGTCTTATGAGTGCGCGTGACTCGAGCAGTCTTCATATATAGACATACCGATATCTTACGTTCCTAGAATGAACGTGGATAGACTGGGGCGTTTTGAAGGTTATGATAATATACATAGCATATTTGAAACTATATTAGCACTTTATTATTTATGCTTGCGTACTGCTGCCCCACATAATATTATTGATTGTGTATGTATATATTTTATTTGTTACTTCATATGTGTGTGTCTGCTGACACGTAGGTATTATTATATAAATAGTATGTAATTATCTGAATAGAAGTCGTGGTGGCTCTTGTTCTTGGTTAATCTAAGACATCACAGACATACGGTGAAGGAAAACATCGTGAGGAAGCCTGGACTTGGTAGTCTGAAATCGCCAATCCGCAGTGAGCTAGCGTGGTGATTAAGCTCGTGCTTATCTATATGAGAAGAGGCCCTTGCCCTGCAGAGGGACAGTTATGGGCTGGTATTTTTTTTATCTGAATAAATAGAGTATCTGTAGAAAACGCTTAGTATCATCACACTTATCATACTGACACAGGTCCTTTAAAAAGTGGACGGCTGAATTGTAAGTTTTAAGTAAAAGTTAGTCACAATTAAGTAACATTGGCATCTTCTAACATAAAGATTATTCTTGTAATATTTTCTTTAAATGATAAATTATAGTTATTTCTGTAAATACATCTGTGATAGACACTTTTACAAGTTAAACATTTTTTTAAGCTAATGGCATCGGCATTTCCTATCTGACTAGCTCTGAGAAGAAATGCCAAAACAACCTCAGAGGTCAACGTCTCTTTTAACTAAGTAAGAACGAAGTAAGACTTTTAAGAAAGTAAAACATTACTTTACCTATTCTGACCATTATGTCCAGGTTACCATTAGGTCCTTTTTTATGTGTGGAAATTCACTCTTGGACGCTATGCTGGATAGCTATACACTAAAAACCAAACGATCCTTCTCTAACCTAGGTTTCCTTAATACAGTGTATGAATTTTTGTGGAAAGAAAATTTGGTCGTGAGCAGGATTCGAACCTGCATCTCCCGGATAAACACTCCAGGCGCTCTGACCGCTAACCCATCCCGAGCTCTGCTCACTACCACGAATATTTTTCTATTCACATTTTTTTTTAACTTTAGAGTTCTCTATGCATACGTTAATGCTTTTCAAAGATTTATCTGTACAGTGTGTGACATTGAAAAAGTCTGGTACACGCCAAGTTGTACCTGTAACTAATCGGCCAACATGACACGGTCGGTCACACCAGTCGGTAGACATAAAAAACATAAAATTCCAAAGAATATGTACTATAACGTGAAGTTATTCGGTTATTTGTCGTCATTACCGCGGTCACGCCGCCGCCTCACCTTGACGCGGCGGGACGTACACCGACATTAGGGTAATATCCTAGGTTGTAGGCTGCCGGCACAAACCTAGGCACGTGCACAGACTAGCACTAAGCTAAGGCTGCGGCAAATGTGGGGACAAACTGGATACATCACTTATATCACTGTACAAAAAGTCTTATTTAAAGTGACTGTATTTTTTATATTTTATATACTATAAATACTCCCAGCCACTATGCAGGTGACTAAAACAGGGATTGAATAGATAGCAATGACGTATTAAAATGTGGAAGAAGAATTCGGGGTACTGAGCAGAGCGCCTGGAGTATTTATCCGGGAGGCGCAGGTTCGAATCCTGTTCACGATAATATTTTTTCTAAGAAAATTTGTAATTTTAGAATTCGTCAGACATGCGTTATGACTCGAATATGCCTCACGAAAGCTACTGCACAAAAAAAAACGAACACATATGGTTTTTGTTTCAATGATCAAATAATTATGGAATTATGCTATCGACATTGTGACTAAGTAGCGGGCGAATCCACAACTGCCTCGTTGGTCTAGTGGGCCCAAGCGCGACTCCTGAGCATGAGGTCTTGGGTTCGATCCCCAGGTCGGGCAAAGTGTTATTGCAGTTTTCTGTAGGAAATTTTCAGTAGCAGCCTTTCAAAGTAAACTTTAACAAAGAAGTCAAATCCAATATCAACCAAAGATTAAGTAAAAAAGTTAATAATTCATACAATTAAAATACCTTAATACACTTTTACCTCGCCATAAAAGTCTTAGGAATTTAAATGGCCGACATTTTTCAGCATTAAGATTAGTAAATACAGCAACAGTTATGGTTCATGACCTCATGGTCATAAATAAGGCTAGTTTGCGTGTCTGTCACTAACAACATAGTAACCTATTTACTGCGGACCTCACTTGTAACTTGAAGCATAAAACTTAATCAGATTCACTTTATTACTCTTAAGTTAGGTTTACAATTAATTAAAATAGTTATATAAGCGATACGAGTATGAGTGACGGTAGTAAATTAAGGAGCGATTAGTAATTGTAGTTCGTTGAACTATTGTGTTAATTGTACATGTACAGCATCACGCTTGTATTCCCTGAATGGAATGTCAGAGGTGTACACAGCTGTACATCCACATTTCACCAATGCAAATTATAAAGTCCCATGTAATAGGTGACGAGCCGATTGCGATCTACCGGGCACAATCCCGGAGTTTGGGATTGGTGACTTGGGCTGCTACTGAGAATTTCCCAACAGAAAAACTGAATAACTCTTTGCCCGACCCGCGAATTGTACCCAAGACTTCATGCTCAGCAGTCGCAATTGTACCACTAGACCATCGACGCAGTTATCGTTTATCACTGACGCTTTATTTTTATTACATGTATAATGCTAAATTTATAATATTAAATGGAAAAGAATACGGTCGCGAGCAGGATTCGAACCTGCGCCTCCCGGATAAATACTCCAGGCGCTCTGACCACTAAGCTATCTCGACTTTAGTGACGAGATGGCGCGACCTGCTCGCGACCGTATTCTTTTTCCATGTAATATTATACCTTTAGAGTTCGCTAAGCATGCGTTTATGGTTTTCAAAGATTTATCTTTAATGTATAATGCTACCAAATCTATAGAATTTAATTGCTAAGCGAATACCGACTTTTATTGATATAAAGAAAAGCTTAATACAGACAAGACAACCCCAGCCTTCTTCGAAAACAGTTGAGTCGATACACGCTAACATGATGGTTAGCACAATAAGTGAGAACACACAAAACACTCGGATAAGTACACAAGTACACAGTGTACTCATAAGTGTGTAACTAAGTAAGTAGTGTTGTGTATGCGAGGCGGTGTGTTTGCGCGGCTGCTCGTGAGTCGCTGATAGCGTGCGTGCGAACGACGCAAGTGTGAAAGTTAAAATATAAAACTATACTAGATACTAATAAAAGAAGGAATATTTGTATATGCTAGTAACTCGCCCCGGCTTTGCTCACACTAATATATGAAGAAAAACAAAACAATTTTTTTGACTTTCTGGTGAACAGACGGACGGGGGACTTTGTTTTATAATATATAGTGATTAAGGACTGATTTATTAATTGTTAGATATTTTTAAAAAGAGGGATTATTTTTAATTTTGATAGTTCTTGTATGGTAAAGTTGTCAAACTGGACTGCTGCGTTGGTCTAGTGGTCCAAAGTGCGAATGCTGAGAAGTCCTGGGTTCGATTCCCAGATCAGGCAAAGGGTTATCACTGACAATTAAAAAAAAATTGTCAGCTCTGAATTTGGAATTGTGCTCAGTTGATGACAATAAATAGGCTCTATCTATTACATGGGACATTATAACAGCCATGAAGCAATTTAACAACATTAATGAAATGTGGGTGTGCAATTATGCGCATCTATTCGTCAACCCCCTCAGAGAATACAGGCGTGAGGTTATGTTATGTTAATGTACCAAGCAACATGTATACATTTGCACTTTTTATACTTTACAAATAAGTTATCAGAATAAAATAGTAGTATTAATGTATGTAGAAGGAATGGTTCTTCTATCTGTGTTACATACCTAATTATCTTAGTTATGATGATTAGGTAGAGATATAGTTAGTGAGTTTTTAAAAGTTAGTGTTTACATCTTTGTGCTCCTGACTGTACTTCTTCTTCTTAGCGTGTCGATGACAATTTAAATTGAGTCAGTCCAAAATTTGGCGACGAGTTTGGCACTTTCAGTAGCGTCCATCAGCTCCTCTGATGTGCAAGCAACAGGACAGGCAGGACACGATATAAGTGTCCCATCGTTTGTGGGGCAACACCACATTTAGGGTGACAAATCAACGTCGAGCTATGCTGCGCTGTACTACGCTGTGCTATGTTTAGTCAACTCGCTCGTCTCATATTTTAATGAGGATACAAACAAACCATACTGTGCTGCGCTGTGTGAGGGTACGCTCTGTTTAAAAACGCAGCAGTCTCGAGCGAGGCGCGCTACCCGCCGTGCTGAGCCGCGCTGTGCCGAACTGTGCTATGTTTTTATGGAGCTCTGACATGCTGCGCTGTGTCGAGCTGTGCTAGGTTTTTCAAACATGGAGCACGCTGCGTGCCCCTCCATCGCCCTCAGACGTCTCTCTAACTCTCGCGCTTAAGAAACACAGCACAGCACAGCGCAGTACAGCGCAGCACAGCTTGATGTTGATTATTAAAAAAACGTAGCTTAAGAAACACAGCACAGCACAGCGCAGTACAGCGCAGCATAGCTCGATGTTGATTTGTCACCCTTACACTCTAGGGCAGAGTCATCTGTACTAGTAAAAGCTACCTACTATGTTATCTAGGTAACAAGTTTGCATGTGGCGTAAATGGTTAAGTTTTTATTTAACTAATCCTTCGGTGTGTCTATCAGTCACATGTCGTGCACCCACATTTAATGGTAAGCTAGATTATGTACTGGTAAAAAATAATACACACTGCATTTGTTATCAAAGCTTAGGATTATAACGTTACGAACATTCTCCTATTCGGCAAGTAATTTGTAACATAAACATAAAATAAATTACTAAATTCAATTACACGAAAAGCCTGAAGCTAAACGTGCCTAAGTCAATAAGCCACACAGTCGCGACCTATCCCAGTGCGAGCACGCAAAATGTGAATTTTTCACATGTGACGCGTGTCGCGACCGCCTGCCGACGTGATAGTAGTGATGTTAGTGGTCGGAGTGCCAGTGACACGGCGCCGCCATAACTCATAAGTATTTAGGAGATAGAAGGGGCTGTTATGCTTATGTTGACCACTGTGGATTTTGGTAGGCTGATGCTTGAGGTATTGATCTGATGAGACGATTTGAAAATCATAAAGAACTCACAGTTTACAATTTTACATACATTGCGCAGTATCCTCAAAAAATATATTATCCTATACCACCTCGTTGACTATTAAGGTCGACGCAATGTATATTGTTGAGCTGTCAAAATGTAACGTTTATATAATGCACTGCTAAGATTTTATTTATTATTCTGAGTGCACTAATGATAAAGTTTTACTTTTAATCATATATAATTATATTTTTTTATACATGTTGAGGCCATGTAATGCCTATATTAATTTCTATTTTTCAAAGAAACATTGAAAAAATAATAGACAAGAACGGGGCTTGAACCCGCGACCTTTGACGTTCCGTGTCATCACTCTACCAACATGGTGATATTTATCTAGTAATCATTTAGTAAATCTGTAAATGATTACTAGATAAATATCACCAGGCGTCTCCTTAAGACGTATACAAAGAGGATTGAAAATTCAATAGGTTTGAACACGACAAGGTAGCTCAGTTGGTAGAGTGATGACACGGAACGTCAAAGGTCGCGGGTTCAAGCCCCGTTCTTGTCTATTATTTTTTCAATGTTTCTTTGAAAAATAGAAATTATTTTACTTTTAAAACATTTATTTTATGGAATTTTGTATTCCTTTATTTTTATTATTTATCTAAGGTAACGTTCCCTACGTTACTTAGCCTTCCTAGCCCAGCCTGGGCCGAGCAGCGCTACAACTCGCCAGGGTAGAAGGGGCGGGCGATCTCTCTCTTTCGGCCGTCATTAAATACATGGTCGGGAACGAGAATGCTTGGGGAGACGTCGTAGACTTTTTCGAGGAAGTGATGCTCCCGAAAGAGGCGGCGGACAGGGAAAGAGAGGTGAACCCCGCTCATCCCTACCGCAGAAGACTTCGGAGTTTTTTATAGCGTTACAATATATATTTTTATTTTTAAGTAAAGACTCATCCGCGAGGCAAGTATTTTTATAAGCTAATAGTGTGCTAGGCCAGGCACAGAAGGCGTGTAGCAAAAAGTAAATAAAACGAGAATATATTGGTTTATGAGTCCACGCCCGCAATACTTTATAGTGTCAACGACCCGCTGACTACAGTTTATTAACTCGGGTTTTTATGCTAAATTTTTTATTATATATGTTGTAAAAATACTATCAATTGGGAGATAGTTGATGTCTTAAGACTATTGGTTAGCTATATATATAAGATGACCCGGTGTACTTCGTATCACCTCGAACCTCAAATGTTTGACAATAACAAGTATGAATAACAGTTTATATGGGCAAATGAAATTGTTGTTTTTACTATCTTCCTCGCATTTTTTCTACATTTTCTCAACGTTTCAACCTTCCTTGGACTACGATAAACATTTCAAAACAAAAATCACCTAAATCGGCCCAGCCGTTCTCGAGTTTTAGCGAGATAAACGAACAGCAATTGATTTTTATAAGATAATCAGACGATATTTTGTTGTCTTTATCAAATGTTTGATATAAAACTTAACGGCATAGTTTAAACTGACTCCGATGGGTCTGTGACATTGTTTTACACACCACCGACAATATCTCTCAGATGCGCTGGTTATCTCGCGAAGATTTTCTTCTCAATTTATTCAAAACCCCCGTCCCCCAAGTGAACATTTCCGGCTGTTTAGAGAATCAAACCTAAGACGCCAGGTTCAGTGGTCGCGCTTGCGTTTGCTAGACTAATGAAGCAGTTAGGATAGACTTCAAAATGTAGATTGTATTTACTCTCAGAGCGATATACCTTTGACTATTGGTACGACAATAGTTTACTATTTTAAGCGATAGAGACTCGATCATGTGCTTAGATGTTCACTTAACTCGTAAAATATAAATAACAACTGAAGTTTAAAGACTAGTACACAGTCATGTGCCGCTTGAAAGTGATGCCTCTGAAAACTGATATGTGTTTACGCAATATTGTTGAGATAATATTACGAGCTCTGCAGATATTGAAGAAAATAAAGTGAAACTTAATTCGTACGCTATGTTTCGTAGGATTTTCTCGAGAGTTCTAAGCTTCAAATGCGCAATAAAAATATTACAATATAGAAAAGGCTTTTTGTACATTTTTAATAGGTATACAGATGTACTGAAATATTACATATTTATTAGTGTTTATGGTTCTCATTTTTAGTATTCAACTTATCTTAAATATGTTAGTTAATACTGTATTGTGTATGTAAATAGTATATAATATCCACTACATACATACCATAGGTAATTTACTTAATTGTTTTGTATATGTAAATTTTCAAATGTTTCTGCTAATTCAAAATTTAGTTAATATCCTCTGACATGACCTCTGACATGTCTTCACATACTATCAAGAACATCACTCAGTCGTGCTCGTTCCCTCACGATGATTTTCATCACAGTTTTAAGCAAGTGATAATTAATTTATAATACGCACATGACTTTGAAAAAACCAGTGATCACTGCTAGGACGTATGATACTCATTTGCTCAGGAATACCCCCCCCCTCCTCCTTACCTCCCATAAAACGTGTACCTAGTCCCGTATTTCCTTGATCCAGCTACCTAACTTCACCTGTCCATCCCGGTAATGTGAACACTGACATAACTTCTAGTTTATGAGCGTGTTTGTCAGCCTCCCCCCTCCCTCCACTATGCTGTGACGTCACAAGCTTTTATCATTATCAGTGGATTGGATCAGAATATCCAAGAGGTTCTTATTATATTTTATTACAATGTAAGGAAGGTAGACGTTGTAAGAATTTTGTTTGTGGTTAACTGTTGTCGAAGCCGTGTAGGTCAACATCATCATCATCATCCCCCTGCCCTTATCCCAATTTATTTGTGGTCGGCGCAGCATGTATTCTTGTTCCATACATCTTTATTAGCTGTCATATCGTCAGTCACCCCTTTTCTAGTCATATCATCTTTAACACAATCCATCCATCGCTTCCTCGGTCTTCCTCTACTCTAATAGCCATCTACATTCATACTCAAAACTTTCCTTGTCACATGACCCTCATCCCTCCGCATCACATGCCCATACCATGCTAAACGATTCCTACACAACTTCTCAGTCACCGGTGCCACTTTCAGACTTCCTCTTATATATTCATTTCTAATTCTATCCATCCGCGTCACACCACACATCCTTCGTAACATTCTCATCTCAGCTGCATGTAGTTGTCTTTCATTCATTCCCTTCGTGGGCCAACATTCGAAGCAACCAGCGAAGCCGTGTAGGTGTTTCCCTAATATCGTTTTGCAGTAGTACTTTGCCAGTTATTGTTCGAAATAAACGTTATCGATAACACCTACAGGAAAACGGTTCGATTACTTTTGTTATGATAGTTATATAAATAAATATGAAGTTATACGTTTTGTGTAATGAAAAATATAAATTATAGTTTAACGGTTATTACTCTTTTTTTATTAATAACCGTTAAACTATAATTAATATGAATGTGTCTCACGAAAATTATAATACAAACATGAAAAATATAGTCATGAGTAGGATTTGAACCTGTGCCTCTCGGATAAATACTCCAGGCGCCAACTAAGTCATCTCAACTATCTTCTCACTAATTATTTAGATAATTAATTATATTAATTAAACACGGATTGGTTAACAATGCATGTGATAATACATTTGGAAAAAACTATATGTATTAGACATAATTCCTTAGCATGCCTTTAATCCTTTTTTTATTTCTTACAACTATTATATCTAATATCCCAATACGTACCTAGAAAAGTATGCTAAAATCGACTTTCAGCATAAAATAAATATAAATACTCCGACCGTATTTCGGTCACGGCGGCCTATCTCCACGGAGATTAGCAAAGTACGCAGATATTATAGTGTACAGGTGTATGCGCAAACACAGGTGCACTCCCTCTTACTTCACTCTCATATTCCGATGGGACGGCAATCCGACACGACCGGAGAGATCAGGTGCAGGACAGACGGCTTTACGAAGCACGGGGGTGTCACACCATCAACTTCCTGACTCCGAGGTGCTACTGAGAATTTCCTAATATGAAAATCCAATAACACTTTGCCCGACCTTGAAATCGAACCCAGGACCTCACGCAGCTTGCGACCACTAGAGCATACAGCCCCCAGCATAAAATAACAATAGTATAAACCAAATGTAAAGTTTATACAAACTGCAATAAATACTGAAACAAAAACAAGGAATAGTTTTACATAGAGACAAGTCGGAAACAACTCGTCGAAACTAAAGTTAGTTGTACACTGCTTGGTGTGTTCCGAACTATTGGGCACGGTTGTTAACTTAGCGCGCAGTGTAGCCGCAACAGCGGTCTTTCATGCGCTCAGGTTTGGCACGCGACCTGGCTGTACATTGCTGGTTATGTTGCGAATTATCGGGTGTGGTTGTTTAGTTAGCTTGCAATGTATTCGCGGTACTTGATGCGGTCGCTCACGAGCAGAGACTTCCGAGTCAGATTACCGGAACGGCACGCGACCACCTCGGGGGCGCGTTGCGTTTGATAACTTTGTTGGTGGTTTCCTGACTATTCAGGCATTGTTTTGTAAACACATCAATACAAACGTAGTGACTTAATGCGAAACTGTTCACAACCATATTGAGAGCTCTTACTAGATCCTTAAAGAACTGCATTGGAGTCTGAGCATGACTAATAAATAAATAATATTTGGTATTCCACCACACGGAGAGATTTTTTTTTTCTAAATCTGTACGTGTAATTAGATTTTCTATGTACTCATATATATATATCTGCCTAGCCTTCTCCCAATTACGTTGCGGTCGGCTTCCAGTCAAACCGGATGCAGCTTAATACCAGTCAATCAACCAAAATTTCTTTATTCATATTAGGCTAAAAATTTGCGCTTTTTGAACGTCAAACATTAAGACAGCCCCCAAAAAAGCCCACCCTTCACCGCTTCCTAGAGTTTTAGCTGGGAAGAAGAAGCGGCGCAACAAACTTCCCAGCAACACGTCTGTCTGTAGTATTTTACATGGAGCGACTGCATATCCGAGCTATACAACCCAGGTACTGGGTAACACGATATCTCGTGATAAGACCGGTTGTCAGACTTTTAGGCCTCTGACTACCCGTAACGGCTGTCATAGATCTTAATTTGACAATCGCTCGATCTGTGCGGCTGTTACTTAGCTACGAGCCTCTTCTATGTACTCATATTATAATAATAATTTACTTGCTGCCGTCTGTTTACCCGCTACGAAAGCGTAGCAAACGTAGCCATTTGCTACGTCGTAGTCATAGTGCAATTGTTTCCTCATAAGTAAATAAAAAAAAATGCTTATATGAGGCGATGTCTCACTGTTAAATCAGTGACTGGTTTAAAATTACTGCGAATCATAACTTTTGAGAATCAGCTCAAACACAAACAGTGTCAAAACTAATTTATAATAAACAACAACTATTAATTGTTCTAAAGTTTCACGTTGCATATTTGTTTTAGTTCAACGTTAACAAAATGCAGAAATATTTGGTTATAACATCGCTATCATACATAAAACGCGAACTAAAATAAATTCCAAGCACACAGATTACATTCGCGCCGTGCAATCTATTGCGATACACAAAACAACAATTTGAACCTATCTAATATAAAATAGAGGCATTTTTCAGTCGCCACGCGCGACCGCCTGTTAAACTAGAAACACACGGGCGCGCGTCACGACCGTGCCCGTCACCCACGTCGACGTGTAGTTAGAGTAACACTTGCACTAAACACCGAATAAAATAAATCAACAGGGGACACCTCGCTAAACTATCTGTCACAGTGGTAATGTATTGCCGCGAAACTATCGCTTACAAACGTGCGGCGAGGTAACAATTTTGAATTTATGTAGTTTAAACCGGTGTTATTCTTCACGCGACGTGGAAACATACGAGCGTGCGTTTGGAGTTGAAACGCTATGAATTGACAACTAGGATTTTGAAGTGAATAAATGTGACTGCTTGTGGTTGAATTCATAAACAATAAATATAATCACGCTTGTATTTCTGGAAGGAGAAGACAGAGGTGTGAACACTCACATTTCACCAATGATTTCATTAAGTCCCATGTAATAGTTGGTGTGCCTATACCCATCTACCAAGCACAACTCCTAATTCCGGGTTGCTACTGAGAATTTCCTAACAGATAAACTCAAATAACGCTGCCCAATCGGTAATTGAACCCATGACCTCACGCTCAGCAGTCTCGCTTGCAGCCACTAGACAAACGAGGCAGTTAATCTTCACGTGACGTGGAAACATACGAGCTTGCGTTTGGAGTTTAAACGCTATAAATTTTCAACTAGAATTTTAAAGTGAATAAATGGGACTGGTTGTGAATTGAATTCATAAATAATAAATAAATCGTATTAATAACAAACTGGTGTTCGTGTTAAACTGTGTGTCATCGCGGTATTTTATCAATATTACAACATAACATAACATAACATAGCATCACGCCTGTATTCTCCGAAGGGGTAGGCAAAGGTGTACACAATTCTACACCCACATTTCACCAATACTGGTATTAAGTCCCATGTAATAGGTGGTGAGCCTATTGCCATCAACCGGGCACAATTCCAAACTCCGGGCTGCTACTGAGAATTTCCTAATAGAAAAACTCAATAACACTGCCCGACCCGGGAATCGAACCCGAGACCTCCTGCTCAGCAGTCGCGCTAGAGACCACTAGACTAACGAGGCAGTGAACCATTTTATCAATATGCCAGTAAATCACCGTCACTCGCGAACTAACAATTTTCAATTTATATGCAATTGTAAACAGTGTTACTTCTCACGTGTATTTTGTGCGGTATAAGACAGCAATTGTTTCAGTAAGTATGTTGGGAATGCCGTGTTTGTAAGGAACTAGCTTCTGCCCGCGACTTTGTCTGCGCGGACTTCAGAATTGGGTCCGGCCGGGATAACAGTAGGTATCCTATGTTCTTATTCAGGTTATAAGCTATCTGTGTGCGAAATTTAGTAGTTATTGCGTGAAAGAGAAACAAACATCACTTCCTTACAAACTTTTGCATTTATAATATTAGTAGGAAAGATAGGATCTACGTTGTAATGCAGCTTTGTAAGCAAGCATAGCATCACGCCTGTGTTCCCCATAATGGTAAACATAGTTGTACATCGTTTCAACAATGCCAATATTAAGTCCCATGAACACTATTCTAAACTTCGGATTGCTACTGAGAATTTCCTAATAGAACAATTCGAAACTATTTTGCCCGATTCGGGAATAGAGCGTGCGAATACGTATAAGCAATAGATCACTAGACCAATGAGGTAGTGAAAGTGCACATACTTTGTAAATATAATAAATTATTTTCGCGTGCGCATACGCATTAAATAAATAAATAATAAAATCAGGGGGATGATGATGACTGATCCTTATCCCAATTTATTTGGGGTCAGCGCAGCATACCTATATCTGGTATGCTGCTAAAGTGTTGGCTATGTTTTATGACCGGCCACCTGCCTGACGTCAACCCTCATGGGGAATGCTATTGTTGGTGGTAACTGCCACCGATACAAAGAATTTAATATTAAACGAATAATTATACGGAAAATACATAAATATAATCTGACAAATTTGTGTTTATTTTTGTCGATAAGTCATCTCAATATCAACTGAAGAAATAAGTATGTACGTACATTTCCCTATCAACAGTTTAAATCTGTTTTGGACGACTTTATCTTTCTTCAACGCAAGTGACATCACCCCCGGCGTGTTGAATCGTCCGTGCTCACACTTGTGCCAGGTTCCCGCTCGACTGTGTGCACTGGAGCGGCCGCGTCGTTTGTCTTGCACGCAGACAGGTGACGTCACACCACCCCCCACTCCCTCTCGGTTTGCACACCCGCGGTATCCTCATTCGAATAGTAGTCGAGATGGTAATGGGACTATTTCAGGAAGAGGTTCCTGAACATTGATAAACGAGATTTGTGTATAAATTTAAATATTTTGAAGACATGTTGTGAACGGGCGCCGTCCGATAAGACTAGTCATCTCTAAATTGTCATGACAAAATGTTGAATTCTTAAACTAAATTCTTTTAGTATCGGCGTCATCTTACATTGTTCTTACATATTTTTTCCAACGAAAACAGTGTAACCAATACCTACAATTGTAAAAAGCTTTTTGATGTAAAAGAGTAATCGTGGAGTAAATTTTATTGCCCGTTCTTCTCCATAGAAATCTACACTTTGGAACGTGGCAACTAACTTCTGACAATTCAAAAGTGTCTGTAAACGGTATAATTGAAATAAATGATTTGATTTCATGATATATAAAACGAAAATTTCAATTAAAAAAACATTTTATTTTATTTAAAAAAAAAACATTTCATCATATTACAATAATCTACTGATTACGCATACAAATACTTAAAACTCATCCAGTCGGCGCCAGTACACTGCGCGTGTGTGTGCGTAATCTATGCTTCAATTCATTAATAAATAATTTTTATTATTTTCAAGATGGCGGCGCCCCACGGTCGAGAGGTTATGACAAGGCAAGGTTACATCCGTATTTTATTCAGATCCGTGCTTAGTCTAATGAAAAAGTATAGAAATATAGTTACAAAGACAGTTATATAGTATTCGGTAATATGTCCTGAATTCTTCTGGATTGCTCGACTAATTTTGAACCCGAACGGAGCCCTTAGTCATGAGCTGAACTCAGAGTGATGTCGCGAGTCAAACTGGCGCTGCACCGCATCGCATGCCACCGCGCGAACAAATCCAAAGCGACCATATTTTATACAACGGTAATTGATATACACACAGAAGGCAACCCGGATGAGAGCTCGTCAGATAGCAATAGGTACTCTCTGAGAGTAAACAGGTGAGAGTACATTCGGTCCTGAGTCGCTGCGACCGGCGACCAAAGGCGACTAACAAATACATTTGTTTACGGAAAGTGATGTGCTAGGGCTAGTCAAAGGCACGATTATTTTGATTCTTATGTTTTTATTAATTATCTGTATTACTACACTTAACGTGGTATAACTGTTATTATTATGATCAAAAATAGAATAACTTAAACGTAAACATAAAACGTTATTATTAATAATAATGTTAAAATCATCCACATTGAATATTTGATACTTAGTATCGATAAATATATAGGGTAATTTATCGATATCGATACTAAGGCGTAATATTCAGGTGCAGCCCTACCGACGAATCAGAGTCGCGGCAATGTTTGTGTGAACAAGTATGCAGGCAATGCTCAGATTCCACCACCCATTACCGTGTATACAATTTGGCAACAATAGTGTCGAGTGTCTTGACGTGCACTGCGCGCTATCTTCCCCGCCCGCACTCGCCGCCCGCACCCGCCAGGGAATGGAAAGCGAAGTGTTTTGTTATGCTAATGGCTCGTGAGTCCAGCTGTACGCGTCACTCACAGCTTATCCGTTTAGATCTCTGGTGTGATACGTCTTGCAGTTTACAGGTATATCTCAGTAGAACCGAATAATAAAGTAGGAAAATATATTTAATTTCTTGTTTTAACATTGGAAAAGTGTTTAACAACGCTTCACGAGTTATGTAGACAAATGTTCTTCTTAATGCCTTAAAATTTCCTAAACGAGATGGCTTGAATTTACCCATGTATTTTATATTATTTATTTATATATTTATATTTATTTTTGCTTAAGGAGAGATTAAGCTTTGTTTCGATTTTTGGAAGGGCGTTCATCGTTCAATTCATATCCTCACCAGATATGCACCAGATTTGCAGGTTTGTGATTAAAAATGATGCATTGTCAGTTCATGAACGAAATATAAACGAAAAACTCAAAAGTAAAAAATCCATGACCCAAAAACACGAGCTGTAAAATGTAAGGAGCGACACAGCCGCTGCTAATTAGGGATTTTAGTCGTTGCTCAGTGGAAAGCCGACGCAACTCACTTCTGGCTGTATTTTCGCTCCGAAATAATTCCAGAAATACCCAATTTTCTTTCAGAGATTTCGGAGCATGATGTGTTTCAACATCGTCCACAGATGGCTAGATTCTACTCAGTTCGTCCCCAGAGCGAGGTCAGGTTCATTTATATCTAATTAGTCCTGTGTCGTGTAAGTCCATTCAATCTGACGCCCACTAATCCCGCCATACTGTCGCTGTCGAGAGATCGTATGTTTTTCTGACTTCGACCCTTATTTGTCATATTGGTTTCGAGTAAAAAAGCTTCATATGAAACGGTCACAATGGACCCATAATTTCTTTCGTTCACAAAGTGGTCATCGAAGCACATATCTTTGATTTGTGTCGTACAGCTGCTGAGAAATATCTTCCGTCATATTGGGGGCGGAGTATTGTGAGGGAATTCGTCCCGCGGGAGTAGTACTTGTGAGAAGTAATGTAGATGGAGGCGCGTGTTTTTGTGTTCGTCGTTTGAAATACTTTTACTTAGACACACGCGATGACTTTGGTCCCGCGGGCGCTACACAAGTTAAACGAGCCGTTCACACAATGTTTTTGAATATGTTACAAGTACAGCGTTCAATTTCCATAATACAGTGGTGTTGTTAGGTAGCTGCCCTACACCATGTAACAATGAATTTTAATTAAAACAAGATCTCGGCAGCTAAATATTTTCTAATCTTAACTTTCCGTACTGTTATTTAATAAATACCTACGTCAAATCGTTCACCTTAGCAGCTTAAAAAGTTTTACAAGTGGGACTTCCTGATAACCAATTTTCCAGGAGATCTAAATCCTAGCACAGAAGTCATTAGCTGTGTTCTTGGTACATAAAGCCTTGTTCGTTCGAGCTTAAGTCGACATATGCTAGCTTACGTCACTCGGTGTTGCTTGCGGTTGTGTTGCCTCCAGTACCGGCACGTGGCGCTATTATCGCGCCCGCCGGTTTTGTGTTATGCCACTAATGGTACCGGCTTATAATAGTATCGGATTGGCCGGTTGCTGATGGATTTGAAAACTGCAACGTTCCAACGGAGGTCCGACTAATGGGGATAATTGAGGATCTTGTGGTGATTTGGTTTTGGAATTAATTACTGCTTCACAGAGCGGGGGCATTAAAATGTGACGTTTGAGGGCGAGGTCCTAGATTATAATATTACTAGAATAAACATTGGTTTTTAGGAAATTGATGTACTTGTAGTACGATCTCTGCTCTATTGCTTAGTTGGCAGAGCACCTGAGCGCTATGATAACAAAAGCTCTTTAAATATTAAAGTTCCGATTGTAAGTTAAACTATTCAGGTCATATCTATTGTTAGTAACAAAAATCTTAAAGGAAACTTCCTGCAGCAGTAACTCGGCGAAGATCTAAGTTAGAGACGGCTCCTGAACAAACAGCTATTGAAAAGGCGTCGCTTGCGGTGCGGCCGCGACAGGTGATGTCGTCGTCAATGGCTTTACGTCGGCCGAGCGCCCCGGGCAGCCCCCGCGCTCCCCGTGCCGACACCCGCCGCCGACTAGACGTGCACGCGCCACTGCATGCAACCCCCTGTCTACACGACAAACCCCACACCCCACCGCCCCGCACTCCCCCCCCGCAGGCCCAAGCCACTCGCCAAATACACTCGAGCATTTCAAAGCGAATCCCTGATTTCGCACCTCGGATTTCCTTGGGCGTATTTTAAAAAATAAAAATTCTATTCGGAAAACGAAATTTAAACTGCCGTTTTGGATGCCGTGCGCAAACAAAATTGAAAATTGTGGCGGCAAAGTAAAATAGAGGAAATTCTCCTGCGACTCGACGACAAATTGGATAACTGGATAAACTATTCCGCGTAGTTTTACATTTTTAGTGAACGCAGTGTGTACGTATGTGTGCATTAGTTTCTGAATGCTCTGCTCGCAGTTAGCACAGCCACTTCAATCTACAAAGCGATACAGATTTATTTATTTCATTCACTGCTTTTGAACACAAAAACATAAATCATATATAATTATATTTTTTATACATGTTGAGGCCATGTAATGCCTATATTAATTACTATTTTCAAAGAACATTACAAATTGAATGGATTTTGAAAGAGACAAGGTAGCTCAGTTGGTAGAGTGATGACCCGGAACGTCAAAGGTCGCGGGTTCAAACCTCGTTCTTGTCCATTATTTTTTCAATGTTCTATGAAAAATAGTAATAAATAATAAAAATAAAAGTGCCCTTTTTTCAGGTTTCAACTCGTATTTCATTCTTTAATGTCATTTTACTCACAAAATGGACCACTTAATAATATTGTGCTCAATTGTGCTGTATTAATAAACATTTTGTTCAAAAATTGTCCGATAACTACGTTATTTATCAGCGTAAATATTTCTATGACAGGTCTACATACATGCGAGATTAATAGCGTTCTTCGTGGCATTATTGTGTATGCGCTGGGTGCACAATGACTGGTAATATCACTATTCACTACAATATAGTTTAATATCAGTATAGGTGCGAGGTGCTTGTGTCACTCGGTCGAACGTCTGCCCTCTGCATAATAATTCACCCGCTCATATTGTCCAATAAGACATATCGCATCTGATCTCATATAATATTTATTAATACAAGCGTATTGTGAATTCTTGATCGTCATATATATAAATACGAGTCATGAATGTGTTGTCAAACTTTATGAAATAAGAATGCGTGTCTTTCAAGTGTTATAAGGTATTTTTATTATTTCAAACATTGAGAATTTCTCACGTAAGTTGTAATTTCCAGTATTGGATTAAAATGTGAATTCAGTTTTAAATACACACTCGTATTTTTTTAATTCAATATGTATAATTTTGTATTCATTATATAATAATTATAAATGCTTCAGCCAATTTGTAATGTACAGTAATTAAGTGTTATATAGAATTTATATATTATAACTGTTATGGTATCAATCAAAAATTTCTTTATTCAAATTAGGCTAAAAATTTGCGCGTTTTGAACGTCAAACATTAAGACAGTCCCCATAAAAGCCCACGCTTCACCGCTTCCTAGTGTTTTATCTCGGAAGAAGAAGCGGCGCAACAAACTTCCCAGCAACACGTCTGTCTGTATCATAATGAATCTCTTCAATTACCTCGCAGATACAAGTCATTCGTTTAATATTCCGAATAGAACCTACACTTGTCGCAAATTTTCAGTAAAAAAAAATCTCAAAAATCTCCTTTCACACGAAGTCGGGCATCACTAATTCTAATAGTTCAATAAAATCGACGGAGCAGTAATAAATAGAAGCAATTTGCGTCGCATTCGCTCCGAGACCATTCGTACCGATGCTAATACATTGCGAGATAAACGACGCGACTCAAAAGGATAATTTTCCGTTTAACGTTTAATAGCATATGTTACGAGGGGTGATTGACCCCGGCAGCCATGTTGGGATCGTAAATAGGTGGAGTGTAAGCAGTGGTGCTTAATTAAAAACATTGTTTTAACGTGTTTGGGGAGCGTGAGTAACTCGGTGCTTCATCGGATGACCCAATCAGTGCGCAGGCTGAGTGTTAGATAATGTCGGGCTAAAACGTAGCGTTGTACGGAAGTGCTATAGCCCTCTGTGGTTATGGCCTACCACTATTTGGTTTCTGTGTTCATGTGAAATGGTTGGGTATAAAGCACTCATGATGCAAAACAAAGTCGAGTGAAGCACATTGGTTTCTTAAGGGTAAAAAAAATTAAGGAAGTATTATAATATTTTTAATACAAATTAGACTGTAGTAATTAAAGATAGGTAAATCTTTGAAAAGCATTACCGTATGCTTAGCGAACTCTAAAGTTATAATATTAAATGGAAAAAGAATACGGTCGTGAGGAGGATTCGAACCTGCGCCTCCCAGATAAATACTCCAGCTGTTCTGACCACTAAGCCCTCTCGTCGAGAGGCGCAGGTTCGAATCCTGCTCACGACCGTATTCTTTTTCCATTTAACATTATAACTTTAGACTGTAGTACTTTATAAACGTCAATAATTACTATTAATCAATTTGTTGCAAATTGTACTCTTTACCGCTTCTCCGCGCTTCATTGAAGAGAAGATGCTGCACAACAAACTCTACAATTATATACATGTCTCTGTCTAAAAAAATGTATAATAAAAATGAAATCCAATTATTAATGTACAATACATAGGCTTTATTTGCCTGTAAAACAATAACGTCTTCGACACTGGTAGGTATTCCATGCCTTGAACAGGTAAGACAATAGTTGCTCCGAGCAAAACCACAAGCTCGCCGTGTCGTAGTCGGAGGAACTAATCGTATTCCGACTAACAAGGGAAGCTATACATATAGCATGCACATGTACACGTATTGACTTGTAACAGTGTCAAAGGTATATTATTTATCAGAAATAAAATGATGTGTTATATAGGTATAGAGACTGGATAAATTGCGATGGAGCTCATGTAGTTTTTGCCCGTTCTTCTCCATAGGAATCTACATTTTGGAACGTGGCATTTCTTGACTTTCAAGAGTACCTTTATGTGGTCTAATTGGAATAAATGATTTTGACTTTGACTTTGACTTTGACTTTGATGACGTCTCTAAAAGTCGTATTAAAATGTGGAAGTAAAATTCGGAGTAGTGAACAGAGGCCGAGATGGCTTATGGTTAGAGCGCTTGAAGTATCTAGCCAACAGGCGCAGGTTCAAATTCTGCTCCCAACCGTATTTTGATTTCCCTAAAAATGTATAACTTGAATTGTTATTAATTATTAAGAAGGTCAACACTCTATCAGAAGCTTAATAAATGAATTCGAAATTTTATAGTTTTGATTAATTACATTTACAAAACATAATCCAAGTTTTCTTTTAGATCTTTCTATTATTATACTAAGATTTTGAACAAAATTTTAAAACCTTTGTTTTTCAGCTAGCTAGGAGATTGTTCCAGTAAATCGAAAATACTCCTCCATTCGCCTTCGGGTCAGTGGCGCCATTTTATATGAAAACTTTCTGAAATATAAAGGAATTCACTTATGGAATAGCTGCATTACTGTGCTGATACTGTGCTATTTAGAATTGAAACGGAATCGAATGTGCACTCTGCGAGAGTGAATAGGAATATACCGACATAACCTTTTATATTTAAAAAATAAAATTAAGAAATATAAATAAAGCATTTTTTGTATAATGATGGTTATAAGTACCCTATAGTGATAACAAATAATATAAGTGTAATATTAGGATAACATTAGAACCTGGCGCATGGATAAAATTTGGTGTGACATAGCTAGATAGAAGGAGACCGTATCGGTGGCGGTTACCACGAACAACAGCATTCCCAAAGAGGGATGACGTCCTGCAGGCGGCCGATCATAAAACATAGCCAAAACTTTAATAGCATGCCAGATATAGGTATGCTGCGCCGACCCCAAATAAATTGGGATAAGGGCAGGGGGATGGTGATGATGATGATGAAGTACCCTATACTATCAATTCGGGTACGTAGTTCATACATACTTGTATATATACATGATGAATATAAAATTTATAGTGTGCATGTAAAATCAGCAGTGTGTGTAAAAAAGTAAACACACCTTGAAAATTAACGCCGTTTACTATAATCACTTACTGCCTTCCTTTTAAGATTAATCTTTAAGACTCTCATTAGTTATAAAACTAAAAAAATCTGGTCCTAATGTCCGCCATAAAGACAGTCGTTTCCCTAGGCGTAATGAAAAAACTTGATCAATTTCCTAGATTTATTTTTCTTCAACAAATGCGACTGATTTTCGTCCATCAACTGAATTTTTCTTTAGGACGTAATTACAACGCTGTAAAGTACCTATATTAGGTACATAATTGTATTTTTTTTACTGAAAATGAGTATAGTTAGAGGGAGTAGAAATATGTTTATAATTTTCGTATAATAAATTTCGTGGGATAAATTCATATTAATTAATGTTTGTATTACTCACGTGCATTCTTCGGGATTGCCCGACTAGTTTCGAACTCGAACGGAGCCCTACAGTTGTTGAAGCGTTACGGAGAACTGCGGGTTGACTCGCGACATTGCCGCGGGCTGAGCTCATGAATAAGGGCTCCGTTCGAGTTCGATACTAGTCGGTCAATCCCGAAGAATGCGCGTGAGTAATAACCATTAAACGGTAATTAATATGTATATAATTTCCTAAAATGACCGAAGCAATCGTCACTTTTCTGAAATATATACATAATTTATATCTGACGGTCGTCAAATATTATTTATATATATAGAAGAATATTCACATGTAGACAATATGTTGAACATCACGAAGGTACTGATATCTTATTTACCTAAGTACTTACCCAACATCAGCACTATTAGTCCTCCTCGTACCGAAGGACCTCTATATAAATGTGCCACATAAATCAAAACTGTTCGATACTTCTGATAGCGAGGGTCGCAAATGGAAATGGTCCGCTTAAGCCTTCGCTACATGTTGCGGTGAAGGAGACCCCTCCCCTCACCTACTCATGACGCACCTGGGAAGGGACTGGGCAGGAACTTGCGAGTAGGTTAATGTTCACTGGAAAATGATCCTAACATGTTGAGTGGGTTAATCTGTGATCATTGTAGGCAGGTCCTGTAATTATGTAATATACGTTTCTTTATTCCACCATTACTTCTAAATGCCCGATGTTTGGGGTATTGTTAGAAACCTTACAATGTCACGGGAAACGCGGGCTATAAGATAAAAAAAAGTAATATAGTTGCTATGGAATGCAAAATTAAGTGAAATAAAAAAAAAAAAATCACACATGGCAGACGTGTTTTTTTAATTAATTTAGTAAGGCCTTTGAATGACAGTATTTGAAACAATAAGTTGACGAGTTATCCCATTTCACAGTTTTTACTTTAATAAGCTAACATACTTTTAATTAATTTTAACATGAGTCAGTCACAAAACTTTTTCAATTTAAAATATTGTAATTAAAATGCTGGTTTGTATACGAGAGAAGACAATTTTTAAATACAAAAAAGGAATGCTTACTTTTAGAAAATTATGTGTTACCAATTACGACAAAAATTTTGTGAAATCGGCTTCATTATAAATTTTGAATATTTTCAATTTGTTTGTGGTATTCTTTATAGGACTTATTTTTCGGTAGCTAAGGTTTTAATGAAAATATGTATCATTGCTTTTTAAAACAGTAAAATAATATCTGTTGGCTCGCTAATTACTAGACACAATAGATTTTTATTGATATGAAGTATAATTTTATACATCTCCCATTGTCCTATGTCGATTTTAATATATTAATATTTTGTTTTGTATATGTTTCATAGCACTAATATTGTACTCAGTAACTACGATCAATTGATTATTATCCAACGCTATATTAATAAGCCCGATTCCATATCGTGACAATACACCGACCATCTTATTACCAGAAGTACAAAAAATTATGCTATCACTACGTGTATTCCTTAAAGTGAACATACAAAAGCCAGTTAAGTTTGAACGTTTGTCCTGATTAGTTTTACTGTATTTTCTTTGGCACATGACCTGAGCATTAGATGCCCCGTGTCTCAGGTGTAGTGGGAGCGGAAATGAAATCCCGGCGCCGTGGCCACGCTGTCCGGGGCTGTCCGGGCCTGTCCGCCACAGTGTCCGCACTGAAACCCGGACACCGTATTACAAACATTGGTATTCACAAATAATTATATGTGTCTAATTAATTAAAATCAATGAACTTAACGCTGTTGGTTGAGTGTGTTGTACTGATGTATTTTTGTTAACATTAAATTATCCTTTCTTGATCTTTTAATAATATGGAAACGCTTGTTTTGATAGCAACTAACAGGCATAATTGTTGTACTTAAGAGTACTCTAAGTGTTTTTGTTTTTTGTGCCTATGGCTACGTTAGAAAATAGTCAGGGGCAATCTCGACAAAATGCACGTGTGGTATATTTAAACAGTTAAATATTGTTTAGGAAACATCAGTCTAAATCTATAATTTCTCCAATAAATCTATAGGTACGTGCGCACGATAGACGCAGCGCAAAGTATGGGGTTCACATACACTTTTGTTCAGTCGTTGAATACTTCAACCGTTAGACTATTGTAACGCTACACTTGAATATTATAAGTTTAAGATTATAACGTTTTTATTTATTTCATATATTTTCACCCACAGCATATATATACATATAGATACATTATGTTCAAAGGTATTATTCTAATATATATGCCAATTACGAGCGGACACAGCATTAGACGATAGATTACTGATTAGTTGCTAACTTAAGTGTAGATTATAATTAAGTGAACTTACATTTTTAAGTTATAGAAGCACAGTTTACAGTTAAATTATATTACTATATTTTTTAAGAGTAGTGCGAGAGGAAATACTGTTATACTTGCTTGTTATGTTAGAATACTTTAGTTAACGTGGGATATTAAAGATATTCTCCTAAGCTATATAATAATGTAATACAACACTTATATACTGCCTTGCATCGTTGGTCTAGTGGTCCCAAGCGCAACTGCTGAGCATGAGGTCTCGGGTTCGACTCCCGGGTCGGACAGTGTTATTGAGTTTTTCTGTTAGAAAATTCTTATTAGCAGCCCGGAGTTTGGAATTGTGCCCGGTAATAGGCTCAACACCTATTACATGGTACTTAATAACAGCATTGGTGAAATAGTGGGTGTACAACTGTGTACACCTCTACCTACCCCTTTGGGGAATACAGGCGTGATGCTATGTTATGTTATGTTAAGACTTATATCTAGTCGCCACATGGCCTCTGACTTGGCCACTATTCCCTCAAGAGATCAAAAGTACCTTTTATTATATTCCCAACAACGTTCATATTCAGATTAGCATCGGCGCGTGCGCTTCGTGTATCTCGGCTTTATCTCAGGTGGACGCTCTAATGAAATTCCGGCCGTCCGCCTCTCACGCCGTCCGGCAGTGTCCGCCACTGTCCGACGATATTACAAACGGTATAAGGAATATTTCAGACTGTTTGCTGGACTATTGGCTTGTTTTTTGCAACAGGAGAGCTCTATACGAAGAATACTGACGTGCATTCTTCGGGATTGTTCGACAATTTTTGTATAATAACTTTCGTGAGACATATTCATATCAACTAGTCGGGCAATTCCCGAAAAATGGACACGAGTAGTAACCGGTGAACACTAATTGATATTGTTCGACTAGTTTCGAAATTGAATGGAGCCCTTTATCCTGAGCTGAGTCCTCGGCGATGTCAGTTGAGAAGCGATGAGAGTTTGACTGGCGACATATGCGTGAGTTGAATAATAATTAAATATGAATTTGTCTCACGAAAGTTATTATACAAAAATACTAAATAATATCGAAAATTTAGGTAAAGTAGGAAACTGCCTCATTGTTCTAATGGCAACCGCGGCTACTGAGCGTGAGATCCTGGTTTCGATTCCCGGATCTGACAAAGTGTATTGGATTTTTCTGTCAGGAAATCAGCAGTAACCCGTTAGTCGTCAGTGGTAAGTGAGGAAGTTGGCGGTGAGATTTTGATTTCATGATCATACGCACTTTGATATAGATAGTTATTATTCTGTTTATATATTTGTTGTCTATTATGAACATAACATTTTAACTTATTATGTATACACATAATATTAGAAAAGGGTGAGTCTTTTTGGGGACTGTCTTATTTTTTCAGAAAGTACTATTTGAAATGGTGTAATTTTATATTTTAATTATTTTCACACAGAACTCATTAAACATTGTATTAGACGGTAGTTATGTTTATGTAGGTATATTTATAAATATAGGAACTGCGTAGGAGTGACACAAACTTCACAAAACATGTTCCACCTTAGTATGTTTTCATTCGCGAAGTGGCAATAATGTAACTTCGATTGTTATCGCAATTTAATCTTGTCAGAAAATAAATGTTTGATACGCATTTAGAACTTTTTGAACTCTGATTTAACGCATGATTTATTTGTTTATAAACATTTATTAATCTTTACCATTGACAGGAAATAAGACTAGAAAACAAGAAAAGATAAAGTGGAGACAAGAGTTTTAGATATAGTATGAAAACGGTTCAGAATGGCGGATGTAAGTGGACTTTGACTTTGACTTTGAACCGGACGGGGTCACCTTAGAAGGAGATATACACACTTTATTGGTGATGTCCTCCAAAGAGGTAAGGTTCGCAGAACAAGCAACCGCGTGCTTGACCAGACAGATGTATGAACAGGGACGAAGTAAAAGGCGTATGTAAAGATCATAGCAGGTAGCGGTCTATAGTTTCTCTCATGGAAAAGGACACGTATTTATCTAACTTTGTGTGTTTAAAGCTTTATTACAGCGCAAATAGAGAATGTTGCTATCCCTTGTTTAGCTTAGAATTTTAATGACACATTTAAAGTTATAAATTTTGCAGGGATGCACCAATGCTTAGCCTAAATGAACGTTGGAACTAAACAGATTAGTTATTTATCCACGCGACCGAGAACGAATCGATAGAACAGCTCCGCTCAGTTGCACCGAAAAATTGAGACCACTCTTAATATAGACACAATTTAATATCTCCATTAATAGTTAAGTTTTTAATCCTAATTTACAGCAATTAGTATTAACAGCTGATCGTCTTACTAGATCCACTAAGCCGACTATCGAATGAACTCGATTATTATTTCATCTTCAGTAAAGTCGCCGCTACGAGCAATGCGACTGATGCCTCTATTAATCCGGCGCAGGATTGTGTACCTGCCATTATCCCTCTCGACTTCAGGGCTACCTCTAAATTTGCTAGAGGATCAGAGTGTGTTAAAAATGTAGGTGAATTGCTCGCTCGGGAGTGGTTGGCGATCGTTTGGACACACCTGCCTGGCCAGCGATTTATGTTAATCGTAAGATACTACTTGGAGGCGACGATGATGTACTTCGAGTGTATAGACATAATTATGTTTATTTATGCTGTTGCTTGACTAAAGTTAGTTTAATGCATTCCATTTTTTTATTTGTTTTGTATTGCTTCTTTAACTTCAATATTCTGTAAATGTGAGAACTCAGTAAACTAACCAAATTCGTTGTGTTGTCTCTTTCTAAATTGTATATACAAATACTGTAAAAAATATAAAGTTTAAAAGAGTAACCATGGAGTTTCTTGCCGGTTCTTCTCCATAGGAATCGACTATTTTCAAACCGTGCAACTAAATTCTGACGGTTCATAAATGCTTTTTAAATTGGTTTATATGAAATAAAAACTTTTGACTATTCGATTGTATAATTTGCTAGGTGTTAGAATACGCGCTAGGTTTTGGTAGCGCATCTTTTTGGGTGTAAATAATCTGTGAGGGCCCTCAGTTTGTCTTCTAGAAGTTGGACATCCTAAATTATAGATTCATGATAATTGTAAAAATGTATCGCAGCATATCGGTAACCGGATAAAACTTCTTACCTATATTATTATTATATGAGCCCGAAGTTGCTAACTTCGTGGAAATGGAAAATGAATTCAGAATAATAGCGTAATAACAGTACCATAGCGAATTTACTGATTCTGTTGCGAACGATAACGATTTTCAATAGCAATGATTATATGATTTTATGTAACCACACGATTTGGTGTGAGAGCCCTCTTTCATCGGTGCTAATTCAATAGATAGATACCTACTGTAGGTACTCCAGATAACTAAAAACAGATACTTAAAAAATCTTCTTCATAAGACCAGTTCTGTGGAACCGTGCGTATAGCTTTGACGATTCATCCATTAATAAGCTATTTCATTTATAATTTCTGAGTTTCAGTTACCCAAATGTTGAAGATGTGAAAAAAATATGTTCTAAAGCTATAATGATAATGTGATGTGATTTAATGGCAAAAGTTTTGACAATAATGTCCGTTTTTGTCTATCGTTGTCCTGTCCGCGGGCCGAACACCACGTAATCATAAACAGAAACGGCGGACATTAGCAATCAGTTGATCGACGGACAAAGAGCTTTATTGTAACGGCAAAATAGTCCAGTCCGCCACTGTCCTTCGCATACCTAGTCTATGACATTTTCATCACATTGTTATATAAACCATTGATCCAATAAAAATATAGCATCACGCCAGTCTTCCCTGAAGAGGAAAGCAGAGGTGTAAACAGTTGTACACCCCGATTTCATCAATGCTGTTATTAAGTTCTATATAATAAGTGGTGAGCCTATTATCATCTAACGGGCACTATTCGAAACTCCGGACTGCTACTGAGAAGTTCCTTACAAAGCTCAATAACACTTTGTTCGACCTGAGAATTGAACCCTCCATGACTTCATGCTCAGCAGTTGCGCTTTTGACCACTAGACCAGCCAAACACAGGTTTCCAAGAAAGAGGAAATCAAAGCATTTCCTCATTGTTCTTTATTCCAGTGAGCGTTTTCCCTTTTTATTCCGTGGCTAAGCTGGCGAAGTTATCATTAGGCCGTGAGATGCGGCGCTCAACACTTATTACCCGCATTAAGGAGTTCTTCGTCAGATGATAATCACCCTCCCCCCTCACTCCCCCCATGCCCCTCCACACCCTCTTACTTGTTAGCTATTGTTTTTGTTTCGCGTTCATCTAATTATTATCATTAACACCCGAGCCTTCTGCTTAATATTTTGAAAAGTTGTTTTTGAACAACCTTGCCCTATTTTACGACTTCTTGTGGAGTGCCAGTGGATGTGCGTTTGGAGTTTAGCCTTAAGTTTAGATCAGGATTCTTTTAGCTTAACGAACCTATATTTCTAGCCTGAGCTGTATTTTTGCTGTAGATGTAATGGAACTAGCTTCTTTTTTCTGCATTTGGTTCAACAAAAGTTCGCGACCTTCTTCAAAATTACTCACTCAGTCACTTTACATTACTTGATTTGCAGTTGACTTTCAAAATCTAAATGTAGTTAATATGTTTGAGTACGAAGTTATATGTTCGTATGTACGTATTATTTGTATTGTTTTCTTTTTGTTTTGTTGACTGCCACATTGGTCTAGTGGTCGCAAGCGCGGCTGCTGGACGTGAGATCCTAAGTTGGGCAAAGTGTTGAAGTTTTTTTTTTTTTGTTAGGTTTTCTTAGTAGCAGCCCTGAGTTAGGAAGTTGAAGTTGGTGGTAAGATACCTCCGTGCTTCGGACAGCACGTAAAGCCGTCGGTCCTGCGCCTAATCTCTCTGTGGTCGTGTCGGATTGTCGTTAATACACGGATTGTCGCACCTGTGTTTGCGCGTACACTTGTGCAATATAAAGTCTCCTGCATAATTGGGTAATCTCCGTGGTGATAGGCCGCCGTCACCGAAAAGAGGTCGGGAGGAGTATTTATTGTATTAAAGTAATAGTGTATTTACGAGACATTACGAGACACCCTATTACTTCAATACAAAAAAAACCGGTAAATAATAATACTACAATTTATTTACTGTGCGTACTTCACCGCCTCAGTCAACAACAACTTTAAATGTTGTACTTAATGTAGTTCTATTCCATTTAATTAGCGGTCCATCTGTGTTGAACTTTGGTACATAACTGAAGATATTACCCAGTTTATGTATACTCCTTGAAGTTTCATTGAAACTCCTTAAGTCACGGAAGTAAATTGAATAAGAATTGCAACATACATACATACATAGGTATCATCGCGTCTAACATGTTGTCCCCGAAGAAGTAGGCAGAGCTGTACTGCAATTGTTCACTCTAATATCGTGTAATGATGAGCCTGTTGCTATCAACTGGGCACAATTCCAAACTACGGGCCGTTACTGAGAACTTCCTAACAGAAAAATTCTTTAAGTTTGTGTACAGTCCGAGAATTGAACCAAGAATGGTACCGCCAACCGCCCCGCTTGTATCTACTACCTATAAGGCAATTAAAATTGATATTAATACGGGTATTATTATCAGTGATGTAGTAATGCAGTTCATAGTTTCAGTAACAGCGTGACGTCATCGAAACTGGGTCGATATAATCAATGACAATTAATTAGGTAATGGCTCTTAATGTAGGTATATACATAAGTACCTAATCTATGTGGCTTTACAATTTAATAGAAAAGGTATGTTTTTTAACGTTTTGTTGAAATTTAGACACAATCATTATCATAATACAACTTTTAACCACGAACGCTGCAAAGTGTTCGAAACGTCAGGAAAAACAAAAACTAATAATACATACGATTAATCCGGTTAAAAGTTGTTTCATTATAATGTGTAGTGATCGCGAAAACCTAAGATATTACTATTTACACACAATCACTCACTTATTGAAAAGATTAACACATTCATCTGTATTTCGTAGGTTTCAACTTTGGACTATTTGTGTTATAATTGGTATTTAAAAACCTTATATAAAACGGGATGTTACGTAGTTTGGACTTGTGCATGGTAGATGACAATAGGCTCATCACCTATAATGGAGTTAATCATTACAATAGTTAATTGTGGGTCTGCCTAGCCCTATATGGAATACAGGGATGATGTTCACTTAGGTATGTTTTATGTTGGGTTTTGACTTATGTTTTATGTGTGTATTATTGTATGATATTAATAGTAGCTATTAACACGTCCAGGCATACACTCCTTGTTCCAATAACAACATAGGTATTGATAGTAATCGTAGTAATATTTCCCCATTTTTCATTGGAAAATGCTCAAGGACCTCCGGTCACCGTGAACCGTAGCATGTGGTCAACAGACATAGGAAGATCTTAGGATAATATAATATATTTATAAAATTGTATATTTAATTTATTATAACTATTTACTGTGCCTCTATTTAACCCTAAAGTTCACATCATGGCGTTAAGTCATTGCCCTTTATAACAATTTATTAGGAAGCATAGTTTAGGACATAATGTAAAATGAAAATAATTCAATACTCGCGCGTACAAGCCGTGTGACGCCATAATCTCTGACCGAGGAGAACCGAGCATTGCCGAGAAGAGATGAACTGATGAACTAGTTCTAAGTAGGTAATTAAAATATAATTATACGCGGGTGAAACCCTGGGGCACAGTTAGTGGGTTATAAAATGTGTATATATCTACAACACCTGGGCCTATTTTACTTTGTTCTATTTACAACAAACGCCATCAGCATTCACGGGCCACCATTAGCTGTTTACATAAAAAGCTTCCTCTCGGCAATCAATGCAAATCGCGTTCGCAGAGACAATGGTGAAGAATCTATCCGTCCGCACAAAGCGCTGTCAGCCGGGCGGTAGCACCAAACTGTAGACTGAGACCGAAGGACCAGTTTACACAAAACTTTGTAAATAAGAAGTTGGAAATTGAGTTACTCTGTGAAGTTTATAAAATAGTAATAAAATAGTGCTTACATAACTACGGCTCGTACAATTAACGTATCTCAATTTCTTACCTTTTAAAATGGCGCCCGTTTAGGACTTGTAGAAGTTCAGATATGTCAACTTAAGGTCGACAATTAGGAAAAAGCTCACATGTGAGAGGTTTTCCATAGTCTTCTTGAAGCAGCCTTAATAAAATAATATTTTAAATCTTTCCTTGAAGTTGACGTTTGGCAACGCACACTTACACCTAAACCAATGGTTGATACGTAATTTAACCAAGAAATAAAATAAATAAAGATAATCATTAAAAACAATTCACTGTTTTAAACGCAGCTAAGTAGAAAGACGATCCAATGAAGATAGCTGACCAGTACAAAGTGGAGGATCGGTTCTTAATTGAATTTTACTCGATTAAAGCATTAGATGACACATCTAGGCGTTATGCATCATACCTACTGTGACGTTGTGACTAGCTGTTTGTCACACATTTTTCCTGTCCTTCTGTATATCTTTATTGAGTGTTTATAGTGAAAAGCATCCGTATCCCAGATACCATCAATTACTTCAACAGTCTCCGAGGACAAAGCTTTTGTTCCGCGCCTCTGAAATAGTTCAATGTTCAACGGGGACTATCTCGCCCCTACTTCATCTTTTTTAGCAAAGACTCCGATAGAAATCTAAAGTGATTATTAGTTTCCGGACGACGGAAATTTTAAGTAATCGAGTTCACTGGAAGCTGGGAATGAAGCTTAGAAAAGATATTAGCTGCCATTGTTTTAAAAAGGGAGTACTTATTGATTTATTCGAAATTATGGGGCCGTTTGTCTGGTTAACATTATCGATCGTACGTTTAAGTAAGGAATTTTATGAACAGGACCTATCTATCTTATCCTATCTGCCTCATTGGTCTAGTGGTCCCAAGCGCGACTGCTGAGCAGGAGGTTTCAGGTTCGATTCCCGGGTGAGGCAAAGTGTTATTGAGTTTTTATGTTAGGAAATTCTCAGTAGCAGCCCGAGTTTGGAATTGAATTGTGCCCGGTTGATGGCTATAGGCTCACCACCTATTACATAGAACTTAATAACAGCATTGGTGAAATGTGGGTGTACAACTGTGTACACCTCTGCCTACCCCTTCGGGGAATACAGGCGTGATGATATGTGTTAGAACCTATCTAATACTAATTATATCTCACAATAATATTTAACAAATTTCCTATTATTATTTAGTGTACAACTATTAATAGTAACATGAAAGATAATGTTCTAGTGGTGGGCGTGCACAAGTTGTAATGTGATACTAAAACACACCAATTTTAGTGCGAAGGTCTTTTATTTGTGTACTTTAGCACCAAACGTCGTTTATTTGTACATTAGCATGAACTGGCTGTGTCCCAAGCCTTGGCTAAGATTTTAGAAGCTGGCACGCTTCGCTGTGCAAATATAACTTTTCCATTGATTTGTACTCTTTGCTCCGTACTTTTTCAATAAAAAACTCCCATCAAAATGTGGGTCGCACATACGTTAGGCAAAGAGTTCGCGACAAATATTGACTTGCAGCGACTCTGTGACTATGAAACACTGGGGAGTTCGGAGCGTTTGCTATTGGGGTTTCAAAATGAAAGCATTTTTTTGTGCTATGTCAAATAAACGATTCTATTGAATTTAGACAATTTAATGGTAATAAATAAATAAATAAAATAAATAAATTCTTTATTTTCTCTACACAAAGGTTACCTTAAATCTAGACAAAGTTACTCATAGTGCGGATATGAACGTAACATTGTGAGAGACTGGTGCCTGAGGGTGAATGGTGATTGGTAATCGAGGATAAGGATCCTAAAGATTTTGTTTCGCAAGTTGTAACCTAATATAATCCTAAAACGTCCTATTTCAACGCTAAGGCTTCTCTTAAAATAAGATAATGCATGTTTCTTATATGAGACGATTCTTTGAGATCAATTAGTTTTTAATCAATGGGTTCTCATATAATTCAAGATAAATCAATATTAAATGGAAAAAGAATACGGTCGCGAAAAGGATTCGAACCTGCGCCTCCCGGAGAAATACTCCAGGCGCTCTGAACACTAAGCCATTTCGACCTCTGCTCATCACCGCGAATTCTTCATCCATATTTTTAACACATCTTTTTGGCGACGTCATTGCTATTTATTCAGTACCCATACAGGTGACCGAACCGACACGACTAACTTTGCGGTCAATACAATGTCGTAAAGAATGCAATTACCTTAATAATTCAACATAAATCTTTGAAAAGCATTAACGCATGCTTAGCGACCTCTAAAGTTACAATATTAAATCGAAAAAGACTTGGGTTCTCAGATACTCTTAAAAATAACCTGCTTCGCATTTAAAGGCATCGTTTAAAAATATCGAAGAGAAAAGTTTCGTTGATTGTTTACGCAGGCCCTATATGACTGACACCCTTCATTGATACCCTACATAAAAAGGTAATATTTACACAGTACTAACTTGTTTATGCACAAGACACAGGTTTGAGTGAAAATAAACGCAATTACCTCGTTCCCGTCCTGGCCCTTCATGTTGGTGCCCAATATGTTTGCCAATATTTGTGATACCTTTGACCCGCGCGTTTGCGTTAAACTAGGTTAAAGTGTTGATAGGTAGGTATGTAATATTGTTCCTGCACCTTAAAAGCTTTATTTATGTTTGATAAGTAACTAGGTACGGTTATAATTTATGTTATGTTGCTAACAAAGTAGAAAATATAAGATAACATTAATATCAATGTAGTAATTGCAGGTTTTTTTTTAAATCGAATTGATTATTTTTTCCTCATATGTCGATATATGCTGTGTAGTTTTGTAAAAATAAACTGAATTAACTGACCACATGTCTTCCTAACCAAAAATAATTTCTTGACATTAATTACCACTTGAAACCGAGGAGATGCAAGGATGTGTTTGCTTACCTGGAACAATAAAAACAATCATTAATAAAAAAATAAAAAATAATAATGACGGTAGACTGAAATTATTTTAAATAAACTATTGAGACGCCTGACATCTTAGTCCTCCTGTGACCACGAACGCTGCAAAGTGTGCGAAACGTCGGGAAAAACAAAAACCAATAATAATAATATACGCGATTAATCCGGTTAAAAGTTGTTTTATTATTAATAAATCACATTAAAGCTAGCCAGCAGTCATGCACCATGATAAGTGTATCATGGTGCATGACTACATATCCCACATTCCTTTGTCATGGTAAAAAATCGTCTTAACAAATTACAAGTAGATCTCAGAGTGTAATCTAAATAAATGACAGTCAGTGGTACGACAGCGATGATGCGTGGCACGCTGGGTGCGCTGTCTATGCACACGATTGTACACGACTGTGCACGTAAGACTGAATCATTTCACCCTCAACTCCCCGCACACAATGGCGTACAGTCGACGTCTCAAGGCTCCCACACACAGGTGCGACTTGACGCACGACTTAACTCATGATGCGACGCACAGCTCAATCGAAAATGCGACGTGACGTGACTAGTTGCTTAGGATATGTAAGTATAGGGGTTTCATATAAAATTTGCTAGGAACAAATATCACAAAAACGCTTCCACCACCATTCGAGCACAGCCCGTTGCCATACTCTCGACCGAATTTTCGGCGGCCTGTCTTTACGTAGACTAGGTGATTATACAGGAGATTATAGTGCACAAGTGTATGGTTAAACACAGGAGTATTTCTTCTTCATTTACTCTCATAGTTCGATGGGACGCCAATCCGACACGACCGGAGAGAGATTAGGCCCAGGACCGACGGCTTCACGTGCTCTCCGAAAGACGGGGGTGTCACACCGCCAACTTCTTAACTCCGGGCTGATACTGAGAAAAAAACCGAAAAGCCACTGCCTCATTAATCTAGTGACCACAACCGCGGCTGCTATCCGTGAGATCGATTCCCGAGTCAGGTCTTTACCCGACCATATTATACCAAGTACCTAACAGATACTTTTAATTTCAATGCATTCACCCATTTCTGGACCGCATCCAATCTTTTAATGTCAGAATTCTTGAATTCCACGCTCTAATCGTTACATATAAATGGGTTGCTTGTAGGTTCGTCAGCAAAATGGAAGTAACAGACTCAATGCAGCGATACTTCAGACTAATTGAATGGCGCCGTTACTTATTTGTGAGTGGCCTTCGATCCAGTTCACGGCGGATTAAATAATAAAAGCGAGTGGCTTGGTAGCTGGGACTCTTTTAAATTCAACATTTGCATTAGAACGGCGGAGTTTTAATGCAGAAATATTCTAGAGTGGGACGCTCACAAAGGACAAATTGATTCGTTTCCGATTCGTGCTCGGCGCTCGGCGCTCGGCGTGGAATGAAACAGTCACGGAACTATCGCACACACTTAGCAGCCCTACCAGTGGAGCACGAGGATGATGGAACTTTGCTACTTGTTCATTAGGTACCTAACATATATTGTTTTGATTTCCTCTTATTTTTTGGATGGAAAATACCTATGAATCCGTAGGAAACTTACTGCACTCATTGCGTCACTTTGCTTTCGCTTTAGAGAAAAAATAATGAAAAGATTAGTTAGCCAAAGTAAAAGGTGATTTTATTGGGTATGATCATATGATTTATGATCATACCCAATAAAATCACCTTTTACGAAATAATAACATTCAAATCAGTAACAATAACAAAAGTCATTAAATCGTCGCGACAATCCGAGTTGTTCACAGTTTCGCAGTGTCAATTATGTTGCGTGGATCAGAGCGTCCAGTCACGTCTGCACAATTTCCCGTCGCGCTGGTCATATATGGTCAGTTGATAAAAATCCTGCGTTTCCACTTCACACGCTAATTGGCAGGACGTGGCCCACAATATAGAATGGCATAGATAGGAGTATATTCGCAATAACCATTCATACATATTTAGAAATCATTATAGAGATCTAAATAGATGTACTTGTTAAATCGTAAAATCTGAGAGTTTTATTTTTTAAGTTTGGACTTGGTATTAGGTTGCTGTATACTACATAGGTATATGCAATATTTGTACGTATGCTATTTTTATTAATTGAAAATGGATCTACGTTAGGCCACCAACAACTTGGCTGATACAAAGCGACGGTGTGTGCGAGGATGGAGCACGTCGATCCAGAAGAAATCAATTCACTTTAGCATGTATATTCCTAGATTGTGTTTCAAGAAACACGGAAGACCGCAGTGAGTTCCATTCATGCAGTACGTATCACGAACTTGGATTTGAATCGATGCCTAAAGTTTTATACGAGAAACGGTATTTATATGAAAGTGTATTTATTCTTACACACAAATTAATGATTTTTGGAGTCAATTATTCACTAACCGAGTTACATGTGAGTTTTGATGGGAAATACTGGTAAGGGTGTTTTAGCAGTTTTTTATAATATGTAATTTAACCGCACATTAATGTATGAGAGAAAAAACAAGAACACGTGCCTGCAAATCAACTGCAAGATGTCGACAAAAGAAACAATGAGTGATGCAATAATAACCACGTATGTTTTTGATTTTTCAAACGTAAAAAAGTATCTATAATTTTACATTTACTTAGTACCTAACTGCCCCATAAGTGAAGTGATTGTAAGTGCGGCTGCTGAGCGTGAGGTTCTGGGTTCGGGCAAAGTGTTATTGGGTTTTTCAGTTAGGAAATTCTTATTAGCAGTTCGAAGGTGATGGTGACGCATGCGTCATGTTCGTGAACGGGCGCTGTCAGTTGGGACTGGTCATCTTAAACTGTCATAGCAAAATGTTGAATTGTTAAATTAAACTCTTTTAGTATTGGCGCCATCTTACATTGTTCTCACATACTATTTTGCAACAAAAACAGTGTAACCAATACCTACTATTGTAAAAACCAATATGATGAAAAAGAGTAACCGTGGAGTTTCTTGCCCGTTCTTCTCCACAGGAATCTACACTTTGGAACGTGGCAACTAACTTCTGACAATTCAGAAGTATCTGTAAATGGTTTATTTCAATTAAATGATTTGATTTGGTTTGATTTGAAGGCTCACCACCTATTAAGTTAACTCCAGGACTTTATGACGGCATAGGCATGGGTGTACAACTGATGTTATTCTTACGTCAAATATCCCACTCAGGTAAATTAACCATTTCAATTCGGAAATGGTTCTTCGTGAATTTAGCAATGGATATTCAGTGTACGAGCGTATGCGGTACAGAGGTCAACAACTGTATGCAATAGACAGTTGCAATTTGTCCGTACAAATTCACAACAGCACGTTATAATTAAATTCAGCAGCTAACACGAAACTACTAGAAATAGATTGACACAGATACATGAAAGTAGAATCAATGCAGTAGAGATGAGACCTTTGAGAAGTATGTGTGGAGTAACTTTGATAGACAGAGTGAGGAACAGCGTGATAAGAGAACGTTCCGGAGTGAAAGAGGATGTAGTGACGAGGATTAGGAAGGGTATGCTAAGATGGTTTGGGCATGTAGACAGGATGGATGAAAGGCGATTGACTAAACTAGTATATGAGGCGAGAGTGGATGGAAGAATCGCGGCAGGCCGACCACGACGAACGTACCGCTATCAAAAAAAAAAAAAAAGATTTGCATCCGTGATTTCTACTCATTAATTAAGGTCCAGTTGAAAATCAGCGTCAGGCACTAGTGGTCTGGCATTTTGCTGAACTGGACCTTTTTGGCGCAGCCGTGAGGCACACAACGCCCGCTAGTTATCTAACTTTTTTGTAAATTTGTATTTTTTTGATTGTGTACTTACTAACTGTGTCAAATAAACGTTTCTCTCTTTCTTTCTAAATTGCGGCCGTTTTCAAAAAAGGGCAGGGCAGGAGCCACCTAAATTGACGAGCATGTATGAAGAGGTCAATGAACATAGATGAAACGAAAGAGGTGTGTTACAATCGTAGCAATGGAAATCGATAGTCTCTGCCTAGCCCAATGGGAAACTAGTGTGATGTGGTATTTAGATTTACAATTCTACACGAGAATCTAATTTGAGTAAATTTGGTGTCTGTGGGTGTGGCGCATGACATGTTAAGTGGTCGCTATTATTGTGTCGTGGTACACATTTGCGTGTGCGATACATTTGCGTGAAACATGGACCGTTTGTCATGCACAGTGTCTCGATATCGGTCGTTCTCGTGATGGATAGCCGCAGATATGGGCCCAGCCGTTCGGGGGCCACATAAATAAGGCTGGCGTAAAAAAGACGATGGTGTGCCGGAATAGGTACTAAATAATACTGTATCATATAAATGGCTAGGAAAGGGGGCCTGGTGAACGGAGGATGGAATATTTTGGGTACTGACCTTGACTGTGAAAATACGAATATATGTGCAGCAATGAAATGCTTGTGGCTAAGTACAGCGGCACAGATCGATCAATGTTTCATATCGAGACCGCTCCGTGCCTCGGAAAGCACTTTAACCCGTCGGTCCCGGCTGTCAAATAAGGATCTAGTCAGAAGCCTGAATTGGGAACGCTGTTGTTCGTGGTAACCGCCACCGATACGGGCTCCTTCTATCTAGCTATGTCACACCAAATGTTATCCATGCGCCAGGTTCTGAAGTTATCCTACTATCACACTCCACTAATCGGGCCAATACAACACAAGGCAATTCAACAAATAAATAATTTAATGTTTTTTAACGTTTCTTTTTTTTATTCGTGGTATATCCTGCGTCTTCACCTTAGGCTAGCCTTTGAAGATATTGAATGTCAATAACTTCGTTACTCGAATTTCAGACTTTTGAACGCAAATAGCTTTACAATTTGGAAAATTGATTTGATAGAGCTACTCGTATCTCTGGGAATGGCAAATATGTTGGAAAATTAAATATATCCGGACTCGTTTATTGGTTTTCAAGATTGTTCTCGACGAACATGCATGCTCTATATGTACATACATAGTGTATGACTACTATAGCAATGTTCTCTGTATCGCTGGGAGTTGCAGGAAAACATTGTCGGCAGTTGCTTGCTTTACAAAAAGAAAGTAATGTGTGTGCAAGAAATAAAATAAATTTTATTCCTGTTGCAAAGATATGCACAATGAAAAAAAAAACAAGATACGTGGGCTGTAAAGACCGCGTGGTCGACAAATCAGCTGCTGTAATACATGTCGCGCGTTAGATCCCGTACGGAGCAAATATTTGTATGATCCACAGATTGTTTTGGGTCTGGGTGTGTGTGCATGTGAGATATAAATATGTAACACACAAATGTTCACGCTACAATAACAGTAATAGTTAGCACAATATTGGAAAACTAAACAGTTATCGGCTTTTACCAGCTCGACAGCCAAACGTTTGTTCAAAGTTATGTGACCAACTTTCACCAATCCGCAAGCACGTTACGGGTTATGTTTTTTTTTTTGGGATAGGGAACAACCGCGCAGACGGATCGCCTGATGGTAAGCGATTACTGCCGCCCATGGACACCCGCAACACCAGAGGAGTCACAAGTGCGTTGCCGGCCTTTAAAGGGTTTGGTCTTCCGGTACCCTCACTCAATCGGCGAAACACAACGCAAGCGGTTGTTTCACGCCGGTTTTCTGTAAGGCCGTAGTATCACTCCGGTCGAGCCAGCCCATTCGTGCTGAAGCATGACTCTCCCACGACACACATTCTTCGATGTTATCAACCGTGTACGATTAATACCATACCGGGTTAGGTTATGCTTGGCTCAGTCTGCCCGTTAATGGGTCATCAGTTTTTGCTCACCAAGTCTCCTCAGAGCTCTATACAAAGTTTAGAGGCAAGAATAACTTAACCCTGTAGATATTGATCGTACATAGTTGTCCCTCCAGTTCGACCTATTTTAATAGCAATTTTTTTAACCCAATAAGATTGCAACGTCAAGATTATAAAGCCAACGTTTGTGAAACTCACAAACATTTGCGACCACCACCAACACCCTTCATTGCCCAATTCACGCCAACGCCAGTGATTGGCGGAGATCTGTCGTTTTAATTATGTACCGGTGAAATTCATCCACCGTTGTTATTTCCCCCGGGTGCGTCCGTTGTAACGATAAAGGATTAATGTGCCGTATCGGATGTTGGATCAAAATTGTTGAGTACTTGATATAGTTTGCTTAAATATTGTTTGTTTAGGAAACTGTTAGTTATTCTTGGTTTGTGGGGTTGCGTGTGGAGTCTTGTGGTCGGAGCTTCGTGTACTGTACTTAGTCTTCAACTTAATTATAAGCAGAATGTACTCAAGTGTACGTAACGTAAATATTTGGGAACAACCCTGATAAACATACTCGCATATTTTCCACTGTGGGACAGCCATGCTTCGGCACGAATGGGCCGGCTCGACCGGATTGATACCACGGCCTCACAGAAAACCGGCGCGAAACAACGCTTGCGTCGTGTTTCGCCGAGTGAGTGAGGGTACCGGAGGCCCAAACCCTTTAAAAGGCCGACAACGCACTTGCGACTCCTCTGGGGTTGCTGGTGTCCAGTGGTGGCGATAATCGCTTACCATCAGGCAAGCCGTCTGCTCGGTTGCCCCATGCACCATAAAAAAATAAAAATAAAACTTTCTCATAAAGCTACACATTTTTGTGGATCGAAAAATTCGGTTGTGAAAAGGACTTGAACCTGATTGTCCTGGATAAATACTCCAGGCCCTCTGCTATGTAAACCATTCTAACCTCTGCTCTGTAAACTTTTTTTCCTCAAACATGTATAACTTTAGAGTTTGCTGCGCATACGTTAATGTGATTGAAAGCTTTATGGAACTCTCTCATCAAAAATATGGTTGCATTAAAATAGAAAAAAAATCTCATCAAAAATATGGTTACTTTAGTATTTTTTATTTTTACAGTAATATATGGTCTCATTTATTTGTACAAATTAAATATGTACAAATTACAGAGTAAATATTTAAAACCATTACAATATAAATAAAAACTAAATTAAAACTAGAGGAGGGCATCGAAAACTTTTAATATAAATGTATATTTTATAAGTAAATATAATCTAATCTGACCCACGTGTCCCCTTGTTTTGTTTCGGAATAATAATTTTACTTTTTTTCTTATTTATTCTTTCTTTCTTCAATGTGGAATTGTTTAATATTAACAAATAAGTAACTCAAACGATTTTCAACTTTAAATATAATTTATTATATATGTTAATGTACATTTATGTTGAATATGACTATTCTGCATTGAGACTGAAATAAATAATTTCTTTCTTTCTTTCTAATATCAAATCAAATACCATTTTAGTCATTGTGTGTTGTCATTTTATTCTCAAAATATATCTGTCACTCATTAAACCAATAAAGTGAACTCGAGCGACCTTTCATCGAAAGTATCAATTTATGTATATTTCATATATAATTATATTTTTTTAATACATGTTGAGGCCATGTAATGCCTATATTAATTATATTTTTCAAAGAAACATTGAAAAAATAATAGAGAAGAACGGGGCTTGAACCCGCGACCTTTAGTAAATCTGTAAATGATTACTAGATAAATATCACCAGGCGTCTCCTTAAGACGTATACAAAGAGGATTGAAAATTCAATAGGTTTGAACACGACAAGGTAGCTCAGTTGGTAGAGTGATGACACGGAACGTCAAAGGTCGCGGGTTCAAGCCCCGTTCTTGTCTATTATTTTTTCAATGTTTCTTTGAAAAATAGAATTATGTATATTTAATAAGCCATATTTACGAGTGAAACCTGTATTGTAAACTGTATAGCATCAGACCAACTTTACTTTAATTAATGTTTGTATATATTTCAGTATGATTCATGTTTGCATTTCATTATGCACTTTGTCACATGCGCTTGCACAATTAGTACAGTCGTATCAAAAAGTATTTAAACCGTGAAATCTTTCTGATCAGCGTTTAATTTACACGACTTTCCAAAAAAACGAGTGTTATGTTTTTAGAGTTAATGTATGTATGTTTGTGGTTTCTTTATTCCACTATAACTTCAAAATACCTGAACCGATCTCGATGTATGGGGTATCGTTAGAATTTACATTGTCCAGGGTAACATGGGTTGGTAAGATTTTTAAAAAAGGTTGATACTTCTGTCTGTGTAACCATAAAGTATCTTACATAATTAACTGCCTTCCTGTGTTGTTGTACAAGCTAAAATATTTATCCTTGTGTATGTCTGCATTGTGGGAGCTGGTAATCTGCTAATGCTTTCTTTGAATATCCCTCATAAGCCTTTAATGGAGTAACATGTGGTGGGTTGTGGTCCGCCTTTGTTTATTATATAGCGGCCACTTTCCGCCATCGTCATTACACAAGAATAATTGAATAATTGGGTGTAAGTGTGAATTATAGGTTCTGTGAGAAAACAACCTAAAATTAAGAACGATATCCAGATATCTAGGTCGTTTAATTATCCACTCTAAGTTAATGTTGCATTTAAAAAGGTTACTATATATTTTTTACAGCCAGCGTTTAAAAATTAAAAGCGACAAAATGCTACAGTAATTCATGTCAGCTTACAATTTAAGTTCAACTTAATCTAAAGCGAAGTAAGCTTAAATATAAAATTTACGTTAAATCTGCCTTCAACCATAAATAATGTTTAAGTTGGAAATTTCAGAGCGAACGAAATATCAAAACTGACTTGAGATACGCAAAGTCACAATTTTACACATTGCTTAACATTTATTTACGTCGGCGGCGCGTGTAGCAACTGTATTGTGAAATTGGGCAACAAGTCTATTTGGCTGCGGGGAGCGATAACGGCCCCAGAGATTTGGGCACGCCGCGGAACCCGTGAAGTTTAAACACTAGTGTGCGCAACTGTACCTAACACACGATACACACGACACGACTAAGGTTTTTGCGATTCCATTGTTTCTGCACCGCGTTGTCGCAACTTTAAACGTTCGGTTGTAGGATCAACATCAAACCTTTTTCCGACTGAACTTATAATCCGCGTTTTTGCAACGCTCAGCGTCCGGTCCCATTAGCCAAATCGCACGTTTTTGCAACTGCATCTGGTTTTTGCAACTGCGAGAATTGAAATTACATAGAGCCATGGAGCAATTACTCTGTGCTGTGTAAAGTGTTCTGCTGTATTTTGCTTCGTATAACTTATTCATTCACCGATCGCCAATGCTAAAAGTATCGCGTACGTGTGCGCCGCGCCGCTCCATCGGGATCTCAACGAAAATTGTTTCGCGTGGGTATTCCTAGGCAGTACCGTCGTAAGCTAGTCTAGGCCCCGTTCCGTCTGACTAGAATATCCATATATCGTTGAGAAATATATTCCTCTATTTGCAAAATCAGTTGGAAGGTTTAGCTTTTAAATAAAACTAGCTTATTTCTTTTACTTATGTAAATGTACGATATTTCTCTTTCTCGTATAGTCGTCTGGGACCCTATAATTTTTTAAGTTTTTGTCCTTTACGTTTTTTGAGAGGATCCCTCGTGAATATAATGTCTTGTGTAAGTTAGAGACACATATCATATTTTTACAATGGACAAGTGAATTACATATGTAGTAAATTCTAAGTAAATATTTGGTATACGGGGTTATTGGTAAGAGAAGATAAAATGTATTTAAAATTTTCGATTTTATATACATTTTTTTAAAATGTTCGCATGCCTACCTACTGAAGAGATGTGATGAAACTATTTTATATTGTTTACCAATTTTGGTATATTATATCTACTATGTCACTAGCGAATAAATATTCTATACTATTTTATAACAAAACAATTTTTTTTTTTTAATATCATCTTTATATAGACATTTTTATACCTCAATTAATAATAAGATCTACTTTAATAATACACAGATTCATACGTAATACAAAACGAAAGGAAATCTGCTTGTGTGCCAAAATATTACCAAATTTAATTAACTGCGGGTAATTTAAAATTTCCAATCACCAAAGTGATTCATAAATGCCGAGTTTCGTACGTAATATCTACTACTGAGTTATATCTGATTAAGTATGTCATTTTATATCAACGAAATTTTATAACTTGAGAAATTGACTCCGTTCTCGTAAAAATTATGATGATCAGTTACTGAGTCATCAGCTTTCATAAGTAAGTATTTCATCTTTATTATTTTGGCCGGAATTTGTTATTACGACCGTGATAGCTAACATGGACTGCCTCGTTGGTCTAGTGGTCCCAAGTGCGACTGCTGACTATGAGGTTTTGGGTTCGATTCCCAGGTCGGGCAGTGTTATTGGAGTTTTCTGTTATGAAAGGTAGATGGCAATAGTCTCCCCACCTATTATTACATAGGACTTAACTACAGCATTGGTGAAATGTGGGTGTACAATTGTGTACACCACTGCCCTCACCTTCGGGATATACAGGCGTGATGCTATGTTATGTTATAGCTAACATAATTGTCATAGTTATGGTCATCTTATGGCGATAATTCATCACGACTGTATTTCTTGAAGGGATGGGCAGATGTCAACGCTGTTGTCCACCCACATAATTCCGTTATTAATTCCCGGGTGGTAAGGCTATTGTCATCTAACGAGGACATTTCCTAATTCTGAGTGGCTTTTGTCAATTTTCTAACAGGAAAACACAACATTTAACGACCCGAAAATCGTACTCGTACCTCGGAACTTCTTGGCCAGCAGCCGCGCTGAGATGCTATGAGGCATTTATGATATATGATGAGGTTTACATAGAGTAAAAGAATTTCTAAAAATATGTCAGAGATTGACGTTTTTGGTGTGGCATCACCGAGTAGTGCGGGCGAGCGCCGAGTGGAGGGAGGTCGCCAGTTTCCAGAGATTATTAACTAACTACAGCTTCTCTTCTCTTGTGATCCGCCGTGATGGACGGACCTCTACAACCTGACTTATCTTGTCCTCTGATTTTGTGATATTATTGTACCTACGAGGGGCGTTCAATGTATTCTCGGTATCAGTATGAAAAAACAACTTAATTCAAATAAAATTATTTTTATTTTTCGATATAATCCCCCATAACCTCAATGCATTTGTTACATCACGAAATAAATTTTTCAATACCCTGTAAAAAATAACTTTCCTCCTTCTCTGAAAAATGCGCATTTATGGCCGCCTTAAGCTCTTCATCGTTGGAAAATCGTTTTCCCTGAAGATTTTTTTTCAAATTAGGGAACAAATAATAATCGCTAGGGGCTAAGTCTGGACTATAGGGTGGGTGGTTTATTTCTTCGAAACCACAATCTCGCACAGCAGCCTTGGCAACACGCGCCGTGTGGACTGGGGCGTTGTCGTGAAGAAGCAACACACCGGCGGTCAGTTTACCCCGTCTTTTTTCTTTAATTGCCTCCCGTAAATTTCTCCAAGTGGATGCGTAGGATGCTGCGTTTATGGTTTCACCTTTTTTTGTGTACTCAATCAACAAAATTCCCTTTGAGTCCCAAAACATCGTGGCCATGACTTTTCCGGCAGACGGAACGACTTTGAATTTCTTAGGGGGGGCACTAACCTTCTTGTGCCACTGCATGGACTCCTGCTTACTTTCAGGGTCATAATGGTGAACCCACGTTTCATCTCCAGTAAAAATTCGATCGAAAATACTTGATGGGTCTTCACCACAGAGCTCTAAAAACTCTCTACAGCACTCGATTCGCACTTGTTTTTGAGGCGCCGTGAGCATTCGCGGCACCCATCTTGCACTGACTTTTGAGAGGTTAAGAAGGTCATGAAGAATAGTGTGTACGGTACCAACGGAGAGGTGGGTCATCTCTGCTATAATTTTGACCTTCATTCGGGCATCCTCCAGTATTAACTTCTCAACTTTTTTCACGTTTTCTTCCGTAGAGGCAGTAACCGGGCCGCCCGAGCGAGTGTCATCTTCAATACTCTCTCTGCCCCTTTTAAATTCACTTGACCACTTTTGTACTGTCGATAACGAAGGTGCAGAATCTTGGTAAACAGCCACCATCTCTTCGTGAATAGTTTTTGACTTTTTCCTTGTTTGGTAAGGAATTTAATCACAGCGCGGTGCTCGATTTTCTTCGACATTGTCACGTTAGCCATTCCAGTTGTCGTTGACTAAGGGTAACTAGCAAACTAATGATCAGAACTATATGAAATTTCATATTTATACCCTCAGATAATGTCATTACTTAATTAATTTGTCAAATTACCCACATCATTATTAAATCACCCCCATACCGAGAATACATTGAACGCCCCTCGTACATTCTAATTGTGTAACGTAGTGTCTGACTACTATTCCCTAACTTAAAGTAAACGTGCTCTCAATTGCGGAGAGCCTTAATCTTGGTTTTGAAAGGCAGATGGGAGTTTGCAATGTCTACTAACCTTTTAACTTATTCTGCAACCAACCCATACTTTCTACAAACCCCATCTGCGACAAATATACAAGTCAAACAAATTGCATTTTTTTAACCTGAGCCACTTGCCAAACGGTAGCTATGCTCTAAATAAACTGAGCTATCGTATTACTGCCGCTAACAATTTAATAATATAATAAATTATACAACCTGTGTCTAAAGCCACAACTAAATAAGATTAGATCACTTTAACGTAAGATTAGGTAAACTCCGATGAATTTCCATATCATTCCACATAAACTATGGAAATACTAGGCCATTTAATAATATTTATTCACGACACATATTCAATCAATCAGCTCGCGAAATTCACTTCGGTAATATCAATTGAATTTGTATCAGTTTCTGAGTTGAATCTAGTTTACTTTGAAAACGAAGCAATACTGTAACATATTTGAGAGAAGTATATGTTAACAATTATAAAATAATTCCTGTTGACAAAATGTAAATGACTCAAAATACTTGTATCCATGACGATATTTCATCTGTATAACGAAAAAAAGGGTGTAGCTGTCATTGACGCTGGGAATTGTGGCCTATAGAAATGGTGTGGTAATTAAAATTAACTAGTTCTGAGTAATTGGGATACTGGCTAAGTATTATGTATTCGCATTATAAGGAAAATACAATGGAATATACATATTCATGTTGTTTATCTTCTGGATAAGCTAACATATAGTATTTTGTTAGGACAAGTTAACTCTGTTAGGTACTCGTATGTACCGACGTCTGAGCGGCGATGTGGTACGTCCGATTGATTTTAAGATTTATTTAACCTCTGTATATTATGTAAAGATGTATCATTTTTCACCGTGGGAGAGCCATGCTTCGGCACGAATGGGCCGGCTCGACCGGATTGATACCACGGCCTCACAGAAAACCGGCGTGAAACAACGCTTGCGTTGTGTTTCACCGAGTCAGTGAGGGTACCGGAGGCCCAAACCCTTTAAAAGGCCGACAACGCACTTGCGACTCCTCTGGGGGCAGTAAACTCAGCAGCTACGCAGCAGGTTGCGGGTTCGATTACCAAACAGAAAAAAAATTTGTACGAACTGCATGTACCTACAAGGACACGTGTCTGTAAGAGATTAAAAAAAGAGCAACTGATTTCTTAAAAAAATTAGGTCGACATGGCTTAGCGGTAAAAGCGCCTGGAGTATCTATATGGGAGGCGCAGGTTTGAATCCTGCTCATGCCCGTATACTTTCGTCCACAAAAAAATATAACTTTAGTTTAGTTCGCCAAGCATGCGTTAATGCTTTTCAAAGATTTATCTGAATCCAGTTACACTTTTTCCGACATGAGAATCGAACCCTGGACCTCATACTCAGCAGTCGCGCTCGTGACTTCTAGACCAACGAGACAGTCGTTAAATACAAGTATTCTTGCTACATTATTGCGATTTGAGCTAACTATTACATCAGTTTCACGCACAACGTGCATCGTCATGGTCTTAGCTCATGATTAAGGGCTCCATCCAGGTTCAAAACTAGTCGGGCATGCAAGAAATATGAACATGAGCACATAATATATCCATAGACATCATAATAACCCAGCACGGCTTGTATTCCCCCGAAGGGGTAGGCAGAAAGTAATACCTACAGTTTTACACGCTTGTACAACCACATTGCATCAATAAACCAGCCCATAACTGTCCCACTGCAGGGCGCGGGCCTCTTTTCATACAGAGAAGGCACGAGCTTAATCACCACGCTAGCTCACTGCGGGTTGGCGATTTCAGACTACCAAGTCCAGGTTTCCTCACGATGTTTTCCTTCACCGTATGTCTGTGATGTCTTAGATGAACTAAGAAAGTACATATGACATTGAAAAAGTCACATTGGTACATGCCAGGTTTGAACCCACAACCTGTGGCTCAGGAGGCGACCCCTTAACCACTCGGCCACCAAGACATTACATTATATTACATATTACATTGCATCAATGCCGTTATTAAATGTCATATGGCCGGACACAATTCCAAACTCCGGGCGGAGAGTTTACTAACAGGCTATTGCCATTTAGGTTAGTTTAATTACCTACTTAATCTGTATTCTCGCGAAAGTACATAATTGTACTTGAAAACAATAATATCAGTAAAAAACAAATCAAATATCTTGATCTGGCGCGTGCTTGTCGACATGTGGAGCGTGGACTCTGCAATTATTACTAATAGTCGTTTCGGCTAATGGACTAACTGCGAAAAGCCTTGATTAATACCTTATAAGGTTCTCGTTTGGCGGCTGGATCAAGGGCCTGATACAGAAAGCGGTACTCCTCGATACGGCACGCGAGGTGATGAGGTTCCTTTCTCTGGAGCCCTAACCACCGGTAGCTTGGACCCTGTTGCCGATGCCGGCGACCTACAATTTTTTAAAATAATATGTTTATACATTATAATATTAAATGAAAAAGAATACGTTCGCGAGCAGGACTCGAACCTGCGCCCCCCGGATGAATATTCCAGGCGCTCTGATCACTAAGCCATCTCGATCTCTGCTGACTACCTACCGTGAATTCTTCCTCCACATTTTAACACGTCTTTTGGTGACGTCATTGCTATCTATTCAGTCCCTACACGGGTGACTGAACTGACCTGACTAGCTTTGCAGTTAATACAATGTCGTAAAGATGCAATAACCTTAACAATTAAAGATAAATATTTGAAAAGCATGTTTAGCGAACTTAGCATGCGTTAATGCTTGTCAAATATTTATCTTTAATAATATATTTTCAGTTTATTTTTATTTTTTTATTATATAATAATAAATATGTGAATTATTAATATGTAAATAAATGATATTGGTGAATATTTCTAATGTATCTGGTAATTTAAATGTATTTCTTAAATTTCTTAAGTTTTAAACATTACTCAAAAAAGAGTATTTATCGCATTCACCTACACATTTATTCGACAATATATTTGCAGTCGCCAACAGTATCTCCACTCACTTACACACGTCACTACACATGTAAGCTGGCTATTTCCTATAAAGTCTACTGAGGGAAATGTGTAATTTAATATACCTCTCAGTTGCAGGCAGTGCAGGTACTAGACTTACACGATCTGGGTAATAATCACATCACATGGGTGACTAACGGCTAATAGTTACGCGCAGCTATTGTAGTAACTATAGATGTAACCAATATTTAAATAAACCTAGATCAATCATGCTGATAAAATGAGCAAAATATGGTGTGAGTGTATTTAAATAAAATTAAACCACCTACAGTATCAGATAACGTGGACCACGCATAAATGAATATTGAGCATGATGCGGGCGCGGGCCGCAGCAGCCGCGCCGTGTTCACCGAACAATTAATTGTTCCGCCGTCACCCCCAGACGACCATAAAAACTACACAGAAGTTACAAAGTTAAAATTTAAAAGTTCCGCTACGGCATCTCCGTGTCGCACCTAAGGAAATTTTCTTATAAAAAATGTTACTTGATACTTCATAATTTCCTACATCAAAACTTTTCGTGTTCCACGATTAAAAAGTATTGGGTTCTGGGCATCGACACCTCGTCGCTGGCAGCCTCGACTTGGGCAATGATATAGGTTACAAGGCGAGTGCATGTATGGTGAATAGAGTCGCGATCCCGGGACCCCGGTAAAGGTTAGAGTAGGACCGGTGTGGTTTTTAGTCGGTAGGAGTCCGGCACAACGTCCATGATGGATTTTCCACACTTGAAAAAAAAAAAAAAAAAAAAAAAAAAAAAAAAAAAAAAAAAAAAAAAAAAGGGAACCAGGTCGACACAGACTCTGCGGCCGTATCGATTGGCGGCGCGCGCACCCGCCCCGCGCTCCGACTCACGACACTCTCACCGAACGACACTTCCAACGCTTCTTGCCCACCGATTTCATCCCACCAATCTGTTAGTAAACGCGCAACGTAGAAAGTAATAGAAGATTCAGATTTGGAGAGGTCCGATCATGTTAAATCGGCGGTCGGGTGATGTAAAGTGATTGTGTGCGGACATAGACGCGGGACGGCGGTGTAAGATGAAATAAAATTAAGTTCGGATGTAAGGCCGGCGCTCGATTTGCATCGGAATCGAATGTTTCTAGTGTCGATTACTCGTAGAGTGGTTCCGTCCTCCGACTATTGCGGGTTGATGTCGTCTGAGTACTGATTGCGGGAGCTGTGAGGGGACTTATGTCAAATTGATTTTGTGAACTTGGTTGTTTTAACATTGAATTTGGAGATACGTAGTTGAAGTTTGGATTAGTTGACTTGTAGGTACGATAATTGCGTACTTAATCTTGTTCATATCTACTTGTCCTCGCGATTGTAGTGCACTAAGATGAATGCCTAGAAATGCATATCTATTCTGAACTAGAGTTGGTAATAAAACATTTTCTTCCATCTGTAGGAAGCTCACCAACTTTATACTCTCCACTTACTAGCGCATGAAAATAAATCTACCACGTAAGTACCTACACATTATTGGTAACGAATGTCTCCGTACACCGAAAATTAATTTCGCTGGATTTTCGATAAATGGAGTCATGCGAATCGAGAAAGTATGGCACCAACAAAATGCAGTTTAATTTGGTCTCCGAGGAGTTTATTGATGGAGTAGCTGATGCAGTGGGATGGGCTACATTTGATGTATCGATATTTTTATTGATTGATAGTGTGAGAGCTTTTAAAATTAACCGAGTGGTTATCGATAAGGTAACGGCAGGGTAGGCAACGGAACAAATTACGATTTTATACATTCATACTGAACTTGATAGTGGCCGCTACAGGACTCTATTGTGAAAAGACAAGAAATACATTTGATAATTGAGAAGAACTGGGTTCAAGAGCACAGTTAGCGGAACTAGTGTGTAATTTACATAACGTACAATAGACTACACGTCAGTGGTAACAAAGCTAGTCTAAGGTAGCCTCGCTTAATATTGAAACTACGTACATGGGCCAGCTCAAGGTCATAGTGTTACCAGTAACGTGCGGCCTACTGTACATAGCATCACGCTTGTATTCCTCGGAGAGTAAGAAAAGGAGTACCACTGTACAACAATTTTTTGTTATTCAAAAATGGATCTACGTTTGGCCACCAACTCGTCTGATGGTAAGCGATGGTGTGGCAGAGGATGGAACACATAGATCCAGAAGAAATCTATTTACTAGCCTTGGAAATGTCAAGATTATAATCTCAGGGAACAGAGAAGACGGGAGGGTGTTCCATTCACGAGCAGTACGTATCATGATCGTGGAACCAAGTCGCTGTGTACGAATTTTCGGAACCTCCACGAGGTACGGGTGGTAGTGTGCCGTCCTTCTGCCTGTCCTGTAGTGAAAGGGGGAGGCTGGTTATTTCACCGGTGCAATTATTTAGTCCCTTGTTAATAAGTGGTGTGCCTATTGCCATAAATTGGGCACGATTCCAAACTCTAGGCAGCTACCGAAAATTTCTCACAGAATAACCAATAACATTTAGCTCGACCCGGTAAACGAATCAAGGCCTGACGCTTAGCAGCCGCTCCTACGACCACTAGACGAATGATTGTTATTTCTAATAAATACAAAATTAAATTGTTCACATCTTTTTGATTAATTAACGCTTAAAATATTTGTGAATTCTTACTATATATTTATATATACTTTTAACTGAAACACTTTAAACGGAATGCACTGGTTTACATAATATATCATCTACCTTGACATTCACCAAACGAGACAGTAGGCGTCCTATTCTAAGCTTAGTGGAATACAAATACAAGATAAATCACTTTAGACGAGTACCTACATCGACTTCTCACAAAATAGATACCTACTGAAATAAAAGAAGACAGTTACTCAGTAACTATTTATAGATAAATACATCACTTAGGCACTGACTCTAGACATATTTTTTGTGTATGGCATCTCGCAGGTCAACCTAGGAGGTGGTCGACTGCTTAACCGGGCTTTCCTGTGGTTGCCTTAATAATTTTAAGGCCCCCAGACAGGGCAATCAACTTATTATAAACTACGCGACAACACGCTAAGGGCACCTCCTGCGGGGTACGAGCCTCGGCTTGGGGCGTCGCTGGTGGGAGGACAGCAAGGGACTGGCTGGATCGGATTCAAATCATTATTATTATTAAGGGACGAATTTAAAGCTACAGGCTCAGCGGTGCGGGCTGGCACGAGCAAGGGTCGGGGTGGACGACAACAATTACCGAGACGTCGCGACGAGACGGGAACGAAGGCGGTCTGTTTTTGTGTACTGTGCTGGTGGCCGTACTGCTTTCTTGGAGGAGGATTATAGCGTCGTCGGGGTATGAGAGTGAATGCCTAGGTCAGCGAATCCTACTGATCTGTGAGGTACCCCCTCAGACATTTCCAGCACTAACGTTAAAAATTGTGGTAATAAAAATACGTTGGTGAGCAGGATTTGAACCTGCGCCTTCAGGATAAATACTCCAAGTGCTCCACTATCACAAAGCCATCCACACTGGTCTGAACACTGGTCATTACTCCGAATTCTTCCACATTTTGATACGTTTTTTGGTGACGTCATCGCTATCTATTAAGTCCCTATAGAGGTGACCGAACTGACACGACTAACTTTGCAGTTAATACAATGTCGTTCAGATGCGATTACCTTAACAAATACAGACAAAACTTTGAAAAGCATTAACGAATGCACAGTGAACACTAAAGTCTTAATTTTTTGTGGAAAGAAATCCTGCTCACAACCATGTTTTTCTATCTACAAAAATGTATAACTTTAGAGTTCGCTATGCATGCGTTTATGTGTTTCAAAGATTTATCTGTACTTCCAGCACTTTCAATAGGTCTTGCAAAACTAGGAACAATACAAATATTAATCGATCTTCTCGATATCTCGATGTATACTCGATGCTGAGAGCAATATCGTCGATGAGTGATCTAAATGTTTGATGTAGTCTTCCGGTCGAGTCGAACCGGACAAGTGGACTATACGATGAACGGATCCGGCACAGTGGTCCGGATGTATTGAAAGCTCTATCTATACAATCTGTTAATTCTAAGATACTTAAAAAATAATTTTAAACAATTAATTAAGATACAATTTTTCTGAATATAAATTGAGAATCGAAAAGCCGATTTCGGATTAACGTTTCGCAACATTCCTAAAATCGTAATTTATAACTGTCGTGCAGTATTAATATAATATATATATTAATTAAGTTGTATATATATAATTCAGTTGTAGGAACGCCTGGAGTATTTAGCTCTCTAGGTACATTTTTTAAGAAGTCGTGCCGTGGGGCGTCTTATTTGTGTTATAGGTAGGTAGACCTCATGAACAAAATTACATTTTGTGTAGAAAGTAATCATCAACACTATTGTTGAATGATGTTCTAGAAAAATTGGTCCTTCGATAAAAATATTACAAAAAGAAAGGAATGAAGAAAACTTTTGTAGCTTTTCTTAAGGAATTTTCATGATATAGGTTATTAATCACTTACTAGTTAATTTAATGTGATATTATCACAATACGAGGTTTAAATTAACAGTAGTTATTTCATAAAAATCTCTTTTCTCTCTAGGTCTACTAATTATTGAAACCTGAGCACTGTGCGGCGCGGCGGCCCGACTCAGCTAATGGCCGGACTACGCCCGTATATGTGTGTCTATTGTATAATGTGTGCCACACTGTGTATGCAGGGGCAGGATGGTACTGTTTGAACAGTGCTTTGGAGATAGTTAATACATATTATACAGTGTATATGTCGCAGCCAACTAGCTTAATTAGCCGTTCAATCAACAGCCCAGCCTCTTTATTACACAGCGCCTTTCTTTTCTTTCTTTCTTTCTAACCTGTCCGTGTCACTACACTCTTTCATTGTACTATTTTTCAATAAACTTTGGAAAACACCATCAATTTTGTTATTTGCCAACGCCATGTTGACAGTTTGTAGAGTTTAGGCGCTAGGTGGCAGAAAGTGGAACTAAATTGAAATGAACAGGCTGGACAAGTAATTAAACGTCATCAATTCAAGTCAATCAATCAATCATTTATTGCGTTCCTTATTTGTACTTAAATGGTCTTAAAAATATAAAAATACAGAAGCATTATGGACCCTGTCGGGCACAGCAAAAACATAGGAGAGAGGAAGAGGGCTAAGCAGTAATCAATTTTTATCTAATAATACACATAAGTCTAAAATCTTATTTTATATTTGTATGTAATAAGTAAGTATATATACTGTAATATATTTGTGTTTAATATTATATGTATAAGTAGGTATTAAACTTATTTATTTGACATGGATGTATCTTTATTAATTTTTATTGGTTTTTAGTGTATGTATTTAATATATTCTATTGGTACTTAATATTATTTGTGTATTTTTATTTGCCTAGCTGTTTGATCAAATGGCTGAATATCATTCAGGCCGCTACTTGACCGGCGCTGTTTAGTAAAGAGGCTAGGCTGTTGATTGAAAGGCTAACTAAGCTAGTTGGCTGCGACATATATATAGGGAATAACTGATTAACCACATTAGTGAAGTGGTCGAATGTGCGGCTGAGCGTAAGATCCTGAGTTCAATTTACACGTCGGGCAAAGTGTTATTGGGTTTTCCGTCTAGAAATTCTCAGTGGCAGTCCAGACTTTGAAAGTATGCACGTTTGATGGCAATAGGCTCATTACCTATTTTCATGAGACCTAACTGCATCGGTGAAATATGGCTGAAGGTACATCTCTACTGAACCATTTAGGGATACAGGTGTGATGTTATGTTGTATTTTAAGGATCAGATTTGATAATTTTAACATAATAGTTAATATGAATGTCGCATTTTTCTTATTTCTTATCGTGTGGTTAATGAACACCTAATGGCAGAATTTAAACCACCCTTAGGTCTCTGACATGGCTCTACACACCAACGAGAACATCTCGCAGATGTGCTAGTTTCCCCACGATGTTTTCCTTCACCGTTTTAAGCAAGCGATAATACACACATTACTTCGAAAAGTCATCCGAGATAAAGTATAACCTAAAATATACTTAAGTATCACATGTGTGTCCCAACAAACAGCAACTATGCAATACGTTTATTTAAATTACACTTCTTTATAAAGAAACAAATACATTGCATACAAAACGTTCACATTCACTGAGTCTTGCTCAGTAACAAACTCGTCCAAATAAAACATTTGTCTAACTGTAAACTCGTGCACAACAAACTACTCAAACGTACAAAGTATATACAAAGCTTACAAGACTATAATATTGTAGTCAAAGAAAATCGCAAAAGACTTCAAAGAAAATATGTTTGCAGTTAAAAGAAATGTATGAATGCAATAATACCATTGAAACATACATTAGAAGACCCCCGGGTGTTCGAGAACCCCGGGGTGTTAGAGAGGTCGCCGGGTCACGCGGGTGTTCGCAGTAATAATTGTACCCGGATACTCGGATATTAATATTGTGCAGTGGTACCATATGCAAGCTAATCGCACATTTGAACAGCGACGCTTCCCGCTCCGAGCTCCGAATGGTGCGAGATTCTGATTCTGAATTTATATTAGATTATTACTGCTGGAGTGGGCGATTATAGTTTTCTAGTCGTTTTATATTATATAGCATCAAGCCTGTATTCCCCTAAGGGGTAGGCAGAGTTGTACACCCACATTTCAATAATGCCGTTATTTATTAAGTACTAATTACCGGGCTCAATTCAGGTACTGAGAATTTTCTAACAAAGAAACTCGATACCACTGCCCTTTAACCTTAAATCGAACTCAGGACCCGCGCTTGCGATGTAACTGCGACCGGCGAGATGTGATCTGATATCCCTCACTTTGGTAATAAATTATTACAAACACAGTTCAGTGATTAATTGTATCAATTGTACCCGAACCACGTCAGGTTAAAAACCATAAAACAATTCGATCTTGTCGAAATGGTCACAAATTATAGAAAAATGCACACAATTGGACAAGGTTTGGTTATGTATCATACATAGAAAACAGAGAACAAAATACTACGAGTATAAAACTCAACACTTTTCTTCCCTACTATTCGAAAAGGGAGAGATAGCTGATCTATCCCTTTCCGAAAGTAGTCTTTCAAACTCAGTTTAGTACCGTGGGGCATTCAATCTCTCTACCGCGACTTTAGCACTTCATCTGTCACATAGATACGCCACCTCCGCCGTCGCCCTCTCGCGGCATTGCTTAATAACTCAACTTTCATACTAACTCGTTTTAGAACCTTTGAAGTAACTTCCAGTGATTGTTAATTGTGTTTGTAGTTTTGTAGAAGTTGGATTTAAATACTGTGATAGCCAATTCAATAAGTTTTTTTTAGGTTTTAAATAACATTAGCCTTTATAACAACACAACTTTATAACAGACATCGTACGAAATTTAATAATATACTTATACAGTTTCGATACTCGACAAAATTTGGTCGCAAGCGCGGCTGCTGAGCGTGAGGTCTTGGGTTCGATTCCCAGGTCGGGCAAAGTGTTATTGAATTTTTCTGTTAGGAAATTCTCAGTAGCAGCCCGGAGTCAGGAAGTTGGTGGTGTGACACCCCTGTACTTTGGAGAACACGTAAAGCCGTCGGTCCTGCGCCTGATCTCTCGCTGGTCGTGTCGGATTTCCGACCCATCGGAATATGAGAGTAAAGGAAGAGGGAGGTCACCTGTGTTTGCGCATACACTTGTGCACTATAATATCTCCTGCGTAAAGTTACAATATTAAATGGAAAAAGAATACGGTCGCGAACAGGATTCGAACCTGCGCCTCCCGGATAGATACTTCAGGCGCTCTGACCAACTAAGCCATCTCGACCTCTGCTCACCACCGCGAATTCTTCTTCCATATTTTTAACACGTCTTATGGCGACGTCATTGCAATCAATTCAGTACTTACAAGTGACCGAACCGACACGACTAACTTTGCAGTTAATACAATGTCGTAAAGAATGCAATTACCTTAATAATTCAAGATATGTCTTTGAAAAAGCATTAACGCATGCTTAGCGAACTCTAAAGTTACAATATTAAATGGAAAAAGAATACGGTCGCGAACAGGATTCGAACCTGCGCCTCCCGGATAGATACTCCAGGCGCTCTGACCAACTAAGCCATCTCGACCTCTGCTCACCACCGCGAATTCTTCTTCCATATTTTAACACGTCTTATGGCGACGTCATTGCAATCAATTCAGTACTTACAAGTGACCGAACCGACACGACTAACTTTGCAGTTAATACAATGTCGTAAAGAATGCAATTACCTTAATAATTCAAGATATGTCTTTGAAAAAGCATTAACGCATGCTTAGCGAACTCTAAAGTTACAATATTAACGTATTCTTTTTCATTTAATATTGTAACTTTAGAGTTCGCTAAGCATGCGTTAATGCTTTTTCAAAGACATCTCCTGCGTACTTGGCTAATCGCAGTGGAGATAGGCCGAAATACAGTCGGAAGGAGTATTTATTCTCGACAAAATAATTTTACAAAACAGAGCAGCCACCTTTTAATACTATGTATTTTGAGTTGAGGCATCTCAGAATTCCTTCAGAAGATATCATTACTCCGCCACCTTTGTGTGACTCATCCCCTCCTCATAAATCGGCTCACATTTGTCGCTTGTTTTAAAAGCCCATTTAGATTAATTTTCTCGCATTAAGATTACCTTACATTGCGCGCTCGCGTCGTAAACGTTTTTGGTGCGACATTAGCGCGCGGCGGTGTGCGTCGTCTGCGGCGCGGCGCTCGTTCCGCCTTGAATATCTTTCCACCCCATAAACCGTTGTAACGCCACAAATTGAATTGCTGTGCGGTGTTCGTCGCACGATTATGACGTCATCCGCACGTGCAACAGTGACGCGTCATCGCGTCAGTCGGCTCGACACATTACGTGAACATTGCACATCAACATAGTCTACAAAGGCTTAAGTTATTTATACTGTGCATCCTGCATCATGTCACGAAGTACGCGACATACAATTATAAATGGCAAACGTGACGTAACGTCAGTGCAGCGAACACTGTGCAATATTGGATTGTATTCCTTGTATTGGAAATTGTAGAGGGAATTTTGCACTTTAGCTACGATACTAGAAAACTCACTCCAAGTAACACCGAACACGAGAAGTTATTTTAAAGCAAAACTTTCGCGTCGGAGTCCATGAAACCATTTGTCAAAAAATAATAAACGTCACATTGTCTCGGATTTATAATTTGTTGAGTCGATACAAATAGCAATTTCGTCAGTCGGTCGTCGGAACTCGAAACTTGGAACTTGGAACAACTTATTGGTTTGGCGCTAACTTATGTTTGGTGGGCCGTTCACACCGCGCTTTACTCGACCCACTACTCGAATGTTCGAAAACCTACTCGATAAGTTTTAATTAAATAAGTTCTCGAATGGCGGCGGGATTCTTGCAAATTGAATTTATGCATGCAGTTCTACCAAATAAAAACAGAAATTGGATTAATTAGGCAAATAAAGTTGACGAACAAGTTGAACTGAACATTCTAGTACGTGCTCGGGATTTTAGTTGATTAGTATACTTATAGAGCCCGACGTACTTTAGTTTTTAACATTGAAGATTGTACAATGGCTGTAATTTGTTAGGTACATTTGAAATATTTTCTGAACGTTGTGTGTGAGCGTTTGGTGCGAGCGAGTGGGCGAGTAGCTGCGCTCACACGAGGCGTGCTCTCGGCTGAAATATGACGGCCTGCGCAGGAATTCCTTCGGCGAAGCAAATACAAAATTAAATTCGCAAATGGAGCCTTGCAGCTAGGGTTACCGTAGGAATTTTGGAAGCTTTCGTCATTTCCTTTTGCCTTATTCATATTTCATTGTAGCGAACAATTTTGATATGTACCTACTGTTCTGCTTCTTAAATATATTATTCATTTTTTATCTCCCATGGGTATTAAAGGTTTTGAAAAATAGAATTATTTTAAAATAGGTTTATTCAGTCAAGGGTCTTAATTGTGTTGTTATGAAAAACTAAAATATAATAACTCCCATATTTAACTGAATACTGAATGAATATATTTTCTCATATCGTGGTTGCAGCCCTAACGCGTGCGAGGGCTGCGTCTTTCAGCCCAGCTGTTTACTTATAGCAATTAACAAGCGCTGAGCAAAAAGCAAAGAATCCCGCTTTATTCGCTCTCGCTCCGAGTAACGTAATTAAGCGCTTTACAGCACACTACAGCGTATTCTGTTACATATTGTACGATGTTTGTATTTCGTACATAAAGGTTTTTTAGCGAATAATAGAGCTATAGAAATTTCAAATACTCTGATAAAATTGTTCAAAATATAGTGTTGGGTAGTTTGACGTGCCGTGGAGTTCGTTTCTTTTAATCTCGCTTATACATATTTCAAATTCAAATCCTTTATTCAAATAGTCTAAAAATTGGGTTAAGTAGATCGTTCAATTTGACTGATTGATGAATAAGGTAATCTGGATCCGTGTATTGTAGATCTTACTAATTATAGTGAGTGCTGTATTGATATAGTGATTACTAGCACGACAGAGTAAGATAACACACAACTACAATAGGTACAGAGCTAATTAGCCGTTACAATTCAATACACACAATATGGGTTAAGTACGGAGTTTGGTTGCGGATTGTTGCGATTCCCAATACACCATTACACGGTCATAAATTAAAAATTAAGCTACACATACCGGTATGCTGGTCACACCGCGGCCTAATTCGGCGATATTCGACAATTTCCGGATATATTCGGCGCCGCGAGAAACTGAGTTAACTTTCATTGCTCATTTGGCGAATTGAGGGCTGGTTTACGACACCAGGCCGAATAGCTGCGCACCTCTTATGCCTAATCTTTATGTTCAAATAAAACGAAACACTAAACGTGCCTGAATAAATGTGAGCTGAAGGACGAAACCCATAGGTACGGAGTGGGGCGGCGATTGGTATTAGTTCGTATTTATGACCGTGAGCGATATTAGATCGGCGGCGATAAGATTTGTTTGTTTGTTCACTATATCCGGAATTACTTTCTTTGTGACAGATCAAGGTATGTAATTTGAAAGGTTATTCGTAGGCAGAAATGCTGGAATGTTTTATTAGTCGCGTCGAACTGAGTGTTCTGAAAGAGGATCAATCGATTGATTCGGTAACGTACGACGATAATACAGTGTTTGTTATGATAATGTTGTTTACTTGAATTTTGGTAGAGATTAAGTTGCTAAGTGACTTGATCTAAATAATAACAGTACAAGATACCTACAAGATATTTACTAACTAAATGAACATAACGGTTTTACATAGGTATTTTATAGAAAACGACTAACTACCGGGATGACGGAGATGTATGGAAGAAAAAGACGTGTTGCGCTGACTCAGGGTGATGATGATGATCATCATCCGATGATGACATTAGGACAGAAAGCTTCCTAATAAAAGCTGTTGTTTTAATTTTTTTATTTGATAACGTAGGTACGTGCTAAATTTTAAAGTTAAAAGAAAAATACGGTCGTGAGCAAGATTCGAACCTGCGCACCCCGAATAAATACTCCAGACGCTCTTACTACTAAGCCATCTCAATCTCTGCTCTTTCATGCCAAATTGAGTTAACGAAAAAAGTTACTTTTGAAATCTGAACCTACTCTTAATAAAGGGAAAGCAAAAAAATCTTTAAAAAACCTTTTATTTAAATGCTCTAAAAAGAAGAAAATAAAATTTTCTTTTAAAATTTTTACTATCAACTTCTAACCTCATTATACACAATTTATATGATCATAAAAGCTTGTACCTATAAGTATTTAATTAAACTGAAATTTAAAAAAAAAAATCTCAATTAAATAGGTACTAGTTTATTTACACAAGTAAATCGCGCGACAAGCTCTCATTTAATACCCATAGTATAGGAAAGCATAAAAAACTTCAATAGTCCGCCATATTGGATTAAAAGTGATATCAGAATATTTTTCTAATTATTCTCGGCACGCCCTTTCACTTGATACCCATATTGTAGAAGTGCATACAAAATAACCATTCCGCCATCTTGGATGTTCCGCCATATTGGATTTAGAATGACGTAACATAAGCATCACGCCTGTATTCCCCGAAGGGGTAGGCAGAAGTGTACACAATTGTGCACCCACATTTCACCAATGCTGTTATTAAGTCCCATATAATAGGTGGTGCGCCTATCTATCAGACACAATTCCAAACACCGGGGTACTACTGAGAATTTCTGACAGAAAAAATCAATAAATCTTTGCCCGACCCGGGAATCGAACTCGAGACCTCATGTTCAACAGTCGCGCTTAGGACCACTGGACCAACGAGGCAGTCATTAACACAACTAGATAGATCCAAACGATTATTATAAAAGAAAGTACGTACGTTTAATCTGTACGGTTATTTTTATTAACGTTTTAGTTAAATTGAAAGGGTCTGTGACCTATTGATGAAGACATGGTTTATGATCATAGAACTTAAAACATATAAGCATACTAACTTATTTTTATTGGTTAAAGCGAGAATTTTTGTTTAAAGTGTCTTTTATGTGATAATAAAATGTAAGTGTTGCGCCTCCACTGGTTTAGTGCTGATCGTGTGGTCCTGGGTTCGATTTTCAGGTTGAGGAAATTGTGATTGGTTTTTTCTATTAGAAAATTCTGAGTAGCAGTCCGGAGTTTGAAATGTATGCCTAGGCTCAACACTTACGTAGGATTTCATATCGGCGTTTGTGGAATGTGGGAGTAGGTATGTACACCTCTGCCTACCGCTTCGTACATGCTTTGTTTATGTTGCGTAGTAACTAAAATATTTTCATAAAAAAATTCGAAGGCTTTAATTATATTTTATTAAATATTGGCTTTTCGCATAACTATCGTATTTTGGGTAGATTGAATTATTTAAGATATTTTTTCAGCAACAATATATTAAATTGTTTTAATAAAATCTTTATTAAAACAATTTTCAGCTCAATCTCACTCGGTGGCGGACACTGCACGGTCTAACAGCTCCTGATGATGCCCCGTGGAGGGGCGAAACACGTGTAGAGTAGTTGGTGGTAGTCGGAATTTTCACCGCTTGCGTATGTGCATATATTTGCGGGCGGGCGGGCGGTGCACAGGTAATGCATGATTACCCTCAATCTTGTGGAAGTAGCTAGATATTGTATTTATTTGCATCCATTGTAATGGACTTCCGCAAAATAACGCCTGAATCTATTCAAAATCTTTATTTTTGAATATGTTATGATGCTTTGTTATGTGCTTATTTTGAAGCTTAAAGTGCAATGGCGTCATCAACATCCATTGAAAATTTATCAAGACATAATATTAGCACACGAGCTATAGGCAATGATGACGTGACCATCAAATCCAGACACGACATACCACTCTCTATTATATTTTGCCTACCTCCACGATACATTCGTGCGGGCAATAACTTTTAACACAGGCAACCAGAAGTGCGTCCCCAATGAACAATAAACTTGTCTTTGGCCTGGAGCTAATTAAATGAGGCCACCGTGCAGGGATTATGTTTATGTTGTTGCTTATTGTTTAGGGTAAGACATTAAAATAAATTTCTTAGGCCTCGTGGTTATGTAACAGCTGCACAGATCAATCGATGTTGAGCTGCGTTGGATGCGGCCTGTCTGTGGATGGCTGATCATCTTTTTATATCATGCTTCGGAGAGCATGTTAAACCATCGCTCCCGATTGTCAAATGAAGATCTATGACAGCCGATATGGGTAGTCAGATGACTGAAAGGCTGAACAGTCTTACTACGAGATATCAAGTTAACGTGTTACTTAGAATGGCCTCAACTTTCACGTGGTGGTGGAGTCTTCGTTCGTGAGCTTCTGCGTATTTTTTAATATTTATATCTACGACGTCTATATTAAGGTCCCGATGGAGGTCACTATTCCTGATCTACTGGGGAGCTTTGACAATATCCTTGAGCACTTTGTTTTGAAATAGCTGAATGATTTCTCTATTGGTTTGTTTAGTACAGCCCCAAAGCTGAATACGACACGTCCATACTGGCATTAAGACTTGTTTATAACTTATAAACTTGGAGCCTTTCTAGTTAACAAATGTTATTATACAGTAAAAGATTACTTAAATGACAAATCTCTGCTCCTCTATACCTCAATCACGATGTGTTCAGTATTCAATATTCCACATTATTATTGCCTGTTTATAATTACTGCGACATTACGATTCATATTGACATACCTAATTAATTTCACTCCGTAATGCATGTAGGTACTATTAGACCAATATTGTAACTATTGTATGCCCAATTGGGCGGGTCATAGATGAGCTAAATAATGTAACGACGACATCTGTGTTATGTTAACACCTATGATTTACAATAAAGAATTGAATTGAACTGAATTAACGAGCAATTTGTTATAAACTACAAGTGCTAGATAAGGTCGGGAACATAGGTGACCACGTGCTAAGAAGAGTTTATTTTAAATAATAAGACTAATATAAAAAATACAGTTAAATTATTCAAACGTATAAACGCATGCGTGGCGAACTTTAAAATTATATCCTTTTGTAGTAAGAAAAATACAGTCGTACGCAGTCACCTGTATAAGGACTGAATAGATGGCAATGACGTCACCAAAAGACGTGTTAAAATGTGGAAGAAGAATTTGGAGTAGTGAGCAGATGGCTTAGTGGTCTTGCCATAAAAAATATAATTTAATATTCTCTTCTTAGGGTGCAGTATTATTAACCTTTTAAATATCTACTGTCTATAATATAATATATGTTCTTTAAGTTCCTACTGTGTGCACATTCTCACGTTTAAAACATCATATAAAATGTAATGAGTATCGTGTGAGTGGAGTTGGTCCCACTACGAACAGAACGTGTTATATGCAGATAAGTTAGGGAAATGTCAGTTGTTGTTATATGGCAATAAATTGTTACACGTGTTCGGTGACGTGGGATGAACTTATTAACTACTAGCTGTGCCCCGCGGTTTCACCCGCATATGGCCATATTTTAATTAGCCTAAGTTACTCCTTATATCGTCAGCTACCTGCCAGTAAAATCTTATCAAAATCGGTCCAGCCGTTTCCAAGATTAGGTGGAACAAACAGACAGATACAAATTTTAAAGACAGATTTTTAGGCATAGGTATCGTGCAAATAACCATATGAGCATAAAAATAAATTATTATTTTGACATTACAAACAGACACTTCAATTTTATTTATGTGTATTGATGATAGGAATAGGCGGTTATCATATCAAAATATTTAAGCTTTTGAGAAATTATTTTAGAGATAGCAAAGCAAGTCATTACATAAAAAAAAAATTGCAATTGACGTCTTACATTAATTTAATCTGTGAATGGGTGACCATCGTTTAACATCAAGACCCTTCCGTGTCTCGGAGAGCACGTTAAACCGTTAGTCCCGGTTGTCAAATAAAAATCTATGAAAGCCGTTACATTTAGTGAGAAGCCTGAAAGTCCGATAACCGGACTTTCAGGAGGACCACGAGACATTGTGTTACCCAGTAACTGGTTTGTGGAACTCAGATAGGCAGTCGCTCCATGTGAAATACTGGTATCAAGCTGCATCCAGTTAGACTGGAAGCCGACACTAAACTAAATGGGAAAGACTAGACAGAAATTATCCCACTTTGAAAGTATGTAAGGTATATGACAATAAGCGTCATTAAAATGTGTGTGTGCCTCTAGCCTACCCTTTGGTAAATACAGGCGTGAAGCTATGTTATGTGAAATTCTCTATTAAAAGGCTCTAAAGGAATGACCGAGTGTTTACGGGCCCGCCTCTTGTGGCGCAGGTTGTGGGTTCAAACCTGGCATGTACCAATTTGAATTTGTTAATGTCATATGTACTTTCTTAGTAAATCTAAGATATCACAGACATACGGTGAACGAAAACATTGTGAAGAAACCTGGAATGAATGGTCTGACATCGGCAACCCGTAGTGAGCTAGCGTGCTGATCAATGATCGTGCCTTCTCTGTATGAGAAGAGGCCCTTGCCCTGCAGTGGAACAGTTATGGGCTAGTTGTGTGTGTTAAAGGAATGAGGTGATTTTAATTTTGTCTAAATGGCGCTCGAGGAAATATCGATTATAGATTATTTTTGAAGAATCCCAGAAGATGTATAACATAACATAACATACTATAGCATCACGCCTGTATTCCCCGAAGGGGTAGGCAGAGGTGTACACAATTGTACACCCACATTTCACCAATGCTGTTATTAAGTCCCATGTAATAGGTGGTGAGCCTATTGCCATCAACCGGGCACAACAGAAAAACTCAATAACACTTTGCCCGACCCGGGAATCGAACCCGAGACCTCCTGCTCAGCAGTCGCGCCACGGACCACTAAACCAACGACGCAGTTAGAAGATGTATTACTCTCGCCATTTATAGATCCTCGTGAATAAACATCGTAACTCGTGTGTTCAGCCAGTTTAAGTGTAGCTTTACGTGCAATAACCTTTTACTCACAATAATGACAACAGAACTTTTATAAACAAATAAATATAAACGTTAGTTCAGTAAGAGGCAGTTCAGTTTTATTTATAATTTGCAGAATTATATGCTACCTGGCACTGCGGTACGCGGAGCGGGGTTACCGATGTAATTAGATTTAATGTGACTCATAAAAGCATCGCGTATTGAAACGAGTTGTATCGTAAATGTACGTGGAATTAATATTTTTATTGCGATTGTTTATTGAATGTTGTTTCATTAAATTAATTAAGTCTTCTATGGGAATACGACAAGAAATGCTAGTTGATTCCCTCATTCTTTCTGCTTGCTGGTGTAGCATTAGTGACCGGAATTATGTCGAAAATGGCATGTGTTCTAATACTGCTGTGATGAGTTTAATTACCTACTAAAATAATGGTCATAATATGATTAATAGTTTCCGAGAAATGCGTGGACAAAAATACATAAAACATACACTTATTAAAATTTGTATATTTGTTTAGAATCTCTAATAGATTATAGTAGGTGAATATTTTGCAGTTCCAATAATTGTTCATCCAAAAATCCTTTCTTTGAAGTCGGTAAAAATATTCCCCGAAAGGATAGGTATAGATGTAAACAATTGTATACCCACATTTCAGAAATACTGTTATTAAATCCCATGTAGGTGGTGAGCCTATAGCAATTTACCAGGCACAATTCCAAACTCCGGGCTGTTACTGAGAATTTCCTAACAGAAAATCCCAATATAATTCGCCCGACTGTACCGGGAATCGAACCCAACACCTCATGCTCAGTAGTCGCGCTTGAGACTACTTTTACCGAGTTACATGAGCATAAACATATTACGTAGATTTTTTAATTCCACAACTGTTTGTTCTAGCGCGTTTGAACGAGGCCTCGGTTAAACACACACATACCTCCTCCTATACAAACACTGCCTTACCATGAGGAATCGAGTGAGATATAACTGATAAATCTGTCTACACGACAGAAGCCCACATCCAACATGTCGACGGACACTATCCGATCTTGTTAAATAGCCTCGCACAATCTGTATTGGGTAAAGTCGTTCAGTAAAGGGTGGTACACATCCGATGTTTGCATGTCCCAAAAAGAGTTATAACATAACATAGCATCACGCCTGTACACCCACATTTCACCAATGCTGTTATTAAGTCCCATGTACCTAATAGATGGTGAGCCTATTGCCATCTACCGGGCACAATTCCAAACTCCGGGCTACTACCGAGAAGTTCTTAATAGAAAAACTCAATAACACTTTGCCCGACCCGGGAATCGAACCGGAGACCCCATGCTCAGCAGCCGCGCTTGGGACCACTAGACCAACGTGGCAGTTATATTTGAATAAATAACCATTTCTTTGTACGTCACTGTGACGTCCACTTGTCACAGGGGTAAGTGTTAAATGTAATTAAAACAACAGACTACTATAGTTTGGAAATAGTCGTGTTCACGTCCGCTCGGTGTGGCTGACCGGTTAGTTCTGTCCCCCCACCTCGCGTCCCACGCCCACGACTATACCGTTTATTCATACATAGTTATACATTAATCATCACACCTTTCCCCTTTTAACAAATTCTATGGTTAGGTACAACTACAAATAGTATTTAAAAATAAACAGCAATAGTATAGAAAAATCACAAATATAATTATGTCGACATTTTTTGATTTAGTTTAAGTAGTTAGGTATTTATAATTCACCAACTACACTACTATCACTGATGTCCGAATCAGTTTTATTATCTTCACATACTTTCCACTGACCTTCAATTCTTTTTAAATGAATAATGTTTCTTCTCAATTCTTGTCCCGTCTCGTCGTTCCTTATATTATATTCCGGCCCGCTACAATTAACAACAGTGTGTGCTGTTGGATTAAAGTTTGTGGAAAGTTTGTTTTCCTTTATCATATTTTTGACATACACCTTTTCTCCGATTCCTATATCTAAATCTCCTGCTTTCCTTTTTCTATCCTCATATTCCTTTCCTTTTTCTTTCATTATTTTGTCTTTGTCATTGATTTCAGAAATTGACGGTGAATCTAAATCTGTAAGCGAAGGTATCTTGTCCCTAAACTGTCTACCGAAAAATAACTCGGACGGAGTTTTTCCGGCGGTTGAGTGAGGAGTACTATTATACATCGTAAGATATAATAACAAGTCATCATACCAATTTGACTTTTCGCTTTGACTAATTCTAAGACGTTTAAGAATATCCCGGTTTTGGCGCTCGACTTCGCCGTTTTGCTGAGGGGAGTAGGGTGTAGTATAAAAAATGTGTATTCCTAAGTTACGACAAAAGCATTTGAAATCCTCGCTAACAAACTGTCTGCCGTTGTCTGCAGTAATGGTGAGGGGTGTTCCCAACCTAGAGAATATTTCTTTTAAAATTTTAATTGTTTCAACAGATGTAATTGACTTCATTGATTTTATTTCTTTGTACCTACTATAGTAGTCTACTATGACAAAAAGGTAATGACCGCTAGGCAAAGGACCCAGAAAGTCGATTGCAACATCAACCCAAGGCTTTGATGGCAGCTCACGACGTTTCATTGGCATTGGAGGATTCGGTGCAGAAACCAAGGTGCAACCCTTGCAGCCTTTAACAATTTTTTCAGCATCGCTATCTATTTTCGGCCACCACACTTTGGTCCGTAAGCGCGCTTTCATAGCGCCAATGCCGGGATGTCCCTCGTGGGCTGCCTCCAATACTTGGTGACGCAATTTAAAAGGTATAACAATCTTACTTCCTCTCAACAAAAGGCCGTCATGCGTCCAAAGTTCGGTTTGAAATATTCTATAAATATTGATCAATGGATCCCATTTATTTGATGATAAAGCCTCTCTTACAAGTTGGATCTCTTTATCTTGAAGAGAAACTTCTGTTATAACATTCATCCCTATGGCACAAGGTCTCGCATGTTGAACGATTTGATTAATGTGATGTTCATCTGCAAACGGTTGGGGGTTATCTGTGGCGCATAATCGGGACAAACAGTCTGCGATGTTTGTTTTACCTGGCTTATACAGCACCCTGAAGTTATATGATTGAAGTCTTAGTACCCAACGCTCGATTCGGGCACAAGGTTTTGAACGATTGCCAAATATAACCTCCAACGGTTTGTGATCGGTCACCAAATCAAATGATTCTTTGCCGAAAAGATACATTTTAAAATGTTCAACTGCCCAGACCAGTGCAAGTGCTTCCTTTTCTGTCTGACAATATCGTTTTTCTACATCAGTCAGGCTTTTGTTGCCGTAAGCAATCACTCGAGGTCCGTTACTGTCAGACTGAATGAGCACTGCGCCTAGGCCTACAGGGCTAGCATCTGCCATTACAGTCGTTTTATCATTTGGGTCATAATATCCGAGCGTGTGAATGTTACTCAAAGATTCTTTGAGCTCTCTGAACGATTTGTTTTGTTCAGGGCCCCAATATGAGTCAATTGCCGCTTTTTTTCCTAATTTGAGAGTTAATAATCTCCTAAGGGGTTCTGATTTAGTGGCCGTGTTAGGAATCCATTTGTTTACATAATTAATGAGGCCTAGGAAACTCTGTACTTCTTCGATTGATGTCGGTTCTCTAAAGTTTTCTACAACCTTTACATAGCTAGCTAAAGGCTTAACACCATCAGTGGACAATTCATGACCGAGAAATTTTATACTCTTGACATTAAAAACGCATTTGTTTTGGTTTAAAAGGATATTAGTTTCCTTAAACACTGTTAGGACTTTATTTAGTCTAGCGTTGTGTTCGGCATTGTTTTCCCCATACACGACAATGTCATCTATAAAATTTACTACGCCTTCACATGGCAAAAGGACCCTTTCAAGAATTTTTTGAAATTGTTCCGGAGCACATGAAATGCCAAACATTAATCTTTTATAACGATATAGGCCTTTTCCCGTAATGAATGTCGTAATTTCTCTAGAATTCTCGCTAATTTCGACTTGGTGAAACGCGTTTCTAATGTCAAGTTTAGAAAATACCTTAGCTTTTTTAAATTTTGGAAGTAACTGATCCATAGTAGGCAAAGGGTGATTTTCTCTGACAATAGCCTTATTGGCACATCGCATGTCAACACATATCCTAACATCACCATCTGGCTTAAGCACTGGCACTATCGGCGAGACCCACCCGGATGGACTTGTTACTGGTTCAATAATATCTAATTTAACAAGTTCCTCAATCTTTTTATCAATTTTTTCTTCTAACGGAATAGGTACTCGTCGATAAGGTTGAGCTACTGGTTTTACCATTTTGTCAATAGAGATGTTAAGTTGTATGTTTTTAATTTTAGGAAAACTGTTTTCACTCACCTGATTGACCCCTAATCCTAGTTTAAGCACTTTAAGAGATATAGCAGTATCTTTTCCTAACAGATCTCGTCTACCATCTTTTACGACATAAAATGTACCCAATTTTACATGGTCTCCTACTTGAATGTCTGTATCAAATGACCCGATAACTGTCAAAGGTTTATCGCTGCCATACGCAATAAATGTTTTGTCGGGTTTAGAAATTTGATTTCTAACTTGGACATTAAATTTTTTTAAACGATTCCAAGTCTTGTCGCTTAAAATATTACATTTACTCCCGGAGTCAATTATCATGTCTATTTGGACACCTCCAACATTACAGCTCATCGTAGCGTCATCATCAATGTGAAATATATAATTGACATCGGTTTTAGCATGAGGTGTCACATTCTGAGTATTCCTATATTTACTTTGATCGTTGTTGGATGTCTTCATTCTTTTATGTGGGTGTCTATTTGTAGTCGTCAAAACGGACCTGTTCCTTTTGCTTGCCCGAGTCCGACATTTGGTCCTGAAATGGCCTACAAATCCACACTTTAAGCATTGTTTATTCTTCGCTGGACAAATGTTACTGTCTCCAGTATGATGCATACTACCACAACGTGAGCATCCTAAATTCTCAGAATCATTCTTTTTTACATCAATTTTATTAATACTAGTTGTCTGTGTTACTTGACCGTAATCTCTTAGTTGTCTTTCAACTGCCTCAATAGCATTCGCCTGTGTTATAATTTTATCAAGGGTAGTATCATCGCCTAGTGTAAGTATTTTTTTTCTCAAATCCTTCGAACTACATTTTTCAACAATTTGGTCAATAATATTATCTTCTTGATTAGAGAATTTGCATTTACTGCCTTGGTTACGCAAACGCACTAAAAACTTCTCAAATTTTTCATCTGGCTCCTGTTTGATCAATCTAAACAAATGCCTCTCATAAATTTTACTCTGTTTTGGTGAGAAGTAGTCGTCGAGCTTTTTTATGGCTGTCTTATATTCATCACCATCCTGCTCTGTTTCCTGATCGTCTGATAAATTATGGTATATTTCTTGTAACGTTAAGCCTCCTAAATGAAGTAGATTAGCCTTCCGCTTTTTTGGATCACTCACGTCTGTAGCAGTTAGAAAGATTTCCAACCCACGCTTCCATTTTTCCCAACGCAAACCTACAGATGCAGATTCGCCTTCGCAGTCAAATGTTTCAAGAGGTGGTATTTGGGACATTTTGGGCAACCTGCGACAATAGTTTTTTTGTTTGTTAGTACCAACCGACGTTGTCAGTTTACTACTCAATGCACAACCAAAATGTAATGGTATATTGTTAGTACCAACTGGCATTGACAGTTTACTACTTGGTATAAATACAACTAAACATTAATGAGATTTTCTTTATTTTTATAATATTAGTACCAATTGACATTGTCAATTTACTACTCCGTCAAAGTAATTTAAAGTCTTTATTACCAGCCAAAATTAACGTAACATAGCATCACGCCTGTATTCTGTATATTGCAGGGGTAGGCAGAGGTGTATAGTACAATTACGTTTCACTAGCTATGTTTAAGTCCCATGTAATAGTGAGCGAGCCTACTGCCATCAACCGGGCACAAATCCAGACTCCGGGCTGCTAGTGGGAAATTCCTAATGAAAAAACCCCAATAATATTTTGCCCGACCTGGGAATCGAACCCAGGACCTCATGCACGGCAGTCGCGCTTGCGACCACTCGACCGTCGAGGCAATCCCAAAAATTAATTTTGGCTTAATACTGTTATTGATTATGTTAACCAATGTCACATTACTGCAATACAATAATTATTTATTTCACAAGTAAATAATTTGTTTAGTACCAGCCGTTGGTGGCTTACTACTAAAATCAAGAGGGTAGGAGTAGTTTATAATAACTTTTATACCATAAACCAGGCAAGTAAGTACCAATCCTTTATCGTAATTAGTGCTAACCGTAGCAAAGAATGGTGTAGGTACATTATCGATATAATTATTAAAATATAACGAAAATCGCGAACTTAACTTGTAATTTGTATGTGGGTACGTAATTTATAAGGAACGATGGGTAAGTTTAACAGCATAAAATTATATTGCAAGCTTTTTAATCACCAATAATAACATTATCACGAACTTATAAAATATTCGTTCATCACTGCAACAATTCCGTGTTCAGAGTAGGTGGAAAGAAATTTATAATCTCGGTTACGTTTTAAAAATTTATATTTATATTTATATATTTAGTAGATACGTAAATCAATTGTTATTAACATAATGCGTAGGTAGGTAACTTTAATAGGTAACATCAGAATTATAACATTGAAATAGCTAAGAATTTATTAATTTATATTACTATTATCAACTCGAACGTTTGAAATAAGTACATTGTTCACAGCGCAAATGATACCTACAATGTTCATAAAAGTAGGACACTTAATTAATTAGGTTAGGTACTCACTATTTCCCTCCACTCCCCTTGTTTTTTTTTTTTTTTTCGTAAATATATTTTTGTTGCACTTACCCGTAGACTCGTCGCCACTTGTGACGTCCACTTGTCACAGGGGTAAGTGTTAAATGTAATTAAAACAACAGACTACTATAGTTTGGAAATAGTCGTGTTCACGTCCGCTCGGTGTGGCTGACCGGTTAGTTCTGTCCCCCCACCTCGCGTCCCACGCCCACGACTATACCGTTTATTCATACATAGTTATACATTAATCATCACAGTCACCATAATATTGAATAACTCAAAGAAGAAGAGATTGGTGTTGCCGTACGAGATATTACGATCAATTCATCGCGGTCCTTTGGACATTCTGTTTTGAAGTTGCATTGCCACAAAATTAACATATTTGTACAAAAATGACGCTGCAAATTTTACTGAGAACACCTCTACAACATAAAGACAAAACATGTACTAAGCTGTGCTCGGGTATTTCTTTCAAAGTTTAATTCTAACTCGAGGGACTATTCATTTTACAGTTACATTAACTATAGCGAATAAGAAATCATAGGTGTCTGTCAACCTTACTATGTTGTAACGTACATATAATGTTATCGGTACTCTTGTACCAATAAAAATAGCTAAAAATGGAAACTTCAAATATGATACACTCGATGCAATTTTGTATGCATCGGTTCAGGGACTGCCTCAACCTTGTCGCTGCGTCCCCGAGGACCACTGTTGCTGCAGAAGACTGCAGTAGGGAATATGAGACTTGCACGTCGTGCTCGCTCAATGAGGCTAGACGCTGTCGAGTAACTTATTTTACTTAGAATATAGAGTTGAGAAACCTTATGAAGATGTCAGTTGGTAGATTGAAATTAATTTTAAAAGCTGGACAAGTAACGGTTCATAAGGAATACTTAAGTAAGTTTCGAAATTAATTAAAAGCCCACGTAGAATTTTCAGTAACTACGCCAAAGATATTATTTAAAGTATTATTTTATGATATAACCCAGATTTTGTTTTCCGATAACATCGATCGTATTAGTTATAAATTTATTTAAATCGATGTTAGTACTAGCATCTAAGATGAATCTAGAATAAAAGATGTAAGATTGAGGTGTGGAAGTTGGAATTTAGGGACGATGACTTGAAGAGGAAGAGAATTAGCGGATGTATTAAAAAAACCGAAGGATAAACATAGCATGTTTGCAAGAGACTAAGTGGAAGGGTGCAAAAGCTAGAGAGATAGGCGAAGGATACAAGTTTTACTACTGCGGTAGTGATGGGAAACGAAATGGGGTTGGGATAGTGTTGGATAATCAGTTGAAAGACTGTGTGACGGATATCAAACGAGTGAGTGATAGAGTGATAGCTATAAAAGTGATAATGCAGAGTTTAGTGGTAAATGTAGTCAGTGTGTATGCACCCCAGACGGGTTGCGACGAGAGCGTTAAAGAGAAGTTTTGGGAGGAATTTGATTATGTGATGATGCATATACAAGAGAATGAAGAAGTATATGTGGGTGGTGATTTTAATGGGCACGTGTGAAGTTTGAATGAAGGGTATGAAAGGGTACATGGTGGTTGGGGATACGGAAACCGTAACTCTGATGGTGAGACACTACTGCAATCTGCCTCTGCCTTTGACCTCGCAATAGCAAACACGTGGTTCAGAAAAAGATCGGAACATCTTATTACATATAAAAGTGGCAATCACGCAACACAGATCGATTACTTTCTTATTAAAAGGAATACCATCAATAGAGTCAAGAACTGCAAAGTTATACCTGGCGAAGATTTAGTCTCACAACACAGGTTGCTGTTAATGGAGTTGAAAGTTAGTGTCTCCCTCAGTAGAAACAAAGAACGACCGCCACCTAAAACCAGATGGCGTAGGCTAGAGCAACAGGAGTATGCAAGTATATTTAAGAATCAAGTGGTAGATAAAATGATAGGAATGGAGAGTATGGAAGGAAAATCTGTAAATGAATGTTGGACTGAGATGGCGGATAGTATTAGAGGTATAGCGAAACAAGTGTGCGGAGAATCGAAAGGGAAAGGCATAATAGAAAAAGATACATGGTGGTGGAGTGAAGATGTACAAAAGATACTGAAAGAAAAGAAAATCGCGTTTAAAGAATGGCAGGGTGTGGAAACAGAGAATGAAAGTTTGAAAGAAGAGAGGAAGGCGATTTACATTGAATGCAAGAGAAAAGCAAAAAAGGCGGTTGCAGTTTCCAGGGCTAAGGCACAAGAGAGGTTATATAACTCACTAGATTCTCCTAGAGGCCAAAAGGAACTCTACCGGATAACAAAAGAAAGGGAAAAGAGAGCAAGGGATATAACTAGGATGAAATGTATGAAAAATGATACAGGTAAGATTTTGACCGAAGATGATGAAATAAAAGAGCAATGGAAGGCATATTTTGAAAAGCTAATGATGAGGAGAATGTATGGAATGGTGTGCTAAATGAGGTACAAGTAAACATGGGTCTGGTGAATGAGGTTAGTATAGATGAAGTTAGAAAGGCACTTAAAAGTATGAAAAATGGAAAGGCCATGGGCCCAGATAATATACCAGTGGAAGTATGGAAGTTGTTAGGAGAAGATGGATGTAAGTGGCTGACTTTATTCTTCAATAAGTTGTTGCAGGAAGAAGCGATCCCACAAGAATGGTGCAATAGTTCGCTTGTGCCGATTTTTAAGAATAAAGGTGATGTCCAGGATTGCAACAACTATCGAGGAATAAAGCTTATGTCACACAGTATGAAAATATGGGAGAAAGTGGTAGAGAAAAGGTTGCGAGAGGAGAGTATGATATCTGAAAATCAGTTTGGGTTTATGCCAGGTCGAGGTACAACTGACGCCATATTTGCACTCCGCCAATTGTGCGAGAAGTACAGACGTGCGCATAAGAACTTGCACATGGTGTTCATTGATCTGGAAAAAGCGTATGATAGGGTACCTCGGGATGTGTTGTGGTGGGCTTTGAAAGAGAAAGGCGTGCCTGCGAAGTATGTGCAGTTAATTCGTGCTATGTATAATCAATCCAGTACATATGTCCGGTCAGCTGCTGGCAACACCGACAAGTTCAGTGTGGCTGTAGGCTTGCATCAGGGATCGGCTTTAAGCCCTTACCTCTTCCTGATGATAATGGACGCTCTGGCGTTGGACATACAGGATGCTGTTTGCCGACGACATTGTTCTTGTCGGTGAAGATGGGCCCCAGATCCAGAGCACTTGAGAAATGGCAAAATAATCTGGAGAGTGTTGGTCTAAAAATCAGCAGAACCAAAACAGAGTACATGTTTTGTGATTTTGGCGGTCTCTCCAGTTTTGGGGCTATAGCGCTGGGTGGTGCGCTATTACCAGTCTGCTCCGACTTTCGGTATCTGGGTTCTATCGTACAATGCGATGGCGAAATAGACCGGAGCGTCAAGCACAGAATTAACACAGGTTGGATGAAATGGCGGCAGGTCACGGGAACTATTTGTGACCCCCGAATTCCCCTTAAACTTAAGGGGAAAATCTATAAAACAATTATTAGACCTGCTGTCTTGTATGGTTCAGAATGTTGGCCCACGAAGGGAATGAATGAAAGACAACTACATGCAGCTGAGATGAGAATGTTAAGAGGGATGTGTGGTGTGACGCGGATGGATAGAATTAGAAATGAATATATAAGAGGAAGTCTGAAAGCACCGGTAACTGAGAAGTTGTGTAGAAATCGTTTAGCATGGTATGGGCATGTAATGCGGAGGGATGAGGGTCATGTGATAAGGAAAGTTTTGAGTATGAATGTAGATGGCTATAAGAGTAGAGGAAGGCCGAGGAAGCGATGGATGGATTGTGTTAAGGATGATATGACTAGAAAGGGAGTGACTGACGATATGACAGCTGATAGAGATGTATGGAATAAGAATACATGCTGCGCCGACCCCAAATAAATTGGGATAAGGGTGGGGGGATGATGATGATGATGTTAGTACTAGCATCATAATAAAAGTCATCATCCAAGATGTCAGCCAGACCTCAACAAACATTACTCCTGCCTAACTAGCGCTTGTATGGTCTGGACCGCGTTTTTTACACGACTGCCCAAAAAAGGAGTGTTATGGTTCTTGTATGTATGTACCTATGTATGTTTGGGAGTTTCTTTATTTCACCATAACTTATAAATGTCTCGACCGATTGCGATGACTGGGGTATCGTTAGAATCCTTACATGGTCCCGGGTAACATAGTTCGGGAAGTACAATTTTGAAAAAATTGCAGATATTCTTTTTAATTGTTTAATTACTTATATCTTGTTCCACTAGAGATGCCGTCCTTCTCCTGATCATGGCGTAAAAATCATGAACACGCGCCTGAGTGAACATGACGAATGGCACCTATTGAATAGCACAGTATTTTAAGGCTTCTGACATCAATTTTCTTCATAAAAATGTTGAAGAAATTTTATTATTAAGAGGGGGATGGTGGAATCTTTCTTTAGTGCTTCAGGGACCCTACTCCTGTGATGACGGTAAAGAGCAACCATCTATCTGCCTATCTATTTAAGATAAGACATGTCCAAGCCTACATTAGATATACAGTTTAAATTCACATATATCTGCCTAGCCTTTTTCCAATTACATTGGGATCGGCTTCCAGTCAAACAGAATGCAGCTTAATACCAGAATTTTACATGGAGCGGCTGCCTATCTGTCCTCCACAACCCAGTTCCTGGGTACCACGATGACTGGTTGTCAGACTTTCAGGCCTTTGACTACCCGTAGCACCTGTCAAAGTTTTTAATTTGACAACCGAGACCGACGGCTTAACGTGCTCTCCGAGGCACGGAGGCGGTATCGGTAAGAAATGATGGTCACCCATCTACAGACCGACCACGACAAGCGCAGCTTAACCTTAAGCGATCGATCTGTGCTGCTGTTACTTAGCCATGAGCCCATACTACCATGAATTAAATATCTTTCTCATATTTATTCTTCTACAAACTTTTCAACCTACGTAAGGCATTTCACACCTCCAGTGCCTATTCACAGCACCGGAAAGTGGAACCGTCACTTCAAGACGATCCACTTTTCAAATAGCCAACTAAAATCTCAACGTCTACGCAGCGCAGCCCTGCTCGAGCAGGAAGGCGTTGAATACGACTCAACTGTCGCGGAAAAAATATATTCGACGCGAGGGAAACGAGAAACGGTCTGAAAACGTGTCTGGTTACTTAGAAATGGCATTATTTACTAGTTATTTTTTGTAAAATGAAGTTTCTATATTACATTGCTATGAGAACTAGTTTAGATTTTTTTTTTTCTAATTTTAATGGGGCCATCCTCGCAGTAAGTCCTATCTCGAGGTGCATTCTATCGAACTAAATAACAATCATTAAAATCGGGTTAACTACTTTGTAAAAAAGTTGAACGTGGTCATACATACATACAATATATGTAGGATGGATAATGATGGAGGTTCTGTATAGGTCATGAAGAGTACAGAAGAGGATTTCGTGAATTCGGTATTTGTAGTCGGACAAACATTGTATGACGTAACCTTTCACTATCTCCCGGTGTGAGCCGTGACGATTTCAACACCTTACAAAAATGTGGCTTAATAGTAAGGAAGTTTTGGGGTCGGTGTAAGGTCGCTATTACATCGTACATTAGGGAAGTCGGTTTAAAGCTATGAAAACAGAACTTTCACCTTTGTCTTAACCCGTAGACCAACACAACATAAAATACATTGTGTTCGGTAGAAAACAGGTTATATTCGTGGAATATTGCCGAAGTTTGATGTTAGGGTATAAAGGGGAAGACGTAGTGTGATGTTGTTTTCTTACAAGTTATACAATGACATAGAGAAATGGCTCACTTTCGAGTTTGTATGGAGTAGCTAGATATTGTTTTTATAAATATAATGACGTGGGGGCCGAGTGGGAGGGCCCACCTCATGAGAGACGTACCAATGTAGGATATAGGCAATGATTTCAAAAGAAAGGATACGCCCATCTAAACATTTTACAGAAACCTTCTTCATACAAGCAAAAGTAGCGCCATCTGTCATAACTCATGCAAACTACGTGAGCCGTAGGTTTCATAGCTCGAAGACTAAACCTTGTACGTGCGTACATGAATTTTTTATCACATTTTAATAATGGTCAATATTTTTATACACACATCAGTCATAAACTGAACTGAGTTTTTACCCGACTGCGCTAGAAGGAGGGTTATCATTTTTTCGGGTGTATGTATGTATATTTCTTTAGCACGCTCTATAGCCTAAACGGGTTGATGAATGTTAGCTTGAGAGGTGTCGTTAGATTATATTAGTTTCTTAAACTATAATTTATTGCGATAATAATACATGTCACAAAAAAACGTATGTAAAACAAATTAATATCAATCAGCTTTATTTGAAATTGTAAACAATATTGTTATAATAATTAAGTATTAACATATTAGGTACTTACTAAAATTACTAACAGTTCATAAGACAAAAATAAAACAAATAAAAAATGACGTTCTTTCAACGTTACTTCGCGCGCGGCCGGCCACACAATGGCCGCCATTACGGACTTCCGTAGTAAAATAATTATACCTTTAAAATGTGATAATTTAATAATTTAATTGGAACAGAAGTAATCTAGGGTTATTTATCGATGATACGATATCCCATGTTCCTTTTTAATCTTTGTATCGTAATTTTTGCAGCCTTTTACCACGCAACTAGGCATATTTATGACAAACAAACGCTCGTTCTCTCCTGCGAGCGGTCCACTGTCGACTGAGTTGCGTTGGCCCTAAAATGTCATTTTAGGGCCAACGCGTTGGTGCCATTTAGTTTCGCGGTCGGCCGGGTCCTTACGCTAGTAATATATATGTCAATGGATATAGGTAATCTAAGACATCGGAAATAAATTATCGGTGAAAGAAAACAAAAAGAGGAAATCTTGACTTAATATTTGAAATCGGCCGCAGTGAGCTAGCGCAGTGATGAATGCTCGTGCCTTCTTTGTATGAGAAGAGATTTGGTAGAACAGTTATATGCTCATACAAAAGGAAAACATTGAAAAAACTTATCTTCATTTCTAAACGATAATATTTTATAAAACATACACACAGTAAAGTTAGGAAACGAGTAAATTAACTGACTAATAGATATTGATGAGTTCGCGCGATGATTTATCGAAGGCTCGCGCTCGCGTGGGGCCGAGGGCTTACACTTCACTTGTTGTACATAATATATGATATGGCACACTATTACATTACACGGAAGATCGTGTTTCTTCAACTAAATGCGCACTTACACGGAGTAATAGCTTGTTGGAAACAATAAAAAAGTCGTACTATTTTCATTTATTAATGACTTTTATACATATCATCATCATCATCCCCCTGCCCTTATCCCAAGTTATTTGTGGTCGGCGCAGCATACCTATATCTGGCATGCTGCTAAAGTTTTGGCTATGTTTTCTGACCGGCCGCCTGCCTGACGTCAACCCTCTTTGGGAATGCTGTTATTGGTGGTAACCGCCACCGATACGGTCTCCTTCTATCTTGCTATGTCACACCAAATGTTATCCATGCGCCAGGTTCTGATGTTATCCTAATATCACACTCCACTAACCGGGCTATAATGACTTTTATATTTGTATTTTCTTTAAGGAAAACTGAAACCTGAAATTTAACCAATGCGAACAGGCGACACGATAGCTCAGTTGGGAGAGCGATGACACGGTCAAAGGTCACGGATGATTCCCTTAGAAAATAATATTAAGTACTATTGTCTTAATGGCTTTAAACATTATTATGAGTTCAGAGGCGGTTGTAACTTCTTGCTAGTCATCGTTAAGGTTAAGCTAAGCCTGGCATGGTCAGTTTGTTGATGGGTGACCGCTAAGAGAATTTTCTTTTGTGTTTTCGTGTTTCGGGGGGTACGTTAAGCCGTCGGTCATGGCTGTTGTTCATTATTTACAGGCATTTAGCCAATTAAGAGGCTTGGGGCCTAATTCTGCTAATTAGCCAATGCTTCAATTATGTATCGATAGTGAGTCGGTGCAAATTTAGGCATTTGGTATTCTGCTAGTTTGTTGAGGTTCTGGGTTCGATTCCCTGGTGGGGCAGTGTTATTGGGTTATTCTGTTAGGAAAATCTTAGTAGCAGACCGGAGTTCGGAATTGTATCCGGTAGATGGCAATAGGCTCACCAACTATTACATCGGAGTTTATGACATCATTGGTGAAATGTGGGTGTACAACTGTGTACAGCCCTGCCTACCCTTTCGGAGAAAGGCGGGGTATTTTATTTTATTCTACGATTTTCACAGCTTTAGCATTCTATTTAGTAAAAGCTTTAAGATTTATAAAAGAAAAGCCATGCCATAACTTACAGGGTTTAATTTTAATTTAATACTTCAAAAAAATCAATGTCCCTGTAATAAAGAGCGCTTATATCGACAATCGAGTCCCAATGGGAGGCAGAACCGGATAATTTACATATATTAGAGGATTCAACCGATGACCTTGTAATGGCATCCACAATTAATATAAAAAAAGCCCTTCGCCCTTCTAATGTGGAATGAATTGCTTCTGTCGGCCCAGTTACGCCCTTTCCACCCGCGCTCACGAAACTACTTGCTACACACAACCCTTTACCCCAATACATATAAAGATCAAATTCGCATGTATCAACCGCAAATGTAAAGTTGTGTACTGCTTTGACTTTTCACTCCATTTCACGAACGTTTTTATTATTGTAATGTTGAATCCCCGTTTTCCGTTAGTCACATTCCGGCGGATAAGTTTAGTTTTATCTATGGTGCGATGGGCCTTTTATGGTACATGCGCAATGATGGCGACTGCTTATGGTATTGTGTTGTATAACGTGGGGTTGATCTGCGAACTGTAGATAAGGAAGAGAGGTCCTTTCGAAGTGGTATTAATAGTGGTGGATTTTAAAATTCATGGCTAATAACTATTTATTAGATAAACAATCACTTAAAGTTTAGTTGTGGTAATATTTTGTTAAGACCTTTTCTCTTTAGATATTTGGAAGGGCATTAGGGTTTTAGAGATAATTTAATTAGGTACCCCATACTCTAAATGGTATTAGTTTCGATGTAGGAAGGTTTTAAGATCAAAAGTAGAATCGAACGATTCTCAACTAGTGTGGGGGTCTAGTCTTAAATATGAGATCTTACAAAAATCTTTAATAATGAGTACTAAAAATATCAAGTGAATGTGGTTCATTTCAAAGGAACATTCACGACAAGTCTTAGTGATGACGGGTGAACAGATTAGAAAATATTACACTGCGATGAGTGTGGTTTGATGTGGAACAAAATACTGTTAAGTGTCCCAGACTGGCATAAATAATTGGTATAAACTCAGAATCTACGTTTTTTTTTGTTACCGACAACTCTTTTAATATGATACTGGGTTTTTTTCAAGTTAAAACAAAATGAAAATATAAAAAAAAAACACTCCTGCCATGTGTGATTATTTTGTGTACCATAGCTACTTTATTACTATTTTTTTAATTTTACTAAGCCATGTCGTGAAGCGAACTAGTCGTATTTCGGGATCTAGTCCAGGGCAACCGTTCTGAGAGACAAGTTTGGGCAATTGCATCAACTCCCCAACAATCGTTCTCCCCAAATCTATCTACTCTACTTAGAGTGAATAGATTTCTTCTGGATCTACGTGCTCCATCCTCGGCCACACCGTCGCTTACCATCAGGCGATTTTGTGGCCAAACAAAGATCCAATTTGATAAAAAAAGGTTGAGTCAAAGAAAAAGACAGTATCTACCTACTTACTAAGCGACAAAAAGAGGTCGGACTGAGACGCACCTACGAGTATATGAACGTTATAGAACAAAGATGTATTTCGCTGAATATTCCATCCGGCATTCTGATCATTCTGATTCAAGGATGCTGCGTCATGCAATTTAAATCTGCAAATTCTTAACATATTAATCTCTTAACGCAATGGCACTTGGCTAAACGATTTATATCCTCTCTTAAAGTTCCACAGATAACAGACTTGTAAAATGTAACCTCTTTGAACAGCAATATCATATAAAAGTGAGTAATACCAAACCAGGCGTTTGGTTATCTCGGCCATTTATTTTTATGTAATCTCTCCATCAGGCAACGCAAGGGCGTTCAAGGTTGCAATAACATGCGAAACTGTCATCTGGAGTGCGGAAAACATGCAAAAGATTCATAGTTACCGGTTTGTGGCGGAAAGAAGAAGTTACAGAAGTATGATTCCCAGCAAAAATTTCGCTGATGTCACGTTTAAAGAAATATGTACTTTATAAGTGATGTCTCAATAAAATAGTTAAAGACCTATTTTATTGAGACATCTCAAATAGGTTGAGCTCTGATTAACACAAAACCACTGTACCTACGCACGGTTTTTTATTATTCTCGTGTGTGCTTGAGCTTCATCACACCTGGTAACTTGTGGTCCTTCTTCTTCGTGTGGTTGATGAACAAGCTAGTGTCAGAGTTTAAACCACCCGTAGGCCTCCGACATGGCTTTACACACCACCGAGAACATCTCTAATGTGTGCTGGTTTCTTCACGATTTTTCTTTCACCGTTTTAAGCAAGTGATAATTAATTTCTAATACGCACATGACTCAAAAAGTCAGTGGTGCGTGCCTTGGATTAGAACTTGCCTTTCAAACTTTGACTTACCACTAGGCTATCACTGCTCTGTGGTCCTTCTGCGAGCAACTATCGCGCACACGTCACGTCACCGCGTCGCCGTCGCCTGTACGCAAGCACCGCTCTCGCCATTTATTACTGTCTCACACATTACCATCGATCCGGAAATTATTGCCGAAGAAAAAACAAACAACTCTAACTTTCGCCGTCACGTAAACACTTCACTCTATCACGAACTTCACATCGCATCTCCATATCAACCGACAGACCAAAATCAATCTTGCTACCAGGCAATAAAATGCGTATTGTTTCGACGGTGGGTGGCGCGTTCATCACTATGGACGACGCAGATTTATATTTAAGGGGAGCTACTCCAGTGGCTGTATTTGCATAAGTTTGTTTATGAAATTCTCCTGTACTTTGTCAGTCGACGCGACTGCCACTTAACTGGTTATCATCTGTTTATTCAAGGGAATGGAACGCAAACAGAGTGAATGCAGGTATCTGTGAAGTGTTAAGAGTTTTTATCTGTTGGTCTATTCTGTAAAGTCAATGAACTGAAGTTAGGAGGGTATCTAAGAAATGTACAATGAGATGGATCGCGAGGCTATCGTCTACGTGCCTTGAAAAAGTTTTTCCCTCCATTGAGTTCAGTATTCCGCGCAGAATGACAAGTAGCCGATACAGTGTTACAGGCCTTTCATACCGCATTATATAAATGCCGCAATAACTCGCACGCATCTGTGTCACGAACAACATCGCATACAAAGTTGTGTGTACGAGCCCTTACGTACTGCAATTTAAAACTATGATTAAACGGCACAGCACGGCTTGCCGGAAGCTCGTTAAAAGTTTCTCACAACGCAATGCTCGACCGCCGTTTAAAAGTTCCACCTGCCGGACAGAGTAGCCGGGCGGCAGCGGACGATACCGGACAGCCAGACGAATCACCGTCAAACAAGGTTACGCGACACGCATTCGCTTAACATTTGAGATGTTATGTAGATGTGTGTGTGCCGTAATGGACGGACGGGTGAATTTGTGCCGATTCAGTTAAGTGGTACATTTGTTTTTAGGGTCGTCGAGAACGGGTCAGCCTGTTCAACTTTCGATAATGGGTTTGAAATTAAGGTGCTTTGAATTTTGTTCGATGTTAATTACGTAGTGTATTCATGTTATAGTATCTACCTAATCGTATAAGTTCCTTTATTATCCATTTCATTTTAGAACACATTTTTTTTTTGCACAACAAATGGCTACTTTTTCTAATATAATAAAAAGCATATTTTAACAGCATTTCCCACCCTAACGTCAGTCCTCAAAGCTTAACCTTCCAAATCTCACAACAAAAACTTCCAAAAGATGGCTCTTTTAATAAAGATTATCAGGAAAGGCCGTAAGATTTTACTTGCGGCTTTGCACAGAGTGCGGATGGCATTTTTGTCCACAATCGCATACACTACGGTGCACTCGTAGCACTGTTTTATGTTCCTTTTTATTCTGTTATTATTTGAGGGTCGAGTTTTTTATGTGTGTGTGAGTCAACTTGTGTTTCGGGGCCGAGTGTAGGTTTTTAATTTGTGTTTGGCTTGTGTGGTCAGATTTCGGGCTTCTATAAAAGTTTGACTGAACATATCAGGATAGCTTTGTAGTAGATTTGTTTAGTTTACAGTACGACTGCGGTGTTTTTGAGTATTGCAGTCTCATTTTTAACATAAAACTTTTGATGGATATTCATGACATAAAGATGTGTAAATAAACTATACTCAAACCGAAGCTATCTTTTCATAAACCTGCCTATGCCCCGAGTGATTAAAATATAAAACTGATTTAATATCACTTCATCTCCTATATAGCAGTTGTTTAGGATCCCACTTGGACTAGAAATTAAATATCGTGGACTGTAAATTAGGTATAATATGAAGTAAAATACGGATTTAAATAAACATCTACGGCGCCCGATCGCATGTGATAGCCTAGTGTTATGACCGTTAAATTGACAAGTTAAAGTTCGCAAGTTCAAATGCAAGGCACGCACCACTGTCTTTTCCAAGTCATGTTGTGCGTATTATAATCACGTGTTTTTTTAAGCATTTTTTAACTCGCCCCCCCTTCCTCCTTGGTGATACATGGTTAGGTTTAAGACTAACCCAAAATCATGTGTATTACTACAAAGAATCTTAAAATTTTTAGCATATTCTCTTTAAATACAGAAAATAAATACACGTGATATCTTACTACACCCCCCTCCCCCTTGTGATATTTCGTGATTTTTGCCAAACCCCCTCCACGCCTTTTGAGCCTCACGTGATTAATGGACGGCACCAAGGATAAATTTCAAATACAAAAGTTTTTTCCATACCAATTAAATAACTGCCTCGTTGGTTTAGTGGTCCGTAGCGCGACTGCTGAGCAGGAGGTCTCGGGTTCGATTCCCGGGTCGGGCAAAGTGTTATTGAGTTTTTCTGTTAGGAAATTCTCAGTAGCAGCCCGGAGTTTGGAAATGTGCCCGGTTGATGGCAATAGGCTCACCACCTATTACATGGGACTTAATAACAGCATTGGTGAAATGTGGGTGTACAATTGTGTACACCTCTGCCTACCCCTTCGGGGAAAACAGGCATGATGCTATGTTATGTTATGATAATTAAATAACTACCCGCAGTTGTTTCGCGGACAACATGTAACGAGGGTCCGCTGTAATAACGCATAATTTTGAGCTCACACTGTGTCTGTAGTTGGAACACGTGATATGTATTCAGTGTGAAGTCGAATGCGGATGAGCAGAATAGATCAACTCTATTGGTTTGTCTAAACGTAGACTATTTACTAGTACTAAGTAAAAATAAAACATAACATAGCATCACGCAGGGGTAGGCAGAGGTGTACACAGTTGTGCACCCACATTTCACTAATGCTGTTATTAAGTCCCATGTAATATGTGGTGCGCCTATTGCTATCTATCGAGCACAATTCCAAACTACTGAGAATTTCCTAACAGAAAAACTCAGTAACACTGCCTGACCTGGGAATCGAACCCACGACCTCATGGTGAGCAGTCGCGCTTGGGACCACTAGACCAACGGTAGTACTAAGTAGTATATTTTTTTATACCTGTTCCTTAAATATAACACAAGCTAACTCATCTAAACCGATTACTAATATTACTATTAATTTATAATATAAAGAGGAATTTATTGGTTTTATTTTTGTAATCGATAAATTCTGAAACTACTGAATCGATTTTAATAATTATTTCACCATTACAAATCTACTTCATCTAAAAGTTTAACGTGCTCTCCGAGGCACGGAGGGGGTCTCGATCTGAAATAATGATCACCCATCCGCAGACCGGACGCGGCAATCACAACTTAACCTCTATCAATCAATCTGTGCGGCTGTTACTTAGTCACGAGCCCCTCTAGTACGGTACGTATGTTTAGAAATAAAGGCTCTAACTGCCTTAATGCCAACATATGGCATACTACGCCATGAGTAGCGCTGTATTATATGCGCATATATATGTATTATACGCCTTGTATTACGATAACACAAGCTGCTCTCTTCGCGATCGTAAACGCATTTTGTTAGCAATATTGCGATACAATTCTAAGGATTATTATATTATAAGATGTACCTATATGAGTCTGTAATGACTGCTTCATTGGTCTAGTGATCCCAAGCGCGGCTGCTGAGCAGGAGGTCTCAGGTTCGATGCCCGGGTCGGGCAAAGTGTTATTGAGTTATTCTGTTAGGAAATTCTCAGTAGCAGTCCGGAGTTTGGAATTGTGTCCGGTAGATGACAATAGGCTCACCTCCTACACATCAAATTCACCCGTACCGCGTTCTCTGACTGAGAAATGTATGGTCGTTATTTAGAATGAAACTGTTTCCGTTCGAAACTTTATAATAACAATAAGGTTTTGCAAATAACTTCAGCAAATTAATAAAGTCACGAATATAGCTATATATATAGCTACTGATAATAGCAATTAGTTAGTAATGATAATAGATCATATCATTACTAACTTAATATATTAACTTGATATCTTTTAACTCCAACTTAATGTCAGTATTCGATTCAGAAATCAGTTTCTTCAGAAATTTATTACATAAGAAAAATTTAAGAACGATAATTTTATATGTACTTTATTTGTGTGTACCTCAAAGCTTTGTATGGATTTATTTTCAGTGATTGATAAAAATAGCATTACGTTCCAATTAGATATTGGATTATCTTTTATTAGATAAAAAAGTCGACTCGAAAAATAATTATGTGAAACTTTTTTTACTTGAATGTATCAATAACTTACTGCAGACCAAAATAAACTGACATGTCACTATAATTGAAATAGTTTAGTAAACTATTTTTGTATAATAAGACAGACATATTCATGTTAATAACTGTTCACTGGTTATTAATAAAGCGAATTTTTCGGTATTGCCTGACTAGTCTCTAACCTGAACGGAGCCCTTAATCATGAGCTGAGCCCGTGGAAAATGTTGCAAGTCAAACTCCTGTCTGACTTTAAACCCAAAAAATACACGTGAGTAGTAACCTGTGAACATTATAAAATCGATGAACGAGTAACCTTTTCCAATAGTATAATGTTGGAACTGTTGCCTAAAAGCTCATTCGGTTTCAATTGATACTTTAAAACCGATAAACAAGTCCAATTCTCTGTCAATACGGAATTATTGTAGGTGGCGTACTGTAGTCACATCTCATCTCGATGTACCCCGAAGCGAATTGTGAATATACGCTGTGAGTGCCAAATATTGACTTAGCTTTAATGGAATACTTATGAAAACGTAAATAAACAAAATGGTAATATAACGTTTCCAATTCGCCAGTTCCTTCGCTTACCAAAGCGACAGATCGAATGGCACTTCGTTTATCAAAATCAGCTTAGCAGTTTACGAAAAAAGTCGGGTGCCACATACATAAAACATGAATTCATGAGCCACACTTTTTGTTTCTACGCGATCCGGAAAATACGAGGGGAAAATACCATTCTTACAATAATAGAGTTCGATAGGCATTTGGAAAGCAATCTTCAGCTAATCTCACTTCCAGCGCCCATTACAATAACTATAACGATCTCTTCAAGACATTCAAATGCAGATCAGTCCCACCTGAATAGGCAATAGGCTCTTCATATCTCAAAGTGTCAGCTAACGGCATTATGGCGTCAATGTTGATTGATACCGATTGATTCGACCGTCCATCAGTTCTTACGATTGAACAAAAACATTGGATTGGTCCTCGATCATTAATCGGTAGGAGCGAACGCATTGACGGGTCGTCAATCACGGCGAGCGACAATAAATTGATTGTACGTATCACGTGACACACATAAATATTTAGCGGTGGCCGAGTGCAGCTATGTATCGATCGCTAGTGTGGAGGGGCCTTAAGCTGTCTGCTCCGGCCACTGACAGGTGTATACGGGCCCGATAGCTTCGTGAATGCGTCCCGCTGAATGCATGATTGCGCAAGGAATTGCGTCCTTACTCAATTCTGCTCCTCATGTGAATTCCTTTATCTAGTGACGTGATAGATGATTGTTCCCCTCAGCTGTAGATATTATTGTGAACATGAATCTATTGTAATTGAGTATTAGAATTATTAATGTGCCTTGCCAAATAATGTTTGTAAATATCTTAGGTTTTCGCGATCACTAAACATATCAATAAAACAACTTTTAACCGGATTAATCGCGTGTATTATTGGTTTTTGTTTTTCCTGACGTTTCGAATACTTTGCAGCGTTCGTGGTCGCAGGAGTACTAAGGTGTCAGGCTTCTCAACCGTTTATTTAAAATTATTTCAGTCTACCGTACATATAATTGATAAATTCATAAAATTATTTTTGTCTCTGATACATGTTTAAAACTAAATCGCGACGGTATTTCCTAAGACTATCCCTGAGAAGAAATACCGAAACAAACTCAGAGGTCACTCTGTTTCGGTATTTCTCTCTAAATATGTATAAAAATAAAAACAATTATTAAACGACCACGAACGATGCAAAATGTTCAAAATGTCAGGAAAAACAAAAACCAATAATACACGCGATTAATCCGGTTAAAACTTGTTTTATTAAAATGTTTGTAAAATTAATTAAATCGGTCGTCATTTTTTAATTGTTACGTTTATATAACCTATTTATATAATGTTCACCGATTATTACTCAAGTGAATTTTTCGGGATTGCACAACTAGTTTCGAACTCAAACGGAGCCCTTAGTCATGACCTGAGCCTTTAGGCCTAGAGTTTGCTCATACAATGCACGTGAGTAGTAACCGGTGAACAATAATTGATATGAATATGTATCACGGAAGTTTTTATACAAAAATAATTGATTCATTGCTTTTGTCTTTTAACTGTTTGCATCGTAATCACGAACCTAAAGATAATACGGACGTAACCTCAGGTGAAGCCTATAAATGGCCGCCCACATATGTATGTGAGTAATTTCGAGTACTACGAGTAAAGCAAAATTGTAGGACCTAGAATGACACTATTACTGTTGACGATCTTTTTATTGGGTCCGTGGATTTAACTTGGAAATATAATAAACAGTGACTTATAATCTTATTAATTAGGAAGATGTCGACCTAGTTAAGTAAGTACTCATAGTAAGTAAAGCAAGTTACTTTCATAAAGTAACAGGTAACTCTCCACTTAATGAAGTTAACATTTGTAATAAAATTATTAATTTACCAAGTGAGTCAGGTCGAGTTGCGAAATGTGGAATTTGTATATATAAATATATATATAGCATCATACATAGCATCACGCTTGTATTTCCCGAGGGGGTAGGCAGAGATGTACACATTCGTACACCCACATTTCACCAATGCTGTTATTAAGTCCCATGTAATAGGTGGTGAGCCTATTGCCATCTACCGGGCACAATTCCAAATTCCGGGCTGCTACCGAGAATTTTATAACAGAAAAACTCAATAACACTTTGCCCCACCCGGGAATCGAACCCGAGACCTCATGCTCAGTAGTCGCGCTTGGGACCACTAGACCAAGTATTGTATATATATATATAACCTCTTCATGAGAATTAACTGCCTGGTCTAGTTTACAAAAGTAGCTGCTAGCAGCAGAACCTAAGGTCTTTAATTCAATTCCGGGTCGAGTAAAGATTTAATAAGATGTTCTGCTGTGCAATTCTCAGTAGCAGCCTAGAGTTTGGAATTGTGGCCGGTAGTTGGCAATAGGTTCACCACCTATTTGTTACATGGGACTTAATACCAGCACTGGTGAACTGTGGGGGTAAAGCGTTACAAAATTCAAAATTAAATATTGTCAAAAATATATTGTTTTATATAAACTGAAATACAATTTTAACAGCACAATTGTTTTTCTGAAACAAAAACGTTATCGTGATCAAGAGCAGATTATTATTTTATTGAATTGTCACTATTGTTTTACGGAATGACAACTACAGAGCTTGATTGTTCATTGAAACTTCAACTTTATACATGAACGGGTTGAGTCTAAAATGAAATGAAAATATAACCTCGTTACTGTCGAGTCCAAAATGCAAAATAAAATTTAACAGCAAATGATCTTTCGGCTTTAATAATGCTTCTCTGAGTGAATACGATTTATTCTGATGCTGAATATATATCTGTGTTTATATATATAGGTATCTTATGAATCAGTACATTGTAGCTGATAACCTATATTAAATGGTTTAATAGAAAGTAAATATATAATTGTAATGTATTTCAGTATAATAACTTTTTGGATTCTGGACTAGCTGTGCCTGCGACTCCGTCCGCGTGGATGTCATAAATTAACACCATGTCGTGTATGAACACAAATTCATAATTAACAAATGTTCGACGTGATTCTTTAAATTGGCATAACTTTTTTATTTATGTACCGATTGATATAAAACAAACACTAAATGTTAAGTGAAGCTTACCACAATATATATTAGTGAAAACCACATTTAAAACGGGTATGCCGTTTCTGAGATTTGCGTGCACAAAGGCACAGGCAAACAGATAAACGGACAAACAGACAAAAAATTTAACAATCATTGTTTTGGGAGCTGTTTGCGTTCATAATGGTCCCAATAATATATTTTCACATATATCTTCCATGTACAGACAGCGATCCGTTACATTCTTATTATATGTATTGATATTGAGTTCTGTGACCTAGGCGAAGGTGGAAGGATTAGCTTGACGCCTACATGAAGGACTGGCCCGTACTTGTTCTAAATAGAGAAACGTGGAAGAAGGAAAGGGACGCCTTTGCCCAGCAGTGGGATAACATAGGCTAAAATAATAATAATCATAATACTGCCTCTTTGGTCTAGTGGTCCCAAGCCCGACTGCTGAGCAGGAGGTCTCGGGTGATTTGACCTCAGTAAATATATTTAAGAAAAAAGAGATAGGCATATATGATATTATACTCTCTTCTTTCTACGTTGCTGTGCCCGACTGGGTCCATATTGTATCTATATTACCAAAAAATAACATCTGTAATAAACATATGGTGTGCAATAAACGAATTGAGTATTGAGTATGCCTAAATTCCACTTACATTCTATTGCTATTCTAACACGAACTTGAAACGATGAAAAGTTGTCGAATTGGCTTACCTGAAACAATAAAAAAAAGAACAATATTTAGTAAACGATGTCACAGAGAGAGATGTCAATTGATATTATCTTCTAATATATAAAAATCTCGTGTCATAGTGTTTGTTATTGTACTCCTCCGAAATGGCTTGACTGATTTTTATGTAATTTTTTGTGTGTGTTTGGTACGTCAGATAATAGGTTTTTTGAGCGGGGCACAGCTAGTATTGTATAAAATTCCTGTGTGCGTGTGTTCGTGCTTCTGTTTCTCCAAAACGGCTTGACCTTGATTTTGATGTTTTTTTTGTACTTATGGGTTGACTCGATGGTTCTTTGCTACAGTTGGAACCGATAAGTGGCGCTGTTATTAAGATACAGAAAAATATTTTTTGTATTTTTCACATACCTACATAAATAAAAGTCCCAAATTTTAAGCCTCTCATCAGCTCTTAATAGTATTTAAAATATTTATTAAAATAAAGACAGCACAACGTCTGTTGGGACAGCTAGATATAGGTAACAAATAAAAATAAAAAATGGTTTAAAAAAAGTGATTCCCATGTTAAAAAATAATTGCTTCATTTACTGATCATGCTGCACGTAAATTGGGAAGTAAAATAATTCCACTATGAAGTTAAACAGATTTAATAAAAATTAGCTCTAAAGTATGAACCTCTAAAAATAGTTCAACGGCCAATAAGTACCAACTGTAGACACAAAGGTCGTGAGTTCAAATAAGTCTCCATTAAACTATGTGGCCAACATTGTAGTTGAAACTCATTAATTTAGTAGTATTAGGGTTAACGAGAATATTTAGTAATGTCTTCGACACACGACTCAAATCCTCAATTACTGAGAAAATAAACTTTTAACATTGTAGACAAAGTCTCGAGTTCTAGAATTATTTTCTTCACGTAACTATTTACCAGGGAATTATGTTGTGATGATTTAATAAGAGATCAGGATTAAAGTAATAATTGGCCACATTAATCATTAACTTTGTTGCCATAAAGTATTAATCATATTTTTGTTGGGCGAAGTTTCTAAGTCGTATTAATAATGTTTAACTTTGAATGTGGATTCAACGTGATCTTATTTGTAACATCACGCTTGTATTACATGAAGGGTAAGCTGTACTGTTGTATATTCACATTGAATCCCTAAGCCGTGATAGCCTAGTGGTATGACCAATCTAAACATTGGACTGGCAAGTCAAAATGCGTGGGTCGAATCTAAGGCGCAGCACTGATTTCGAAGTCATGTGCGTATTAGAAATTATTTATCACTTGCTTATAACAGTGAAGGAAAACATCGTGAGGAAACGTGCGCACCTGAGAGATGTTCTCGATGGTGTGTAAGGCCATGTCAGAGACCTACGGGTGGTTGAAACTCTGACACTAGGTGGTTCATCAACCACACGATAAGAAGATGATTGAGTCCCTATTCCTCGGGCACTATTAGTACTACTATTAAACATAAGGCTGGTTCTGAAATATTCTAACAGAATAAACCAATAACAACTTCGTCGATCTGGGAATTTACATTAGCAGCATGCAATTTCAAAAACAATTAGAAAATGGAAGAAGTTTCAGGCAGATCATGGTCAGAATTACTCTTATTATTCATAATTTTATACGGTATATCGAACACATATCTACGGTCTACTATTACTTCAAAATATTCCAGTGAATAAAAGTTAAATCAAAAATACATATTTCGCGGCGATGCATCTGAATAAAATTCTATTGAGTCCGAATAGCGAACAAAGGGAAATAAAAATAGGTTTATCCATATCATTAGCATGCGCACACTCCTGCATTTTTCAACGTTTAGCTTTGTAGAAATATATATGTAATTGGACCATTTCATTTTTGTACAAGAATTAAGCAAATATATCTGCCTAGCCTTTTCCCAATTACATTGGGGTCGGCTTCCAGTCAAACCGGATGCAGCTTAATACCAGTATTTTACATGGAGCGACTGCCTATCTGACCTCCACAACCCAGTTACTGGGTAACACGATATCTCGTGGTATGACTGGTTGTCAGACTTTCAGGCCTCTGACTACCTGTAACGGCTGTCATGGATCTTAATTTGACAACTGGGACCGACGGCTTAACGTGCTCTCCGAGGCACGGAGGGGTCTCGGTATGAAATGATGGTCACCCATCCACAGACCGACCGCGGCAAGCGCAGCTTAACCTCGATCGATCGATCTGTGCGGCTGTTACTTAGCCACGAGCCCCTCTTTTCTCTTCACAAGAATTAAGCAAAATATCATGATAATACCATACATATTATAGCCCATTAATAACCGATTTAAAAGAGCAAATCTCAAGTTCAGTATCATCATCTCCATTATCGTCAATACTAAAGTTATATTTTCAGTAGCAAGGATACCTGGGAAGGCAGGGATACCTTATATACTAGGGTCAACCCTTACCTCTTAGATTGGTACTCCAAATGCACAGCAGTTCAAATATAGAATGCAAGGCAATGAATCTACCTAAAAACACGAAGAAATATAGCTCATCAGAAAAAAGTCTGAACATCACGCCAAATGGCGGAAACAAAGTTACCGGAAAGATTCGACTTCGCTAACTACATCGAATCTATCCGCCGACTTTTTAATACGTCTTATGGTGACTTTATCGCTATATATTTAGTCCCTATACAGTGCCTGTGTACTGTGTGACCGTACTGCATATTTATTAATGTTACCATTGGTTTAGTATCACAAAAAATAATAATTAAAAGTTAAGTTCATTAAAAAAAAACAACAGCTATGGTCACAAGAACTTAAACTGCGACAGAGCAAAAATTTAAAAAAATTAAGCTTAAAAAATCTGTTATAAACTATCACGTTACTAAATGAATCTCTATTTATAAACGCACACGTTCTCCATTTCATTCAAAGCCTATGCATTCATAGAGCGTCATAATACGGTTCCCTCTGACGTCACTCCACACTAAACAAATAACAGGCCCAGGGGAATCCTTTGAATCTTTCACACTTATTCACCAAGAGACCGCATGACTACTCAAATAGAAGAATCTAGACAAAAAATATACAAAAAAAGTCGAAAAAAAATAAGGTTAATAGGGACTAATTGAAATTATGGGTGGGTACAATTTTAGTTTTAACAAAGGCAAGTTATAAGTATATTATACTAGCTGATGCCCGCCGCTTCGCCCGTGTGGATACCGTGGATGGATGGTTATCGCGACCAAAAGTAATCATGAAATATTGATCCCGTTCCCGCTGTCCAACTACCGCTTTATAATTGTCCACCTTTTAAAGTATTAAAATGGATAGAGTTTTTTATCCTTAAGATAGACATATGCCATCACAGTTTTTTCTATAGACAATTAACACACACAATTCCACCATACATCATTTTGTTATATCTCAAAGGGTTTAGGCAGCGTTTTCGTTGAAAGCTCCCAGACGACTTATTTTTTTCCGACACCTCCAACAAATATCATTATATTTTAGCTAATGTATACAAAAACTTGACAAATTATATACTAAAATCTTCGTATCTATTTAAAAAAACCGCATCAAAAACCGTTGCGTAGTTTTAAGATCTAAGCATACATAGGGACAGACAGCGGGAAGCGAGTTTCTTTTAAACTATGTAGTGATATATAGTAAAACTAGCTCTTTTTATATCGATTAACAATTATGTCTAGATTCACATATTAAACAATTAAAATATACATACATAAATACACTCACGCTTTTCTCCCATAGGGGTAGGCAGAAACTATAGAACGCCACCTGCAACGATCCTTACATATGCCTAAATAAAATATATGTTTATTAAATAATGATTTCTTTTATAAGAATAAACCTATAATACCACACTTCTAATTTACAAAACGAATATTACTATTAACCTTAGATTTGAAAAATACAAATGAGATATAATATATGACAACGGAATAGTATTCTTATTCAGATAAAAGAAGATTTATAAAAAAAGAGTCAGAGAGGATTCCTTTGAAACTTCGCGCATCACGAGGTAACACTAAAGATTTCCTAGTATATTAGAAAAGAAGGTTCAAATAGAACACTTATTTAAAGGTAGCCTGAAAGCCCTCGCTTTTCCTTTGAGGATAAAATTATCTTGCTTAATTACTCTAAGAAGTCATCCTTCTTCCTTTAGAATTATATTTTTTATTTCTAGACTAGTTTTAATCACTATGTTGATTATAACGACGATAAATACTCCCCTTCACTACCCTTGAACACACCGAAGAAAATAAAAACGATGTTACAATTTTAAACACTTAATATTTCACCTCGGAGCCTCCTCGAGGGCTCCGCCGCCTGCCACAAATTATTCACAGTCTATAAGAAAGGCTCCTTTCAAGGCGCGTCTTAATTTATTAAGATTAGTATGCACACCCCCAACTTGCGGATACTATGCTAATTCTGTGTAATGCACCGCCGGCGCACATTCACACTTGTCAACACACATATTTTGCAGGATTCATTGCTTTAACAATAGCTGCTTAAGTTCTGATTTTATAATCCAAACATACGGTTCTCTGTGTATTGTAGCATATTAAGACGGGTTTCAAGAGCGAATTAATTACTCTTATTAATTCTGCGCTAGCTAGTGAGACATAAAACATCCCCTAACCACATTTACTAACAAATAATGCAAGGGCTGCGCAACCAAAGAATAATACGATTACACATCTGAAGCGCTGCTCCTTAAGTAATGGACGCCAAATTAGCCCAATAGCAACAATTATGCGTAGCCGCCGCGCTCGGCCCCTAATCATGTTTGTGTGAGCACACTGGCCGGGGGAAATCGCCTTCTATTGGATTTTCCTGTAATAAGATTTCATCTAACGTTTTTAACATCACGCTTTTGGCGAGGATTTTATTATGAGGATTATCGAGCTTCCCTTGCGCTCACAAAAATTTAATAATGGGAAAAGTTTTGAGGGCGACGACACGTGAACTCAGTCTATCGTTCATGAACCGACAATTAATTTATATGTACCCGGAAGTGATATTTAAATTCATTTTAGCGAAGCGTTTTCCTCGGAGGATAAAATGATAATCCTCCCTGTCAGAAAAGGGGATCATAATGGGCAAACAGGCCCGTAACAGGATGATGGAGACTTAGTAAAAAAAAATGGCTTCCCACCAAGACTTCGTTCCGCCGATCCGTTCGTATAACGGCCCCTTTATGTCAGCGTGCCCGTCGAATCTCTTCGTATATTACGTAGAGACAGTTCCCACAAAAGGTTGTCAATATCGGGGTACCCTTTGCGGACTATAAACTACAGCGGCGCTTACAAGGGGCGGCTACAACCCTCGCTAAAGTGTTGGAAATACGGCGTTACTATTTGACGGGTGACAATCAGGCGCGCTTACGGTAGCTCGAGCATAAAATATTCGGAGGCGAATCCTGTTGTGCGACACCTGATTGTACATAGCTTTTTAGATTCGCTACTCTAGAATTCAAGGCTCGAGAGAGCAATGAATAGTGACGCGGTGGTATGTGCGCGCTCGTACGGAGAAGGAGGGAGGCAGCGCGGTAGTTAGAGGTGCGGGGTCGCCGGTCGTCGTCGCTCCGCTCGCCGCTGAATATTTCATGCTCGCTCGATGTAGCGTCGTCGATATTTAATGCTGTAGGTGTTCGGACGTCTGCAACTACTCCGAAATTACATTGACATATCGTCGGAACTTTTCCTCATTTATTTATGCTAAGCGACAACATTTGTAAGTGCTGGAAAATGTTGGAAAAGCTACGGAGAAAGAAAATTCAGTGGTCCTAAAGTAGCGTGGAATTACTGTTGTATTTGTTAGGTAATTTTTCAAGAGTGTAGGAGCTTTTATACAAATTTTAGGAGGGAAACAAAAACATTGGGACCTCAGGTGATTCCAGAGACAATTCGTTTATCTTGCAGCAAGTTATATGACGGGAAGGGTCTGCTTAATGGTGCTCATGGTCGAAGGGCGAGTAACTTATTCTCACCTGTGCGCTATTTAATCTTGCCGTGTTGATACCGTAGGGAATCACTTTCATCTCGTGAAGGAGTGAAAGACTATAAGTAATAATATGAACGCGATAAATCATTTTAATCTTAGGACGTCATTTCTTGCCGTTTTCTTGGAATTATTTCAATATTTGCCTTTAAACGCCTCTAGTGGATTCAACGATGATTCTGGCCTCTGACGTTTCTGGGTTACTAAACGTCTTGGCTTAATTTTCCCTGCGAAATAAGAGTAATTGAGTTTATAAGGGAATTCTTGGGTGTAGGCCGGAATTGCGAATGTGCCTTATAAATGTCTTCTTCTGAATTACATTGTAATGTTTGTACATGATGTTACATACTTGTTGAGGTAGATTATGTAGCGTGTGTATCAAGGTTTTGTTTCTAATCGTTTAGAATTATATGCACAAGAGGCGCTGTAGCTATGTGCTTTTATTATATATTTTATTATTTACAACGAGGTGTTTTATTAACGTTTATTATTATTGTTTTTTAATGCGGACTAAAATTGACTGAAATAAAAATATTTACCTACATCACTGTTGCCTTCAACACTTATTGGGCAACAGCAGAGCTTTTAAATATGTGAATAAGAATTCACATATTTAAAAGCTCTGCTGTTGATGGAGTACTATTATTGAACCTTATACTAAAATAATTAACCTGAATTCACATTTTTTTACAGTAATATCTAGTGATATATTTTCTTCAAGTTCAGATACCTATTGCAAATCGAAACTACCCCCCACTACCCCCGCAACTGAATATTTCAATCCCGACTCTAGTGCCTTGACATGTTTATTTTTAGAGTTCCACGCGAGCTCAGTTACATAAAACAAAAGGCGTGGTTTCCGTTTGGTGAACTAGTTGGTCCCGTATCACTTGTATCGCGGGATATTGGCTTCTCCGGAAATTTACGCAGATCTCTGTAACCCGAGCTGGGGGCGAAGAGTTATGTGAAAAGGCTTTGGGTCAAAGTGCGTCTTTGAGGTAGTAATATTTGGTTGAAAAACTATATTGACAAGTAATAAAAGATTGAATTATATGATCAATAATTTTTAACAAAAAAAAGAACCGACTCCAAAAATCTTTCTGTTAAGTAAAATTGCACTAAAAGGTTATAAAATAATTGCATTATTTACTTACTACAATTTATATAAAAATATTTTTTTAATTTTAGAGGAATCTGAATAAAATCAATTTATTAGGGCAATTATATACAATTATTATTATTTTTGGAGCCCCGCTTTGCGGGGCTCCTATTTTTGTGTCCGTAAGGTTAGAAAAAACCTAAACACGAAGAGGATGACGGGGGCTGCTCGCTCGCTACGCTCGCTCACGGGCCCCCGTCATCCTCTTCGAACCTAACCTGTCCGTGTCGGGATACACGAAACTCCCGAGCCATAAAGAGACAAAATTTCGAACTAAAATCAACAATCTGACAGTTCATTTCACACTGTTTTACATAATCTCTGATCGTTGACCCGCTGCATTGATAAACGCAAAACGTTCATTCAATTCTGCGTGTTATAGTTCAGTAATTATGTAAAACCGCTAAACGTCGTTCAGCAGTTTTTCATAACAGTACTGTTTTGTAAATCAGCTAGCAGTTTTGTAAAACAGCTTATTCTACAATCCATCTGCGACATATCCATATCAAAGTAGGAAATCTAGATCTGAGGCTATTTCAAAAGAGAGTAATAAACTGCGTAAAACAAGATGAAATTAATAAAAAAAAAAAAAAAAAAAACTGACTAGCGTATGTTACTCACGGGACAGTATAAGGATTCTAACGATACCCCATATATCGAAATCAGTTCAGGTATTTAGAAGTTATGGTGGAATAGGTAAAGAAACTCACAAACATACTTACATACATAGATACTTATGTACACTCCGTTTTTTGAGCACTCGTGTAAAAAGAGATGTTTGAGAATGCGGTCTTATACTAAAAAAAGTATTAAATAGCAAAAAAAAATGACGGATTTCCGGTGCTTATCTTCCGGTTTCATCATCATCATCATCATCTGATGATGAAGCTGGAAAATAGGCAGTTCATTAGAACTATTCTAGAGACCGTAAACACCACCGGAAAGTCACAAGAAAGCAAAATACACCATTTCGTTTACTTCGACGACGTATTATTTTTCAGTTATTTTGATTTAAATACCAAACTACTAAACCAATTTTCATAAAATTTAAATGGGACCAATCTGAAAGTAAATCCTTTCAAATAAAAAAATAATTTTCCAAATCGGTTCATAAATGACGGAGTTCTGAGGTAACAAACATAAAAAAAAAAAAAAAAAAAAATACAACCGAATTGATAACCTCCTCCTTTTTGGAAGTCGGTTAAAAATATAGTTATGCAATGGAAAGAGTTACGAATGTGTAATCGTGTCCTTTATTTCTGTTCAAATTTGTGTGAATATTTTAGAACACGCTTTTATTAGCTTAGAATCTATGTAACGCAATCTTTGAACGTGATTTTCACCCACTTTAAAACGTCGGATTGAATTGAAACTTCGCACATTTATCAAGGTCCGATGACAATACAATAATTTAATAAATTTGTCCGATTATCCTTATCAGGATCTTCAGGATTATAATTATATAATATATATTAACTAAAAAAGCAAAAATAAACCCGATTTTGTAACTAGCCGAACTAAAAAATATTAAAAAAACCCTATAACTTAAAATAAATAAAATAAAAATAGACTGATTAGGAAAAATAACATTTTATCGTAAAAACACATAGGTTGCTTCCTTTTTTTGAACTTATAGAAAATTAATTTCTAATTTTACGTTCGGATACGAACGCGTGTTTTTTATTTTTTTAACAATTATTTATTGTGGCGGTGTCTAAAAACCCGATTACAGGAATTAAATCAGTGAAATAATAACAAACAATTTTGTTGGCTCTTCTATTCACATAAAGGAGCCAATATTAATATCGCCTACAGTTATTTCGAGTTTGGATTAATGCGTGTGAAATTTGCCTCTGTTACCGCCATGAACACGAAATCCGAGACACGCTAACATCAGAATAAAATTATTTCTTTCAATATAAACATTGACACTACTAACTTAAAACTATCGCATATTGCATATTACTATATGTATAGAGTCTGCTTGTGACCACGATCAGTGCAACCTGATCGAAACGTCAAGCGATTCAAAGGTATTTATTGCGCGTTAATTCCTGTTAGTTATACATATAATAAACTAGCTGTGCCCGCGACTCCGTCCGCGTGGATGTCGTAAATTAAGAAATGATCGACGTGAATCTTTAAATTGGAATAACTTTTTTATTTCTGAACCGATTGACATGAAACAAACACTAAAAATACATCTAAATCGAATCTGAGATTAACATTAAGAATCCGTTTCTGAGATTAACGTGCACAAACGCACCGACAAACAGTCAAACAGATAAACAGAAAAACAGACAAAAATTCTAACAATCATTATTTAGGGTGCTATTATTAATAATAATAATATTTTTTTCTCATATATCTTCCATGTACAGACAGCGATCCGTTACATTTTTATTATATGTATATTGATTGATAATGATATTGACACCTGAATCGTTTAATTAAATAAAAGTAAGTTTATTTCAGGAAACACATGACACAATATTACAATGGATTATGGCACTCAAGTGGAAGGGTGCATGACACCCTCATATGAGGGTAGTATTGGCAGCCGAGCATCGGTGCGGTCAAGTTGATAAGTTGACCTGCATCGGACCCCGCTTACACCCCATTTTAGGGTGAAAGGACCAATTTTAGGAAATTAGGCCCAAGTTACGAACATTGCGACCAAACCGAAGTTAGCTTAAATGCAATAGTGAGTTAGTTCATATAAGTATCAATTATATTTTTATTATTATGACGTGCGGGTATCAATGATCATAAAAAGAACACCGAATGTTCATCAGAGCATTAATATTGTCAACTTTATAAACTAAGCGTTTAGTAAAGTTGACATTTTATATTAACATATATCTACATTACTAACTGCCTCATTGCTCTGCAGGTTCATTAGAGTGGCCGCTGTGCATGACGTCTTGGGTTTGATTCCCGGGAATAGTATTATTGATTTTATCTAAACACTTTCGTGAACTAATAACGTAAAACTTTTTAGAAAACTTTCATTAACAGCCCAGAGTTTGGAATTGTGCCCGCTTGATGGCAATAAGCTCATCATCTATTAAATGGGACTTAATAACAGCATTGGTGAAACATGAATGTCTGTTTACCCCTTCAGGAATAAAGCATGATGCTATATTAAGTCAAATTAAATCATTATAGTAACTAATTGTATGTTGTAATTGTCGCAACCAGATTCGTTACCTTCTGGCTTTGCTTTAGAATCATTGATAAACATACATACATAACATAGCATCATACTTGTATTCCCCTAAGGGATATGCAGAGGTGTACACAGTTGTACACCCAGATTTCACCAATACTATGAAATGTGGGTGTACAACTCTGTATTAAGTCCCATGTAATAGGTGGTGAGCCTATTGCCATCTACCGGGCATAATACCAAACTCCAGGCTGTCCCTGAGAATTTCTCATTATCATTAACGCTAGTCGTTATGTCTTGCACCATACAGGACCATTCTTCCGATCTCAGGATACCATGTCTCAACACGCACATTTGCATAAAAGCTCAAACCAGTTTAAATTTACTATGAGGACTTACGGAGAGAACTCGTCACTTTTTGGAGACTATTCTCACTAAAAACTGCCTAGCCTTTTCCCAATTATGTTGGGATCAATCTATAGTAATATTATAAATGCGAAAGTAGTGCTGTTTGTTTGTTTTTTGTTACTTTTTCACGACTAAACGGCTGAACGGATCGTAATGAAATTGGGCAAGGAGATAGATTGGACCTTGGAGAAGGATAGGCTTCATAGGTTTTCTTTTGTCACGCAGACAAAGTCACGGGCACCAGCTAGTATACAATATTTTTTTAAGTTGCCTTTATAGTAAGATTTACAAATTCAGTAAGACATCTATGTACAGTGTTATGATGGGTACATATTTTTACTCATATAAAATACGGTTGTGAGTACCTGCGCCTCCTGGAAAAATTCTCCAGGTGCTTTGACCAGAGTAGTGAGCAGAAGTCGAAATGGCTTAATGGTCAGAACGGCTGGAGTATCTATGCGGGAGGCGAAGGCTGGAATCCTGTTCATAACCGTATTTTTCTTTTATGTATATGATGGAGAATGGTTAGAAGACTAGGATCAGAGGTCTGTCTGTCAGGATTTTAAAGGTAATCGTCAATAAAACTCACATGAAGGCTCTCCGCCACTGAGAGCACATTTACTTTGGGTTAGTGATTAGTAGTGAGTCACTTCATATTACAATGTACAATGTAGGTATTCCAATATCAAGAAATCAGAGGTCTAGATAAGTCAGGGTGTAGAGGTCTGTTCACCACGGCGGCTCGCAAGAGACCGTTCCTTCACTCGCTAAGTCATCGACTGCCCGCAACGCCCAGCGCTACCACAAAAACAATGTAAAACAGCGGTGCGAGCATGGTTCTTTTTGTCGACACGTATGTCGATTTTAACCATCAAATTTGACATAAAGTGTTGATAAAACGATAAATTCAATACATAAAAACTTTTATCGAGTCGATAAGTTTGTCGAAAAGATCCGTGCTCGGTCGCCAATGTTGCCATCTACGACATATATATCTAAGATATCCTATTAAACTGTTGTATCTACCAGTACTATTTCTACCCTAACCACAGACGAAATAATTCCAAAATTAACTAGCCTCTCTAGTCATCTATAACACAATTCACAAAAAAATACATTTTTACGTTTAATTAAATGTATTTATAAGCATAGAATTACGCTGGTATTCCCCGAAAGTGTAGGCAGAAGTGAACACCTACAACTATATTACAAACCGTTTATTAAGTCCCGTGTACTAGGCTCAATTCCGAACTCCGAATGGCTGATGAGAATTACCTAATAAAATACCCAATAATACACCGAGGATCGAACCCAGGAACTCCAGAAATCCGGACAGCTACTGAGTTTTTTTTTTAACAGAAACACCAAGTAACACTGCCGGACCCCGGAATCGAATTTAGGACTAGCTGACTAGGAAGAGCCACACTTACGATCACTATGACGTAGTATTTATAATACCGTAAAATGTTGTACGTCCAATAATAATATTATTTCTACAAACGTATTGTAATTCAGCGTTTATTTAATTCGTTAGATAAATATTGAGGTTATCGGCAATATTGATCTATTAGCGGTGTGTACGGCGCGTGTCGCGTCATTTGTTTCTATCAATAATATCGCGTGTTTGATTTGTGGTGTCAGCAGCAGTGTCGGTTTAGTTGTGATATGATTTGCGCTGATTTTCAAGGTAGATAAAATAAATACGCGTTTATTTAGACAACCATAACCAGCCCATTTTTTTCCACTGCTGGGCAAGAGCCTCTTCTCATACTTAGATTCTCACTGCAGAAAAGGCATAAACGGTTTGGCGATTTCAGACCATCAAGTCCAGGTTTCCTGCACCTAAGTTTGTGATGTCTTAGATTAACCAAGAAAGTAAATATGATATTGAAAAGTCACATTGGTACATGCCAAATTTGAACCCACAATATGTGGTTCAAGAGACTGGCTCCTAACCACTCGGTTAGGCCGCGGTACCTTTTAGGCAAATCAAGACGATAGACACTCACTCAAAAATATTCTAATTCTATGGTACGGCGACATTGCCGCGGGCTCAGCGCATTGCTAAGGGCTCCGTTCGAGTTCGACACTAGTCAGGCAATCCCGAGAAATGCACGTGAGTAATAACCGTGAACAATAATTTATATGAATGTGTCTCACGAAAGTTATTATACAAAAAAAAAACGTATAGGTACGATTTATTAATTTAACAATGTCTAGTGGTCCCAGCCGCGACTGTTGAGCATGAGGTCTTAGGTTCGATTCCCAGGTCAGAGAAAATGTTATTAGGTTTTTTGCTAGGAAATTCTCAGTAGCAAGTCGGAGTTCGGAATTGGGCCCGGTAGATGGCAATGAAATTGTCGCTTTAAATAACAGCATTAGTAAAATGTGGATGTACAACTATGTACACTACTAGCCCTTCGGAGCATACAGGCGTGATGCTATGCTATGTTATGTAATGCCTCGAGGCATTAGGCAGAGATGTATTGCTTTACCTGCTACCATATTTCACTCATTATGAAGTTCTATGTAATAAGTGGTGAGCCTTATTTGCCATCTTCCAAAGTCAGTCCTAAACTCTGGGCTGCTACTAGAACTTCCTAACACTTTGCCCGACTGGGAAACTCTGTAAGTAGTTTGTTAGGTAAAGCTTATAGAAACTAATTGAAGTCTAGAACTACAACTACAAAATGAAATTAATAAAAATATTAAAAAGCACGTCTCTCATTTGGAAAATCTACCTAGCCTATAATTCTCGGGACAATGTACCTAAGGATTCTAACGATGCCCAGTACATTGAAATCGGTTCAGCCATTTAGAAGTTATGGTGGAATAAAGAAACACACAAACATACTGAACCCCAAAAACATAAACACTGCTTTTTTACAAGTTTCAAAGTAATACAATCTCAATTTAACAAAATCCTTTCATAAAATATCAAGTTAATTCGTGTGCTCCTTGTTTTATGTATCTGCTGTCACTCTGAAAATTAACTAATACGACACATAAATTGACATAATCACGTTTAATAAATTAATTCTATCACTTGTAACAAATTTTAATCATGATAGGTATCACAGTAAAATTGGACACTAAAACTAATACAGCTCCCAAAGCATAAAACCTAATTACCAAACATTGTCATAACATTCATAAATCAGTTATTACCGACAGTTTAGTTAATTACAGGGGCGGTGACCAAAGAGGTTTAACATTTACTCACTAAATGTGACCTAGTCTCGTGTTGCCACAGAGACTGCGGGGGAGACAAATTTATGAAGTTCCTTAGAGGGTACCCCAAGTTACCGCGACGTGTCACGACGTAGGTACAAGCAAAGAGAGGCCAATACTCAACAGTGGGTGAAGTCAGGGTGCGGATGATGATGATGATGATGAACCACGATAACTTTTTACCGTGGGAGGGCCATGCTTCGGCACGAATGTGCCGGCTCGACCGGAGTGATACCACGGCCCCAAAGAAAACCAGCGTGAAACAACGCTTGCGTTGTGATTCACCGAGTGAGTGAGGGTACCGGAGGGCCAAACCCTTTAAAAGGCCGGCAACGCACTTGTGACTCCTCTGGGGTTGCGGGTGTCCATGGGTGGCAGTAATCGCTTACCATCAGGCGATTCATCTGCTCGTTTGCCAAATATCCCATTAAAAAAAACAGGCGTGAGTGACGGACAAATTAAAAACTTTCTAAATAGATTCGTGTCAAATATGACAGTCTCCGTTACAGTTAAATCGTAAAATGGCATGGCGACGCCGTCAAATGTTCGCGAGACGCATCGCTCGTGGTCATTTCCAAGGCCTCATTCACTAACTAATAGTTAAATCACCGCTGAGCCGACGTGTTATCCCGAAAATCGATCATATAATTCATTAAAACTAATTTCATTAATTTAAATGCCGCAAATTATATTCGTTCAACTCAATGTCGAATTAATTTCGGATGTTGATTTTCGATTTACATTTGGATTCGGAATTTTAATTAAGTTAATCAGGTAGGTACCTCTGATAGATCTTTATCGCGTTTAACTGAAATTGTTTTTATTGTTAATAGGATTAGTTGAGTGGTTAGCCAATTAGTACGGATTGTGGAGAAGGAAATGGAAAATTTAATATGGCCGAAATGTATTTGCTTGAATGAATTATAATATAAGAATATTTAAAATCGTTGTGGAAAAGGAATACAGTCGTGAACAGGATTGGAACCTGCTCACGACTACTCGAGATGGCTTAGCGGTCAGAGCGCCTGGAGTATTTATCCGGGAGGTGCAGGTTCGAATCCTGCTCATGACTGTGTTCTTTTTCCACAAAAATGTGTAACTTGAAAGATTTGTAATGGATCAGGAGAATTAATAAATAGCATTACACATTTCTGGATCCAATTAAATAATTATAAAATCCGTCGAATAAACTCGGTGAGGTTAACTTACACAGTCTGGTTAACACATTTTCAGTAGAATAAATAAACAAATTCAAATTGAACCACATTTAACAATTGGGGCTAAAATCAACAGAAAATAAAAGCAACGGAAACTATTAAAAACACAATGTGAAAACGTACTCTGTGTACTTAACAGTAACTAGTGTGTACTGCAAATGTGTTTTAAATGTATGCTGTAAATGTGTTTTAAATGTATGCTGTAAATGTGTTTTAAATGTATGCTGTAAATGTGTTTTAAATGTATGCTGTAAATGTATATTTTTGCAAATGTGTTTTAAATGTATGCTGTAAATGTATATTTTTGCAAACGACTTATAATTTTAGTAGGTTTTCCATCAAGTCAAAAAACTCATGAGTAAGGGCTCCGTTCGAGTTCGAAACTAGTCGGACAATCTCGAAAAAGGCACGTGAGTAGTAACCGTTAAAGTGTTGAGTTAAAAACCTTCAATCTTAATTTAAAGTCCGTTGTTTCTTATTTTAACATTGACTTAAGATATATTTTGTTGAATTAATAAAAAAATTGTACGTGATTGGGATTGGAACCTAGGACCTTCTAGTGTACACTAGTTGCTCTTGCCAAATTACCACATTGTTGACGTTTATATATAATAATAAATCAGCAAATGCTTGTCGTAATGCAGTATTAAAATTCCCTTTTAGCCTCATACTATAATTTACTTCAAATACAATCTAAACTTTGGATCGCCATCACCGTGCAGTCTAATCGAAAATACCTATTCATAGATAAATTTGGAACGGAAACCGACAACTAGTGGATTTGGGTCATTGCTGAACTGATGAACGAGAGCTAAGAGTCGCCTAAGTGAACAAGTGAACGGTAATGTACGACTCTATTTAACCATAGTTTTTTTATAATTATGCTCTATTAAAACGGGAAAGGGTTTTGAGAAAGATGCGCTATGACTGGGAAAAAGTATGGAACGATTTTGTGGGACGGAACCGCAGCGCTTAATATAATTATATAATTAAACGTTGACTGAAAATTTGCAACTTCTTGCCTCGTCGGTCTAGTTAGTCCCATGAGCGACTGCTGAGCATGAGGTGAGGTTTTTTTAGATAGGAAAATGTTAGTAACAGCCCAGGGTTCGGAACTGTGCCCAGTATATGGGAATAGGCTCACTACAGAACAGTAGTTCACACAGAACTTAATAACAGCATTGTTGAAATGTCGGTGTGGCTGACTGTTGTGTTACTGAAAATTTTCCAACAGAAAATCTCAACGGCACGTAGCCCGAACCGGTACTCGAACCCACGACCTCGCACTTGCGACCGCTGGACCGACGAGGCAATTATAATTTATAACAACTATTAAAGCAAGGCTACAACTAGAATACCTGTAATTAAACGTCAAATAAATCAATGGAGCACTATAATAATGTAGTAACTTCGGCAGTTACTTCTAACTTTACACACAATCAATTTACACTTACACCGGTGTATGCGCGAGCGGGCCCGCATCGCCCGCGCGGCCGTATGTTTCCACCGCAAACACTGTTTATTAACCTGCAAGTGTATAAGTTGAACGGACTGTTCTCTGCAGAGTACAAACTGCAGACTTGTCTCGCTCCCTCTATGAAATAATTAGTACTAAGTTCTTAGAAATTGAGAGCCAAGTTCGGTAAGTTAATTAAACGTGTTGAACGCAAAACAGTTTATGGGAGTTACACTTTACAGGATGTGTATTTGATAATTGAGTTATGGATTTTCAACGTAATTTTCAATATGTATAAAAAAAAAACATACAACCGAATTGATAACCTCCTCCTTTTTGGAAGTCGGTTAAAAATATAAATTGAAATACTTGATTAGTAAAAACTTTTTTTTTTTCATACATTTTGAATAAGTTCCAGGTCTAAAATTATAAATGTTTGTGATGAATGAAGATAAAAAAAACGGTCGAGAGCAGGATTTGAACCTGCACCTCCCGGATAAATACTCCAGGCGCTCTTATCTACTAAGCTATCTCGACCTCTTCTCACTACCCCTCTCCCCAAATCTCTTTCTACGTTTAATACTGCTTTTGGTAAAGTCATCACTATCCATTCATTCCCTACACAGGTGACTGAACCAACACGACTAACTTTGCAGTTAATACAACGTTGTACCGATGCAATTACCTTGTAAAGGTAATTGCATACAGATAAATCTTTCAAACGCATCAACGCATGCGAAGTTATGTATTTTTGAGGATAGAAAATAAAATACATTGTCGCTAGGCATGCTATTGAGAAATTTTACTATAAGTACCCGATCATCGTATTAAACCTAATTTTAATTTTTACCTCTCATAAACTCAAAAGACCACGGCATAAGTATTATTCCTTCCACTTCAGTCAGCATTTTAGCCACACATCATGTTAAGTGTCCTTGAGTTCAGATCGAGCCGAAGACGAAGGCTCTCGAGCGAGGGGTGCAACTGAGTCAAGGTCGCGAGGGGAAGGGACGCCTCGATGCACCACGAGGGAGGAAACTCGTAAATAGTAGTACAGGAAAAGGGAGGGGAGAGGTAATGGTGCTGTCGTCACGTACCGCCATTACTCTTTTACTAGAGTGGGGGATGATGGAAGTTTTATAGTGGTAGAAAAAAAATGTTCACGAAGAATGAACCTTACAATAAAATCGAACCTTCGTTTCGATGAAAACTCAATCTTCACATGTGGTCTGGATGAAATGGTGCAGTTAATGTTTAATTTGTATTCATTATTGGTCAGCGGTTACTACTCACGTGCATTACATTCATTTTAGTCTAGAACATCGGCGCAAAGTTGCTAGTCTATCGGTTTTTTATCGGATACATTTCGAACAGTGTGCTTCAGATCTGCATGATCTAATTCCCCCCTGCTCTTTTTCTATCGGACGGCCAGAAGCACGAAAAGGCGCCATCGGTTCATGGTTGATATACCAAAAACCCGAACGAAGCGCTTTGAATCTACGTTCTTTATAAGAACCGCGAAACAGTGGAATGCGCTGCCGGGCTTCCCCGATAGTTACAATCTGGATGTCTTCAAGACGCAAGTGAATCGGTTTCTTCTAGGCAAGCGTGTTCCCTCGTAGACCGCATTATCGTTAAAAATCAGGCGAGATGGCGGTCAATAGCAAGCTTATAAGCTAATGAAAAAAAACGATGACTGGTTTCGAACTCGAACGGAATCCTTATTCATTAGCTGAGCCTGCTGCGATGTCGTGAGTCACACAGCTTAACCTATAAATGCATACAGTATACAGGCCCAATCTTGGGGATGGCTATATTTTACACAAAATTATGACTGAATTGATAAGCTTTTTTCTCAAGACTTTGGAAATTATAACCACTCCAGGCGCTCTGACCGCTAAGTCATCTCGACCTTTACTTACTACTCTGAATTTATCCGGGAGGCGCAGGTTTGAATCCTGCTCACAACCTTAGTTTTCTTTCCAGAAAAATGTATTACTTAGGGGTTCGCTATGCACGCGTGCCATTCAAAGATCTATTTGTATTTGGAAACTATTTCATATTCTATCTAAAACATAAAAGCACATTGTTTTATGAACACTTGTGCCCTACAAATAAACGTTCCCAAAACTATGTCACCCTTTCAGCAAGAATTCCCAATTCATTAGAGTGATGCATTGCTCATGGATTTACGAGTTGAAGCCTAACGAATTACCGGTTCATTTGATACCGGGACTGCAGTCAAAGCAGTCGGGACGGGAATTATCGAGCTGCTTATCGGGACACGTTTAATCGGTAAAGTTGCGGAAGTTATTCGAAGGTAATTCATATCAAGTGCTTGGATATTGGAACGAATAAAATGCGATAAGTTTTTGAATTACGTGGCTATATTGGTTTGACAAATATTGAAAAGCAATTGAGATCTGCTTTTGTGGAATTTGCAATGATTCCGATTTCTTCCCTCTCAAGGGCCAGATTATTTTTGAGATTAAGTTAATCTCAAATGAAATAGTTAGTGAGGTGGTTAATTCAAAAGAAAGGCTCAATCTCCAAAATAAAGCCACTAAAAAGTGTAAAATGCACAGAGAAAAATTTTTAAATCATAAAACAAACCGTAAAACTAGTTCCATTACACACCGGTACACATAAAATTATTTCATTTCGCTGCCATCAATAATAAAACACAGAGAAAACAAGAATAAACAGTTTGCTGTTGCCAAAATATTGCAATACCCGCCCCGAAGCAAGTCTCGGCGCCGCAGTTGTACCAACTTTATAATTCACCGGCGCTCTGTTTGTCCACCCGGCTCGCTGCAGCGCTTTGTCATAGCCCCGTCTAGCGAGCGGACAGCGCTGTAGCACCATACGGGTGATATTCAACTTCCATCTACTGGTAGTTCCGGATCAAAGGCTTATACAATTGTTGACAAAAGACCAAATTAGATTAATATTTATTATTTGTATGTATTGACCGGTTTTAGGAAATGTTTCGTACGTACCGGATATGGTATCGGTGGCCGGTTTTAATTAAAATGGAAATGTCATTTGTATCTCCCAAATCTACAAAGGTTTTCAAATTATGGGCTATAAAAGTAACCTTTTGGATAAAAAGAGACAGCAATTAAGAATTGGAACGTATTAGTTATGTAAATTTACGAATAAAACGATCATTTACAGAAAATATTTCTGAACACAATAATAATTATGAATTAAGAAACACTGGACTGGTGAGATAGTTACACTACCATTCAACTGGAAGCCAATGTTCAGAGATGGTAAAAAAAATATTGAAACTACGCATAACATTTTGTCAATTTGCTACATCGTAGCCCTCGTAGCGGTAACTCAGCTACGTCGTAGCAACTCTTTATTCTTACGTAAATTTACCACGACGGATCTCCTGTTATCAGTGCCTATCAATCCCAGTCAATCTTCGCTCAGCTTCCCTCGGCTTCCCGGCGATATGTTAGGATGTTATCGTTGATAAATTATGTTTTTATATCTGCTGTAGCCGCCGCTATATCCGGCCTCGTTGTCTTACAAACCTAATACGGCCATCAATTTGAGGATGTTAGATTTGAGGTCAAGGTTGGCACGAGAAGGAAAATAAAACCTATTTTAAACGGTAAATTACGGTATATTTAGTATGTGAAAGTGTAACCAAATACTTCAATTGATTTATAAACCCATTTATAAATGAAGTGAAGTTATTATACTAAATGGAAAAAGAATACGATCGCGAACAGGATTCGAACCTGCGCCTCCCGGATGAATACTCCAGGCGCTCTGACCACTAAGCCATCTCGACCTCTGCTCACCACCGCGAAAACTTCTTCCAAATTTTAACACGTCTTATGGCGACGTCATTGCAATCAATTCAGTCCCTATACGAATCCTGTACAATGTATAATAACTTTAGAGTTCGCTAAGCATGCGTTAATGCTTTTCAAAGATTTATCTTGAAATAGAAGCGAATTTTATAGACCCATAAGGTATGTTATATATATGTCGAGGACAGTGATAGTTAGATAGCGTAATGCTTAAATAAAGGGTAATGCAGTGACGTCATTGTGTTATGACGGCCATAATGTATGAGAGTCATGTCGAGGGAAGTGATGGTAAATAGAGCCAGTCTTGTGCGAGTAAGGGCCTAAAACATAAGTTTAGTAATTTGTGACTATTGTGAATGTCGAATACTGAGTGATTTATGTAGAACTGTGTATTATTTTAAGTCTGTGATATGAACCCAGTACCTACTACTGAGTCAATATGATAACGGCACTACTGCTCAGTCATCGCTGACACCGTCATATAGATACTTATTGTAACATCTCATACACTACATTAACACAACATAAAACCGATAGGTACTTCAAGAGTTGCCATGAAAACTAACGACTCAATTTAGGGAAACTTCGCGAGGTACCAATAAAGGGTCTACATACACGAGGCAGTAACCGATACTCGATTGAACAACCGAATTCGTTCAAGTGCTGTAAACAAGCCCTCGGGCACGGTTAGCTACGTCGGACAACGGTGCGTATCAACTAGATTTTAAACCATTTCTTTTATGTTAATGAGTTTAATCTCATGTTACGGAACTGTTTAACTGTTTATTTTTATTTAAGAAGTTAAGATGATAAACAATACAAAATTAGACTAATTTACTATCCATTTAAGTGCGTAATCAAAGACAAAATAGTCCTTTTCTACAAATAGTTTCAATTTCCTAAGACTGGCTACAATTTATCGAGTAAGATTCCTATCTCAGGTTTTATTTGCATCACTAGACTTAGAGGACTAGACGGGAGACGGCTTCTGACTAAATATCGAACAAATATGCTCACTACTATTGGCGGGGGGTGAGGTAACGCACAAGCACAAAAGAATTTGCACTAAAGCAACGACTTGTCATTAAATTAACAGTATTAACACATATAAAAAACTAAACACAAACAGAAAGATTTGTTACACACGATTAAAATCATGTACTATCCATACAGGTAAAAGGTAGATTTAATTGGAAATCATATTCCAGTGGCAAGAGGGGTACGGCCGCTAAAACTACTCCAGTACTAATTCCTTCAAGCTGTCAGCCCTAATCGCGTGACACTGCCGAGAGTGGGGACACTGTTTGCGGAATGTGTCGAGATGTTGGTGATCTCGGCCATTTGTCTTACCTCTGTTGCTGTATTTATCATTAGCCAACGATTCCTTACGGACGTTAGTTTGATCCTAATTTAAAGGAAAGGAGGAAAAATGTCCTCTAACTTCCTCAAGGCTTGACCATTCGTTAGGAACCAGTTTTCCTCTTCACAGTTGTTATTTCAAGAGGTCACACTAGATATCTCTGTAGATAACATTTTACTTTATAAGGATTATAATCCGATATTCAATGACTTGTAACGAAGGGCTCGTGGCTAAGCAACAGCCGCACAGATCGATCGATCGAGGTTAAGCTGCGGTTGCCGCGGTCGGTCTGTGGATAGGTGACCATCATTTCATATAGAGATCCCTTCGTGCCTCGTGCCGACGTTAAGCTGTCGGTCCGGGTTGTCAAATTAAGCTAGTAAATAAACCAGTCATACCATGAGATATCGTGTTACCCAGGAATCGGGTTGTGGAGGTCAGATAGGCAGTCGCTCCATGTAAATTACTAGTATTAAGCTGCATCCGGTGTGACTGGAAGCCGACTACAATGTAATTGGGAAAAGGCTAGGCAGATATAGTTATGCGGTATTGTACTATCACAGATGATATTTAAACATTTGTCAGTTAATAAAAAATTGTATTTTGATTTTGTCAAGGTTATGGTTTGGTGGTCTTACTTGTGTCAGTTCTAGTTTCACAGGTCATAACATTAACTCCGCAAGCCAGTTATCGCTAACTGTATTATAATTGCAACTAGATTCACGTTGCCTAATGGGAATTGAGTGTTTAATATGTTTACCCATTCCCCAAGGACACGAGTTGAGGCAAACGCTTTTGATGTATATTAATTACCCATAATACTAGGTATTTGATAACAGACATAGGTAATTAATAATTAAATATTCTATAGAAATAATTATGATTTTTAACTGCCTCGTTGGTCTTGTGGTCCCAAGCGCGAATGCTGAGCTTGAGGTCTTGGGTTCGATTCCCAGGTCGGGATAATTGTAATTGAATTTTTCTGTTAGGAAATTCTCAGTATCAGCCTGGAGTTTGGAATTGTGCCCGGTTAATGGCAATCAGGTCACCACCCATTACATGGGACTTAGCATTGGTGAAATGTGTCTGTACAATTGTGTACACCGCTGCCTACCCCTTCGGGGAAATAGGTGTGATGCTATATACTATATTTAGGTATGATTTTTACCAGTAAATACTTCTGATCAGTAAATATTAGATATTGTTATGTGCATTCTAAGATATACCTACTTCGGAATAATATATAATTTAATTATATCATTATACCAAAGCGTATGTCAGAAAATAAATAACAAACCTACAGTGTTTTTCAGAAATTCAGCCTTATATTTATCAGAATATTTTATGAACAAAATTTTACCACCGTATGTTATGTATCTAATCAAGAATTGTAATAAAAAAGCGAAACAATTTCTGAACAAATAAAATATGATAACAAAATTACCTACCTATTTAATTAAGTTAAGTATAAAACAAAAATACGCAAAATCTCGTATCGACAATCTTTCTTCTCATGTCCAAAGTCAACAAAAACAAAAGACAAACTCAGCGTACTCACACACTCGTGTGATCATTACGAAGAACTCGGAACAAGTCGCAATGACGAGTAATTATGAAGTACGTTTGAGCCTCTACAAATAGGGGTGGTACGCAATGCATCACGAGCCGTGGCGCCTAATTGAATATGTTATGTTTACAGGGGTGTCACGATATTTGGGAAGCTGAAATTTTTGGTCCTTCAGTCCGCGGTTCAAAATAATCTAATAACAGGTTTGTACCAATATTTAAATACGTGTAAGTGAACATTCCTTGTCAAATCAAGCTATCACAAATATAATCATGACAATTTATTTCTGTTTTAACTGTCTCGTTCATCTAGTAGTGCCAAGCGCAACTGCTGAGCATGAAGTCTTGGATTCGATTCCCAAGTTAGGCAAAGTGTTATTGTATTTTTTAGTTAGGAAATTCTGAGTAGCACAGCCAGGCGTGCCGGGTAGACGCCAATAGGTTCACTACTTATTACATGGGACATAATAACAGCTTTGGTGAAATGTGGGTGTACACTTCTGCCCGCCCGTTCGGGGAATATAGGCGTGATGCTAGGGTATTTTATGTGTTTTTCAACTATTATCACCTAAAACACTAGGACGCGCTGAAGGGTGGGCTTTTTTGGGGGCTGTCTTAATGCTTGACGGTCAAAAAGCGAAAATTTTTAGCCTAATTTGAATAAAGAAATTTTGATATATCAGAATATGGTTAATCTAAAAAGAATACAAAGAAATGTCTACTCAAAACTGAAAAGTTCCCGCAGCCCTATGAGATGCTGAGGGTTTATTGTAGGAGAAGCATTAAAACGACTTAGGAAACTAATAACACGAGCCGTGAGTACAGCAACTTCGCCACCATAACTTTGTGACGTTTGTGTTGTTGGCGCTCCGTCGATTATGGGACCCTGGTAGAATACTGATGCGGAATAAAATGGCATCCGCTGAAAGAGTGTTGATAATAATTAAGATAAAAGATAAGTTTTATAATGAATAAATTTTGGACCTCGATGTAGGTCTATTTTCTTAACTTACTTCTAATTGGAGAAGTACACAATTTAAGATAAATCTTTGAAAAGCATTAACGCATGCTTAGCGAACTCTAAAGTTACAATATTAAATGGAAAAAGAATACGGTCGCGAACAGGATTCGAACCTGTGCCTCCCGGATAAATACTCCAGGCGCTCTGACCACTAAGCCATCAAGCCTCTACTCACTACCGCGAATTCTTCTTCCATATTTTAATACGTCTTTTGGTGTCGTTACTGCTATCTATTCACTCCCTATACATGTAACCGAACCGACACGACTAACTTTGCAGTTAATACAATGTCGTAAAGATGCAATTATCTTAACAAATACAGATAAATATTCGAAAAGCATTAACGCTTGCTTAGCGAACTTTTATTTAATTTAATTTAACTGCGACCGTATTCTCTTTTTACAAAATTTTTATACGACATACTTACAAGAAAGCAAAACCAATAATTTACGTAAGAATTATTTTATGTACAAACAATTTCGAAGACACATTTTCATGTGTTAATTTGTTTACCCAATAGCGCTATAAAATAATTGCAAAAATTCAAACTCTCTTAATCTAACTTCGCGCTACGATTATTGGGATCCCAACTCGTTTAAACTAAAGAAATACAATAAAGGCAGCTTTATTTTATGTAACAATTACAAAGTGTTGATTAAATTATTTATGAGTACCTACAGTCCGCCCCTAACTAACAGTCCTTTATTACGAAAGGCACTAAAATTGAGCATATCAGCTGATCAATTAGCGCTAGAAAGCGAAGTGAAATAACAAATTGTGAGTGCAAATAATAAGCTGGGTCTGTCTTCTGAATTTATTCAAAGATAACGAGGGTTTGAGTACGAAGATAATTGATTAAGTAGTGTTAAATGAGATATTTTTTTAAACGATAACTGAAAATAATCTGTGAATGATTGCTAGATAAATATTGCCAGGCGTCTCCTTAAGACGAATGCAAGGAGTATTGAAAATTCAATAGATTCGAACACGACAAGGTAGCTCAGTTGCTAGAGTGATGACATGGAATCGTCAAATGATGATGACAAGGGTCACGGGTTGAAGCTCCGTTCCTGTCTATAATTTTTTCAATGTTTCTTTGAAAAATTGTAATTAATATAGACATAACATGGCCTCAACATGTATATAAATATATAATTATATATGATAACTGAAAACATTGTGTGGAATATCAGTTTCTTATTCAAAATTATGGTCAAGCAAAAGCATGATTGCAAAACGCGTAATCCTTCACTCTCATAGTCCGATGGGACGGCAATCCGACACGACCGGAGAGAGATTAGGCGCAGGACCGACGGCTTTACGTGCTCTCCAAAGCACGGGGGTGTTACACCACCATCTTCCAAACTCCGGGCTACTACTGAGAATTTCCTAACAGAAAAACCGAATAACACTTTGCCCGACCCGGGAATCGAACCCAGGACCTCACGCTCAGCAGCCGCGCTTGCTACCACTAAAACAACGAGGCAGTCAACGCTTATATTAAGCAAGATGTGGGTATGCACAGCTTAGCCAAGTCGTCGGACGACTCAGGCATGGTTGATGTTGAGCTGTGCTTACTTACCAATTACATCAATTAGGGACGACGTTGGTCCTTGCATTTTCTGAGATAATGTCGTTGCAATTACGCAGAACTGCACCTAATAAGTTCCGATTACTCGAGAAGTTTCTTTTTTAACTTCCAAAAAAGGCTCAAAAGTAAATATACGTCTGGGGATCTCTTTTCGTCAAAGCACTTATTATACCATCCCTTATATCTTACACAGCGATAACAAACCAGCAACAATATTTCAATCAGCTTCATCTCCCAAAGTGGACAAACACATCCATTCTGCCCGAACCTTTCTGAAGGATCCCGAGAAATATCATAAATATTTGAGCACAAACACGAGGGTACATCGCCATAGATCAAAGGGCTGTGTGCCAATACATTGCTCTTGGTAACGTTGACCTTTTGTCTTGCTCCACTCAAATATTTATGAATGAAGAGCTTCCTTGTACGGTCTGGCGCTCGTAATCAAGAACGACGCACTAAGGCCGAGTGAATATTTCTCAAGAATAGTGAGTGTAATTCCGGAAAAGGTTGACTGTCTCTGATGGAATATATTTTGTCGCAGTGATTTAAGAATGAAAATGGAATAAAAAGGTTTCACTTATAAATTTTTGGGGAAATCGTGAACCCCTTTTCATCATCAGAATATGTTAATAGTAAGTGCCTCTATCCAGAGGACAAGTTCATATTTAGGGTTTAAGTTTTTAAATACCTAGTGAATAGTAGTTGACTGAGTAAAGTCAGTTTTTTGCCAACTTAAAAGTCGGCTCCAAGTGTCCACGAGCTGTTCCTTAAAGATATATCTGCCTAGCCTTTTCCCAATTACATTGGGGTAGGTTTCCAGTCAAACCGGATGCAGCTTAATACCAGTATTTTACATGGAGCGACTGCCTATCTGACCTCCACAACCCAGTTACTGGGTAACACGATGTCTCGTGGAATGACTGGTTGTCAGATTTTCAGGCCTCTGACTATCCGTAACCGCTGTCATATATCTTAATTTGACAACCGGAACCGACGGCTTAACGTGCTCTCCGAGGCACGGACTGACCGTGGCAAGCGCAGCTTAACTTCGATCGATCCATCTGTGCGGCTATTACATAGCCAAGAGCCCCTCTTCCTGAGCTATTCCTTAAATGTGAACAAAAATATCCGTATCACGAAACCGCATCATAGGAACAATGGAACATGACATCAATAACTAACTAATTACAGTACACCAACTCATCACACAAAGTAACAATTAAACTATGTATAACTTCACAATAAGTGGGGTACCCACATCGGCTCACGACAATTTGATGTCACCGACAAATTAGCCCTTAACTCATTTAGTGGGCAATCAAGTGGAGTCCCCGGGGACGGAGGCATCACTGGCAACTTCCCCACGAGCTCAACGGAGTATCACAGGTATTATTGTTCGAGTGTTTTGTCCCACGGTTGACGACATTAGTTTTGAAACTGTCGGGTATTTAGACGATTTTGTTTTGTGTTGTAAAGGACATTAAAGTTTTGGGAAATTCTCATATTGGGGGTATCGTTGGAAATTAGAGGCTACCTAATACAGCTGTATCGATTCAAGAACTTGTGATTGATAGAGTCAACCCGTATAACGATAATAACAAGGAAGACATATATACTTATAAATAATAAAATAAAATGTGGAATAGTATAAGTTATTTAATATTCGATAACACTTTCACGATTCTATATATGATTTTTGTTCGGAAGAAAAAGCGCTGCCGAACCTCTTTACCCGCGTGCGCTGGCGTAATAGTTTTACGTAAATATAATGTTTTACAAAGATATCGGCTATGCGGAATGTTATACTGTTTATCTCTTAAGGATAAGCCACAATAAGGTATAGAGAGCCAAAAATTATAGAAAATTAAAAAGTGATTTTTGACCATTATATTTAGACATGGCATATTAATTATTACGAACGAAAGTGTCTTTTTCGTCAAGACGTGTTTATTTTAGTTTAGTCGTGTTTCGACTTATTCGTTAGTAGTCCAGTGCGACCGTTGTGAGAGACGAATCTGGGCAGTTGCACCAACTCCCCAACTATCGTTCTCCCCAAATCAATCTACGTGCTCCACCCTCGACCACACCGTCGCTTACTATCAGGCGAGTTGGTGTCCAAACGTACATCCAATTTTGGTAAAAAAAATGATATTCGTAATTGAGTACTGGTGAATACAACTTTATAGCATTATAATCCGACATGAAAGTACGTTGCACATTTTAAGGTTGACCACACGTCAGAAACTACAATCAGTGTTAATGTTATTCTGTTGGTACTGATTGGAGCCGTTTTCCTGGAATATAGTGTGTGCCTCCATTTTCATATAATAGTGAATATTATTCATAGCACAGCAAAGATACTTTAATTAAATGTCAGTCAGTGTGATGAGCGTTGGTTAATCAATGTGGGTAGTTGTGAAAATGGTGGTGCCTACATTATTATATTCATGTTGTGAAATTAAATAATTGTACCCGATTTTACAAGGTCTCATTAGCATGATAAAAGGAGACATCTTGTTATTTGAAATATGGTTTAATATTGTGATAATGAATTTGGCCCTAAAGTAGACGCTTTGCGAAATTTCTAGATGATTTTGTATTATGTATATTTAGCTAATTATATTATTTCTTTGCAAATCTGAAAATTGAGAGTGAAGCTTATTTATCACAGTAATTAATTTCAAAAGGGCAAAAAAGAGCCTGACAATAAAAAATGCTAGTGGCTTGCATCTCTGCTTACTCTCCCAGTGAAAGCATGTATGCGTAATTGTATAAGCAACTTTACCTTCAACATCTTTCCACAAATTCGCTCGGATTTGTTTTATGTCCCAAAGGACCAGTAACTGCAGGTGGCTTCAGTCCTTCAATTTTCATGCAAATGTCTAGCCCGAATGCATTTAAATTATGTGTTTTAAACTCATCGTCTACTAGACACCTTGAATAAGGTTTAAATATGTCCAATCATTCTTTCGGAGAGTTCACAACATGTGCCACTACAAGACGACGGTATGAAGTTTATAGAGGTAAAGGTTGACTGTCTCGTTGGTCTAGCGGTCTCAACGCGGCTGCCGAGCGTGAGGTCCCGGTTCGATTCCCAGGTCGGGGCAAAAATTTTGGATTTTTCAGATAGGATTTTTTTTCCTAGCAGCCCGTAGTCAGGAAGTTGGTGGTGTGACACCTCCGTGCTTCAGAGAGCACGTAAAGCCATGGTCCTGCGCCTGATCTCTTTCCGGTCGTGTCGGATTGCCGTCCCATCGGAATATGACAGTGAAGGAAGAGGGATTGCACCTGTGTTTGCGCATACACTTGTGCACTATAATATCTCCTGCGTAATCCTCCTGCTAATCTCCGTGGAGATAGGCCGTCGTGGCCAGAATACGGTCGGGAGGAGTATATACGGGTAAAACTGACACTAGTAATAAACACTGTTAGTTGCTATACCAACATAATGATGAGATTTTTTGAAGCCTCATCTGGTCTAATTGTCACTAAAGTATATATCTCGTAACTACTTTATACAATATTAAAGGTACATGAGTTCCACCACAACGGCAGCCACGTCAATTGTCACCATTGCGGAGGCAGCCTGTATATATTCAGCGCAGAATACGCTTGAGGAGTGCCCTGCATAGGCCGCTGAGCAGCTGATATTAGTAGGTTTTGGGGGCCGCTAAACCTCGTTGTGAGAGATGTACCTTAATACGCTTAAACTGCGGGGGTACTAGAGCAGGTCAAGTGACCACAAAAAAGGTACATGAATTCCACATAACAATCGATTTAAAATAAATTAAAATAAGGACAATGCCAAACCAATTTCCTCAGTTTGGTTTACTAAACTTTATAATGCTCTAACATACCGTAAAACATACAAACAAACATACCGACGATCGACCGACGGTACTTTAAACAAAATAGACGTGTTTGTGTTTACTCCCGTATTATCACCATAATCACAGTTGAAAGTTATTGTTTAGTGCTTCCTTTTCAACCATTTTGAAGTAAAAGTGACATCCTATCTAGTAGTGAAAGCAGTATTGTGATGGACCCAGTTGATCAAAAGATATCACGATAATTAGACTCAAAGTTTTATTAACGTCCGATAACCCTGACCTGCCCCAACCCGCGGTTGGCCCACTGCTGTGAGTCATAGCCACCGGCGCCGTTTCTACTGTCGGCCGCTGTCGTGCATCGTTCATTATTCTACGCATACATACTATCAATATTCACACCGCTTGTGGCAAGGTGTTCAGCAGTCCTAGAGGATGCCGTTAATTTGCAACGCTTGTGGTGAGAATATCTCTACTCAATATTATATGGAGTGTACAACATGCAACAACATTTACGATATTGATTGCTTAAATATTAGTGTTGATAATTTTAAAAACCAGAAAGTCGATTACAAAAAGCGATGGATATGTCCGACCTGCGCGTGTTCTAAGCCAAAGGCCAGTGACACCTCTACCCCAATACGCACATTGAACCAATCCCTAGCAAGTAACAATATTAATCTGACTCGGGGCAGCCGTGGCAGACCAGCACCTTGTCTGCCGGATAACGAAGACGCGCAGAGTATTATCGAAGAAATTCGTTTAATGAGACAGGATATACTAGATATAAAAGCACAATTGTCAACGGTTTCTTCCAGTTTTGCAGCCAAAATTAATGAGTACGAACATCAGTTACAAAATAAAGACATGGAAATCAGCTATCTTAAATCATCGTTGTTTGAATTACAACATGCTGTCAATGAGAGCGATCAAGAAAATCTGAGAAACGAACTCGAAATTATGGGAATCCCAGAACAATTTAACGAAAACCTGACCCATATGATACTTGTAACATCCAAAAAGCTCGGTGTAGATCTGCATGAAACCGATATCGATCAAGTGCAACGAGTTGGAACCAAGCAAACAGTGTCCGCTAGCCTGCCTACAAAGAGTAGGCCCATAGTAGTCAAACTAATTCGTAAAGCTAAGCGTGATGAGTTAATGTCAGCAGCTTCGAAGAGACGCGGGTTCACATCAGACGACATTGTTAGCGGTACATCCTCAGTAGTCTACGTCAATGAGCGTTTGACTAAAACTAACAGGAAACTGTTTGGGGTGGCAAGACAACGCGCAGGTCAGTACAAATTTCGTTACTGTTGGGTGCGCAATGGTCATATATTGGTCCGCAAAGCAGCTACCACCAACGAAAAAAAGTTTCCTGCCATTCTCATACGCTCTATGGAAGACATTGATAAATGTATTGGACCTGCAACCTACGCGAATATCGATAACAGAGTTAGTGAAACATCTACCACTAATTAAGTGTTTAACTACACATTTACCCAAAGATAATATTTATATCCTGTTAGGTTTCTTATTATTTATTATACTGTGTAACTTTTTTCTTAATAATATTTTTGTTGTTTTTGTTAAATCAGAGGATTATGCGATATTTCGTTTTCTATTCAAAACTCTTTGTAAAAGTTTCGCGATAAACAAATACACTTTTACAAGGAATATATCAATACTATATTTTATATGGAATATATTAGCGTTCATATGTACATGCTCAGCCATACCTGTATTGCGGCCAACTACTCGGTTATACATTAAACTTCATAAACTTACTTTTCAATGACCTCTACAGAATTATTCGAAGATATAGATAACACACTAAACGTCACATGCCGCAAGATAGATATTGCTGAGCAATGTAAAAACTTTATTTCAAAATACGAGTTGAAAATATTGACATATAATATTAGAAGTCTTTGTCATAATGTTGATAGTTTTATAGTAACACATAAAAGATTAGAGTTAAATTTTGATATCATCTTACTCACGGAATGTTGGATAGGAAAAAACGCTGTATTACCACAAATAGGTGGATACAGCCTTTTCTCATCTACAAAATTTATAAATCAATCGGGTGGCGTAGTTGCTTATATTAGAAACTGTTGGACACCAATAGTAAATGAACCTGATTTATTGGATGCAAATTGTCTTCAGGTACACATCCCAGGTTATGTCACATTATTAGGTATATATAGGTCTCCATCATTCAGAAACACAGATAACTTTGTAAAGTCTCTTGCCTCAATTTCCATAAATATGTTAAAAAGTCCCTGCCACATTATTGCTGGAGATATTAATATAAACACTAACCAGCCTACATCCTGCTCAGAATATCTCAGTCTAATGGCACATGCGGGATATCAATTAAAAGGAAAGGAAAGGAAGGGGAAGCGCTTGTCTCGATCATGTCTTCATAAAAACTAAATTCAAATTTGAATCTTTGATATGTACGTCATCAGTCTCAGATCACGATCTAGTCATGGCCGGAATATGTGCTAAAGCACCCAAGTTGCCTCGTTCTAAGAGAGTGCAAATAAAATTCGACATTGTGGCAATAGAATCAGAATTGAAACAGGTTGATTGGCAGGCGGTGTTCGATGAGTTGTGTTCAACAAAGGCAACAAAACTTTTTATGAATATGTTATCCTCTGTTGTTGAAAAACACTCCCTAATTTCATATATTACCCGGTCAAAATACACCCTAATGCCGTGGATGACACCAGGTTTACTTAGATGTTCTAAACATAAAGATAAACTGCATCTTCAAGCGCGGAAAAATCCTAATGACCCTACCCAAACTTTAATTTATAAAAGATACAGGAATTACTATCAAACCCTGATACGCAATTTAAAAACAAATTACAATAAAGAAGAAATTGAGCGAAATTCGAAAAACTCACGAAAACTTTGGGAGGTAATAAAGCGCGTAACTCACACGGCACCAATAAAATCCAATGCACAAAAACTATGTGAAATAAAAGATAATGTTGTCGATTCCCTAGACCATTGCAATACTTTTTTCGCCACCGTCGGACACCGTCTGGCCGACCAAATACTAACTCGCATAAATGAATCTGAGGTCTCTCTGGCGTCTAAAGTTAAACTTCCAGCATCGCCACCGAATTCCTTTTTCCTACACCCCACATCCTCAGTAGAAGTCGAAAATATCATCCTTCAACTGGAGGATAACAGCGGGCTGGATGGAATGTCGAATCGGCTAGTAAAACAAGTTAGAAAATATATTATTGAACCATTAACACATATTTTCAATCTAAGTATTTCTAGTGGCGAGTTTCCTGATATGTGGAAATTAGCTGTTGTTACTCCCATTCATAAAGGGGGACCAACGGACATGCCCAATAATTATCGGCCTATCTCACTTTTAAGTGTTTTTTCAAAAATGTTGGAGAAGGTAATAAATAAACAATTAGTAAGCTTTTTAGAGTCTCACAAATTATTGTCAACCAATCAATTTGGTTTTAGACAGGGACGGTCCACAGAGCAGGCACCTTACTAACTGACATTATCTCTAAGCATCTGGATGAGGGACGTGCCTGCATGGGAATATTCCTGGACTTAGCGAAGGCCTTCGACACTGTTTCAATGCCGATCTTGCTTCGGAAGCTCGAAAGTATTGGAATCAGAGGAATTGGTTTACAGCTGTTCCGAAGCTATCTTACTGGTAGGAAACAGTGTCTGAGGGCTGGTTCTTTCACCAGTAACTCCTCCGAAGTATTATGCGGCATACCACAAGGAAGTATTTTAGGCCCGTCGCTTTTCCTTGTGTATATGAATGACATGTCACTGAAACAACATACAGGAAATGCCCAAATCATCCATTACGCTGACGACACTGTACTCTTATACAATGCTAAAACGTGGTCCAAGCTGTATGATACTGCTCAAGAAGGTTTTGATCGTGTGGTGGAGTGGCTGAGTAGTAATTTGTTATCACTTAATGCTACTAAAACCAATATCCTACGTTTTCACAAAACTGCTCCTTCAGCTCCACCGCCCGGTCTTGAAATCATAGCTCATTCTTGCAGACCTGCAGCGGTCTTGAGACTACCTCCAGTCTGTAAATGCATACAAATAAGGCAAGTAACATCAGTAAAATATCTTGGGGTAGTTATTGATGATAAACTTAACTTTGGTGAGCACAGTGTTGCTATGTCGGCGAGGGTTAGAAAATTCATCTACATGATGAAAATCCTCAGAGACGTTGCTCCAGTGTGCTTGCTGAAGATGGTATATATCTCGCTGTGCCAATCTGTTTTATCGTATTGCATTACGGCCTGGGGAGGTGCAGGCACAACTTACCTTATAGATCTGGAAAGAGCCCAGCGTGCGGTGCTCAAGACTATGATGAAAAAACCATTCGACTTTCCAACTACCCTTCTATACAACGAAACAGAGTTGCTTAGTATAAGAAGGCTATATATTATGAAACTTGTTCTCATCACACACAGAGAAGTAATTAACTCTGCAGAATTTAAAACAATGATCGAGAAACGCGTTTTTAAGCTCCCACTTTACTCGGTTAACTCTGTTTACGCAAAGAGATTCTGTGCATACATGAAACCGTTCATATATAATAGAATTAACAAAATCTGTAACTTATCTACCGCAACGATTCGCGAAGTGAAAGCAAAGATGCACAAAATTCTGATAACCTGGACGTACGATGAAACAGAGACTTTTTTAAAACGACTACAGTAATTTGCAATGAACTCTGAATAAACGAACATAAATTCCTGTTTATTATATTCAATGTTATATGTATTAATGTAATAGTTTATTATATGTTTAATACATAAAACTAATTATATCGCATTACTCAATGAAATTGTAAAACTCAAATAATTTTAATTTAAAATACTCAATAAAATAATTGCATGCATGTCGCAGTTATTCATACATAATACATAATATATATTTTAATTTACAATTTATTGTTTATATTTAATGCCGTCAATAGATAAATGAGAAAACTGTATTATAAAGCTTTCTGCGGGACAGGCTCTGCCTAGTGCAGGAGGCTTTTGGAAATGCGAATAATCCTGTTCATTTTTATGTTATTAAATTTTATTTAACTCGTTTTGTACTGATATACTATTAATGAACTGCATTGTCAATTGGGAAATAATAAATTATTTGTATTTGTATTTGTATACGCAATACAACTGTAAAATATTCTTTGAGGAACCTCTACACTATGTCCCTTTTCACAGTTTTATTTAGCTTCCTGTTCACTTTACACACAAGTCTAAGTCGAATCCTACTCACGACCGTATTCTTTTCCATTTAAAATTATAACTTTAAAGTTCGCAAAGCATGCGTTAATGACTTTCAAAGATTTATCTTTAATTGGTAAGGTAATCTTTTATGATATTGTATTAACTGCAAAGTTAGTCGTGTCGTTTCGGTCACCTGTATAGGGACTGTATAGCAATGACGTCGCCAAAAGACGTGTTGAAATGTGCATGAAGAATTTGCGGTGTTGAGCTGAGGTCGAGATGGCTTAGTGGTCAGAGCGCCTGGAGTATTCATCCGGGAGGCGCAGATTCGAATCCTGTTCGCGACCGTATTCTTTTTCCATTTAATATTATAACTAGAGTTCGCTAAGCATGCATGCATCTTAATTTCAAGTCTAAGTAAACATAAGCTCGACTTGAACAACGCTTGACCACGGACAGAATTAAGTTTGTGGGACGCTATATCCCGGCTGCTTGGCCATAATCCCAGCACTGGGCAACCGTCCCACGCGCACTAACTTCGCTCGGCTTACCTAGATTAGAAAACGGGCTGGAGAGTAAACAAACTAGCGTATTGTAGACTTTAAGTATCTCCGGCGAAATATAAGACTAACAATAATATGAAGCCTTTTATCCTGAAATAATGTGTGTGCGTGACGTCATGTTTCGGTAAACTGGCTTTGTTGCATGCCTTGCTGTTGTTGCAGACTGATGAAAAATATTGGAAGTGTTGACATTGACGAATTGAAGTATTTGACGTCGTGTGGTTGATGAACAACCTAATGTCAGAGTTAAAACCACCGATGTCTCTGACATGGCTTTACACACCATCGAGAACATCTCTCAGGTGTGCTGGTTTACTCACGATGTTTTCCTTCACCGTATAAGCAAGTGCAAATTAGTTAATAATACACATGACTTCGAAAAGTCAGTGGTGCGTGCCTTGGAATTGAACTTGTTACCTTTGTCTTGTTAGTCCAACTGTCATACGACTAGGCTATCACTACTCACTGAATTATTTATCATGTCTGTATTCCCCGAAGTGGTGGGCAGAGGTGTACACAGCTGTACACCCACATTTCACCAATGCTGTTATTAAGTCCCATGTAATAGGTGGTGAACCTATTGTCATCAACCGGGCACAATTCCAAACTCCGAGCTGCTACTGAGAATTTACTGATAGAAAAACTCAATAACACTTTACCCGACCCGGGAATCGAACTCGAGACCTCATGCTCAGCAGTCGCGCTTGGGACCACTAGACCAACGAGGCAGTTACAAAAAATTACAGAACAGTGTTATTGGGCTACGATTCTTGGTACTACTTTATTCGGGCAACTCCAGTATTATAAAACCTTATCTCTCTTAATATTTTATCCATTAACGCGAATTACTAATAATGAACTAAGTAAAAGTACTTTTTTCTTATAATATTTTTCGCTTCAGTACCCCTTAACTTCTGAACCAAAATTTGGTTTTATGTATCAGCCACAGAATACAATATTGTTAAACTCCCAACATACAAAACAAGCCTTAAGGTACATACATACATGTATCATGAAACCATTCACAAATTACCCCCTGAACAGAAAGCCCCTTATCGCGATATGAGTCTATCCACGGGCACCGTAATATAACCTCTTTCTGTTGACCCTCACAAATGAGAGTTAAACAGCTGATAAAGGCCCCTTCCAAAGGAGAAAATGACGTCACTCACCCTCGGACATACGATGGTGTTGTAAATCTAGGGGTTCGTAAACTAAACAGAACAAGAGGACGTTCCCCGATTATGTCATAAATCTGCCACTACCACATCGTGTGTCCAATCACTCTTGTGTCTCTTTGCGTAAAAATATTCCTTTATTTTATTATTTTTGTAAGGAATATTGAATCTTCTTCTAATAGTGTGGTTGATGAACAACCTAGTGTCAGAGTTTAAGCCCGCCGTAGGTCTCTGACATGGCTTTACACACCATCGAGAATATCTCTCAGGTGTGCTGGTTTCCTCACGAAGTATTTTAATGTATAATACGCATATGACTTCAAAAAGTCAGTGGTGTATGCCTTGGATTAGAACTTGCGACCTTTGACTTGTTAGTCCAACGGTCATACCACTAGGCTATCACTGCCGATAGTTTTTGAATGCATATGAATTGGATTTGAAATCCATGAGATAGCCGTACTTTACCAACTGAGTTATTACGTCATTACCTTTCAAATTTCAAATTCCATTTGCTCATAAATCGCTGCATAAAAATAAAGACTTACTCCCCGAAGCTTTAGGCAGACGTGTATTTTAACACATTTCTCTGATGCATCACGTGTGGCAGTGTCCTGGTCACCTTCACGAAGGTGGTGATGAGCTCGTTGCTTTACGTCCAATCGTACCTACTTGGCTTCTACCCATACGAAAGAAGAAGGTAGCTCTGACGCGGACGGTATGAGTGCGAACCACAAGACCACAACTCAACTATCAAGTAACTTAATTACAATAAAACAGTTAATAATGATCCCCGGACACTCATATAATTACAGATAATGAATTTCAACCTACATACTCATCGAGATTATCGTGAATTTATTATTTTAAAGTAATTCTGTGAACGGTTGCCGTCGCTCGCCATCACTGATGTGTTTCAATGGATAATGGTCGCGTAAATCCTACGCCGCAGCTTAATTAAATCATTACGCCCCATTTCCCGAGTAGGCTGGGCAGGGATGTGAGTGGAGCATACGGTAAATGGATGTTGTTTAAAAATATGACAGGGTTTTGGTAAGCTGCCTCAATTGATGTCTATTTATATGTAATTTTTTGTTGAAATCAGGCAAAGTCGTGAAGTGTTTAATTAAATTGTTCACAAGCACTTTTGAATAATCAAGAATTAGTTTCCATGTTTCGAAGTGTAGTTCCCTATAGAGAAAAATGGGTAAGATGCTCCGTAGTTACTGGTATTGGTAAAACGGACTAGTATCCGTAACTCCTCGCTCTGGGCGAGTGTTTTGCTTCTAGGGTTGGAATGGATTATTCGATACACTCCAATTCACAAAGAAGAGCCAGCAGAAATTTGATCTTGCTTTCGAACTCTCGGAGAGTAGGTACTAGCGCGGACTGTTTCGCCTGCCCACTTAAATTTTTTTCGTGTAAATCCTGCGCCGGCGCCATGTCACGCCCCCTTAAAGTGTTCGCCTATTAGGAAAGCGAGAACGTAATTAGTTGCAATCTGCACTGCGCAGCTTAGTGACGCATCACGTGTACTCCTTTTTGTGAATTTTAAGGACGATCTGACTTGACCTCGGCGAGGCTACCGAGCGCTTCAATTTTTTTAGTGCAAGCGAAAATGAACTTAATGGTGGTCAGGCGGGAGTGTCCGCGATAGTACCTGGATTTCCAATGTACTTAACCCTGGTTGTGGCGATCTCAGGGCAATTCAGCAACGCGTGCGCTACCAATTCGTCTACTGCATAGTTATACTTTAAAAAAAAAACAATACGAAAAGTTTAGTTTTTAAATTCACTACCTGATTCAATGCCTTTCAGATTCATAGAAGGTTTTAAAACCATCATTGAGTAGTGCCAATGACTAGAGTACGTATCCAGCGTATTCTTATAAGATTACAACATAAATAACGACATAAGTCAAGTGCAGGCATGTAACTTCCTCGGTAGCTCTCGACTTCTGAACATATTGAACGCTCTGCACTAGGCGTGTTGCTAGCTTCTGATACAGTTTTAAACTACTGACTGCCTCGTTGGTCTAGTGGTCGCAAGCGCGGCTGCGGAGCGTGAGGTCCTGGGTTCGATTCCCAGGTCGGGCTAATTGTTTTTGAATTTTTCTGTTAGGAGATTCCCAGTAGTAGTCCAGAGTCAGGAAGTTGGTGGTGACCTCCGTGCTTCGGAGAGCACGTAACGCCGTCGGTCCTGCACCTGATCTCTCTATGGTCCTGTCGGATTTCCGTCCCATCGGAATATGAGAATGAAGGAAGAGGGAGTGCACCCGTGTTTGCGCATATACTTGTGCACTATAATATCTTCTGCGCACTTGGCTAATCTCCGTGGAGATAGGCTGCCGTGACCGAAATACGGTCGAAAGGAGTATTTTTTTAAACTACTTTTGCATCACAAGACTTGTTGCTGTATGGTATTTATATTTACTTAGTTATAAATAAGCCTTAATTTGCTGTGCCCGACAGGGTTCATAATTGCCCGACAGGGTTCATAATTGCCCGACAGGGTACATGAAGATCTCACAAATTAAACCTAAGTTGTTATCATGGAAACGCAATAAAAGAATTGAGTTCTATAGCACCATTGTTTAATTTTAAAAAACCTTTACCGAGAAACACAAGATGTTGATTTAAGAAATCATTAATTATTTCGCTTATAACAATGGCATCTTAAATTTGTGTGCTCAAATATTCCTTTTGTCGCGGCCAAAACACTCGCCGTTTTCCTCAATTTACTAAAACAGTAAAATGTCAAACCCACCCTTCCTTTTATTTTTACAAAATAATCCGATATTCAATTAAGAAACCGTAAAATAAACGCGAAACAAAAAATATGGCAACATTATCGCTAGCGTAGAGGAACCAGTAATTAAAAGTTGTAAGATTCATCTTATTTCATCATCATAATGGGGAAAGCTATTAATAACATGAAGTTTCACTAATTAAGTGTGCACGAGAGAAGGGGTGAGGGATCAGAGGGAGGGGAAGGTAAACTCCAAAGCTGAATTTTATCAAAATTAATTCATACTCCGTAATTTGTATAATTGATATAATCAAAGTGGATTCTGCGATAAACGATTTTTGATCAATTTTCGGAATGTTGATGAAATGTAGGATTTCCTGCTTTATTATTGTTTGCTATACCGAATTTTATAAGAAAGGAAGGGTTCAGCAGAAGTGTTAATTACTGTTGTAAACTCACAATTTCACCAATATATTTCTATAATACCGGGTATATATGCCCGGGTTGTTATTGAGAATTTCCTAACACAAAATCCCAATAACACTTTGCTGGACCTGGGAATCGAATCCAAGACCTAATGCTTATGAGTGCTCTCGGGACCACTACACCAACGAGGCTGCAAACAGCTGATAATTTCCTAACATGAAAATCTAATAAAACTTTTTGCCTAACTTGGGAGACAAACCCAGGCTTTACACTTTTCAGCCACGATTGCGACTACAAGGCAGATACAAATAGAAGATTCGTACCTACATAATATACAGATTATGATTGTATAAAAATATCTATAACTGTTTCTAAAGAAAGCTTTGATATTGTGAATGTTTTAGCACATACTTGTTGTTATTATGATTTACTAGCTTCTGGCCACGACTTCGTCTGCTTAGTCTTCAGAATTGGATCCAGTCGGGATAATAGTAGTATCCTCCACGTTATAAACTATCTATTTACCAAATTTCATCCAAATCCATTCAGTAGTTATTGCCTGAAAGAGTAACAAACATCCATCCATACATCCTTACAAACTGTCGCATTTATAATATACTTGTTGGTGCCCGCGATTTCGTCTGCGTGACTAAAGGTAGCCTGTGTCCTTTCCAAAGATAAAATCTATCTCCTTGACAAATTTTATTACGATCCGTTCAGCCGTTTAGTCGTGAAATCATAATCATTTACTTGCATAAATAAGGTACAGAAAGTTGACAACATAAATTATATTGATCTCTTATTCTGCCTTTAATTTCGGCGTGCAAATATAAATACATAGTTTAAGTTATATTCTTCATAATCATGCACTCATTAAACTAAAAGTGACAATATAATAATGAAAACTAATAAAAATAATAATCCTTTCAATAATAAATGTCAATAATACCCATGTCAATTATAATAATCATGTCAGGAATTATTACATCAGAATTAAATTAAAAAGTGACAATACGTATAAAAATGATAACCAGTAAAAATAGTAATCACAAATGTCAATACAATGTCAAACAATTTGTATCCTAAAAACTCATGCACACTATGCATGAGTCTTTAGGATACAAATTATAAGTTTTGACATGATTTTTATAATTGACATGGGTATTATTAACATTTATTATTGAATGGATTATTATTTTTATTAGTTTTCATTATTATATTGTCACTTTTAGTTTAATGAGTGCATGATTATGAAGAATATAACTTAAACTATGTATTTATATTTGCACGCCGAAATTAAAGGCAGAATAAGAGATCAATATAATTTATGTTGTCAACTTTCTGTACCTTATTTATGCAAATAAATGATTATGATTTCACGACTATTAAAAACAATTTTCAATTAAAAACCTCGTATCCTTTTTATTAATCCAGGTTGTAAACTAACTGTGTACCAAATTTCATTCAAATCCGTTGAGTAGTTATCGCGAGACAGATTAACAAACATCCATGCATTTACACAGACTTTCGCATTTAAAACATTATTAAGGTAGCAGGAGTTACACGCACAATGAAGAAGGTTTTACTTTAACAACTTGTTTATTTTAGTTTTACTTTCTATCTACCATTTATAACACCTTCGACGAAATAAAGTTATTTTGTATTTGTATTTGAATAAGTGTTTTACCTTGAACATTTTTACCAATCCAAAACACTGCAGTCTAGTGTCATTAATACTACAGTGGCGATGGTACCGCCCTCCCCATGAAATACCCCAAAACAAGGTCATTGTAGCCCTATTCTCCGTAGCCCCCTTCGATATAGTTACATGGATACTACAGTAATAACGACGGACAGTGTCGGGAGGCACGACATGTCGCGTGTTAACACCCACATAGATAACATGTGTGTGTATTTAATTAACAACTAAATTGATTTTTGAAAAGTTTCTGATGGTTTCCGCGAAACTGGAATGTAACGATTATGTCGCTTTCGTTATACTAACCAATGAACGTGGAGGAATTGATTGAATGGAAATTATTGTTTTTGGATGTTTATCGTGGAAGTCGGTGATTTGATTTTGTGTTCCTTGTTTAAAGGTTTTGTTTACAGATTTATGGATACTTAACCTATTATTAAAATAGTTTGGTTTATCCATCTATTTGCGATAGAGTATTGAATTTTTCGGGATCCTTACTGATGTATGGTAATGGGTGGTCGATAAACAAAATATGGTAATGATACCAAAAATATACTTATTTCAATTTCAGATATCTTTACTACATCCACGATACCGAATTCTTCGTCCATTTTCATTACGTATTATGGTGACCTCAGAGTCATATATTAAGTCCCTACAGGTGATAGAACCGACACGACTAAGTTTACAGTTGATTTAGTTTTGTATAGATGCCGGCTATCTTTAACAAATATATTTTTAAACCAAATTAACGCATGCAGAGCGAACACTAAAGCTATAATTGTTGTGTAGAGAAAAAATAAAGCAGTATTTAGTTAGGTAGGCTAAGCTTCATGTAAAATTCTGGTATTAAGCTGCATCCGGTTTGACTGGAAGCCGACCCCAATGTAGTTGGGAAAAGGCTAGGCAAGCAAATTGATAGAAACATACAGTGGTGAGTAAGATTTGATCTTCGAATAAGTGGCGTTCGTCTTACTGTCTGACTCTCAGAGCAGTAACGCCGCAACAAACTCATAGTCTTGTCTCATATAAAGTCCAGACATCACTACTAACCGCTCTCAATCATCGCATAGCAAATTATAATCTAATATATAAGAATGAATCGCCGAAATGTTTGTACGCGCATAACTTCCGAACGACTGCACGAAATTGGATAATAGGCATGATGACAGATTTTGAAATCTCCTTTTATAATGTAGGTACACGTCTACTATATCCGAAAAACACATTATTTCAGCAATAAACTAAGTTTTAACGCAAATTATTGCATTTTAATGTATTTAATTTGATTTAACCGCGTAAACGCGGAAAAAAAATTGAATATGTGAATTGTGAAATCTATTGTACTAAAAGTGTATTGTATCGAACGATTTTATTGATAATTATTAATACAAAACATTGTTTCTCATGTAAATGACTATCCTGTCTTTTTGAGAAATAAAATCTTTAAACTGAAACGCTGCCGGGTGTCATGGCGCCGTTTTGACGTCATGCCTCAGCATATTTGACATAATAATAAGAAGTACGGCGATGACATTTGACTGAAGCGTGACGTCATTCGCTGTGATGCACGTTTCAGTTAACAGCGCCGATTGCAGAATTTTATACTTTTATTTTATTGAAAATCTTACTAATCTTAACGTTTTTAATAAAACTAGGTATTTTTTTAGAATCCTTTGTGCCTGTATTTACTTCTAAAACCAATTATTATTTGGTTATTTAATACTGTCATCATGCCTATTCTTTTTTATGTGTTCGTGATTGTCAGGATAAGGTTTGTTTAAAAGAAATTAAAAAAAAAACGAACCTTATAACAATTGCGGTACGAAGTTCGCTGGATCAGCTAGTTTAATATATTTTCCTGGTATTGATCGAAAGTCTCATGATTTTATTGACCACTAAGAATAACAATCAACCGCTCCCAGCATCAAACTATACCAGTAACCTTTATTAAAAACAATATTATTGGGTCTTATATACTGTTCATAACTTATTCCTAAACTAGCCCTTTGTAAACAGACACGGTAAACTAAAGTCTAAGTAAATGGACGTAAAGTCGTGTTTGCATTGCGGGTTGAATTGCAAAAGTTTTTGATGCAAACTAACAAGGGGCGAGTGCGGATAACATTTTATGGTAGTTTTAGTTTTGAGTTTTGTGAGCTGATTTAGGAATTAGGGTAATGTATGGGAATCGCTTGTAATCTTGGATGTGAAACACTATCTGTGATGGCTCTTTTATATAGAAACTAGGTGTTCTCTAAGGTTCAAATTTTTCTATAATATATCATCACGCCTGTATTCCTCAGGGAGTAGGCAGAAGTGTACACACAAGTGCCCCATCAAAGACCGCATTATCGGTCAACATCAGGCGAGATGGCGGCCAAACGCGAGCCTATAATAAGAAAAATATAAAAATAAAGTTGTTGTTAACTCACATTTCACCAATGCTGTTATTAAGTCTCATGTAATAGGTGGTGAGCCTATTGCCATCAACCGGGCACGATCCTAAATTTCGGACTGTTACTGATAATTTCCTAACAACTAAAACGAACCCAATAACACTGCCCGACCCCGGAATCGAACACAGAACCTGATGCTCCGCGTTGGCCCTTGCAACCACTAGACCAAAGAGGCAGTTTATTATAAATACACTTTGTACTATTCCCTAATATAATATACTATCACGCTTGTATTACAAGAAAGGTCAGACATAGGCGTACTTTTGTCCCCATTTTAAGTGCTACGTAGAAAATAAGTGGTGTTCATATTACACTATTGCAGAATCAGCGCTGCTGCTTAACATTTCCTAACAGAAAAACTCATTAACACTTTGCCCGACCCAGAAATCACACCCAGAATCTCACCAATAAAAGAGTGTTTATAAATATCATGAAGCAATTATAAAGATACTCGTAAATGTATTTATATGAATGTCTTTGCCAAATGTAATAGGTATATAGGATTACAAAATTAAAATGGAAACAAATATTTTAATTTAACATTAATAATTAAACGGATGTTGTAATTCAAGCGATGATGGTACATATTAATACAGACACAGATTAATAATTTAACAAACCGGTCTCAAACATAGTCCTTTCTAAAACAGGATTATTTCGGCATTTATTAGAAAACTCATTCTCGGAAGAACGTAGGTAGGTATACCAAAAAAGTTAGTTTAGCCAATCCAACGAACGATTCACAAAGATTGAATGTACCGGGCACAAAATGGCGTCGATTGGCAATTAGTTCGAGAGTTTAAATCCCTAATTCCTTGCACAAACATGTTCGCTCTAGTTGTTTCTAAAAAGACAGAGCATCCAGTTTAGATACAAGCCTAACTTGCACTGAGCCCGGCGGCCAAAAAGAGGGTAGTTTTGTTTTAGCAATATCCGCAAGCAGCTGTTCTAACTCAGCCGTTTTGTGCATGTTTTGATGAATTTGCTGTACCTATGTGAGCTTTCTTTGAAATAAAACCGAGTCTAAAATATGAATGAGTTATCTCCAGTTCCTTTGTTTACGAAGCGTTCAGTTACGTTTTGCGAAACGGAGCCAGTGAAATGGATTGTACGTCGCTATTGAAATTATTACAAAATTGTTTTATTAACAAATTATACGATATGTAGCTACGTGATTCTGAGAGTACATATATAAAATTATTAACTTAATTACACATAAATCCATAGCATTACGCCTGTATTCCCCGAATGGGTAGGCAGGTGTAATAGGTGATGAGCCTATTGCCATTTACCAGGCCCAATTCCAAACTCTGAGCTTCTACTGAGAATTTCGTAAACGAAAATCTCAATAGCACTATGCCCGTCCTGGGAATCGAACCCGAGACCTCATGCCCATCAGTCGCGCCCGGGGTCACTAGACCAACGAGGGAGTACGAGGAAGTTATTTTAGTATTGAAGATTAACAGTCGGAAAATTACTTCAAACAATAATTTAATAAGTCTCCTATTCAATTACGTCTTCACGTTAAACATGATTATATAGTAAACAAAAACAACATAAATTTAACATCAATAAGATAAACGCTTAATTAAACAAACAAAAAGGAAACTTTCATATCCAAAACATCAGTTAAAAATGACAAAACACGAGAAGATCTGACGTGAAACACATTATTCTTATTTTAAAAAAACGTGCTCCCAAAAACGTGCTCCGGAAATGGCGAAACCGACTTTTTATTGTTTTGCTTAAACTTTGAAAAGGTCGCAATGTTTGTGGAAAATAAACAGGCCAACAACAGTGGCTGTAAAAAAGAAAATTATCGTGGTAACCGACCCTTTGTTTGTGTAAGCGTTTATGAGTTTTCAGCCGCTTTCAGCGAGTTTCAGCCGGCGTAAGATTCGTCTTCGTTAATGTTTCAAGGTTGGAGCTGTTCCTATGTGGTATTATACGATATACAGAGACTTTGTTATGTTTATGTATTTAGTTTGATTACAGCTATGTAAATGTCAGATTTTATCCTTGAAGATTACATAAGACCGCGTCACAGTGTTATCTACATTTTTTTGTAGATTTTTCCCTTTCTTTGATCATAGTTATGGGTTTTAATAAAATTAAATGATAGCAAGAAGATACAACATACATAATAAAATGATGTATTTCTATTACGTAAAATTGAAGTTAAGCCACATATAGAATATCGTTCCAGGCAATTGAAAATGTTCAAGAAATGAAATCCCTTAATACCTAGACGACAAATCATAGCATCAAATTCAAGGACACGAGAGCATTATCCACCTCAATTTAACTCATCTGACCTAACTTGACACAGTTCTCAAGCTAAGGCCGTCAGCTAAAATGGGGAGTTTTTGTGATTCCTCACATCCACACCATTCGTACTGGGTGAAGGGCACGGGGTTTAAGGGGAGGGGGCTGGGGGGGTCAGTACAATGCGCTCGTTAGCCAACCCCCCTTTGTGTCGTGACCACCAGGTCTTTTTGTGGCGACACTTTCAGAGAAACCTCGTTACTGACCGTTTTGGAGGGCGATGCGGCCACTAGGAATGTTGTGAAGGCTTTTGGGACGGCTCAAATCTTAATCGTGTCAAGATGTCTTTAATAAAATGCACGCTTTTATTTAACTTGCAATAATTTTATGTAGGTACGTATGTTGGTACGAATCTTGGAGGCTAAATTTATTCTAATTTAGCTTCCAAAATTCCCGATGTCCGATTGGGCTCAAATTTGGTGGACATAGGTATTTTCGGTAACAATACAATAATATGGTACCATGGAGCTGTTCTGATGATGGAGTCAGAAGGTGACCATAGGAACTAAACAAAATAAACCCATCGAATTTGGACTCGATTGATTCGTCTTGAAAATTTGTTTAAATGATGAATACAATAACCTTATAATCTTTGTCATTTATTGTGTAAGGACTGTTAGCAATAAGATGTCTGCAATTTGAATAAATAAATTTGATTTTCCAATTAATTTCTTTATTCAATTTCATATAACTAAGATATGTTTTCCTCCACTATTCTTTAAATTACCTAGGAAGGACATAATTAAAAATTAAGCCATAAGTTTTTATTGTGATCTATCTAATATGTATTGATTCCTGCTGTTTGATGAAAAAGAGTAACCGTGGAGTTTCTTGTCCGTTCTTCTCCACAGGAATCTACACTTTGGAACGTGGCAACTAGTTTTTTTTGACAAATCAAAAGTGCCTGTAAATGGTCTAATTGAAATAAATACTTTGCTATTTTCAGGAATAGCATTTTAATGTTATGTTTAAATATTGTATCATTTATAAATATATTTTTTTAAACGTTGCCATAAACTAGGAATTTCTTCCTGTGTGTTGTGGTTCGTTCAATAATAATGTGATCAATAATAGTTATCTAAAAAATAACATTAATACAATTTTTTTAAGAATAACTAGAATTTCGAGATATTCACCTTATACCTAAGAAATTATAGGCAAGGACGACACAGTCGAAAGCACAGAAGCATTCCAATTAACTTCAACACTTAGTTGAGGGCACAAAGCGTTCAGTATTCACTGTTTTGTATCAATTTCCATATTATTTACACTACGGACTTAGTCACGAACTAAAAAGAAAAAAGAAAAAGTACCCCTTTTTAAGTTATGCTTAAGTTAACACCAATAATTAAAGTTATATTTTACAGGGCTTCACTAAATCTAGTTAAAATAAAATTCTATGAAAATCTTGATAGTATTTGTAAATGTCATTAAACTCTACTGCGCGTGACATTGGCGCTATTGTAAAATCTTTTTAAGATTTTAAATTTTTCTAATCACGAAAGCAAACACGTCGAAAAGTAATACAACTTTGTTTTTAATGAAAGATAAACTATGTAGATTAGTGAAACTATTACTATTACGATGTTTGAAATAGATAAGCTTAAAATAGATGTTTCATATCGATTTACTGCGTAGAACTACAGTTAGACAAGTAAAAAGAAAGTTTAAATTTTTCATTAGGTACTGCAGCAATTCAGTCCATAGTATAATTTTATGACCAATCTTATCATTTTAATTGAGTTTTAAATATGTTATTTAATAATGTATTCATTAATAAATGGATCTAGAATTTAGGAAGAACCTGCTATTACCATTAAAATCCACACCCACTACATGTAATTTACTCTAAAATGTTTCATTAAGATGTAGTTGATTACTAAGGCTGGCTACACCCCTACGACTCGTCGCTTCCTGGGCGGTGTCACTCGCTTGTCTTACGTCGTGTGTCGCTATCGCGCTAGATTGATGGCGCGGCGACGCTTGAGTTCAATGCACACGGGAACCTGACGTCACTGCGTCAACGTCGTGTAAGTGATTGTCAACTAGGGGAAAAATACAAGAGTGGGATTCTTGTTTGTTGAACACAAACGGAATTGTGGTTCATGTTTTTTGTGCATATTATATGTATTTAGATTTACCTTCGAATCTTCGAAATAGGTACAATACTAGCTTAGAGTTATGCCATTACTATTTCAATGATGTTATTTAAAATTTGCAACATATACTTATGTGTCTATCCACTGCCTCGTTGGTCTAGTCGTCCCAAGTGCGACTGCTGAGCATGAGGTCCTGGGTTCGATTCCCGGGTCGGGCAAAGTGTTATTGGGTTTTTCTATTAAGAAATTCGCGATAGCATCCCGGAGTTTGGAATTGTGCCCAGTAGATGGCGATAGGCTCACTACCTATTACATGGGACTTAGTAACAGCATTGGTGAAATGTAGGTGTACACCTATATACACCTCTGCCTACCCCTACGGGGAACACAGTCGTGGTGCTATGTTGTATCTATCCATATGATTTCATGCAAAATATTTTTTTATCTAAAGTTTTAATTTTTTTGTAAAAAAAAGTACCGTTCTGAACAGGATTTGCGTCTCTCGATGCGCATTCAGCAAATGCTAGTTGCAAATAAATACTCAAAGTGCTTTCGACCATACTTTGTTTTCCACACAAATGTATAACTCTAAAGATAAGCTATCTACGAATGCGGTTATAGGATTTACCTGTATATATTTTCCCTTTATTTTTCGTTACTAAAATACGGTAAGATTAGCAGCCTATAGCAGTCCACTATACTACAAAAAAAGTAATTCAATAATTATAAAGACACATTCGTTTGTCGCGCGTGTGTACGCAGCGTTACAACCGCGGCTGCGCAGCGGGGCGGACGCGTATAAATGACGGTATTATTTTAGTTAATTAGCGTTCCTTGCCGCTGTGTCATGTATTGTGACATTGTGTTACTGTTCACGGTAAGTGTGAACGGGGCGTTAGTTACATAGAATCACGACGTTTTAATGAATAACTTCCTACCGTAGAAAAGTCTTTATATACTTATAATAGCGTAGGAGTAATTCATACATTTCTGGAGTTCTCACCGTACTCAGCGTTCTCTTGGAAGGTAATTTTGATTGTGACATGTTTGCGGATGGATAGAAGACGATAATGTCGGTTATGCCTGTATTATTGTGAGAAGTTAGTGTGCTATTTGCGCCTCTTAATATGTTATACCTTTCTTAATTAGTGTAAGTGACCTCGGCTGTTATAATGAAGGTTAAATAAAGAAGTGATTGAAATTTTTTTGTGGATTGATATTCGCCATTTCGAGATGCTTTTTAAGGATATTTTATTAACATGGAGTCAAGATTAAATTTATATATAATTGGGAAAGGTCTAATGCTAATGAATACGATATGACCGTAGACATGGTGGTTGGCACAGTGGCCTGAAGACCGTGTGCTGCGCCGCGTGTTCTGGGTTCATATATTATTGTGTGGAACATATATCATTTATATGATCTACAAATAATTGTACAACTCTTTTGATGAAATGAAAAATCCGGTCTTGAGCGGCGATTTTAACCTGCGCCTTCTAGATGAATACTTCAGTCGCCCTGTCAACATTTTGTTCCAAAAAATTTGCATCTTTTGAGTTCACTACGCACGTGTTGATGCGTTTAAATTTCTTATCTATTGTTCCAGTTTGTGTCTGTAAACTTTCTGAGCCTAAAATTTTACTAGTTAATAATTACTTTCCATCTAACGAAAATACTTAGAAAACAACAGTGTAAATATTAGAAATGTCGCGGAGAAACTAATGTCAGTGGCGGGCTCAATCAATCTTATGGTAGTGACAGACGACACGGAGACTGTGTGCAGAAAACTAAACCACGCTGATAGGCCAAGAGTCGGGAAGCAAAGTCGAAAGTCAAAGTCAAAATGCTGATATATTCTTTGAACTTCATGAAATACATAGAAAAGAAACCAAAGTCAACCGTTTTAGTTTTAGTAAAACACAAGTTTAAAACTCGATTTAACGAAACGGTTAGCGGGTAGTACTTAATTGTATAGTCACGGAATAAACTGCATAGTAGCCGGCAATCTTTGGAGTCATTGCATTGAGGCATAAGCATTGAAAGTCCATTGTTATACAAGATATATTATATTACTAGCTATAGAAGACTTCTGATAGAAGTTGGTGTTTAAAAGCAGGACAAAATTGCATATACAACATACTCAAATTAATGTAATTTCATTTGTACGCCATATTTGATGACCAAATATGACTGTATTAATAATGCTGTAACGCTACCGTAGGCCTAGAAAACGTTGCCGTGATGACCTAGATACCTTTGTCGAGACCTGGCCTGCTTTTGTCACACAGAGGGAGATGTGGAAGAATATAGGGGACACATATTAGAATAGAGATTAGTGACTCATGTGACATTATTATTGTGTAGCATTATTTATTAGATAATATTACATCTCACACATTAACCTACATTGTTCTTGCACCTACAAACTTTGTAACTATGCAAAGATCTTGCATCTTTATTGTATTATTTTATTTTAAAAGAGTGTCTATGGAGTTTCTTGCCGGTTCTTCTCCATAAGACCAACTTTTTGGAACCGTGCAATTGAAATCAATTAACGTTTCAGAAGTGCGTGTCATTTTGCCAAAACGAAAAGAAAGAGAGACTCTTTCATTCCTACCTAGAAAGCTTACTACTGATACCTGTTGGCAAAGGTGTGGTAGGCAGAAGTGTACCCAAATTTCCACAATATCGTTATTGAATCCTATCTATTGCTATAAACTGATACAGAAAATATCCTAACTAAAAATCCCAATAACACTGCCTGATCAGGGAATCAACCCAAAGACCTCACGCTCATCAGCTACTATACCAATGAGGCAGTTATTTCTATAAACTTTGATACAGAAAACAATAAGACTTCGCCATACCCGGGAATCGATACAAAGACCTTGCACTCAAAAGACCCTACACCAATAAGGCTGTTAGTTACTCTCAAACACAAATCTCAAAAACCAACACGGGACCAGCAACTACGACTATTAATGATTGTACTAAGCTAGTTTTGACGTACAACAGACTACCCCTCTCATCCCTGAGGAGTCGTAGTGAATTACTAAAGTTTGCTTGGATGGGCAATGGTTTCCACCGACATAATAATAACTAAGTTTCAATTAAATTTCATATGGAGCCGAAAATGGAAAATAAAGTTAGTACATAAAGTATGATTGGAATAAAATCATAATCTTTTCCCGAGTATTTTTGTTGGTATGTATGTAACTTTCATGACACGCATTCATATTAAGTAGTGGTCACCTACTGGCCGGAATTCGACCATAATTCGTTTATGTTTTAAATTTGAACGGTATCTGCTGGCTCATTAATTACCAGACACAACAGATTCTTATTGTTATAAAGTACAATTTTGTACTTCTCCGATTAGAAGAGGTTCTATTGTAAAAGATATACGTATGTGTGTGTTTGTATGTGTGTGTGTGTGTGTGTGTGTGTGTGCACGTGTGTGCGCGCGCGTGTTGTGTGTGTGTGAGGAAGGTGTGTGTGTGTGTGTGTGTGTGTGTGTGTGTGTGTGTGTGTGTGTGTGTGTGTGTGTACGTGTGTGCGCGAGCGCGTTGTGTGTGTGTGAGGGAGGGGGTGTGTGTGTGTGTGTGTGCGTAAAACGAATGGGTGTGTGTTTAATGTTCTTTTTATTAATTTAATAATGTATTTAGAATGCATAATATATAAAAATATTTGCTTTTCGAACTCCTTAATTAAACATTAATTTTAAATACTACTCCATCCGATAATTTTCGTAAAAAGGGGTACATAGATTTTGCGTCACGCATTAATTGCATAGATTATTGTTCACTAGTTACTCACGTACATTTTTTATGGAATACCTGACTAGTTTCACACTCGAACGGAACATAATGTATTAAACTGAGTTTGACTCGCGACATTACTGCGCGTTCGGCTCATTACTAAGGGCTCCGTTCGAGTTTGAAACTAGTCGAGCAGTGAGTTTACAGTTACCCGGCCTGCTATTTGTAGAATTAGCTATTAGGAAGAAAGAAAGAAATATATTTATTAAACTGGCACAATCAATCAGCTAGGTATTGAATTGTTTTTCAGATGCTCGATTTAGCGACTAAACTCCATCCGAACACAGAGAATACCTAATTTACTGACAGCCAATGCTTTTAAGAAATACGTCTGCTAGAGGCGTAAGCTATGGCATTTTCCCTTATTGACTATTGATTTAACCAACATGTTTTATAAAGTTCACAAAACATTGCGTAGCCTAGATACCATATGTCAGTTCCCATATGATTCCTAGAGCCACTTGAGTTTCTTTCTTAAATTAGTTTAGAAAGGGTGTTAATACATTTAAAAAAATTGCCCATTGTTCATTAGTCTAGTGGGTCACTATGCTTTAGGTCCTGCATTTTTTATTTCTCGGGTAGAACAAAGTGCTATTGGAGTTTTATAGAAAACTTGCAAACGTTGTTTTGCCATATAAATAAAAAAAATTGGGGTGGACTACCCCTAACATTTAGGGGGATGAAAAATAGATGTTGGCCGATTCTCATAGATACCGGATAAGCACAAAAAATTTCATCAAAATCGGTCAAGCCGTTTCGAAGGAGTATGGCAACGAAAACTGTGACACGAGAATTTTATATATTAGATTTTCAATACCTTAACAGCTTGGAGTTTGGGGTTGTGCCCGGTAGATGCTGGATGATGCCGTATGCTCACCATCTATTTATTAAATGGGACTAAATGACTGCATCGGTGAGATTTACCTACAAAGTGCACTATAGTATATCTATTGTTGGCTAACCAAATAAATTAATAATACCTATATATCTCTCTACTCAATTATCTCAGGAATACATGTGTCATATTATGTATATCTACTTAAGCTTTCAATTTATGTCAGATAATTCTATCCGAGAGAAATTTGATTTTTGATTTAAAAACATCAAATGTATTCCTCTGCTGTCTGACATTGGTAAAATCAGCCCTAAGTATATCAATATTCAAGGCTTGTACCTCTGTTTAGGATAACCGTACTACTCATAACATAATATGCAGCCGACGACACGCCGACGACACGTCGACGACACAGATTTTATAAATGAGCTACGAGGGTGGAATACTCACACAAATTGCGATAGTCGTTACCCAGTAAACACGCGTAACGTTTAATTATATAATTAAATTATTACAAGGAGCGTGGAGCGCGCATAAATTCGCATGTACTGCTTGAATTGTTAATATTGTATTTAAGATTATTACGCTTAATGTTTATGGCGCCAGATTTCCTCCACCCTGTGATCAATGTCGATGTGTGTTGTTGGATTTGTGTGTGCAAATAGCTCGAGGCAAATGGAGAAATCATTTATTAATACTATAATGAACATTACTATAAAAAAATGTTTCCCAATGAACCATTGTAGTTTAATTTCATGTATTTAGGATGGAATGTTAGCGACACATTTTGATATTTCAAATTTGTAAAAAAAAGGTGTTAATCCTATGTTATATGTATTGATTTTTTTCTTGTAGCATTAGTCGGATAAGATGGTCAAGACGGGCCTGCCTCTTTAGCCACAGGTTGGTCCAAACCAAACTAGCTGTTAATCTATGACTATCCCGCTTTGAAGGAAGACATACAGACGAAATCAGGATTTAATGCTCCAAAATTGCCAACCAGCAGTGAGATCTAATCCGTGGGAAATTTTAAGAACTCGTTATGTTGTTTTGTTATGTAAGTCGTCTACCTTTCCTAACATCGATCAGTATTCTTTTTTATTTAATAACTTTCGTGAGACACATTCATATTAATTATTTTTTCAACGGTTATTACTCACGTGCATTTATCGTGATTGCCCGACTAGTTTCGAACTCAAACGGAGTTCTTAGCCATGAGCTGAGCCCGCGGCGATGTCGCGATTCAAACTTGAATCAATGCCGAAAAATGCGCGTGTGTAATAACCGTTGAACAATATATTAGTACTCCACTTATTACCTCATATTGGTGTTTATCGTGAGGTCCAGGACTCTTGGGTCGAATAAAGTGTAATTTAGTTTTCTGTAAGAAAATTGTCAGTAGTATCCCGGATTTGGAACTGTGTTGGTGGCGATAGGTTCAGCTCCTATTTACATGGTGAAACGTGTGTGATACGGGCATAATACTGTGTAGGTAAATACTCCATTACTTGCTTACTACTCCGTGGTAGCTAATGTGATCAACGCTCTTGATCGTGTGTGTGTGTGTGCAAATATGTGTGTGTCAGCTGCGATATCCCACGCGATATCGATCGCCTGTGAAATTAATTACGGCCTTAAGTAATCAGGTAACTTGTCATAATGATACCTCTGAATGTTTGAACATGTTCGTAATTCTCGCCGCGATTCAAACACGGGTGATTAATGTGACGAAGATTTTTCATAAAGACAGAAGAAGAAGAAAGAAAATAAACTAATAATTTATTTCTGAAGTCGGCTAATAATTAATGAATAAAAAACATTAAGCATTACAGCCTAGTGGTATGACTGTTGGACTGACAAGTCAAAACTCGCAAGTTCAAATCCAAGACACGCATCACTATTTTTTCGAAGTCATGTGCGTATTATAAATTAATTATCACTCGCTTAAAACGGTGAAGGAAAACATCGTGAGGAAACCAGCACACCTGAGAGATGTTCTCGATGGTGTGTAAAGCCATGTCATGTGAAACTCCACGGTTACTCTTTCGCATCATATATTTTTTTACAATAGTAGGTATTGGTTACACTGTTTTTGTTGCAAAATAGTATGTGAAAATAATTTCTATGAAATAAATCCTTATAAAAAAGTAAATTTTAATTTGATCACTTCCTGTAACTTTACCTTATCTTGACAAAAAATACAGCTAGTAAGGACTTAATAATATACATTTAGGTGTTAGATTAGGTATGTTATGTTTATATATCATAAAGATGTGTGTATCTTTCTGTGCTTAATTAGTTCGCGAACCCTTCATAAGTTGCGCACCAGTTACACGATCAACGATATTGTATATTGAATAAGACCCCGGTCTCTTCGCCTACAGTTTAACAATGGGCGGCACGACGCGGTGCGCATGCGACGGGTTAATTCGAGAGCTGTTTCATGAAGCGACGTTATTTATACTTGACAATCGGCTCAACGATGCACTGTGTAATTGTGAGACTACCATATTTAGATGTAGGAAATACAATGAGAGCAGTGACCGAGTATTTCTCAGCAAGGATTGGAAAATAACTTATTTACCTAATGGTACTAAAAAAATTGTTTAGTGCCTAGGTATGTTTAAATGGCCACACTGATCAAATAAACCAACATTATCAAGTTCTTTCCGAAATTATTCTTTAATAAATACCTTTGTAAAATGTGAGTATTATACGGACATTAATGTTAATCTTAATCACGTATAAAATATACATTCCCTATTGCCAGGCATTATGAGTTTGTCATACTCGCTAAAATGTCCTGCTGATGGTGGCGTCGTACATCGGGTCGTCGAGTTCCCTACAAAATGGTAGAGCTAAGCGAGGCTGATGTGCGCGTCATGCTCATGAACAGGTGCTGTCTGTCGGGACTGGTCAGCTCCTCGTCTCCATAAGATAGAAAGAAAGAAGAAAGAAAATTTATTCCACCATAAATTCTAAACGCCTTAACCGATTAATATGTATGGGGTAATGATAGAATCCTAACATTATCCCGGGTAACAGAGGCTAGTAAGATTAAAAAAAAAATGTAATTTAATGGTTATGGTTCACAAAAAGATGTGAAATAACAATATATGATTTACACCTGACAGGCGTGCTTTTTTATTATTAATTTCATCTTTTCATCTAATTATATTTTGTTAATTATTATTTGTTATTAATTGTTACTTTTAAATAATGTAATTACACAGATACATCGTCCGTCTTAGAGAGAGGACGTGTTTAGTTTAATAAAAAAAAAATTGGTAATATTTCGAAAAATAAAAAGAACAATTATTACAAATTTACAATACATCATAACAATAGTAATCTTAACTTGTCAGTATTAAGTGTCCTTTTTGAGTGAACTATCGCGTAGCAGTGTGGCCCCGTGAAATTCTTCATCCATCAAAACAAACGCAACCTTAGTATCTAAACAACAAGTGCCATAACTTAGTGCTCGGTCGCGCCGCTGGCTACACACGCCGAGCATCGATTCGCGGAAATTCAACGCGTGCCCAAAATTCCTGGAAATTGTAAGCACATTTTATTTTAATAACTATCAAAATGGTAAACAGCTGTGCAGATTGTACCAAACAAATAAGAACAACACAACAAATGAAATGTTCTAACTGCTCTTACTACTTCCACGCTATATGCGTAAACGTAATGGAATCACGCAAAATGACTGAGGAACAACGGTTGAACTGGAAATGCCCCCATTGCCAAAGCGGAGATCCCGAACATCAAGGATATCTGAACGCCACCTCTGATCAAGCCGGTGCTCAACATATCTCTCAGAACTCTACCGACAACCGGAAAAAATGCATCCCCACTACCCAATTCGACACAACGAACTCCTCCGCTCTAAACAACATAGCTATGGAAATGAAACTTCTTCGTGAAGGGGTTCAAGAAATAAAGTCCGAAATGAAGTCATTGACCGATCACATAACGCAATGCAATTCCCGCCTTGACGAATATGGGCAAAGATTAATTTGTGCGGAGGAAAAAATTCATATCCTGGAGAAAAATGCCACTCATACTATTCTGTTACAAAATACCATATCCATACTAAAGGAGCAGCTGAGTACGCAGGCCCAATCGACCTTGAACAATGACGTAGAAATAATAGGAATAAATGAGATGCCAAATGAAAGCTCGACCCATATTGTCCGCGTAATCGCACAGAAAATTGGTGTTAGTCTAGATGAGCGGGACATAGACTATGTAACTCGCGTTGGTCCACGTCGCCAACACAACAACAATAAAAGCTCAACTGACTTAGCCGAAAACAAGCTCCCGCGTTCTTTAGTAATCCGATTTTTGAGACGAGCTAAACGAAACGAATTTTTAAGCTCTGGGAAAAACAAACGTGGCCTTACCTGTGCCGATATTGATGTCGCCGGCCCAAAAAGAAACCTATACTTTAACGAACGCCTAACACCGGACAACCGTGCTTTATTTCGTGAGACTCGTCAACGTGCTAAAGATGCGGGTTATAAATATTACTGGATTAAAAATGGGTCAATCTTCATTCGAAAACAGGAAGGGCACCCAGGTATCAATATCAAAGGCTTGGAAGACCTACAGCGCCACCTTGACGCACCACAGGTTTGCACAACACAAAAAACCAACTTGCTTATTGACTACTCTTAAACGCCATATAAATACGGCTATAATTTTTTCTTATTATTTTTTATTTTTTACTGTCTTATATTTAATAGTTTTAAGAATAGTAATACTGTTAAATACTGCTAGACCCGGTTCACTCATAGTACACTTAACCCCAAGCTCAATAATACACTTAAACTTAATATTACAACTTTTTACACATTTTCTCACATCCCACCACTCTTCACCAAACACATTGTACACATGCCAACGTGCAAAATTCAAATACTCGTATCGAGGATTCTATTATACTTTTACATGGAACATATATAATTGTTTTTCAATGGCAGTTAATCAAAAGAAAATTTTATTTACTCTATTTTATTACTACAAAGATGGCATTATTTAACGTACTGGAAGACTTGGATAATAATCTATCAGTAAACTGTCATACCATAGAATCCATAGAATCACTTAATACTTTGTTTAAAAATTCTGTGCGTAACCTCAATATACTTTCACTTAATATCAGGAGCTTTCAACGCAATTTTGATGATTTTTCGATCACATTACAGCGTACGGATATCTGCATTGATATCATAGTTCTGACGGAATGCTGGCTTTCTGGTGGCAGCATCATAAACTCTTTGCCCGGTTATAACGTTTTTCGTTCAGCAACACAACAAAATAAAAACGGGGGCGTCATCATCTTTGCTAGATCTAACTTCAACTCGGTATCATTCGAGCCTGTAATAAATGACGCAGATCGCCTTCTTATTATTATAGATAAAAAAATTGCTATCTTAGGTATTTACCGCTCCCCTTCTAATACTAATATAGATCCATTCATAACCTCGCTAGACTTAGTACTGAGCTCACTGGCGAATCAACCATTTCTTATAGTCACTGGTGACATGAACATTGATATTTGTAATCCTAGTAACAATCAGTCATCGGATGTGCTGGACTAAGCTGGACTGTAATTATAATATATAAAATATAAACGCTGGTGGTAGTAGAGACTGTGAGTTTATTAGATTCAATCCAGAATGACATACAAGAAAAAAAACAAAAGAAAATTAAAACAATAAAAAGAATAAATTAACAAAAAGTTTACAAATACAAAAGAGGTGCGTTCTGCACATTTCTCCCCCCTTTTATTAGCAAACGAGGTGAATCAGCTTTTTGAGTGGCCTTCTGAGCTCTCCAGTCGTTGTGGAAACATCAGCTACTCGTACGATACCATCTCTTCCTGGGTACAAGGCAGTAATCCGACCTCTAGGCCACGACCCTCTCGGTAAATTTCCGTCGGCCACGAGCACTAAGTCTCCCACAGCAATTTCTGGTACCGTTCCCTGACCACGTCTTGGCGCCAGGGTTGGCAGATATTCTTTTACCCAACGCTGCCAAAAATGATCAGACATCCTGACGGCTTTTCGCCAGCTACTTCTGCTCACGATGTCGGCTTCACATAACTCTGCTGGGATTGAACGCCCCGACGAAGCACCGATTATAAAATGCATAGGGGTGAGAGCTTCTTCGCTGTCTGGTTCGAGGGATACATGTGTAAGGGGACGACCGTTTACTAGTGTTTCTGCCTCCGCCAATAACGTCCGCAGCACTTCATCAGACGGAGCACGTTCTTTAAGTGTCGCCTTAAGCGCGACCTTTACACTCTTAATGAGTCGTTCCCAAGCCCCGCCCATAAAAGGCGCCGCTGGCGGAATAAATCTCCAGTTTATTTTTTCATTTGCGGTAAATTGAGTAATCGTGGCAGCATACAGGGCTCTTAGTTCTCTGTTAGCACCCACAAATGACGTGCCATTATCTGACCAGAGCTCTGTAGGTGTTCCCCGTCGCGCTATGAAACGTCGAAGACTCATAATTGCTGCATCGGATGATAGGTTTTGCACAACCTCAAGATGTATAGCACGGACGACCAAACATGTGTACAGGGCAATCCATCTCTTCTCTTGTCTTCTGGCTACTGTTACTTGTATTGGTCCAAAATAGTCAAGCCCAACAAATGAAAATGGGCGCCGGTGGTGCGCTAGGCGAGCCTCGGGCAAATCTCCAATCGGGGGCTGGAATGTCACGGCTTTACGAACACGACATACTTGGCAATTAAATGCAGTGGATCGTACGGTACTTCTGAGATTTAATATGAAATATTCTTGTCGAAGTTCATTCACTACCGTCTCTGTATTTGCATGAGCAGCTCTTTGATGATATCGTTCCACCAATAATCGCACAGCAGGATGTCTGCCGTTCAGAATAATAGGATGCTTGGTTTCCTCACGAACACCTTGTGCTGCAGAAATGCGACTGGATAGGCGAAGCATTTTATCTCCACCGAAAACAGGGGTTATTTTGAATAGACGACTAGTGCGTGGCAAAGGCTGTTTACGACGAAGGCATGCTATTTCATCCGAGAATGAGTTCAGCTGGGACTGGTGTAATATGTGCGCCTCTCCTAGGCGTATGTCGCTAGCAGTCACCGCCGTAGCCGTCAAAGATGACGAGTGCGGGAAAAATGTTCTATTTGCAGGCTGAAATGTAAAGGTACAAAGACCCCCCTCAAGACGTATTAGATGAGCTACGTCTAAACCCCGACGATGAAGACTACGGATGCGCAACAATGTGATATACTTATGAGCGTTTGCTGTAGCACGCACCAACCTTAGCCAAGAGCAAAAACGCTTTGGGTCTGCTGATATTGGTGTCTGCTTCTCTACATCACTAATGAGATAAACTGTAATACGTGATGATGGCTTTAATTCCTCTTGTCCTAAGTGCGTTGTGACACACGGTTCACAAGGCCAATCAGAACAAAGTAGAAAATCAGGACCTAAAATCCAGCGGGATTTTGGAGAAAGTGTCAAACTTTTGATGCGAGTGGCATCGTCAGCTACATTTAAGTTACTTGGCACCCAGCGCCATTCATTCACGCTTGATAACTCCAATATCTCGCCTACTCTATGTGATACAAATGGTTTGAGAGTGCGGGCATCGCTGCGAAGCCAACCAAGGACAGTCATTGAGTCACACCAAAAAACGCGCCTGTTAACTTTTAGTCTGTGGGCTTCACAGATCGATGAAGCAAGGCGAGCTGAGATAAGTGCACCTTGAAGTTCTAAACGTGGTATGGAGACTGGTTTCAGTGGAGCTACGCGTACTTTACTACAAATAAGAGCGAGTTTGACGTCACCGTTAGCGAGTACGAACCGCCAATAGGCGACCGCAGCCTGAGCAGACTCACTGGCGTCTGAGAAAACATGAAGCTCGCACTTATCTATCTCTAAGTTACTCAGGCAATAACGGCGTGGGATCTGTAATTTGGACACGGAAAGTAAATCTCGAAACCAAAGCCTCCACGCAGTGCTATCGCTCTGAGAAACCTCTTCGTCCCAATCGAGACCCTTACGCCATGCGTTCTGGAACATAATACGACCTCTTACTACGATAGGCGCAAGAATACCGAGTGGGTCATAGATTCGCATTACGTGAGCTAACACTATACGTTTTGTTAATTTTTCCGGCAACACCTGCTCATCCTTAAAACCAGTATTAAAGCCAATGTTATCTTTATCAGGTTGCCAAATTAGGCCTAGTGTGCGAACAGGTGTATCCAGACTACCAAGTTCTACGTCTACGTTAGCGTTTGCTACAGTTGTGGATTTCAAACTCTCCTTCGGAAGCAAAAATAGTGCTTCGGGTTCGTTTGAGACCCAACCGCGCATTTCAAAACCGCCTTTTTTATGCACGGTGTACACATCAGAAGCTAGCTGTGCGGCCTGTTGTTCGGTGGCATTCTTGTTTTTTATAAAAAGAGCAGTAAAAGGACTCGAAGCTGCACCAAATATCATAGATGACATCCTATACGTCCTAATAGGTTCATTAGGGTGATCGCGCCAGAGAAATCTTTGAGCATCGCGATCGAGCTTCCTAATTTTGATTTGTGGGAACATTTCGCGAATATCAGCGGTCAAAGCAATTTTGCCTTCCCGAAATCGTAACAAGATACCTAAAAGTGATTGTAGTATATCTGGACCAGTTAAAAGTGAGGAATTCAATGAAATATTTTGCGATTTTGCCGCAGCGTCATGAACAATGCGCAATTTTCCGGGTTTATTTGAATTAACTACGCCGAAATGAGGCAAATACCACACGGGTGCTGTTGCGCTATCAGGTTCCGTACATAGTTCCGCATAGTCTTTATTTATAATATCGTTCATATTTTGTCTATATAAATCTGCGTAGCCCGAGTCTTGTTTCATCTTTCTTTCTAGACTCAGGAACCTAGACAAAGCATGATTATAACTATCGGGAAATAATAAATTATCTGACTTCCACAGTAGGCCTACTTCGAATCGCCTATCGGGTAGGCGGCGAGCTGTGCGCTCGAGAATTTGGACAGCCCGCTCGTCGTCTGCACTGCGCTTCTCACGTTTTGAAATACCAATAGAGTCAATCTTGTATTGTTCTCTGATTAAATTCTCTAATAATGAACGATTGCTAAACTCTACATCCTCAAGTTCGTGTGTAGTAGTGTGGTTGACTGTTTCGAGGGGTGCCGTTGCGCTACACCCGAAACCAAAAAGAACCCAGCCTAAAGCAGTTTGGATTGCAACCGGTTGTGTTTTAGTACCCTTACGCGTAGCCCTAGAAACGCTTAAATGCCAGTTGTCTATTCCAATAATAATCATCGGCTTTACATCATTATAACAAAATTTATCAGAAATATCCGCAAGGTATGGATACTTATATATACTTTCTTTACGAACTGACTGGCGCGCAGCACCTAAGCCGCAAATTGACCTAGCTTTGCAAATAAAATGAGTATCCGATGAGTGGCGACCTTTAATGTGAAAGTCCACGTACTGTACTTTTGTCTCCTTGGTTAAACCGCCTACACAATCAAGATGAATTTGCTTCTCAGGACCGCTAATACCTAACTTAGTACTAACCTCTGCATCGATAAAAGTTGCCGTAGCACCATCATCCAAGAGCGCATAAGTGTCTACGCTGCTTGTTGGACTGGAGACTGTTACAGCTATTACCTTTAGTAACGGACGGGAAGACAACTGCTGCTTATTTGAACCGTTTCCAGTTAAAGAGGCGGAAGCGTGTGTGAGAACTTCATTCGGCTGATCGCTGCTTGGCACAGCACATGTAGGGTTGGATGGCACTACGTTCGACTCAGCCAACGCCTGCTCGTCTTCCTCTTCAAACTCGCTGTCCTCGCGGTCCACGTCCACGTGCGCAGCTGCGGTACGCTCACTGTTTGGGTTGTGTAATAAATTATGATGACGGAAAGTACAGCCGTCAATACCACACAAACTCTTTGTTTGGCAATAGTTCAGTCTATGCCAACCTACTTTCAGACATCGATGACAAATTCTTTTCTTTTTAATTAACTGCCATCTATCATTGACTGTCAGTGACGAAAATTTGTCACATTTGTCTAAACTATGGTTCTGTTGGCAAAATATACACAAAATGCTATTTAACCCCGCCGTTGGAGAGTGCTCACTATTTTGCGGCACTAAACCTCGCTTGGATTGTCGGTTTACAGCAACAGCGTGCACTCTATCCCTGACCCGTCTACTGTCTACAACAGCGTGCGATGTATATGCAGCTGAAGTAGGCTCGAAGATTATGCCAAACCTAGATTGTAGGTCGATTTCCTGAGCTAGGAAATCAGCGAGCATTTCTATCTTAGAAAGGCCAAATGCTTCGTGATGGCTAGCATAATCTAGCCACCGCGTTCGTATCAGCTGTGGGATTTTAGACATAAGCACATGAAAGAGTTCTGGTGATCTAAGATAGTCAGTTTGATTCAACAACCGCACTACCTCAACGCAATTACGAACGCGGCTAGCATATATTGCTAAATCCTTTGCTTCACCACTTACCTTAGGCAGCGCGCGCATCGTCGCTACTTCTTGTAGCACTATGAGCTCAGGGCGGCCAAACCGAGTCTCCAGTGCGCGCAATACGAGGCTGGGCTCGCGTGCCGACACCAGTAGCGCTGCCACAGATTCTCGCGCGACACCACGCAATGCGGTGCTTAGTCGAGCTAAATTTTCTATAGAAGTGTATGAATTTTCTGTATTTTCATACACACGTTTAAAACTAAGCCATTCTAAATTAGATTTTCCGTCAAAACTAGGTAAAGAAATAAAGCAATTGGCCGCTGGTCGCGATATTCTATTAACATTTTCTATTAATATTTCAAGGGCCTTAACCAACTGCGGTACTCCTTGGCTATTAGGGACGTTGTTATTAAGCAACTCTGGACTATCCATCTCTGGTGCTGAAAACAAATTAGGTTTATTATCGTTCAAATTAGTGTTGCACATAGAATTCTCGTTCAACCACTTTTTCACACTAATTTTACTGCTAAAAGATCCGCGCTGACTCGCGTCGGCCTCGATAGCAGCGAGTTCGGCGCGGAGCTCCAACTCGGAAGCCTCTTTTTCTAGTTGAGCACGGCGTTGTTGTGCGGCGAGCTCTCGCACTGCCATCTCACTTTCAATATCGGCAAGGCGTCGCGCGTGCGTCGCTTCTGCCTGCAATCGTCTAGCCACCACAGTGGTCGAAGAACGTGAAGGAATGCTCGCGGGTCTAGAAGGCGCTAGTGATGCGATTACCGTAGAGGCGTTGGGGCCGCTTAGAGCGGACGGTTCCTCCTCCCTCACCGCACCAGTCTTACCTTCGGTATCGGAGCAGCATGCGTGTTGAGTTGGTGGCACCAGAGGTGCGGTCGCCGTAGAGGCTTGAGGGTCCTCCCTCACCGCGCCTGTCTTGCCTGCTTTCTTCTGCATAGCTGCCCTAGTTTCTACTACCATTATTGAAATAGGTAGAAGGACCAAAAATGTGCTGGACTAAGCTGGACTGTAATTATAATATATAAAATATAAACGCTGGTGGTAGTAGAGACTGTGAGTTTATTAGATTCAATCCAGAATGACATACAAGAAAAAAAACAAAAGAAAATTAAAACAATAAAAAGAATAAATTAACAAAAAGTTTACAAATACAAAAGAGGTGCGTTCTGCACATCGGAATACTTATCCCTAATGTCTACTCATGGTATAACTACTTCCTGCTATAACAAAACCTACTAGATTAGAGACGTGCTTAGACCACATTTTTATTAAAAGTCCTAATAAATACTTCGGGGTAGTCTGCAGGTCCTCAATCACGGACCATGACATAGTGATCGCTAACCTATCATTAGTAAAGGCCACAAGCAACAGAGGAATAAAATGGAAAAATAAAATTGACATTGAAGGAGTAGTAGCAGATTTGAAAAATGTTGATTGGTCTCAAGTAACAAATGCGGATAACGTAAATAATGCAACTAATATTTTTACTAAAACTATCTCAAGTGAAGTAGATAAACATACGTGTAAAGTAAAAATTTCTCGAAGATTAGCATGCATCAAACCTTGGATAACACCAGGGTTAGTAAGGTGTATGCGTCACCGGGACAAATTACACCATGATTGTAAAGCTCACCCAGATGATACTGTTAAACAGAAAATATACACGCGTTATCGAAATTTCTGTAACAAACTCCTGCATAATATCAAAACTAACTACAATAAACAATTAATTGCTGACAGTAAAAATAACGCTAAAAGCTTATGGAAAGCCATTAAATCAATCGGACATGTATCAACCAAAGGCAATGATAGTCTGGAATTACTAAGTACTAACAATGAAAAAGCAACACTTAATTCATGCAACTCACACTTTGCATCAGTAGGCTCCCGTTTAGCTGACAAAATACTAAATAAATTGAATGTATCTCATGAACAATTAGTGAATTCACATAAGTCCAACACATCATACACACACTCCCTCCTTCTCCATCCAACCGATCCAGTTGAGATAATACAGATTACAGCAAACCTCAAAGATGATAGTGCTCCAGGTCCTGACTCTATTTCAGTTATTCTAATTAAAAAAGCTATTAAAACTCTGGTTATTCCACTCACACATATTTTCAACTTAAGTCTTGATACTGGTACTTTTCCTGATTGCTGGAAATCTGCTGCAGTTTGTCCTATCTACAAAAATGGGCCCAAACACCTTCCAGATAACTATAGACCTATTGCGCTACTCAGCTCAGTGTCAAAAATCCTAGAGAGAATTGTCAACTCGCGGCTTATTTCCTATATTGAGAAAAATCACCTTATATCCGATAGACAGTTTGGCTTCCGACGGAATAGGTCAACTGAGGATGCTGCAGCCCTCCTTGTCAATAGTATCTCTGCCCACATAGACAATGGTGAAAAATGCGCTGCCATATTTCTTGATCTCGCAAAAGCGTTTGACACGGTGTCGGTTAGTCTACTTCTCAAAAAACTAGATGCGATGGGTGTTAGAGGTGTCTGCTATGACTGGTTTAAAAGTTACATGACAAATCGAAAACAATACACTAAAGTTGGTTCTTTTAGTAGTGATCATCTTCCTATAGATTTCGGAGTGCCTCAGGGCAGTGTACTTGGCCCCACGCTATTCATTATTTATATAAATGACATTTTAAACATCTCTATCAAAAACGCTGATATAGTTACTTACGCTGATGACACGGCTTTAATATTTTATGGAAAAACGTGGGAGCAAGTCCACTGTCTAGCAGAGGAAGGAATGACGATTGTAGCAGATAGTCTTAACCGAAACCTTCTCACCCTCAACGCTAGCAAAACAAAATACATCATTTTCTCAAAGACTGCTGTTACAAAACTTCCAGAAAATCTGAAGATTAGGATACACCAAAGCCAAAGCTGTTGCAAAGCACTTTATTCTCTCTGTACTTGCCCTTCACTCGACCGCACTACCACAGTCAAGTACCTCGGCATCCTAATTGACGAACACTTGACATATAAACAACACATCTCATTTATATCAGGTAGAGTTAGGAAATTAATACACATTATGCGCAAATTACGAGATAGTTTATCCATAGATATTTTACAGCAAGTCTATCTAGCACTCTGCCAATCACTCATACAATACTGCATCAGTATCTGGGGCAGTGCGGGAAAAACTTATATGATTGAAGCTGAAAGAGCACAGAGAGCATTAATAAAGGTAACGCTCAAAAAACCTTTCAGATTTTCAACAGATCTGCTGTATAACCAATTCCAAGTACTTAGAGTTAGACAACTATTTATATTATCAGCTTCTATCAAAACACATAGAACAGTTAAGAACAGAGTTGACTATAGAAAATTAATTAAAAAGAGGATTTATATTATACCAACTCCGGAGGTCACATCCTTGCTTGCCAGACGCTCACCAGCTTACTCACTTGTAAATACTTATAATAAAGTCAGCAAACGATGCGATATCAAAGACTGCTCAACTTTTAAAACTAAAACGAAAGTCAAAACTATGTTACTAAATATGGGATACGAAGAAACAGAACAACTGGTCTGATAACCACACACGCAGTCATACTATTGCACACACGCACACGCACGCACGCACACTCACACACACACACCACACACACACACACATACACACACACGCATTCACATGCAGAGACAATAATCTGAACCCCGGTCCCATGTTTTCTTTTTATCTTTTATATATTCTTGATTTTACATCTCTTATTACAATTATTTTAAATGCTAACGTACGGATTTATTTTATGTCTAATTGTAAAAATGATACTAGACCCTGAGCCCTGAGATACAGACTCACTGTCTAGTTTGGGGCTCACAGTTTCTACTATTGTATACTTCTTATATATTAAATGTGTCATAGTTTATTTTAAGCCTGTAAAACATTACTTTGGACAATAAACGATTTTAATTTTTTTTTTTTTAATTTAATTAACGTGCGGCTGTTTTATTTAAGTAAAATAAAATAAGTAATTAAATGAAGATGACCTTTGACGATGTCATAATACGCTGAATTCTCAGCAGAGCCTTTCAAACTTAAGTACGAGTATGTACGTAGGCAGATTTGAAGCAAGGCTTTGTCGTGTAAGTACGTAATCCCGTGTGAATAGCTCTCAAGTATTCAAACACTAAAAGAATTGCTTTAATCCTTTTATATTGTTTGGATAACATTGAATATGCTTTTAAACTGGTTTAAGATTCATGAAATATTTAGTGAGTCATTTTGACAAGTAAAATCACGCTAATTCTTAGTAATTAATTAATCCAATTATACAGAGGCGAAGTTAAAGGCAAATCCAAAATAATACTTTAAGAATAGGCGACTATTTGCCATAGTGAGACGTGAACCGAACACCGAATTTATTTTTAAACCCAATTAAAAGTTCAATATCAATATTAAGATTGAGTTATAATACTAAAAACTTTTTGACAAACAACAGATAACCGCAAAAAAAAGAAACAAAAATAAAATGTTATCTTAGTCTCAATAACTGAGTGTAACTAATTTTGAGTCAGCGCCAATCCCATGTTGCATTTGATTTAATGATTTTACTTCTTTAATATAATGATCTTCGTTGATTGTTTTGCTTGGAGCCGACCGGCAACGACATAAAAAAGTTTTTTTTTATTTCTTTCTATTTACTCCTCCCAACCGACTTCGGTCACGGCGCAGGAGATATTATAGTGCACAAGTAAGTGTATGCGCAAACACAAATGATCCTTTACTCTCATAGGCAGTTGAACTGTGGGCTTACTCTTGAAAATAATTCCGCTCGATTGACATTGCAAATATGTCATTTCGTACTTTTAAATGCCATAATCTCTAAAATATTATTATAGAATCGGGATAATATAAAAACAACATGCTTTAAAATTGAGGCAACTGCAATATAGGTAAATTTATTTTCCAATTGCGCGTTGTTTTAATATTAGGTCGTCTATTTAATATTGGATTGGAATTGGTATTCGTTTCAAGAGTAACCCCACAGAACTGCTTGTACCTATATAAATGGGACAATGCAAAGCGGCGTATTATAGGGCTACACTCTAATCATATATTCCATAATTGTAATTATACCAGTAGTTTACTCCCTACGCTTCTACGAAATTACAAAATTACTCTATTAGATATATAATTATAAATAAAATACCCACACTAAAGTCGTTACATGTAGGTATTGTTAGAATGTTAATAACATTTTTATATGAAGGCGAGCAATTTAACCTTTGCCTTATCTGTGGCCGTGCTAAAGTTCGCACTATCTGCTCCAATTATAATAATAGCCGAATGTTACACGTACCGCTGATCGCGTAAAACAAAATGCGTCATTATTTTAACTAGCTTTGATTGTGCTGCACTTTAAATTTTACTTAGAATTTTAAAGTATTTACTTTTTATACTTTTTGGAGATAAATGCTTTATTATCAGATGCTAAGAATTGTCGTGATTTAACTCGTTAAACTTAAATATTTTTGGAAGTAAAAATTCGACCGCGACGGGTCTAAGTGCGGGTGCTAAGCGTGAGGCATTGGGTTTGATTCCCAGGCAAAGCTTTATCGCAAGTTGAGATTTATACTAGCTGGTGCCCGCGACTTCGTCTGCGTGACAAATGGTAGCCTATGTCCTTCTCCAAGGTCCAATCTATCTCCTTGCCAAATTTCATTACGAACCGTTCAGCCGTTTAATCGTGAAAAGGTAAACAACAAACAAACATAGAAACAAACAGAGTTACTTTCGCATTTATAATATTATTAGTATCTATGGATTAACTGCCTCGTTGGTTTAGTGGTCCGTAGCGCGACTGCTGAGCAGGAGGTCTCGGGTTCGATTCCCGGGTCGGGCAAAGTGTTATTGAGTTTTTCTGTTAGCAAATTCTCAGTAGCAGCCCGGAGTTTGGAAATATGCCCGGTTGATGGCAATAGGCTCACCACCTATTACATGGGACTTAATAACAGCATTGGTGAAATGTGGGTGTACAATTGTGTACACCTCTGCCTACCCCTTCGGGGAATACAGGCGTGATGCTATGTTATGTTATGTTATGTCTATGGATTACACTGAGCTTTCATGGTATCAATGAAATGTTTTATATGATTTTAGAGTTACATTTTCATATTATACCCACCGACTTTTGACTTTTAAAAACCCTTTGATTTAACTTTAACAAAATTATTTAAAAACCCAACCTTATTCAGGTAGGCGCCTATTCAAATCGGAAACAAAAGGACGCGTAAAATAAATTCCGCCGTTTATCCGCCGTACAAAGGTAGCGCAACAATTTATAACTTTTATAACATTTTCATTTCTATGAACATAGAATAAGAAACAGAAGGTGCACTCCTAATAGGTCTTTGTATAGCACTGATTGTTCATAAACTGTGTCCACGTGTGATCGTAGGCGTTATCATTGAGAGCATTTTTGCATAGCTTTGAGTAAGTATCAAGCTCTTTTCTATAGGTGTACCTGTGTGTTATGATAGGCTTGGTTCATTATCACGTAAAAACAACTAAAATTCTTTCCTATCTTACCAGAAATTAAGTCGCTATTTTATAAATATTTCCTGATAATTTTAAAGCAGCATGTTGTGTATTTATAATTTTCAAAAATAGTTAATAGCCCGCTATAACTAACAAAGATAGTGTTAGTGACGAGGTCAGTTTCAAATTATAGTATTTTTCAATATTGCTTGGATAGTCCATATTAATGTGGATTAGAAAACGATAAACTTTGTTTCATTTTGACCCTCCTTTAGAGCACAGCTAGAGACTTTTTATGCACTTTTTTATCTTGAGAGGAAACGCAATCCATTGTGAAAATCACTCAGTTTAACGAGCTTTGATTGGTGTATTAATGTCTACCCGAACGAATTTGTTCGGCAGCCGAACTTTTCCGAATGTTTCCGATCGCTGTCTCGTTGTGAACTCGCCTTGCAGTTTGGTGAAATTCATGTATTATACGAGATTATAGATATATCTCGTATATCATTAGTGGCGTATTGTCACGACTTGTTCGGCAGCCGAAGTTTTCCGAATGTTTCCGATCGCTGTCTTGTTGTGAACGCGCCTTACAGTTTGGTGAAATTCATCATGGACGCTGTGTTGGACTTTGTATTACATAAATCACATGGTTCTCTCTTCTTCTTTAAATTTTACCTGAATTTGGGTATCGCAGCTCACTCAGCACACCTTCTGTCCTAATTTTGGTATACACAGGTGTGAGTGGACATGTGACAAATAGCGTCCATAGCTGGGAGGTAGCGGGTAATTATCTTGTAAATGGATACAAGGGTTCGGTCGCGATCGCGCCGCCCGCGCCGCCCGCCAGCCGGTCGTGTCGGACCCGGCTTATTAATCGGTGACGTAATGGCCGTGTCAGATGTCCGGTAATGCAGTCCGATTATGCAATGTTGTGGTTTGTGTATAGGAGATATATGTACTGTTATGTGTTACATGTGTCACTATAAAGTTACTCCTATAACATAGGTTCAGTAGAACTGTTTGTATACGATTGTTCACTGATTTACGCTCGGCGGAAATATAGAGTGATAATAGCTTTTTTTAAACGTTGCTCCACACTAGAAAGTTACCTGTACCTGTACTGAAGGTGTGTTAACAGATTCAAATCTCACATGCACACTATATATATATATCTGCCTAGCCTTTTCCCAATTACATTGGGGTCGGCTTCCAGTCAAACCGGAAGCAACTACCAGTATTTTACATGGAGCGACTGCCTATCAGACCTCTACAACCCAGTTACTGGGTAACGCGATATTTCGTGGTATAGCTCGTTGTCAGACTTTCAGGCTTCTGATTACACGTAACGGCTGTCATAGATCTTAAGTTGACCACCGGGACCGACAGCTTAACGTGCTCTCCAAGGCACGAAGGGGTATCGGTATGAAATGATGATCACCCATCCACAGACCGACCGCGGCAAGCACAGCTTAACCTCGATCGATCGATCTGTGCGGCTGTTAATAAGCCACGAGCCCCTCTAGCACACTCACCCAGTCAAAATAACAGTTGAAGTTCTGAAGTTCAAATTTTGTTTCGTGCGAGAATCAAACCAGTGACACGAGCCGCAGCAGTCGGTTTTTCGATTACTGCGTCAACCACGACGTCTGTATCCATCCCGAGAGTGACTATTCTTAATTGTTCGTGGGCATACATAGCATCACACCTGTATAACTTGAAGGGGTAGGCACAGGTGTAAAGACTAGTACACCCACATTTCACCAATGCTGTTATTAAGTCCCATGTGATAGGTGGTGAACCTACTGTCATCTACTGGGCACATTTCTAAACTCCGGGCTGCTAATTAATAAGCTATTTCCTAATAGAATATCACAATAATACTTTGCCCGTCGTGGGAATCGAACCCAAGACCGGTTGCTCAGCATTCGCATTTGGGTCCACCCACGAGGCAGTTTTTTGTTTAGTTGATGAACAACCTAGTGTCGGAGTTTAAACCACCCGTAGGTCTCTGACATGGCGTTACACACCATCGAGAACATCTCTCCCGTGTGTAAACCATCACCATAATTATTTTATAATATGAACATTATGAACGACCAAAAGCCTTTGTTTTGTTATTACCTTTCTCTTGCTAGTGTGAAGGACAAATGACTAGGCTATCACTACGTATCACTCATAATATAACATCAAAAAATTTCATGTCACAGTGTTTGTTATCGAACTCCTCCGAAACGGCTCGACCGATTTTTATAAAATTTATTGTGTTTATTTGGTAGGTTTGAGAATAGGTCGTATGCTATTTTTATACCCCTACGTGACAAGGCCCTATCCAGAAAATTTATATGGCAGAACAACGTTTGCGGGGCACGGGTTTTATATAAGTATTTTCCATTTCATTATTTTAATTAACTTGTGCATTATGGTGTGAGTAGAGCATGCGAAATGGTTGTTTACAAATTTTAATGAGCAAAGATAAAACTCGGAACTGTTTATCACAAATAAATAATTAAATACGGAATTCGCATGCATTGTTTGTTATTCGCGGTAAACAATAATATGTCCTCTTTGTATCAACAAAATTTTTTTTACATCACCTTATCTTTATTATATTTTTAATTTTATATATCTAATATAGGCAGTAGGACATGAAAGATCTATCCAAAACTTTCATTTCAACCTGTCACACAAAGATTATTTAATTACACTTAATAATATTAAATATAATTTTAATAGCGTGGCGTTTAGATAAAATGTTAGCGTTTGATTATATTCAGCTTTTTAAGTGACTTGTTTACATTTTAACGGGTATATAATTTATTTTTAAAGGGTAATTTCAGTTGGTAATTACTTTTTAATTGGAGATTGTGAGATTTTAAACGAGGAGGCTTTTACTTTAAATTTTCTCTTTGGATTAGTAGCACTTAGCTCAACTTTAATTACATGGTTCTGGATTCAGTTTTCGGTTTAACTACCTAATGAATGACATAATTATATTCCTCAAAAGCCAAGTCATAAGTTTTTATTTCACTTAAACCATATAAAGGCACTTAAAAAAGGAATACTCTACTAAAAAAATAAAAAATAAATAAAATAAACTCTGCGTCTCCCGGATAAATACTCCAGCCGCTCTGACTACTACGCCATCTTGACTTATGGCGCAGGATCGAATCCTACCCGCGACCGTATTCTTCTTCCACAATAATTTATAATTTTAAGTTTCGCTAAGCATGCGTTAATGCTTTTCAAAGATTTATCTGTAAAGGAATACTCGTAAAGAACAATAATATATCATATTTCAACAATGTTTAAAAAATGATATCCATAGAAATCTAATTTAGTTAAACAGAAACTCACAGAAATAACCCCTATGCTTTAAAATTAACCCGTACGCCCTGACCATACATACCTACGTATTTCATCCACCTAACATCCCGTCCTCTCAGCTTCTCGCACGGTTAAAAGGGAGAAAATCGCCACTTGCCACCACATTACGAAGCCATAGCCGCCATTTTAGGCGTGTGCGCAAATTTAGTGATGTGACAAATGTGGTGCGGGATTGGCGGGATCAGGCCGGGGTGCGGGACGGGCGCGGGAAGCCCATTGCCCGATTTATGGATCCCGGGCTACTTGCGATTCAAGTGGCATACGCCGCCTTTAGAAAGATATAGGGCGCATTGTACTTAATGTTTTTGCCCGTATTTATGCTGTTAGCCGCTCGAATCGGAATCAGTTTAGAGATTTGTGAGGCTTACTGGTGGCTTGCTCCTTTGTGTTGGACGTCGTTATGATAAAATGCGGACGTAAGTGGCTCTTAAAGACGTTGTTGTTACAAGTTGCCATTTGTGGGGAGTTATCTGGTTCGTTGGGAATTGTGTTGAGTGCTTTTACTTTATGGCTTTTTGTAGGTATTTCTAAATCAAAATATAAAAAAAACTAATGTTTTTAATTTATCGCCTAGACGGGAATTATGTTTTTTTATCATGAAATTAAAAACAATACTGAAAACTGAATAGTTTTATTGGGAGATGGTATTTCTAATACATTTTCTGTAAATATAATTTTACACATCCTTATAAATATGCCGTTAGTACTCTACTTAAAATAGTTATATATACCTAAAATTCGTCACAACATCATAAAATGCCTCTACCTAAACCAATTAAAAATACATTAAGCCCCAAAAGACCGTAATCATCTCCACTTTAAAAGCCGAACAAACAAAATGCGCTCAACAAATGGACGTAACTGAATCACTATGCTAACTCTTTGGCACCAACTCGATAAACAATTAAAACCACGCACGACTCCGGACTATTCAACATTTACAATTATATTACGAAATATCCCGGATGGCCACAATCTCATTGTGCCCCACATCGATGGGACTCGGTCAGTGCTGCAAGTTAAATAAAAGTTTCCCGGGAAAATTACGGAACTGGGCCGCATAAAGTGCTTCCCGCAAATTAATATTAGTTTGAACGCATCAGGATATTATATTTATGCAAAAATGAGAGTGAAAAAAGATATGAAGCTTATTAGGTTTATGGAAAGCTGCATTCATAATAAGTATGCCTTTGGGATTTTAATGTGAAATTATGCAGTCAATTGTTTTGCTCTATCCTTTGTTTACAATCATGAAAGTTGGAAGCGCGCAATGGATTCTCATCTATTGCACGCTAGTCATTATTTTATTGTTTTGCTTAGTGTTAAGAATGTACCTACTACCTATAAATAAATAAATTAATTAAAATATCCCTGTATCACAGCTTGGTAATTTATTTATGTCATAGAAATAACGAGAATAATTATTATTTCTATACCGTTATCTGTATTATGATCTCACGGTTTTTATTCACTTGATTCAGTCATAAACCCAACCACCAGGCTAAACCACAAATACATTAAATCGTTTGCGAGAACAAAGCTTCGTCGCGGCGAGCTCAGTAAAAAGGTGAAACAGCGGAATTATACGAAGCATTTCCGTGCGTTGGGACTATAAACGCGGCGAGTTCCCGCGGTCCGGCCACCGCCATGCATCACTCGTGCACGGAAGAGACATGGCCAAGGAAAACTGGCCCTTCTTTTGTGTATAAAAGTATCATAGACTACTTCGTCTTATGCGGTACAGGAAGAATTTAATGGAGTTTATAAGGGTTACTTTGGTGATTGTCAATGAAATCAAATAGGTGTCTTAAATTAACTAATAGTGAGCAGGTAGTGCATTTAAAAGAGTTAATAGCTTAATTGTTTCTTGAACCTATATGAATGTTAAATATTTTATCTTTGTGAAATATCCCATTTATATAGGAGAGATTATCCAAATCAAAGATAGTTTGGGTTGAAAGATAAACCTTAATTTCAAAGCTATAAATATAAATTATATAGAGAACGACATGAAATCGTCGCGGTAAGTATTCCATTCAAACAGACCGCCCCTCAGAACGATGTCCTCGGCGTGCAAGTAAATCTAGATAAGTCCAAACAATGAATATATTAAAACGAAACAAATTGCATTTTAAAAAGGAGCATTACACGAACCGTTTCCGTGTGTCGTAGCAATAAAACGGGGCGCGTTTCCCGGGGCCCAGGATCCCGGGGTCGTACATCACTAGCTGACGAGTGAGGAAAGCCGCTCTTTATTTATAACGCGAGTAAATACTGGCCGACTTACTCGCCTGTCTTCTGTTGTATGTGAAAATACTTTGTACGTTAATTTATGAAAATAAACAACTAATAAATCAGGATTATACCGCTTTAAAGTGTTTGTTTAGTGCAATTACTGTGGTATAGTTGGCATCGAAGCTTACTATAGAGCAAGCAAATAAAAATATAATTTTGTCCTCTTCGGCAAATGATATTTCTTTGACGACCTACTTTTGTATAGAATCGTACCCAGTCGTAATAGAATCTCCACTACTTGTACTTAACCCATTGATGGACAAATGACGGCTATAGCCGTCATAGCAATAAATCTTATATTGTATCTCGTTATGTGTCCATCAAAGTGTTGAGAATTGTCTGTACTGTACCGTACGGGTTCCATGGGAATACATAAAGGGTGTATTGAATTCTAAGTTATATACATTATTATGTATTATATATCACTGATGTTCTGTTCGTAAATTATCAGTAGCAGCCCGGAGTTAGGAAGTTGGCGGTGTGACACCCCCGTGCTTCGGAGAACACGTAAAGCCGACGGTCCTGCGCCTGTTCTCTCCCCGGTCGTGTCGGATTGCCGTCCCATCGGGCTATGAGAGTCAAGGAAGAGGAAGTGCCCCTGTATTAGCACAAACACTTATGGACTATAATATCTCCTGTGTACTTAATTAATCTACGTGAAGATAGGCCGCCGTGACCCAAAATTCGGTCGGGGAGTATATATATATATTATTATTCCGGATAATCCACTCAAGATCTATCGCTTAGCAACCCTAGCCCTCAATATCTGTTCACATAGAAAGTACACTGGCTTGCAAAACTAAGTATCACACTTTAAAAATTGGAATTACTTTTTAATTACACAAGATATACTTTCAAAATAAAAAGGACTCGAAAAACAGTTTAATTTTGTACGACTATGAAGTTTTTATACTTCATAGTCGAGGAATTGTTCGGACTGATCCCTGCCGCCTCTTTCCGCCATCGTTCTACGCGACAGCAGTTCCATCCCCATCATTTAGATGGTTGGCAGTCCACAACTGTGCGTTTCTCTAGAAACTTTCTGCCTCGCACAACAAAACTGTGGAATGAACTGTCGCCTGCGGTATTCCCGGACCAATACGACCTTCAAACCTTCAAGAAAAGAGCGTACTCCTTTTTAAAAGGCCGGCAATGCACTTGTGACTCCTCTGGTGTTGCGGGTGTCCATGGGCGGCGGTAATCGCTTACCATCAGGCGATCCGTCTGCTCGTTTGCCCCCTATAACATAAAAAAAAAAAAAAAAATTGAAATTTTAAAAGTGTAGTATTTATTTTTGCAAGCCAGTGTATTTCACCAGCCGTTATAAAAGCGCAGGACAAAAACAAAAACAATATTCACAAGTTATGAGCCAACGTCCCATAAAACTGGGTGAATGAATTTAAATAGAATTTCCACTTCTTGCAGAAAGGGTACAGTGATTAATAAACATTTTCCACGCGACCGAACGTGTAAACACGAATGGTGGAACATACGAGTACTATAACATTATCACTGATTAACTATGTTCAGAACCATAGAAACATTAATAGATCTAAAGTTCAAATGAATTTGTGCGTATCCCTAAGTATATGTTAGCTTTGGGTATTTAAATATGGATTATGGGTCCTTTCATGGCTCAGAATTCAACGAAAACATAAAATAAAAAGTTAATCCAAATAGTGTTACGTAATTAAAATGTCGCATTTAAAAATGATTAAGTACTTTCTCCTAAGTTGAGTCCAGAAATTTTGAATCTACTTTGATTCGCACCAGCTGGGATACTTATGAACGTGTTTATTATTTTTGATTTGGAAAAGATTTTCATTTGGAAGAACGAAATTAGAATCAAATACCTAATTATCAACATCTTTATATTTTTTTTACAAATCAAAAATTTATATACATTTACATAGTCAAGTTATTTTCCCATAAGGGTAGGCAGAAATTACAGAACGCTAACTAATTCTCACATACTCCTTACAAAATATAGTTTTCATATTTATATTCTAATTATGTGAAGTGGTACTTATTACCAGAGTTACATAATAATACATTATAGACTATTTAACTGTTCAAACAATCACACATACTTACGTATAAATTACAGAAGCTTTTAAATTCCAAAGATACAATAAATACTTTTATCCAATATTCACGGCATCAGATTTGACTGACACTTCAAGAGCGTCTAAGAATCCGCAAATTTCATTAGCAGTAACAAAGACTTTGGCTGTCCTCCAAGAAGTACATGGAATGTTGCAAATCGCGCGCGGCTGATATATGGCACCCTTTACTATAGTGCTACCTATAGTTCATTGTATCTGTTGGTATGCGTTAGTTGCGCCGAAAATGTCAAGGTTGTCCAAGATTTTTATGTATATATATTATATATTTTTAAAGCTGTGATACGACAATATTTTTTCTATTTCTAGTTCTGTGTTTTTACACATAACATAACATAGCATCACGCCTGTATTCCCCGAATGGGTACACAATTGTACACCCACATTTCACCAATGCTGTTATTAAGTCCCATGTAATAGGTGGTGAGCCTATTGCCATCTACCGGGCACAATTCCAAACTCCGGGCTGCTACTGAGAATTTCCTATCAGAAAAACTCAATAACACTTTGCCCGACCCGGGAATCGAACCCGAGACCTCATACTCAGCAGTCGCGCTTGGGACCACTAGACCAACGAGGCAGTGTTTTTACACGACTGGCAATAAAAGATTTCACCGTGGGAGAGCCATGCTTCGGCACGAATGGGCCGGCTCGACCGGATTGATACCACAGCCTCACAGAAAACCGGCGCGAAACAACGCTTGCGTCGTGTTTCGCCGAGTGAGTGAGGGTACCGGAGGCCCAGGCCCTTTAAAAGGCCGGCAACGCACTTGCGACTCCTCTGGGGTTGCGGGTGTCCATGGGCGGCGGTAATCGCTTACCATCAGGCGAGCCGTCTCCTCGGTTGCCCCCTATTACATAAAAAAAAAAAAAGTTATTTTAGGGTTGTGCATGTATGTTTGTGAGTTTATTAATTCCACCATGACTTCTGAATGCCTGAACCGATTTAGATGTATAGGGTATAGTTAGAATTGTACCGGGTAATACATATAGGCTTATAGATTTGGCTATGGTACACAAAAAAAGTGTAAAAAAAAGTAACACAGGGCAGGCGTAATATTTAATTAATTTAATTTTGTTTAAGCATCTTTTCTCGTGTCATCAGTAGCTATATAAAATAAATGCGCTTAACAAAAAATCTATTAAAACGTGTCTCCCTACCTCAACAGTTTGACAAGAAAAGTTTCTACTGCGTAAGTGGTTTCAAGCCGAATTGCGGAACACAAAGTTCTATCTATCTTCATATTTATCTAGCTTGGATGTCACCCTCTCTCTCTATCCTGGATAATTTACATATCTTTGTTCCACTGCAGGGCGAAGACCTCACTTTCCTTTTTCCACACACTTCGGTACTTTGCTAATGAGGGCCAGACCTGTGTCTAGGAGGTCCTAGGTTTTTATTCATAAACCAATCACAGTGATCTATTCAATTTCATTCATTTCAGCAAAAAAATAATCTTAAGTCGCAAATCACCAATTAAAACATGCTCACATTTTATAAAATTGATGTTCTCGAGTTTTATATTTATTTATTTAGACTCTGAGTAACGAGTTATAATGTAGATATTAAATGAAGCACGATGACCATGCACTACCTTTGACATGAAAAATATTATATTTTACTAATTATGTTCTGTATGTATGTTGTGTACATGTGACGGATAGGTAATACATATGTCGCAGATGGATTGTAGAATCCGCTGTTTTACAAAACTGCTAGATGATTTACAAAACAGTACTGTTTTATAAAACAGCTGAACGATTATTTGCGATACGTTTAACAAAACAGCTACCCAACTTTAGACGTAATGCAAAATTACATATTTACTGTAGGACAGGTTTGTTTATTGTATAGGTAAATTATGTGGATAGTCACCACGCAAGTGAAAAAAAGATACTGGATTCTGATTTGACTTTCCGTGGCTAGGTCAACGGAGCCCCACTTCGCTTTTTTGTGTCTGTAAGGTTAGAAAAAACCTAAACACGAAGAGGATGACGGGGGTAGTTCGTTCGCTACGCTCGGTCACTGGCCCCCGTCATCCTCTTCGAACCTAGCCTGTCCGTGTCGGGATACACGAAAGTCCCGAGCTCGCTTCGCTCGCTCATGGATCAATTTCTCTTTCATAATCCCGATATATTGTCGACTATTATAGTGGTTTAGTATTTACGTCATTCAAAATTTTCATCTTTTTTTTGCTATTGATAAAATAAAGTTAGGTTATTATTGTTAAGACATACAGAGCCATATGCGACAAAATTTCGAACGAAAATTAACAATCTGACAGTTCATTTCACACTGTTTTACATAATCTCTGATCGTTGACCCGCTGCATTGATAAACGCAAAACGTTCATTCAATTCTGCGTGTTATAGTTCAGTAATTATGTCAAACCGCTAAACGTCGTTCAGCTGTTTTTCATAACAATACTATTTTGTAAATCAGCTAGCAGTTTTGTAAAACAGCTAATTCTACAATCCATCTGCGACATATACATACAATTCAAACCCATTTTCCGAAGGGTTAATCACTGAAGCCGAAATGTGTTGTAACTCAAAATAATCTAGTTCAACGTCCGATGGTTCCCGTGACAAGCTGTTGGCAACATTACCAGAGTGTAGCTGGTAACACCACGCTCACACGCCAAGGGGCCAGCAGACAAGTACATGGCTATTTGGCACGTCTGTGAGTGAGTAATAAGCAAGATTGATATTTTAGGAAATTGCTAAAATAAATGTATCTGTTACATCGTTTTTATTTTATTTTTTATGAAAATGTTTGAGGAGTGATGGCCTCGTGTTTGGACTGTCAAGGCAAAGGTGGCATGTTCAAGTCCAAGGCTACAACAAGGTTTAAAAAAATATTTATGTCTTCGTTAGGAAACCAGCACACCTGACCCCAGTAAAACGGTGGAAATTTTACGGAGTCTTCGATGGAGTTTAGGAGTGAACACAAAAAGTCATGATTTTAAATTTTATACAATTTGCCCACACTCGCACACCTTCATGTACACTTAATGGTTAATTATCCACCATAATTACACATTAAACTTCGGAGAAACACAAGTTTCGGAAAACAATATAATAAACCGACAACGTGCACTTTCCATTTTCCCGCCTAAACTCCTCCTAAATTATTTGGTGTCGGCGCAGCATGTATTCTTCTTCCACTTTCTAATTGTTTTTGAAATTGCTTGCTGCTACAGCTTTGGCTGTTTTATGACCGGCCGCCTGCATGACGTCAACCCTTATTGGGAATGCTGTTGTTAGTGGTAATCGCCACCGATACGGTCTCCTGGCGTGAATCAATGTTACAAAGAAAAAAAAAACATACAAAATTATAAACCTTAGCTTTTCATCTCATGACATGGACATAGACATATTTATTTGGTAATTGTTACATTACGAGTCATAATATAATCGTATTACATTTCATTTTATCATAACCACTCATATATTTATATATCTGCCTAGCCTTTTCCCAATTATATTGGGGTCCATTTAGGTTAATACCAGTATTTTTACCGTGGGAGAGCCATGCTTCGGCACGAATGGGCCGGCTCGACCGGATTGATACCACGGCCTCACAGAAAACCGGCGTGAAACAACGCTTGCGTTGTGTTTCGCCGAGTGAGTGAGGGTACCGGAGGCCCAAACCCTTTAAAAGGCCGGCAACGCACTCGCGACTCCTCTGGGGTTGCGGGTGTCCATGGGCGGCGGTAATCGCTTACCATCAGGCGAGCCGTCTGCTCGGTTGCCAATTATACCATAAAAAAAATGGAGCTTCTACCTATCTGACCTTCACAACCCAGTTACTGGGTAACACGATATCTCGTGGTATGACTGGTTGTCAGACTTTCAGGCCTCAGATTACCCATAACAGCTGTCATAGATCTTAATTTGACAAAACGGGACCGTCGACTTAACATGCTCTCCTAGGCACGACAAACAGGTCTCGGTATAATAATAATAATAATAATAATAATTTATTTTATTCAGTAACATACACTAATACAATAATTCATACAATCAGTACTTAGAAATAAATGAGTGCGATACATTAAACAGTTTCCCTGAACCCCACACTAGGATTCCCTGTGTTGTGGGGTCCAGTCTCTTCCCAAATCAATATCATACAAGAGCACTTATTATAAATGTTCACTAAAACTAACTATTTAGGTTACAGATAAAGCAAAAACAAGTAAAAGATATCTATTATAACTGAAATTACTGAACTACATATTCCTCTTGTTTAGAATTATAACAAAAGGAAAACAACACAATTATTAAGAAAAACATAACAAGATACATGCGAGGATAAAGGATATATTAAAGAGCCTTTACCTTTTGTTTGTGTTTGTGAGTGTGAGTGTTTGTGTGTGTGGAAGAAGTGATTTAGTCGTGTTAGTGAGTGTGTTCGGAGTATGTTTGTCATTTAAGTGTTTTAGGCGCTTTAAATGTGTGGACGTATCAACATGGTGTAAGAATACTTGTGCAATAATACTTAATTATTAATATTTTAGTTATCAATTACATTACGATGAGCATTAAATCCTCAGTTTGGTCATAGTTTTTAGAATGTAACCATTTAAAAATTTCATTTTTACAGCAGTAGTACGACATGTCAAGTATGTTTCTGTTTGTATTGTAGAAGATGGAATAGAGATAGGGTCCTAAAAAAGCAAAAGATCTACGTGCAAATGAAGATCGCACTCTTGGCCGATCCCACTTCAGGGTTCTGTTAGAAACACGAGCCAGTTCCTTTGCATGCTTGTGAAATCGCTGCAATGTTGATGCAATAAACAACTGCCTTACGCGAAGATGATTACAATCGCAATACAGAGCATCGGTTCTGAAGCGCCAAGGTTTTTTATATGCTATTTTTAAGATGGCTCGTTGTGCTCGTTCTAGCTTGAGCAGAGAAGTCTTGCTTGCTGCTCCCCAGACTGGCGCACAGTAGCTTAATATAGACTGGCACAGACTGAAATATACTATTCGTACCAACTTGAGATCCACGATAGACTTTAGTTTTTTAAAAATGTGCGATAGCTTTTTTACCCGTTTCACGAGTGCATCAATTTGGTTTTTCCATGCCAGTCGTTCATCAATCAGCACTCCTAGGTACTTTATGTGTGAGACCTGTTCAATTAGTGCACAATGACAATCACAGAAACTCTTAGTGAACGTGTCACAAACATGCAATTTAATTTGAAGTGGTCGGTCCGGCGCACTACGGTTAGTTATTGCAAATGTGATCATCTTGGTTTTACTAATGTTTACTGTCAGAAGGTTAATGCGGAGCCATTGAGAAGCCTTTTCAAGCCCGTCCTGGGCCACACAATCAACATCACTCCACGTTTTAGCATGAAATACTATGGCAGTATCATCCGCGAAAGTGAAAATGCTAGCATCATGCAATTTAAGGGAGCATAGGTCATTTATGTACACCAGGAACAACGTGGGCCCCAAGACACTGCCCTGAGGCACACCGTAACTAATATCAGCAAAGTCACTGACATAGTCTCCTATGCGAACACGTTGTCGACGTTCCTCCAGGTAAGACTGGAACCATTTCAGGGCCAGACCTCTAATCCCGACTTGCTCAAGCCTCTTTAGCAGTATCGGCCGGGAAACCGTATCAAAAGCTTTCGCCAGGTCCAGGAAGATGCCGACACACTTTCGACCTTCATCAGTTTTCCTTACAACAAAATCAACCAATTGCGTGACTGCATCCTCCGTGGACCTGCCTGCGCGAAACCCAAATTGGTTGTCAGCCAGCAAGTTGTTATTTTCGAGGTATTTCAGTAACCTTGTATTAATAACTTTTTCAATTACCTTAGATAATGCGCTTAAGAGAGAGATTGGTCTATAATTAGCTGGTTGACTTGAATCACCCGCTTTATGTATTGGGATCACGCTGGCTATTTTGAGTTCATTAGGGACTACACCTGAAGATATGCTTAGGTTGCAGATATATGTGAGGGGACTAGCTATAACATATTTAGTATGTTTCAACATATCATTGCTTATGTTGTCAAACCCAGTTGCTTTACTAGTCTTCAGTGTACCGATTAATTTAATAATTTCAATTTCATCTGTAGGGGTAAGAAATAAAGAGTTCTTTCGATCAAAAATGCTATGCTTTATGTTATTGGCTAATTTTGTCTCTGTTTGTCCCAAACTACATAACACTGTATTTGCCAATTGATTACCAATAGAGCTGAAATAGTTATTAACTGCGTTCAGCGATTCAGTGGGATTGCTTTCTATTCTAAGTAGATCGCCACTTTTGTTTGCAGTCTTGCTTAAGTTACAAATAGTTTTTATACAGTCCCATGTCTTTTTTATGTTATCTTTATTATCATTGATAAGTTTTTGATCGTATTTGTTCTTTTGATTTTGTAGAATGTTATTACAATGATTTCTGTATAATATATATTTTTTTTGTAAATATTGGGCATTGTTGTTTTTTCTAACCTCATTATGAAGTTTATCACGACGTCTGATACATTTTAAGAGCCCAGGCGTGATCCATGGTTTGACAATAACATCAGAACTACGTAGGATATGTGTATGAGTGTTTCTGTCGAGGGCATTATTAAATTTAGAGATAAAATGTTTAGTAGCTATGTTTACATCATCTGTTCTGTATAGGTTAGACCAATCAATCTTCATAAGATCTATGAGTAGATTTTCGTAATCTATTTTCGTGCTTGTGTGTTTACTTTTATCTTTAGGACGGATCGAACTCATGCAACTTAGTACAGTACTATGATCAGTTATATCTGAGTGACAAATAATTGTAGTTGAAGCTAATGTAGACTTAATCATACAGTGATCTAGGCAATTTGGGCCTCGCGTTGGAACAGTATGACCAGGTACGAATCCATAATGGGCTGTGAGATTAAGATACTCGTCAGCACGAGAATCTATGGAGGTTTCTTTAATGTCGAGGTTGATATCACCTACTAATACGCAGTGCTGACTATTACAATTACTCAGAATATTTTCCAGTGATGCCAGAAAATTGCCAATATCATAAAAAGACGGTGACCGATAAATTGCTATAACAGTATAAGACCCAGCAATATCAACCTGCAAGCAATTAGCGTCGTCAAAGGATGGTTCAGTAATAGATACTCGGAGATCACACTTAGAATATATCACAATCCCGTCACTTTTGTTAAAATATTTCTTCGAGTAATTGCAGTCGTAGCCCTCCAATGTTATAACACTTGAAGATTCATCGAGCCAGCACTCAGTTAACACTATGAGATCTGGTTTAAATTGTAAACGATGCAAAAACACAAGTAATGAGTTAAAGTTTTTATTTATACTTCGTATATTCTGAGATAGGATTGTGAGTTTATTCTGAGCATTATTAAGATGTGTTTTACAAAGATCTGGACTGTCAAGTTCAATATAGTTAGATAGACATACATTGTCGATATCCTCAATCAGTCGTTCATTATCAAACATCGCGATGGTGAACAGAAACTACAGGTACCTTAATGAGTTTCATTTCGCAATATAGTGTTAGCCAGATCAGGCTTGAGAATATCAACAATGAATGGATTGTTCGTAATAATAATTTATTGATCCTACATATCGTGCAAAGATTATGGTAGTTTTCAAATATTTTAAATAAAATGACATTAATTAGAGATGTGACAATAGTTATTACGACTTCTTTATTCGCTCTGAATATCCCACAGCGTAACCAGTAGCTGAGTTCTTTAACCATGTTTTGTACGCCTGTTATTGTATAGTAAGTTAGTGTGTTGTTGTAAATGTGTAATGAGTTTAGAGCGAAATTATAATGTATAAGTTTGTGTTGTAGTATATTATTTATGTAAACAATGAAAATTTGAGTTTTTAAATTATTACAATATGTAGCATGCATTACATGAGTGTTACGAGTATAAACTAACAAGTTAATTAATCTTATTAATAATACTAGTCAATTTGACTGTCTCAGGTTAATGAATTGCGACTCATTCTTGATCAGTATATATTCAGAGCCTTCTTGTTTCTTAAGGTAGACGTTACCATTAGAGGTCCAACAAAATTTATATTTCTCTGTTTTTGCAAAGTCTCTTGCAAGGAAATGAAGGCGCCGAGACTTTGCTGTAAGGGATTCAGAAACAAACAAAGGTGAAGTATTATCCTCTATTCCCAGATGCATAATCCTTAATTCACTTTTTTTATGCTGATTTCTAGCTGAGCTTAAGAATTTACTTTTTATTAATGTATTGGAGAGTTCCACAATAATAGTTGACTTAGAAGGGTCACGGTTGTTAGGTACACGATATACATCACGCAAGTCACCTGGCTGAAGGGCAATGCTCAGGTTATTTGAGAGGTGTGTTACATAGTTAAAGAGAGTTTCTTTGTTTTCCTTATCGGCTCTCGGTACATACTTTAGTTCAATACTCGTCTTTTTTAGAGTTCTCTCCAGGACATCACATTTTTCCTCAATACTAGTTATTTGAGATGTGAGGCATTTACGCTGATCCTCCAACCCATCGATTTTAGACTGCATTGAGCGTAGCTGATCATTCAAGGACTCTAGGGACTTCTCTATCTCCTGGTTGGTACTGTGTATAGAAGAAGTGTGAGATTTAACGTCAGCTAGATGTTTGCTTAGTAAATCATTTTTTTTATTTTGGGTAGCTTGAAAGCTTTGTAGCATTTCTCGTATCTCTGTTTTAAAAGCTGTGAGTTCATCATAATTGTCATCAGAAAGACGGCGACGTTTATCTCTCATAGTTATATTGGGTCGGCTGTGTTCCTCTTCATCAGAAAATTTAATCAAGATATCGGAATCCGATGAAGATTGAGCTTTGTTTAGTGGAGGAGATCGTAGCATTGCGTTGTCAGTTGTTTAAATCAATATAATCGCAATTCACAAAAAGAAAGCAAAAGCAGTGTTATCTACTGCAACGATAAACAGTACCAGGCGCCCAGGTGTACCGCTTGAAGCGCAACGATAAATGATCATTAGCTGTTGGTAATTAGGTACTTTTTGTAATGAACAACTAAGAAATTGGTGACTCACTCGTAGTAATATGATGGCAGGGGCTCTGTAGCAGGTAGTGATTGAGTTGCGCCGTGATTGGTCCGCAGCAAAAGAAGGTGCGTACGCGCCGATGTTGATCCTCCACTGTTGACCGTTGACCGCAGCAATGGGGCGTGGCTGCGCTTAAGCGTAGGCAGGACTTTATTCTGGTGGGATGGACTTTCCTTACTAGCAGCAAGCAATATGGCCGTCCTGTGTTGTGTCGACGGTAACTCTTCAATGCTATGCACTCCTAATATTTTACTTGAATTAATTTAGTTTTAAAATACAATGTAATTTATTCAAGATAACAGCGTGGATTTAGTACACATTAGCTCGTGATCGAGGTCCGAGGGGAAGAGCAAAAAAAAGTATGAAATCATGGTCACCCATCCACAGACCAACCGCGGCAAGCGCAGCTTAACCTCGATCGATCGATCTGTGCGGCTGTTACTTAGCCACGAGCCCCATGTCTAACAACTCATGAAGACTAAAAAAAAATCTGCTTCTGCAACTATAGGATGCAAGATCTTACAGTCGTAGAGGCAGAAAAATCACAACTTTTAACAAGAACAGCCGGGTATTCTCCGGATTACCCGCACCTACAAGTACGTCAAGGAAAATTGTATTTGCTTCGTAATTCCCGGACGCTTGTTAACAGAGTTTTTTGTGATCGTTTCAAATTTCGCTTCGTCGGAAAATGCGCGCTAACGAATCCTTCTCTGTGTATTATGACTAGCAGCAATTATGTGAAATGGACGGATAAATTATTAAAAAAAATGTGTACCGATACAAAAATATTATTGATGGATTGATGTTTGTTTTGTTATTTGAAATTTTTGATTGTGATTATATACTTTCTATATTTCTTTTTCCATTTGAATATCTGTTGTAACCTTTAGCTATGTATTTTATAATTATAGTACTTTTTGGGTAGCTGTAGATAACTTTCCTGTATTAATGTTTGTATTCAATTAATGTTAATTTAGACCACCTAGCTCAATTGTCAATACAGTCAAATATTAAATAACAATAAAGTTTTTGACGAATTTGTATTTAATTTCACCAATTTTCAATTTTGCTAATAAAAGTTAACTGTTTAATATCCAGTAAAATGTTCATCGAAGGCCTCGAAACAAAAGGCCGTTACAAAAGTTAATACAATTGAAATCCAATTGTTATAACAACGGTTAATATGATAAAGAAAACGGACGGAAATCCGGACTCCCTGAAAACCCGGACCACGACGAGTTGGTAACAGAAGGTCCACTTACTATACGATAAAAATAACAATTTATAAGGTAGTATAGAGATCTTAATTCTTTGTAAAATTCATCGTAGGAATAGCAAGTTTTATGCCCATTGCTATGGGTATCTTTTTAATTCACTGATCATTTTTTTTTAATACGTATACTATAATAATATACGCAGTCGCTCCACGTAAAAACTGGTTTCAGCTGCATTTTGATTTAATGATTTGACTGGAAGCTGACCTCAATGTTATTCGGGAAAAGTCTAGGCATATGAGTACTGTTATAATTAAATCATTGATTTCCATACCCTTTGATTGCTGTGTTTCATGCGAATAAATAAATAAATAATAATAATGATTTAATGTTTCGACTATATTGTAAATAATAGGTTTTGAATATCTTGTTAAATGAGGCGGACCATCATCCAGATCCATAACTTTGACCATAATCTAAGTAGGTTTGGATTGGTAGAAGTTGGACCTCATTTTTTTTCTCTTGCGTGTTTTCGCCGTTGTCAACCAACCGCTACGATTGCGAACGCACCCCATAGATAATCTAAGCCCTTTATTAGACTACATCTTCTTATTTTGACTCTTCACTTTTTTATATCCAAACTACTAAGCTTAAAGCTACCAAACTGTAACATCTTTGGTTTTTTTTGTGGTCCTTTGTCCTGAGTAAGCCTTTTTACCGAAACTGTTCGGTCTCGGTACGGGCACCGAGAGTTGCCGGGCCGATTACGTCACCGGCACGTGCATCAAGTCACGAAATGAGCACTTAAATTTAACTAAGTTTAAGACCCTCTTCCGAGTAGATAGTGGTGAGGTTACCCATAATAATACCTAGTTATACTGAAGAATTTAATATATGAAGTTTAAAGTGGAAATCTAGTGGATATATAAAAATATCGTGTCATAGTGTTTGTTATCAAACTCCTCCGAAAAGGATTTACAGATTGTTATGAATTTTTTTGTGCATATTTGGTGGGTCTGTGAATAAACCTTAGGCTATTTTTTTATACCCTAGGTTATAAGGGTGGCCATATCCAGTTTTTTTTTTATAGCAGAGCAACATTTGCGGGGCATATTTATGTATATGTAGCTTTAAAAATGCAAAAATAATACTCATGGGCCTATTGCCCTCAAGCGCGCACTATTCAAACTAAGGACCGCTATTGAGTTGTCTAACAGAAAAAATCATAACACTTTGCCCAACCTAGGAACCGAACCGAAGACTTCACGTTCAGCAGCCATCAACATTTATTTTTTAACGTTCATACATTAAATGTTCAATGAGTATAGAAAGAAAGAAAGAAAGAAAGAAAAAGCTTTTATTCCCCTCAAATGGGTACAGAGTAAAGAAGAAATAGATTAAGAATTATAGACATTACATATAACATTTTCAACCTGTAGAAACAGTATTTTTGATAAATTACAAATATAAGATAAACAATAACAATTCTGATACACTTAGAGCAGGACAAAACACAAATAGATAACTAGTTTAAAATTAAAATATTTAAAACAGAAAATACTTTAATAAGTCTACGTCTACAAAATTGAAAGCTGGCAACTTTTTTGCAAGCGGCCAACTGCCAACCTAACAACAAAAGGAAAAAAAAAACAGGAAGGAAAATATACAGCAGAGGTGACAACTTGAAGAATTTAATTTGGAAGATGGAAATATTGGAAATAAAGTTTTAATGCTCTCAGCTCAGTTAATTATAAATAATTTATGATACTCAAGACTAATATTACAAATATAAGTGTGTCCCATTCAAGTGGGAAATGGTAAGCGCTCAGCATAATGCTGCAGATTCCCACAGAAACCTACAGCGCTGATTTTCAGCGCTAACCTTTGTGACGCAATGGCGCCTATCACAGGCAAAGGAAAAACAAAGTTAAATAAAAATGAAACAAAACAACTGTAATTGGTGTAAATATATGTAATAAGGAAAGACTATGTGTAGTAGCTTTATTCTATGATAATATCCAGCTTATCTATTTATATGTTAGGATTATTGGGAACCTTCTAAAATAAACCCGATTTCGGAGGGATGATTTAGACAGTAATAATACTATAAAATAGCAGGAACATTATAGTAACAAAATAATTGAAAATGCAGGTATAAAGCCAACACAGGTGATAAAATGATAAGGGAGATTCCAAGTAAAGACGAAGCCACTCCTGGCTAGAAGCTGGTCAGAGGTTCTTAGGGCTAGAAATCCTGTAATATATATAGGACACTGACCCCTGTAACACAGGTTTACCACCTAACTCAGGGGTCAGGGAATTCAATTAATTCTTGTATCAACCTTTATGTGAATAAACTATTTGTATTGTATTTGAATTTGTATCAACAAATCATCATCAACAGAAAAAAACATACCGCAAATTACTTTCTACACCTTGACACTAAACATTGTATCTCAGCACAAAATGTTGCAGACTCAATTCTATTTCATATTCGTATTAAAAAAATAGAGATATCGTTAAACTAAAAATTATTTTCTACTTTAAAATAGTCCTTGCCCAGAGAAAAGATTAAGCGTTTCCTTTTTGTCAACTGAACTATTTCGTAGCGCGCTAACAAAATAATATTTACGAGGGAGATTGTCGTATAATGCATTATGTTTACTGAACAACTGTGTTGTAGTTAATAAACCTATGTACTACTATATAACGTAAACGTTAGTAAATAAGTAAGAAGAATTGCTCAAATGATTATTTATATGAATGGGTATGATAGTGTGTCTGTATGTAATAAAATTGGACTAGACTACGCTCAGGTATGAAATATATAAAAAAAACTATTATATCGCGTATCCGTAACTGTTATTTTTGCTACGATGTCAATTCTTAACTAAAATATTTATTTACCTTGAAAATCTTCCTACTAATATTATAAACGCGAAAGTTTGTATGTATAGATGTTTGTTACTGTCACGCAATAACTACTGTACGGATTTGGTTGAAATTTGGCATACAGATAGTTTATAACCTGGATAAAAAGTACCCTATGTGTTACATAGGGTACTTTTTATCCCGGCTGGACCTAATTCTGCAGTATACGCAGTTAATAGAAGCTAGTACATGATAGATGAAATACTAATCGTAGATGAACACCGTCAAATAAATATTGTTTTTAATATTTAACTGTAGCCATTGCATGTTAAGTTTCGAGTAAAAGTTACCTTACCTCATACCCTTTAATTTTGATCCTATATATGACAAAGTAAAGAAACCGAAACGCAAACCTTGGCCATTTTAAAATAGAGTCTATACGAAACACCCCTCGTAAACCAAGTCAAAAGCATCAAAAATTCCAGTCCATCCAATAAATTCGTAGAGCCGTGGACAAATATAGGTTAACGATGATTCTGGGGTTAGGCCAGGGTCTGACCGGCTCCCGTCGATAATGCGTCCATTAGAAGGTGACGTATGTGTGTACTGAGCCGTTTGCCGCACACTCCCGCCCCAAATAAACGAGGAGCGTTAAAAATAATGCCGTGTAGACCCGACTTTATGTTGTGGTGTAAGAGAGGAACTAATACATGTATGTACTTTTAACTAAATATTATTAACGTAACATAGCATCACGCCTGTATTAATCGAACGGGTAGGCAGAGGTGTACACAGTTGTACATCCACATTTCACCAATTATGTTATTTTATTGATACCTGTTATAATACCTTTTATTAAGTCCCTGGTGGTGACCCTATTTCCATCTACACGCACAATTCCAAACTCCTGGCTGCTACTGAGAATCTCCTAACAGAAAAACTCAATAACACTTTGCCCGACCCGGGAATCGAACCCGATACTTCATGATCAACAGTGGCGCTTGAGACCACTAGACCAATGAGGCAGTCAAGAGTCAACATATTTATTTATTTATAATTTATTTATTCCACTTATTGTAAAATATGTAGTGTAGTACACCACTGAGTACCCCCATTTGTAGTTATTCACGTCTTTCCTGTCCATCCAAAGGTTTTCTGGTAAATATCGCTGTTAAGTAATATCTTAGGTTTTCGCGATCACTACATAATAAAACATTCACATCACATTATAATAAAACAACTTTTAAACGGATTAATCGCGTGTATTATTGTTTTTTGTTTTTCCTGACGTTTCGAACACTTTGCAGCGTTCGTGGATGCAGGGGGACACGTGCGACGAAATTCAATTTGGATTTTTTTATATGTCACTCCAATGGTGTATAAAGATTACTATATCTATCTATGTATGTTTTACTCATCTATGTACATTATATTAACACTGATGCGATACTTTACGCACAACGCTGCTGTTGGTTTCAATTCAGTTGTATATACATCGATGATTTAATCATTGTCATTACAGCAAATTCTCTCTATTTCTTTAAATACTTCGATAGCTTTTAAACATACTGTAACTACCGCGAATACCTTTGAATTCCATTTAATATTCTTTGTAGACCCTTCCAAATAAGGCCCCAACAATTACTCAAACACACACACACACACACAAAGAAAAGCCTCAAGTTTTCGCACACTAAGCTAGTAATAGTACTTACGCAACACTTGGGGTACGCAATAAATCGGTCTAACCTAACCCTTTTGGTGTACAAAATAACATATTTTTTCCAGTCCAAGTTCTTCCAACTTGGGCCGCTAAGTTATTTTTATTATTGCCGCGAGCATGTTTATGAGTGCATAAAGCGGGCGGCGCAGCGCGATAAGCATATGCCGCAGGCGAAGCGTTACACAGCACTTTTTATTTCGTTGATCTTGCACAATGGTTTATCTATACGTGGTTTACTGTTGGTTTTGATGGTTTTTGTTTGATGAACAGTTCTTCGTTTCAATTATGATTTGTTCAATGTAAATGACGAATCTCCTACACAAAACTTTTATCCCGTATTTTTGTACTGAGGGGATGAATTTCCAAGAAGTCTTTAATTATTTTGTTATAATGTAATTTTTTATTATTTTACTAATTGAGATGGGTCTTTGTCAGCAAGACATTTTCGGAATATCTATGATCTTAATATATGACATGTCTCCCAATATTTGGTTTGTTAATTTCTATTTGGAACTTATAATTCATAAAATAACACAATGGCCACAAAACCGACTTTTATTCAAAGATTATTTCCGATTATTTTTTCTATTTCCTCAGCTGAATATCAACAGTATTTCACAAACAGGTATCAATATATCAATTGACATGTTAAATTTTGTAGAAACATCATTTGGCATTTGGTTGCTTGTTTTGTGTGCCGTGAATTTCTACATTGAACTCCGACCCTGGAGCAATTAAGGTAAAAAGGCAAAACGAACAAAAACCGTTTTTAAATTTCGCACAATAGTGAGTTTAATCCAGAGTTCGCTATATCTTTCGCACAATAAACAGAGTGAATCGAGCGCCATTTTGAACGGACCTCGGATCCAATGAGCTTCTATCGCGTTCAATAAACTAGTCATGCATGCAAAACGCTATGCCATTAACCCAATTGCTTGAACATCTTATATTCTATGTCCCATTCTGAAACTGGGTAAGAGTTTAAATTTGAATTAACCAGTTACCTTTCACAATAAAGATAAAGTGGATGAAACTGGGACTTAAAAAACTAGGATGATATTAAGGTCTGACAGTACCTATTCTCAAATATTGTAGGCATTTTATAAATTGACGAAAATTCGTACTTAAACTATAACGCCTTCTGGTTGATGACACAAATAGCCGATGGTCGCACGTCTGATTTCTTTTTCTTCGGTGAATCAGTAGGTACTAGGAATATAAAAAAATACCGTATGAAAATTTTCGCAAAGGCAAATCGAATCGGACTTTACCCAAATCTGCGATCCGCTTGACGACTAGAATTCCGAGCTAACCTGAACGACCAAAATAACCTTCATAAAATAGAGCTTGAATCTTTTCAGCGCTAAATGTCGGGTGAAAAGGTCGGTGTAGTAATTACTTTTAATTATAATTATTCTTAGAAAATGTACCTATATTTTTTTTTTAACTTTGGTCCGAAAATTTTAATAGGCTGCTGAACATGTGGTTCTAGTTTTCTGGGGTTGGGTCGATTGTCATGGTAAATATTATTGTATTATTTTTTAATTGTAATTGTTTAAGAAAATTTCCTGCATCACACTAGCTATGGACATAGGAACATGGACCTTAATATGGTCATCGTCCAACGTACAACAGTGTACACCTCAACCTAACACTTCAAGGAATACAGGCGTGATGCTATCTTCTTACTTATATACAGAAAATAATAGTACCAGGAACTCAAAACTCATCAAGAGGTTGTGTAGTCCACACACCTCTCTCTTCACTTCCATCGCATTTTACTGGTATAGAAATAAAATTACGCAAGTAGGAGCAAGGCGCGGCCGACGAATTCACCTTTTATTTTACTGCCCTTTACTTTTTATTGCAGCATGTCGTTTTTATACGGATCCAAGTATTTGCGTACGTCCGATACGAGTGCTGTTAAACGTACTGCGTACTGAAATTATTGGTACTGTTTCACGTTGAGTATTTGCAAAATATTGTACCGTGTATGATTGGTCTGGAATTTTTTTATACAGTATAGGCGTAATTTTTGTCGATTATTTAACGTTGGACACGTTCGAATGGCACTTTTATTTTCATGGTTTTTATAGTAGTATTTCAAATGATTTCTTATTGTTGCAAAGTAAGTATATAATTTCTAGTATTCTCAGTATGTCTATATGACTGTAAATTTATTCTATTTAAAAATCATATTTTACTAGGTACTGATAAGTAGTGTGATTATAAGTAAGTACATAACATTAAGTGTTGGCAGGTGTGGTCCCAATTTTCGGGGGTGTATGGTCTCTAATTATAAAAAAAATCGTTTAAAGTTGGTTAAAAAGTTCTAAAAAATTTCCTATCCCGATTATTTTTTAAACATAAATTCCCATATTTTTAACCTCCTGTCCCGAAATTTAACATAGCCAACCTGGCAACACTAACAACAGAGTACATAATTTTTCACGAAGCCTTAAAAACTGTAGCCTAAGAAATATTAAAGTTATTTACGCGCTCGCTTTAACAACTTGGCAAAGATACATAACCTTTTTACGCCTCCGCAAAATTAATGTTTGCACATGAAAAAAAAACAGCACATATAAAAAAATATGGTCATAAAAATACAATATGGTGTATCTAATTTAATTCTTAATGAATAAACATCAGTGTGGTGGAAGTAGCCGACTTTGACTGGATCAACTTCTGCTGAAACTCGTCTAAAGCGGCACGAAGTCTTTGAGCCGCGCCCCCTAGCGGCAAAAGTAGCTACTTTCCGGGTAATTAGGTAACTACGTATGTGACTAACATGTTTCGCATTAGATTCAATGTTTTGGTATTTGGACCATTAGTGCTCACAAAACAGTGACTTGAACTAGCAAAATATATTACTAAGAGAATGAATGTTAGCCATCTCTGACGTGTGGTAGAAACTTGTTTTATGTTTAGTAGTTAAACGTGTCCTCAGGATTCGCTCGGTGCAGGAACAGAACCCATCTACACCTTATGCGATGTCGCGAGTAAAACCCCTTAAAACCCCCAAAGCTTTGACTCGCGACTTCGCCGCGGACTCAGCTCAACTAAGGGCTCCATTCGGGTTCGAAACTAGTCGGGCAATTCCAGAAAAATGTGCGTTAGTAATAACCGATGAACAATAATTGATATGAATGTGTCTCATGTACGTCTTGTTTTATCACCCAAAAATAGCCACGAGGACACAAAAAATAATATTAAGATCTACTTACAATTTTTGTATTATTATTTTCCTTCATCCTTTATGGATGTAAGGACCAAACCCCTTCAACCGTACTCCGTACTATAAGACCACGCATAAGTACTGCGTATTAAGCGTAGTCACACAGCTTAGGGGATTCTGAGGAGTATGCAAATGAGGGAAGGTGCATGTATTGTCAACCTTATTGTATACTCACGACCGCTCGTTAAAAAGTTTGTTTTATATACTTACTTGTTTATTGTCTATGAATATGTGATAGATTTTCTTGGCAAGGATTGTGACATTTTAAACAAAATAAATATAGTCCACTGTGCTAGTTGACATTAAAGGTATCTTATGAAACAGAAAATTAATTATTTACAAATGAGATTTTATTCATAAACTATTAAAATTCCTTTATAAACAATAAAAAAACATATATACAGTATATGCATATATATGCAGTAATATTTTATAGAATATTGGTCATTAAGCCTGATATTCATACTATCGAAAATGTTGAAAATTTAGTTCCTATTATAATTAAACAAAGTCAAAATGGTTTTACATAGGTACAACAATTTTGAGTTTGTTTCTAATTAATTATCGTATATGTAAATAATTATGATTATATCAGGTTTATCAGAGTGGAAGATATATATAAAATTTTACTTGGAAACCCGTAATTAAAGGTTAAATATTCATGTTTTAATGTTGTACTTAATTAAGGTCTCTAGATAAGGATTACCTAGTTGAAGATAAATCTTTAAAAAGCATTAACGTATGCTTAGTGAACTCTAAAGTTATAACATTAAATGGAAAAAGAATACGGTCGTGAGCAGGATTCGAACCTGTGCCTCACGGATAAATACTCCAGGCGCTCTGACCACTAACCCATTTCAACCTTTGCTCACTACCGTGAATTCTTCTTCCACATTTTAACACGTCTTTTGGTGACGTCATTGAACTAGTTATTTGAATTATTCACATAATAAAGAAATTCTAGTAATTACACAATATAGCATCATACTTCCAATTTATTGTAAAAAGGGATAAGCAAAGGTATGTATAGTGTAGTGTGGTGTCTATTATTTTTCAATATTTCCTTAGAAAAATTGTAATTAATATAGACATTGCATGGTCTTAACATGTATAAAAAATACCATTATATATGAAATCTGTGGTGTTATCGTGTGGGGTCAACATATTTTTTGTCTGAAGACCCTTATATCTTTGGCATTGTTGTTCAGTTTTATTAGTACCTAATAAACCTTTAAACGTTTCAACTCTTTTAAATTCCACCCGCTTCACGGCATGGTCCACCAGAGTTGGGTTGCCTGTTTTGCACCACCCAGGGATTCCATTTTAGGAGTGCACTCCTATGGACGCGGTAACTTTAATAAAGTTTTTAACCAAATTTAATAAAGTCAAACTTCCTGAACCATACAAAATAATACCTAAAGAGAGAGAATCACGAATAATTTAAGTAATAACAATAATGCACAAATCATACATTTCTCACTGAAGCACTCTGTTAAGCTTGCATTGATTATCTCACTCATTCATCCCAGAAGACTTCTGGAATCCCGGCCGTAAAGCAGACATATCAGGACATAAATCTATGGGATTGGTAAGATGGTGGCCATGAATAAGTTAATACTCAATCTTAGAATAAATATAATAATATATGTTATTTATTGTAAGATAACGTGTTAAGAACATGCGTGTATGGCAAATTATGTTCTAATAATTTTTAAGTAGGAATAATTTGTAATACTATGAAGCAAAAGTATTTTGATGATTTTAAAATCGGTTACATTTAAATAAAAATATCAAATCAGAGCGCCAAAACAATTTTTAATGTTTATTAGTATCCCGATTCTTTAATTATTAACAAGACATTTTAGTTCAAGATAAATCTTTCGGTCACTTGTTTAAGGACTGAATTGATAGCAATGACGTCGCCATAAGACGTGTTAAAATATGGAAGAAGAATTCGCGGTGGTGAGTCAATCGAGCGGTTTTATTTTCAACAGTACGCCTACTAATCCTATTCCAATGTCAAATCATTTGTAGAACAATGCGTAATCTACACATATACCTATTAAAATAAATTTACCTACACCACAGTTTTCTCAATTTTGAAGCATATTTGCGTAGTTATCCTATCTTTAAGCCATTTTTGCATTCAAAAGAACGAAATGACATATTTCCAGTGATTCCTTAAATTCCTTCATTAATTAAATTCCTTCTTTAATTGCTCAAATTATGTAATTTGTTTTTTGCTATCACACATACTAGTAGGTATATCTGCCTAGCCTTTTCCCAATCACATTGCGGCGGCTTCCAGTCACACTGGATGCAGCTTAATACCTGTATTTTACATAGCGCGACTGCCTATCTGACCTCCACGACCCAGTAACCGGGTAACACGATATCTCGTATTATTACTCGTTGTTAGACTTCAGGCATAGATCGTCATAGATCTTAATTTTATAACGGGGACCGAAGGCTTAACGTGCTCTCCGAGGCACAAAGGGGCCTTGGTATGAAATGATGGTCACCCATCCACAGACCGACCGCGGCAAGCGCTGCTTAACCTTGATCGATTGATCTGTGCGGCTGTTACTTAGCCACGAGCCCCTCCTCTTGCTACCACACATAGTTAGTTAGAAATTGTGTAATTAATTTTATTTATCATTTCACAATGAGGTTACATTGAAATGTTTCCTGAAAAACAGTTCTCTATGTTTTTCTCTGTCTCTGTCTATCATTTGATATAGTCCGTATTTTACTTTTATGATAAAATAAATAGGCAGTGTACGACTCAAAATAGATACTACGCGACATCCATTATATTTACTATGTTGTGGGCGGACATCATTTTCTAGAATAATCCTACGCATGTTATTTCTATTAAATCTATTTTCATCAGTTCCTTCATGAAATTAAAACGACAACTCTTGTATCGGAATCGACAGGAGTCACCTAACGTAAACCGATCATTTTTGTAGGTTTTTTATTAGTAGCGATTTTATTATTGTATGAAGTACTTATAGACATTGACATAAAAATCTTGGAAGCTTTCAGATTTAAAACCACAAGTTGGTACCTCCTTAAAATGTATCAAATACATTATAAACTATATTACAGATACTTACCACATAAAGAATATTTATGGTAATCATTTGGAATGCCAATCTTAACACGCCAGCAAAAGGAACTTATGTCGAAAACGTCATAAAGAAACTTTTGTCATATAACTGTCAAAGTGCAGATGCCAGCCTTACGACCATGTCCCAATAACATGGCGAATTTTATGAGGACCGTTAGATACCGGGTTTGTTACGACTTCGGTAATAATAACACTGCACTTTTATCACCCCTGACCTTGGCACGTTTTGTGGAGAAAATAAAAAGAATAGATGCCGCTTATTGTTATGGTCCTTTTTCTATTGGGGGAAAGGAACATAAAATAAAATTATTTTGTCTTAGTGAGCAGTATGATGTTGAATTTAGTGTTTTAGTTTCGCATATTTATTTGTATTTGTATGAAAAATACACCGTGAGACATTCAGGTATCAAAACATGTCAAAGAAACATGGCAAATGTTAAGTAATGGCTTAATTATGTTTATTATACGCCTTTAATAGGCCTCAAAGTAGAAGATAAATACAAATATAAACACGTAATTTCAATCTCAATTGAGCAAAGAAACAAATTTATCTAAAATCTACAATTAAGATGACGAAGCAAACTTGATAACAAAAGTAATATAAGGTTAAATATACATAAGAAGAAAATTAATTTAAACTGGAAAGGAATTTGTACAAAATATATCACACCAGTTTGCTCCTCTCCGAGATTGTGTGCTGAAGTAAATTGGTATACTTATGATGACAATGAGGTATTGGGAATCTCTTTTAAAGTAACATAAAAAAAGAAAAGTATTTCTTCGGAAAGTTTATACAATCGTTATGTTTAATATTATGTGCTTGCGATTTTAATAATGTATGAAAGTGGTCCTCCGGCCTCTGTTATTGTTTACATGGTGTCTCAAAGGACCAGGATTCTGTAGGATGAACACAATTTATGTAATAAAATTATTATCAATAATATACCTTAATTTTCTATAATTTGAGCTCATTTACTTAGAACTTTCATTTACTTTATTAATTTATTCAGAATTGTTACGGGCCCTTAAGGAAGAGAAAATTGAAAAAAGAGTCGATGGAGTTAAGGCGGTATGCTAATCTATTTAGATCACATAATCATCATTCAAACAGAAAAGAAAATTATTTGTAAGCAAAGCAAGACAAAAATCCTTGCAGGACCTCAAGTGCTTCAATCATGTCAGATGAATTTCAATACTCACCACCAAACAAATGCCTCATGTAAATATATACAATATACTTGGTACATAATGGCAGCCCTGTTTAATAGTCGGGATATACAGACGAAGCACAATAAGCACGCTTATTTATAGCCGGCCCTAATCCCGCCATTTAAATATTTTGGATACCCACTGCGGTTTCTATTGTCGCTTCATTGGTTCAATGGAAATTATGTTACGGACTCCAGGGATGCGATTCCTAAATTGATAAAAATTATGATGGCCTATAAAATTACGATTGTACGAGTATATAGAAGTAATTATATATCGTCCCTTATCAAATTGGATGCTAATCCTATCTGTCTTGTATAGTTTCCCCGCAAATGTACCTGAATTTATTAGAATATGTAGTCTGACCTACATTCTAATTCTCATAATTGTGTAACAAACATATACTTGTATGAAACTCACAAGGGAACGCCGTGCCAGTTATCTATACGTAATAATTTACTTAGTTTCCCTAACCACAATAATAAACATTTGAATCAAACATTGACTGTTGTCATGTCATGATGTCACATTGTATCGTCATGACAAACTAGCTGTCATGGCCGCTCGCTTCCGGCGCTCAAACATCCGGTCGGTAATAAGTAAATGATTGAACATTATTCACTGTCAAATTGATTTGCTTTTCTATTGTATTTTCGTGGTATTGTTGTGATCTGTTTGATTAAATAAATGTAATAGTTAGAAATGTCGTCATGTGAACTTAGATTATCAGAAAGTGGTTCCGATGAAATTGTTTGTAATGTGATGCGGAGGAATTAATATATGACGAGGAAAGTTTCGAGTATGAATGGCTTTAAGAAAAGAGGAAGAATTCGAATTTTTATTTGCATGAACCATAGTTGCAAGCTGTTTTACGATAAATTTTACAGTTCTCGACAACAATGCAAAGCTGTTAAATATAAATAAGACTGAGAAAATGATCTATGAATATGTGAAAGATGACATGGCTAGAAAAAGACGTTACTACCGAAATGACGGTTGATAATTAATGAAAGAAAAAAATCATGCTGAGCCAATTCAACAAAATTGCTCATTGCTTATCACGGCTGGTGGATCGGGGTTACAGTGTCATATGTGAATATGTAGTTATAGTCACTTGTGGTACCATAAGATTAATAGAAATGCAACTCTATTGGAAGCAATATAATAGTATTCTAAAAATTAAATCCTTCGCTAAATCATTATCAAATGTTCTGTTCCGATAAATTATCGAATCTATAAGTAAGCATTGATTTAATAGGATACTTGCTTGACAGATATAATTCCAAATGCTGTCTAAACTTTTATTAAATTTGCTTCATGAATCACTTTATCTTCGGAAATTCAACAGAGTGCTGTAGTTTCAGTACAAAACACACGAATAGCCAATAAGTGCATTCAGCAGAGATTGGAGAGTATGTCGCAAGCTCGACCAATCAGGGTCCACTTCAGAAAATGTCATCCGCAAAGCAAACAGCCCGCGGATACACGGCTAGGGTTACTCAACAACGGAATGGGGTTAAGAGTTACCGATGTTACGATACATTTATGAATATATACAGGGTGGCTTATTGAGATGGGTCAGTTAGGGGATAAAGTTATGGGGTTTGGCTGTTAGATTTATGGCTTCTAACCTAAACTATCAATTACCAGAGTATAATAAATTGCAATATTTTTCATGGAAATGATCTGATCGGTGAGCTGTATTTACGATATTTATGTCTCGCTTAACATGCTTGATGTAGTATTGGAATAGCTGAAAAGTTAAATCACTCAGATACATATAGTAGCTGGTTCCAAAAGCTTTGATACACCAGGTCAGGGATTGAATCCGCAGTCTAGTTCTTGATAAAATCGGATTGTAAACCCACGACAGGCATATTTAGGCCCTAAGCAGTTACACATTTTACTCGAAATTATCTATAAATAAACACTCTTATATTCTTGAACGCTCCAATACTCCAACACTTCATAACTGGTGACCCTATCGGCGATAGCTATGACATGTATCCGCGTTGTTTGCTCAGGGGAGAGCGGGGGGCGAGGGGGGCGCGCGGAACATGTCCACGGGAAATGGGCCCGATGCACCCACTTTGCTCAACGTGTCGCCAAATAACACTTTGTTGTTCGTGTACTTTGATGGATAAGTGCCATATAGAAGTGGTCAGACCATTTTGTGAAGAGAAGTGAAAGGAAATCAAGTCAGGTATTCGAAATGTGTAATACACATTCACCTTAAAATTAACTAGGAAAAGGGTTAAAAAAGCTGATCATGTGTTTGAACATATATTGCTTTCTGTTCTTTTGTTTTCTATTTATCAATTTTAATCGTTCAAGCATTTAAAATACTTCATCTGACTTTGTTTCATTCAAATAATGACCGTGTTATTCAAATTACGTTACCTTACTTTAATTAACACAGTAATTTGTGTGTAACTCTAAGTGAAGTTGCTTTGAACTACGAAGCACCTAGCTTAACGTTATAAAAAATACTTAAAATAATATAAGGTCTAACTTCAAGATCACAGCGTTCAAACTTAGTGCACCTTTTATCAGAACTGTGCTAGTTATAAACAAGTTTAAGTACACTCCGTAACTTGACGCTTGCCCTGGGGGACCCCACAGGCGTATCAATAGCTTTAGCTAGAACTGCAGAAAACGATGAACTAATTACTCCTACTTATATCTTGCAGATGAAATTGACGATACATTTCTTTTATAAACATATAAACTTGTACAGGTGTCTCACATTGGATGCATCTATATACATTAACAATATTGCCCTATGCCCTCGGTCTCAGAGATTTTGTGTTCGTGGATATCATAGTGTATACTATACAATTCTGCAATAATTTTGTTTAGCTTATTCCTTTTCTGTTACATTTTATATTTTTCCTGTTACATTTTTCTTTCTATATTTTCTTTTTGTTACACACTGTTGAAATTTCTTCACAGTGGATCCACTAGATTTGCAAAGCTCGAGCTCATCACTCAAGGAACTTAAATCTCATATTCAATAATATCATTAAAAAGAAAAATAGAAAAATAGTTACTGGATTACTCACCTTTAAGCAAAACACTGCAGTATTAAAGTAGGTGTACCACAAATACCAAAGTACGCATCATTATCGATGGTAATATGAACGCCATGCACCGCAATGCACCACACATCGACGATGGGATCTACTCGTTAAGATTTATCGCTGATTGGCGACAGCGCCGCGTTGCACTGCACGCAACACCTTATGACCCACATCTTCATTTTATGCTTCATGCTACGACGTTAGTGTAGTGTGAAAAATTTAAAATATATATTATTATGATGCTCTTGCCAAAATTAAGACGCATTATTTTGTGAATAGATAGTATATATACAGCTAAGTATGTTCAAATTTTTATATATTCAATCTATGCAGATTTTTTATTTATATCTTTCAATTGGTGTTAGGATTCACTGTTAATAAATCTATCACCTATTTTTAAACCACGAGTTCAAAAAAGACGTAAGTTCTTAATTCGACTTCATTCCTACAGCAAATAAGTAAGAGTAAAAAATATGACGATAAATGAACATAAAATAAAGCGCAAATTAAACGTGGATAATATAAGACGAGTTTTAGAGGATACACTAAAGTTACTATTAAAAACAAAATAAACCCACAAAAAACTGTATTAAAACATGTTTAGAAGGCACTCAATTGTTAGAGCTAATGACAATCTTGAAGGACCTTCGGCTACTCAACACTGAAGTGTAACCAGCTATTAATCGGCTCTCCAAGATCCATGCTTGGAAATTATCTTGCACTAAAGACCTCTCGACCTAGAACAATATAGATAGGTACTTAAGATTCGTGTCAAACTATTAAACAATTCTTAAGAGAGCTATTTATATAATAATCTCCTTTTGCATCGGCAAAAAGAAAAGTATGAATATTGAAATAGAGACAGACATCTCTTTAACAATATATCTATCTGTATCTTTACTGGATTAATCAAATCACAAAACAGATGATCTTCTGGAAATACATACAAAAAACCCATAGCATGTAAAAGGCGCGAGATCGAATCAATCAATCGAGGGGCAGCGGCCAGCAGCGCAGCAAATTGACTGAACATTTAACTGTACAATTTTCTTTGTGTCTCTACTGAGCTGAGAGAGCTGCATTCCTACTTTTTGCATTGTCACTGGCTTTGTTCACGACACTTCACTTTTGTCTACGTTGAAAATTGAGTTCCTCAGCGGTAGTAATGTCCCGTGAATTTTCGCTCAAGTGCACACGACAAAACAACCATGTGGATACCATCTGTGAGTATTAAAAGGACACGTTTACCTTTAAGCTTGTGTAATTTCATCTGATTTTGTATACATTTTGATGCCATAAAACTAGTTATGATTAATGGAACTGATAAGATAAATTTACATTAGGCGTATTTTCAAATAGCAAAGCGTTAAACGTATGTAGATGATATGCTAATTCGTGATCTTAATGTGAAATATTTTAAGGCTTAAATAGCACTTAGCGGTTAAATAAGCAAAACTTAGATCGAATGAAAAAATAAAAAATGAGATGGGTAGACGCTGTTAAAGTTTTCTTACATTTTCGTTCCCAAACAAACATTCGCCTCTAAAAGAAAGCTACGACTACTTTGTCCTCCAAACAACAACTAGTATTAAGAGATAGTAAAACTAGTATCAACTCTGCTACCCTACATAGTCTTAATATATATAAATCTCGTGTCACAATGTTTGTCCTCAATGGACTCCTAAACCACTTAACCGATTATAATAAAATTCGCACACCATGTGCAGTTCGATCCAACTTGAGAGATAGGATAGTTTAAATCTCAAATTATAGTCGCGTGCGAAGCCGGGACGGACCGCTAGTATTCTATAAAAAACATTCTATACAGAAATACAATGTTAAAAAATATAATCTGAATTTTGTAACGACGTATTCTCACGAATAGAAATGCATTCGTGATTCGAGACAGTTTGCTTGACACAGCTATATCGCAGCTGAAATTGCTTTAGAAAATAATCAAATTGAGTGAGCCCGAGGGGCGTGCGTGCCGAGTGACGATGTATGCAATTATGTTGGATTCAATTTTAACTTTTATCAGGCTGCGTTGGAAAAACGAATTTATAGCATTTTTACGACCAAGTTTTAGTTATGTAAAGTCTATGGCATTGTTTTAAGTTATAATAAAACAACTTTTAACCGGATTAATCGCGTGTATTATTGGTTTATATTTTTCCTGACGTTTAGAACACTTTGCAGTGTTCGTGGTCGCAGGAGGAGGTTTTTTTGAAATTGTTTGTCTAAGACTTTTAGAAGGGAACTGTCTGTAATAGCCTAGAATAATTTAAACGACTTTTTACGATATTTTAACCTTTTCTATCTATTTTTAGTTTCAGAACAGCAATGTCATGTTAATAATACTTGTATATCGGCGAAGACACCGATATTATACAATAAGAAATGATAAAAAACTCACGACAATATTTAAAATTATGACGAATACATACTGCTTAAACGAGTGATATCGAATTTTGATTGTGTAATCGATTTATATGTTGATTTTGTTTGAATGTGTTGTGAATTCTAAAGTAATCATTTTACAGAAAACATCAAATTAATCACGGGCCTGTTCAATAACATTGCATTTGTAAGATGTCAACAAGCTTAGTAAGATAAAGCTGTGGATTGGATCAAAACAGATTTGTCTCTAAAATGAAAAGTGTCTTTCAGTAGAACTTGCGTCAACACATAAATCTAAGTTACTGATGGCTCCAGCTTCTGGCACGGTAAACAGAATTCAAAATAAATGTAAATATAATTTTAAATAAATCTTAAAGTACTTATGACCCTACTCCGTTGTCCTTTCATCAGGTCAAGAGGACTTTATCAACTTTTATTCGGATTTTCCTAACTTTTAACAATACCGAAGTAAAATAACTAAAATAGCAATTCAAGTTATAAGGCCATCTCGACCTCGAGATGGCTTAATGGTCAGAGCGCCTGGAGTATTTATCCGGGAGGCGCAGGTTCGAATCCTGCTCACGACCGTATTCTTTTTCCACATATGTATAACTTTAGGGTACGCATGGCATGCCTTAATGCTTTAATTTTTCTTTTCTAAAATAGCAATTATTATGAAATCGCAATTTTTGTTTTTAAGCCAGGGCTTATTGAGTTTTTTTTTTATATTATCTTGTGAACTCTGCAGGTATTTACAATGACATGTTTATTTCATACTGCTAAATGCTACTATTTCAATGTTATTGCAAGATCGTCTCACAGCGACCACAAATTATATTATAAGGTATCATACTCAACAAACTTTATAGCCAAACAAAATGAGCCAAGCTTAGGCGTTAAAGATTGCAGTATCGCTTAAGTTATAATAGTTTGAAGCTTATCGCATCGCACCATTATACTCATAATCCAGTTTGCTTTTGACTTCAAGTTCGTGGCACGATAAGAAGCTAACATTCTACGTAGCGTACGTCGCTTTGTTGACGTGGTGTAACAATGCCTTTATAAAGAGGACTTTGCTAAGGCTCTGGATTTATGGTTTGCTTAATAAGTAAGTGTAAGGATAGAAACGCGAAATAATTATATTATATAACATAACATAGCATCACGCCTATATTCCCCGAAGGGGTAGGCAGAGGTGTACATAGTTGTACACCCACATTTCACCAGTGCTGTTATAAAGTCCCATGTAATAGGTGGTGAGCCTATTGCCATCAACCAGGCACAATTCTAAACTCCGGGCTGCTACTGAGAATTTCCTAACAGAAAAACTCAATAACACTTTGCCCGACCCGGGAATCGAACCCGAGACCTCCTGCTCAGCAGTCGCGCTTTGGACCACTAGACCAACGAGACAGATCAGACGTAATATATGCGTATTATATTATACGTGTATTTTTAATGTTCGCTAAGAAGCTAAAATTTTGGAGTTATTAAGTTTTTGTACTGATTTCATTCAGTTCAAACATGTGAATGAGATCATTTATTTTGGAAACGTGACTGATAGCATAGTAGGCCACAATTACTTTTAACTATCTTCCGGCCGTATAAAAATTACAACTTTCTGAAATAAGCATTCTGTAAATGATAAATGCAGGTGTGAACCACCCGCCTAAAACACCAGCTCTAGTCGTGACAGATTCACGACAAAATGTTTACTCGTTATTACAAACTCAAATCCCAAACTTCAAAACATTGAGCCGAAACTGAGCTTGTCATTCCAACAGTAGGAAAACGGGACAGTTGTCAAAACCGATGCCCGGCCTGCCAACTGTGGTCGCGACCCACTACCACACACAAGGGACTTTAAACCTTAGCCTAATAGACATAAGGTGGTGCAAATGGTTACGAGCAAGGTGGATCAGTAATTCAGTTTGGAGTCAAGTTATTATGGGGATGTATCAAGCGAGTGTCAGCGGGCCCAGCGGAAGCAATTTAGTTTTTGACGCCTCTGTTTCTGAGCTGTTCTTATAAACAGACAGACGTAATATATGGGAATTGTTTATGGAAGTTGCATGTCTGTTTGTCTGAGAAACTTGATGTATAGTTTTAATACTAAGATTTTATATTGTTTCTGACACGTGCGGATGTGTTACTCAAAATAGCTTCATAAATAAACACAATGTAATAGTGTTGAAATAGGACATATAAATATTTTAATGTTACAAAATGATTATAAAACTTTATGTACACACAAACTTATGTCATTTGATAACTACATGCCACTGAGTTAAACCACAAAGCCACATGAGTTGGCAGCATTCCATAAAAATAGTTTCCACGAGACAATGTTTACATTCACGCCGAGGATAAAATAAAATATATATCGCACATTCACACTGAATCCAGTTACAGTCAGTAGTCTAAATAATATTTTTTTTATGTTTAGATTCACTCAAAATTTGTTTAACGTACATATATAGAAAAACATCTTTTAAATTTAAAAAAAATTGCATATTCCACGGACTGTTCAGAATATTTTAGTTGGCACTATCGATATTGATTCTCATTCGAACCGTCACATACTCTTATTTCATCAAGGCATTTTTAAAAAGATATATTATCGATTTGTTGTTGAATGTCATTAATAAGTGGAGTGTGCATTTCGAATATTCGTATTTGAATAATAATTACTTGTATTGCTTAATTAATGGTATATTGTTGAAATAAATAACAAATAAGAGCAATGAAGTGAAGGACCAAGTGATGTTGAATTTACACATTGTCGCTTAAATCTGGTATAAGTACGGAAGCACTAAAACCAAAAGCCCTATTAAAATTTCCGCCAAATTCCCAGCTTGTTACTTAGTACTGACAGTTGAGGTTAACCGCATAATAACTAATTCATCCAACTTTCACAATCATGGTTAACGATTAGTTACATTCTGTCACAAAGTGCTATCTGAAATAAAATCGGTTTGTTTGTGAGTGCACGGGCGACGGGCGACGGGCGACGCCGCCGGTCAAACGAGGGTTAATTTTGGCGGCGCAGTTACTTCCCGCAGTTTAATTATATTTTCCAACTGTTTTATTACTTTGCTTTTGAAAACGCATGTGGAAAATGAGGTTGACTGCGATATTTTTTTTTGGAAAAGGAATGTTTGTGTTGACCGACTAAAAAAGTTTTAATTGAATTCATGTGAATTCATTTTCAAAAATTGACTTAGTAGATAGGTATATACTTATTATGCATACAGAGTCAAACTTATCCATATTAGGACCAAAATACGTCCATTTCATGTGTCCCACGTGTATTTCGAAGTACATGCTGGGCGGTATTTTGAAGAAACCATAAGTTGATGATATTATTATGAGAGTATATGATGCAAAATTACTTTCATAGAAACTTTAACTGCATGTTGCACGAATTTGACTCGACAATAGCTGTAACTGTAAATTACCGTGTCACGTGAGAACGGCTGTAAATATTTTTAAGAGTGAGAGAATTAACTGGAAGCCGTTTTGGAATAATTCATCACAAACACAAACTAAAAATCTAACACACATAGTCAGCAGCTGCAAGTGCCCCACCTCCAGCTACGCTACGCAATATCGCAACCTATTTACATGGCGTAAATAAAAATGTGCCGACAAATGACGTCGAGCATGCAGTGCTCGCGTGACACCGGCGTTAAATAATGTGAAGGCATGAGCCCACGATTTATGAGCTCAACGTAGCACGCGCGATCAACACGCTATGACGAGCTGTACCGTCACGCGGCGACGCGTCTATTTATAGCGCACCTTGTTTTTATAGCGCAGTAAAAGCGGTGCAATTAAACTTTATGAACGTGACGTCACTAATGTGGTTGGCAAACAAATGGCACCGTTGATAGGACCTGAGAAGAGGTTTTATGGAGATACCTGTACTGAGATGACTTCAGCATGTTGGAAACACTTACCTGAAACAATATAAAATGAAACTTAAGCACATACACTGAAATTAACACAATATAATAAAGTCAAAGAATTGAAAGTCAATTCACAATATTTTACGAAAATAAAGTCAGGAAACTATGAACTGAGAATGTATAGGCTAGACAATTCTCAATAAATAATTGAGCTTTAAAGTTATTAGTACTAAGACATACTGCTACTGTCGTTGCTATACGATTTTTGATTTTACTATCACAACTATGACAAATGACAACGTTCTTATAAAAATAAAGCCTAAGTCCTAATCTAGTTTATGTGCGATAGAGTAAAAAACATTCAACCATCACCAAACTCGCGAATTTAGAATGTAAAATTTATTCAAATTAACAAAACGATTTCAAAATCAATTTCGTACATAATTTCAACGAAACGATTGTCTCGTAATATTTCGTAATCCTGTTATTCCGAATGAATGCTCCGGCTGCCTGACGTCGCAAAAATATTGTCATTTAAATAAACATTTTATCTGTTTCTCTTTATTACGCATTTGACAAATGAGGTGTTACTCAGTAACGGCCTACGTAGGAAAGTGTTTCATTATTCTGGCTACATTTAATTTAGGAGTTGCCTAGCAATAATTTTTTTTTATACTCTATGGCGAATTTCAAGTGTAGAACAAGATAACTTTTGTGTTTTTGCATTTAATAAGTGATTAATAGTATTGCGTAACTTTATGGTTGTGCTTGTGTGTTTGTAAATGTGTATGAATGTATAATTATTAATAGTCTACTATATGTAAACAGTCTTAAAAATGCCCTAGGACTTTACTTATTGAGAGCCATTTGTTTACTTATTATGGTGTCTGAGTACATAATCACTATTGGCTGTCAAATCAACGAATACATTTATGAAGTCTAATTATTTACAAACAATTAAAGTTACATACAGTACCTATTAATATCAGGAATATTATTAGGTACTATAACATTTTCATTTAGAAACGTGATTTTTGCTTCTTTAAAAGTTTTAGTAGTACTTACAAATTCAAATATTTTTAAATTGAAAACTTAACTACTAAACAAAAACAACATCACCCAAAGCGTACAAAATTGACCATCACAACTCCTAAAGCATGACGAAACAGCCGACACAGTTATACAGAACTTACGTTCATAAAGTTAAAAATATAATGAAACCGCGCTCTGCGGATGGCCAGTAAACTACCTTTCATGTGGTTAGTTGGAACCCTCCCCCGGCCCCCCGGCCTCCAACGACGGCTTATATACGTCCACAGCAAGCCATATTTAACAAACTTTATAATTACTCTGGTCACCGCTACATAACATACTTATCACTTGCCGTAGTATAGTCCATCCAGGCATATCTATTATTTATGGTTGGCTCTCTTTATATAATATTCAAAAAAAATCTTGAATAAGTTATTGAGCTGTCGAGGTGGAGGGAAATGTTATATCTTTGCATACTTTTTCTTTAATGATGAATAAGAAATAAGGATGACACTTAACCCAAAATAGTACCTTGCGGGACACCGGTGACAAGTGACAGTTTCAATTGACGGGTGTTGGTATTAAGATGTTGTCTAATGAATTTATAAATTTTTGGCACGAAACTTCATACTTGTTCTTATCGTGTAGTTAATGAACAACCTAATGTCAGAGTTCAAACCACCCGTAGGTCTCTGACATGGCTTTACACACCATCGAGAATATTTCTCAGGTGTGCTGGTTTCCTCACGATGTTTTCCTTCACCTTAAGCAAGTGATCATTAATTTATAATACGCACATGACTTCAAAAAGTCAGTGGTGCGTGCCTTGGATTCGAACCTTTGACTTGTCAGTCCAACAGCATACTACTAGTCTATCACTGCAAGCTGACGTCATAATGATTATATATATTTAGCATTCTCATTATTATCTCGGAATCGGCATCGTAAAAAGAAAATGACGATACACAAAAACAAATAAAACTTTCAAGTGTAATCAAGCCGGAAAAAAGTAAAATAAAATAATCTGCAAAGGAACGGAGCGAAGAATTCCCGCGAAAGTAGGGGGAAGACAAAGAGAGGTCCTGAAATATGACTTGCTCTTTATATATTCAGTATTGTAAAAGAAATTGAATTATCATTCCCACAAGAATATAGGATTTTCGATAAATAAGATAGCGAAATGCTTTTAGATATTATGGTGAGCGCGTGTGCGGTTTTATCGCATTCACATCGGATTTTATCAGGGGGAATAATATATGTTGTTTCATTATTACATTGCACATTATTTCCTTTAGTTATTTTTCTAGTAAAAAATTGATGCAGATTTTCAGCCCTCGTTGTCTATACAAGTGCAAAAGACAAATAAAGAAAATTAATTATGATCTATCACTTTTGTGTTAGCTACAAACGCCACAAGTTAAACATTCTTTCAATTTTAATATCTACTACGTAGTTGTTAGATGTTGAAAGTTACGAAGCTAATAAAAGATAACAAGAAAACTTCATCCTTTGCCAGATAACGCACTATATAGCCAGAGCGGCGCAGTACAGGCCTAGAAGAGATACCGTTAGGTTCGGTTCCGTAACACAATCTGGGCATAGTAGCTCGGTATTAGTATTTTAGATTAACACTGTTGTAAAATCGATTATAGTATAAACCTAAGCTATCACAAGATGAAATTAATTAAAAATTAAATTGCACATCTGCCATGTGTTTTTTTTCACAGCTTATTGTGTACTATATCAGAAATATAAATTTCTAGTTTTTTTAATCTTGCTAGCCTATGTTGCCCGGGACAATATAAGGATTCTAATGAAACCCCGTACATCTAAATCGATTCAGGCGTTTAGAAGTAATGGTGGAATAAAGAAACTCGATAACATACAAACATACATGAACCTTAAAAATATAACACTCATTTTAGGGCAGTCGTGTAAAAAAAATAAAAGAACACTACCTTCACAGGAGGAAGAAATGCAATCCTTGAAGATTTGAGTCTAGACATCAGGTACTTCGTATGTCGTTTAATAAGTGTGACTTGTCGACTGGTTCAGCTTCTTTATATTCAATTAGCTTCTATTTAACCCCCTTCTATTTGAAGTCCAAATTATAATTTCACATAACCTACTCAAAAACTTCATAAAGCTCTTAAAATAATCATGAACCGTGTACTCACATTTTGCAACAAACTTGTCAACTAAAAACTTGGTTAACACGACGCCCGGGTTATCACAAATTAATCAAGTCGTGATAAGTCATTACTCTGCAAGGCGTTGTGAAGGCTCGATCAAACTTGCAAGTTTAATTAAAAGTGATCCGAGTAACTTGTAATGTGGAGCGGGGCCTTTTGAATTTAAATATTTATTGAGAGTGACAGCGGAGTGGAGACATGATGAAGATGTGAGAGCGTGCGGTTTTATGACAAATTAGACTCGGCACATGTGAGAATAGGCAAGGAAAGTGTAGCAGCCCTAATTGTAACAATGAAATAACATAAACATGATAATATTTTCAATGAATTTAACGATTGCCTCATTTGTTTCAGGGGCTGAGGGGCCGCTAGCGTAAGGTTTTGAGTATGATCCCGGGTTGGGTTTAAGAACTACTCTGTAGCAGCCCTGGGGTGCTGAATTGTGTTCGATAGGTGATGAGAAATGAGACCCATGGGATAGAATAATGACAGCCGTATAATGTGGGTGTACAACAGCATTGCTCTGCCTTAGCCTTCAGGACATATAGGCGTGATGCTATATTTGTATTTTACGATAACTTAGAGGTGACTGGTTCACCTGTTATGTTCATACTTCACCTGTTTACAATGCTGTCAAACTGACAAACACAGAATGGGTAATTAAGTAGATTTATTTAATAGAAATTTTACTTTTAATACGTAATTAAAAATATTATAAAGTTAATCATAATCTCTTTGTAATAAAGTCAATGAGTGATCAGTAATACATTCAGAGTCGTATAAAATATTGCAGATTTACTAAAATACACCACAAGCTTTTAGTCGCTTAAGAGATTTGCAATTTGTTGCAAAATACTAAATTGAAACTACGTTCGACATACGAGTATAATTACAAGAAATAGAAACTAGCAATATTCTAGAACGAGATATATTTATGGGTTCATGTGTGCTCCAAGAAAACGCGCACGTCACCGCCTGCATAGCTCGGAGTACGACAAAATGAGATATTAATAATAAAGATATTTCGGGAGAAGCTCTCGCTATTTCGCGTAGTATTAATAATACCCGAATATGTTACTCGTATAGGAGGGTGGGAGGAATTATGGCTGTTCTATTGATTTGTGAGCGCACATTTAACTTAGTAATGCTAAGTTATGGGGACGCAATTTATGGGGGTAATGTGCATATTGCAAGATACTTACTTTTATAAAAGTTTTGGATAATTAATGGCAAAATGTGATTCAGATTTTAGCACAGCACACGTGGAATGTGAAGGTGAAATGAAGAGGCCTTTGATTAGCTACCAGCATCATATCCTTATTTCAAATGCTACCTCCTTGGTCTGGTGGTCACAAACGCAGCTGGCAACATAACTCTGGGGGGAGGCTTCGGCTGCGGCTGGTTACCATCCACCGGAAGAAGTCATGCCGTAAAGCGACCTAGTCGTGTTTCGAGATGTAGATGTTCAGGTAAAATTGACTGAAGAGCATTTACATAGAATTTGTTAGAAATTACTTATTGTTTCAATATGTGTGTTTTAAAACCGGAAAATGGCAGAAATACCTCTGTTACTTCGTATGTATTTTTTTTCAAGTATGACCTTTAACCCCTTAACGAGCGGATTTACCTCTATTTGATAGAGGTGTGTTACACACTACCCACGTATCGAGTAAAGTCAACATTTTAGCGCTTAGCACACAAACAACTAATGTTTGCACGGTGTAGAAACAGTTTTAATCTAAAGGAAATTACTATGTAAAGTACCCATTACTCCAGCTAATATGGAAAGTGACTGGCAGTTAAACTAGCGGGTGTGTTACTTTGAAAGCTGAGATTTACTTAATCTGTGTGTTTTACGAGGTGAGCAGATTTCCTAGTGAATTAAATGCTTTCACGAGGTATTAAATTTAATGACAAAAGAAACTGTTTTTTTTCCCCATTCATAAATACTACGTATGAGCGTATGTCTGGCTCAAAGGCTTCAATCCAGTCATTGTACAAATTACAAGTAAAAATTCCTTAACCTATAAAATATTACAACATAATCGAATAAAACCATCGCCTACGATAAACTGTACGCCCGAACGCGTTCCGATACGTAAAACACCAAGTATGTTGTTAAAACACTTCAACATGGAGTTATTATCATATTAAAAGAAGCAATAAAACTGTTACGACGAATTATAATATAAAGTAGCTAACATTTATTATGAAAGGTATACAATTATTATTCTCGGAGACACGCTACCACTAAATATATGGCACTACGGTTACCATAATAATGGCATTAAACGGTTTAACTGCCGCCCGGCGCCGGACAATGTGCACCGGCGATTCTTTGAAGCAACCGGCAAATATAGTTATATAAGAGGAAGAACGTGCATTAACTACATTTTATTGACGTAATTATTCAAGTGAAATATGTAGAATGGCTCGGTTGTGGCGCTAATGATATGAATTATAATATGATGTGCGTATAATTAAGATGCTGAGTATGACGTCCTGGGTTCGATTCTGGGGTCGGGCAGTGTTATTGAGTTTTTCTGTTAGAATTTTCTCAGTAGCAGCCCGGAGTTTGGAATTGTGCCCGGTAGATAGCAATAGGCTCACCACCTATTTACATGAGACTTAATATTAGAACTGGTGAAATGTCCTTCGGGGAATACAGGCGTGATGCTGTGCATAATTAAGATATTTGAGTTTTTTTTATTAATACCGAGTATGGTTGGTCTCGGAAACTTCAGTAAATATATTTAACTTGAAGTAAACTTGTTAGACCCAATGGAGACTAGACTTAGCAACTTTACGATACTAGTTAATACCTTGGAGACAGCTTGTAAAATGACTATAGAACTTAGAAACAATTTGAAGAATGAAAAGTATAAAGTAAAAAATGCATAAAACTTTAGCAATAAAAACTTATAGTGACTGAAAAGATGAAGATGTAGAAAAATACCAAAAAAAATTATTAATTATTATTTTTCAAGGAAACATTGAAAAAATAATAGACAAGAACGGGGCTTGAACCCCGACCCTTGACATTCCGTGTCATCACTCTACCAACTGAGCTACCTTGTCGTGTTCAAATCTAATGAATTTTCAATCAAAGAATATTGTGTTACTATGAATTTATATTTTCACAAACATCTCTTCACAGTACAGATACACAAAATTTCTGTAAACCATGAACCAACTGACTCATTTCCAATTAAAATTAGAAATAGAATAAAAAGAACAGCTCTTATTAGTACTTAAAAGGAAAATATTGAATAACTTAACTACTTGTAGGAATCAAAGAAGTAATACTATTAGCCTATCCTAGAAACGTAGGCGGTAAATATTTCGTAGAAGTACGCAATAAGTTTACTCCATATATTACTACTCCCGTACCCACAGTTGATAAATGTACCTTTTCATAATAATCTTCACTAGAATATCGAGTAATCGAAGTTGACTTTTCAATGCATAAATAGCCAGAAAATTGGAATTGTATATTAATAAATCAAGGTTGGTGTTTAATAATTTGGTTGAACAAATGAATTGATGTGTAAATTTTTTAATAATATCTGTGTAGGTTTCCACAGCATCTAACATAATATAATAATGATATAAATTATAAGAAGCGATTTTCTGTTCTATATAAAACATTAGAACAAAGTACGATTCTTATTTCCTGCAACGTAGGCAAGATATAATTATAAAATAGCTGAACAGCAAATTCGCTGTACACTTCGCTAACATTTTCGTAAAAAACAAAAAAAAAAACGCAACTGCAAGCAAACAAAACGCGGGAAGGTAAACACTCACGCAGTTAATTAACGAGCTCCAGTTTCCACCTTCTCTTTTCCCCCGTAGCGAGAAAACACTCGATTATTTATAAAATCGAATGTTTCGCTCGGTACCTCACTCTGCACGGAACTCGATTTTAAGAAAACCTTTCTCGGGTCCGGGGTCTTGGTCCCACGAAATTTCTTACACAATTTATCAACGCCTTCCTTTGTTTTCACACCTGAAACCCTTTTATTTATAGAGTTTGTAATAGAAATGGGTATTCCCGTACTCTATCAAGTAGGTATGTTGATTTTTGGCGAATTTAAAATTAATGTTCTGAAATTTATGAATTTTAAATATTTATATAAAAAAGCGAAAATAGTGATCCACATAAAAGTTGCAATTATTCACATAACTATTTTCCAATCAAATACATGATTTCTTATCTATCTATCAATTACTCAATAAGCGTAGTAAAAATTTCGATAAAACTGGAAACGCAAAAAGAATTACTTAAAACCCGTATAGTTTGAATCAAGCCACTTTCATTCAGCTTCGGCTATCGATGTCTGGTTTTCTTTCTTTTCCTTGGAGAGCTGTTTTTTCTCACAATGGAACAAGTCGAGGCTTGGTGGTGTAGATAAGGGCGGTCCTCTACCCTCGTCACGCCTTTGTGTGGCTTTGTTTGTTTTTATTCGGAGCTCTCTAATCCGGGAACTGATTGTCGAGCTTCGAATTAACGTCATCTGGCGACACAAATCATTAAGCCTACGATTGTTTGGTATCAAGTTCAAGTGTCAGAAACTCGTCTTAGGAGATGGATATACTTACTTTTGTGTTGTTTTTAGATACAATACAATGCAATGGTCTTGTTTTGAGAAGATATACCTAACGTTTGCTGTAACATGATGAAGGTAAAGAGATAATTTGAGCAGTTTTATTTTTGCATTTCTTCCTTGTTATTTTACGATATTTAAAAATCAACTGGAGCAAATTTAAATTTGACTACAAAAAACAACTTAAATTATATAAATTGATACTTTTAGTCCCGCTCCGGAAACAAAATTCATATCAGTAACTCCATTCAAACTGGCCAAAACCTACTGTCAAAAAAGCGAACAAATCGAATTACAAACGAACAGATAAATAGGCAAGATGCCGTTTCATCGCCTATAACGATACGGACGTGAGCGGTGCCCACATTCCCCCGGAATTGGCCGACATTACCCGGCTAGAGCCCGCATTGGCCGACGCGACGGCCGCTGCGTGCGTTGGAAATTTTTATCTCTTTGCAAATGGCGTTGGCGTTTGTCCGGCGGATACTTGGCGCGGCTCAAAGTATTTGTGTATTGTAACCCTAGCGGCAGGTCATGTGATGGGCTTGTGGGTTTTTGAGGGAATTGTATTGTAATATGTCATTGTATCTTGTATCTATTGTAAGGAGATGTAAAGGTGCCCCTAAGATAAGCTGATAGATAGAAAATGTATATTTTATTTATAGGTCGGTGTTTCAGCATCACTAATTTGGGCAGAATTGATAATTATACCTTTAGGAAGTAATGGTTAAATGGAGTTAATACTAATAGCATTAAAAACAAAAAAAATAATGACAGATTATTAATTTAAAAAAATATCAGTGTTATTAACCTGGTGGGAAATATATCACAGACACTAAACTGGACTCCCACCGACTAAAACCTACAGGTTCCTCCACTAACCTGTACCTGTATTGCAGCTGTATTTACCGCAAAACCGCAGGAACATATTACCTACACATATATAGCCTATTACCGTCACGTTTGTTATGCAAAAGGGTTATTTATCAACTTTTCAATGCACAGACACGTGTTACAATTTATTATATAAATATTCATATAAGTAAAATTATTCCGTGTGTATTTATCGAAGAGGCTTTCAATAAAAACAACATTTTTTACCGTCAATTATCATGGTTGCGGTTCTTTCCATCAAATGTTAATTGTACAGATGCTTCTCGATCAGCCAATCGAGTTGATGACCCATGAAGATCATTTTTATCTCAATCTTATCGAGAAGGTTGAACGACCCTTGAAAAAATTACGTAACCTTTAGGAGTAGGTACTTATTTGAACAGCTTTTCTTTCCTTTTTCTTCCGAACTGGCCTTTTTCATTTAATATTAAGACTTCAAGAAAATCAGCTAATGGCCGTTATATCGATTCACTTATCTTTATTTTCGTATCTTCACCAATACTGAAGTACTACTCCTTAACCTACAATAAGGGACCCGATTCAACAAAAATATATATCACGCGTGGATTTTTGGAAAGCTTAGGCAGAAGTTTACTTTTCCGCAATGCCCAATAGTTAATATGTCTCACATAGTAAGCATTCCGTTGCCATCTACGCATCCAGAATTAAAACCAAGCCGTCTCGATTAGCAGCCATCTTTACGTTAACTACATCAATGAAACACGAGAGAACGAAAATCCTTTGATTATTCGACTTCAGAGACCAGTACCGATTCCGAGCTGCGGTGCCGATCCGGGTTGGATTTCTGCATGGCGCAGATATTTGTATGATCTGCAGACAACTGTACCGGGTCTGGGTGTGTGCGCATGTGAGGTTATATGTATGTAAACACACCCACGATACAGTAACAATCGATAATACAGTAATAGTGATCTTAAAAATAATGAGACAAATGCATGATTTGTAACAAATTCATCCATATCTATTATTATCTCATTAGAATGAGGAATCAGGGAGAAATTTAACACATTAGGCTAAATCTAATACATGAAATAAAGAAAATGAAAAAAAAAAACATTACTTCCTAAAATAGCCTACAGCCTAATTCCGTCAGTTAGTCAAAAAAAGAAACGAAGTTTAATAAAGCTGGACTGAAATAAAATGTAAATGAGTGAGATTGATGCCAGCTCATCGTTAACATTGCCTGATTGAAATATAAAGCGCGGACAGACAGGTGGGTAGCACAGGAGTGGGGGGGGGGATTACGGGAGGGGGATGATACGCTTTAATTAAATCCTACGACGGAATATGATGGATTTTAGGAATACCTGTGCTTATCGCGACATCTTTTATTATTAAGTTACAGTTTAAACATATAGTATCTTAGGTTTTCACGATCGTAGTGGTCACACATTTGAATAAAACAACTTTTAACCGGATTAATCACGTGTATTATTCCATTTAGTTTCACGGTCTTGTTCTAAAAATGCTTTTTTAAATTAAATGTATGGTAGAATGTATTAATTTTAAATAAACTGTTATGACGCCTGACACCTAAGTCAACACCTGCGACAAAAAATCAATAAGACATGCGTCGATCATTAATCCGGTTCAAATCGTAGCGTACTTTTTTATGTTCACGTTAGCTTTTGTCGGTCGGAAATCGGTTTTACATATTAGTTTGTATGTTTGAGTTTGATAGTAACCAAGTCTATCTACAATCCACTGGTACTAGTTTGTCAGGAACCTACCAAAATCAGCACTTTCAGCTAATCTTTAAACAATATTTTTTTCAATGGAAAAGGAATACCGTCGTGAGCAAGATTCGAACCTACGCCTCCCGGATAAATACTTCAGAAAATTATAACTTTAGAGTTCGCTTACCATGCGTTATGGCTTTTCAAAGATTTATCTTTAATCAATCAATCAATCAAATTATTTATTTACTATAATATAGTACAATTGGTGTTACAATGGTAATATTTCCGCATCTTCTGCCATTTTAAGTGAATTACAATTTTTGTTATGAAATCCATTACCCAAATAAATTACGAAATAGTAATGATATTGAAAGGTCATAACAAAACCAGCCCATAACTGTCCCACTGGCAGGGCAAGGGCCTCTTCTCATACAGAGAAGGCACGAGCTTGATCACCACGCTAGCTCACTGCGGGTTGGCGATTTCAGACCATTAAGTCCAGGTTTTCTCACGATATTTTCCTTCACCGTGTGTCTGTGATGTCTTAGATTTACTAAGATAGTACATATGACATTGAAAAAGTCACATTGGTATGTGCCAGGTTTGAACCCACAACTTGCGGCTCAAGAGGTGGGACCGTACCACTTGGCCACCACCAGGGTCATTGCAACGTTAAATGAACAAAAAAACCCTATAATCGACAAATATCTCCGCGTAATAACCAATATAAAAATCGATTAGTACATGCTTTCATAGTATGGAGCTCCTATAGCCACTTATGAATAATTCCTTACAACGTACCAGCGTTTGTTTCATCACTCATGTGTGTTATATTAGAGTTTAATATCGACAAGCCTGTTCATTGGTCCGGGGCACGACGCGGAAAATATTGTCCAATAACAGTATATGCACGCACAGCCCGCTCGCGATAAATTTACGCAAATAAAAAGAAAATCGCACAAAAAAACACCATGCGATTTTGTGGCTTTCCTTTTTTGAAATATAAATCAGTTTTATGATAAAGATTTGGCGCTAATAATTGTGGTGTTCATGTTTTTTTAAAGGGGTTGTGTTCGTGCGGTTTTATTTCCGTGTGCTATTCAAAGGTTTGAGATGAGAGTTTGAGAACATTGTTTCATTTTTAACCGACTTCCAAAAAGGAGGAGGTTATCAATTCGGTTGTATATTTTTTTTTTTTTTTTTTTTTTTTTTTTTAATGTTTGTTACCTCAGAACTCCGTCATTTATGAACCGATTTGGAAAATTATTTTTTTATTTGAAAGGATTTAGTTTCAGATTGGTCCCATTTAAATTTTATGAAAATTGGTTTAGTAGTTTGGTATTTAAATCAAAATAACTGAAAAATAATAGGTCATCGAAGTAAACGAAATGGTGTATTTTGCTTTCTTGTGACTTTCCGGTGGTGTTTACGGTCTCTAGAATAGTTCTAATGAACTGCCTAACTGTCAGATTGTTGATTTTAGTTCGAAATTTGGTCGGCTCTGTATGTCCTAACAATAATAACCTAACTTTATTTTACTTGTCAATAGCAAAAAAATTATGAAAATTTTTTATGACGTAAATACTAAACCACTATAATAATCGATAATATATCGGGATTATGAAAGAAAATAAATTAAATTGATCCATGAGCGAGCGAAGCGAGCTCGGGAGTTTCGTGTATCCCGACACGGACAGGTTAGGTTCGAAGAGGATGACGGGGGCCCGTGAGCGAGCGTAGCGAGCGAACAGCCCCCGTCATCCTCTTCGTGTTTAGGTTTTTTCTAACCTTACGGACACAAAAATAGGAGCCCCGCTAAGCGGGGCTCCGTCGACCCAGCCACGGAAACTCAAACCAGAATACAGTAAAGTAAATCAGAGTACGCTTTTTTACTTGAATGGTGACTATCCATTTAATATACCTATACAATAAACAAACCTGTCCCACTGTAGATATGTCATTCTGCATTACGTCTAAAGGTGGGTAGCAGTTTTGTTAAACGTATCGCAATGGCAATCCAGCTGAACGTTGTTAAGCTGTTTTATAAAACAGTACTGTTTTGTAAAGCAGCTAGAGATTTTGTAAAACAGCGGATTCTACAATCCATCTGCGACAGATATATATGGACAGCGCGTTGAGTAGGTCTACCCATATTCACTTCCGATAAATCAGTTATGGTACGCAAGATTCACTAAAAAGTAAGAAATAAAATAATTTTTAACAAAAAAAAGAACCGACTCCAAAAATCTTTCTGTGTAAAATTGCACTAAAAAGTTATAAAATAATTGCATTATTTACTTACTACAACTTATATAAAAATATTTTTTTAATTTTAGAGTATTCTGAATAAAGTCAATTTATTAGGACAATAATATACAATTATTATTATTTTTGGAGTCGGTGCCAGTAAAGAATAATAAACGTGTAAGTACATTCATGAAGTAGCGTATTACGTTCGCTTTAGGCAGTTGTTGTGTTAATTTGTAAATAGGTTCAATTAGGTAAATACATTATCGTAAAAATAGTGATGGTTAATGTACCTTTAAATATACTTTGCAAATTTTAGGAAACTTCCTCAATATTTTTAAAGTTTGTCTGGCACCGACTCCAAAAATAATAATAATTGTATATTATTGTCCTAATAAATTGACTTTATTCAGAATACTCTAAAATTAAAAAAATATTTTTATATAAGTTGTAGTAAGTAAATAATGCAATTATTTTATAACTTTTTAGTGCAATTTTACACAGAAAGATTTTTGGAGTCGGTTCTTTTTTTTGTTAAAAATTATTTTTGTTTTGAAATATGATAAGCGTTACGTGTTGTAGTACTGTATTAAAGCTTTTATGCAACCAGGAACAATGCGAGGGACATAAGAAAAAAAAACAAAAACATTACTTACAAAGCATCACACTGTAGTTTCAAAAAGGGAAGGCACTAGGAAGAGGTGTAGGTGAACAGTTCTACACCCACAATTCACTAAATAATAATATTCCTCCTGACTGTATTTCGGTCACAGCGGCCTATCTCCATGGAGATTAGCCAAGTACGCAGGAGATATTATAGTGCACAAGTGTATGCGCAAACACGGGTGCACTCCCTTTTCCTTCACTCTCATAGTCCGATGGGACGGCAATCAGACACGACCAGAGAGGGACAGGCGCAGGACCGACGGCTTCACGTGCTTTCCAAAGCACGAGGAAGTTAAAATAACCCATATTAACCTAAATTACATTTTGAATTCCTCAATGCTATATAACATAGTCATTATACCTTCCTATGAAATTCCTTGCCACCCCATGTTTGTAGTTGAATAACTATGTGAAAGTATTCAAAACTGACGGTGCGGAACAACTGCCCAACTAGTCGCAACTGCCCGCACATTGTCCAACCCTGTCGTAGTTTGTGCTACAAGACTGTGCCTGAGACAAATTCAGTCTCAATAAGTATAGAAATATGATACACAGTGTAGTAGACAATTTATTTGTACAAACAGATGAATATTATCTTTGGGAAGAAATTGTATGATTATGAACCGTAAAACGACAAAGATTTCATTACTTCTACGAATAATTACCAAGAAAACTTCATTAGGTACACCCACAAAACGAATATTTCGAAAGATTAGATTATTTTTACTGATACTTTAAAATTTATCATTATTTATTCACATTAGAACGTAACTTTATCCAGAAGTAACAAAGGCTATTTTTTATTTCAGTAATAATAAGATTTCAGTTAAATGTATGTATGTACTCTTATAATCACAAACTGATTTCCACGCAGACAAAACCGCGGGCTCAGCTAGTATGTAATATGTAATTCAAACTAAACCAAACTAACACAGGATATAACCTTAGAATATCAGAGTTCAGACAATAGCAGGCTCCTAGGAAAACACATAAAGCGGTTCCGTCTCGCAGCGATAACTAACTACCCGCAATAAAACTTTTTCTCAACCCCCCCCCCCCCATTCGTTGAAAATAATCCTCACTGGAAAGTCGGTGAAACGGCATACTTAACAAAGGGAATTTGGCCGGCTTAAACTTGTGCCCCCACTGACAACGCTACGCTACCGCGATGTCTCGCGATATATTATGGAGATTTTATTATCCCCCCTCAGCCGCTGAAAGGGTAAGACTGTAAGGCTCTCCCGTAATATATGCATTTTCTTACACAGATTTATTTTAAAATGTTTTTTAGTATCGCTAAGTTGGTTTGGCAAGAGGTGCTCATTAAGTTAAGCTCGCCTCTGATTGCGCAAGTTACGAGAACGACGTAAACAAACTTTTAATTTATTTTTTGCGCAGTTCACCACTGTCTGTGGAATAGTAGGCTAATTTTAAATTGTTTATCCAAATAAATGTATTAAAACTCACTGAAATTCGAAATACCTACCTATTAAAATTTACTTTTACGGTTTATGATACAAAACATATGTGCTTAATTAAAGTCAACTCCTTTGCCTGATTCCTCTACAATATTTGTGTTTATTGTTTCTACCTTAGGTATCAAGAAGCGGTGGAGCCTGTGTCTCCAGAACTGGGGGAGACCTGTCTCTACCAGCAGTAGTAGGGACTACAGGCGTCACCCAGTACAGGTTCTAGAGCCGATCTCTCAAGAGAAGCCGGAACTCCACTTCACTGGCTGAGCACCCGTATAATCCCCGGTCTTATCCCTAAAGGCCAGATGCCCTTTGTAGGTTTCCCCCCGGCACAAAAAAAATGGCATATTAACAAAAGCCTAAATACAAAGAAATACTACTTTACCCAAACAAAAACGACAACAGTAATTCTTTTTCACCTTTACCAAAGTCAAAGCTCTACCTAATGTTAATCATCCATTTATTCGGAAAACATGGTCCCTACAAATATTCCACGTATTAATACCACTAACTGCGGGCAAAAGGTCACAGTTAATTAGGCATGTCAGGCGGCGACATCAGAAGACTTTTGTTGTGCGATTACGGCGGACGTTGACTAATACGTTCAGCACTGTAGTTAGACAACGCGGACAATGCCGCGATATCTAGATTAATGTGTCGTGGTAATTAGGAAGCTCGTAGGCAAGGGAAAATTATTCTTTGGTCTTTGGGAGATGTCGTTATTTTTATAGGATATTAAATAGACTATAACATAAGTTAATAGAAGGTCCATTATTGTAGTTTTTATGTTGACGGAACGTCTAGTTATTTAGAAACACAAAGGTTATTTGCAATGAATACCTATCTAATTTATATATATATATTAATATATTTTCATAATTATTAATAAATTTTAATATGAATTATATATTTTCATTTAATTTAAGACCTGTTAAATTAAGTGATGAAATTTAAAAATTAATTTAATTAAGTGATGATTGGGAATTTGATCAAAATAGAGCATTTAGTAACTTCATATACAATAAAAGATTAACATTGGTTGAGTGACTTTCGTAATCACTTTGTATTTATTTAAATATCGTATTTATTTAAATATCTTGGAACTTCTCGACAATTTATTCTGCAATATGACGTACCTATTGTAACCGTAAAATTTATTAACATAATTGACCATAATAAGGTCATAATGGTAAAAAATATAGCATCGCGTAGCTCTAACTGTTCTCGAGGCTAAAGTAGTAGAAGCCCTAGTGTTTTGTCTATAGTTTGAGATCAAACTTATGTTTTGAGTAAGTTAGGTTTCAGCTGAGTGTTTAGACGAGAGCTGAAAAACTATTTACATTAATTTCCTTAGTATTTATGTTGGTATTCACTCTATATAGACGGGTTCCATCAATGAATATAAACAATCTGCCTAAGAAACAAGGCCATCATACAAAGAAAATAACCTCCCATAAGTACAATTTTCTACCGTACCGCAAATGTAATTTGTTTGAGAAGTAATTATTTTTTATGTCTGATGATCTATGTTTAGGCGTAGCTATTTTGTGTCATCATTAAAATATATCTTAATATTTTTTTGACAGTTTGACGTAACACAGCATCACGCCTGTATACCCCAAAGGGGTAGGCAGAAGTGTACATAGTTGTATACCCACATTTCACCAATGCTGTTATTAAGTCCCATGTAATAGGTGGTGAGCCTATTGCCATCTACCGGGCACAATTCCAAACTCTGGGCTGCTATCGAGAATTTCGTAATAGAAAAACCCAATAACACTTTGCCCGACCCAGGAATCAAACCCAGGACCTCATGCTCAGCAGCTGGGCTTGCAACCACTAGACCAATGAGGCAGTCTTTCGACACACCTTGTAGCTATCCACATTAGTGCTGGTTTGAACACCTCACCTGGTTTTAATTGAGTGGTCTGGTCTTAACAGAGTGACAGAACACGCTCGTGGTTATGTTTAGCTATCCACAAAAATATGAATTATAATAAAACACCAACAGTTAAATCATCACCTTTATCCCAATTTATTTGGGATCCACATAGCATGTATTCTTCTTCCATATATCTCTATCAGCCGTTATATCAGCAATCGCTTCTTTAAATAAGTTAATAGCCATATCATCTTTAAAACAATCGATTCATAACTTCCTCTACTGTTATAGCCATCCACATTTATACTCAAAACTTTCCTCATAACATGATCCTCATCCTTCCGCATCACATGACCATACCATGCTAATCGATTTTCACACAACTTTGCAGTCACCAGTACCATTTTGACTGTCCTGTTGGTCTAGTGGTTAGTAGCCCTGACTGCTATGCCGGAGGTCGTGGGTTCGATTCCCACCCAGGACAAATGTTTGTGTGCTGAGCACGATCATTTGTTCTGTGTCTGGGTGTAATTTATCTATAATATGTATGCATTTAGAAATATATAAGTATGTTTATCAGTTGTCTAGTACTCATAACACAAGCTCTGCTTAGCTTGAGACTAGACGGCGTTGTGTGATAGTTGTGGAATATTATTATTATTATTTTCAGACTTCCACTTATTTACTCTATACATCCGCGTCACTCCAAACACCAACAGTCAAATGTATCACGAAAACCATTAACCATACGCAATACATTTTATGTTTCCTATCACATTTTCTCATACCGATAGATAAATTATGGAAGTCAACTGACAGGGCCACCACATTTCACGCAAAATCTTCGCAAACACACCGAAACACGCAAATGTAAGCGATACATATTCGTAAAGCAAACAAAATGATTTGATTTGACTTGACGTGAAGAACCGGAGCAAACAGCGTCTCTGTCACAGATATATGACTATGACAGAGTTAAACGCGAGATAATATATGTGATAATATGTTTGTAGAAGAGAAAGGAAAACAAAGGAACGGTGAATTCAGATTGAATTGAGAAATATGTTATAAAATTATACATTTTTGTGGAAAGATTAATACGGACGAACCTGCTTCCTGGATATATACTCCAGATGCTTTGACCACTAAGCCATCTCAACCTCTGCTCACTACTTAGAATTCTTCATCCACAATTTTAATTTGTCTTTTAGTGACATAATCGCCGCCTATTCAGTCCCTATACAGGTGACCGAACCGACACTACTAACTTTGCAGTTAATAAAATGTCGTAGAGATGCAATAATTACCTCAACAAATACATATAAATCTTTCAAACTCATTAGGTAACGAACGCATTAACGCATGCGTAGCGAAGTCATTTGCGACATATACATATATATACGCGTCCACTTGAGAGCCTCTTCCTTTTTTCGTGTGTTGAAAATATTAAATGAGTCGAGATTCGAAATGATGCTATACAGTTAAGGTGTAGTCCTGGGTCCGTGCCTCGTTAAGCCGTCGGTCCAGGTTGTCAAATTAAGATCTATCACAGCCGTTACGAGTAGTCAGAGGCCTGAAAGTCTGACAATCAGTCATACCACGAGATATCGTGTTACCCAGTAACTGGGTTGTGGAGGTCAGATAGGCAGTCGCTCCATGTAAAATACTGGTATTAAGCTGCATCCGGTTTGACTGGAAGCCGACTCCAATGTAATTGGGAAAAGGCTAGGCAGTTTACAGTTATAGTGTGCAACATGTGATAGAGCAGGCGGAAACTAAGTAGTTGCTTTATTTTAATTTCAGAAATTTTAAACGTAATATTAATGCATCAGCTTAAGAACGGAAGCAGTATTATCAATTGCATCTATTTATCTCTTGGGGTCTAAATGTATAATAGACAGTAATTGGACATTTGTCTTTACTGACAAAACAATTCATGAATAAATTACTCGAACAACGTAAAATATGAAACGTAGCTTGATTAGCATTTCACATTTCCTGAAGCATTAAAACAGACGTTAAAATACGGGCAACACGTTTATTAAAGGAATGAAATTAAGAGTTACATCCTCATTTGTTTAATTACGAGTGGGTTCTCCAATCGAGCCTGTACTAATGCTCTGAAATTTCAAAATCTCGCATTATTTTAATAACATTATAAGTTTGTGATGGTGATATGGATAGATGTTTGTTACTCTTTAACGCAATAACGACTGAATGGATTTGGATAAACTTTGGCACACAGATAGTTTATTAATTTCTATTTTTCAAAGAAACATTGAAAAAATAATAGACAAGAACGGGGCTTGAACCCGCGACCTTTGACGTTCCGTGTCATCACTCTACCAACTGAGCTACCTTGTCGTGTTCAAACCTATTGAATTTTCAATCCTCTTTGTATACGTCTTAAGGAGACGCCTGGTGATATTTATCTAGTAATCATTTACAGATTTACTAAACTCAGCGTTACCACTTTGCAGTTGTAAATCGCCGAACAACATCCCAATCCTTTATAAATCATATATAATTATATTTTTTTAATACATGTTGAGGCCATTTAATGCCTATATTAATTTCTATTTTTCAAAGATAGTTTATAACCTGGATTAATACATAAATATTTTTTTATTCCGGCTGAACTGAATTCTGAAGTCTATATAGACGAATTCGAGGGTAGAAGCTTTTATTATAATATTTCGTACTCAACCTCTTGAAAACGGACATAAAACAAAATAAGATAATAAATTATCTTAGAGGAAATTAACGTCGGGTATCATAATTAATTGATAATAAATTAGGAGAGCTTCAACGGATTTTTTATAGCGAGTAAATTAAAACGGTAGGTTCTTGAGAGTGTAGTAAGCGGATAGCTTTTTTTATTATTCTGTTCTGAAAGGAATATTGAAGTTGTGAACTCTCAACCCGCTCTGGGATCGCCCAGGTGGTACTTTCTCAATAAAGATATTGTGGTATAAATTTTAATCTTTTTATAGTTATGTTGAATGCAAGATTTTGGACAGACCGACCTGAAAATCGCTTGAAGTAACGCCTAAAACAGTTTCCAACGGCATGTTGACTACGACGCGGTTGACGCAGTAGTCTAAATGTCGGCAGTTGCACCGCGTATCTTGTTTCGATTCTGATAGGGAACAAATATTTGTATGATCTCATTTTAATTGTTTCGGTTCGGGGTGTGCATATAATATAATATGTGGTTTGAAAACGTACCCATTCCACATTCTTATTAAGTCCCATGTTATAGGTGGTGAGCCTATTGCTATGTAACGGGCACAATTCCAAACTCCGGGTCGCTATTGAGAATTTTCTAACAGAAAAACTCAATAACTCTTTGCCCGACCCGGAAGTCCAACCCGAGACCTCATGCTCAGCAGTCGCGCTCGGGACCGCTAGACCAACGAGGCAGTTTTTTTACAGTTTAACAAAGCTTAGATATAAAACCTCTTAAATAAAATATTATTTTATAATATAGGTCTTCAACTACGCCGCGCTCTACTCTATGTTTTCAAAATGACTTCTATCAAACACGACAAAGGGCCTCGTTAAGGTAAAGATAATGTATTATTTCGGCAATTTGTTTTTTAAATTCAGTATACTAAGAACACCTGTTACCTAGGTAACAAGACCTTTATGTTGGCTAGACAGATTGAAAATGTTGTTCGTATTTTTTGTACATCAATGGTACTTCAAGATAATCTAGGCTTGCTTTTTGTATTATAAACTTTCTTGAAGTACCTGCAATCTATATTTTAAACGAGACCAAGCGAGACTGATGTATGTTTTGCTTGGTAACACTGGTCGTGTATTTTTTTTTTGTATGATATCTTTTAGGACATCCCGTGATGCGGTCTAATATTGATTAAATCCCGCGGTCCTAGTTAAACATTGGTAAAAAATACATAGTTCACTTAATTTAAAAACGATTTTTTTTCAACTTATTGCATAGCTTAACATGATGCTGAAAAATGATTAAATAATACAAAAATAAGCTGTACCGACTGTTGTACATTATATAATAGTATGACTTACTACAGTAAATAGAAGCTGCCACATCTTATACTGAAGGACAACAGGTCATCATTAAGAAAAACGAAGAAAATCTGATAGAAGAGAAGATTCCGTATTTTTGTATAAAATATTACCTGTAGCGACATCTATCTCGCTACATAGTAACTACGCGCACAACACTCTGCATCGCGCAATCAAAGTTTGACGACGAGTGTGTATATATACGACCTCCCGACATTAACCGTTGGGCCGTGGCCCGCCAGGCAATATCAGCCGCCTGGTTGGAGGATCCTCCCTTTTCAATGGAGGAACACCACACCTCGTTCCACCATACTGGTGACCGGCCGGTCAACAGTGATGTAGCGACATCTATCTCGCTACATAGTAACTACGCGCACAACACTCTGCATCGCGCAATCAAAGTTTGACGACGAGTGTGTATATATACGACCTCCCGACATTAACCGTTGGGCCGTGGCCCGCCAGGCAATATCACCCGCCTGGTTGGAGGATCCTCCCTTTTCTATGGAGGAACACCACACCTCGTTCCACCATACTGGTGTGACCCCGAGCACGAACATCAGTGCAGCCTTCGCTGAAGAGGATCAGCAGCAACCTCGTCGTCACTCCATCATCTCCACTCCCCCTCAGCATCAAATCGAGCAGCAAGCAGCGAGTCACACAGCCAGCCAGCATACTCGGCTTCAACGGGTACCCTGACCACCAGCCTGTAGCAGACGCGCAGACCTGGTCATCACCCACAGCCACAACAGCGACTTCGGGACAGCACACTGCACCTTCGGCTGGTCAACAAGCAGAGCCATTCTCTCCTGGTCGACGCAGCAGCCAGCCACTACGCACCACTGCACTACCTCGACTCACTGAGGATTACGCAGCATCACCGCACTCAGTTCCGACTTACCGTGAACTACGCGGCATCCGGTTCCGACTCACTGGGACCTCACTGGCACTGGCAAGCTCTTCAGACGCACTGACCGCTGACTCATCAACACGATCGACCTCCGGTCTCGGAGGGGAGTGATGTAGCGACATCTATCTCGCTACATAGTAACTACGCGCACAACACTCTGCATCGCGCAATCAAAGTTTGACGACGAGTGTGTATATATACGACCTCCCGACATTAACCGTTGCGCCGTGGCCCGCCAGGCAATATCACCCGCCTGGTTGGAGGATCCTCCCTTTTCTATGGAGGAACACCACACCTCGTTCCACCATATACCCATGGACTAATTATAAAGACCCTTAAATAAGATTTGATCTTGTATTGTGGTATATTTTTACTGACAGAATCTACACCTACACCGGTAACAATTATCATCTGTAGAATATAAATCAAAATTAAAGTTTTTTTTTTGTGGAAATGGTATACGGTCGTGAGCAGGATTCGTACCTGTGCCTCCCGGATAAATACTCCAGGCACTCTGATCGTTAAACCATCTCGACCTCTGCTCACCACCTCGAATTCTACTTCCACATTTTAATACGTCTTTTGATGACGTAATTGTTATTTTAGTCCCTATACAGTTGATCGAATAGATAGAAATCTAACTAAATATTTGTCTATGCGGGAATCAAACCCGCAACGCGCAGCACAGCAGCTGATCTTTCGACTAATAAGCCAGCCGTGTTGTCAAATGAATTCGACGGTAACACATCAAACATACATTACCATAAACCCTAAAAAAAAACAAATGCGCTTACCATCACGGCCAGTAATTTATGCAAAGGAGCGAAACATTTAAACGTGCACGGTAATTATAACAAAAATTATGCCAACATATTTTTATATGAAAAATGCCAGCTTTTGAGGTCTGGACATCTACTTGAAACAGAATTGTACATAAACATCTAGAGCTCACTCATTTATTATTTCAAACATTGAATCATTTTGTTGTCTTTTTATATTTGGAGACTGAAATAAATCGAATGACGTTCGTTTGCCAAAGCGAATTAAAAAGGAAGAAAGATTTTCCCGAAGCACATAAAAAAAACAAAATATAAGAGTGTACTAGATTAGTAAAATACATGGACCTAAAATACAAACTCAATCTTGTCTCATAACGAGTAAAGTCTGCAAATGGCTGCTCACTGCATGTGTGTGCGTGATAACGCGGATAAAAAAAAAATTGTAGTTAAATATCTAGTATGCTTTACACATTTTCTGCGCAACATTATCGCCGTATTTTTAGGTCTGTGGTAAATAATACATAGCATAGCATCACGCCTGTATTCTCCGAAGGGGTAGGCAGAAGTGTACATAGTTGTACATTTCACCAATACTTTTATTAAGTCCCATGTTATAGGTGGTGAGCTTATTGCCATCATCCGGGCACAATTCCAAACTCCGGGCTGCTACTGAGAATTTACTAACAGAAAAGCTCGATAACACTTTGCCCAACCCGGGAATCGAACCCGAGACCTCCTGCTCAGTAGTCGCGCTTGGGACCACTAGACGAACGAGGCAGTTAAATTATCATATTAGTCATTGGGTCAGTATGTGGCTAAGGTCACACGTCTGTGACCCTTCATTATATTTGATAGGACTAGACGTTTCTAATTTCATATTAATCATGTCTCCTTACATTTCATTATAATTTTACGGTAGATTAAGTTGAGCAACAGTATTTATCAGTTTCGTATTGACACATGAATATTTCTATTTGAATCACACGAAAGCGTAGGCAGTCTGTACATTAGCATCAATCTAAAACAGATGTGAATAATAAAGAAAAAACATTGTCCTATGCTAGAAAATATTCGTTTTATCGTGGGTGCTTTCATAGAACGAGTACCTACAAATTTTATATGCAACCAAAATATTTCAGTGCCTCATAAAAAATTGAGCAGAGCCTAGTGATATGACCGTTCGACTGACAAGTCAAAGGTCGCAAGTTCGAATCCAAGGCACGCACCACTGTCTTTTCGAAGTTATGTGCGTATTATTAATTAATTATCACTTGTTATTGTTGCCAGAGTGGGTCTTTCCCGTTAGTTATAATCTGGGTGTCTTCAAGACGCGAGTGAATCGGTTTCTTCTAGGCAAGCATGCTCCACCGGGTGCAACATGAGAGGAGATGGCGGTAAACGCAAGCCTATAACTAATAATAATCATAAAAATACTTCCTTAAAACGGTGAAGGAAAACATCGTGAGGAAACCAGCACACATGAGAGATGTTCTCGATGGTGTGTAAAACCATGTCAGAGACCTACGGGTGGTTTAAACTCTGACACTAGGTCATTCATCAACCAAACGATAGAAGAAGATAATAAAATTAGTTCTACGTAGGAATTTAACCACATATCCCACGACACGGGGCGTGACACTGCGCCAATCACATCGTCAAGACTATTTTTAAATAATATACTATGTTTTGGAATGTACCCAATACATTAGAACAAGAAAATAAGGGAAAGGAAAAGATAAATCGATCACATAATTATATATAATTGTTAACCATCAAATACATTCCTTCCTAGGTTGACTTTCCTTATTGTTGCGCAGAAAGGGTTGAAAATCTGACCCATTTGACAATAAGCTTTTCGAAGAACTTTCTTTGAAATGATGGAAAATGTCTGGTGTTTTTTGTCGGAAGATTATTACTGCCTTCATTTTCAAGCAAGTGACGTTTCGAAAAAATATGGGTCGTTTATGTTCTGTAATGGAAATCACTCGTTCTATAGATGCACAAATAAATGATAAAAAGTAATTATTTACTAAGTAATTGACCAACTATAATAGGTCCGATTTTCTTATAGAATTACATTTACTTTTTTGAACATTATTAACTAAATCAGAGAAAAAAATTAATATCATAACATAAATTTCAATAGAGACCGTACCAAATTTAGGGGTCATCGAAAGTATGTTTGACAAAAGTATGTAAAACAATTCCATTTTACCTGAATTTGTCGAGTCCAATATTGAGAAGCTGAATGCTTACACGCATGAACGAACAAATCCCTTCGTCCACATATTAAATAAGGAAGTGCTACTCGAGTATAGTAATGAACCCTAAGTAGGGCCCGTATCTCAACCTGTCTAAAAGAGACGACCTTAGGCCTTCTGATATAGATTTTTGGACCTATACATGAATAATTTGGGGCACTCTAGGATTGGTCTTACGAGTCAGCAAAAACTGGTCCTTTGGTACGAATTATTTGAGGTGATATTTAATATTACGACGGCAGGGTTGGTGCAGTTGTTGGCTGCTGCGTCACGTGCCGCGGGTTCAATTCCTGCACGGAGCAAATATTTGTATGATCTACAGATAATTGTTCCGGGTCTGGATGTGTGTGCATGGGAGATTATATGTCTGTAAAAGCACCCACGATATAGGAAGAAATTTCTAGTGTGGGGCAACGGTTTAAAAAAAATATATACATATAACTATACCCGTCTATTATTGTTAATAAATGCAACAGTATATATATTATGTATGAAATTCGTCTTGATCTTAACTAAGACTACGTATAAGAATAAAACTAGAAACGTAGTATCACATTCTGCGAATCAATATGCGTTGAAAGTAAAAAGTCAGACAAGTATTGTAAAGTGAAGTGTAAAGTAAGATTGAAACTCGCCTCCTTAGGGTTCCTAACACAAAAACGATTATAAGTTTTCCTTATTTCTTTATTATTAGACAAGGATTATGTATTACAGTTTTTACAAGAGAGTAGAAGCCTTGAAGTTTATTGTATGAAGATGAGGAGCCCTGGAATTTGAACGTCACATATTCTGTTAAATTTCAAATAACAAACAAAGACACAGCCTTGTAATAGACAGACAGACGTGAGAACAAAACACTTTTGTACAAGGCAATACTGAAGCCGGTCTGGACGTATGGGATCCAATTATGGGACCGCATTTCACTCAAACATAGAAATCATACAAAGATTTCAAAATAAAGCACCACGTATGATAACTACCGCTCCGTGGTTTGTACCTAACGAACTGTTACACCGTGACCTACGAATACCCACTGTGAAGCAGGAAATCGTACGCCATATTAAATCCTACGAAGAACGCATCGAACAACACCCTAATACTCTCGCTCGGACATTAATGAAAAACCACAACAAAGCGCGACGATTAAAGCCTAAAATACCTCAAGACTTAATCCGATCACAGTAAACATAAATACTGTCTAAACAAGCAGAATATGACACAGGTCACATGCTGAGCGCGCCACAGTTAGCACCAGGCCACCTACTGCTGAATGTCCCATGGAGGAGACAGATTGTAGTAAATAAAGAGATCAAAAAAAAAACATATACTATTAAATTTCAAATAACAAACAAAGACACAGCCTTGTAATAGACAGACAGACGTGCAGAGTAGGATTAGTTATAAAAGTGCGTTGGCACCCTTTGGATACGGTATTCTAAAAAATATGATTTTAATATTTGACTGAACAATAATAGTCCCCGACTTTCGGATTCGGTATAGTGCATCAAAAAATTTTGGATCACTTTCAGATTCAACTTCAATATTGAAAATTCATTCATTTTTATCCCATGATATATATAACACTGCTAGTATCTTCTACTCAATTCAGTTCGCTTAAAAATGGTATATTTCACTTTTAAATCCACACAGTTGGCCATATCTCTTGCTTTTATCCTGCCGCTTTCAATATTTTAAAGCTCGTGTCAATAGCCCGTAAAATTTATTATCTAGGTATCCTGAAAATATCTTGGACAATTTTTTCCGACATAAAACTGAAGGCTTTTAATATTGAGCAACGCTCGTGAAATAATCTTTCCGTAAAATTAGATTAGTCTTCTACATTCATGACGTTTTTTTACCCTTTGCACAATACATTATATTATAATTAAATAACGGCCCACTCTGGACTGAAAGACCGTAATTTATTTTGTTCCTAAAATAACACGTTCATTTCCGTTTTCCTTTACCTTCCTTTCAAATAGTGTTTATGGTTCGTTCGGGCTAAAATCCGATTTAAAATGATATAAAATTGATTGTATTGTAACGTTTTTGATTTTCAATCTGTCCAAATAATGGCGATTTTATGAAATAGCTTTGTTCTTATCAGATTGCCAGAATCAGCCTGAAGAGAACAGAAATGTCAACATGTCAGTCGCCATGCTGTTATCATCTGTAGTGTTACTTATCATAACACGATGGTCATTATTACTCTACCCAATTTCGATCCCAAATTACTTACAAAAATCTACAATCACAAAATGGTTACAAAACAAAAATTCAATATCGATAAATCACCACCTCGATTTGAATCCAATTCGATAGCAACACCGAAATTATTCGACGGCAGAAGTGAACGGTCTAAACAAATAAACGAGGGTTGGCAACAAACGAGGATTTGTCACGCGTCACCTGAAACAATTAACGTTTGCGTCAGTACCGCGACCAGACAATGTTGCTCGTATATCTTCAATACGAATACTTTGTCTCTTTTCCTCGCTATGTATTCCCTCTTACTATCTTTCTTGCTCTTGTTTAGAAAAATATTTTCACTATAGATCATTTTTCGTGCAATTTATAATAATATCAGCGGTCCAAACCATCAGACTTGCCGTAGCAAATTTAAATATTGACAACAATCAAAATCGACGGGTAACTTGCTGACTAAAGCTATATCCAGGAGATATATCCAGCTAGCCCCTTGTTTTCCTCCCACCAACGACGCCCTACGTCGAGGCCCGTACCCCGCAGCGGGTGCCCTTAGCATATAGTCGCTTAGTTTATAAGTTAAATGCCCTGGCTGGGGGCCTTAATTTTCTTAAGCCAACCACAGGAAAGCCCGGTTAAGCAATCGACAACCTCCTAGGTTGGAACTCGGAGATGCCCTACATAAAAAAAAAACACGGAGATGCCCAGATAGAAGCTTTAAATGGTCAACGATCAACCAACTAACCACAGCAAACGTTATTTAAATTATCATTTATTTAACAGAGTAAGCATCAGATATATAATGAGTACATTAAAACATGTCGTGTAATAATAAAATATAAGTTTCCAAGGTGATTTTGTCTAGAATTCTGATGCTTTCATCAGTTTAATTAGACTTAAGATGTTTTATGATATCATGAGGTTTTATTCTTCCCATTTCAAGCGTGAAGTTAGTATTATGGCGTACATGATACTCGACATTTAGTGTATCAGATAATATTCAAGTACTTATGTTGTGTTTTATGCGTAATATGAAGTTGACTTACGTACTTAGGATATTTAATAAACAACAATTCAAATTCTACTTCCGTTCATTATTTTCGGTCTCGATTTGTCCTAATGAAACATGAAAATCGGGTCGAATATTTCAAATAAAAGAAAATAAACATATAATAAGTTAGATTATGTTAACGAAAAAGACATTCGACCTGTTTTCTTTTCACAAACACAAATAAAATGATTTGTTTTCATTTCATTTCATTAAGTAAATAAATATTATATCTTTTTAGAAAGCTTACAAGAAAATAACACGGTTTTGTAACCCAAATCACTAACAAGGTACCTATTGAATGGATACGTAGAAACAAACTGAAATATTCATTAATTCCTGGCGATATTTTGATCATAATCAAAGCTAATATTATGGAAGGGGTGTTTGTCTGTCTGTACTACCTTCACTTCAAAACGGAGGAGCAGATTTTTACACGAAGATATTTCGATGGCCGGTAAGTGATAAAGGCTACTTTTATCCCAGGCTATTATTATTGTATGTGTTTTTTAAAATAATTTCTAAGCGTGGGCTTAACCTTCAGATAAATAATAATAAGATTCTCAGATATCAAAGGTGCTTATAATATTAAATAAATATTTCCTAAGATTCTGTACCTAATCATCGTGAGTAACTTCACAAAATAAACCCTATAATAGTTTGACGAGTCTGTCGAGTTTGACTCGCGACATCGCCGCGGGCTCAGCTCATGAATAAGAGCTCCGTTCGAGTTCGAAACTAGTCGGGCAATCCCGAAGAATGCACGTGAGTAATAACCGTCAAACTATAATTAATATGAATGTGTCTCACGAAAGTTATTATCCTATAATAGTCTATTAAGTTATTCGGTTTAATTTATTTAAATTACGCATTATATCTCATATTCTTATATAATCTTTTTATTACGCAGACGTACGCGAACACTGAATATAGGTAGGTACAATTGTTTCAAAACTAAAGTGATATTTCGTTAGATCTCCCTGAAGCTACACGAGGCAAGACACGGGCAATGTTAGTCAGCTATAACCTAGAACGGCAATGAATGGCCGATTCAATTAAACCATCTACTGTCGGGTATACAGACTGATTGTAGTAAACAAGATGGCCGTGCGCATCACGTCGTTAGTTTCAATGCTCCGGCTCTGATTGCACGCCTCGACGACGACTGGTGACGACTGGTGTAGGAGCTGGGATAATTGAGAATTGTGCTAGATGGGTCAGAAAGGTAACTTGTTGCAGTAACAGTGAAAAGGTGCAGTTGTGTACAAAGAATGAAAACATAATGATGATGTCCGAGAAAAATAAAGTTTTAATCTCTACTCTTACACACGAACATAGGTATAAATAAGATCACATAATACATAATTATGTAAGATAAGTTAAAATTGGGTCATAGCACCACTAACCATATTTTTTTTTTATAAATGCCCTCTTGCAGAAACCCAGAGGTGTTTTGTCTGCGTAACTGGACAATATCTAAGGCGAAGCAGTTTGATGCCTCCAGCCAGAGCATATTTTAAAATACTACAAACTAAGCAACAGCGCTAAGGACGTCCCCTGCGGGACACGAGCCGCGGCTTAGGGCGTTGCTGGGTGGACAACTAGGGACTAGCTGGATCATATCAGTTTCCTTATTAGTAAGGGATAAATTAAAAGCTACTGACTCGGTGCGGGCCGGCTCGAGCAAGGGTCGGGGCGGACATGATGAGACATTTCGCGACGGACGTGGACCTCACCGGTGAGGTCTATAACGAGGTGGTCGAGCGCGTCGGAGTGTGCTTGAGAATTTGTTAGATTCTTAAGCTACAGTGATCTTATCATCGGGCGGATTTTATTGATCTGGGACGGCCTTTAATCAGTGGAAGAGACAACTAAGGGATTCGGATGATTAGGGGCAGATTCCAAGTATCTCTTCGATGCCCTTTTCATGGATTGCCTAACAGTGGGCACTCTGAGGTCGAGGTGGAGTTGAAGGTTTCTAATGAACCATGGAACGCCTGTCGCTTTACGAAGGAATCGATTTTGCAGGGTTTGCATCCTATGGATGTTGTAATACTTAACGTGTGCAAACACGACGCTAGCATACGTCATAATGGGTCTAATGCACGTAGTGTAGAGCCTAATCTTAAGGTTAAGTGACCATATACTGCGTGCATTTATCATGGGAAATAGACAGCCGACAGCGAAGGCCGCGTGATTGCGTACCGTCTTAATATGCGGACGGAGGCAAACTATTCAACCAAACCTTGCATATTAGTAAAACTGCTATATGAAGCAATTGCCATGATTATTATTAATATCTATAAGAATAACATAATACGTACTTTTATATGAATTCTTGGTCTTTAGTTTTGACTAGATATCATAGATAAAATATTCAATAGATAACATAGTTATTTTTTTTAACTAAACCTCCAAAATTACTTTGTCCAAGATGTCAATATATCACTGAAGAGAAATTCATATAACCAGTAAACATGAATATATATTTACAAACCAATTCTTGATAAAGAAAGAAATAGACCAACGTTGATATAAAAATGGAATACTCATAACGAACCTTGAAGAAAGAATATGTAATCAAGGTTCGCTTCAAACTAAAAAGAGCCGAATGACCCATTTACATTAATGGATCAAATCATTCAAAGATTTGTGTAGAGGAATACCTTGAACTGGTTATAAGTACTATGTGATTGGGTTACATAGGTAAGCCATTACAGATTTTTTATTGAGGTTAAGATTTACATTTGGGTACCTAATTCTTAGTCTTTGATTTCATTTATTATAAAAGAGAATAAAAGAAAAAAATGTAACATAACGTTATTATATTAAATGGAAAAACAATACGGTCGCGAACAGGATTCGAACCTGATAAATACTCCAGGCGCTCTGACCACTAAGCCATTTCGACTTCTGCTCACCACCGCTAATTGTTCTTCCATATTTTAAAACGTATTTGGCGGCGTCATTGCTATCAATTCTGTACCTTTACAGGTGACCGAACCGACACAACTAACTTTGCAGTTAATACAATACCGTAACCGTATTCTTTTTCCATTTAATATAATAACTTTAGAGTTCGCTAAGCATGCATTAATGCTTTTCAAAGATTTATTTTGAGGAGGTATGTAATATATTATGTATTATACTTTGAAATAATAATCTCAGACCGTTTTGGGATTTTACTTTTCAGGCTATACTGGCAAAAATTTTAACAACATAAAACGAATCCTCGCTCTACAAATGGTGATCTTGTTTACTGCCATTCCTTACACCCTGTATGTTAATATTAATAATCACGGACGCCCCGTGCATTATTTTTAACTAGCCGCAAGATGGCGGGCGTTCAAAGACGCCTTTGACATCGTCTTGCCGCGGCGTAGTGTGTAAATTGCTAAGGCCCGCGTAATCAACGGACGATGCCTAGGGTACGCGCGCAGACTAAACCGAGATTTGAAGGATAAAGTTTTATTTGAAGTGTTAATAATTGTAAGGCCATGCTGCACATGTAAGATAATACTAGTATTTTCTCGACATAACTATACAAAATATTTTATAGAAGAGTGAATTATTATAAGCAAGGCCTTTCGATAAAGAGAAAATTAATTGAGGGGCAAGCGCCACGATGTATTACAAACCATAGTTTAAAGGGAAAGGGTGCAAATGCTATTAGAAAGCAATTAATTTTACAAACACAACATTGTTGTTATAATGCTTGGTTTTGATACCAGATTATTAAAAAGTATGAAGATTTACTCTTCACGTTCGATACTAACACCTACAAGAAAGAGAGAGACAGAGAGAAGAAAGGTCTGTGTGGTGATATCTAAATGAGGGAATACTTGTTTAAAAAAAGAAGTGTAATAATTTCTAAAATGCAACTTCCTTGTGTGGTGACCCTAGTTCATGTCCACCTTATGTTAATCCACAGGACGATGAAGGCAAAATTGCAACCCAGCGATGATAAATTGTGCGGTAAATAGAAATGGCGCATGCAACGCTTTTATATAACATGATTTTCATGTTGGAGATCTTTATCGTGTTCTAAATTAGCTCGAATAGCCATAGTTCAGAAACTCTTGCACAAACGCCATGTTTGCCTAGCCGCTTTAAAAGCATACCCGTTTTTCTAATATATTTTTTAGGTTGTTTTTTATGGGAATTAAGGTTGATTTTACCTTATAATAGAATATCCGCAGTAATTTTAGGTTAATTTGTTTTTTCGTGTCAATCAAAAATGTTCAAGAAAATCGGGCTGTGAAATTGTATGTCGTACATTACTGCCTTACTAAACGATCCAATAAAGCATTGATACAAATTACCATACAGGGCACGTAATGTGCGTCAAGTGGCAACTGTCGCCACGTAATAATGGAGTGGATGGAGCGAAGTTTATCCTGGTGCATTATCCAAGGTCCCCCCCTCTCCAGCCTCCCCTTTGAGCCTGGCCCGCCCTGATATCACTTCAAATGATATATTTGGGGCCAAGTCCGCCTTTTTCTTTGTTTGCAGTGAATTTATCGCAGTGTTGGAGCAGATATGCTTCCTTCGGGACCTACGTGCGTTGGCCGTGGATAAAACCACTCAAGCTTTACTGAAAACGAAAACCTAATTCGGACTGGATCTGGTAAATGGGCCGTGTACAATGTAGTGATTTTATAGACAGCGCGGCGTTGAAGTTAAGCGGCATGCGAGCATTTAGCCTTTATCTCTATATATCTAAGTTAAATATTTTTATATAGAGGATATGTTTTTGTGATATAAAAATCATACTTTATCTATGATATTTAGGTACGTTAATCTTTCCGAAAAAAATTCGGGATGTCACTGGAGTCAATTTTCCTTGAAAGCATCGTCTATATTTTCATTAGCAAGCCTACGTCCTGTTCGGCTAAATACAGTGAACGTCAAAAATAAGTGATCGTATTACGAAACTCTAAAATAATGATGAGGAAAAGAAAGCGTTGTCATCATTTCCGAGTAATACCGAAGCCTTCCCTTCAGCTACTCTGTTAGGTATTTTTAACTTTTTTTAAAACCATCGCGAAATTATTTTTGCAAAGTGAAATTGATTTATTATTAAAAGCTCTTTTTGTTTGGGTCATTGCTTTTAATTGGTTTTCGATCCCTTTCCGTTTGTTAAAGAGCCGTCAGTAGTATTTTCTTGGGCGATAATTATAGGTAAGTGAAGGTCATTTTACTTAAGGTGCCTATCAACAGAGACGTTGTTTACTTTGAAGACCCGGAGGGCGTTTTGTCGGAGTTTGTGACTTTTGGGGCTGGGAGCAAGTTAGCTACAAATTGTGTTATTTCAGCCCATCATTCACTGGAATACTAATAACATTATGCTTCGATCATCAATTAGCCTGTCAGGCGTGAGCTATTATTACCTCTCATGTTTATTCATTAAAGCGATATACAGTAGGTATACTAATTCATGATGAATGATGGCAATAGGCTCACCACCTATTACATGGGACTTAATAACAGCATTGGTGAAATGTGGGTGTACAATTGTGTACACCTCTGTCTACCCCTTCGGGGAATACAGGCGTGATGCTATGTTATGTTATGTTATACTAATTCAGCAGTGGGTGTCTCTAATTATCTGTTATAAAAAATATTTATACAAATATGACACTAAATGGATCCTAAATGGACATGCACACATACAACACACATGCACATTAATTGTTTTTAATAACTGCTATCTATCTAAACCTTCAAATGTATTAAATAAATAACAAAAACCATGCTATACATTACTATACAATATCATTACACTATGAAATCTTTAGGTAGGTTTGTAACGGGGCTGGTGAAGCCGCGGGGCACATCTAGTTACTAATATAATTGAATGCCTTACAACACCCTTACAGAGTCGTTGTATATTTTGGATAACCATTGTTTAAGTTCTACATAGTGCTATAAATAAATAAAAAATACAACTATCTTACATTAGACTTTTACAATCAATTTCGTTACAAACTTACAAAAACTCTCCCTAAAACTCGCCATCCAAACACAAAGTCACGTAAATCGTATTTAAAAAAACTCCGAAAAAACTCAATACAAATATCCGGACGGAGGTCGCATAAACCGGACAACTTCTAGGAGTTTTCGCTATAAAAGTTGGGGAAACGATCGGAGGCAGATTAAAAACTATCGGCTAACGAAGGTGGTTTAATTAAAACTTGCTACCTGGCTGCCAGGACCTTGGACGGACTAGGCTTGTATGTGACGGCAAGTTGGCTGGTTGGTTCTCATTCAATAAGGTTATAAGAGAGGTTTTTAAGCAAGTAAGTGAAGTAAATTAAGAAACAGAATTGCAGGCGGCACGCCGGATACATAATGTAGATCAACAGACAATAATATTAACTAAGTGAAAATCAATAGAGAAGTTATGAGTTCCGCAGTGGACGTCAAATATTATAATACTGACAAATAAACGTGAAAATCTGGGAACATTAGTATGTCGTGTCTAAAACCGTTGCAAATGAAACTGCATTTTCTTGAGACAGAAATATTAAAGCCGTCGGTCCTGCGTCTGATCTCTCTCCGGCCGTGTCGGATTGCCGTACCATCGGATTGTTAGAGTGAAGGAAGTGAGAGTGCACCTGTGTTTGCTCGGGCACTATAATATCTCCTGCGTATTTGGCTTATCTCCGTGGAGATGTCGCCGTGACCGAAATACGGTCGGGAGGAGTATAATATACCCATATGTACTAGAATACGAATTTCCCCAATGGAAAATAACTCCCGGATCCTACTGAGAATTTTCTATCAGAAAAATTCAATAACACTTTTCCTGACCCAGGAATCGAACCCGGGACCTCATGCTCAGCAGTCGCGCTTGGGACAACTAGAATGAGGCAGTAACGAGCAGAAGTGTTATTGGGTATTCCTGTTGGTAAATTTTCGCCAACAAGCCGGAAATTAGAATCTTGCCCGGTTGATGGCAACAGACTCCCCACAAGTGACTTAATAACGGCATCGGCGATCTGTGCATGTACAATACTGTGTTTGTATTGTCAATACATCTCTGCTAAACCCTACCGGAATACAGTCGTGATACTACGCTACTGCTATATTAAGTTAATGCAACAGACTCTACGCGTAATGACCTGTTAGCAACTAAGAGTTTCACTCATATTGCCGTTAGCTAAGTCCCAAAGCACATAAGATGCAACTCGGCAACAATTGTCGCGAAATTGCCCAACTTGCCGCAACCGCAACTGACGGAAGCGACAATTGTGTACACGTCAAACAATTTGCTTCGTGATGTTACTTGCTACTTATTTATAATTATCATTTTGTGTCGTTAGGCTGATGTTGAGTTGATTGAGTCACATTTTGCGTGATGAAGTTGTTTTGGTTTCCATCGCTAACTATTTATTTGTAAACCAAATTTGCAATTTAATTATTATAATTTTAGTAATATCTTAGGTTTGCGCGATCACTACACATTATAATACCTTTAACCGGATTAATCACGTGTATTATTGGTTTTTTTACACTTTGCAGCGTTCGTGGTCGCAGGAGGACTAATACACGCGATTAATCTGGTTAAAAGTTGTTTTATTTAATATATTTTTCTAAAAAGTCCTCCTTCCGACCATATTTCGGTCACAGCGGCCTATCTCCATGGAGATTAGCCAAGTACGCAGGAGATATTATAGTGCACAAGTGTATGCGCAAACACAGGTGCCCTCCCTATTCCTTCACTCTCATATTCCGATGGGACGGCAATCCGACACGACCAGAGAGAGATCAGGCGCAGGACCGCCGGCTTCACGTGCTCTCCGAAGCACGGGGGTGTCACACCACCAACTTCCTGATTCCGGGCTGCTACTGAGTATCTCTTAACAGAAAAACTTAACAACTCTTTGCCTGACCTGGGAATCCAACCCAGGACCTCACGCTCAGCAGCTGCGCTTGCTAGACCAACGAGGCAGTCAAACGCAAAATCAATCTATTTAAATAGCTTTCATAATTTTGACTGCAAATCTTAAGGTTGGCAGACTTTTTAAAACTTTGGTTGAATGCAGTTCAGACAAAGTTACCTGCGAATTATATTATTGCAAAAATATACACCTTTACTTGAGAACCGCTTCCGTTTTTCGTCGGTTGATAAAATAACGATGTAAACGTTTATAATTATAATTAAATAACATACCTGTCTCGTAGGTAACTTATTTGAAATCACACATGTTCACGTAATCTCGTGACATAGTTTTAATACACTTACTTAAGTACTTATTTTAATTATTATAAGGAAACGTTGAAAAATAATAGACGTGAGCGGTACTCTAACTCGCGGCGTTAATACTTGTAGATACGAAGATCAACACCGTAGCTCAGTGGGAGAGCCATGACACGGTATGTCAAAGAGTTCGCATCCCACTCGTGGCTGTTATTATTCATAGTCTCCTTGGAAAATAATTATTATTATAAGACATTACATAGCCTGAACATGTAAAAAATATACTTTTAATACTTATTTTAAATTGTCATTTAAAGAAAGAAAGAAAAATAATTTATTCAGCATTGGACACAGCGACAATATAAACAATAAATTGTATTTACCTTAAAAACAGACAACAAATGGTCTTATTACTCCCCAAGTATGCGCTATGGAATGTGCCCGTACCGTATTTACGATATCATATGCGATATTTACTGTAAGTTATTATGCATATGATTAACTTTAAAGAACAATATATTAACTGTTAGTAATCCTACCTATTTATATAGGACAGCTTCGAAATATCTAAAAGCAAGCGACAACACTGAGTGAGATTTTCCCAGCTTCGCCGCCCTACCGCCTGGCAGACACAATCCTCTTATCGCCGCTTCGATTTCATAATGCGAACATGTAAACTAGTTTGCGAACAGTACATACTGGGAATGTGTGTACGGATCGGGAATATCGAGGATTTGAATATTAAGATTTTCTTGATTAACCTTTATGAAAAATGTGAATAAATGAAGCAAGATGAAATTAATTAAAATAAATAATTAAAAAGCATGTCTTCATGTGTGAATTATATATTTTTATTTCCCACCTTTTTCGTGTAATAACACCACTATATTACTATTTTTTAAATCTTACCCGGGACAATATAAGGATTCTAACGATACCCCATACATCTAAATCGGCTCAGGCGTTTAGAAGTTATGGTGGAATAAAGAAACTCACAAACATACATACATACATGAACCCTAAATCATAACACTGCTTTTTTGGGCAGTCGTGTAAAGACGGAATAGGTAGCGTGTTTCTTCTATGCATCAGAAAAAGCTTTTTTTGTTTGGTAGCGGGACATAAAAACTCATCAATCAAGATACATTTGTGTTAGTAAGGTACTTATTAATTTCAATCAGCCCCTTGTATATGTCATGCCCGCCCCACCTTGTTGCATATGGCGCCACAGTTCATAATTTAATTAATATTATAAAATAAACTCTAAATTTATGCGCTAGCTTTTACGTACATAAAATTATGATGAATAAAGAACACCGTTGCAATAAAATTATATTTAATATAATTGTTATTATAACCATTAACTTAAATTTCTTTAAGGGCTTTCATCCATTTTTTATACAAATACTGGGTGTGGGTGGGTAAGTTAAGTAGGTTAATGTCCGTAATTGCTTAGACACATGACCCGAATTACCTAAATCTTAATGACATAGGCTCTAACTTAATGTTATTATAGATGTTAATTACTCATCATGTTCATTTATATATTCATAAGTAAATATTTATACAATATATGTAGGTATATATGTTTTAAACGTAGCCCCACACTAGGAATTTCTTCCTGTATCGTGGGTGCGTTTACAAACACATAATCTCACATACACACACACTGAGTACCGCCACCATTATCTGTAGATCATACAAATATTTACTCCATGCAGGAATCGAAAGCGCGCCAAAAAGTAGTCTATAATAATAATGTTTTAGTGAATCCAGGTAACAATAAATAACAGGTAATATAAATACATTTTTTTAAATTTAATCTACCAAAGTTAGAGCACCGCTTTGAAGATGGACAAAACAATAAAAACGTATATGTATTGAAAGGACTTAATATGAACAGAAAGTTTAATGAGTCGGGGGTGTTTCTATCCTTAAAAAACCGAACCTGGCATCCGAATACATCGTACATCATTAATACATCCATAGAGGAATTTGGACACCTTCCAAAAACTACGCGAGACGTAAAGCACAATTTACCTGCTGCTGCTGCTTAGTTTTACGTAAGTTGGAAAAGTCAGGAGACATTAAGCTTTGTTTCATTTAGTAAATCAGTTTTATGTTAAAATCTCATTTGGCTACTGCCGTTGTTTACAACAGCATTGATTTTCCTACCTACAAATGAGTTTAAGCAACCTTCAAAAAATCAATCCTCCGTATAAAATTTAAATTCAAACTTTTCCTGTGCTCAAAAAGGCCTCCTAACCCCTCAATCACTGCCCGTACAATATTTCGTCCGACACATACAAATACCTGCAATGCAAATTCACTTTTAGTCTAAACATTTCGCAATATCGATAGCACATTTAGTGTGCATACAAAACTGGTTCCATGCAAACGGTGCAACTGAAAATTGGCTACGTTCTACCGTTATCGATGGTAGCAATAAACTCGCAATGTTGTACAATAAAACTCGCTAAATTCGTACTGGTTACACGTCCATGACGCGTCTGTCGTGTGCATGGACCTTTTAATACATGTGCGTTTATTCAACTGTTGGTTTATATTGCGTTTTTTAAACTTTTGGCAAAGTCCGGCTCGAAGGACCACTGTGGGTGAATTTGGTCTTTCCAGTTCGATATAGGGAATAGATTAGACTGCTTGTTTTCTAAGAACCTTTCAAGTAGCAGCCTAGCTGCTCTGAAGAAGATTCAGGAGTGAGTACTTTTATAAATAACTAAATTGTGTAAAGCTACATATAGTACAAACTTAAGTTAATTCGGAAACACGTAACAAATTAAAAAGTCAGTGTCAATCAGCTTGAATGACAGCTATCGACAAAACTTGAATATAATAGATTTGACCTCAATTTGTAAGGCGCACATAATGCCAACAATTTTACGTCAAACACAATTTCTGATATAAAATTTATAAAGGGTATAAACTTTAAAGATTATTTTGCAGTCATTGTTTGAACTTTATTTCAATGACTTAACGGCTTTCCACCCATTGTAAAAGGCTTAAAGCGTCTGAAGTAAAATTTGAACAATAAACGTAAAATAATCCTCAAAGTGAGTTTCCGAGAAGGCCAACGAAAAATTTTCACACAAATAAAATTATTTAAGGAAATATTAAAGAGTATTTTAGCAGAATTGGAAAGATGAGAAATCGTTTAAATTGTTAAAAACACTTAGTTCCTGGTAATAGTACTATCCGCAAATTGCGGCGGTCTACGAAGTTTAACTCTAATAAAGTAATTGTTAGTTAGACAGATTCCGGTGCAATACTACGTACCGTTACGACCTAACGAACAAATGCAGACGTGTATTCAATAACAAATGTATCCCATTACTTCGAAGCGAACGCTTTTCCACCGCGCGCTCTCTATTGTGTACTACTTAAAGTTCAAATTGGATCAGATCGATCGCAATTGTAAGTTTGTAACGAACAATGCAGGATCCCGGCCCCGCTTCCTCCAGTTATTTACGATGAAACTTGGTTGGACCTGAGCCCCGAGCCCAGAGCCCGGGCCCCAGCCCAGGTACCACTGTCTCACAAACTCACGTTAGAAATCTTACTGTGAAATGAGGTAACAGATCTTAGACTTTATTCAGCTGCGTTCGTTGAATTTTTAAAAGTTAAAACGAAAGGTATTCTTACGAGAATGGAGGTAAAGGTTTCAAATTCTTTTAAAGAAAGACAATTCTGTTGAAATGAGTTTATTTCCTTTATCCTAACTTTGTTACGGGTATACAGTGTTGAAAGAATTTCTTTACATTTCGTACTTCACCATTTGTATATTTAGTTCTACACTTGGTCTATTAGTTATATAATTATGTTTACGTTAACATCTATTAAAGCAGAAACTTGCAGGTTATCGTTTACGATTACTTCAGTTTAGCTAAAATTGTTATTTCCTGCTCCTAAACTATTACGGTTCTATTTACAATCAAGAGGTGCTTCATACTTAATGTCTATTAATTTCCAACCATGCTCACTTAATCCCGCCACATTGCGTCTGTGTAAATCAGGCCTAATTTACTTGTGTTCTGGTTTAAGTCAAAGTTTAATTGAAGCTGATTGATCATTGGCAATTCAGAGATCGAGTCAGACGCCTTTGATCAAAACAACGAGCGGCGCAAATTTCTTCCGACAAAGAACTGTCAATAGCTGTCGAGGTGTTCCCTTTTGAACAAGAAATATTGCCCCTACACTATAATCCCACGGAGGCTGCAAGCTAAATTTAACCTTAACCCTCCAAGCCACCATTGGAAATCCAACGTGCATTTCATTTGTTAAAATGAATGATAATGGAAAATATTGGTGGTGCGTGAGTTATTTATTTGGAAAATGTTAACAGTTGTGATACTGATATTTTAAAGTTTACAGGATATCTATCATAAATGTAAATTGTTTAACCATATTCAAAGCATCTTAGTGATGCTTGATCATAATATTGATTGCAATTAAATAAAGCAATAAATATAAGTGATTTTACAAAGTTTTTAATCGATTTCAAAAAGGAGTTCTATATATCTGGTATGTAATTTTTTTGTATGGTTGCTACGCGATTACTTCGCCAGTTATGAATTGATTTTGATGATTTTTGTTTTGTTTCGTAGGTCTTCAGCGGTGGTCCCATATAAGTTTAATCAAAATTGATACAGCTCTTCTTGAAAAAATAAACAATACCAAAAATATATACACAGATGACTTGTTTAAGTTTGTAGCATGTAGCTGTAGTCTTGAAGTCGGTAATATTTTTTCTAAAATTAACTTTGTTTACATACTGGCTTTAACCTTTTTTTATATATGATACACACACATGAAAATAAGTAGACTCCTACAAAACCATGCCTTTGAACGGTACCGTTAAGAAAATCAATTACCACATAAAAATATGCTAGCAAAATACATACTTTCAATAAAATATTGTACATATTTGTCGATAATATTTCATCACACATTTATTACGAGGTTCACGCGAGGCCTAGCCCTAATATCACAAAATAGGTGCTCCATAAATTGCACAATCTAAAATCCAATTACTAGAAAATAATTCATATTGAACATCGATACTAATAACATTTTTCGGCGCTGGTCTTTATCGGCGCTGTCGGCTTTTTAGTAATTAATGTTAATGATGGATATAAAGTTATATGGTGGTAAGAATTTTTCTGTCTCATGAAATGTACAATTAAATTCAATGGAGGGATAGTGGTTCGTAATCTAATATATAAAAATATCGTGTCACAGTGTTTTTTATCGAACTCTTCCGAAACGACTTGACCGATTTTTATGAATTTTTGTGTATATTTGGTAGGTCTGAAAATAGCTCGTAGGCAATTTTTTATACCCCTAGATCCTAGGTTATAAGTGTGGCCCTATCCAGAATTTTTTTATGGCAGAACTACGTCTGTGGGGCACAGCTAGTTTTATTACATAATTATTACTATTTTAATACATCAACGATTTCAATCAGGCATTGTTAGTCAAATCACATTTACTGCTACCTAGAATGGTATCACTGTTTTTTGGCAACTCTAATGGAGTATGTATATAACTAAACTGTAGTATATAAAATTTAATTAATATTTCTCATAATAATCCAAACAATTATTCGTTACACAATCCAAAGAAAAAAGCTCTAAAATTTATCGCATCCGAAGAAACGCTTACAAAATCGCGTGCATCCATCTACGAGTTAACTGCGCCACCTGGCGGCCAATTTTTCTCCAAAATGGAGGCGTAAGACTACAAGATGGGATTGATAGGTGTGCCATTTAGAAAGTGTCCTCCGTTCCTCGCTTAATTAGTGGCAAGCGGCCTCGCAGGGACGTGACCGGCTCCCCAATTACGGGGCGGGGGACGGTGGCACGGGCGTACATATACGGCGTGACTCTGCAACTCTGCAATTTAGTTGGCGACTGTGTTTTTTCTATTATTTGTGCTCTGGATGTTGGAGAGTACAATTGTATTTATAAGCGGAAATCTGAATATTCTTTTAAAGTTATATGATGTTAAACATTAATTAGATTTTAAACATTAGAAATATGAAATGATTGATAACATTATTTTGAATAATCCTGTTATCGTAAAATAAATATTTTTTAAACTATTGAACTTATACTTTTGAATATCTATTATTGAAACATAATATATAATCAATTTCATTTTGATCTTAGGCCAATCAATGGTTGTTCAAAGCCTTTTTGTAATTCTAGCAGTGTACCTCATAAAAGGAGCAATTGTATTACCAACGTAAATTTTTTGACCTGTATGAAAATATCCCGTGATCTTATTAAATAATTCTCGTGTGACTTGACCTTAGAACATTATATCTCTATTGAAGTGGCTAGCTCTAGCTGTAACATTTTATGTTTTAATTATTTAGAATCTTAATAGATACAGTTTTTAAGGTTCCAGTTGTTTGTAGATTTCCATAAAGCACCCCCATAAAAAAATCTAAATTAGAATATTATCAGCAGAAGTTTCTAATTCAATCACCTAATCATGAATACATACAGAGTGCTGACTAAACAATGCAGAGATGGTCCGTGTAGAGGGGCCTTTACAACTAATCTATTATAAAATAAAATTACCTAAAGTTTTTGAGTCAGCACAGAAGTCGAGCTGACGGCTGTTTTCATCAGAAACGAGGTATGAATGTTAAGAGGATCCCAAATTAGTTATACCTACGCTTTACAATGACCCGAAGCTCGGTTGTTATTTTTAGAATAATAATAAAAGCCCTTTTAATATTCGAAAGCTGATGCATAATGTAGGAACAAACAGACAAAGAGATTTGAAATGAAGACAAACAAGCAGAAAAAAAAAAACTCGACCTTAGCTAGACTAGCTAGACTGTTTCTTAACTGTCACAGTTATTTTTATGTTGAGGAACAATTCTTACCCGAAGATTAAAAAGATAGTTTTAAAACTAAAATATTCGCAAGATGTTTCAACATTTATTTTTACTTGAAAAATGCTTAATGGAACTTTGCTTCTACGTGTCAGATTTTAAATAATAATGTTTGATTTAAAGGTAGTCTACTATTGCTCTGATCATTTAAAGCGCAGTATGAGGCTATATATTTCGAGCAGTTTTCATAGTCAATAGTTTTACTACATATCGTTCACCGGCTCTGATTGGAACTTCACTCAAAATGCTTAAAAAAAGTCGAACAAAAAAAATCTGATCCTGCGGGCATGGTGCAAAATATCAGACGATTGATTTTCTATTTTATATATCTGTTATCATTTCTAGCTGTGTTTATTGTTTTTCAATTTCATTTAATTTACTATTCAAATTCTTTCGCTATGTAATATTTCAAAAGTAGTATTTTTACACGACTGCCCAAAAAAGGAGTGTTATGTTTTTAGGGTTCATGTATGTATGTATGTTTGTAAGTTACTTTATTCCACCATAATTTCTAAATGACTGGACCGGTTTCGATGTATGGGCTATTGTTAGAATCCTGACATTGTCCCGGGTAAAATAAGGTAGTAGGATTAAAACTTGATAATTTTTTAAATTAATTTCGTCTTGTCGTCCTTGCATCCTGGACAAACCGACTGCATGAAATTGCATTTATTGAGTTTGATATTATGACGTCATGCCATGTAAGCCCATTTTTGTGAATTGTGTATTCTTGACTAAGTAAATAAAAAATACAGTTACTAAAAACTTACATTTTAGTAATATCAGGTTTTCGCGATCACTACACATTATAATAAAACAACCTTTAACCGGGTTAATCACGTGTATTGTTATTTTTATTTATCCTGAGGTTTAGAACACTTGGCAGTGTTCGACCACGAACGCTACACGCGATTAACCCGGTTAAAAGTTGTTTTATTATAACTTACAATTTACTAAAGATTGTGATACATAACATTGATTTAATCAATCTCTGAACCTAATCGCTAAGAAAAGGAACAAATTCCCCATCATAAAAGTTCTTTAAATACAATATTTTTTCAAGCCTTTTTTCCACGGAGATAGACAGCAACTACAGAGCTACTTGCTACGAACCTTACATACTTCCTTTTCTTGACTGCTTCGTTGGTCTAGTGGGAGCCAAGCGCGTCTGTTAAGCATGTGGCTCTAGGGTCGATTCCCAGATCGGGCAGTGTTACTGGGATTTTCGGTATAGAAATTTTCAGTAGTTGCCCGGAGTTTGTATTTTTTCCCCGTAGATTCCAATAGGCTCACCACCTTATTACATGGGACTTAATACCAGCATTGGTGTAATGTGTGTACACCTCTGCCTACCCTTCAGGAAATACAGGCTTGAATATGTTGATGCTATGTTTCTTTCCTCCATCCACGCGCGCCTTTATGAGTACTACGCACCCGACCTATTTTGAGGACAGCACCAATAAGGTCAGTGTGTACTTCTAGAGCATCCCGGCGTATCTACTTACGTCCGTTATGTAAATACCCCTTTTGTTAATCACCTTTCATTTAAATCCTTTCAACATAACCAAACCATCTAAGCATACTGTTTACCATTTTTAAACTCACCACATATTGCATGGAATTTAATAACAGCAGTATAAATTAATATCGTGAGGAAAGAGCACACCTGAGAGAGTGAGAGATATTCTCGATGGTGTGTAAAGTCATGACAGAGGCCTACGGGCGGTTTAAACTCCGACACTAGGTTGTTCATCAACCACACGATAAGAAGAAGAATAACAACATTGGTGAAATGTGGGTTTACAACTGTGTATATAGGTACACCTCTACCTACTCCCTCGTGGAATTCAGGCATGATGCTATGTTACGTTATCTTCAATAATATAGTTATTTGGTAAATAAACATCAAAAAAGTTATTATATTAAATGGAAAAAGAATACGGTCGTGAGCAGGATTACCACTAAGCCATCTCGACCTAGCTCGAGATGGCTTAGTGGTCAAAGCGCCTGGAGTATTTATCCGGGAGGCGCAGGTTCGAATCCTGCTCATGACCGTATTCTTTTTCCATTTAATATAATAGCTCGCTAAGCATGGGTTAATGCTTTTGAAGATTTATCTATATATATAAAAATCAATTGCTGTTCGTTTGTCTCGCTAAAACTAGAGAACGGCTGGGCCGATTTAGCTGATTTTGGTTTTGAAATGTTTGTCGTAGTCCAAGGAAGGTTTAAGCGGTGAGAAAATGTAGAAGAATTGCGAGGGAGATAGTAAAAACAACAATTTCATTTGTCCATATAAACTGTTCTATCTACTTTCCTGTTAAACATTTGACGTTTGAGGTGATACGAAGTACACCGGGTCATCTACTCGTAGTCTTTAATAAACAACAAGTTTGATGAAAACACATCTACTCGGAATCTACCTTGGTTTTTGTTTTGATTCACAATAGTATCTTTTACGGTGCCACAACACCATTACATCGCCCGCCAGTGCCGCTCACATTCTGTGTCTTATTTAGTGCTTACTGCTTGTATTGTATTTCCTTGGCATTGTAAATAATTCATCGTATCTATTTTAACACTTTCAAGACAGTATTTTTTATATAATATTGAATATACATGTGGATACCAAAACATATATGTGTTAACTCGTCAACGCTACTGAAGTACCAGAGTTATTTGAAATAAGAAAACAATATTAAATTAATATAAAAAAATATAAAAAGGTCGCCTGCCACCTGTGCCTATTACGCTTTTTATGGGATAGAGGGCAAACGAGCAGACGGATTGCCTGATGGTAAGCGATTACCACCGCCCATGGACAGCCCGCAACACCAGAGGAGTCAATGTGCGTTGCCGGCCTTTTAAAAAGAAGTACGCTCTTCTTGAAGGTTTGAAGAAAAGGTTTATTGTTATTTTTTGTCACACCTTTTTGTTTTCCTTAGCCACATTTTTTTTTTTAATCTTACTTGCCTGTTTTACTCGGGATAATGTAAGAATTCTATTTATTTTGGTTTTGAAATGTTTGTCGTAGTCCAAGGAAGGTTTAAACGGTGAGAAAACGGCATAATGTAAGAATTCTATCGATGCTCCATACATCTAAATCGGTTCAGGCGTTTATTAGTTATGGTGGAATAAAGAAACTCACAAACACACATGAACCCTAAATACATAACTTTCCTTTTTTGGGCAGTCATGTAAATAAACTTATAATATTTACTCGTACGCATGAGCTAGCGCGGCAGCTGAGCCTGATCTTCTGGGTTAGATTCCCATGTTGCGCAAAGATCCATTAGGGAATACCGTAAGAATCCTTACATTGGCCCAGGTAACAAAAGATAGGAAGATTTAAGAAGTAGATTAAAAAAAAAAATTGGCTATCGTACACCAAAAGGTGTGAAATAAAAAGTATAAATTCTAAAGTCTAAATGTTTTTATTAATTACATCTTGTTTTAGGTTAGAGTCACAGATACACAAACACCAACCCACACACACACACACCCAACCCACACACCCACCCAAAAACACACGCACACACTCACCCACACCCACACACACGCACACACACAGCTGTCTGCTGTATTTATTATATTATTATAAGCTGGTAAATATAGCGCGGTGGGGATCTGGTAACACAGGTATTTTCATACCTACCTCAGGCACGTCTCTCACAACGATAGTTTCGTATTTAAGTAATATATTGAGCTAAAGATTATCTGTACTGAATTATAATAAAACAACTTTTAACCGGATTAATCGCGTGTATTATTGGATTTTTGAATCCGGTTAAAAGTTGTTTTATTATAATGTGTACCTAGTGATCGCGAAAACCTAAGATATTACTATGTTCTAAATTACTTGTGAAGAAAAAATATATACTATCGATGTGTGAAAGGCTTTTTGGTTCAAGCGACATTTTAGTGAAATATGAAAATGTCTCTAAAGGCTGTTGTATTAAAGTTTTTTTCTTTAAAGCACAGTAATTACACTTGAACTAAATAGCCTTTCAGCCATCGATATATATATAGACTATTTCTCATAAGAATAATAGATATATATATATATCTTTAATTCTTATGAGGAATAGTCTTAAATACTTATTAATAAATTTTTTCAATGTGATCTTGGAGCCAGAGTTATTCTGTTTATCACAAGGGTTCTAAGATTTCTCCTAAATCGTAACTGCACCTTTAACAAAGGTTTTATAAAGTTAAATAGTATTTTATATAATTAACCGTAATTACAGTTCACAACTCATTCTCTTTTGAACAAGAGGCGAGACTTTTTGTTCACCGAGTTTTCTTGCAAGAAATAACTGAGTTTAAAGTTCGACAAGCACAACTAGTTACAGTTAACGTACGGGTTACAAGCAACATTGGGTTACTGTTAGGGTTAACTTAAACTTACACTACTGTTTGATGACTTAACTGGTGAAGTAGAATGTATCTTGCGCTTCGGATCTTCCATTTGATTCTTGGAATTTGATAGTTTTTTTTTTAGATAAATTGTTTTGTGAAATGATGTGTGTTTCGATAGGAATTTAATTCTTTTGTTTTGTGACCGAGAAGAAGTTGTTGGGAAGGTAATTTTGGGTCCTCCTCTTCTCGCCAACTTCTGCGAGGAGGTGATGCTCGCGAAGGAGGCGGCGGAAAGGGAGAGAGAGGCAAACCCCGCTCACCCCTGCCGCAGAAGGCGAGCCAGGCGCCGGAGGGCGCTCAACGATCTCCGGCCACCGTGAGCCGTGGACTGAGGGCGGCGGGTATGGGTGGTTCGCCGCCTGATCAGCAGTCCAGCCCGAGACGGCCACACGCGTGACATAGGAAGGTGTTCAGGCTAACTGTGGCCGGCCTGCACAAACCTGGAGTGTACCATAACCTGCCGGGGTCGCGGTGATTGCTGCAACGAACCCGGGTCCTCGGTAAAGGTTGGAGTAGGACCGTGTGGTTTTTAGTCGGTAGGAGTCCGGCACAGCGTCCATGATGGATTTTCCACACTCAAAAAAAAAAAAAAAAAAAAAGGGTCCTCCTCTTCAGCCAAAGGTTGTGGATTCGGACCCGATACTACCAATATGACCTTTTCAATGTCATGCGAACTGTCTTAGTTAATCACAGACAGCGAAGAAAAACGTTGTGACGAAACCTGGATTTGATGATCTGAAATTGAGAAGCCGCAGTGAGCTGGCGTGGTAATAAATGCTCGTGCTGCCTTCTCTGTATGAGAAGAGGCCCTTGCCTTGCAGTGCGACAGTTATAGGATGGTTATATTATATGCCAAAAATACATGGTAAGACACTTGAATCGTAAGCCATTATTTGAATTCTTTAAACAAATTCTCGAAATCAGTAAAAAATAAATAACTAAAAGAATTCAATAGGTACGCTTTGATTTATGTCTTAAACATCAATGTGGGGTGACAGTAACATAAAGTACATGTGACAGTCATTCCACACAAAAATAAAAGACTATTCAATCCAGTTAATTTGTCAGGGAATGACTTCGGTCAATCTTCGCACAAATAATACTGACGTCAAGACTTTGCAAGGACATTTCAGCATTGATGTGTAATTGAAGTTCGGAGCCACTTTGGGCTACCAACTTAAGTAACTTAAGTTAGTAGACGAACTTGGAACGTGGCCAGTCTTAAGTAAAGTGTGGAAGAATAAGTTAATAGCATTTTCAGTACATTTATTCCAGTACAGTAAAGCCGGCTGGCGGGTGGGAGAGATGCGCAAGAACAAATTGTTAAAGAGTTATTCTAAAATCAAACTACTGCAGTTATTAGTGGTAGGACATGAAAAATTGCCGTTTTCAAATGACTAACACTCAAAGCAGCCTGTATTTCCCGAAGGGCTAGGCAGAAGTGTACACAGTTGTTCACTCACATTTCACCAATGCTGTTATTAAGTCCCATGTCATAGGTGGTGAGACAATTGTCATCTACCGGGCACAATTTCAAACAACGGCCTGAAAAACTCTGTAACATTTTGCCAGACCCGGAAATTGAACCCGAGACCTCATGCTCAGCAGTCACAGTTGGGATCACTAGAGTCTAGTGGTTTCTCAAACTTATGGCTCCATGAACCCCTGTTAAAGATACCAAACAATAGCGAACCAGTTTAAAAAAATAAATGAGAAACTTTAGCTGTAAGATATTTTTTATTTTAATAAACGGCGATTTAATGAAATAATAATATGTTGTAAATTACTGCGATGAGTGGGCTTGTTTCTTGTCGATTTTAGGAAAAAATTTTGTAAACTTCAATCTTAATTCAGAGTCGGTATCAAGTTTTACCGTGGGAGAGCCATGCTTCGGCACGAATGGGCCGGCGCAACCGGAGTGATACCACGGCCTCACAGAAAAACGGCGTAAAACAACGCTTGCGTTGTGTTTCGCCGAGTGAGTGAGGGTACCGGAGGCCCAAACCCTTTAAAAAGCCGGCAACGCACTTGCGACTACTCTCGTGGTGTTGCGGGTGTCCACGGGCGGCGGTAATCGCTTACCATCAGCGAGCCATCTGCTCGGTTGCCCCCTATCCCATAAAAAAAGCCGGTATTAAATTGTATGGTACTCGCACCGTGCTGCAAGCGATTAAGTGAGTGAATCGAGTACCGCACCACATTTTCAGTCGCACACGTGCCTCCATTCGCGCTTGCTAACTTACCAGCCGCCATTACGTAAATCTTGTCGTGAACCCCCTACCATCATATGGCAAACCCATAAGGGTTCACGTACCCCACTTACGAGACACCATGCACTAGACCAAGGAGGCAGTCAGTGACTAACACTCGAACTGTAATATTCCTACTAGCATATCGTAGTATTATAAATGCGAAAGTTTCTGAAGATAGACGGATATTTGTTACTATTTCACGCAATAATTACTGAACGGATTTAGATGAAATTTTACCTACAGACAGCTTATAAACTGCATTAACATATATAATACTTTTTTTTATCCCGATTAGGCTCAATTACGAAGTCGTCGTAGACGAAGTCGCGAGCAGAATCTAGTTCCAAATGTACAAGAATTTGCAGGTTCGGCAGCTTAATGAAAAAAATCGAGATAAAGAACCCTGTAATGATCAAGACTCAACAAAAAACATCTCAGACAATAGAATTCTAGCCCTCGAACTGAAGAGTCACCGGCAGAGTTGTAGGTCGTATCGCTTGTTATACCATCAGCAGGCGATTGATACCTGACCCAGTTGTGAAGAGCGCTGAGCTTCGTTTTAAGTACCGCGGGCTACCGAGGGTGGTCGCCACTCCACTTGACACGACCCCGCAGGGCTGATCCGGAAATATTGGACGTCTCAAATATTTAGACTCGCAAGGTGAATTAGTGTTTGTAAAAGTTAAAGTATTAGAGTGGATTTTGGGGGAGATAACAAGATTTGGTGTGGGCGTTAAGGCCAAAGAATTGAGTTTTATCTTGTTTGTTTTCTGAAGGTCTGGAAAATATACATATTATAAATAAAGAAATTGTCCAAACATTTTTCACTTTCGTTACTAAAGGATTTTTAACAATCACATTGTATTAGGACTGCCTCGTTGGTCTAGTGGTCGCAAGCGCGGCTGCAGAGCGTGGTAAAGTTTATTAAGATTTTCTGTTAAGAAATTCTCAGTAGCAGCCGGAGTCAGGTAGTTGGTGGTTGTGACACCCCCGTGCTTCGGAGAGCACGTAAAGCCGTCGTTTCTGCGCCTAATCTCTCTCCGGTCGTGTCGGATTGCCGTACCATCGGAATATGAGAGTGAAGGAAGAGGGAGTGCAACACACTTGTGCAATATAATATCTCCTGCGTACTTGGCTAATCTCCGTGAAGATAGCCCACCGTGACCGAAATACGGTCAGGAGGAGTATTATTAGAAAATCTCATATGTAAAACCAATCTGCAAATAGTCTTGCGTTTACTCAAAGATCTAAGTTCAATCTTGCTCTCAACAGCAAAATATGCTCGGCAACTATTTCTACGCATGACCATGATTTAAGTGCAGCAACTAGAAGTTTTGAAGTTTCGTGAAATATACTAGAACTAGCACAACCCTACTCCTGCTACAAACATGAAAACCTTGCACTTTGCTACAAATATAGGTATATACGCTGAAATTATTGCTATGCTCAGCACGTTGCATATGTGTGTGTAAATCTTAGCACTTTGTATTAAGAACACTCTCAAGAATAAAGCTGGGTTTAAGAACAACTTATGAGTCTGCAACTATTTTCCATTTCGTATGTTTAATGGACTTCTGGAGTCGTATAGTGAATGGATTCTGTAATTATAGAGTGATTAGAATGTAAACGTTGAAGCTAGTGCTGCTGTATCTACTGCTAATGTTTGCACGTTTATATAATTAATAGACAACCTGACTGTTCAGAAATGGTTTAGCGTTGGAGTCCCAAGATAAAATAAAATTTGTAGATCAGATCAGAATTGAAAAGTACTGATACCCAACCCAGTACTGGTACTGATACCCAATTTACCTGCAAAGAAAGAAACGACATTTATGTCCTTTCCTCTCTCTGCAGGTAAATTTAGGTAAAAGGATAAACTGGATAAACTGGTGTATTGATAGTTATGTAATTAAAACAAAATAAAACTTTCTTTGCAGAGCAACACATTTTGTTTATTTCCTCATAACCAGAAATACTTAATCATTATATACATAATATTTGATCCTGTAAAATATGGAGTATCTAAACATCATTCAAGCTTAACATTAATTACTCTTATATATTAAAATATATATAAAAGCATTGACACAAATGAAGAGATATTAAATGTCTTATATTTTAAAGACAGAAGGCGGCTCTTCATCAATTATTTGACACCGATTTGAAAGACAAGAAATGAATCTATATGTTTTGAAGACAGTTCAAATTTTATTGAGTAGGTTGTGAAGCCCGATATTTGAGCGGTGTTCCGTACACTCTCTTTACAAAAACAAGGACAAACACTGTGTAATATTAAGTGTATTTAGTCAAAATTTAACACGTTGTAATTCAATCATTCCATTGTTCCGCCAGAAATCAATAAATGTCCTGTTGATTTAGATTAAAACCAGCAACCATGTGACAAAGCGACACGTCCAGTATCAAAATCCGAATGCTTAATGTGCAATACAAATCGGAAAACGGATATAAATGACACGTCATTCACAACGACATGTAGAATTCAATTGAACCAATCTCGTTTTACCAACTGTATTACATAACACAACTTAAGCAGATGGGAACGTAACATCGAGTTCAGCTAATAATTGCAAAGGGATTTATTACAGACATTATGACAGACTCGGCGAGCGCGAACGCGAACCTTCGGGTGTGCCACAGGGAACCATAAACCCAAGTGATTTAGATGAATCACTGTACACAATAGACAAAGGAAATACATTATCTGGGCGGCGGGGTGCGGGGGAGGGGCTACCTGAAAAATCCATTGAAAAGGAAAAATGCCCCGCCTTAAACAAGGACAATGGGATGTCTACTATGTGTACAATTAAGCTAAACGAAGCCAGATAAGTGAGAAATTTATCACTCTGCGAAATGGGCCAGCGAATTGTTTAGGGAAGAGATGTTTTTGTTTAAAAGCTACGAAATTGCTGTAAACATTTTGGACAATACACTGGAGTGTTTACTTAGCGGAGTGGTGGGAGGAGCGATTTAGAACTCATTATGTGTGCACACTGAGAGTTAACATTGTGGGGCGGTGAGGAGGAGAGGGAACATGATATTTGTTGGCACAAGATGGAGCCACGGTGGTGATGCAGTGGCAAATGGTGGTAACGCCTTTATAATACAGATTAACAAATAGATTAGGTACATAACATTAATAATTTATATAATAAAAACGCATAAACTAATTATTGGAATTTAAAACTAAGTATTAATTCTAAATCATCAAAAGCATGTCCAACTATTACTAATTTTCATATAATTATACAATCACAATCTTTAATATGTCAACTGAATATTAACTATGATGGCTCGTCCTATTATTTCGGAGGATTCAATGCCTTGTCGTTAAGAAAATCATTTATGGAGTAGTAACACTTTTCAACCAATATTTCGTAATATAGGTGAAACATTATTTAAAATACGTGGACCCATACAAAAAATGCTCTCATACAATAAATGTGTTTTACTGAATACGATGCGTAACTTGCCATTATGTCGAGCTCTAGTGTGAAATTCAAATAATTGTAAATTCGATTTAAGAAATATTGCAGTTTCGTATATGTACCTAAATGTAAATACTTGTATCAATAGTCACATATTTGTAGTTTCACCAATATTGCTTTAATAATATAACTGCTACTATAGTCTAAGCTACATAGTACACGAGCCCCATATTTGCACCCATCTATTTGCTCCAAACCACGATGCGATCGATATCCGTTGCCGAGCTCCTCCACAAAGTAGGGAACATTACAGCAGATATCAGCGGCGGCTCAGCGGCGCAGTGGCACAACTTAATACGAACCTTTGCATTTACGACTCCGTTGAGACTTCGGACTACGATGTTTGACGGGCGAAGGTAGCCAGTTCGAGTAAGATCTTAATTTCAATGTAGTATGTACTCTAGCTTTATCCAGATTTTGTATAGATATAATTATGACCTTGAACAAGTTATAGTATAGCTAAGTGTACCTACACTTAGCTATACTATACCAAATCGTTAATTTATGAAGTCAGGTTAAGAAATGAGAGATTTCTGGAGTCTTTAAAATGTTATCATATATATTGTATTGACTGACCGGTTGGGCTACTGGTTGCAAGCGCGACTGCTGAGCATGAGGTCCTGAATTCGATTCCCGGGTCGGGCAGTGTTATTGGGTTTTCTGTTGGGAAATTATCGATAGAAGCCCATGGTTTTGAATTGTACCCGGTAGATGGCAATAGGCTCACCATCTATTATGGGACTCAATAACAGCATTGGTAAAATTTGGGTGTAGGTACAAATATGTACACCTCTACCTATCCCTTCAGGAAATATAGGCGTGACTCTATATTATGTTTTATTTTATCGCTAATCAATAAATAAATTCTCCATCATCTATAATAAGGTGTGTTATTCATGATGTTCGACCCCATCACATGATAACAAAACAGTCATTAACAAACTTTCTCTGTCCAAAACACATTTAACCTAACCTCCAACGTATCAAAAGCATAACAAATATGATTTTGAAACCGTGGCCTCAAGCTAATTCAACCTTAACCCCCCTTAACATAACGCAAACAGATTACCGAGCTAAGGCCGCGCGGCTGACGCGTCCGTCACGTGACACCGGTGACAATTGATTTACGCGCGACGCTCCACCGATTATTGGCGACTCATGAATATGCCCTGATCTATGGTGGACGCCGATTTGCAGGTGTGATTTGTGAGACAAGCTTTGTTTGACGAATATGTTGATGTTATTGCACTTTCGTGGCCATTCAGCTGTTTCGCTGGCATCAGCTTTTTGGGTCTGACTGGATTTGTAAGGCCGAGCAATTGGTATATCGGAAATAATACAAGTGAAAACTTTATTTTGCCTTCAGTAATGGTGATCATAACATTTGTCAGTATGACGTCAAAATTAACAATGTGTTTTTCATTCAACAGTATATATAGATACAAAGAAAATCAATTTAAACCAACTGACTAGACAAAACTACTCATAAAGTTATAAATTTATTATGGAAAAAGAGATACGGTCGCTGAAATTTATAACTTTAACGTTCGCTAAGTATGCGTTAATGCTTTTCAAAGATTTATCTGTAAAACTTCTCGTCGTTACACGGTATCTTTTTTAATTAAAAAAATTAAAACCGCGCCTGCCGTATGTGACTTTTTTTTCACACTTTTTTGTGTAATATAGCCACTATATTACTATATTTTTAAACTTACTAGCCTATGTTACTCGGGACAAAGTAAGGATTCTAACGATATCCCATACATCTAAATCGGTACAGGCATTTAGACGTTATGGTGGAATAACGAAATTTACGAACATACATACTTACTGACATGACCCCTAAAAATATAACACTCGTTTTTTTGGGCAGTCGAGTAAAAAGCGCGTAAAGACAAGTTCGTTTACATTTTATGATTTATTCATTATATTTCTGATTTACTTTCATTGGCTAACACAACACAAAGCGTACAAAATGTATACTAACGCCAGTAAATTGCTTGGGGCGTGTAATATCCCACATTTATGCCTCCTCTACGCGCTCAGAATCTCATTCCAAATCTTACAACAATATGCCGCGTGCGCCCTCTCCATAACAGGCCGGATTAGTAATCCACCCATTTTCCTCGAAGAGTAATACATTGTAATATACCTAACAAGTCAATCAACACTATATAAATCATACGTTTTCCCTCTAAAAAAGCGAGCGATTCACAAAACCGTACATCACTGCTATCATAGCGTTATTTATAATAATCACGGAAAGATGAGAGTCGATGTTCCATTACAGAAAATGAACACACATCCGAAATAAAATAGCATTCAATTAAAAAGGGCCGAGTCGCTGACGGGCTCGCGATAGCGCTGCGTCAAACTCGGTCATTGTTCAGTTTTATCTCGAGAGGGCTTTGTTTCATTTGAGGCCTTTTATTGGTTGTTGGGGTGTAAAAATGCGGATAGAAATTCGCGGCGGCTCGCGTCCGATGCTATCCACGTCCGCACCAGATAATGAGGTGCCGAACAAAAAGCCTAGAGTGCGTTTAGGGCTGCCGTTCCATCCGGATGCCGCTGAACAGTCCTAATTTTTTTGCAGGCGTTACTCCTGAACAGTTAACACCCTTTGAACAATATTATCATGTGGAGTTATCAGATTACATCCAAAATACTTTTACATTCCCCAAATATGTTTGTATGTCCAAACCGAACCCTCCTGTTATCTGAGACCGTAGTACTGGCAGCCCTGACTGCGTCCCGGGCCGCACTATTGTACATTCAATCTACGCCAATTTAGCTGCTCCGACGTTACTGCCCCTTTCATTTCTCCATACACGTTTACACCGTCCAAAGTGTTGATTTGAAAACGTGATCCGCCAGTCTGGACCGTCTCGTTTATATTACTTATTGGATACGCTTCACTGGAGATTTGGATTATTCCTAAACTTGGTATATTTTGTTATGGAATCTTGTGAGTGTGTGGGTAAAGCCACACGGCGTGCTTCGTTGAGTTGATTTTTTATAGATTTGACCCATATTTCTTTGTCATATAGTTTGACATATTTATTCACAGTTATACTGTTGACATCATACGTGAAATCTGTAAAAACGATAAGTCACTACACTGTCCCGCAGCGTGTGGCATCCCCCTTCCCCCCAGTGAAATATTTTCCCATGTACAGTCATCTAAATGCTTCGGGGTAGGGAAAATGTTTTTGGCCCTATTTTCAGGATCATGTGTACATGTAACATGCTGCTAATGGCTTGTACAACTCGTTTTATTACTGTTAAAATACACTCCAAATTACTACCTCTGTTCAAGATTGTAATAGACTTTTTTGTTCCGATAACCGATACTGATGGAATAATCTTGTACCAAAAAAAATGGTTCTCGTAAAAGAAAAAGGATAAGTATTACTTATCGAGGGTCAGATTTCAAATATAAAAATCTTAGTTGGAGACGCACGCTCATCTTTCTATTTTCGTGAAAATTTAGGAACCTACACTAATATTTTTAGTAATATCAATAATCTTTAAACCTTATCTAAATCTTTTGAAGGCAATAACGAAAAGGATAGTCAATTTATTTGAATAAGTAATAGTCGTTATTCGTGAAGATGTTACCACATCAAAAGTAAATGATGTTCGTATTTTAGCAGAACATAAGACGACATAACAAAATACAGTATTTGTAGCTCATGGCACGCCTGTCGTAGTGTCGACCGTTAAGCTAAGTGGCCATAATTTTTGGAGCATGAAGCGCCTCATGGTAATGACCCGTTGTCAACGTTCCCCTAACATCTACTGAAGGTAATTTGTGACGGAATGCCTCCTTTGAATATTTTCATGTGTTTGTTTCTTTAGTTTCTTTTTGTGTAATGTTTTATTTGAGTATGAATTTAAAGTAGTTTGGTATCAAATTGTTTTCTGTGGTCTCTGTAAATTATTTTAATTACGCAATGATTAATTCTTATTCATCGTGTTTTAATTTGTTCATCTTACTCAATAGTGTTAATTAATCTGCTGTTAGTTAGCAAGACGTTGTTTAATTAAAAACGGTTACCCTTTAAACTATATTATATTATCTTCATTTCAAATTTTACTAACATCTGTTTCTAGAATGTTGCCTGCCACCACTTTGCTTTCATCAAAGGTTATCTATCTGAGGGTATTCTATTGATGGATACATGATAAGGGTTAAACGATACATAACATTCATCCCTTATCCATTCGTGGACATTCTTATCCGTGAAGACCTCGTTCAATGAAAATCACTGCTACATTGATTTTTTTTTCGTTACGTAGCGTGTGTAAATGCATTCTGGGTTAAATGAAGGGTACGTTTTCGGTGAGGAAAGCATCATGGAGTTCAAAAATTATTCACTCAGTCATTCTATTTTATTGGTGTAAATCATCATTTGGAATCGCAAGTGTGGTGATCTTAACTCCACCCCTCTCTTTATTCGGCTACAAAACGCATTTGTTTAAATCAGAAACAGTTTTCAGTCATTAATTGCATGAAAATATACCTAACTGTGTAAACATCAAATACATAATTATTTAATTTATTAATTCATCAAACTTTGCTTTACATAATTTATTTACCGGTAAAATAAAATGAAAATCATTTAATTATACCTACAATAAGGGCTCAAAATTACGACATGTTTTCCATGATGAAAAAAATATGAACCCTTTTAGAAACTGAAAAGGGTTTAAGTGAAACCGACAGACAACAGTGATTCAGTGTTTTTAGGGTGCCAAGGCATCATCAATCATACCCTTTCATCTCGGGCCCTAATGATAACCATCAACTAAGATATCATTATATACTGTAAATTAAGTGAAAATTCACTATAAATATATATATACATTAATTTTGGGCTGCATATATAGCTACCTTGTACTGTTGCTAAATGCTTTATAAGAATGAATGCTAATAATTTTATAAATTACTAACTTCTATCCGCTCCTTCATCTGCGTGGAGTCGGAGCAGCCGGGATAAAAAATATCCTATGTATTAATCTAAGTTATAAACTATTTGTATTTGTAAGCAGTGATAACCTAGTGGTATAATCGTTGGATTGACAAGTCAAAGTTCGCCAGTTTGAATCCAAGGCACGCACCACTATCTTTTCACTTGCTTAAAACGGTGAAGGAAAACATCGTGAGGAAACCAGCAAACCTGAGAGATGTTCTCGGCGGTATGTAAAGCCATGTCAGAGACCTACAGGCAGTTTAAACTCTGACACTAGGTTGTTCATCAACCACACGATAAGAAGAAGATAAACTATTTGTATGCCAAATCGTTACGGAGTTATTGCGTGAATGAGTAAAGCAAAAATCTATTCATATGTCGTCACTAACTTTCGCATTATAGAGTATTATAATATTGTGAAATCATAACCACATAACATTTTCTTTACGAAAGAGAATCCTAAATATTAATTAATTTAAAGCAAATATTAAATAATATTTAAATACTGAGTGGCTAGGTTCATTTGTTAGAAAAGGTTTGAATCCAAGAAAATGTCTCATTCAAAAATATATTATATTATCGCGTAATGATTTAGTTTTTTGGTTTATTTATGTGATTGGTTTGAGTCTTATACATTGATTATATAGTACGATGTGATTCCACTAAATTAAATTAAATAATATAAGAATCATTTTGCACATCAGGGTACTTAATTGTGCAATACTTTTGCATATATATTGTTGGTCTAAATTATCTACTAATTGAAAACGTCGATCTATTTTAAGTGAAAGCATTTATTTTCATTAGACCTTTAAATAACAGGTATTTCTTTAATAGTCACAAACTTTTCATATTCTAAACTGTACATTCCGATGGAGAGGAAATACGAAAATATTATATATATTATAATATATACCTATATAGTGTTATGGCCATATTCTTGTGATAATATCTTTCGTGAGACACAGTCATATCCATCGTTCAACAGTTACTACTCACGTGAATTTTTTGGAATTGCCCGACTAATTTCGAACTCGAACGGAACCCTTAGTCACTAAGTCGTTGAACAATAATTAATATGTTAAGGTTTTATACAGTTTCTATATAAAAGGCAAATTGCTAATAGCTGCTGATGTCCACTACCTCCAAACAAGATAATTTCAAAGTTCTGATGAGTCGCCATGGCGGACAGATAGACAGGAAGTTAATCTCGTTTCAAAACGACTTTCACCAAAAGGAAATAAGATCTTAATATTTAAAGTTTCGGCCTTTGGCGCCATTAGTGGACGAGTGTCAGCTCTGATATCGAGAAGCTCCCTAATGGATAGACGGTAACGGTCCGATTACACTTATTACTCCTCGCTTAGATTAATAAGTAATTGAGTAATTAAGTCAGTAGAAACTCGAGTAATGCGTATACGTATCTATTTTGTGGTATCCGCATTTATAATATAGTAATTATTTATCAAGTTACTCTTTAAATGTGTCCTTAATATCATGTCAACTAAGACCATAGATGTAGAGAACGAAAATAAAAAAACCGTTTTAGAAATAATTTCACTTTCTGCTTTTCAAGTTATTAATACTATTTCTATTTTAACTACCACTTTATGTAGACTATAACAATTACCGTAAAAAGATTGTTGCGGAGCACAAAAGGGAATATTCAAAAGAGTTCGTGCATTTTTAACCACTAATACTAGGAACGTGTCTTAAAAGTTATGGCGCGGAAATTCCCGAACGATTTCCTTTAAAAAAAAAAACATTAAACCAAAAATCTCGGAGCTTATTTTGTTAGTAATGCTGACTAAACAATTCTATCGTGTTTACTATTGTTTGTATAATAATGAATTCTTCTATTATGCTTCTTATCCGTGCGTCGGACGGGACCCGCGTCACGCCGGCCCCGATAAACTGGCAGATTTATTACCGCACCGGTTCGGATATGCGGATACGCGGATATTCGGATATGTTAGCTGAGTGGTGGATGTTGCCTACGAAGCTAAAGTGGGCGATGACGTATGTATCATAGTATCTTTGGAAATCTGATTTTTGTTTGCTTGGGATCTATTGCTGTTATAATTATTATCCTTAATGATCAGTGTCCTTGCCTAATATGGTAATTTGTGAGTAGTTTACGTATGTTTTAGTTGAAAATAGTAGTTTAGTAATCATTTAATATTTACGCGTTAGGCTGATATTTTCCTTATTAAATTATATGGTTAATTTAATTGAGCAAAGGAAATTTCTCCCAAAGAAACGAATATTACTCTCTCCTGCTGCGATGAATGCAATCCGTATCTACCGACCCTAATTTATTCCGGGTCCCAAGTTATCGTCTAAAACCACACAATGGTACTCCAACTACTAATTGGTAAGTAGAAATTAACTAATTATTATATTATGTTCATAAGTTCACCACTTCCCGTCAAAAGTAGTACACATAAATTGGTATGCGTGAATTCTTGACAAACCACGTAATTTTCCCGCTCTACAAGATAAAATACAATGACATAATCTCCAATTGACGTCACAACAAACACTTGAAACATCAAATATATTCATAAAAGCAACCCATCACCCTGTTTACCAACACATCGTCGCCTCGGCATGTATTCACAAAAACTGTCCTTGGACAAACACCGACAATTGAATTATAACACGAGCGAAGAGTAATAGGATAATGTCGTAGAAGATAAAAGCGTACGCACAGCCGCAATCTCTTACGCAACTTTCCTTCGTAAATCATGCAAGTTAGAACAGTTACTAAGGTTCGCGTAAACACTTCAACTTTTCCATTAAAAACAATAATACAATAGGGATTTGTCAAAAGTTGTAATTGTTGGCTTAATCGAGCATTTGCTTCCTTTTTGGTGTGATTAATGCCTGCTGATGCTAAGGAATTTCAGTTTGGAAATTATTTATATTGCTGAGGTTTTATGATACTGGGCAAGCTTTATATTGGGATACCTTTAATATCAAGCCCTAATATGTGTATAATAAATTGGACCATCATTTACTGATGCAGCTACAGCAAGAGTGACAAGAAGATACCAACTGTGCGCTAGACATTTTTCAACAAAGCTTACAAGCTTTTTTTTGAATTGATGTAATTGACAAAAGCCGTTCCGATTGTGCATATTAAATAACTAAATGATACAGGAATATTTTTTTTCTCTTGCATCATGTGATGTTTCTTCTGTCACAGCATTCACACCTTTATTCCCCGAAGCAGTAGGCAGAGGTACACAGTTACCAAATAAACATTTGATCAGTGCTATACCTATAATACTTCCTTGCTGTAATGTAACGGGTGACTGACCACTTTATTTATAACAAGTCTCACCAACTATTACATGGGACTTAATAACAGCAATGATGAAATGTGGGTGTACAACAGTGTACACCTCTGCCTACCCCTTCGGGGAACATAGGCGTGATGCTATGTTATGTTTTGGTACAGTATGTAAATGCGAAGTTGTATTATACATCGGTGTTGTAGGTAATTATGTTGTACAATTTATGCAAAGCTGCCACTTATAACTCATTCAAATGAAAAAGTATTTAGATTGCAACACTGGTTAGTTTATTGCTATGATATTACTTTGTATTTTCATAAAGAATGCAGTGAACGAAATGTGTTTTTTTTGAGTTATTTACTAAACTCTCAGCTCTACAAGGTTCTCAGAAAACTAAAGTTTGAAAAAATGTTGAGAAGGAATTTTAAATTATGTTCTAAATGAAATCCTGGATATTCTAAATGGAATCTATTTATGTACGTTATATTATAGTTAATATTTAAAGTGAACATAACAGTAAACATGAACAGCATTTGCGGAAACAAACACACTAACGGAATTGAATCCGCAACCTCCCACCGAGATGCGAAACATAAACTTCAGTAAGTAAACAGTTATAAGATACTTTTGGGACTACGAATATTGGAATAGGTACACTCTAGTTCCATATAGAAACTATATACTGAGTGTTCATGTGAATTTGTCAACTCAGTATGACTGGAAAAGGAAAAATATAAAAAGCAAGGCTTTTCGTTTAGTAATATAAATAACGGTTGTTGACATACGATGAGCATATTTCCAGTTAGAAATAAAATAGAGGATTGTATAAACGAACCCAATAACTCTTTCATACATATACCAAAGTTTTTTATACATAATATGTATGGACATGGTTGAAAAATAACATGTTAAAATTTATATAGTGTTCGGATAGCGAAAGTTAAACATTACTCTTACTTCGTTTATGTTGATAATATCGCCATTTTAAAATACATACACCGTCAACAAATGGCATTCTTTATCGTTGAATTAATATTATCATCACTAATTTAATCAAAATAAAATAAATTATAAACAGAACAAGTATCTTCCTCAGCGTATCGAGGAATCCGATATATCAATTTGGAGGATTTGGAAGCATTCAATTTGTCTTCTCACTTACGACATTTGTTTTGTAATGTGACACACACATCGGCATAAACAAATATTCTATGTGCACACCCACACATCAATACATACATATTTTAGCGTATCAACATACTTCCCCTTTAAATATGGATGCCACAGCACTTATATTTATGCTTGTTTATGTTTTAAACTAAGAGAGTTTTTAGTGCCAGGCTTTCGCATGTCATCGACCTGGAACTCAGCCCAACTTTATTTTTCTCATATGGAAATGTGTTTGAACCTTTATAGAATATTTAAACTTTTATAGGTTAGCTCGGTAAATATTTACGATATAGATGAAAATATCATAATATATTGAATTGACGCCACTTTAAGCGTGAAAAACTCTAACTGCGAGCTGCGAGAGTGCTGCTAGCGAAAATAAAATAAACTTATTCCAACTATTCCAGTGAACTGAAACCGCAAATATTTAGCAAAACTATTCTGTTTCAAGGTTGTGTCTATATTTAAAGCTAAAGCTAAAACATTGCTTCACAGGTAGAAAGAACGGTGTAGCCATTATTATATTTGATGAGTTAGGTAGTTTTATTGGTCGCACCAACAATGGTAAAACAGTTTGGAAGTTACTTCGCCTGGATATGTTTTATTTAACCGTTTAGAGTCAATTTGTTTCAAAATATCGTCCATTATTTGGATTATGTTGTTAAATTGTATATATATATAAACATTTTAATACTTGGATGTGATTTATCACATATAGAGAATGAAGATATGAGAAGACTGATGTTAACAACATCGGAAGTTGCGACATAAAACAGATATTTTAATCCGCTGCTATTTCCTGCAAACTACTAAACAGTACATACACACTTCAGTCAATCTAACATTTAAAGAAACAACCTTTCACACTCCAACCGAACTCCATACTTGTATCATTCTCACATAAACTTTACAAAAGAGGCAATTCAACGAGCCGTGTAAGCGAAGGAGAGGCGATAATTCAGCGATAGAGCCTCCGAGAGGGCGAAGGTATCGATCTCTTATAGGGAGAACCTCTGGCTGGGTTCCAACACTGCCCAGTTGACCACCGCTGTTTCGCACGGCTTCAATTTACCGACACTCTTGCGAGTCGTTTGGAATGAAGAAATTGTTTTACACGCAGTTTGAAGGGTTCCCATTGATTTTGATGTCAGTTTGTTTTTATTGTTATTGTGTAGCAGTACGGATGGGAATTGGATTAGTTTAATGAGAAAGGTTAGGTTCGTAAATCGTTAGGCCACTTCAAGTTCTTAATAGCTTTATAAAATAAAGATTAAGCCAAAATATTTTGTCATGATACTCAACCATAATAAACAGAATCAAAACGATTTAGTGACCAAAATAAAGTAAAAGATACTAGGAGCTTATCTCTTGACACAAGTAGTAAGCCATAAAAGTAAACTATTACGACTGTTTCTAAAGAAAACAGTCACTGTTTTGGTATTTACACAATGGATGGGATAGCTGCTATGTAGTAAGAAGCACTGAACTAAATAAACATTACGGTAGCGAACATGACAGCTTTATCGTAAATAAACACTAGTACCACATTGTGAGGTGTGGAATAAATTTATTAAAATTCTGATGAATGATAATCTAGATGTTATATGGGGCAAACATTATTTGATTTTAGTAAATATTGACCTGATTAAAGTTCGTTGCGTTTTGCCTCAAAAATGCTTCAAGGAAAGCTATTTTAATTGAACCAGTATTTGTATGAATCTTTGTCCAACATCTTATAAAATTATTGTATAGCTTAAAATCTGAAGTGTCTTTTTCTTAACTCAATATCAAAACTAAACCAGCCAGAATACCTCGTAAACTGACAAAATTCCATCAAATTACGCAGGGATTAATCCTGGGGCAGCAGCTGTTTGATAAAGCCCCGTGGCCATAGCTAATGTAAATTCCATGGCTTCACCGCCGAAGAATGCCCAAGCCCTAAATAAGTACACTTCAAAGTACGCAGCGAGTGCCTTTTCCGGCGTACAAAGAGCCAATTACATAATACCACCCCTCACAGTTAATGACCTGATTATGTTCAACGAAAAATTACGCTTCCTTTTTTCTTCATGTCTACGTTTCGGGGCTTTTCGTGTGCTAGAAAGGCGAAATTTTGTAATTATGGTATTAAATTTTGGCGTGTATTATTTTTTGGTGGTGAATGTGTTTGTGGTTTTATAAGATTTTATGAAATAATAGAATCGCTGTATGGGGTGTTTCCGTAAGGCTTGTAGAACAGCCGAAATATTTATGAAAAAAAAGGAAAAACAACGAAGCAAAATGTGTTAAAATAATGTTTGCATTTGTTAAAACATTATTTTAGTAGGTAAATATTCAATAGATTCAAAACATAGGTAGAGACATCTAAAATACTTTGTAAAAACAAGTCAATGACTAAATAAAATTGCTGATATTATTTTTTCGCTTTCCAAGGGCTATTATTATTTGAGAGAAGTCGTTCTGAGAGTTAGTAAAATATGTTTGAAACTGTTTCGAAGAAAAGGTACCAATAGACACTCGACGCTTTCGCGGTACCTAAGCTTTTAAAACTATTTATGGTCCTTTTACGAGTGTGTATAAGATTTATTTTACGTTTCCCTTTTAGTACTGTTGGTATCATAACATCACGCCTGTATACCGCAAAGGGGAGGGCACAGGTGTAAATACACAGATACCCACATTTCACCAATGCAGTTATTAAGTCCATATAATAAATACAACTGCCTCGTTGGTCTAGTGGTCCCAAGCGCGACTGCTAAGCAGGAGGTCTGGGGTTGGATTCCCGGGTCGGGCAGTGTTATTGAGTTTTTCTTTTAGGAAATTCTCAGTAGCAGTCGGGAGTTTGGAATTGTGCCCGGTTGATGGCAATAGGCTCACCACCTATTACATGGGACTTAATAACAGAATTGGTGCATTGCTTAATGAAATGTTGGTGTACAACTGTGTTCACCTCTGCCTACCCCTTCGGGGAATACAGGCGTGATGCTATGTTTTTATTTTATGTTATATAATAAATAAGTGGTAAGCCTATTGAGTTCTACCGGTCACAATTCCTGACAGAAATTTCCTAACATCCCTCATGATGTGCAGTCACGCTTGCAAGAACCAGACCAATGAAAGTGCCTAAGGAGCTGTTATTAAATATTTATCCTTAATCAGTTTACCAATGCCACTTAAATAGCAATGCGTACCCATTATAAAATAATACAACAATATGTTAAAAATTTCCAGTGTTGCTATTAAAAGCATTCAATAATACATTATAGTAACGAATTCTTACAATAATTGTTTAACACAATAATTAATGTTCACATTTACGAAATGAAAATAAATACTTTTGATGCATTCATTTCGTATTAATTTATATCTGGTCAAATAATTCCAGTACCGAGGAACCATTTTGGTATTATTACAATTTATCGAATTGCATCTTATAATGTTATATTATATTAACATAACATGCAACAACGTGATGCTAACGCTTGTATTTCCCGAAGGGGTATGCAGAGGTACACACAATTAACACCCATAAGTTCACCCACATTTCACCAATGACGTTATTAAGTCCATTGTAATGAGTGGTGAGCCTATTGCCATATACTCGGCACAATTCCAAACTCTGGGCTGCTACTGAGAATTTCCCAACAAAAAACCCAATAACACTTTGCTCGACCGGGAAATCGTACCCGGGACCTCATGCTCCGCAGTCGCGCTTAGGACCACTCGACGAGGCAATTATTAAATAAAAAGTTAATGATATAAACAGGCCCTCATTAATAACTTCTAATTGGCACATAAAATCTGCTTTCAACCACGTAAATATAACACGTCACAACAGTGCTAATATGGCTGTATGGATGAAAGGCGATTGACTAAACTAGTTCATGAGGCGAGAGTGGATGGAAGAGTCAGGGCAGGCCGACCTCGACGAACGTACCGCAATCAAATTGCGGACGTTCACAAAAATGGACAGGTCAGGAGCCACCTAAATCCGCGAGCATGTATGAAGACGTTAATGAACATCGAGCGAAAGAAGTGAGTCAGAATCGTAGCAAATGGAAATCGATAGTGTCTGCCTACCCGCATGGGAAACAGGCGTGATTGTATGTATGTAGGAGAGAGCTTTGCGGTAGATTCCGAGAAGCAAAATGGTTATTGCGAGCGAAACGAATTCCTTAGGACCGTATACTAGTACCATATACCACCACATTGCGGTCAAGTTGAATTCTTGAAAGAGTCTTGGCGAGCCGGAGGCAATTATATTCATATCTTGAATCCATTATTGTGCCGATATAATAATAGGTCATAATGCTAAGATCGGTCCCTTCTACTAAGTATTTATTTCGTGTACAAAAACAAGTCAATCTGCCTAGCTTTTTCCCAATTACATTGGGGTCGGGTTCTAGTCAAACCGTATGCAGCTTAATACCAGTGTTTTATATGGAGCGACTGCCTGTCTGACGTCCACAACTCAGTTCCTGGGTAACACGATATCTTTTGGTATGACTGGTTGTCGGAATTTCAGGCCTCTGATTAGCCGTAAGGGCTGTCATAGATCTAAATTTAAAAACCGAGTCCGACGGCTTAACGTGCTCTCCGAGGCGCGGAGGGGTCTCGGTATGAAATGATGGTAACCCATCCACAGACTGACCGCGGCAAGCGCAGCTTAACCTCAATCGATCGATTGAGCCACAAGCCCCTCCCTGTATAAATTCATGTCATTTCATATAATAGAGACAATTTATTTTTCCGGTCGAGCCAGCCTAGATCCGCCACTTCCATCCCCGTAACCTTTTATATTCCTCCATTATTTAACCAGCTTCATCATCTATTATGAACATTAATACACCTGCTCATAAATACGGCCTAGTGTCCAACTTTTTGCCTCACATTATGTAAGTGGCAAGCTTTGTGCGGCGGCTTAACGCTAACCACCGCGTTCGCGGTTAGCTCCGACGTGAACGCACGCGTTTGCGTTCGCCGAACAAAGGGATTTCAGGCTGTAGGGCCTTTGATCTCGCGCCATTAAACCGGCCTCACAAAACCGAGCAACACAAGTTTATATGTGATACACTACAATAAAGCTTTATTAGAACTAAGCTGGTTTTAAAAGCAAAGTTTTCAAGTTAAGTATTTCAAGGACTTTCAGTTTTAGTGTTGTTTAATTTAAAAATGTCGACCCTTCATGGCTTAAAGGAAATACATATGAATAGGCTTTTGGATTTTGAGGAAGTTAGAACTATTAAAACATGTTAACCATAAAACGCTTTTCTATTTAGACGACTTAGTTTTATTGCTAACTACAGCACTAGAATAATTCAAAACTACATTAAAATGGCAGGTTAAGCTAGTAAATGTTAAGGACAAGTAACAATTGTGCCAAAATAGTAACAGGTTCCTTTTGTTAGTCGTCTAGAGTACAATACTCACTTGGTCCTTTGAACCAGTTCCATTGGCATTCAACACCAAGCATTGTGGAGTAATTGTAGGCTCTTTGATTAATGCCCTAATCTAAGAAATAAAGGTCATAAAAAAAAAACATTAATAACGAAAGGCCATTTAATACATTTGCCCATTTCCTACATTAATTAATCACAATTTGGGATAATTCTCAGGGCATGCGGTCATAATTACATTATTCAAATGAAAGTTTCCTCGAAGGCGTGTAATTATCCACTCTATAAATTAATCTGGAAACGTTTTGCTATGAATAATTCAATTTGTACGGTGACCTCGGAAGTGCGCTGAGGTCAATATCGGATAACAATAACGTTGCAGATGTTTTCTTTTGTTTCCCTAAAAGCTTCTTCTACGGCTTCGACGGGCGAAATTAGATATTATTTTATTTGAACTATGTACAAATATGTCTATACTATGGATAAAGTCACAAATATTATCCTACATAAATATTATAAATGCAAAAGTTTGTAAGCATGGATGGATGTTTGTAACTCTAGCACGCAATAACTACTGAACCCATTTGGATGAAATTTCGCACACAGATAGCTTATAACCTGGATTAACACCTGGAATACCTACCACCTATTATCCCCTGTTATCCCGGCTGGACTCAATTCTGAAGTCGCGGGCAGAAGGTAGTTTTTTTTTAGTAGCTTATAGGCTTGCGTTTGATTGCCACCTCGCCTGATGTTAAGCGATAATGTGATCTACAATGAAGCACGCTTGCCTAGAAGAAACCGATTCACTCGCGTCTTGAAGACACCCAGATTGTAACTATCTATATATTTTCACCGTGGGAGAGCCACGCTTCGGCACGAATGAGCCGGCTCGACCGGATTGATACCACGGCCTCACAGAAAACCGGCGTGAAACAACGCTTGCGTTGTGTTTCGCCGAGTGAGTGAGGGTACCGGAGGCCCAAACCCTTTAAAAGGCCGGCAACGCACTCGCGACTCCTCTGGGGTTGCGGGTGTCCATAGGCGGCGGTAATCGCTTACCATCAGGCGAGCCGTCTGCTCGGTTGCCCCCTATTCCATAAAAAAAAAAAAAAAAAAAAACTATCGGGGAAGACCTACTCCGGCAGCGCATTCCACTATATTTCTAGTAGTACTACTTTGATTCTCTGCCCCTTTGTGAAACTCAAACTCAAACTCAAAATTTTTATTTGCTTTCCACAATGGTGTTCGAAGATGGTAAGTAAAATAATGTAGTACAGGGTGAGCCAGTGATTAGTTAACATTTGAAAAAAATACAGAAAGAAAACAATAAGACTTATTTCAAAAACTATTTATTTATGCGATAGCCAACAGCCAGGAATTTACTTTTTTTAAATAATATCGTTTAAATCACGACCGTCGCGACTTCGGCATTCTTCTAAACGAGAACGGAAATTTGCCAATACTCTTCTGCATAAAGACCGTGAGATTGCTGACATCTCTTCTCTAATCTTTGCTTTTAATTCAAGCAGTGTCTTTGGCTGATTGATGTATACACGATGCTTCAGATATCCCCATAAAAAGAAATCTGCTGGTGATAAATCAGGGCTCCTGGGTGGCCACGGAATATCGCCTCTCCGAGAAATCAGATTTTCCGGGAACATCTCTTTAACGACCGGCAGGGACTCATTAGAGGTGTGGCAAGTGGCTCCGTCTTGCTGGAACCACGTTCTCCGATTGTAACCAGCAAATTCTTGTAGCTGAGGGTACAGAAACACTCGTAACATTTTCACATACTCAGTAGAGTTGACAGTGATCGTACGGCCGTAAGAATCCTCAAAAAAATAAGGACCAATGATTCCTTTAGATGTAATTGCTGCCCATACAGTCACCTTAGGTGAATGAAGGGGCCTTTGATGCTTAGTTTTGGGATTTTCGCTGCTCCAATATCTGCAGTTCTGTTTATTAACGCGCCCGTTCAGGTGGAAGTGGGCTTTGTCAGAAAACAAGATGTTGTCGAAGTTACTGAAGCGCTCTAACATTGTTTCTGCATAAGGTTTGCGTAAATTAAAATCATTAGGCTTCAATTCCTGCACCAACTGAATCTTGTATGGGTGTAATTTCAAATCTGACTTCAAAATACGGCGTAAGGATGTGCATGATATTCCTAATTCAGCTGAACGTTTGCGCGTCGATCAATCAGGATTTTTTCGAACTGAAGCCGAAACTCTCTGCACATTCTCTTCACTCCTTGAAGTCCGTGCGGCGCCGGGTTGCTTCACATTTAGTGTCGATCCCGTCTCTTCGAACTTCTTTACCCATTTCTTTATTAAAACTGTACTCGGACACTGATTTAGGTCGTGTAAATTGTATTGAACGCGAAACAAGCGCCTTACAATAACGAGCGAACCATTGTATAAATAAAATTGCTTCACGCAAAAGGCGCGCTGTGGCCCTGTGAACCGATCCATGGCGACTAAATTTCCGAGAAATGAGCTAGCCGCTTGACCCCTCCCCGCGCCCCACGCTTCTTGCGTTTGCGCGGGAAATCAAATTTAAATGTAAACTAATCAATGGCTCACCCTGTACATCGTGGACCCTGTTGGGCACGCAAACATTAGGAGAGAGGAAGAACATTTGTAAGAAGGTAATTATAGCATTGGTAAGTAATTCTTTTTATTTATTAAAATATCTACTGATGTCATCTAGAAGCTGCCGCTGCTGAGTCTAAAGTATTTCAATTCCCGGGTCAGACAAAGTGTTACTGGGTACATGGAACTTAATAACAGCAGCGATGAAATGTGGGTGTAAAATAGTAATTAACCAATCAATCTGCCTAGCCTTTTCCCAATTACATTGAGGTCGGCTTCCAGTCTAATCAGATGCAACTTAATACCAGTGTTTTACATGGAGCGAGTGCCTATCTGACTTCCAGAACCTAGTAACTGGGTAACACAATATCTCGTGGTATGACTGGTTGTCAGATTTTCAGACTGACTGACTTCAGACTACCCGTAACGGCTGTCATAGATCTTAATTTGACAACCGGGACCGACAGTTTAACGTGCTCTACCAAGCACGGAGAGGTTCCGGTATGAAATTATGGTCCAGGTATGACCCGCAGCTTAATCTTAACCACGAGCCCCCCAGAATAGTAACCAACTCTGCCTTTGTTTTTTTCTAGTGTTAAACATCCATACCTTAGTTATGGTTGAGATACACGATGACTGATGCATACGTGCCGTCAGACAGGACAGGTCACCTCAAAGCTGCTATGGCTCTTTCCTCAAAAGGCCATTCCATACGGTCCCTGCATGCTTACACTCACATATATATGTACTATTATGGCTAGACTTTAAAAAATACGTTGACCTCTGAGTTTGTTTCAGCGTTTTTTCTCAGAGATAGTCCAATCAGAGATAGATAAAAATGTCTTGTAGAAATGTCTTAAAAATATCTATTTACAGATATATTTTTTATGGGTTAGCTCTTAACTCTTGTCCAGGTCAGAGGTGACCGAGACAAAGTCTGCGATGGAGTGAGCTTACCCAGAAGGAGAGTGTTCACTCTTCTTTAAAAAATAAAATAATTTATTAGTTTACGGTCCGTTGACGGGTGTGAACAGACACTCCTACTTAAAGTTTCGAAGACTACAGACGTGATGTATGCATATGTTCTATTTGAAACTAACTGCATCGATGATCTAGTGGTCCAAAGCGCACCTGCTGAGCTTGAGGTTCTTGGGTTCGATTCCCAGTTCGGGTAAAGTGAAATTAAGTTTTTCTGTTAGGGAATGTTGAGTAGCAGCCCGAAGTTTGGAACTGTGCCCGGTAGATTGGAATAGGCTCACCACCTATTACTTGGGACTTAATAATAGCATTGGTGAAATATGGCTGTAGAACTATGTAGGTACACCTCTGTTTACTCCTTCGCGGAATACAGTCGTGATGTGTTAAACTTAACATGTACGAATTAAATTTGTTTATTTGAAATTATCTGTATTTAATTATCAATAGACAATGATAAACATTCTGTATTTATCGTTGTCTCAAAATATTTCATAGATAACCTTTCACAATTGAAGTGTAAACTAGTAATTATTGTGTACACCAAATGAGTAACTGAAGATAACTAATGGCGCGTAGGAGGCTAACAAACACTTCACATAATTGGAAACTTTAATAATACACTGCGATGTTACTGACCTAAGGTCTTGGAGTGAGAATGAACGATGTCATTCCTTTCATAGAATGACGTCAGTGGCGCCTTTTGTTACGGTGATTAATCTGTAACTTAATTTCTTAGAGCCTGCGCAAACTCGATACTTTTAGCATCGATAATCAAATAATTATTCGCGCTTTGAATACAGCGACTGAACGTTACACTCAAATCACAGAATTAAATAAATAAATAATAGTAAATAAATAAATAAATATTCCACAACTATCACACAACGCCGTCTAGTCTCAAGCTAAGCAGAGCTTGTGTTATGAGTGCTAGACAACTGATAAACATACTTATATATTTCTAAATGCATACATATTATAGATAAATTACACCCAGACACAGAACAAATTATCGTGCTCATCACACAAACATTTGTCCTGGGTGGGAATCGAACCCACGACCTCCGGCATAGCAATCAGGGCTACTAACCATTAGACCAATAGGTCAGTCAAATCAGAATTCGGATAATAGTTGCAGCAATTTTAGAGCCATTAGACTGGTAAGTCAAAAGGTGCAAGTTCGAATCCAAGGCGCGAACCAATGACTTTTCGCGTCATGTGCGTGTTGGAAACTAATTATCACTTGCTTAAAACGGTGAAGAAAACATCGTGAGGAAACCACAACACACCTGAGAGATGTTCTCGATGGCGTGTCAAGCCATGTCAGAGGCCTACGGGTGGTTTGAACTCTGACACTAGGTTGTTCATCGACCACTTGATAAGAGAAAGAGAGAGACATTGGCGCAGTCGCTAAATCGCCAATGTTTAAAGTAGAAAGTATAAATGTCTCTAATCGAGTCCCATACAAGCTGCAAGCAAATTCACGTAGGTCTGTGTGCGTGACATTTTAATACATACATCTCCAACCCATAGCTATCCCACTACAGGCTTTTTTATTATCATGTGGCAATCCTCATGGATGCCCTTTACCTGATGGTGAGGGATATGTCGAACTCTTGCCAACTAAAACCACACGGCAGTTCCAGCACATAAGTAGGTATACCGTTAACTCGTGTGGATCATACCAGTGCCTCCTCTGTGGTCCCACTGGATGCCTATCAATATCATTTTCATCACAAGTCTTACGTATACTTGTGATTATAATGATATTAATTATCGGAGAATATCCCGCCACCATAAGAATCAAGGTTGGTCTAGTTATTCGTGTTAGCACATACTAATCGCCATCAAATTCACTATGCAACATTAATTTTTTGGTGACAGTTAAGTCGTTTCATGGGTTACCTATTAGAATCAAGCAATGGAACACAGTCACTGGAATGTTTCCTTGAAATACATAATATTTAATTTGCATATTATACATTTACAGCTTAATAAACTCCATCGTATGAGACGTCTACGTTTATATTTTAACTTATGCATGACTTAAGATCCTCGTATTTAGCTTAATAACTTTAGTCTGGAGCTTAGACTTACGCCGAGACTAATTGTGTAATCTTATTTATCAAGCGACGATAGCGCCGCGGCTGACGGCTTAAAGACACGATAACTGTAAGTTTGCCCATGTATTATGCAAAATAAAATCAAATAAACTCGAAAAACTTTAGAGGTGGATGAAACCAAACAACTTTCCTAACAAAAATAGGTCGCAAGACGAAATGAAAATGTTTATATAAAAAAATAAACGAACTGTTTCTACTGATAGCAGTCAGTGGAATAAGAATTTTATAGAAACTAACAGGTAGGTAAATATAACTGTGATCAATCGATTCCAAAATGTTATGATACACCATATTCTTCTTTTTCTCCTTACGAGGCGTTAAAAGCCAGCCTAATGTCAGAGCTGGCCTAGGGTCAGAACCAGCCTAGTGTCAGAGCCAGCCTAGTGTCAGAGCCAGCCTAGTGTTAGAGCCGCCTAGTGTCAGAGCCAGCCTAATGTAAGAGCCGGCCTAGTGTCAGAACCGCCTAGTGCCAGTGCTAGCCTAGTGTCAGACCTAACCTAGTATCAGAGCCAACCTAGTGTCAGAGTCAGAATAGTAAAAGAGCTAGAATAGTAAAAGAGCTAGTCTAGTGTCAGACCTAACCTAGTGTCAGAGCCAGCCTAGTGTCAGGGCCAGCCTAGTGTCAGAGCCAAAATATTAAAGAGCTAGTCTAGTGTCAGACCGCTCGTAGGCATTTATCTTGGCTTACTGACTGATATAATACGCACATGATAACAAAAATGTGTGCCTTGGGATCGAAACTATGAGCTTGGACTTGTTAGTTCAGCGGTCATCCCCCCAGGGGTTCCACCTTGTCGTGGTGGGGGGGCTCTAGTAGCCGTGGATTGGTCACCTACGGTGAAGCTAACGGACTCCGAGGAGGGCCGCTCCTCTGGGCTTTGCCTTCAAGCCCATGTTGGAGCGGCGCCGGTGTAGGTTTCGGGCCTTATGGAAGGTGTCGTAACTGAGTTGGGTTGCGGAGTCGTATGGGCGGCACCGCAGCTGCAGGATGAGGGCCGTGGTGGGAGAGGAGTGCCGGTATGTCGGTGCGCCGCTCTCCCTGCCTTCCGCGGCCTTGACGGGGTCGCCACCGTTAGAAGGTGGACGCGAAGGTGCACTGTGGAGTTTGAGTGGGTTCGATTCCCACATAACCGCTCTGTCTCCCCGTGTCAGAGCGGTATGCGACGACATTTCTACACATAAAAAAAAGTTCAGCTGTCTTACCACCAGGCTCTATTAAACTTTATTAAATTCAAAAATACAACCTTCACAATCCCTAAAGTCGTTCCGAACACAATCTTTAAATCAACCATGTGAATGAATATTATTTAAATGGGCAACATTTTTCGGCAGCTCTACCAATTTCCATGACAAGCGACAATTTAACAATATTCAATCGAGCAACACTGATTTTATTTAATATTTTTGTCACCAAATTCCGATAAAATATTTTTGGAAAATATTTTATCAATAAATTCTTTATGATTATCTTGAAATGATATTTAATAACACGATACCGTAAAATAAAATTGCGAAAGATAAAACATATGATAAGCTCTAGATAAAATCCAGTGAATACTTAATTTGCAAAGATGTACAGTACTAGCCATAGAATCATACCCCACCTTAACTACTTATCAATAAATTTTTGAAGTCTTGATCAAACATTGATGTCTGATGTTGGTTTTGGCATTTTTCTTAGATGTAGTCAGATAAGAAACACTTTTTAGATAAAAAAGTGATTCGTAAAAGAGTTTTGTAAAGACTATTAAAAATTAATCGTTGAAAAGCAATAACGCATGGTTAACGAATTACGCATGTTTTTCCATTTATTATTATAACTTTACTATTACGAATATTTAGGGAATAACCAAATGTCATTTAAAAAAGTATTTTCAGTTATACTTTCAAATGGAAAAAGAATACGGTCGTGAGCAGGATTCTTTTTCCATTTAATATTATAACTTTAGAGTTCGCTAAGCATGCGTTAATGCTTTTCAAATCTTTATCTTTAAAGTAGTCTTGTTTTGAAAAAGTTTGCTGTAATAACCTAATAGAGAATTTAACAAAAATATTACGTAGGCAGGTCATGATTCCATTTCATCTACTGTATCTTACCCTTAAAATTTCTCACCGATCCACATTTTATCGTGTCTCAGATCTCCGTCTACTCAATAAGGAAACTATAAACGGTAAATACAAACATTCTTAAACATAACACACCCAACGGGAGGAAGGTAAACAAAAAATAAATAATACTATTTACCAAGATAAGATAGCGAAATTGCTGAAGTAAATAAAATAATAAAACGAAAGCTATAATAATATATATTCGGTGAACTATTCTAGATAAACATGTATGAGGGGATGGGGTTGCCACCCGTTGATAGAAGTTAAAGAATTTCCCAGAGGCTAGGTAGATATAATTAATCGTGTGTCAGTTAGCGTTCAGGGAAATGTACTAGGCAGTATTAGTTATTTTACGTACATATAATATCATCAATACAAATAAATAAAATTGAAGTGTCTGTTCGTAATGTCAAAATAATAGTTTTTATATAAGATTGTACAGTTATTTGAACGACACCTATGCCTAAAAATTACTTTTTTAAAGTTGTTTGTCTGCCTGTCTGTTTGTTCCGGCTAATCTTCGAAACGGCTGGACCGATACTGATAAAATTTTACTGACACAAAGCTGGCTATATAAGGTGTAAGTTTGGCGAATTTTATAGCCGAAAATACTTTAGCGGTACGAGCAAAAAAAATTTGGGACAAAATCGGATATTGCTGGAATTATTAGCAGGTAGTTATTAGTTAAATAACGTTTATACGAGTAACTTATGCGAAGCCGAAAAAAGAGAACTCCCAAAAAATTGCCTTTTTAATTCGGAGAAAAAAAAACCTCTATCAGTAAATCCAAATTCCACGCGGAAGAAGTCGCGGGTATCAGCTAGTATATATAATTTGACAGCGCGGTTCGATTCCTACACGGAGCAAATATTTGTATGATCTACAGATAACTGCTCCGGGTCTGGCTGACTCTGAGACTTTAATCTTACAAACACACACAGTTTGTAAGATTAAAGTCTGTAAACGCACCCACGAAACAGGAAGAAATTCCTAGTGTGCGTTTTTATTAAATAATAATGATATATTTTGAGATATCGTGTTACCCAGTAACTGGGTTGTGGAGGTCAGATAGGCAGTCGCTCCATGTAAAATACTGGTATTAAGCTGCATCCGGTGTGACTGGAAGCCGACCCCAATGTAATTGGGAAAAGGCTAGGCAGGCAGAATGATATATTTTGATGGATAGAATGTTCATTATATCACTGTGGTTGCAGAGTTAGTGCTCATAGATTGTTAACTTAATAGGTGGTGAGCCTATTGCCATCTACCGAACACAATTTTCAAGTTCGAGGCTGTTACTAAACATTTCTTAATAGAAAAGTCAAGTGACAGCCTCGTAGTCGGATCCAGGACCAGGACGGCCTCGACGTCAAATGTCTGATTTCTTAATTTGTGTTAAAACATGGCGTAGTTACTCATCTTCTTATTCAATTTAATTGAACTACAAATATAATTGCTATGTCATTCATTTAAACTTGGGATGGCCGAAAGACCACTAAATTCACAAGACTACAATTTTGACAATGACACTTAATATCACCCTGTTACACGAGCAAACAATTATACGCCTTCACCACCCATAAACCATAGAATTTATAACGTTACACGCAAAGAAATTACCCTAGTTAAATCAACCCCCTGGAATTTCATGCAAATTAAAGTTTTGGAGAGCACAAATTATCAGCCCTTAGGGGTGCAAACAAACAAACGAAAAGTAAAACGAACCATTATAATTGAAATTCGAGGGGGGTGTTAATTTTTAGCCGGTAATAAAGTAGAGTCGTGTTCGCATTGAGAACTTGGCGAAGGGGAGATCTAACGGGATGAATTTATTGCAACGCTCGTAGAGCATTTTCCATATAAATAATTATGAGAAAATATAAAAGAAAATTACCAATGCTGTTGAATAGAAGACTTAAGGGCGTAGACGTCTATGCTTCTTAGATAGACACCTCTAAAAGGAATACTAATAGGAGATACCAAAATAAAATTCTTGTATTAAGAATAATTGATTGATTGGCGAAGGGTGAAATCATTCTTAATGGAATAACTTTCGTAAGACCCATTCATATTAATTATTAAGTAAGTTTGACTCACGACATTACCGCGGGCTCAGCTCATGACTAAGAGCTCCGTTCGATTTCGAAACTAGTCGGGCAATCCCGAAGAATGCACGTGAGTAATAACTGTTAAACAATAACTAATATTCACAATGGAATTTTTAATAAGCATGAATATGCGATAAATTTTGATAAATTTGGTTAGATTGAATTTGTATGGAGGTTATACTACTGATAAATATGCATTTTTATTTATCAAATCATAAGTATCTGAGTAGTGAATAAAGAACACAGATAAAAGCAAGTGCCAGATGCAATCAATTCAGTAAAATATACACATTGACTACAAAAAATCAATCACAATATTCTAGTAAATTCGACTCGGCAAATATTGTACAATAAACACAATCCGTCAAATAACCGATACTTGCTCAGAAACAGTAATATCTCTTAATAACTAGTAGACAATATTTGCGCAGTTGTTCGAACAAATGCCTTGGACAAACAAACTGAGGACAAACACTGACCGAAACAGTTTATCTGGACTTGTCTCGCGTCTGTCAGCTAAGAGTCTGCCGACCACCATTTGTGAGATTACTTAGGATTATCGAGTTTGCTAATGAGTATCTGAAAGATGGAGGTGTAAAAAATCGCAGTGGTTTGAACGCAATCATTTTAGATTTATAATGGTTACAGAATTTAAAGAAAAATACGATAACGAACAATGCTTCGTTGGTCTAGTGGTCCGAAGTGCGACTTCTGAGTATGAGGTCTCGGGTTCGATTCCCGGGTCGGGCAAAGTGTTATGGTGTTTTTCTATTAGAATATTCTCAGTAGCAGCCCGGAGTTTGGAATTGTGCCCGGTAGATGGCAATAGGTTTATCACCTATCACATGGGTCTTAATAACTTTTCTATTCTTTTTCTCGATCGATGTCGTTTTTTTTTGTAAGATCGGTAGCAGTTCCTTCTTTTTCCTTCTTTTCCCTCCTGGATAAGATAATATTCCCAATAATATGACCATATTTGGACTTCTCCTTAACGTGTAGTTAATGAACCAGCTAGTGTCAGAGTTTAAATCACCCTAAAATCTCTGACATGGCGAGATATCTCGAAAACATCTCTGAGGTGTGTTATTTTCCTCACGATGTTTTCTTTCACCATTATAAGAAAGTGATAATTAATTTATAATACGCATATATATCTGCCTAGCCTCTTCTCAATTACATTGAGGTCGATTTCCAGTTAAACCGGATGCAGCTTAATACAAGTATTTTACATGGAGCGACTGCCTATCTGACCTCCACAACCCAGTTACTGGGTAACACGATATCTTGTGGTATGACTGGTTGTCAGACTTTCGCGCCTCTGACTACCCGTAACGGCTGTCATAGATCTTAATTTTACAACCGGGACCGACGCGTTTAACGTGCGCTCCGGGGCACGGAGGGTCTCGGTACGAAATGATGATCACCCATCCACAGACCAACCGCGGCAAGCGCAGCTTAACCACGATCGATCGATCTGTGCGGCTGTTACTTAGCCACGAGCCCCTCTAATTTATAATACGCATATGACTTGAAAAGTCAGTGATCTCGAACTTGGGTCCGAACCTACGACCTTTTACTTGTCAGTCAAAAGTGCCACTAGACTATCTCTGCTTGGTAAAAGGCTTTTTATTTTCTCTTTAAGACGTTGCCCCACACTAGCAATTTCTTCCTCGTCGGTGCGTTTACAAAGACTTAATCTCACACACATACAACCTGGAACAATTATCCGTAGATTAAACAAGTAATAGCTCCGTGCAAGAATCGAGCCTGTGACACGCAGCGCAAATGCGCCTTTAAAATGACTATAATCAGCTTTAGAAGATTACGTTATTAAATTAATTGACTATAGATCACTTTTACACTAGATTATATTAATAACGATGGCCTGACAACGATATTTACAGAAATGAATAGGAACATTACGAGGATGAAACTATAAGCAATAAATTCCAACAAAAAAAATAACCTACGTACCTAAAACAACAAAGTCAGATGATACCAGATAGACACGCGCTAATCCGAGCTCATATTCATAGTCCCTACACAGTAATATACGCGTATTCATAATCTTGACACCAGACTAGAATATATTTGACGCGATACATTGTATAAAGCCGAGGCGCCATTTTTACACGTCTGTGTATCAAATGTTATATCGCTTCATGAGAAAACTGTTTGTCTAGGAGAGTGAATAAATACTGAGTCTGGAATATTAATACGTGTTTGTGATATCTTTTCGTGACAAAATCGTAGTAATATTTAATAGACGTAAAAAAGTTTAGATTTATCGATAATTTGACATTTTACTTGCGGGGTCCGGAGTAGAACTTTTTATTTGTCGTATTTTAGTTATGAGTTTTATCAGCGAATTTTGCGTTCACAGTACACTTTTGAGTAGATTTTTCTGATATTTCGCTTTCAGTGTAGTGGTATTTCTATAGCAGCTATAGAGACCAAAAAAAAAATCTTATTAAATTCATAACTTATTCAGTAAAACATATTTAGGTAGTAATTATTGTTCAACGGTTATTACTCACTTGCATTCTTCGGGATTGCCCGACTAGTTTCGAACTCGAACGGAGTCCTTAGTTATGAGCTGAGGCCGCGGCGATGTCGCGAGTCGAACTAGTCGGGCAATCCCGAAGAATGCAAGTGAGTAATAACCGTTGAACAATAATTATTATACAAAAATATTTAGGTAGGTTAGAAATTGTGCCCGAAACGTAATCATAAATTTTTACGTATTTTTCATATAGTGTGAAAATATAACCAGTTCCAACAACATCTATACTATTAATAATATAATATTATAAAGAGGAAAGATTTTATTTTTTGTTTGTTTATTTAGGATTTAACTCAAAAACAACTGAACCGATTTAAAAATTCTTTCACTAGCAGCTGCATTATCACTGAGTTACCAAGGCTATATTTTATTTCAGTGATAATAAGATATCAGTCCGAAAATCCATACGGGCGAAGCCACGAGCACAGCTAGTAATTAATAATTTCATAAGCACTAAAACGAAACATCTTAATATTAATTCAAATAAAGGTCAATTACTTTAGTAGACTCACAAACAGAAATGATAGGTACAATTAAATCTTTCCTAGACGATTTCCTTCACAGCTAAAACATTTTCCTTTCCTCCAGTTAGTGTCCGAGTTCAACTCCTTGTTCGCTCAAAGCATGGATAAAAAGACCAAAAACCGGGTACTTCCGCGACTCTTAGCAATGAGAGATCATCTTCAAAGAAACGTCGTTAAAATGGTCCTAATGGTTGTAGCACTGTGCTGAACTGTTTGTTACTTGTAAGAGGAAAGTACTGGCTTTCTGAATAATAGAATTGTTTTTAATTTTTTGTTAGGTAAAATGGTGTCATATTTTCGACAATGTGTAAAGTAATAATTGTATTTTTGTGTGGAACACAATATGTTGGGTTAGTATTTCGAGGAAGTCGTATAAGTTGTGAAATGCTGTTGGCTTCGCTGAGACTACAAATTTTGTTCCCAGTAATATTATATCGTAGGTTATTATTATTTTAGCTGACTGTGCGGTTACTTAAGTCCAATCGGACATCATTAAATTCAGTTGGTATTATGACGACTGGATTGCGCGATCGTAAACCGGTGCTGCAAACTTTCTGGTGGACTTGCAGCATTATAAAGGTGTGCCATTATACGTATAGATTCATTTAATTATCTGTATATTATTTAGTTTACTAACATAGATATAAGTCAAATTGTTACTAACGCTATGAGTTACGTTACTCGAATAAATAAGTAATAATAATTATTATTATTATTATTACTTACATAATAATATTTTTCTTTTTCTTTTCTATAGTTTTATTACTGTGTCTTGTTTTGCTCCAAACTTTACTCGTATCTATATATTAGGTAACTAAATTAAGAATCTAGAATAGTATTGAGTATGAAACAACAAAATGTATAAAACGCCATATTTATTGTGACAATATGTATAGCATGTTTGTATAATAACTTTCATGAGAAACATTCGTATTAATTAATGTTCAACGGTTATTACTCTCGTGCGTTCTTCGGGATTGCCCGACTAGTTTCGAACTCGAACGGAGCCCTTAGTCATGAGCTGAGCCCGCGGCGATGTTGCAAGTTTGACTCGCAATGCATGTGACTTATAACCGTTGAAAAATGTTTGTATAGCATATACCATATATTAGACTATTCATTACATACTTACGGCTTTAAATATAGAACTGACGAATAGGGCTCCGACCAGTCTAACTCAACCACACCGTTGTAAATGACCTGTGGCTTAAGTGAAATATTTGAACAACTAACCAAACATTCCTCGCTTTCATTTCAACAAAGCATTTCGTATAATATACTTTGGTATACATCACTGTATAAGAACTTACAAAGCGAAATATATAAAAACACATAGTTAACATTTTCACAGATATTCGAGTTAGTGGCATCACCGTATCACAGGACCTGAACTTTGAATCAAAATTGCAATTATAAAGGTTTTTTCGGCAGAGTACATACATAGCATCACGCCTGTATGCCCCGAAGGCGTAGACAGAGATGTACAGTTTTACACCCACATTTCACCAATGCTGATATTAAGTCCCATGTTAGTGGTGAGCCTATTGCCATCTACGGGGCACAATTCCAAACTCGAAGCTGATATTGAGAATTTCCTAACAAATCCTAATAATACTGCCCGAGCTGGGAATCAAACTCGTGACCTCATGCTCAGCAGTCGGTTTACATTTATTTGGTGACTGCCTCGTTGGTATAGTGGCCGCCAGCGCGACTGCTGACCACGAGGTCCTTGAGGTAAGGGAGTCCTTGAGGGTTCGATTCCCAAGTCGGGCAAAGTGTTATTGGGTTTTCCTGTTAAGAAATTCTCAGTCGCAGCCCGGAGTCAGGAAGTTGGTGGTATGACACCTCCGTGCTTCGGAGAGCACGTAAAGCCGTAGGTCCTGCACCTGATCTCGCTCCGGCCATGTTAGATTTGCCGTGTTGCCGTAATAGATTTCCAGTTATCCATTGATTGGGTTACCAAAACTTTAATTAGAGTGTTCTCTCTAGCCTATTCTTTAGGGGTTGTCGCTCATGCAATTTATTAAGAAGATTATGGTATGATGGTATACATATTTATATGTCTCGCCTTTTCATAACTACGTTGGGGTGAACTTCTAGTGGTAGAATAGCCTATTTGACGTCCACAACCCTGTTACCGTGTAACACTATAACTTACTTATGTAAGACTTTCCGCTTCAAGCTTTTGACAACCCATAACGACTGTCACAGATTTTTGTTTAACTACCGTGACTGACCAACCAACCGGAGTAAGCTGAGTTCTACCTCATTTGATCGTTTCGTTTTGATTTCTTAGCCTCGAGCCCATGAAGTGCCTAAAAACACATACACCTTAACTTATTCCACAACTAAATCAACCACAATAAACAAAACATAATTAATTCACCACCCATAATTATAATACGGTGGAGCTTCAATGTTTGAATATTCATCAGCACATTATCATAAGCAAATACCCTCGGGTGTCCCGCACGTTGTCATGGACCCTGGCAATACTGGCTCTATGGTGTAGGAAAAATATTTCGAGGACGTGTCATAAAGGGTGTAGGGCTCAAGTATTTGGGGAGTTTTTACTGATTGGTAGTGTTTAGTGACGCGTCAATAAGAGATGCACAAGTGAGTAGTTCAACTTAGTCTGTGATCATGAATACTCAATTGTTCGGTGAAGTCAATGCTAAGTCGAAAGTTCTAAAGACATTTTTTTGGGGGCTGAGTTGCCCGCGTCCGTAGGGGTGCACCCTTAAAATGGAATCCCTACATGTGGCCCCTGTGTGGTGCATAACAGGCAACACAACTTTGGTGGGAGGCTTCGGCCGCGGCTGGTTACCACCCACCGGACGAAGCCATGGCGTGAAGCGACCAGTCGTGTTTAGGGATGTAGTCCGGTGCAACTGTTGTGGGTGACTGGGCAGTTGCATCAACTCCCTCAAAATCTATCCACTCTATTTAAGAGTGGATAGATTTATTCTGGATATACGTGCTTCATTTTCGATCACACCGTCCATAATCATCAGTCGAGTTGGTGGCCAAATGTTGATCGATTGATTAAAAAAATAGGAACGTTCTGAAGACAGATCTTTTACTATAACATTATATGGTGCAAGTTAAAGACTGAAGCCTTTTTGTTGGCCACACATATTTACTAAATAATTTTAGAAATCACCTTTAAATATACATAAAGAATATTTTCCCCAAAGCGTACCATTAAAATACTTCAACAGACAGGCAGGCTTCATCGCGGTCTGCGATCATTACGGCCGACCTACTAACACCAGACCTATTTCCTTACATTTATTCACCAAAACGTATAACAATATTGCGAAATATTACAGAATTCCTCTCTACTAAGATATTACAATAATTCATTGTACGGCCCCAAAGACCACCGACCGAACAGACGTTAATAAATTTAGACAAATTAAAAATGGTAATATTAACTATTTGTAAATGAATTAAAACTTGGCTTCCATTTTAATTAACGATGAAGCTATAATTAAATTATATTACAGAGGCGAAATGTAGCACTGCTAAATGTCATTATTTAAACTATCAAGTTAATTGGGATTCAGTAAGATAATTATACTTTATGGTAAACATTTAGGTATTTATTGTAACTACGTGATAGAAATACACATAAAGTGGCGTTATTATTTTATATTTTCAATGTTATATTAATTTTACGGATAATTGTTCCCATATTCGACAGTTAATTAATTAATTATAATTATCATCAACTAGCTAGTGGCCACGACTTCGTCTGCATAACAAAAGGTTGCCTATTTCCTTCTCCAAGATACAATCTATCTCCTTGCCAAATTTCATTACAGTCCGTTTAACTGTTTAGTCGTCAAAAGGTAACAAACAAACGAACAGAGTTCCTTTCGCATTTATAATATTAGTATAGATATGGATATACCTACCCCAAAAAAGACTGTGTGCTTACATATATTTTTCTAATACTGAAGACTAATCACTATCTTAATATGACACATTACAACCAAACTAAAGATAAAAAATTTGAATAGTAAAAAACCTTTGCAGCGTCAACACATCCTTTCTTTCCTGGCCGAGCCTCCGTCGGGAGCGGAAGGAGCGGCGGCGTAAGCGGAGCGAGCGGAAGGCAACCGCGGCGCAATTATTGCGAGCAATTAGTTGCAGTCGCGACCTCGGCGGCGCGTTTATTGCGACCCCACACTTAATTGCGATAGATATCGCGAAGGTACGCTTAAATAAGTATGCGTTTAGATGTTTTATGTAATATATAAGACTGTTTTGATATTAAGTAATTATAAGAATAATACAGATAAATCTTTGAAAAGCATTAACGCATGCTTAGCGAACTCTAAAGTTATAATTTTAAATGGAAAAAGGATACGGTCAAGAGCAGGATTCGAAACTGCGCCTCCCGGATAAATACTCCAGGCGCTCTGACTACTAAGCCATCACGACAGTCAGAAAGACCTGGCGTAGGTTCTCAAATCCTGCTCGCGACCGTATTACTTTTCCATTTAAAATTATAACTTTAATATTTATAATATTATTTTTTATGATATATATTAAATATTGGGCATACATGGCAGTATTTTCTTATTACATTGACTTAGAATTCTGATTTTTTACACCTCCAAGAGACCAATATTTTTTCAACTTGATACCTCAACACTTTCCTTGTGTGTGTGAATGTCTTCACAGACAAACAGACGGAGAAGGCACTAATTTTATTAAGGTTCCTTTTTTCATATATATGTAAGTATATATAGTATAGTAGTATAAATAGGCAAGCGAATCCGCAGGGTTAAACTAGTAAAATATAGACAATGTTTAGAATCAATACAGCAGAGTGCCCGCAGCCAGTAGTAACTAACAGATGTAGTCCTTTGACCAACTGACCGACTAACTGCCGATCGTTTGGTATTGACTCGCAATATTGGGACAAAGTGGCCTCGTTGACTAACTCGAGCTTAAGGCCAATATTACATCTCGTCGCAGCTTGAATCATTAAGAAAATAAACTTCGTATCAAAATTTCTTTCAAAATTCGTTATTGGATTTTATGATCAACTAGCTGGTGCCCGCGACTTTGTCTGCGCGACTCAAGCTAGCCTATCTCCTTTCTCAAGATACAATCTACCTCCTTGCCAAATTACATTACAATCCGTTCTTCTTCATCTCTATAACGTATAAATACATTAATATTTACACATCATTAAACATATTTTATCAGCATTACTGTTTATGTTACCAGTTTACAAAAGGCTGCTACTCAATCTTTGAGATGCATTATTTACATATTGCAACAATTATTAAAAAAGTATTGTGATTAATATTTCGTTGTTTCACTTTCTTCACTCCCACATTAAGAAAATGAAACTATTAAAAAAAATAAAAAGCACTCCTATATTTTTTTTTTATCTTATTAGCCTATTTTACCCGGGACAATGTTAGGATTCTAACGATACCCCATAAATCGAAATCGGTTCAGGCATTTAGAAGTTATAGTGGAATAAAGAAACCACAAACATAATTATTATACATACATACTTACATTCATACATTAACCCTAAAAACATTGTTTTATGGGCAGTCATTTAAAAATGCTCGGTCACTTGAGTTTCGTTATAAACAGTTTGCACTGCATTAACGATTTCCATGTATCATCTGTGACTCATAAAACAAGGAAATTGTTAAAATATAAATAATTTAGAACAGAATCGTATAGTGTAGGTGTAACCATTAACACCTACACATTCCTGAAGTATTCACGAAGTAATTTAACACTGTTGGATTGTATTAACTTTCCCACCGCGCCAAACCGCGTAAATGGCGGTTAGTAGTAAAATTTTTGAACTTTCTTACATTTTGAAATTTGCATTACAAAGTTTTATGTAAAACTTGTGAATAGTTGCACAAGTTTACATGCAGTTGGTAGTATTCATGTGAAAATATTACACAAGGATTATTTAACAAAAGATTTTATCAAAATCTAAAAAGGAGACTATATTTAAATTAACTATTTAAACTAAAACACTTTATATTTAAATTAACTTGAATAATAATCAGGACTTTATCAGTCACGGTAAAACAAATTCGTAGTGATATAAAAATCTCTAGGGTTCCTCTTGAAATTAATAACAATTCCAATCAAATTCTAATGTTAAATCAACGCCTTAGTTGCCTGGTAGAATTCGCAGATCGCGATGTATCACCCATTGTATGTTTTAAAACCAGATTTTTTTATCTTGTTTTTTTTTTTTAAGGTATATAACTGCCTTATATGTATAACTGCCTCGTTGGTCTAGTGGTCCCAAGCGCGACTGCTGAGCATGAGGTCTCGGGATCGATTCCCGGGTCGTGCAAAGTGTTATTGAGTTTTTCCGTTAGAAATTTCTCAGTAGCAGCTCGGAGTTTCGAATTGTGCCCGGTAGATGGCAATAGGCTCACCACCTATTACATGGGACTTAATAACAGCATTGGTGAAATGTGGGTGTACAACTGTGTACACCTCTGCCTACCCCTTCGGGGAATACAGGCGTGATGCTATGTTATGTTATGTTATGTTATATATATATAACCTCTACAACCCAGTTACTGGGTAACACGATATCTCGTGGTATGACTGGTTGTCAGACTTTCAGGCCTCTGACTACCCGTAACGGCTGTCATAGATCTTAATTTGACAAAACGGGACCGACGGCTTAACGTGCTCTCCGAGGCACGGAGGGGTCTCGGTATAAAATTATGATCACCCATCAACAGACCGGAGCTTAACCTCGATCGATCGATCTGTGCGGCTGTTACTCATAATAAAGTATATATAATAAGTAAATAATATTGTAACGTTAAAATGAATTTAAATACCTACATTACTGTAACCTCAATTTTAAAGCATGTTGGCTTATTAAGCCTCTCAATTGTTTTGTTATTTTTATAAGACATTTTGGCCTTCTAAATTACGAATTGACATAATTCCTATGTCAATCGAGTGGATTTTTCAAAAGTAACCGTAATTCATTCCTTCTCGTGATATTTTGTAAAACAAATCCTTCTTAAAAAGACTTTGTTATTAACTTCTGAAACAAATGCTCATATACGGCCCAATTTCAAATTTGAAAAGACGTAAATATCAAAAGTAAGTATAGTTTTTAACCAAGCTTTAAAATTCTAAGCTTACCGTTCTGTTCCCGAGGTTGCGCACGCGGCAACTGAGGTAGGCGGACTTGCCAACAAGCGCGGTAACGTTACGCGGGGTGGCCGCGTCAAAGGACGGCGCGAGACGTGCGCCGGCGCCACCCGCCGGCAGAGCGTTCACTGACCCCGCTCCTCCAGCAACGTCGCATGAGCCTGGAGAACAAGGAATTATGAATTAAGTAGTGTTGAAGATAACATAACATTCCCTAAAGAATTAAAAGAAGGCAAAGGTTTGCAGTTCACCCATCATCACTACATAATATAAAAGAAAGTCCACGTCTATCTGTGTGTCTGTACGCGGTAAACTCAAGAACTACCGCACATATTTTCATAGGGTTTTGACGAATGAACAAAGTGATTCATGAGGAAGGTTTAGATGTATAATTTATTGAGGTGTTAGTATTTATTTAAGTTGAATGTGATTCAGAATAAAATTACGAAGATCGAAATCATGAAGATATTTTCTGTGGTAAAAGTAATCCGAAACTAAACATCGCAAAGTAGAGGAGAGAGAATAAAGGGAAAGATATACGAGTAATTTGACGTTACAGTAAAATATACACTTAGAATCTCACTTGCTCCTGAGGAGGTAAGCAGAGGTGTAGAAAGTCGTACACCCACATTTCAGCAGTGTTTTTAAGTCCCATGTATTGGTAAGCTAAATGAAAAAGAGTAACCGTGGAGTTTCTTGCCCGTTCTTCTCCACAGGAATCTACACTTTGGAACGTGGCAACTAGTTTATTTTTTTGACAATTCAAAAGTGCCTGTAAACGGTCTAATTGAAATAAATGCTTTGACTTTGACTTTGAATGCCATCAACCGGACACAATTCCAAACACCAGGCTGCTATTAAAAAAACCTAGCAAAAGAACCCAATAAAACTTTGCCCGACCCGGGAACCCCGAATCTCAAACTCAGCAGCCGCCCTATCAACCACAAGACCATTGAGGCAGTTATAATAAAAACTACTTCATAAAAACACAATCCTCAAGTATTATTCATCCCGTTATCACTATAGAAACACATGTAACATCATAATAAATCCATCTAGCATTCGTATAAAGTTTATGGCCGAATAAAATCCGTCCCCATCCCATTGTGAGAGTAAGATAATTCGTGTAAGACAATGAGGACGGAGCCATTGTACTCCACTTCAATTAAACTATGTTAAGAGGATATGCTTTGAGAAATAATGGTTTGGTTTAAGATTTTTAATGTTTGTGTAATGGTTTTGTTTGAAACAGGATAATGGGATTTAATGTTTTTGGTTTTGGGGTTTTTGTCTTTTAGATGTCGTAGAAGATTCGAAATTAGGTATATTATATTCTTTATATTGTACTCGTATATTATAAAATGAAAATGTTGACATTTTTATATAACATTCATGATTTTTATAGACAGTTAACATAATAATATTTTCTGCCTTTTTGGTATTATGGTCCCAAGCGCGGCTGCTAAGCCTGGCCTGGGTTCGGTTTCCAGGTCAGACAAAGTGCTATTGGGTTTTTCTATGCAACTTTTTCTGCGCGACTCAAGCTAGCCTATGTGCTTCCCAAAGATACAATCTATCTCCTTGCCAAATTACATTACGATCCGTTCATTCTCTATAACGTATAAATACATTAATATTTGTATAATAACTTTCGTGAGGCATATTCATATTAGTTATTGTTCACCGGTTACTACTCACGTACATTCTTCGGGTTTGCCCGACTAGTTTCGAACTCGAACGGAGCCCTTAGTCATGAGCTGAGTCCGCGGCTATGTCGCGAGTCAGACAAACCCGAAGAATGTACGTGAGTAGTAACCGGTGAACAATAACTAACATTAATATTTACACATCATTAAATATATTTTATCAGCATTACTGTTTATGTTGTCGATAGCAATAGGCTCACCACACTACTGTGTACACCTCTGCCTACTCCTTCGGGGAATATAGTCATGATGGTAGGAATATAGGTATGTTTATCAATTTTCAATTACGATGCGTTCTGTGCGTTCCTTAAACTTAAGGGGAAAATCTATAAAACAATTATTAGACCTGCTGTCTTGTATGGTTCAGAATGTTGGCCCACGAAGGGAATGAATGAAAGACAACTACATGCAGCTGAGATGAGAATGTTAAGAGGGATGTGTGGTGTGACGCGGATGGATAGAATTAGAAATGAATATATAAGAGGAAGTCTGAAAGTGGCACCGGTGACTGAGAAGTTGTGTAGAAATCGTTTAGCATGGTATGGGCATGTGATGCGGAGGGATGAGGGTCATGTGACGAGGAAAGTTTTGAGTATGAATGTAGATGGCTATAAGAGTAGAGGAAGACCGAGGAAGCGATGGATGGATTGTGTTAAAGATGATATGACTAGAAAAGGGGTGACTGACGATATGACAGCTAATAAAGATGTATGGAACAAGAATACATGCTGCGCCGACCCCAAATAAATTGGGATAAGGGCAGGGGGATGATGAGAATTATCTTAAAATATATTTCAAAGAAGAGTGATAGTCAGTGTTTATTTTATCGTAAGTAAAGATGGCGTACCTACTTTGCATTTTAAACCAACCAGACAAAATTAAACAATATTTATTTTATTTATTTATTTATTTATTTCATAAGGCAATTACAACAAGTAACAATCACATGAAGTAAGTGGGTACAAAATTATGGGTTTTATACAGATTGATACTCTAACGTAATCGCACAACATGATAAGCAACGTAATTACTATGGAAGAAAATACAAAAAATCAAGTTCAACATACAGAATGCAGAAGTTCAAAATTAGTTCAAGAATAAATAACAAAAAATACTACAACAATGTTTGATGGATAAAACTATATAAAAACAAGAAGATAATCAATTTTAAGTAGTAAGTAGTAACAGGAATACTGCTGTTAGTTGTTAGTTAGGTAAATAGGGTAGCAACATTTCTTCTAAAGACTGCGGCACGGGAATCGAATATATCAATCGTATTATTATCGTTTTTTTTTTTTTTTTGTGATAGTGGCATCTCGCAGGTCAACCTAGGAGGTTGTCGGCTGCTTAACCGGGCTTTCCTGTGGATGCCCTAATAATAAACTATTATTAAGGCCTCCAGCCAGGGGCTTACGAATTAAACTAAATCTAAAGCGACCACGCTAAGGGCACCCCCTGCGGGGTACGAGCCTCGGCTTAGGGCGTCGCTTGAGGGAGGACAGCAAGGGACTGGCTGGATCGAACAAGGATTATTATAATTATTATTATCAGGGGAATTTAAAGCTACAGGCTCAGCGGCTACGCGGGCTGGCACGAGCAAGGGTCGGGGAGGTGATGCATTAGGTGCATTACGGAGACGTCGCGACGGGCCTCGGCGGCGAGGCCTAAATGACGGCGGTCTGTGCTTGTGTACTGTGCTGGTGGCCCTACGGCTCTCTTGGAGCAGGGTTATAGCGTCATCGGGGTACAATAGTGAATGCCTAGGACGGCGAATTCTACTTATCTGGGAGGGGGTGTATCGGGCGGCAGCCGCGATAAGAGGGTTGGGGTACGTAGAGGGGGGCTCCCGTGACCTTACGTAAGGCACGGTTTTGGAGGGTCTGCATCTTATGGAGGCGGTACGATTTCGCGTGTGGGAACACTACGCAGGCGTAGGTCATGATGGGGCGTATGCACGTGGTGTAAATGCGCAGTTTGCACTTAAGGGACAACCTGCTGCGTGCGTTCATGATAAAGTGAAGCCTACCCAGAGCGAAGGCGGCGCGCGAGCGCACCGTCCTTATGTGCTCACCGAAGGTCAAGTGTCTATCGAGGATGACTCCTAAGTACTTGGCTTGCTTCTCCCAAGGGATCGGCTTGCCGAACATGGTTATCGGTTTGGGGTCGGGGGGTCTGATCCTACGCTTTTTCGCGAAGAGTACGGCTTGACTCTTATCGGGGTTGACTTCTATTCTCCATTTCCTGAACCAAGCGCCTAGTACGTTGGCGGAAGTTTGGAGAGTGCTAGCTATGCGGTCGCGCACGATACCGGAGTAGAAAATGGCAGTGTCGTCTGCGAAGAGAGCTAACTTTGCCTGTCTATTTTTGGGGATGTCGCTAGTGAAAAGCGTGAACAGGAGGGGCGAGAGCACGGAGCCCTGGGGGACACCGGCGCGGATAGAGTGGGGGGCGGATAGTGCGCCCTCTATGCGATAGCGGAAAGTGCGATTCGAGAGAAAGTCCCGTAGGATGAGCACGAGACGGTCGGGCACGCCGAGTTGGTACAGCTTGTATAATAAGCCGTTGTGCCAGACTTTGTCGAAAGCCTTCGCTATGTCGAAAAAGAGCGCGCCTGTCATCGTGCCGCGCTGAAAACCGGCGCTTATGTGCTCGACGATGCGGTGGACCTGTTGTACGCACGAGTGTTGGGTACGAAAACCGAACTGTTCGTTGGGGATGAGGCTCTTCGCATCAGCAAAGTCCTTGAGTCGCTTATAAATAAGCTTCTCGTAGATTTTACAGAGTACGTTGAGGAGGCTGATCGGTCGGTAGCTGGTGGGTTCGTTCGCGGGTTTTCCCGGCTTAGGGATACCTATGACGGTGGCTTCTTTCCACGATTGAGGGAAGACGTTGTGACTCATGGCGCCATTGAAGATGGCGGTCATGAGTATAATGAAAGGGGCGGGGAGAAGTTTCATTACTTTATTAGTGATGCCGTCTATGCCGGGGGCTTTGCGGGGTTTGAGATTTTTAATGACCTCTTGCACCTCGTCGGGAGTGACGGGGGGCAGGGGGTCGTCGGGGTCTTCGAACGGCGTGAGTGAGGCTCTGCGTACTACTTCTGCGTCTACCTTGAGGAGGTGCGCTCGGTCGACCGGTTGGGTGCTAGGAGTGCATTGCGCTTCTAGACTGTCGGCCAGGCACTCGGCCTTTTCGATGTCGTCGAAGGCTATGCTCTTATCGGGGCGGATGAGAGGGGGCATGGTGGCCACTCCATCGGATTGGAGTCTCCTTTGAAGCTGCCAGAATGCTTGGTGAGTGGGCTCTAAGTCGCTCAGCGTCTTATCCCAGTGCGCGTTACGCTGCTCATCGATGCGTTTCTTTACAGCACGCTGTAAATAGCGCATGTGAGCTTTGTTCGCGTCGCAGGGAAACGCGCTGTAGGCACGTACGGATGCGTTCTTTTCCGTTACCAGTTCGCGTACGTCCGCCGGTAGTTTCCAGTGATGGTTGTCCATCAATGGAACTTCCCGTGAACAACTGTTCAAAACGGATTGTACGTGACCGGTGAACGAATCGATCGCATATTATTATCGTCACGCGACACTTCATTATAAAGGCGACACATTCTAATGATAGGATTGTAATAGGAGGTGTTATTTTTGAGTACCGGGAGTGAAAATGTATTTGGCTTCCGAGTGTTATGTCTAGTATTAATATTAATTAGGGATAGCAAAGTGGAAGAATCAATTGTAGAGTGCAGAATCTTATGTAGATTTATTAAATCCTGCTGCTTTCGACGCACATGCAGGGGTACCAACTTAAACTTAGTAAGACGTTCAGGATAAGTTTGAAGCGTTCTAGCAAGGCCATGTCTATACGAAATCCACTTAACACACTTTCTTTGAATACTCTCGACCCTATCAGAGTGCGTTGCATAGCAAGGTGACCATATTATTGAACAGTACTCCAATACATTTCTTACTAGGCTCTTATATAAGTATACAAAGCTTTGCGGTTTTTTAAAGCCTTTGGTAGACCTTGCTACAAAACCGAGAAGTTTTAATGCTCTTTTAGTAATTTCCGTATAATGATTGCGAAAAGATAGTTGGTCGTCAAAAATTACACCGAGATCCCTGGCCACGCATTTACGTTCAAGTTCATGATCTTCGAGCTTATAGTTGTAGGTGGTCCTAATACGTTTCTTAGTGAAAGTTATTACAAAGCATTTATTTATGTTTAAGTACATACGATTAAGATGACACCAACTCGAGATAGCGTGAAGATCGCTTTGAAGGGATTCACAATCAGCGGTATTTTTTATTGACGTAAATACTTTTAAATCATCGGCATACAACAGACAAGGACATTTTAACTCTTTTACGAGGTCATTTATGAAGATTAAGAAGAACAATGGTCCCAAATGCGAAGCCTGAGGTATACCTGACGTGGTGAATATGGGTACTGATAAGTAACCTCTCACAGAGACAAGTTGACTTCTGTTCCTCACGTACGACTGGATCCAGCGGAGCAAACAACCGTGAATGCCGTAAGCCGACAGTTTCAGGAGAAGCAGGTCATGGTTTACTTTATCGAACGCCTTCCGGAAGTCTGTACACAGAGTCAACCTGGCCACCCCTCGCAAAAGCAGAACAAAGATAATTCTTATATTCAAGTAAGTTTGTAAGTGTAGATTTGCCTCGCACAAAACCATGTTGGTACTGAGATAGGTAAGGTTTAACATGATTGTAGATATGCTGATATAAGGCAGCTTCAAAAACTTTTGCCATACAGGATAGTATGCTTATTGGTCTGTAATTGGTACAATCAGATCTGTCACCAGCTTTGTAAATTGGTACAACATGGGCGGTTTTCCAGACCCTCGGGAAAGTTCCCAATTGCAGGGATCGATTAAATAGATAATGAAGTGGCAAAGATAACTCATCAGCACACTGGATCAGAAATAGGGAGGGTATTCCGTCCGGCCCAGCGCCTTTATTGCGATCCAATTGTTTCAATGCACGTAATATATCCTTTTGCTCAATATAAACCGTTGATAAAGAAGAGTTACATTCAATACTGGCGCACTCCGTACCGCTATAGGAAGTCACAGAGTCCTCAAATACTGAGCTAAAAAAGTCCGAAAATAGCTCGCTAATCATCTGACTCTCAGATGTGACCACTTCATCTAATTTCATAGTTTGAGGTAACCTCTGAGAGCCCTTTTTACTATTAACAAATCTCCAAAAAGATTTAATATTATCAGACAAGGCATCCTCTGTGGTTGCTACAAACGTCCGATAACATTTTTTTGTAAGCAACTTACATCTATTACGCAACAATGAGAAGGAATCGTAATCGCGCGGGTTTTTATATTTCTTGTAACTACGGTGGTACCTGTTTTTCTCTTTAAGACAATTTTTCAAAGCTGGTGAATACCAAAGTGGATGTTCAGACCCATTACTTTTGCTCAGTGGGGTGTATTTGCGAATTATACCATTAAGTACACCGTAGAACCACTCGACCGCTAGGTCAATGTCGCTAGTATGTGAAAGGGTTGACCAGTCAACGTCCCCGATGGCAGCCCTTACCAGGACATAGTCACCTTTACGGAAATTAAGCCTCTTTGTATTATTAGGTTTCATTTGTTTTGACGGAATATTACCTTTAATATGAATGCCAATACATGGGTGATGCCCATCAATCCGAACTAGCGGTTCCTCCACTAATGTAATGTGAATATTATCAGATGTGCATAAGACTAAGTCCAAAAACCTACTGTTCTTGTTAGGAAAATGATTAAATTGTGATAGTTTACAAAATGCGAGCAAGTCCAGCAAGAGAGTGGACCCAGTATCAACGGATTCTTGAGATGGCTTCAAAATACTGCTGGAATATGTGGGACTCCACAGTACTCCAGGAACATTAAAATCTCCCTAAATAAACGAAGATGTTTTATAAGTCTTAATACATTGGAAGCTAACGACAGACCCGTTGCGGAAGGGGACGAGGAAATGATTCCGCTCAGCGCCACACAAATTCAATACTTGATTGATGTGCCGAATAACCTAGCTATTAGAATACCACTAGATAAGAAGGTCTTCTCATATTGGGAAAATTCAATACAAAAAAAAACTTTATCAGTAATAGACACTGATCGGAGTGAGAACAACAAATGATACTTTAAAGAGAAATCTTTGAAAACATTAACGCATGCTCAGCGAACTCTAAAGTTTAAATAATAAATAGAAAAATAATACGCTCGTAAGCAGGTTTCGAACCTGCGCCTCCCGAATAAATACTCCAGGCACTCTGACCACTAAGCCATCTCTCAATGAGAGGTCGAGATTACCTCTCAATGAGACGTTTAAATGATACTTCTAGATAAAATTCTCCGAACTAACCTAAAAATATAGAAAGTTTGAAGAAAAAAACATATATATGAATCCTAGGCTGAAATGGAATGTAATCGTGCCGACAATTTTTTTTTTGTTACCATTGCTTGTCACTTTGTGCAGGCCAGTCACCCTGCACAGAAACCACAGTGAGGCGCTAGCGCGGCAACGCTGTCTCTAATCGGGTGGCGAACAACGCAAGTCCGAAGATTACAGCTTCATTAAAGTTTCACAGGCACAACAATTCAGTATAGGTGGGGATAGTCCCATCACAAAACATCCACGATGTCATTCAAATCACATTACCAATCGGTACCGGTTACATACCTTGCCATACCGACCTTAACCGGTTGTTTTTAATTGATAGTAGTCGGTAGCTATTTGGAGGTCTACTAGCTTCTAATCACTCTTGCCAGGGGCTGTCAGGAGTGAACCTTCTGTCTAACTTAACCTCATTTTGGAACTGCTAGTCACATCCGGGCCAATTCCAGCTAGATCCGGGACTTCCTGCGGCGTGATTTCCATTGATTGATATGCGTTTTAATTATATTATGGAATCCTCATTACGGAGCCCCCCTAATTATTTAAGATAATGATCGCTAGTGTTTTACTGGGGTTTGATAAAAGATATATTGATTAGTGCTAATAAACGTAAGGCACTTCCACTATATAGCAACTGAAAAGATGAAGTCATCAATAGACTTATTTAAAAGGTCAAAGAAAAATTCGACTTAGTGATAGCTTACATGGAGTACCGATCCAACAGGTACAACAACGGGTGTAAACCCGGTCGAGGTGGTATTTTCTTTAATACAAACAACAAGATTTTGATAATATGGTAGGTATGCATGGATCATAAGCATTCAGTGTCAAAGTTCGAACCGCCCGTAGACCTCTAACATGGTTAAAACCATGTCAGACATCACTGAGAACATCTCTGTTTCCTCACGAGGTTTACCTTCGAAAAGGTGGTGCGTGTCTTGAATTCAAACCTGCGACCGTTAATTTGCTAATCCGACGGACAACCGCTTGGAGACTATTATAAGAGGTACTTATTTAAATATAAGTCACTACATATGTACGTTACATTACATTATACAAGACTCATAAAAAACTGGTGTAAACTATACCTTATCACTGGCTCGTGTTCGGCGTTGCACGCGAAAATTTTTCATACCCAGTTCAAATTAGATATCAACAAAATAACTATAAAATATGCAGTTTCATATCCACATAAATATGCGAAAATTTTATGCTTCGATAGTTACCCATAAATAAATATTAATTTATAGCGTTTTTTCAATGGCCACCAACAACATCAATCAATCTCAGGACTTCACCAAAAAATGACGGAATACAAACTTAATCAATGAACCATCAATGGCCGGCCCGTGATGGATGTAGCCTTAATTAAGCAACAGAATAGATAACAATACACGACCACTCAACAAGCAAAAACATACCTTATCACTGTACCATAAAGCACACAACATCCGCACAATAAACGTTGTTTCCACAACAAGCAGAGGAAATAGCAATTTTGCCATGCGAATTTCTACTCAATCGTGTGTGTGATAAAGGCTGTTGTTTGTGTCAAATTATTCAGTAAATTCAGAGCTGATTGTGGGCGCAGACGAGCCAATGAGAATGATAAAGTGACCAGCAAACCGGCCGCCGTCAGTGTCAATATTTGCCTAAACAATAGAAACTAATTTGCACCTGTTACTTTACCATTATAACCTCTGAATTGTCCCGTAAACCTTATTAGGCCATGGGACAATGCACACTAAGCTGTGTAACTTAGTAATCATTTCAGGGGTTGGGAAATTCAATTACTTCTGCTTTATATGAAAGTTAATAATTGTCTGTCTTTATTAACGGTCTATTAGATCTTCTAGATTAACCACAGTTTGTCAGTTTTTAAGAAAAAGAATGAAATACATATATAGCATCACGCCTGTATTCCCCGAAGGAGTAGGCAGCGATGTACACAGTTGTACACCCACATTTCACCAATGCTGTTATTAAGTCCCAATACAGGGCACATTAAGGGCACAATTCCAATTCCGGGCATCATCTGAGAATTTTTCTAACAAAAAATCTCAAGAATACTTTGCCCGACCCGGTAATCGAACCTGAGACCTCATGCTCAGCAGTCGCGCTTGGGATCACTAGACCAACGAGGTAGTCGAAAAGAATGAAATACCTATTTATTTCGTGAAGTATGAATTAAATTGGATTGTCCTAGAACAACAAATTGGGAGTGTGCACTAACTAAATTGACTTGATATAATCGACTAACTTTGTGATGAAATGCCACGAAGATGGTCTCGGTGCGGGGCATTCCAAATAGCATCCTTTTTGTCCTCGGTGGTGGACACTGCACGGTCAAACAGCTCTGATGTTTCTTTTCACTGCTGAGCAAGACGCCTTGGGTTCGATTTTCGGATCGGGCAAAGTGGTATTGGGTTTATCTATTAGAAAATTCTTGTTAGCAGCCCGGACTTTGAAATTGGGCCCGATAGAATGATGGTAATATGCTCACCACCTATTACATGGGGCTTAATAAGAGCATTGGTGAAATGTGGGTGTACAATTATTTACACCACTGCCTACCCCTTCAGGGAATACAGACGTGAAGCTAACATCATGTTATGTGAAAACATTTCTTGGAACAGTACGTTAGTCAGAAATACTACCTTTGACAGTCTGGTGCCAAAGAACTCAGAAGGTAATAATAAATTAGTAGTGTGGATTGGTCTGTTTGTACCCACGGAGGCGTGTACAGGATCATTGGGGCGGTTTCAAAGTCCTTCAGTACTAGCTAGGTTAATTAATTAAATGCTGGGAACAAAGAGTTTTATTTAACTCGAAAATAAACACGCAAAACCACATAATACGGTTCCGTAGTTCAAAAGGAAAAACGGAACCATGAAAAGATTAAATCGTTGTCCGTCTGCCTGTCTGTCTATCAAAACCTATTTCGCAGGAACGCGTGGATATTCTTAATTACTATTAAAGTTTACGGTCCTTTGTAACTGTAAACTTTTTCGTGCATCGAAGCACGACATACATAGCATCACGCCTGTATTCCCTGAAGGGGTAGACAGATATGTACACACACAGTTTTAAACCTACATTTATTGATGATGTTTCAAACTAGTTACTACTGATAGTTTCGCAACCACAACATTAATAAAATATTAATTCAGTCAACCCGGGCATAGAACCCAGAGCTACACGCTTAGCAGTCGCCATTACAACAATTAAATAATTAAGGAAGTATATAAAAAACTGAATGTTTCCGGGGCGGGACGCTAGTATTTTTATTTTTTTCTAAGTAACAGCACACACGTGCGTTACTAATAGATGCCTATAAAGCTGTCAGTACTACAGTGTAAGAGCGGAGCACACTACACGACTATTTATTTTTAGAACGACAATGTGCTGCGATTGATACACAATAGGTAATGCTAGTGTTGAAGTGTTAAATCATACGAGTTATTTTAATACATATGTAGTATTATTTATGATTGTATAGGTATCATTATAAAGCCAAAATGCCATTCCTTCTTCTTTTGTTACCTTATTTTTGATGAATAAGTTAGTGACAATTAATCCATACTATACTTTATACTATACTATACTATACTATATACTATAATATATACTATACTATATTTTAAATAATATTATAAATGCGAAAGTATACGGTTCCGTACTTCACAAGAAAGAACGGAACCCTGAAGACATCACATCGTTGTCCGTCTGCCTGTCTGTCTGTCAAAATCTTTTTTCAGAGGAACGCGTGGATATTCTTAATTACTATCAAAGATTACGGTAACTGAAACTGAAAAACTGTAAACTGTAAAAAATCAAGCTTCTAAATCAATGAATTAATAAAGTAATCCGTAGTAGTAATAGTAGTAACAATTAATCCATACTATGTACTATACTTTATACTATACTGTATACTATACTATACTTTAAATAATATTATAAATGCGAAAGTAACTCTTTTTATTTGTTACCTTTTCACGACTAAACGGCTGAACGGATCGTAATGAAATTTGGGGAAGGAAATAGGCTACCGTTAGTCACGCAGACGTACGCAGGCACCATTTAGTTTTATATAAAAGAACATACAATCGTATCCTACTAATAATTAATATTATTAAACGCGAAAATTTGTGTGTATGTATGGATGTTTCTTACTCTTTCACGCAATAGCTACTGAATGGATTTGGATAAAATTTGACATACAGATAGTTTAGCCTATGTCCTTTTCTAAAGTCCAATCTATCTCCTTGCCAAATTTCATTACAATCCGTAGAGCCGTTTAGTCGTGAAAAGGAAACAAACAAACAAACAGAGTTACTTTCGCATTTATAATATTAGTAAGTATTAGTATAGATGTCAGCTTACACAATAAAAACGTCTCAAGGTCGAAAATATCCCCCCAACTAGATAACCTTTAGTAGAATATAAAACTTACCACTACGTGAAGATATATATCTGCCTAGCCTTTTCCAATTACATTGGGGTCGGGTTCCAGTCTAACCGGGTGCAGCTTAATACCAGTATTTTACATGGAGCGACTGCGTATCTGGCCTCCACAACCCAGTTACTGGGTAACACGATATCTCGTGGTATGACTGGTTGTCAGACTTTCAGGCCTCTGACTACCCGTAACGGTTGTCATAGATCTTAATTTGACAACCGGGACCGACAGGACCGACGGCTTAACGTGCTCTCCGAGGCACGGAGGGGTCTCGGTATGAAATGATGTTCACCCATCCACAGACTGACCGCGGCAAGCGCAGCTTAGCCTTGATCGATCGATCGGTGCGGCTGTTACTTAGCCACGAGCCCCTCAGACGTGAAGATATTAACAAAAAATATATACTGCCTCGTTAGTCTAGTGGTCCGAAGTGCGGTGGTGAACTTGAGGTCTCGAGTTGGATTCCCAGGTCGGAGTCTGACTCGCGATATTGCCGCGGACTCAGCTCATGACTGAGGGCTCCGTTCGAGTTCAAAACAAGTCGGGCAAACCCGAAGAATGTACGTGAGTAGTAACCGGTGAACAATAATTCATATATATTGATATTTTTTTATACAAGTTAAGACCATAATGCCAGTATAAATGTTTAAAAATATCATTAAATATGATATTTTTTTCATTTTTCATTCACAAAAAGCTCAACGGATTGTATTATATAATATCTCAATGCCTACAATAACTATTAACCATGTCATACATTCATAAAGTCATGTTTATTCAATCAGTATTATAACTTAACATACGGTGCCTACATAACTTCAAAGCTAATGCAGATCTATGCTAATTAGCAGGTGAAGGATCTCGTGAAGCTTGACATGTGGCTTGGTATTAACCTTATTAAATATTAATAATATCTGTGTAACAGTTAATTTCCACTTACACAACATATTCCTTTAACAATATCTTTAATCAGATCGTATTCGAATTTTACCTCTTTAACAATAAAAACATTATATGAGACATAATCATAATCATTTATGTTCACTAAAAATAGAGATGTACTAAATTTTTTGTGAACAAAAATGAAGGTGTAATGGTAATAAAAGTTTTATTTGGACTTGTCGGGCAAACCCGAGGAATGTACGTGAGTAGTAACCGGTGAACAATAATTAATATGAATATGCCTCACGAAAGTTATTATACAAATATTTGAATTTAAACTCAAATAATACATTTAATTTGTCAATAACATATAAATACATTTTTTTTAATACATGTTGAGGCCATGTAATGCCTATATTAATTACTATTTTTCAAAGAAACATTGAAAAAATAATGGACAAGAACGGGGTTTGAACCCGCGACCTTTGACGAACGTCAATGTTTCTTTGAAAAATTGTAATTAACATATAAATAATAGAGAACATGCATGTGATTCAAATTTAGGTCAAATATTTTTATTCGTTATCTTCATTGCTGAAGAATGACACCTATTTATACTTTTTTTAATAAATCTTGTTTTAACTATTATTATTATTGGGTGGTATGGTCGCTAAGCGACAAAATCCATCAAATAAATAAAAAATTAAAAAAACTATTAATTATTAAAGTTGAAAAGTGAGAATAATGCGAGGGAAATTTTAAATGTCAAAACGCACGCTATTGGTTGGAGTGAAACGTGACGTCACTCTGCGCGATGACAAATAACGAGTATGTTATTTTTTACTGGGCGTTTATCATGTTTTGCGGTTCTTTTTGAGTTTTAACGTTATTTTAAAGAAAATCCCTTCAATAAAATGTATAATTCGTTAATTAAACACTCCATTCTATACAAGATATCTTTTAAGATGCATGATCTGACGTCAGAGAAAGCGCGCCAAGATGGCGGCGTTTCAAACGCCCGAAACTGATTGCAGGTTTGTTTGATAATTTTAATACTCAATAATGATAGTTGTGTTATTTTTTTTCACGGTAATGTACCAACGTATACAATCGAATAAAATTATTAAAAATTTTATCTATAGCACGTGTCGTATAAAAAAAAAAGATTATATAAGTTTTTACCCGGGTGTCATAACAATAGCTTTTCACCAAAAGACCTTGAAGCGAGGAGGAAAAAAACAGGACTATCAACAAAATATTTGATGATGCAGAATTCCTGATAATATTATATTACCAAGTGTATTGTGTGTTGTTCCGACTTTTGTCCGGGATGAACAGGCCCTTACGGAAACATCCCCCGGGGTCAAACCCGTCTGATACCCAGCCCCTCTTTCTGAGAAGTAATTGTATGGTTTCACGTGTAACATCGATTTCTTTACATTTCTACTAATGTTTCTTTTTTGGGAACTCATCATGTGTCATTACTCTAATTTTGTTATTTGCTTTATCGGTACAAAATCTTCTAGTATTTTATTTAGTATATTAAATGTCGACCTATATAATATAATTATATAATTAGAGCTTATCCCAATAAATAGGATGAGATTAATGAGTGATCCTTCGCGTTCAAATAGATTTCAAACGCTAAATTTGAAACTATTGATGAGATGGCTTTCTTGAATAGATTAGCTAAATTATTAATAAAGGAAGACACGATTTCAGGGAAATATGTGCCTATAACCGCTTTCTCATATTCTAAAACTATCTACATTATAGGAGCAGTCCGATTCTCCAGGTTAAAATCTATTAAAAAAACAAAAGATTTCTAAGCACATCCAACTTATGCCTACTTTAACGAAAAGACAAAGATCACCTAATAAAGATGTCTTTACAACGATTACTGCAATTAGTAAGGAACTTAAGACAAAAGACAGACGTACGACTTCACAAGTAAAAATAGTTACAGCTTTGACGCGTTAAATCACTGCAGTCATCATCAACACTAATCGCACAGACATTACTAATTTACTAGTATTTCAAGTACTTAAACATATGGGCGATGAGTGGGAACCGGCGCGTGGTACACATTAAAGATATTATTAGTTTCATTTGTCGTACTGTAAGGAAATGCTATTTTTTGTTTTATATTTATGATGTTTATAAATTTTTCCTGTTTTTGTTGAGTAATTCCTAACCTTCTTTTAGTTTATTTAAAGGTCAGTAATTCTCAGATTTTATCATACCGTTTTGCCAAAAGGTGTATTTGAAAATATTAAGGGTGTAGTAAATTTCACTTTTAGAGCTAATCAGTACGTACACGATCAGAAATACCAAGGAGAAAAACTATTTAATTCAATTCCAATAATCACAACGTTGTTGAAGTAGATTACAATAACAATCACTTATCGTCTATCCCGGGAATGGTAAGGATGCGACTGTTTTTGTCATTAACACTCATCGCTGCGACCCCTGACACCATGGACTAGCTTTATCTGGTATGTTGAGTGGAAACATATGGATAGTGATTGGGGACGGGTGTAGGACTTCCAATGGAATAGAATGAATAATTAAAGTTAGGTAAGTTTTATGGGACAAAACTAATTCGAGTTTTAAAAATTATCCAATAATAACTTGAATAAAGGAAAAATATAGGTTGTTCATACGAAAATAAATATTTTAACCTAACCTTAATACAATATAAATATATGTGTTTAACAAATTAGATCACACTAGTTGTACGATCACCACACGTCAGTGGTAGCACTTGGATGCGAAAATCCATCCCTTATACACAAAGGTGCTATCTTTATGAAACCGTTACCATAGGCGTGTGGTTGATTTTACATTCTTAGTCTTCATTTTAACTTTACATGTACCCGAAATAGTTCCCAAGTTTCTTCGTACCAAAATGCATCAACATTTGAAATTGTATTCACGGCGCGTCCGCCGCAACTGCGCGTCCGTATATTCCGTTGTGTAGTCCGTTCTAGTTTGTGTTACCAACTCAATACAACTAGCAGTTTGTAACTTAAAACTTGTGTTTTTGTTGTTTTAGGCGAGATTTATATTTGGGCGCCGGCAACCGGGCCACGTGATATTTTTGTTAACCATTTATCTGTTCAGTGTCTGTGAATGTGTTTAGGGCTTGCTGAGTGCTGTAATAGGGGATGAGAGGCGGATTTCAATTGTTTATTAGTTAGAAGTAGTTTTTTTTTAAATTGTGATTATTGATTGTGGTGTTTTTTTTTCTTCTATTTTCAAATACATACTTTCTGGCAGTTGTTGGGACATCCTTTTCTACAGTTTCTACATAAAGGGCAATATCATATACTTCCTCGTATCGAATTAAATTAAATTAATAGTATATATAAATAAAAAAAATTACATTAGAAAAATATAGCCGCGAGTGAGGTTATATTTTTCTAATGCACCTTGATAGTGCTATGCCTTCTATCGCGAACACCGCTCACTAAGCTGATTTTTTCTCTAGTTTTATATATCTAACAGTTCATTTTTTTTTTTACATTATTTATATTGACTGCGTCATAAATTAAGTATGCAAGCATATCATTTTAAAATGATTTACTTAAATAATCACGCATATTTTTCTCTCAACCCTTTAACACCGCCAATTTAGCTCAATTACACATTAAACACAAATTACCGCGCGTCATTACCCTCCCGTGCCGGCCCATACCGTGCGGTATCATCGGTGGAACAAAATAAACAAATGCTCGCGACCATCGATCATTGTCGGTCGCACGCGACTGCGGCGCCACTCATTGTGTGGCTGCGTGTGACTTTAATATCATGTTTTATAATTTTTACAAATAACCGCAAATAATTATTGATATTAATTATAATTAACTATTACATCCATGGTGTCAGGCAACTGCACTATCGTGGTCGTTGAGATTATGTAATGCTTAGATCAGTCATTAAATAAAATAATATAGATGCATAAATTAGAAAAAAAAAAGTTTTTTTATTTCACTTTTCTGCGATATCCTTTTATGTAAAAAAGGATTTATAAATTTTAGTTTTTGATCATAAATAAATGTTACTCTTATCTGCTATAGAAATCTATTACGAATGAGTTGCAAGAGCATGATGAATATCACACTTGAAAAAAAAATCGCATGTTTCTACCAAACCTTCTATCTCTTTGCCAAACCATCTCTTCACCGCCATTTTGTGAAATAAATACGAAATATTTCAATTACCACATATACCATTAACCAGCAATGCGCAATACGTACAAAAATCCCCGCATTCACACTTAACCCAAAAACGCTCACCAAAAACAATAAGCAGTAAACTCATTGCACACACACAGGTAAATATTAGTTATAGGACCATAAATTTGGCCGCGGCCACAGCTTCGCTTTAATATCCTGCTATGCGGAGATGATGCCCCCCTTCTCCCCTTAATTCGAGAACTCGGCAATCTCCGCATAGTTGGTGCGGGCGTTGAGAGCGGAGATCGGCGTAATCTTGTGTAGGAAACTTGTGATTGTATGCAGGAGAGGGTTAAGTCGGTTTATTTGATCATTGCAATCGGTATGTGCTTGAGATTTTGTGATAGTGAATACATAACTTCAAGACAGTCGTAGAATTAAGTTTTTCTATAAAAAATAAAATTTAGAACAGAACTTAGAACAATTTAAAAAGGACAGTGTAATTATGATTATCTTCACATTTAAAAAAGCAATTTCGTAATTTAGTAACTCAAAACGGACCAATAACAAAAATCTGTACTCAATTGTACTCAATCAAACTAAAACATCTCGATCTAGGTCAAGATGGTTTAGTGGTTATAGCGCCTGGAGTATGTATCCGGGAGGCGCAGGTTCGAAGCCTGCTCGCGACCGTTCTTTTTCCACATAAAATATAACTTTACGAATCGATAAGCATGCGTGCTTATCAAAAATTAATCGGTATTTCCTGACAGTTCCTTACTTTTTAAAACACAACCAAAACTCAAAATTCCTATCAAAAACATTTCTTTGAAAATAAAACAACAAAACAAAAAAGGCTCAAAACCATTTTACAAACTTTTTATCCACTTCCTTCCCTTCATTACCAAAACTTAACATAAATTTTAAAGCAATTTGTTTTCGAACAATTCTTGTGTTGTCGCTGTTGCCTGTCAATGGTGGGCTTTTGGTGTCTATCCAACTTTTTTTGTTGTAACCTTTGTTTTTTGTTTCACGGGAATTAAGTTTGATGACAACACAGATCACGAGGGCGACAGTATGATTTTAGAGGAGCTTTTTTAATTGAATTAGGCTTTATTTTGTGTTTACGTGACTTTTCGGATTGACTCTGTTTAATTTCTTCAGCAGAGGTATACTCAACTGTCGTAAGTTTCCGTAACGAAAAATCATCAATCATTAAATTATCAGTGTCGTTATAATCGTGTGTATATTTATAATTTTAATTAAGTATTCTTAAATAACACAAATTTAAAAAATATAACTTTAAAAAAATGATTCGCAGGGTCTGGGAATAGCATTATTTATTCGTTTTTGTTACTCTCGGATTCGGTTTCGAAAACTACCGACAGTTGAGAATACCTCTACAGATTTAGTAGGGTTAGGTTATTAGAGCGAATTGCAAAACTACCTACTATAATGATGAACTATTACTGTCCGCAAACGTTGAATGTGAGATTTCAGGTTCGACTCGAAGGTCAGACTGTGTTATGGATTTTTCTGTTAGGAAATTCTCAATAGTAGCCCATTATTTGGAATTGTAAAAACGTGCGATTTAAACACGATTGCAGTGAAATATTTAGAGAAGAATTCTGCTTTAGATTTCGGGGAATACAGGCGTCATTTTACATAATGTACTAGCGGATACCCGGCGTATACTACAACGTTTTTTCGTTATTTTAGTGGTATAACACCATCTTCGCATTATTGCCTTTCTAATGAAATGTTATAATAAATCATAATTGATTGTGGTAATGAGCTCTGAATTATTTATATTTTTATGTTAGTCAAAACAAAGCAATAAGGATAAAGTTAGAAATGGAATTATGGTTTTAGAACCAGTGAAGGATTTTTTCGTTTTATAATTACGAACGTAACTTGCTGAAATTGGGGCTAACAACACGATGTTACTTCATATTAGTTTCATCACACCAGCTTCATAGGATTGTTGTAACTATTAAGGTAGGGTACTATTTTCCTATTTAAATCACTGTGATTAACACTAATTCCCACCTCCCGCCCATTAGCAACTAACCCTTCAATAAAAACATGCCTAATTAGCAATTCAGGACCAAAAGTTTTCCTTTGTAAATATCCGATAATATTCATAACATCTAAAACTGTATTATGCTAGCAACAGTGAGTATCGACCACCTGATGTAGCGGGGCAAGTTGTCTCATCTATTACTAGTTAATAGGCGATATGGCCGATAACTGCGACTAACTTTGCTGTGAATATGTAGTGTCCCACGCGTGGGGTTCGGTAATAGGTAAATATTAGCTTTTTATAGTGGTATTTTGTAGGTAAGCAGATGCTATTAGAATGTAATTAATGTAATTTATATTTATTGTTGTTCTACGTAGGTATTTAAAAATATGTGAGTAAAATTATAAGTAAATTTTTATCTTAACTTAGGTATATCTACAGTTTGACGTTTTGATAGTATTTGTAGAGAAAATCTGTCATAACACCTTTATTCGTCAGTAAGAAATATCTGACGAGCGCCTGGAGTATTTATCCGGGAGGCGCAGTTTCAAATCCCACTCACACCGTATTTATCTGTCCACGAAAATTTATAATTATAAATAAAATATTTGAAATACTGTTAACACCATGAAATTCTAAAAACAGTACCATTATTACTCCTTCCCAAAAAGTATATCACCATAACTGAAATACATATACTCACGCCTTTCTCCCATGGCGGTAGGCTGAAACTACAGAACGCCACCTGCTACGATCCTTACATATGCCTTTTGCTTCATCCACGTTCATACATCATGTTATACATGCGCGGCGGTTGCGAGTACTACGCACCTTACCTTTTTGGAGGATATCACTAACTGGAATACATTTTTCTTATAAAACTGCTCGTGCGATTGGGCTCATAAATGCTGGATTATCCGTCCATCCGATCACTGATTGTTTACAAACAAACGACGCTCAAGTATAAGCTACCAACAGAAACTGTACATTTATGATGTGTCAGCAAACCATAAACATAGGGAATCATAAATAAAGGTATTTTCTTATAGGTTTATTAGTGTATAAAAAGTTTTGACCTTCAGAAACAAAGACGGCAAAAATAACATCTATTACTATGTAACTACGGTGTTATTCGAGCAGATGAAGTCTAGACATATGTGATTGCCGTCAAACCTTTATGTAACATAAGTAACATATTAAGATACATGTACCTATGTATATCACAGCACGATTGACGACTAACAACAATTCTCGTGTAATTACGTCAAACTGGTCAGATATTTTGGTAGACAGGAGGCATTTCGTTTGTTTTTTTTTTATCAATGATAGATCTACCTTTGGCCACCAACTCGCCTGATGGTAAGCGACGATGCGACCGAGGTTGGAGCACGTATATCCAGAATAAATCTATCCACTTTTAAGTACAGTGGATAGATTTTGGGAGAACGATAGTTGGGGAGTTGATGCAACTGCCCAGACCCGTCTTCCACAACGGTTGCACCGAACTACATCCTGAAACATTGGATGGATAACCGCTAAAAACATCCGTGCGTACTCACTGCAGCTGTGGAACGTATATAAAACCGTGGGTCTATGTCAATATACATATAGCAAATCTGAGGATAACGGGTGGTTTGCACAGCTAGTGAATTTACAAATATCACAATAACAATTTTATGTAAATGTTCCACGGAACCACGCCTCAGGAATACCTAAACCTCCGATTGAATTAATGGTCGTAAGTCATTTTCAAGTAGAAACTACAATAAATTAAACCTTAATAATATTTTTTATGTAACCTAATGAAAACAATCGTTGGTCTAGTGGTCCTAGCGTGACTGCTGAGCATGAGGTCCCAGGTTAGATTCCCAGGTCAGGCAAAGTGTTATTGTGTTTTCTGTTTGAAAATTCTCAGTAGTAGTTTGGAATTGTGCCCGGTAGATGGCCATAGGCCATATATATATAACAACAGTATTGGTGAAATGTGGGTGTACAACTGTGTATGCTACGTTATATTATTTTATGTTTTAATGATTCAATAACATTAACATGACTTCTTGTGAACAGCAATTAAAAAAATACAACACATTGTAAAACAAGCAACAAATTTTATCTTCCCGTTTCACTAAAGCCGATTTTAGAATTCCACAGGCCGATCTACCTTCAATATCGATCAGACCCTGAACTTAACTAACCGAGTTATGTCAGGAATAAGATCACCGAAATAGCACGAAGCCATTCGACTGCAGCCGAAGCCACGGGCTGGCCGTGACGCTATTTGTGACCAAGTATTTCTGAATATTACCTTAAAATGGGAGTGTGAGATCTTTCAGAAAATTTAAAGTAATAATTTTCTGATTGTAGAAATATTCAATGCAGTTCCGGATATAAGGACCATATTATTTGTCTCATAAAAATGGCAAGTAAAAAGGTATACTGGTTAAATATGAAAATGCTTTAATTTACCAATGGTATCGCTCACGTAATATGTAGAAATTACGTGGCGGCGGCGGCGGCGCTCCGAAACATACAAATTAATAGAGCCTGCCCTCTGAACGATAACTGTTCAAGCATAAGCAGAAATTTGAAATCTTGATCGTTCACTGTTCTCAGTGTTGGACTGTCAATCAAAAGGTTCAAAAGTTAGCTTGGCTCGGTAGACGGAGAGTAGCGTTATGGGACACAGGGACACCTTATGAAATGAAGCAAAGGATAAGATAATCGTACTAATAAGACAAAAACCAACTCACCACTAACAAGTAACCAACAGCCTACAAATATTAATTATTGTTGTACTCATGTACATTTTTCGGGTTTGCCCGACTAGTTTCGAGTTCAAACGGAGCCCTTAGTCATGAGCAGAGCCCGCGGCGATGTCGCGAGTCACACTCATGTAGGTACGTGAGTAGTAACTGGTGAACAATAATTAATATGAAAATGCCTTACGAAAGTTATTACTAGCTATTACTAGCTATTACTAACTATTGAAAATGCCTTACGAAAGTTATTACTAGCTATTACTAACTATTGAAAATGCCTTACGAAAGTTATTACTAGCTATTACTAGCTATTACCAACTATTGAAAATGCCTTACGAAAGTTATTACTAGCTATTACTAGCTATTACTAACTATTGAAAATGCCTTACGAAAGTTATTACTAGCTATTACTAACTATTGAAAATGCCTTACGAAAGTTATTACTAGCTATTACTAACTATTGAAAATACCTTACGAAAGTTATTACTAGCTATTACTATATTAACATACAAATATTTACGGATACCATCAAACATTCCGAAAACTCAAAACTGGCCCAAAATTCACACGGACAAACAATTGAATACAACATCAACTGTGCTACGATAGCATAGTTGCCGTCAACATAGTTGGCTAATTAATTTACCGTACAAGACAAAGGGGGCGAACTTCCACATCGGACAAAAGGCATAACTTCAAATAGCAATTAATGTTGCTACTAAATGAGAATCTCACAGTATTTACTGTTCGTAATATCGACGATCGCATTCCGTATACAAATGTAAATTCGACATGAACGAATGAATGTATGAATGTAATGTTTATTCTGATTTGTTTACGTAATACGGAGCGGTTTCGGTGATTGGTATGCGAAGTACGAAGATTAATTTTCGTCGGTTTTGGTCTTTGCTTTAGAATGTTGTTTTGGTTTCTGAGGTAATCGAAACTGCGTTTGAGCACGCTACGCTTTGAATTCTGTGGAATGTTGAGGTTTTTTTTTTACCTTTAGCGTCAAATCACTAGTCTGATTGCCTCCAATGTTACTAATTCACTTAAACCTTGCAGATAGACTAAAATTAATCAGGGTTTAATAATATAGGGTATATTAATGTTTGAAAACGAAAATAATACAGACAGATTTATAAACGAATCAAAAATACAGATAAATCTTTGAAAATCATCAACGCATGTTTAGCGAACTCACAAAGTTAAAAAAAATGTCGTTTGGTTTCCTGTAAAGGGACTAAATAGATGGCGATGACGTCACCAAAGGACGTATTAAAACGAGGGAAAAAAAGTCGCGGTAGTGAACAGAGGTGGAGATGGCTTAGTGGTCACGGTCAGGGCGTCTGGAGTATTTATCCGGGAGGCGCAAATTCGAATACTGCTCACGACCGTATTCTTTTACCATAAAAATGTATAAATTTAGAATCAAAAATAGTTCATAATTTTTTTAACATTCTCAACAATGCACATGTATTTAAGTTATTTCAAATGAGGGGTCGCAATATGAATTATTATGAACGTTTCAGCCGAGACAAAGACAGCGCTATACGAACGTATCGCTATCTCTTTCGCTCAACGGAACCATTATAGTTCTGACACTTCATTCATGATACGTTTATATCACAGTACCACGACTTAAAATAGAATAAGCAGCAAAGTAGCCGTGGAATGTATTTTGTGCATTGTGTTGAAATGAACGTAAACAAAGAAGGCCAGAAATAAACTTCACTTGAAAGACAAGCTATTAAATAACAAGCGCCATTTTGTTTCATTTATTTTAGCGCCTAAAGTGGAAGTCTTAATTTTGAGATCCGTTTGTTAGAAATAATTTATACCTAATGGCTTGAGATATGACGAGAGATATAACATAGCATCACGCCTACATTCCCCATAGGGGTAGGCAAAGGTGTACACAGTTGTACACCCATATTACACGAATGTTGTTATTAAGTCCCAGGTAATAGATGGTGAGCCTTTTGCCATCGAGCGGGTACAATTTCAAACCCTGCTACTGAAAATTTACTACTAAAAAACTCAATAACACTTTGCCCGACCCGGGAATCAAACCCGAGACCTAATGCTCAGCAGTCGCACTTGGGACCACTACAGTAAAGAGGCTGTACAATAAAGAAGAAAAACAAATGAGCACCGCTTCCCCTTTGTACTCATAGCGTTCCTGAAAGTTGGAGAATCAGGGTTGTTAAGAACAGAATAGAGTTTCTGAACACAACAATGTAACAATGCTTAAATAATATTCATATTTATGAAGACTGTCTCACAGAACTTAAAAAAATACGGACAGAGCATTGGGTACGACATGTGAGAAGCATGCCTAGTCATCCAATTTCGCTTTTCATACACGAGCTTAACGCTTACAAATACTTAAAACTCATCCACTCGGCGCCAGTACGCTGCGTGTAATCTATGTGTGTGCGTGATCTATTATATATATATATGCTTCGCTTATGACAAGGCAAGGTTCTATCCGTATTTTTTTCAAATCCGTGGATTGTCTATGGAGTTTCTTTCCGATTCTTCTCTAGAAGACTAAATTTGAAGTTTATCCATTTTAATTAATAATAAACGAAAAAAAAAATTTTTTATACATGTTCAGGCCGTGTAATGCCTGTATTAATTACTATTTTTGCCAACGAAACATTGAAAAATAATAGACACCAACGGGGCTTGAACCCGCGACATGGGAGAGTGATGACACTGAATGTCAAGTTCAAGTTCGAAACTAGTCGGGCAATCCCGAAGAATGCGCGTGAGTAATAACCGTTAAACAATAATTAATATGAATGTGTCTCACGAAAGTTATTATACAAAAATATATCATATGCCGGTGTCGTTCCTGCTTAATGTGCATTTATTCCGAGCAGACAACATACCATTTTATACGAGGATTCTGATCCGCAGCTCTGGCACTCAGGATAAATAATTGATGAGAGATCGCCATAAAATGCTCGCTGACAAAAAAAACTAGGGTACCTTACGACTTCATAGGTTAATATATGACAGAATTTATCTAGTTGGGCAATGCAGGACAGTGTAATGTTTCTTACGAGAGTTTTTGTCATGCGTTGGACATAAAACCTAGTAAGTACAAGTTCTTCAATTCTTTATTCACCAAGTTAATTTGAGACAATACTGACCATAGATATATGAGAAACAAATAGATATATCCTCCTTAGTAGTATAAAAATAATGCTCTAACTCACGGACTTTAAAAAACTACGGACATAACGTTGCGTACGACATGTGAGAAGCATGCCTAGTCATCCAATTTCGCTTTTCATACACGAGCCAAACGCATACAAATTTTTAAAATTCGTCCACTCGACCCCAGTACGCGTGTGTGTGTGCGTAATCTTTGCTTCGCTTATGACAAGGCAAGGTTACATCCGTATTTTTTTTCAGATCCATGCTCTAACTCAATTTTTTATTATTGGATCTACAAGTTTTTAGTTTAACTCACTTTAGTTCGGATAGTTACTCAAAAAATATTCAGAACCCAGCCAGAAGATCACTGTTTAAAGCCAAAACAAAACTATAAGTAGTAGAAATGACTGCTTGATAACCATTATGGTATATGCATGTATTTTTTTTATTCGATTTTCTATCTTGTTACATTACTGTGAAAAAAAATAACACTTTAATTATTGTTCAACGGTTATTACTCACTTGCATTTTTCTGACGTTTGACTGGCGACATCGCCGCGGCCTCAGCTCATGACTAAGGGCTCCGTTCGAGTTCGAAACTAGTCGGGCAATCCCGAAAAATGCAAGTGAGTAATAACCGTTGAACAATAATTAATATGAATGTGTCTCACGAAAGTTATTATACAAAAATAACACTTGTAAAAATATGATTATTGAGTATTAAAATTATCAAACAAACAGTTTCGGACGTTTGAAACGCCGCCTTTTTGGCGCGCTTTCTCTGACGTCAGATTACATATCTTAAAAGATATCTTGTATAGAATGGAGTGTTTGATGATAGTGACCCCAAAGTAATTGGGAAAAGGCTAGGCAGATTGAGACAGATATATTAAGCACGTGCTTTGGCTTAGCCATGTTCCCCTCTCTGTCTAGCAGTTGTAGTGTGACATTTGTTTGACAGTGACAGCAATAAGTTAACCACGTGCTAAGTATTCTTTATCTATCTGGGCATTAGATTCGAGATTAAAGTTTTTGTTTTAAGTTGGTACACTAGTTTTACAAGCAGTTCTAACTTGCGCCTTCCTAATAAATACTCCAGGCGCTCTAACCACTAAGCCATCTCGACCTCTGCTCACTACTCCGAATTCTTATTCCACATTTTAATACGTCTTTTTGGTGACGTTATCGCTATCTATTCAGTCCCTATACAGGTAACTAAACCGACACGACTAACCTCGCAGTTAATACAATGTCGTACAGATGCAATTACCTTAACAAATACAGATAAATATTTGAAAAGCATTAACGCATGCTTAGCGAATTCAAAGTTATGGAATTCCATGAACATACGTTGGCACGTGTTGATATATTTCCTTTCTACAAACCTGTGAAGGGAATACTTACGTATTATTTGAATATCCCCATTATTTATGCAGCAAGGTCAGTGAACCCAATTCGTCGAAGCGTTCACAAAGACCGTCTCAATTGGAACTTTGAACATAAAACCAATATAACAGTAACTCTTCATTTAATATTTAAGTTTTGTTTTCCCGATGTTTCTGCCCTTTGTTCGTCGAGCTAAATAATATTTAATTTACTTAAATGGTTTGAGAATTCGCCTCTGATTGATCTTTGACCTTCGATTTTGAAGAAAAGCGTGGCGTCTTTAATTTATTTTGTCATTCAATTAAGGCCTACATCATGGTATCTACTATAAAAATTATAATAATTTTCTTCCTTTCCTCTTTCTATAGTACCTACTTAAACATAACCAGCCCATTACTGTCCCACTGCTGGGCAAGGGCCTCTCCCCCCCCCCGGGGGTCCCGCCTTGTCATGGTGGGGGGGCTCTAGTAGCCGTTGTAGCCTTTGTCACCCACGGTGAAGCTAGAGGAACCCAAGGAGGGCCGCTCCTCTGGGCTATCCCTCCAAGCCTATGTTGGAGCGGCGATAGGTTGCGGGCCATATGTGGGTGCCGCAACTGAGGTGGGTTGCGGCGTCGTATGGGCGGCACCACCGGCAGCTGAGAGATGGGGGGCGCCACGGAAGAGGAGTGCTGGTATGTGGAACCGCCGCTCTCCCTACCTTCCGCAGCCTTGACGGGGCCGCCACCGTTAGATGGCGGTGGGGCCGCAGGGGAGGAGGAGTGCCGGTATAGCGAGGCGCCGCACTCTCTATCCTCTGCGGCCGTTGTGGCAGGCGGCGGGGCCAAAGACTAGAGCCGTCGCAAGGGACCTTGGGCGTCCAAAGCATTGATCACCACGCTAGTTCACTGCTGGTTGGCGATTTCAGACCATTAAGTCCCGGATTCCTCACAATAATTTCCTTCACCGTATATGTGTGATGTCTTAGATTTACTAACAACATATATATGATATTGAAAAAGTCACATCGGTACATGCCAGGTTGGAACCCACAACCTGCGGTTCAAGAGGTGAGCCCATAACAACTCTGCCAGCACGACAGTTCCTAACTAACCTACTACTGGTTAGTTAGGAACTGTCGTTCAATTAATAACCTAAATTATTCTGGCCCTACCTCTGAACATACTCGTAACAATGCAAGATTGTAATATTTTATTTAAAGAATGCCTATGAAGATAAATCTTTGAAAAGCATTAACGCATAAAGCTAAAGTTATTATATTAAATGGAAAAAGAATACGGTCGAGAACAGGATTCGAACCTGCGCCACCCGGATAAAAACTCCAGGTCTTTTGGCGACTCGGTCTCTCGAGAGGTCGAGATGGCTTAGTAGTCATAGTGCCTGGATCCGGGTGGCGCAGGTTCGAATCCTGTTCGCGACCGTATTCTTTTTCCATTTAATATCATAACTTTAATGTCTATGAAGTTACTTTCCAGCTCTTCTGCATATCTTTTTGTCAAGAGATCGGCTAAGCCGCGTATCGCGGAATCAATTCCCGGATGGAATAAATATTTGTATGACCTACAACTTTCATTGCTTCAGGTGTGGGTGTGTGTGTATTTGAGTCAATGCACCCACGACACATGAGAATTTTTTAGTAACAGGAACTGATAAAAATATACCAAATATCTAAAATAATGGTTTAATAATGCTATTATATTTTTGTATAATAACTTTCGTGAGACACATTCATATTAACAAACTAGTTTGACTCGCGACATCGCCGCGGGCTCAGCTCATGACTAAGGGCTCCGTTCGAGTACGAAACTAGTCGGGCAATCCCGAAGAATGCAAGTGAGTAATAACCGTTGAACAATAATTAACTATGATATTTTTATCACATTTATAAATATAGTTAGCATCACGGCAGTATTCCCCCAAAGGGATAGGCAGAGGTGTACACAGTTTTACACCCAGAATTCACCAATATTGTTATTAAGTCCCATGTAATAGGTAGTAAGCCTTTTGCCATCTACCGGGCACAATTCCAAACTAAGGCTGCTACAGAAAATTCCCTACAGGAAACACTCAATAACACTTTAGCTGACCTTGGAATCGAACCCGAGACAGGAGAATCATGCTCAGCAGTCGCGTTTAAAACCACTAGACCAACGAGACAATCCTGCTGTAATTACAAGTTAATCATGATACAATAGCTTAGTGCTAATTTATTTATACTATAACTAACTATAACATATATAAATATATACATATTAAATTATAACACGCACATACGTTATAGTATACATGATGTAACCTCAAATTTGCTCCGAGAACAAGAGGACAGATCAATTTTCTCGGCGACTGAATTTAGTGTGCGCATGGTACGAGTAAGTGGCAATTTATTGAGCAAATTGGTCCTAAGGTCCTACCGCGGCGTACCTCCAACAACGGAGGCCTTCGTCGACTGTACACGTATTCATCCGATAGGCAGATCCTGGTTGGAGATCATACCTCTTATAATAATGTATGTAATTAGTAAAACAAAGCGAAGCTGCAGTTTTACGACACGTAAATATTAATGCACGTGCTGACTTGCGTCCCGCTCATATGTGCTTAGACACATATGATAATTCGTTTCATCTATCGCCGACAATACTGTTAAGTTATAAATTTAATCGAACTTTGAGTATTTATCCGGCAGGCGCAGGTTCGATTCCTCACGACCGTAATTTCTTTTTAAGATTGCTACGAATGCGTTAATGCTTTTTAATAATTTATATGTACTGTTCGGTTTTAAATATTTGATTGAAACATGCTTATATATGAATAAAAAGAATTTGCAAGCAACGTCCTGTTACAAAAGGTGTAGATATCATTATTATTTGGTTAACAACATTGAGTTTATTTTCTTTAAAAAACAGGGATGCTTTACAACCCATCTAAAACCAATTTCCTTTCTAAACAGCCTTCCTTACAAGTAACGCAATGCAATTAGCAGTAAACAAAGCGAAGCAACAGTGTAGTAACGTTTTACGACATGTGCGTAGTAATGCACGTGCGCACCTGCGTCCCAGACACATGTGTCGTGTTTAGACCCATTACAGAGAATTTGCTTTCGTTTCAGTATATCTTTAGTTGTTATTGCCGAAAAAATGGTATTATGTTCAATTACGAGTAAATAAATGCCTTTTCGCAGCAATTCCGATGGAATGCTTTTTCGAAAATTCGAATATTTTGTAGCGTTCGTAGTAGCAGAATGACAGACAGACATCCGATCCGACCCAAATATAATCGATTAATAATATATAATGTTCGCGAAAAGCTGTTATACCTATCTTGTAAGTTTTTTTTATTAAAGGCGGAAATATGTGATTTTCCTTTGATATATCACTGAATCTCAACATTGATTTTATAAAGTGACAAGGGGTCGAATACACAATAAAGTAAGGCAGACACATTTATAAAATAATTACAAGTCTTCAACCCATTAACTGCCACCATAACAATAGCTTCCACTCAATTGAATGCCGAAATCTCAAAATCACAATTTAATCAAAATGAACATTCACATCTGAACGAGTAATAAACGGAGGTTTAATAGAAAATGTAAAAACAAATTCAATTGTAATATTATTCTGAACGGCCTGTTATGTCGCCTGGGCAATTTTACATGAGAACGTAATTGAACTAATAACCCTTTGGAACGAAAAATATTATGTACTTAATAATTCAGTAGAGAGTATTTGCACGATGTACCTACGATGTGAAGCAAGTGAATATTCACTATAAGTATATGTATTTAAGTAATGTCTTAAATTATTAATCCGAAATATTGTAACACGTACGTACATCTATGAATGATAAAAAAGTCAATCGCGTTCAGTATAAGCGCTACAGTCATCTCCATAAATATGACACGGAAGCACGTATAGAGCAGTCTCATAAGTTACTGAATCTATACTAATGATCCGCGGCGCCCATTGTAAAGCCACTAAGCCTCGAAGATCCGTCAAGCAAGGCCACGGACCAGGAGTAAGCCAAACACATTACTTTTGTATGTGGTTTCGACGGATCTAACCATAACAAATAAGAGTAGTAAAATAAAGTTAAAGATAAACAAAACCTTGAGGTTGCCGTATTAAGGTAGAATTTCACGTAGGTATGTCGTATATTGTTAAGCAGGAAATAATTAAGTGTGATTTTATCAAAAGCGTAAAACAAAAATTTACAAAATTAATTTGTATAATACTTATATATGCATAATTATATATTATATTATACATCTTATTCCACGCTCACCCTTTAACTACAGGACAGGCAGAAAGACAGCACACTACCACCCGTACCACGTGGAGGTTCCGAAAATTCGTACACAGCGACTTGGTTCCACGATCATGATACGTACTGCTCGTGAATGGAACACCCTCCCGTCTTCTGTGTTTCCTGTGAAACATAATCTAGAAAATTGATTTCTTCTGTCCTAACTACTGTCCACCGGTCACTACTCACGTGCATTTTTCGGGATTGCCCGACTAGTTTCGAACTCGAACGTAGCCCTTAGCCATGAGCTGAGCCCGTGGCGAGTTTATAACTTAGTTTTTTTTTGTCACGCAAGTGAAGTCGCGGGCATCAGCTAGTAGTAAATCGCTTTGACAGCTAGAAAAATTGCGTATAAAAATAAAATACATAGCTTCATCAATTCCAAATAATAATTACCAAGCTAATAAGAATGACTGACATATCAATATGTCAGTGACATATTGAGGGCTACGAAATATATATTACTATAATAATAATATACTATCCCTCGTGTATTTTCTTCCAATAATGATGTACTTAATAATGTATCGTGAAATACGGGGAATATGACTTTATGAGTTCTGTTCCGGACAGGTAATGCAAGGAGCGCAATCGCGAAGTACTATTTCCTGATAATCAAACAGAATTGGCAGCCACATACAGAACTTGATATAAAAAGATTATTGCTCCAACTCGTTGGTGAAAATATGTTTAATAATATTTTGGATTATTTTATACTGACTGTCTCGTTGGTCTAGTGGTCCCAAACGCGACTGCTGAGCTTGGAGTTTCGGGTTCGATTCCCGGGTCGGGCAAAGTGTTATTGAGTTTTTCTATTAGGGATTTGTCAGTAGCAACCCGGAGTTTGGAATTGTGCCCGGTAGGTGGCAATAGGCTCACCACCTATTACATGGGACTTGATAACAGAATTGGTGAAATGTGGGTGTACAATTGTGTACACCTCTGCCTACCCCTTCGGGGAATACAGGCGTGATGCTATGTTTTTATTTTATACTAGAACATACTCGTAGGTATGTAGTACAACAGTATGTAGTTTCGACAGCGCGGTTGGCGCAGTGGTCGAGAGATCGACTGCTACGCTACGTGTCGCGGGTTCGATACTGAACGGAGCAAATATTTGTAAGATCTATAGATAGCTCCGGGTCTGGGTGTTTGTGTTCTTGTGATATTATATGTTTGTAAACCCACGCACGATACAGGAAGAAATTCCTAGTGTGGGGCAACGTTTAAGAAAAAAAAAGTACAACTCCCGTAGCTTGTAGTGTTATTATTAGGTTATTTTTTTCTGCCTGGAAATTTTAAAATACAGATAAATCTTTCAATTTCAGTATCGCATGCGTAACGGAATTTACAGTTATAAAATTTCGTGGACAGAAAAATACGGTCGTGATTAGGAAATATTCATTTTGTAGCAGCCCGGAGTTTGGTATTGTGCCTGCTTGGTGGACTACGTGGCTTCGTAATCTTTGAAATATAGTTGAACTATAGTACACCTTTACCTAAACCTTTGGTAGTGGGATACAGGCGTGGTGCTACGCTATTTATATCTACTCCCTTGGCTGACTGACTGACAGAGGATGGAGCACATACATCTCGCAGAATTCTATACCTTCTAACCTTGAATTTGATCAGATAGTATTTCTCAAGAAACAAGGAAGACGACAAGAAGTTCCATTCACGGGCTGTACGAATAATAAAACAGAAGCCAAATCGTACCTTTTAAAATTGGGATTATTGTGACTAAGACCGCATGCGGGGTTCGCACCCGCACCTCTCGCAGTTGTAGTTCTCGTGAATAAAAACGGTACGCACTGTTTTAAAGCATTGTATTGGCGTTGAAATACAATAAGTTGGTCTTGAAATGTTCTCAAGAATCCTTAGGACTTTAGAGAATTCCTACCTAGCTACTGCATTACAAACGTAGGTATTATCGGAAGTCTGTCAAACGAGCCTAAGTCGGTAATTATGTACAATACGGACGGTAATCAAAGGCTCTGTTCGGGGCTACTATTAGAGCCTAATTGATATTCAATATATCAGTATAACCTGTCGCTAATCAAACCCTTGACTAGCCATAACCAGGGGTAATTAACCGCTTCCAATAGCGTTGCCATGATAACGGAATTAGGAAACATTTAAAATGTTATTAATGATTTTGCCATGTGGAATTTTCGAGATTGTAAAACTAGAATCGGACTCGAACGGAGCTCTTAATCAGGAGTTGATCTCGCGGGAAGGTGCGTGTTGATCTGTATGGGGCAGTTTAGATGGCAAGTAGGGTGCTCCTGCCGCAGCTGGGGATATTCAAGCACCCCAATGCTGTTAGTTCATTAAGAGCTTCAATTTAGTTCGGAATAAGTCGGGAAAATTGAAAAATGTGCGTGTAGAAAAAGCTTTGTATAAGGTTTTTAAATCTTTTTCAAATTTAAATTTAAAATAGACTAACGAGACAGTCTCTATCTACGAACTATTGATATTTCACAATACCCATTTACAAAATCAACCAATTCATTATCAAATAATACCTCTACCTAAATTATCACAACACTCCCTTTTAGCAACACCACCCACCCCCTCCCCGCCTAATCACCGTAATCGCCCGGTTACTAATCACCCGCCCTCGATTGAGATTGATACGTCATAGATAGTGCTTAATGTAATCCAGTCGTGTCGTGCCTCTGTATGTATGCCGTACAGCTCAGCCACAATTATCGGGTCAGCCATTAATGAGGGTCATTAACTTGGATCTATACTTTGGAATATGATACTTGTGAACTTTTTTTTGTGTTAAAAATCCTTTACGGACCTTGTACCGGACTCCTAGCAAAAACCATACGGTCACCTTTGCCGAGGTTTTTTGTTTATAAAAAATTGGATCCACGTTTGGCCATCAGCTCGCCTGATGATAAGCGACGGTGTGGCCGAGGATGGAGCACGTATATCCAGAATAAATCTATTCACTCTAAGAACAGTGGATACATTTTGGGAGAACGATAGTTGGGGAGTTGATGCAACTGCCCAGACCCGTATCCTACAACGGTTGCACCGGACTACACCCGGAAACACGACTAGGTCGCTTCATGGCATGGCGTCGTGGGTGGTAACCATCCACGACCGGAGCCTCCCACTAGAGTTGTCACGTGTTGGGATCTCATTTTAAGGGTGCACTCCTACGGACGCGGCCAACTCAGCCCTCAGGTCCCGTGTTCATTGCAGCATTCACCACAACCGTGGCAGGCAAATTTTTTTTTAATTGCCTTGATTTTAAAACTTAATTTTACAGCTCCAAGGGCCCGTTATCTAAATATTTGATATTAATGTCAGGTCTTGACACACAAAAACAGCTAGATAGACAGACTGATTGATGGAAAATGAAGTGATTTTTTAAGGGTTCTATTTCCTTTTGGAAACGGAACTTTTAGCTAAAAGAGTTTTTGTGTTCATGAACATTTATATGGTTCGTTTCGGGGACTACAACTATTTGCATTCAGTATTAGTATAAACAGAGAAATACTGTTTTAAAGTCACACTTCACCGATGCTGTTATTAAGTCCCATGTATCTGATGAGCCTATAGCCATTAACTGGGTGCAATTCAAAACTCTTTTTCATTGAATTTTCCTACAGATAACCCTAATAACACTTTATCCGACTCGGGAATCGAGCCCAGAATCTTACGCTCAATAGCCGCGTTTCCAACCACTAGACCAACGAAGCAGTGCAATAAATAAAATCAAAGTCAAAGCATTTACTTCAATTACACCATTTACAGGCACTTTGAATACCGTGATTGAGTGACCGAGAAGATCGTGCAGAAACTCAACAATATTAGTAAAATTTTAGGTTTTCGCGATCACTACACATTCGTGCATTCACGTCGCAGGAGGACGAAACCTGCAAAATGTTCGAAACATCAGCAAAAACAAAAACCAATAATACACGCGATTAATCCGATTACAATTTGATTTATTATAATCCACAATATTATTCTTATATAGATCAAACACATTCATAATATGTACTAAAAAAATAATGCTAACTAAATATTCCACATGAAACCTGATAAAAGGCCGTATTAAAAAGAACGAATACGAAATGAACTGTTATTTTTCGAACCGAAATACGAGTACTAACTATTCTTTGAAATGAATAAACGATTCATATTCCAAGTATTCGGATCACAACGAGTCTGTTGAAGACTGCGTCGGCGTCGTATTACTTGAGTTTCGATAATCTACCCCATTCAATTTCCGCCGGTGCCGAACATGGCCACTTACCATAAATCACGTAATACTACCATATTAACTGCGGAATTATTATAGGTACTCGATAATTCTTGGCCGATTTGAATGGGACTTTGTATGGACTTGGGGAACTTGACTATATTCGTCCCGGGACGGAATTAGGAGATGTATTTATTTTCATGGGTGCTGTTGAACTTGATGGTTGAACTTGAAGACTTAACAAACTTTTTGAAAGATAAATTGATCTTATTCTTCTTATCGTGTGGTTGATGAATAACCTAGTGTCAGAGTTTAAACCACCCGTAGGTCTCTGAAATAGTTTTACACAGCATCGAGAATATCTCTCCGGTGTGCTGGTTTCCTCACGATGTTTTCCTTCACCGTTTTAAGCAAGTGATAGTGAATTTATAATACGCACATGACTTCAAAAAGACAGTGGTGCGTGCCTTGGATTCTAACGACCTTTGACTTGTCAGTCCAACGGTCATACCACTAGGCTATCACTACTTCTAATAATTATTGTAATAATAAATGCCTTATAGTCTGCAATGTGCATTATGCCACTTTGGGGTTCAAGTAGATGATTAATCAAATTATTATTTTTACTGAGAAAATTCTTTCTCAAATCAATCTTCAAGTTGGATTCTTTGCGTCATACAAGTTCATTGTACGTCATTAAACTTCTATTTATGATAATTTTAGATTTTAAAGTCAGTATTCTGGCTAAACCGACTTCAGACGAAGCAAATTTATTGTATGGTTTCCTATTAGATAAGGCAGATTAATTTAAAATTTAATTTTAATATAAGAGTAAGGTTACCATGTATAAAAAGTACGATGGGATTGACATTATCGTAATTACGACAAAAATCCCGAAAAAAAAGAAAAAAAGAAAAGAACATGTCAGATTATGACGCAAACAATCCAACTTCACGAATGACCCTATCGCTTTTACATAACTACAAAATCAGCACCAAATTTTTCATAACTACAAAAACAGCGACACCCACTACAGTTACGTAAAACATGACCTTCCCCTAACCTTCAGCTTAGAAACCGTCAAACAAATCGAATTAGCAGTAACAAATAACCATAAATATTGGAGCGGACCCTAATCAGAGCAAAATACCTGTCACCGGGACCCGAGCGTCACGCCGAAATTGTCTAGTTCGAAAACGATAGAATTAATTCATCGCACCCTCGCCTGGGAGGGGGTAATGATCGGACCACGAGATTCAACTGGATATTCAATACGTTCTAAGCTTATCGAAGAACCCTTTGCGTAATGATCTTGGAACACTAAGTTTCTGTAGGGTTTATTTTGGAGTTGTCTGTAAAATATTAATTAAATTGTACTTTTTGTCGTTGAGAAGGTTGGACGCCCTCAGGCGAACAGTCTGAACGTATTTTTTTTTTTTTATTTACTTTGTAGATTCCGGCATCACCTTCACCATCATCGTCCCCCTGCCCTTATCCCGATTTATTTGGTGTCGGCGCAGCATGAATTCTTCTTCCACTTTCTAATAGTTTTTGAAATTGCATGCTGCTAAAATTTGGCAATGTTTTATGACCGGCCGGCCTGACGTCAACCCTCATTGGGAATGCTGTTGTTCGTGATAACCGCCACCGATTCGAGCATCAACTTGGGGAAGTTTATTACAATTGATGCAAATAAACACAATTTCAAGCTTCTTTCACAATATTTATGCAAGGTAGTCAATTAAGTACCTATGCACAACCCTTCAACTAAATATGCACAATTGCACAAACGCAAGTGGTGAACAATGGCAACGACCACTAACTACTCTATATTTGTTCTAAGCGCGGCAATGCACAGGCATGACTAAATATTGTGGAAGTAGCTAGATATGACAAGGATATCCCTATACTATATAGGGATTGACTAGACGACCGTATTATTTTTCCATTTAATAGAATAACTTTACAGTTTGCTAAGCATGTGTTAATGCTTTTCAAAGATTTATCTTTAATTGTTAATGTAATTGCATATTTACGACATTGTATTAACTGCAAAGTTAGTCGTGTCGGTTCGGTCACTGTATAGGGATTGATAGGATAGCAATAACGTCGCCAAAAGACGTGTTAAAATATGGATGAAGAATTCGCGGTGGTGAAAAGAGGTCGAGATGGCTGAGTGGTCAGAGCGCCTGGAGTATTTATCCGGGAGGGGCAGGTTCGAATCCTGCTCACGACCGTATTCTTTTTCCTTTTAATATAATAACTTTTGAGTTCGCTAAGCATGCGTTAATGCTTTTGAAAGATTTATCTTTAATAGCTAGATATTGTTGTGCAATTTAATAAGTTATACAATGTTCTTTTTCTTACGACTGTTAGTTGCAGTGTAAAGTAGTTGTGATAGTGACTAAGATGGAACTCATGGACCTCTTCAAACGGTAAACTAGAAGTTTATTGATCGTTGGCAGCACACAGAAAAGTTTGATGATTCTCATGTGTCCGCGCGTATTGATTAAAGTGCACACCTACTATAGCTATACTTATTACGAGCTAAATGAAACGACCGATTAGCTTCATCAGCTAAAATATGAAAATACATATACGTAGACCATCGTGAAGTCGTAGTGACTTATTTAACATCACATATATTTATATTTTATATAAAAACGTTGCCCCGCACTAGGAATTACTTCCTGTATCGTGGGTGCGTTTACACACACATAATCACACATGCACCAACACATAAAAAAGATCTGTAGATCATACAAATATTTGCCCCTTGCAGAAATCGGCAACCCGCAGTGAGCTATCATGGTGATCAATGCTCGTGCCTTCTCTGTATGAGAAGAGGCCCTTGCCACGCAGTGGGACAGGTATGTGCTGGTTATGTTATGTTATACGTAAACCGAACAAATGTTCCATTAGGAAAACTATTATATATTTGAAATTACTGCCTCGTTGGTCTAGTCCCAAGCGCGACTGCTGAGTAGAAGGTTAGATTCCCGGGTCGGGCAAAGTGTTATTGAGTTTTTCTGTTAGGAAATTCTCAGTAGCATGCTGGAGTTCGGAATTGGACACATGGGACTTAATAACAACAATGGTGAAATGTGGGCGTATAATTGTGTACACCTCTGCCTACCCCTTCGGGGAATACAGGCGTGATGTTATATGCTATATATGAAATTAGGTCAATGTTCAATCTATAAAACAGCTGACCGTTCGTTGGCTAAGTCTATTTTCCCTCCTTGTAAAGTTTTCGTTACATAAGGTAAAGGTCAACTGGAAATAACTTGGCAGTTTCCTCATCAGGGTGTGCGAGTTTTTTATAGTTAGTTTAGTGATTTTCCTTATATAAACTTACCTTATTTTAACGAGAGAAATCTCAAGATAATTCTTATAAAAAAACTGGCCAGTGCCCGCGATTTCGTCTGCACGAAAAATAGTAGCTAGTGTCCTTCAAGGCCTAACCAAATTTCATCGAAATCCATTCCGCTGTTTTTGCGTAATTGGGTAATAATCATCCTAACATACAAAATTTAATATTTATAATATGTGTAGAATAATATAATGCTGCAAAAAACTTGAAATCGGTAATGAAGTTCAAATACTTATATTTTGAAGACGCCAGTGAAGCGAACTTAGAGATTATTTTTAAGCATGGCGAAAGCAGGGTCTGAACCGGTCTCGTTCATATTTAGATACTCCAGATGTTCTGCGAACTAAACCATGGTCGATCGTAATTTTTAATCATTATATCGAAATCTTCCTCCACAATAATACCTAAAAAAACTAAAAAAACGTTTTTTATTCTGTGAACCAGCACAGGAAATTACAAAAGACATATAATAAAAAGAAATAACATTTAAAGAAAAATCTTTGAAAAGCATTATAACGCATGCTTTGCGAACTCATGGAAAACAATACGGTCGTGAGCAAGATCCGAACCTGCGCCTCCCGGATAAATACTCCAGGCGCTCTGACCACTAAGCCACCTCGACCTCTGCTCACCAACCACCTCTTAACACATCTTTCGGTGACGGCATTGCTATCTATTCAGTCCCTTTACAGGTGAGGCGAAGCGACACGACTAACTTTGCAGTTGCAAGTTTGAAAAACATTAACACATACTTTGCGAACTCTAAAGTTATAATATTAAATGGAAAAACAATAAGAAATAACCTGTTCCAGGCCAAAAAAGGCCCTTATCTCGGCACAATGTTGCACCATTCAATTAAAATGCTGTAATGCTGATGTTCTGATAGAAAGGAGATGTCATTATTATCTATTCAGTCACTATGTGTTAAAAATGCAATACTATGAAGTTTCTAAAGAAAGTTCCTTTCAAAGTTCTTTAATCTATAAACATGATCAGGTTTCCGAGCTGAGATCCATCTACTTTTCGAAGTACATACTTTGGCATCCGTACCCTAGGCAAATTAAGTCGGTAGAGTTCGTCAGCGCTCGGCTTCCCAATCAGGGCTTAGCGGTACAGATCCGCGGTTGAACATTATTGTAAAGTTCTAGACAATTAGACGTTTAACTGGTATACGGGCTGAAGTAGGGTAAGGTTGTTAGTAACAGAATTGTAGGGTTCTGTTAATAAATTAATCAATTCCCTAAAAAGGTAGACAGACAGTTGTACGCAATGCTGTTTTTAAGTCACATGTAAAATGTGGTGAACCTATCGCCATCTACGGAGCAGAAATCAAAATTCCGGCTGCTACTGAGTATTTCCTAACAGAAAACCCTAATCACACTTTTCCCGATCTGGGAATGCAAGACCTTATACTCAGCGGTAGCGCTTCGGAACACTAGACCAACGAAGCAGGCGCATTTATGATATGCTAGGCGCGGTCATGAGGGGGGAGCGCGCTGTTGGAATACATTTTAGTAGGTTTTTTCCTCAAATTAACGCGGGTGAAACCGCGGGGCACCGCTATAATACATAATAATGTTTGTTTACTTAAAAACTACATAGCGTAGTCCTCAGTAGCTGCTTTGCATTGGGCTGAGCTGAGTATCAACATTTTTAATTAATATAAATTTGTGTTCATACACGGCGTGGTGTTAATTTACGACATCGACGCAGACGGAGTCGCGGGCACCGCTAGTTAGATCATAAACCGGGACATTTTATTTGTATAAAACCAGTTGCCGCTTCCCAAATTATAGATTTCTGTACACAATAATGGAGAAGAAAATCCATGAAACAAAAATACGTAGGTACTAACAATACCAACATACACATAGGTACAGATTTTTGAACAAAAAAAAAGTATATTTCTACGGGTTTTATAAAAACAATGTTATTACTGTACCCATCAAACAGGTACTTGTTCAACAAAACAGTTATAAATACACCACATATTTATGATTCCGCTTCCGATCCAAGTGAGGCAGCATCAAAGAGATTTTGATCAAACCATCAGAAAAACTGGGAGCCCGTGACGTCATAGCAGCGGTTCGAATAAACAAAAGTTGTCTGACGGTGGCAAATTGAACTAGTGTTTGTTGGAGGGACCGAGTGAGACGAGCAAGCGAGTTATTATAAACCATCTAAAATTGTTGTTAGTTATTCAAGTAGATAGCAATAATTTAAAGTATTTTGATAATAATATTTGCCATATTGTGGTTAGATATAAGGAATCGTTTTAATTAATAGTCTATTATTATTTATTAATATTAATAGTCTCCTCTAGTCTTAATTTAGTTTTTAGTTTTATGAAAAAAATGTTGTATTAGTTTTAAATCTTTGCCATTTCTGTAAATTATAGATATATTGTGTAAAAATAAAATAATAAATTTTAATTAATTGTCAACCTTTATATGTATAAAATTTGCATTTGGTTCAACCGGTTGATTGAAGCGAACTATATCCTACATAAAATTAAGACTTCAATTTAGCTACTTTCTGCAAATTAATTAAATTTGAATATATTTTTTTTTTAATTTGAATACAATATATACAAAATAATATCTAAATACATTAAAGTAACATTGAAGTTGGTTTTTGTTTTTCCTGACAATCTTCCTGCGACCAAGAAAGCTGCAGTGTTCAGAACGACAAAAACCAATAATACACGCGATTAATCCGGTTAAAAGTTGTTTTATTGTGTGGTGATCGCGAAAACCACGACCAGATAAGTAAAATTCACTCTTCATGTTCAAGTTAATTCTAAGTCTGATGAGGATTTTAACAATACCTTAATTAGTCAAAGGCGTTAAATATTTAACGTGTAATGGTTGAAAAAAACTTATGTTATTATTTATCTTAACTCAAATAACAGATTCATCTATAACTTTCTGTTCGAACAATCTCAACTCTTTTTCCTCACATAGAGAATAGGCAATAACTGTTAAAAAAAAAAAACAATAATTATCCCTAAAACCGCACCAAAATCTTACTTAATCTTGACAAACCAAAACCACTAACGAAATAAGTATTCTGCCGCCATCTTATTGCACATCAAAGTTCCTCCAATCCTCTTAAACAGAACTCCGAAGTCGACTTAGCGTGTTTCGTAGCACGTCACTACATGTCGTCTGCACATGTCTTTTGAAGCCACCGACGTGAAATTGAATAACTTAACAATATTTGTTCATGAAAAATGTTGTTTGATCCATGTGTTTTGATTTGTACAACGAGATTTAAGACAGGTTTTAGTGGAACTGCAGTGAAATTTGCATCAGAAGAATTTACAAAATTCAGTCAGTCAGCTCTGCAGCTTGAATCCATTTTGGGTTGGACTCAAGTAAGTAATGAAAATGATCTTTGATTTCTATCAAAGTCATTTTCTTTACCTACTTGCACTGCAAAGTTAACTACTATTTCGAACACTTTGGATATAATAGAAACTCACCGAAAGTGTCATAACCTATTTTCTCGAAAAAACATACAAAGCAGTCCTCTATGACGTAATGAATTACAGCAATCAAAAGAAGGAAATTTAAAAATAAGATTAAATACCTCCTTCTAATATTCATCAAACTGAACTTATCGTGGTAGAAGTGAACACGTCGCCATCAGCGTGTCACTTGAAGCCACAGACGTGCAATAACTCAAACGAGTATTTGTTAGGAAACTTGCAAGCGAGACAGAGCAACTAAAGTGCGACAGAGCAACTGACGCGATCTCGAACTGTGGAGCTATTTATTTAGCAAGATTTATGGATGTGCTTTTGTTCCATACGAAAAATTGTACAAAACAAACGGTTGAGTTTTAACTTCGATCGAACGGTTATTTTATTTGGAAGTAAAGTTTTGAACTTACAAATAAAAAGGTGAACTCTGCCTTCATACTCTTGCCAGTGGATACTGAAAAGTCGGATTCTTTGATGGACTTTTATTTAAATAATGTATGCTTGTACTGCCGGAAATATTATTTTCTGAAAATGGACCGGAAAAAGCCGGATTAAAGGAAGGAAGTTTTATTTAATTCACTTTGTTCCACCTGTACTCAGTGCCCGTTATTTTTGTACTTAAACGATGTTGATGATTGAGTTGATAAGTCAATGGATAACTCATCTCTACACTTAAACAGTAAGTAGCTTTGCTATCATTAGTCCGTACCAAAACATAATTACTTTTGAGACTGATCTTACTGATGACTATTTTTAAGTTCGGATTCCACTCTTGTCACATAAATATCTCTTGAATAAATTGAAGCATTTATATTATAGGTACTTTTGAATTATAAAAACCTAGCTGCCACGATACCAAGTGTAGTTTTCTATGGAAAAGAACGGGCGAGAATCTCCATGATTACTCGCTTCGATTCAATTGAGTCGGAAATAGTTCAGGCAATTTCTATAAAAACCATCAATACGTAAGTAAAGCGGCACTTATTCTAGTACAGAACTGGTTTGTAATAAGTTAGGTTTTTGATAGCGTGTTTGTAAACAAATCACGATATGTAGTCACCAGCGTGACACGGCGACAGCCACCACGAACGTTTGTTCAAAAAGTTGCGATCGAAACAACTCAAGCGCTTGCCGAGTTCAAAAGAGCTATTTATTTTCAAAGATTTATGGATTCGAATAGTAAATGCTTTCTTTTATTGGAAACAGAGAGGTCCAGTGCACAAGTGATTGTTTTTAAATCGATAAAGATTAATGGTATTTTAGGCATTCGATTTGCAGTTAAATTGAGCCCGCAAAGCTTGAATTGTTTTAAAAGGTTTATTTTAAATGTAACATAATTGATATCATCATTCTCCCGCAGTCAGACTAATAAATGAAGCTTAGTAACTAAGGTTAGGTTGTGCTCAATAACTTTAAATAGGTGCACAAAATGGAACTAATCTTTTTTTACTTTTGCCTTGTTTATTTTAAAGTTATAATTTTTTGTGGCAAAAGAATACGATCGCGAGCAGGATTCGAGCCTGCGCCTCCCGGATAAATACTCCAGGTGCTCTGACTGCTAAGCCATCTCATACGTGACGCAAATAGGTGACATTAGGAGATACATGAAAAACAGGATGGGATCAAAAATACGTCACCCTCTATGTAAATACGACCACCCCGTACTGTAGTCTTCCAAGAATTAACTCATTAAGTGCTACTCTAATGGCACACCTAATGACCATAGCGTCCTTTGTAAGCAAACAATACCAGTAGGTCATTTGACACCAGGAAGTAGTCACGGTGCCCCTGACCTGTGGACACTAATTGACATATATGACATTGTAGTGACCTTGAATTAAATCGTGTTTTCTTTATAAAGTGTCACTTAAGAAAATTGATAATGATTTCAGGTCCTCATAGGTTATAGTAAGCGTTTGTTGACGTTAAGCAACTCTTGGTGTGGTTTATGGATGGGTGTATGCTAAAAGCATTTCATTCGAGCGACTGTGTGCTTCGGCAGGCACATAATTGTGTACGTTATGTAGATTTCTTATCGAAAGAGACTTCGACTAATAAATTAGGATACTAGTAAAGCTCAAGATACAAGACCAGATGAGGTCTGGTCGTGGTCACGAGAAGACTGGAGAATCCAGGTGTCATCGTCGGGAAGAGCGAATGGATTTTTCATTTTAACCGGTAAGACGGATTTAAGTTAGCGGCGGCTTGGAACCCAGTTATTGGCAAATGTTCGCGAAAATCTTTTGCAAAAGAGTCGATAGATGTCGTGAGTGTTGTGTGTCGCGATTATAACATTAAAACGGGTTTACAAGATCAAGTGCTGGATTCTCCCGCATTCTCCAGTCTACTCGTGACCATGACCAATGCAACTTGATCGAAACGTCGAGGTAAATAAATATTATCCTTTTAGCGCGATTAAGTCCCGTTTGAATTCAATAACTATGTGTTCGAATCGCGAAAGTTTAAAAAGTACAATGATACTTAAATTATGTACTAAATATATTCAATGTTTTTTGCCTATACCACGTCTTTATCCTATATATATATGTATAAATATATTAAATGTCGTGTCGCAAGCGTACCGCCAATGAAGCGGCGTGGCGTGTATCCCATGTGTAGTATACAAAAATTTATGAGATAAGCGTCGGATCTTATGAGACGAATAGGTCACTGACCTGTGGGGTAACTCTTGAAGTAAATACCAATACCAATCCTATTTCAATATTAAATCAACGCCATAAAACAATGTGTAATGTTATAATAAATTTATCTATATTGGAGTTATCTCAATTTTAAAGCATGTAGGCTTTTTAGTATCCCGATTATTTAATAATTTTTATGACATTTTGGCAGTTAAAAGTACGAATTGACATATTTCCAATGTCAATCGAGGATATTTATTTTCAAGAGTAACCCTACTATTCTTTAATAATGTTTTTATTATATTTATATAACAATATGGCCACCGTTTAGAAAGAAAGAAAGAAAGAAATAAATTATTTATAAAAACGTACAGAACTTACATACTATAATGGTAAATTATGCTACCTGCACGAGACCAAAAAAGGTCCCTATCTCAGCATAAGCGGCCACATCGAAATGTGGCCGCGCTAATTTTCAGATAGGTCCTGCAAAATAGTGAAGTCACGAGCGACCACGGCTCGGCGCGGTTTACTTGCCCTTATGTTAAATGTCGATGCTTATGACCGTTGGTTCAGTATTACTGAAGCTTCATTCACAACTTCACGCAAAACCAAATCCGATTGAACAACAAAATACGTACAGCCGAAAAAATACCCTAACCCTCCACTAACTGTGAGGCAAGCAAAACTTCGGAACTGCACAAAAAGTAACAAATCCCTGGAAAAAGTGCCGTTAGCCGTTAGATCCCACTGGAGTATTATAACCGCTAAACCGAATTTGATTGGGTTTGGACCGCTGGATAAACGGAACCGCCGCGCGCCGACCGGCTGGTCTGCGGGTTATTTTTTGTGGTTTATTTTTTTTACGAATACCCCCATCGGCATGTTTTTTATTGAACGGTGAGGCGTATTGTGTACGGTGAGAGAATGATGTGGAATCTATGTTTTAAAAATTTGGTTTTGAGGTTTACTTAACTTAAAGGAAACTCAAAAAAAATTTTTTTTTTAACGCGTCATATTAATATTATAAATGACAAAGTTTTGATCTTTGTGAATTTGGATGTTTGTCATTCAGTCGCGCAAAAACTACAATACAATTTGTTATGAATTATGTAGTTACTTTAAAACCTGAAATAGGAGATAAGATATTCCGAAATAAAAATAGAGTTCCCGCGAGAAAAGAAACTGCAGGGTGTTGCTAGTTATTTACCTACATGTAAAATGAAACAAGTTGAAGTACTGAAAACAATCAATTTAGTATTTGGAATTTTTAAGTCACTCATTAATACGCTCTTACAATATATATATCGCAGATGGATCGCAGAATCAGCTGTTTTACAAAAATGCTAGCTGATTTACAAAACAGTACTGTTATCAAAAACAGCTGAACGACTTTTAGCGGTTTTACATAATTACCGAACTATAACACAACATATATATATTTGTGTCCTTTAATTGATTGCTAGGCTCCTACCAATGATAATCTTACCAGTTACAAAAAAAGTTAACAAGTAAAGAGGAAGGAAGCTCGGGAAACGAGATAGAAAGTCGAAAAAACGAACCGAAGACAAATGAAGTCGTTATAACTTTTCAGGGTTGCATTTTCAGCATTATTACGTCATTAAGTCCGAAGCGACGTTTATGACGATTCCACAAAAATTTAACGCTTTCAATTTTTCTTAAAGTTCTGTAGAAACGGTCCATTGAGAAGCCTTGTACTCTAATTTAGACGTAAATAGGCTAATTGATGTATTGATTTTCTTCTCCTTATCGTGTGGTTGATGAACAACCTATTGTCAGAATTTAAACCACCCGTGGGTCTCTGACATGGTGTTACACACCATCGAGAATATCTCTCAGGTGTGATGGTTTCCTCACGATGTTTTCCTTCACCGTTTTAAGCAAGTGATAATTAATTTATAATACGCACATGACTTCGAAAAGACAGTGGTGCGTGCCTTGGAATTGAACTTGCGACCTTTGACTTGTCAGTCCAACGGTCATAACACTAGGCTATCACTGCTACAATATATTGTTGATTTTAATTAACTATAAAAATTATAGTTACTCTAGAAATTAACACCAATTTTACAGCGCGGTTGGCGCAGTGGTCGAGAGAACGACTGCTGCGCTGCGTGTCGCAGGTTCGATTCCTGCACGGAGCAAATATTTGTACGATCTATAAATAATTGCTCCGGGTCTGGGCGTGTGTGTGCTTGTGAGATTATATGTCTGTAAACGCACCCACGATACAGGAAGAAATTCTCAGTGTGGGGCAACGTGTAATGTAAAAATAAAATTTAAAAAAAACTAATCCAATTCCATTGTTAAATTGCCTTAAAACAATAGTAAAGCATGTTGGCTTATTAGTGTCCCGATTCTTTACTGGGCTGTTGCAAAAACCCAATAACGCTTTGCCCGACCTGGGAATCGAACCCCCAGCTAGGTGTGCTGGTTTCCTTGCAATATTTTCCTTCACCGTTAGAGGTATTCTCGATTGTGTGTAAAGCCATGTCAGAGACATACGGTTGGTTTAGACTCTGACACTAGATTGTACATCAACCACACGATAAGATTGATATATCTCACAAAATGTAATATTTCAGACTACCTACAACCCCGACTCATCTCATTCCAACCCTCTTGAGTCTAGGATTAACTTCATACCTCGCAGTTAAGTAAAAGATGTGTAAACCAAAGATTTTACGAGTGCACGTGACTTACTCTATACGCTGCTGCCACACCTCGTATTAGTTAATCTTTAAGGTCAGTCACCTCAAGTAGATAGTATAGGGTACTTGTTGGGGATCTCAGTATAAAACTTATCTGGTTTAAAAAACTAAATCTCTAATCTCAATTATTATATGTATTTTTATTTATATGTATTTATTATAATAAAACAACTTTTAACCGGATTAATCGCGTGTATTATTGGTTTTGTAATTTTATCAGTCCTCCTGCGACCACGAACGCTGCAAAGTGTTCGAAACGTCAGGAAAAACAAAAAACCAATAATACTCGCGATTAATCCGGTTAAAAGTTGTTTTATTATAATGTGTAGTGATCGCGAAAACATAAGATATTACTATGTGTTTATTATTATTATATATATAAATATTATATTTATTTATTGTGTAATCAATGTGTACTATTAATGTATTATGTTTATTAATATATAGGTGCACCACAAACTGCCCATTATCCAATGTTTCATCCAAGCCTTGTCCATCCAAAGGTTGCCTGGAAGAGATCGGCTCTTAGCAATAAGACCGCACACTGCACTTTTTTTTTCTTGTGTCGTCCTTGTTATTAATATGTGTGTGCAATAAAGAATATTGTATTGTATTGTCACTCTCATCTCAGCCTATTGCAATTTACTGTCACGTAGCTACATTATATCACGAAGGTATATTTACTAAAATAAAAATAAAACTATATATCTTACAACTAGTGTTAGATGGGAATAGCTAAACAGTGGGCAAACAGTATGTCAGTTCGTACATTTAAATGCCAAAATGTCTAAAAAAATTTTACTAATTCGCTATAATATGAAGAGAGACCATGCTTTAAAATTGAGGCAACTTTAATGTAGGTAAATTTATTTTAAAAATACCGTTGTTTTAAGGCGTCTATTTAATATTGGAATTGGTGTTAGTTTCAAGAGCAACCATACTGGTATATGTTCTAATTACATATGTTAAATTAATAGAAAACAATTCAATAACTTCCTAACATTTACGCACGAACCGCTATTGTCAGAATGAAACATGTAGTGCCGGCACGACGCCACGGAGCACCATAGACTAGAGCTGCCGCCTTTAGAACCGACTATGTCTTCATTTTCCACCTAACACTAGTGACCCGCCCCGGCTTCGCACAGGTGCAAATGATACAAAAATATCATCCTTTTATCGACTTTTCCGGTGGATTTTCCATAAATATTCCTGTATATAAACTTAGTCCAAACAAACACGTAAAATCTGCCATATCAGTCAAGCCGTTCTCAAGTGATAATCTTTATTCATATCTATAAATTTTTGCTTAAGGCAAGACTCAAAAACGCAATCAAAACTCCTTACACTGAATTTAACACTACCTTTCAACAGTCGTGTAGAATTTATATATCTCAATATAAAATAGCTAAAAAATTAACTCATTAAAGGAAAATAATTTAATACCGTATTAGATAATTTCGGATAGCAAAAACGTTAGGACCCTTATTGAACATAGCATTTTGCAATAAAACTTTTTTAATTCGTCGCCCACACACTGAAAATACTCTAATTTATATCCATCGTAACATATAACCCGGCTATATGTAATAAACGGTTCCGACCTACTTCTGCCTCCCTGCGCCACTCATTAAGAAGGTTTTATTCCCGTTGCCAGATGTTAATATTTCTGTTTATTTTACTTTCCCGTGTTTACGCGAGTTTTTAAAGGGTTAAAGTTGAAGAGTAGGGTGGGGGTAAGGAAGGTATAGAACGTTAATTAACGAGTTTTTTTTTTTTGTTGTTTGTGCTCACGGGGATGGAAATAAGACCCGGCTGAACGACCCGCTCCCGGTCAGCCTTAACCTGATTGTGCATTCCGTTTTACGGGCTGCCAACATTATAAATAAACCATGGACATACGTTTACGACATGTTCAAGGCCCATTTTTTAATTATCGCTACAGGTTGTAAAGCAGGGGTCCGCAATAAAATGTGGCACTCTCTTTTGTATAACAGAATCGCAAAGCAGATGCGCTGTCAATATTTTATTGGCAACACCTACGTAACACTCTCAACAGGGCCTAAAACTTACAAATCAAAATTACTCTACTTCTAACCCAAAGCATAGCATAGCATAGCATAGCAGTCACTCAGTGGGGTTACTCTTGAAACTAATACCAATTCCAATCCAATTCCAATATTAAATAAACGTCTTAAAATAACGCGTAATATTAAAATAAATTTACCTACATTACAGTTGCCTCAATTTTAAAGCATGTCGTCTTCATATGATCCCGAATCTATAATAATTTTTTAGACATTTTGGCATTTAAAGGTACGAACTGACATATTTACAATGTCAATCGAGCGGAATTATTTTCAAGAGTAAGCCCACAGAACGTATCTCAAAATCACCCAAGTATACCCTACAAATAATTTAAATTACCCTAATTATATTTACAACAACACCAGTGCTCACCAATCTTGTGTGTACAGCCCGCTAGCACACCGACTAACGGCTGACGGCGAACGAAAAATCTCTTTAATTAACACCCCCTTAACCACCCCCTCCAACGGTCACCGGCTTAAAGAAAGCCAGATATTCAAACAAGCAGTAAAGAAGCGACTTAACACGGAGTAGAAAAGTTTTTCGGTATTTTTTCCACTGGCAAAGTTATTTCAATTTGAAGTTGGCAACATTAGCGGGCTGTGCAATTAACTTGGTAATTCATTCTCCAGTTTACGGGTTATGGATGCTAGGAGACGTGGGTGTCAAGTTTGTTTGAGTTCTGGTGAAAGCTACGTAGGCGGATGAACACTTCAGTGATCAACAGTTTCATCATATTTTAGATGATTTTCATCATCTTAAAACAACTATTTCGAATATTACTTGTCCATTTGTTTGACGGCGCGGTTTGTGCAGTGGTCGAGAGATAGGCTGCTGCGTGGCGTGTCGCAGGTTCGATTCTTGCACGGAACAAATATTTGTATAATCTATAGATAATTGCTCCGGGTCTGGGTGTGTATGCATGTGATATATAAAAAAACAAGTCATTTTTGAATAGTTAATAATAAATGCCACGTTCTAAATATAGTTTTCTACGGAGAAGAACAGATAAGAAAGTTCATGGTTACTATTCTCCATCAAGTACTTTATCAACAACCAAACCTTTCACCTTCATACCTTGACCAACCATTGGAAGAGCTAATTAGGAAGGTTCCACCTGAGCTTTTCAAAGTATTTGATAAATACGAAGAGTTTATATTAAGCCTTTCTTATCCTTATAGAATAGCGTCAGTATATAGAATACCTACAGTATGGTGTGAAAGGGCTGAAAGGGTTCGTTAGTTTCCACATTCATGGTTCATTAAAGTTGTACTAAAGGTTTCCAACAGAGCACAACCTGGACCCTTTCTTTTGAACCTGTAGTGAATGGCGCACCGATATCGATCGCGTGACCGACTTTATAGGTATCATAGCATAGCATCATAGCATCGTGCTTGTATTCCACGAAGAAGTAGGAGAGACGGACACAGTGGTATACCTACATTTCACCAATACTGTTATTAAGTCCCGTTTAATAGAAGGTGACCCTATTGCCATCTATCGGCCACAATTCCGGGCTGCGGATTTCCTAACAGAAAACATCAATAACACTTTGCCCGACTTGGGGATAGAACCCAGGATCTCATGTTCAGCAGCCGCGCTTGGGACCTTTAAAAGTATCTTATTCACTTATGCACTACCAGCATAAGGGAGTATTCAGTACTGAAATGTTTGATGTAATCGCTTTAAAACAATCATAGATATAATCCAGAGTTAGTACTAACTGCGCTGCAATGTTTTTTTTTTTTATTAGCATATAGACTTGCGTTTGACCGTCATCACTTTTGTTTATGGGATAGGGGGCAACCGTGCAGACGGCTCGCCTGATGGTAAGCGATTAAGCCCATGGACACTCGCAACCCCAGAGGAGTCACAAGTGCGTTGCCAGCCTTTTAAAGGGTTTGGACCTCCGGTACCCTCACTCACTCGGCGAAACACAACGCAACGTTGTTTCACGCTTGTTTTCTGTGAGGCCGTGGTATCATTCCAGTCAAGCCGGCCCATACGTGCCGAAGCATGGCTCTCTCACGGGAGTATTTCGCCTGATGTTAAGCATAAATGCGATCTACGATGGAGCACGCTTGCCTAGAAGAAACCGATTCACTCGCGTCTTGAAGACACCCAGATTGTAACTATCGGGGAAGACCCACTCCGGCAGCGCATTCCACTGTTTCGCGGTTCTTATAATGAGCGTGTAATCAATGCGCTTCGTTCGGGTATGCCGTGCGTTTTGATCACTTCGATGTCCGACCGTTTGTATGTCTGTCAAGTAAGTTTTTCTGAAGAACGCGTTGGTCTTTAAAACCTGTTATAAATTAGCACTTACATTATAGCCCGATTTCCCATAATCTTAATCACCGTTTGACGCTTGACACGTTTGTCAAAACATTGTTTATATTATCAACTAGATTGATTAGTGTTTCAAAAATGCGGTGTCACCGTTCTAGCTCCAGTTAGCAATATTAATAGTAACGGTGACTGGTTGAACATTAACTAATAGTTAAGCGTCACGTTGTCATCGACCCCACTGGTGGTATTAGTGTAATGACAATGGTACATTATTTATTTATTATTATTAAACATACACACACTATCATTACAGAGTGGTCCAATACAATAGTGGTTTCCATACCCATACACATACAAGATGAATAAAATTAAACTTACAGCTAGTACCTACACACAAACAAAACAAAACTGAACTTCAAATAACTTATATAACAATAACTTCATAACCTAACAATTTTTAACCTTAAATGTACAATTTATTAGACAACACAAAAATACCTATAGATATATTTCCTTAGTTATAACTAACAATATTTAACAACACTATTGCGAATTCACTCAAATTGCACGAAAATATATCAATTCTCTCATGCACTTCGTTTAGGACCCGTATTGTGCGGGTGAGGGGTGTCTTTGACAACAGATTGGTTCTGGCTACCGGCACGGCCAGCAGTGGCGGCCGCCGCCGCCTCCATACGTACCTGTCCGGCACGCACAGCTGCAGGTGACGCAGCACACCCGGGTTATGTGCTACTCCACGCAGGAGCTTTAGCGCATACACCGCGAGTGTAAATTCCCTGCGCACTCTGAGTTCGTTGAACCCCACCATACCCAGTACAAAAAGTGTAGGATACATCAGCGGGTAAAATGGGTACACCCCATAAAGTTTGAAATACAAGTGTCTTGTAAACTTATTTTGTACTCGCTCAAGCATGACACTGTATTTCGCTTCATGAGGCGCCCAAATCACCGCACTGTGCTCCAAGTGACTCCTTACCAATGCGTCATACAGCACCCTGAGGGTAGTGATGTTCGTGAAACCCTGCGATTGTCTCAGCACGAAACCCAGGTTTCTGTACGCCTTTTTGCAAATCTTAACTATGTGCTCCCGGAAAGTTAGATCAGGGGTAAGTAGTACTCCTAGGTCTCGTACCTGCGAAACTCGCTGCATCGGCTCTTCATCTACTTTGTAATTGTAGGCTAAGGTAGACTTCGCGCGCGTAAATGTCATCACTGAGCATTTCATAGCGTTGAAATAGAGCTTATTTTTATTGCTCCATTCCACCACTCTATCTATGTCTTCCTGCAATTTCTCACAGTCCGACTCACTCCTGACCTCGAGCAGCAACTTGAGGTCATCTGCAAACAATAAACATAAACTATGTTTGACTACCTCTGGTAAGTCATTTATCATTAAAATAAATTCGAGAGGACCCAAATTGCTGCCCTGGCTCACGCCTGACCTCGTGTAGTATGGCTGGGATTCGAAACCGTTGTAGTCGACGTACTGCTGCCGGTCTTCCAAGTAGCTGGCGAAGAACTGTAAAAGGTGTTGAGTACAGCCAATTTTTGCCAGCTTCATTAGCAGTACATCATTATCGACGGTATCAAATGCCTTTTTAAAATCAAAATATGCCGCGTCTACCTGTACACCAGCATCGACTGCCGGCACCGCCCTCACCATGAAATTAAGCAGGTTTGTTGCAGTGCTGCGCGCCGGCCGGAACCCGTGCTGCGCGTCCGATAGCTGTGCGCTCACTTGAGCCTGCACACAGCGTTGGATGGCAGACTCGAACACCTTAGCAGGTGTCGACAACACCGCCACCGGCCTATAGCCACTAACATCCGGGCCGGACTTGCCTTTTGGTACCGGAATAACTCGCGTCGTTTTCCATCTAGTCGGAAACATTGCTTGTTTTAAACAAGTATTAAATATATGATGCAGAGGCTCTGCCAGCACCCTGCCACAGTCTCGGAACAGAAATGCTGGAATGCCATCGGGGCCAGATGAGCGTTTTGGCTTGAGCTTCATGAGCGCTTCCCTAACATCTTGCAGACTGAGGGTGTCGATGTGCACTCGTGCACCGCTCGCTTCCGCGTCCGCCCCCGCCACACGCGCGTCCAGCAGCGGCCGTTCTCTATTGTACACCGATTCAAAGAACAACGCAAAATTTCCAGCACACTCCTCATCCGAAAGATGTTGACCATTTTTTACAATAACCTGCTTGTTTAACCTGCTTCGTTTGGACCTAATATATAGCCAAAAAGATTTAGGATCTTTTGAAAATTGATTTTGTATTTTAAACTTATGTTCTTTATGTGCAATTTCTATAGATTTTTTAATACGAGCTCTGTACTTAGAAAATTCTGTATAATCACTTTCTTGTTTCGTTTTTTTGAAAGTTTTATGTAATCTGGCTTTTTTCTTTATATCGCTTATAATTTCTGAAGTGTACTATTCGGGATAAACATATCGAGAGTTTTCACGTCTAAGCTTTTTCCGGGGTACACACCTATCTAAAATATCACTAAGTTTATCATAAAAAATATTCAATATATCCTCTACATCATGCATGTCATAAATCATACTCCAATCAGTGGAAGCCAGCAAAGAGTATAATAGCTCGTAGTCAGCCCGATAGAAGTTCCACAGCGGCCGAACACTACGCGCTGCGGGTATACCATATACATTTATACGGTTGTTCATAAGTTGACATTAACAAATGCTTTTTTCGATCTAATATATTATTAATCGTTTTTCCGACACACAATAGACTTTTTGAGGTAAACATGAAATGAAACTGTTGACATAGTAAAGATGTCAAACAAATACATGTTTATTTTAGGGCACCATCAATATAAATAAATATAATTGAGTGTCTGTTTGTAATGTCAAAATAATAGTATTTTTTTAATCTCAGTTATTTGCACGGTACCTAACCCTAAAAACTAGTTTTAAATTTTTGTCTGTATATCAGTCTGTTTGTTCCGGCTAATCGTCGAAATGGCTAGACCAATTCTAATATGATTTTCCAGGCAGGTAACTGACTATATAAGAAGTAACTTAGGCTAATTATAATATAATTATACGTGGGTGAAACCACGGGGCGGAACTAGTTATGAATAAAATAAGTATTGTATTGCTAGACAGTATTAGCAGAATTACTTTTGAAATTAAATCAACTCGAATGACATTAGAAATATGTCAATTCGTAGGTACTTTTATATGCCAAAATGCCTTAAAAATAATTAAAGAATCGGGACAGAATCAGGATAAGCTAACATTCTTTACAATTGTGATAATTATGATGTAAGTAAATTTATTATAATTACACATTGTTTTAATGCGTTGATATCACATTGGAAATGGATTGGAATTCGTATTAATTTCACTGCCTCGTTGGTCTAGCAGTCCCGAGCTAGATTGCTGAGCATGAGGTCTCGGGTTCGCTTCCCGGGTTGGGAAAAGTGTTAAAAAAAAATTGTTTTAGAAAATTCTCAGTAGCAGCTCGGAATTTGGCATTGTGCCTGGTAGACGGTAATAGACTCACCTCACTCATAGGGACTTAATAACAGGATATGGTGAAATTTAGGTGTACGAATGAATACACATCTGCCTACCCCTTCGGGGAATACAGGCATGATACCATGTATGTATGTATCATTTCACGAGTAACCCCACTGATTTGAAAAAACTAAACACTACCGAATCATTGATTTGAGAACACGTACATTTTTATTACCACGTATTTACTGCCTCATTGGTCTAGTGGTCCCGAGCGCGACTTTGAGCGTGAGGTCCTGGGTTCCAGGGCCAGGCAAAGTGTTGATCCCCACCAGGGGTTCCACCTTGTCGTGGTGGGGGGGCTCTAGTAGCCGTGGCTTGGTCACCCACGGTGAAGGTAACGGAACCCGAGGAGGGCCGCTCCTCTGGGCTTTGCCTTCAAGCCTATGTTGGAGCGGCGCAAACGTAGGCTGCGGGCCTTATGGGGGCTGTCGCAACTGAGGTGGGCTGCGGTGTCCTATGGGCGGCACCGCAGCTGAAGGATGGGGGCCGCGGCGGGAGAGGAGTGCCGGTATGTCGATGCGCCGCTCTCCCTACCTTCCGTGGCCTTGACGGGGCCGCCACCGTTGGATGGCGGACGCGGTGGGGCCGCAGGGGAGGAGGAGTGCCGGTATTGCGAAGCGTCGCTCTCCCTATCCTCTGCGGCCGTAGTGGCAGGCGGCGGGGCCACAGACCTGACCCGTCGCAGGGGACCTAGGACGTCCAGACACGGGGTCGTCTGGTGCCCATTGCACATGGTCTCCGAGGTGGTTGCGGCATGCCATGTGTCTGGTGTGCCGTAGCGGGGGGGGGGGGGTGCAATACCCAACCCCGTGAGGGAGTCCGGTAACGGACGGCCGCGGGCGGGTTCGCGGTTGTGTGCGAGAGCGTTCCCGCGTCCCGCCCCCAAGCGGCTGTGGAGGTACACTGTGGAGTTTTAGTGGGTTGGAGTCCCACATAACCGCTCTGTCCCCCCGTGTCAGAGCGGTATGCGAGGGCATGTCTCCACATAAAAAAAAAAACAGAATAATAAAAAAAGGCAGTGTTGATGGATTTTGTCTTAGAAAATTCTCAGTAGCAGCCCGAAGTTTGGAATTGTGACCGGTAGATGGCTGTGAGGTGGACGTGGAACTTAATAACAACATTGGTGAAATGTGGGTGTAACACTGTGTGTACACCTCTGTTTACACTCTTACTGTTTACCTCTGTTTCAGTAAATTAGAAAGACAAAATCAACAAGAAAGATAAGCTACCCACAACAATGTCTCTTTCCTATTATCCACAAAAATATGTACCCATTATTGACAGGAGTAATTCGTAACCTTTCAGATTTCCTCTCAAATAGGGGACAATCAGTCAACACAAACTAGATGCGAATGCGTACACAATGGCGTCGCGGTTCAGCCCGTCGGCCAATGAGAACGTATTGTGTGCCTGTCCCTAGGGCTCCACTTCAGAGCCTTTGTAAGGAGTCCTGTTAGGGATATCACAGGGTTATGGCTGTATATTTTTTCTTTATGAAGATGGGACAAGAACCCGCAAATATTTGTTGAGTCTAATTTTTGTGAGAACGTTTATTTCGCATGAAATGAATTGAAGAGTCTTTTAGTTACTCGTGCTAAAATCGAACTAAAATTATAAATACGAAAAAAACTCTGTGTGTCTCTTTGTTTCGTTTTCACGCCTATACCGCTGAACAAAATTGATAAACTTTGGTATAGATATAGATTGGTCCTTGAAGAAGGCCATAGGCTACATTTTATTTCATAAACGAAGTCTGATGAGATCACGGGCATCAGCTATAAATAGAATAGAATATTCTATAAATATATCTTATATAGAATAGCTAGGTCTACATATACTTATAATAAATTAGGCGTCTGAAAATATGTCGGGATGGGTGTACAACTACGCACACCTCTGCCTACCCCTTCAAGTAATACCGGCTTCAAGTAATTTAGTACTCGCGTCATATTAAATTGTTGTCACATACTATTTTGCAACAAAAACAGTGTAATCAATACATACTATTGTAAAAACCTATATGATGTAAAAGAGTAACCGTGGAGTTTCTTACCCGTTCTTCTCCATAGGAACCGACACTTTGGAACGTGGCAACTAACTTCTGACAATTCAAAAGTGCCTGTAAATGGTTTATTTGAAATAAATGATTTTGATTTTGAGGCGTGATGCTATTTAAGTTTGTATGATAATATATTTACTAAAATGTGAAAAGATAATAATGTACATGGAATAGTACTCACTTCCCAAGTTAAGATCAATTGATTGGGACAGCCAGTGCCGGTTGCGTCTATCAAACGTAAGTTTTCTACATTGATGTATTTTGAATGTGTCGATTAATGGCAAGCTTTGCAAGTGATACATACAATACAAAATAATATAAATGTAACGAATCTATTTCTGATCTATCATTTTGGTTATAAAGATACAAAACGCCAATATATGTCGTGAACTCGCCGAAAAAATCAAACCGGACTCAATAACAATTTTCAAGACACTACAGTATACCTATCAAATATTTCACTCGTCATATCTGACCCTGGTCAATTTGCCAAACCTGATCTCGCAGCCCTGAACATCGGCGTCTCATTGTCACTGGAAATTCGACCTTGTGTGTGTCCCGTGATATACTCGACTATTACGGTCAAGGACTGGAAGTTAGGCCCATCCTTTTTATGTCAAATAATGACAAACGGGTATACAATGGTAGACAGGTATTCGGTAGATAGTCGTGGGTCGGTTGTCGTATGAGGGTATGGCAAATAATTGGCGGCTAACTGTTTGGTTGTGATTTTCTTTCGTAAGGTTAATGTTTGTTTCTTATAGAATTTCGTTAAGAAGTTATCTGATATCTGCTGTTCGTATCAATGGAATCTGAGGGATGTCCCAAACTGTCATGTGGAAAAAGGAAAGAGAGACATTTGGCCTGCAATAGGACAATATAGGCTAGATAGATAGAAGGGACATTGTACACAAACGTTAATATTAAAGTATACCTTTCATTGTGGCCTTGACCTTGTCAACCTTTACAGCAGCTCCAGCGAATTATTATTAATTGAAGGCAAGCCATTTGTGGCGGGCCTATCTGCCTAAACAGATAGGCCCGCCACGAATGGCCTGCACAGACATCCCAGTATCGAACGCACGCAGTAGCTACGCATCGACGTATCATGCCCGTTGCTGGTTGGTAACGAATTTCTGAAATCTGTCTCCCGCAGGCTACACTATCCTACCTGCCAGGGTCGCATTCTAATCAATGTCGCAGCATTATGCTGAGATAGGAGCCGTTTTTTGCCTTGCACGGGTTATCTTTTATTCTTATTGTTATTGTAATTACTTAAGCACATCTTTTTATGTTATTTTTTTGTTTATTATCTTGCTTCCTGTGCTGGTCCAGAATAAAACCTTTTCTTTCTTTCTGTACTTAAAGAAGAAGACGTTTCAGTAACAAAACTATTTATGTCAGGTTTTATAAAAAAAAAAAAGTTTAAATGAATATGCACTTTTTTTTAAACTCACCTTTTTCCGCTCCGTTTAACCCTCCATTTTCAATGGAAAATAGAAAACCAACAAGTATCATTTTGTATGGCATTGAAAATCCTGTGTAAAAGTTTTTTTTTAGCATAGACATTGAGGTTTATTCCTGCATTTTTCTAGTCTACTGCTTCGGTTTGCTGATTCGTAACGTAGAAAATATTTCATGGGAGAACTGGGTTCATGCAGTTTATTTTGTGAAGACTTTTGTACTGAAGCTTATTCGTTGGGATTCTCGAGTTGTCAGCATCTATTCATGCTAGGTATACCTCGAATAACAATTTTTTGTTGCTACAGCCTTTTATATGCTCTAAAATTTAATTAGTAGTTTTTTTTTAAATACTTAATTTCTCAGCCGTAGCTCACAGTTTTATTGGGTTTTGGTTCTATCGACGTATAGCTAATTTTTGGTCAAAGAAACATAAATATAACTGGACATGTTTTACATGAAAGAAAGAAAGAAAGCAAAATGGCAGTTGGTTATTGTTTTCAAATGGTGAATGCTCAGAATAACGAAGAAATCAAAGTAACGATTTGAGTCATTTCCATGATATGATCAAATTTGTTTTACAATAATCATGCATGTTTTTTTTTTTATTATACTTTTTATTCCGAAGTAAGGTAAAAACAGTAATTTCAAATATTTCTATAACAAAACTAGTCTAGTCTAAAACTGAAACGTTCTCTAGAGGGACTTCAGAAGCTCACTGAACTTGACAGTTCAAAGTACTATTAACAGTCTTCACGCCATCTTTATAAGCGCGTAAAAATGAGAAATAGTCAAATGTAGTACTTTTTAATAAAGTATGAAACCATTATTCTTTGAAAACTAAGAAAGAAAAGAATAGAAGAGATGAAATGTATATCAGACACTTACATCTGCTACTGTCTTCTCATTATCATGTGCACGTACCAGAAATTAATTGATTAATTGCAGTGGTTTGGACCTTACGTTGAGGGGTAAGTAACAGCCGCACAGTTCGATCGATCGAGGTTCAGTTGCGTTTGCCGCGGTCGGTCTATGAATGGGTAACCATAATTTCATAACGAGACCCCTCCGTGTCTCGAAGAGCACGTTAAGTTTTCGGTTCCAGTTGTCAAATTAAGATCTATGACAGCCGTTACGGGTAGTCAGAGGCCTGAAAGTGTGACAACCAGTGATACCACGACATATCGTGTTACCCAGTAACTGGATTGTGGATGTCAGATAGGCAGTTGATCCATGTAAAATACTAGTATTAAGCTGCATGGAAAACACCGTGAGGAAACCAGCACACCTTAGAGATGTTCTCGATGGTGTGTAAAGCCATGTCAGAGGCCTACGAGCGGTATAAACTCTGCCTAGGTTGTTCATCAACCACACGAAGAAGAAGATTAAACTGCATCTGGTTTGACTGGAAGCCAACCCCAATGTGATTGGGAAAAGGCTAGGCAAATTGATTGCGGTGATTTGGACTTCTGGTGGAGATGAAGTATGACAGACCTCCTAAACCAGTATTTTATGCTGAACTACGCCACGGCAAGCGTAGAATTGATGGTCAATAACTGCTCTATAAAGATTTTCTTAAACATCATTTATCTGTGTCTGAACACTTGGAGAAGACTGGGAAAGAATCTCATTACGACGCCCTGAGTAGCGACGACGGATTTAAAAACCCTTGACACCTTCTAGAAGACCTTGAAGAATACTAAACGTAACTGCGAAATACCCGACCAAAACCCATCTACATTTACACAAGCAATAAAAGCGGTCAGTAACCTCCTCAGTCTCTTAACCTGCAACAGCCTTTTCAAGACACAGATTGGTTTTGCCAGTCACATCCGTGCACAGCAAAACTTTAGGGTCACTGTCAATAGACTCGCCGAGGAGAACGTAATCATAAAGAAACCATCTTCACGATCTTTTCCGTCAGCGTCTATATACACTTTTAAAATAACATAGCATCACGCCTGTATTCTCTGAAGGGGTAAGCGGAGGTATAGACAGTTGTACACACACATTTCACCAACTGTTTAGTCCCATGTAATAGCTAGTAAGCCTATTGCTAACATTCCAAACTCCGGGCTCTGCGACTCCAAAAATAATAATAATTGTATATTATTGTCCTAATAAATTGATTTTATTCAGAATCATCTAAAATTAAAAAAAATATATATATAAATTGTAGTAAGTAAATAATGCAATTATTTTATTACTTTTTAGTGCATTTTTACTTCAGATAGATCTGAGGCTATTTCAAAAGAGAGTAATGAACTGCGTAAAGCAAGATGAAATTAATTAAAACATTAAATTAAAATCTGACTAGCGTATGTTACGCACGGGACAGTGTAAGGATTCTAACGATACCCCATATATCGAAATCAGTTCAGGTATTTAGAAGTTATGGTGGAATAGGTCAAGAAACTCACAAACATACTGTCATACATACATACTTATATATGTCGCAGATGGATTGTAGAAACCGCTGTTTTACAAAATCTCTAGCTGCTTTACAAAACAGTATTGTTTTATAAAACAGCTGAACAACGTTCAGCTGGATTGCCATTGCGATACGTTTAACAAAACTGCTACCCACCTTTAGACGTAATGCAGAATGACATATCTACAGTGGAACAGGTTTGTTTATTGTATAGGTATATTAAATGGATAGTCACCATTCAAGTAAAAAAGCGATACTGTATTCTGATTTGACATTCCATGCTGGGTCGACGGTTTTTTGGGCACTCGTGTAAAAAGAGATGTTTGACAATGCGGTCTTACACTAAAAAGTATTAAATAGTAAACATATATGACGGATTTCCGGTGCTTATCTTCCGGTTTCATCATCATCATCATCATCATCTGATGATGAATCTGGAAAATAGGCAGTTCATTTGAACTATTCTAGAGACCGTAAACACCACCGGAAAGGCACAGGAAAGCAAAATACACCATTTCGTTTACTTGGACGACGTATTATTTTTCAGTTATTTTGATTTAAATACCAAACTACCAAACCAATTTTCATAAAATTTAAATGGGACCAATCTGAAAGTAAATCCTTTCAAATAAAAAAAAAAATTCCAAATCGACATAAAAAACAACCGAATTGATAACCTCCTCCTTTTTGGAAATCGGTTAAAAAAACAGACATATAACTTTAATATATAAATGCACAGACAGCCTTCTGCAATATTTTGTATATATTAGTAGGTAGTAGTAATAGTGTTGTGCGTGAAATTTGCGTGTTATTATGTTTAAACTAAGAATGGAGGGGAACGAAGGGATGGATGATATATTTCGGGCATTTTGGTGATAAACAAAATTACGTTTGATGATATTTGTTTTAACAACTTCTACGGCAATTTTCGCGTCTCTGTTATACTCGTAGGGTGAGATTTTTATTGTTAAGATTAATAACGGTGTTGATGTTGAATGCGTTGGCACCGGATTTTAGTACAACAATAACCTATAAAAATAAATTGAATTCTTTAAATGCAAAATAGCATAAACATTTGAGTACCTATTAATTAACTTATTTCTATATTAATCACAATCTATAATAAGCAGGTAATTCCGAAGAGTAATGAAAATTTAAAAAATCATGAGTGATCGAAAACCAAGTAACGCGTTTTACTAAAAAAAAACATAAAGAAGTTACTACATACATTCACAAACTTATCAAATTTGTAGTAGTATAAATAGTACAAACGTCACCTCACACGCGAAATATCAATTTTAGTTACTTTGATGACATAAGAAATAAATTCATTATATATTAAAATCGAATAAACTTATAAGTCATTATATATAAATCACTCGTTATAACAAAATCGATAGGTTTAGGTACATCCGTCTAATCATGTGTATAGTTCCTAATGGGACATACGAAAGCCGCGAATCTCATTTAGCGAAACCACACTGAAGGGTCACAGGGATACCACATAAACGTCCATGTCTTCACATGTATTTCGGTCGTCGGAAACTTTTCCCATTAATAAACAAGTGGCGCAGTTTGATGTTGTGACGTTTGATGGGATTCTGCATCATTAAAACTCTCATAACTTTCAAACTGCCGAGTGCTTTAGTCGAACAACTTTCCCATAACTTATTTATTAGAATTCTACATAGAATTGATCAACATTCGGAGTAGCGGAGATTCCCGAGAGCTCACTGACGCGGCAAAACGCTTGCTAGCTCTGACGTCACCCCGACGATCCTAGCGCCACCTAACTCCTTTATAGCCACTTCGACACACTTCCACGTTTACGATTTAATACTAAAATGATATTCGCCAAAGTCGGCTATAATAACGAATTTTGCCGATGTAATCAGTTGAAGTTTATTGTACTCAGTTTGGTAGTATCCCGCAGTTGGGACCGCGACGCTAGGCCGGGGCCCTGGGGCGTCGGGCCCGTATCTGAAGGTCCACGCCAACTTTTTACGATTAGGTAAATTTTATCGAGTTTATTCATAGAGAGGGCCCTCCGCGCCCCACTAGCAAACGCTTTTCAATTTCAACAAGGATCGCCCTTTCTATCGGCGCGGTGAGGAAACTTTGGAGATAAAACAATTTTTGGCCGGTTGAGCATCAATTCCGCGTTTTATTGGCCATTTTAGAGCGGTGCTCGGCAAAATTTGAACATGAAACCCTTATCGCTCGAGTGTTTTGTCGTTACGACAAATAAAACCGACGAATATGAAAAAGGCTGAATAGTATTTTTTGGCGTTTATTTTTCTAGATATTCATGTATTATGTGATGACACCAAGGACACTCTCAGTGGGACAGTGGAGCACAATAAATCACAATGAATAATTCTCCGACTACATAACAGTAGAATAGATTTACTGTGATAATGTAATGCTGACATATTGCTGGTTTCTTGTATTCATTTAGAAACAAACAAATTCTTCCTAAGTGAATTATTCCTCTATGTCACAAAGGAAACGCACTATGAACATATAAGGAAAAGGGTCCCAACCATCAAAAGACGGCAAACACAAGAGCTTGCCCCTGATTGGCTGTTATGAAAATTATATGTTGGAAAAACAATAGCATTGTATGTTAACATACGCTTTGATCAAATAGGTATATGATGTCGTATATGATGAAAGTAACAAGCTGAAAATTGAAATTGTTTAACAACTATGATATTACACTATAAAAAAAAGAAATATATTTTAAATGAAACGATGTAAGGGCTTGTATGCGTTCATATAATGCCATGCAATATTAACCCTAAATTAATATTGCATTTTTATGAATGTACACTCCATACGTGCCGTCACGGACTCCTTTAAGCTCGAGCTACTCAGATCCTATGCAAATTGACTGTTCCTGTTTGGTCACAGAATAAAATTATTTTGCATTTTCCTGTTATGCTAGTGGTATATTTCTTAATCAAAATGAACAGAGAGCATCATAAGTCTCACCTGGCGGTACTAGGTGCGCCAGCAGCAGCAACACGAGGTGCGCAGCGTCGCGTGCCCGCATGTCGCTAGCGGGGCGGGCCCCGCGCGCCCCCCCTGCGCATGCCACGCCTCTGCGTACGCGCACACTCGCGCAACACACCGTCACACACGCACACACACTCGCGCACTGCACATCGACGCCGTCACTTGCGGTTATACCGGGGATCTGGAATGAAAATCAACATTTAAGTATGACAGTTTTCTTACCAAAGTGGTAAATTATATTTAGGATAAAGTAACACAGATTAATAAATAAATTAAAAGATAAACCACCATCACTGTTTTCAAAAATGAAAACCGCACATACCATCTTTGAAAAGCAAATAAAATAAATTGACAACATATACACAAAAACGAAAAACCTACAAGAAACTGAACTCTTAAAACAACATTAATATGAGTGTGAGAATTGCCATCACAAAAAAAAAACACTGGTTGTATCACTGTTCACCACTGAAACAATATTGGCCGCATGTTATTAAAACATAAACTAACACACACTTTTGAAAACATTACAGAAGTTACCGTCCAAATTCCTTAAACTTTAAAAAGGAAAAACTGAATAAACAGCGCGTTACTGAGAATCCTGTGCCAAAAATGACCCATGGGTTCAATTCCATTAATTTTATTTCATTCCGTTTATTCCCTCAGGCGTCATAAAACCTAGTGAAGAACCATTTGGTGGATACGCGTCATAGATCATAAGGGGCATATTCACCACACGTTTTTGCCTAATCTTTTTTAAGTCGGTTGGAAACTTGGGATCCGCTTTAAGTCCAGACTGAATTTCTCTGGTCTTGGAGCTACTAGCATTTTACCATCTCAACACAATTACTACTGGAATATGCGTAGAACTAAGTGAACCGATCATACTTTTGGCCTCGATGTTATTTCAAATATATCAATACGGTGCATTATGTTTTGGACCTAGTTAATGTGCAGTTTGTATCTTTTGGCATGTGCATACGAAATAGTTTTAGATTGGAGGCTTTCGGTAATTTTAAATTTTTTCTTGATTCATTAAATATTTCTATGTGTTGATACATAGGCTCGTGCTAGCTAACATGTGGCCAAGACATTTTATCTCAATAGATAAAATTATTTTATACATAATCTATTTTTAGATTTGTATAGAATCTAAAATAATTTGATACAGACAGACGTGTTGCTGGGGAGTTTGTTGCGCCGCTTCTTCTTCCCAGCTAAAACACTAGGAAGCGGTGAAGGGTGGGCTTTTTTGGGGGCTGTCTTAATGTTTGACGTTCAAAAAGCGCAAATTTTTAGCCTAATTTGAATAAAGAAATTTTGATTTTGATTTCCTTATTATGCTAGGATGTGCTTGTGTTAAGTGATTCGTATCGTTATTCGCTGAGCGAGTTATAGGCTGAGCGACGGCGGTTTAACCCTTATTACAAAGCAGCAAAGCTGACATCAGCACTCCCATTGTTTTTGCCTGAATTATAAAGTTGTCAACATGCTGTATTGCATTTTTAACCAGTAAACCATTATTATATATTAAAGAAAATCAGTTAGTTTTACATTGTACTAAGATTGGGAAGTCATATTAGGTACGGGTAATTGTGGTCTTTTTGTTTAAAAAAAAATGTGGCCGGCCTTGTAACAGCTCCCTCCAAAGATCAAAGATGCTTAGAGGAAAATGCCCCTAACGTCACCCATTCGCAAAATGACAGCGTCTAGCATTGCTTAACCTCAATGATATAAACGAACTCACAGACCAGACAAAAATAAAACGAGACAATTATTAAGGGCATTAATGCTCGCTAATATTCATGCTCGCTTTTGACGACCGTCGAGCGAGTTTGATATTTACGGGGGGAATAACCACGTTGACTGAATCATTAAATTTTTGTCGTCAAAGCTAAACCAATGAGATGACCACTTGCATTTTATAAAAGCTCAAATCACTTAGAATTCGTACACCAAATATACACACACTAAGGATATAAATATTCGAGGAAATAAATCGTGAGCAGGATTTGAACGTTTGGTTACGCTCACATAGGGATGTTAAATGATGTCTGGACTTTAAAAGAGACCTTGACCTTTGAGTTTGTTTCGGCGTTTCGTCTCAGAGGTAGTCAGATAGGAAACGCCGACGCCATCTAGATTATAATGACATGTAAAAGAGTTTTTAAAAGACCTACTTACAGAATAAACAATTTCATTTCATTTCGAAACTCCCCCCCACCCCCTTTTACGATTACTTCAGGCGCTCTCCTTATTATTCATAATTCCGAGGACACAGGTTAAAAAAGGACTTGAATGAAACACATGAATATATCACGCAGGATTTATCTTTAATCATAACCGTTATTTAATACCCCTATCTCAATAGATCAATTTCTTGAAATTCCTAGGAATAAATTATGGAAAAAACCTTCCAGAAACTTGGAAACCGTAACTCCATGATTTTCGATGTTTACCGAAGTTTCGTATATTCATTGACCACACAATTATGACTACTAGCTAACTATTACGAAGCTTATTTTAGTCAGAATTGTCTTAAACAATGTTTATATTTCATGACCTTCCAAGACCTTAAACCAACAGGCCCCAAGTTATCTTAGCACTGAATATTACCCAGTAAAACAACAACTGGACCGAACCCATCAACACGTAGCTATAACTGTATGAAACAATAATATGAACTCATTAAGTATTCACGAGCGGACTTGTGGCAATCAACGGCCATTGTTGCAGCATTTTGTTGTGATCAATACGCCAACTGTACCTATCAATAATTTTGTTTATGAAGAATATTTTATTAAGAGTTGTGGACTGAAAGAGGATGTAGTGACGAGGATCTTCTCCATAAGATCAACTTTTTTGGAACCATGTATCTAGCTTTGACGTTTCATAAGTGCCTGTAATCTGTGGGGTTACTCTTGAAACTAATACCAATTCCAATCCAATTCAAATATTAGATAGACGCCTTAAAACAACGCGTAATTTTAAAATAAATTTACCAACATTACAGTTGCCTCAATTTTAAAGCATGTTGTCTTCATATTATTGGCATTTAAAATTAGGAACTGACATATTTTCAATGTCAATCGAGTGGAATTATTTTCAAGAGTAAGCCCACTGGTCCACGTGAAATAAAAAAAATGAATTTGATTGGGAAAGGTATGCTAAGAGCGTTTGGGTATTTAGAAAGGATGGATGAAAGGCGATTGAGATAGTCAACTAGTGTACAGTACATGAGGCAAGCGTAGATGGAAGAGTCGAGGCAGGCCGACCTTCACCAACGTACCGCAATAAAATTTTGCACGTTCTCAAAAAAAGACAGATCAAATATATACATACATCAACCCTTAAACATTGGGCAGTCGTGTAAAAAGGCGATCTTAGCTGAAAGATAATGTTTCAAACAAAAAATCGGTTTAATAATAAAGTTAGATTGAAGAAGACGCAGTGAAGAATATCGTAAAACGTATGCTTCAAGTAAAGTTTAAAAGTAAGTACCATCGACACAGAACGTGTGTCCGATCATAAAAGTGTTGGATGTGCAAGTTTGCCGATAAACTAGCACTAATGTTTATAACATTACACTAGGTTTAGTGCTTATAAAAGGAGTGTTTCGAACATAGTATGAATGTACGGAACTAGTTGGAAGTTTCTGAGATGCAGTTTTGTTTTTAACATAGCAACTAAAAGCTTTTAATATTAAAATAAGTATTTAGTAAACTACTCTAATACTAATATCTTAGGTTTTCGCGATCACTACACATTATAATAAAACAACTTTTAATCGGATTAATCGCGTGTTTTAATGGTTTTTGTTGTTCTTAACGTGGTCGCAGGAGGACTAAGGCGTCAAGCGTCTCAACAGTTTCTTTAAAATTATTTCAATCTACCGTACATGTAATTGATAAAATTCATAAAATTATTTTTATCTCTGATAAATATTTAAAACTAAATCGCAACGGTATTTCCTAAGACTATTCCTGAGACGAAATACCAAAATAAACTCAGAGGTGTTTGGGTATTTCTTCTCAAGAATTTAAAAAAAACTGTTCAGGCGCCTGACACCTTAGTCCTCCTGCGACCACGAACGCTGCAGTGTTCAAAACGTCAAGAAAAACAAAAACCAATAATAGTCGCGATTAATGCGGTTAAAAGTTGTTTTATTTTAAACTATTCTAAGTTTACAAACAAGAGGCAAGAGAGAACTTCTGATTGTAGGGACACTGCTGGAGCATTAGTTTTATATATCGATGCGCATTGCATTAGCGCGGCGCAAACAACACAGTTAGATCGCAGTTTAGTATATTATATATTTAATATATCTGTCACCAGTAAAGTTATTATATACCCCAAATGGACCACCATTTATGCCTCTACACCGATGATTACAGAACATAAAATGGGGTTGATTGTAGGTAACTCTTATGAAATATTTCTTCTAAACTTTTACACACTCAAACACAGACATGAATATAAAATCTTGCTGTGTAGCAACGTTGCACATTTCCAATCCCCACGTTTCGGCCAACCCTCGCAAGCGCGGCAAAATGATGCGACAGAGCTGACACATAACCGTCAAATACAGAAGGTCAACTCCAGGTATGATAAAGGCAAAGTATTGACGCAACATGTAACAAAAGCGCGGGAAATCTGGTGACAGTTCTGGCATTATGTTTTTAGGGTACATGTATGTATGTATGTTTGTGAGTTTCAGTATTCCACCATAACTTCTAAATGCCTGGACGTTCCTTAGAATCCCATTCAGATTTTAAGAAAGGAAGGCGAGCTTTTTAGTTTTTTAATTAATTTCATCTTGTTTTGTTTTGATAGAGCGACACGACATGCCTCAATATGAATACAACTTGATTTTTCAAGAGATATTCAACTAGAGCTTGATATCAACTAATATTTTTAGTTAAAAACCGATATATATAGAACAGGTAGAAAATCAGGTATAAAAACTGTGTTCCCTCATTGGTTACTGATATAACCTACATAATTTTGATAATAAACAATGGTGTGTGTAAAATTAAGGATTTCACAAAGAAATATATATAAATGCATGAGTACATACACTATATACCCAACACGCAAACCAAAAACCTAAGTCTTACGCAACAAAGTGAACGCAACCGTAAAAAAACTGTTATGATCGTTAGTAGATACAAAAATATAGGTCAGCAGCGATAGTGGTTTGCGCCTGTACTCCTTGGTTAGTACTACCAACTAAAGCTATCGTGATTTCCGCTCACCATACCAACTTCGTTAGCTTCTACACACATGCGTAAAAAAAAAAAACAGTGAATTTCAACCCTCAATCCAAGTGGGCCTTTTGTTACCTCCCTATACAGTGGTACTGGGTTCTATAAGGAAGCCATGAGTATAAATTGCAGGAGCTTGTAAATGATGATAGGTTGCCGAGTCTCTGCCTACCTACTACGTAATAAGCATTTTCCTTTGCTCAAGTTTTTCGTTTCAGAGCAAAGGTGGGCAGTTTATAGATACGAGTACATCTGTTTTGTACGAGGAGGTAAATCATGTAGTCAGAATGGAGATGAGGTAACAAACATAAAAAAAAAAAAAAAAAAAATACAACCGAATTGATAACCTCCTCCTTTTTGGAAGTCGGTTAAAAATATGTAATACAGATAAATATGTTTGTCTGCTGCCTTTGGTCTAGTGGTCCCAAGTGCGACTGCTGAACATGAGGTCTCGAGGTTCGATTCCCGAGTCGGGCAAAGTGATATTGAGATTTCCTGTTAGAAAATGCTCAGTAGCAGCCCGAAGTTTGGAATTGTGCCCGGTAGATAGCAATAGGCTCACCACTTATTACATGGGACTTAATAACAGCATCGGTGAAATGTGGGTATACGATTGTCTACACCTCTGCCTACCCCTTCGGGGAATACAGGCGTGATGATATGTTATGTTATGTTAAATGTTTAAATTAACTCCACACACTGGTTAATAAACACGTGCATATTTTTTTCGGGATTGTTTCGAATTCGAATGGAGCCCTTAGTCATGAACTGAGCCCACGGCAATGTCGCGAATTAAACTCGGCAATCCCAAAGAAGATAAATGATATGTTATATTTTTTTGTGGAATAAGAATACTGCCGTGAGCAGGATTCGAACTTGCGCCACCCGAATACATACTCCAGGCGCTCTGACCGCTATGCCATCTCGACCTCTGCCAAAATATTATAGTTAAGTTTGTGCCCTCTTGTTACATTAAGCTATATCCATGACACGGGAACAACTGCGAAATGTAGGGAATAGAACAATACTTTGTTATTCAAGATAAATCTTTGAAAAGCATTAACGCATGCTTAGCGAACTCTAAAGTTATTATATTTAATGGAAAAAGAATACGGTCGCGAACAGGATTCGAACCTGCGCCTCCCGGATGAATACTCCAGGCGCTCTGACCACTAAGCCATCTCGACCTCTGCTCACCACCGCGAATTCTTCTTCCATATTTTAACACGTCTTATGGCGACGATATTGCCATCAATTCAGTCCCTATACAAGTGACCGAACCGACACGACTAACTTTGCAGTTAATACAATGTCGTAAAGAATGCAATTACCTTAATAATTCAAGATAAATCAATGATTTATCTTGAATTATTAAGGTAATTGAGTATTCATCCGGGAGGCGCAGGTTCGAATCCTGTTCGCGACCGTATTCTTTTTCCATTTAATACTAAATATATACTATAATATAATATATAATACTTTGTTATGCTTTTTATTATATAAGTTTTTTTTTAGCTAAGGTGTTTATGAATTTCCTAGTTTTATGTATACCTATTTACTGTCTGTCTGTCTGTCTGACTTTCCTGTTGGTCTAGTGGTTAGTAGCCCTGACTGCTATGCCGGAGGTCGTGGGTTCGATTCCCACCCAGGACAAATGTTTGTGTGGTGAGCACGATCATTTGTTCTGTGTCTGGGTGTAATTTATCTATAATATGTATGCATTTAGAAATATGTAAGTATGTTTATCAGTTGTCTAGTACTCATAACACAAGCTCTGCTTAGCTTGAGACTAGACGGCGTTGTGTGATAGTTGTGGAATATTATTATTATTATTTGTTTAGTTATAAATGTGTGCGTCAGAAAGAAAAACTTTTTCTTTCTTTTCCTTCTTTCTCTGCTCACTACCACGAATTCTTCTTCTATATTTGTTTTTTTATTCGGTTTTGACTCTGGCACAGCGTCTATGATATATATAGATGTAGATTGTCCACACATATAAAAATAAAATACCAAAGGTGTCAATTATCACAAATTTCGCTATATTAGACATTCCTCAATGCTATATAACAATTGTTCTATCCACTAACTTTCCACACTCGCCGTGTATGACGTGCAGACCATTGGTGGATGACGTCACACGCAAAAATAACGCTATCGATCCGCACTAGCGCCTGTCCAGTAAAAATGTGTGAACAAATCACAGTAGGTACTCTATATAAATTCAACTTGCTGATACACGCGGCTTTGCCCGCATGGATGTCGGTTATCGGGACCAAAAGTAATCATGAAATTTTGATCCCGTTCGCGCTTTCCAATAACCGCTTTATAATTACCCATTTTTTTAAGTATTAAAATGGATATAGTATGTTATCCATATGAGATAGACATGCCATTTCGGACTTCTCTGTAGACCTATATAACATACACAATTCCACCATACATCATTTTGTTATATCTCAAAGAGTATAGGCAGCATTTTCGTTGAAAGCTCCCAGACGGCTAATTTTTGACAAATTATATACTGAAACCTTCCTCGAGAACCACTCTATCCATTGATGAAAACAACATGGAAATCGTTGCAGTAGTTTTTGAGTTTATCGCGAACAGACAGACAGACGCGGAGGCGTGCTTTCTGTCGTATAATATGTAGTGATATTTCAGATGGGCTTTTTTGGAGTCTCGTATTTGAATCCTATTGATCTATACGCTCTTAAGATACTAGATGACTATTTTCAACCGATAAAAAGAGGAGGTTCGCTCGAAGTCGATGCGTATTTATATATATTTTTATACTACGCATAACTTTTACAGTGTGGTCCAATTTTTTCCATGTTAAATTGAACTAAAAATATGTGCGACTGTCTCATTGGTTTTGCGCTCGCGAATTTCCTGACAGAAATCACAAAAACACTTTGCCCAACCCGGGAATAGAACTCAGGACCTCATTTTCAGCAGTTGCGCTTGGGACTACTAGACCAACGAGGCAGTTTGTGAAAACTGCTATTTATATGATCCATAATCATAAATTAGATACACTGTTTAAGATTTTTTTATATCTCTCTGAAAGTTTTTTTTTTTTATGGAATAGGGGGCAACCGAGCAGACGGCTCGCCTGATGATAAGCGATTACCGCCGCCCATGGACGCCCGCAACCCCAGAGGAGTCGCGAGTGCGTTGCCGGCCTTTTAAAGGGTTAAAGAACAAAACAGAATAGTTTATAAAGTTACAATATTTAATGAAAAAAGAATACGGTCGCGAACAGGATTCGAACCTGCGCCTCCCGGATAAATACTCCAGGCGCTCTGACCACTAAGCCATCTCGACCTCTGCTCACCACCGCGAATTCTTCTTCCATATTTTAACACGTCTTATGGCGACCGTATTCTTTTTCCATTTAATAATGTAACTTTAGAGTTCGCTAAGCATGCGTTAATGCTTTTCAAAGATTTATCTAGAATAGTTTATGTCCAATTTATTATTTGTGTACTTAAGTTTTATTCTTCTATTCTTATTATTATTCTAAATATAGATATGTTAAAGGATTCAGGAGCCAGTCCCGGGCACTGCTAAGTAGTTGCAAATATGACTCACGAAATGCTTAAACCAAAACAAATTGAAACAAACAAAAAGATCCCAATAAAGACAAGACCCAATAAAATACAAGCCCAAAAAATATTAATATGTTCAACCCCTATTTATCCAGACAACACACAAAAACTGATATTACTGCGTCCACATCAAAGATGCAGGAAAGTTCGGCAAGAGAGCACCCGAACTGTGCCGAACCAATAAGTTCGCGGGAAAAAACTCCTAAACTACGGATTTGGATGAAAATGGTACTAACGAACATATCCTGCTAAAGTTTTCGAAGAACCGGAGTACCGAAGAATTAGTGAGATCAATGGTTTAGTGGCATTGGTGAGATTATGGGCATTCATATTTGTAAAGATTTCTCGTGTGTTTTGCCCTTACAAATAAGTTGAGCCGAGGTTATTTAGTTTATATTGACTGCTAGAAGGCAGAATATTATTACGTTTATGGTTTTAAGCATCCATTTCCACTTTGATCTAATCCGAGTATTATTTTTTGATATTTCAACAAACTGTCTACAAACCAAATGTCCAAATGTAAAAATAAAACATGTTATATTATTTAATTATATTTAGAATATGAATGCAATTAAAGTTATGATATGATATAACTTGGATTTTGCAAAAAATGAATTGTTGGCACCAGTAATTCAAAATGAAATAAACCCAACATAAATTACTATAGACACTACGTGACCTGTTTTATAGCTCTCGTATGAGCAATACACAAACTAGACGCAAAGAAAATTCCCATATATATGGCCCAGCACAACATAACGACATAAATTTAAAATATTCGAATTGCACGTTTGAAATAAAAATGGTCGTTTTCGTGTCACAGTGCAGAATGTGGCAGCGGAACACATTCGCCTCGTCTCTGGCGTGATGCATGGCGCTTATTGCTGCGCTGTGCGGTCGCCATTTTGGTTTTGTTTTTCACTTGTTTCCCCACCCAATTTGCAGGGACATAGATACGTGTGATCAGTAAGTCAACATAGTAAAGACAAATACATATTAACAGATATATATTCGATACTCATGGAAATAATATGGAGGTTCTTTTTAAATTATAAGTCACTGTATATATATATATATTATTATATTATACTGTATTTAAAACGCATGTAGATTGCCATAATATTCTCGAAATCATTCGTAAGACTATGGTTTAAATTACTGATAATAAAAATATTTGAATGAAATATTTTTATATTTTGTAATAATGTCAAACTTTATAAAAAACTTTATGGAAAAATAAAAAGTTAGAACCGCTACATTCATGACTGTACTAATTACCAACTAAAATAACTTCAGCCCCATTCCTAACTCAAATACTTTTAACTTCAATTTACTATTTAGGGAAAATATATTGAAAAGAAAAACAATGTTGCTACTAACATTAATCATATAAATAAAGATCAAAGAAAGTAAGTTTTTTGATTTACACTTCAATTTATTGCGATAAAATCTGATCAAATTGAAAGACGTAGTACTTAGAGGAAATAGAAAGAAACAAAAGAAAAACACTTTATTTCAGTCTCGTAACCAGGTAATACTATAAAACGAAACAAATTACAAAAAACTAAACATTAAAAATATAAAGAACCTGTACGAGACCGAAAAGGGCCCCTATCTCAGCATAAGCTGCTCCATCGAGATGTAGCGCTGGTTTTCAGATAGGACCGAGTAATTTAGGTGAAATCACGGGCCAACCGCGGCGTGCGAAAACATGACATACTCGTACTTAGAGCAAAATGGTGGTACACTTAACTAAAAAGGTTCATGAAATTAGGTTATCACTGGTAAGTAAAACTTTTTTTTTTAATTCGGTGGGAATTTAAAAAAAAAAATTTTTGTTTGTTGCTTTGTTGTAAATCTAGTAAGTTTATAGTATCCTAATAGGCTCGCTTATCACAGTTATATGACTTTATTTATCAGATCTTTATCCATAATTTGTCATGTCATAGACAAATTATGGATAAAGATCTGATAAATAAAGTCATATAACTGTATTTGTGTTAGTTGGTCACAATACAGGAGATTACCAAAAGACGAAAACATTTTTTGTTAGTCCTAACCTAAATCCGGTAAATAAGTACTCAGTATTTGCTAGATATTTAACGATAAATACACAATTATTCTGCGCCGTGTCTGCCATTGATTTATATGAAAAGCGACACCGTAACATATGTGTGTGTACCGTAATATGGTAGTCCAGTTTGTGACAACCTTAATATCTTCCTTCGTCCTTCATTGTTATCGGCGGAAAGACTGTGTATTCTTATAATACGGCTTTACTTTTATTTTGTTACGGGATAGGCTGTCGGTTGAGCTCTATTTTAATATTAATTAATGGTGTGGCCTACATAATACCTACGTATGCGCAGTTGAGTCTCTGTGCCCAGTGTACTGTGTCATTCAACACGCGCGCACTTCCATACATTCGGTCGTTCCTTTCATCCTCCAAACGACGCTTTGATTAAACAATTTCGTTGCGCACCAAAATAAAGTTTTTAATCTTTCCATGTAGCGGATGTGACGTCACAGAATCGGGGGCAAACAAAGACTCGGAAAGTCGGATGTGGTGGTTTTTTTTTGTGTACTGCGTGTCGAAGGATTGGATGTGGGTGGCATACCTGATTGTATATACCTACCGCGATATACCCGAGGTCCCATATATGTATTGTTTTACGCTTTTTCAGAAAACGCACAAGCATTTGCATATTTGTATGTTACGTAAAAGTTATTTGAATTGGAATACTAAATTTAAGTAATAAAATAAAATAGATTTCTAAAAGCAAATGGCTGTAATGAAAAACTTAATTTAAAACCTATCCTCAACCACTATATAAATAAAACCATCAATCAAATCCTTGTTAACGGGGAACTGAGAATGAAATATAATTAAAAAAAAAATAATATCTCAATCGATTGCCAAAAAAGGAGTATTTTTTTGGGATTCATGCATGTATGCGAGATTCTTTATTCCAACATAACTTCTAAACGCCTGACCCGATAGATGTACGGGGACTCGTTACAATCCTTACATTATTTTTGACAGCACGGTTGGCGCAGTGGTCGAGAGACCGACTGCTGCGCTGCGTGTCGCAGGTTCGATTCCTGCACGGAGCAAATATTTGTACGATCTACGGATAATTGCTCCGGGTCTGGGTGTTAGTGTGCTTGTGAGATTATATGTCTGTAAACGCACCCACGACACAGGAAGAAATTCCTAGAGTGGGGCAACGTTTTTATATAAAAACAAATATATAAGATTAAAAAAATACTAATATAGTGCCCAAGATACAAAAAAAAGTGTCAAATAAAAAAAACACACATTGTAGGCGTGCGTTTTAATTTTTTTTTTTTTTTTTAAATAAATATTCCACAACTATCACACAACGCCGTCTAGTCTCAAGCTAAGCAGAGCTTGTGTTATGAGTACTAGACAACTGATAAACATACTTATATATTTCTAAATGCATACATATTATAAATAAATTACACCCAGACACAGAACAAATGATCGTGCTCATCACACAAACATTTGTCCTGAGTGGGAATCGAACCCACGACCTCCGGCCTAGCAGTCAGGGCTACTAACCACTAGACCAACAGGACAGTCATTTTAATTAATTCTTCTCCTACTTCGCAGTTATTTTAAACAAGTCATCGAAGGTCATGAGTATCCACAGGATTTTCTAAAAGCCTAATACTCAGCATCCCTGACACTTATGCATCTTATAAATTTAGCAGTTTTTTTCTTTGTGGAAAGCTTCCAGACCCATCTAATAAATGTTATATGCAAACTAGGGCACAAGTAAAGTTTGACAAAAACCAGGTGTCCCTTAGTTGGTAGATAACGACTTTTTACAAAAGTTTTTCCCAGATACCAATCCTATTAAGAATTTTATTTCCATGATTTCCATGATTTATCTAACGAAGGATGAGATAGCTAAAGGAGACACAAATAGAAAATTGGTTACGGTTTTCACTAAAACTTGGTGATTGGGTAGACTTAGGCTCGATTGCAGCATTATAACTTTAAACGTAACCGACGTGTTATTTATATTCAATTATTGTTCACCGGTTACTACTCACGTGTATTCTTCGGGTTTGCCCGACATGTTTCGAGCTCGAACGGAGCTCTTAATCATGAGCTAACTCGCAACATTACTGCGGACTCAGCTCATAATTCAGGGCCCCGTTCGAGGTCGAAACTAATCGGGCAATCCCGAAAAATGCACGTGAGTAGTAACCAGTGAACAATAATTGATCAAAACAAATCCAGTCTACACAGAAGAATTGGTATTTTATTTGAGAAAGTCTTTCAGTTAACATTTTATTACCGTCACGTGAATATTTTACATTGATAAGTAATATAATAACCCGCAAAATGCACGTGAGTAGTAAACGGTGAACAATAATTAATATGAATATGCCTCACGAAAGTTATTATACAAAGATACGTTATTTTTTTATAGCTTTTCTATGTAAATGTCTGTCAAATGACAGAGTAACACGTCGGTCATGGTTAAACTTGGTGGTGTAACCGAGCCTTACTCTTTTAAAATCAAAATTGGCGTTTGGCCCCCAAATTGGCCGATAGTAAGTGACAGTGTGGCCAAAGAATGAAACACGTAGATCTAGAGGAAATCTATTCACTCCAGCTTTGAATTAAATTTGTCAGGAAACACGGAAGACTTACGTACACGGAGGTACTTTCGCGTTAGAACTCTAACCCGGAATTCGCAAGTATCTGTAGATAAATCTTTTAAACGGGTTATCGCATGCGTAGCGAATGAAAGTTATAAATTTTTGTGAAAAAAATTATAAGTTTGTGAGCAAGATTCGAACCTGCGCCTCCAGGATAAATACTCGAGGCGCTCGGCCAACTAAGCTATCCCGACCTCTTCTCACTGCCCCGAATTCTTCTTCCACATTTTAATACGTCTTATGCTGACGCCTCTATACAGTCCCAGTACAAAGGCAAATTTTTTCGCGTCTATTTAATGACCCCATTAATGACCAATAACAATACCTATTTATAACGCTACATTATCAGGTCATAAAAAGTTCAAAACAAAAACACCACTTTAAATAAATAAATGGTTATTACTTCCGACAGGTCAAACAGACTTTCACTAAGAGATACCATCTAACTTTGAAAAGTAAATTAACATCAAAATTTGAAAGTAGGCAGTAAAATTTCTAATACATCGGTAATACATGTACACCTATAAACATATTTAGAATCTCTCTACGTTTTATGAGACCATTTTTGCTCATATTACCTGTGCATAGAACTTTGCTTTCACAAAGGCGGTCGTACGGCCATTACGATAGCTATAAAGACCCCAACGAGCACACAACTCACGAGCTGTGGCCCCCAAAACTTTGAGACGCCTAATGGACATCGATGTCTTCGGATGAAGTAGGATGCTGAGTGGTGGGAACTACCGAATTCGGTAGAATCGATTTCATTACGAATAATAAGATTTTTTTAGTATATTTTGCCGTAATTAGAAATGCTTATGACGCTCTCACACTAAAAAATGGTGCATGTATTATATAATAATATAGGAATTTAAAAATAACTGTTATTTTTCCATTAAATCATGAATATTATTTCTGAGAATTAGATATACTTAAACATAAATCCATAAAACACACTGAAAATGTCAATAATTGACAAATTGCCGGCGGAATCGTCGTGTTAATCGGATCCCATTCGATTTGGCATGCACCCGGAATCGATTCGTAATTTATTGCGGCAGCCCTGACCCGAACCCGATATTGGGCCCCAGACGATAATTTTTAAAAGTTTCGCCCCCATCTTTTGTGGCGTCGATCGCATCAGAAAACCGTTTTACGCACACAACGGTGCCAATGAATCTTTGTCCAAGTTCTCGGCACACGATAGAAAAACTTTGTCTTTTACATCACTAATGATTGATCATCGGATGTCTTGACTGTAATGACTGAGTAAAACAGCCCAAAATTACTAAAACTAGCGCTGAAAATGGCAAGATAAGAAATATTCTCGTGATATATCCGAGAGCCTAGACGCCTCTGTAGATAAGAGTGCTTACGTCACAAAATAAAAGCCTCCTGACTAAAATTGGCGTTCGTAAAACCAAGGACACTGAGCCTTTAAAGCCTGGCTTCAACTTGAGCTAGATTTTCCTCTGTTTTTGTATTTTGTTTGTGAATGTATTCGTGATTCGTGACCTAGTATGCTATCAATAGAATTAATTTACTTTCGTGACTTGCGTATCTATAATTATTTGGAAGCAGGATACCTGCTCGCAGAATAATTAAGAGTGAGTTTTAACTCCTTGGAATTTTTCCTGTTTTGTAATAGGTAGTGTATCAAAGTAAGGAGTGATTATGAATACTAAATTAACTTCTTGGTTCAGCATTGCCGCCATTGCTATGCTGTGTTGAAAGTCGTTGTTTAAAATAACTAGGGTATTTTAACTTCTTTACACTGTATTAATTTGTGGGGATTTTATTTAATATAGATAAATATTACCCTTACCCTCATTGTTAGATGATGTGAAGGGCATTAAATCGAACATGATAAAGCTACAATCAGCAAGTGAGGATGCATTGAAGAAAATTGATGCGTTTACGGCTAGAGTGGATGTTCTTGAATCGCGAATATCATCGTTTGAGGCGTCGGTGGCTATAATATCGGAATTAAAAACACAGATTGATATACTGCAACGCAATGATCTCGCGCGGGAGCAATGGTCTCGTCTTAACAACATTGAAATTAAAGGTGTGCCTATCAAGAAGACTGAGAACCTCTTCACTGTACTGGATCTAATAAGCAATTCCATCAATTATAAGATCAATAAGAGTCAAATCAACTTTATTAGTAGAATCCCATCTCAAAACAGTAAGGAGAAATCAATTGTGGTCAGCTTCTTAAATAGGTATATAAAAGAGGATTTTGTTGCATCTGCGCGTATGATGAAGTCATTATCAGCTGAAGATATTGGATTCACCGGTGTTAATCAAAGGGTGTATGTGAATGATCATTTCTCACCAGAGTATAAGAAGCTACTCAATAAAACTAAAGAAATAGCGAAAGAAAAAGGATTTCAATATGTGTGGGTAAAGTTTTCCAAAATACATATACGTAAAAATGATTCATCTCACACCTACATCATTAATAGTCCATTGGATTTAAACAAAATAAACTAATTAATTTCCTAATAATTTTTTTGTTATATTGCTTATTTCTAATAGTGTTACTAATCAAATTTCACACTATATCGCTGTTTAGTTATTTAGGTAATTCTCATTATAAATATTTAAGCCAAATGTTATTAACACCTGCACTCATTAGTGAGCCTATTGTAAAAAAATATTACCTGCTAATTCTATTCATTCCGGTGACGACCGGTCCCGTTCTACTAGAAGTCCGCCTAGTGTTGTATCTAACTATCTTTGTCACTCTTACAGTAATTAATCAAGGTCATTGTTATTGTTTGCTCTTTTTTTCGCTTGGGTGGTCCAAGATTGTTGTTTTAATATGTTTTAAGCGTGAATGGTTGATGGTAGTTATGATTATTTATTTTGTACATCGTAATATGTTTACATTGCTATTCGACATAAGTATCTGCATATGTAGATATAATTGCGATACCATGTTGTTTTTGTTTTATTTGTCAATATGATGAATATTAGTTTGTACTACCAAAACGTTCGCGGTTTACGTACCAAAACCTCCCTTTTTCGCCGTAACATTTGTGTGTACCGGTATGATGTTGTTTTGCTAACTGAGACGTGGTTGAATGATAGTGTATTTGATGGGGAATTGTTCAACGATCACTATTCAGTATGGCGTCGTGACCGCTGTTATGATACTACCGGTCAGTTAATGGGTGGCGGTGTCCTTATAGCTACGCGTAGGGATCTCAATGTATTTGCTCGTCCCGAGTGGTGTTCTACAGCTGAAGATCAGTGGTTATCTATTTGTACTGGTAAGGGTAGTCAATTGCATATTTGCATCGTCTACCTCTGCAACCAGAATAGGGGTCTAAACTTCTCTCAACAATTAAATAATTTTTTAATCAAACTTCGTGATATCGTTAACTTGCACCCGACAGATCGGTTTTTAGTTGTAGGTGACTTTAATATGAGTACAATAAAATGGATAAAAGATGTCACTGCTAAGTTTCTTGAGCCAGTTGTGGTAGTGGGTACAAATGAGAACGAGTTTATTGACGAACTACTTGTGGTTGACTTACAGCAGTATAATCACGTGACAAATTACTACGGTAAATTACTTGACTTAGTACTTTCTAACAATGAAGTTCAAGTCACTGAATGCTTAAACCCTCTTGTACCGCTTGATCCTCATCATAAAGCATTATGCTTGACAGTGAGGGTCGATTTAGACCCCTTGTTAAAACCAGCTACGCGCACAAAATTTTCTTTTCAGAAAGCTAACTATGATGCGATTAATGATAATTTATCTAACGTAAAATGGCTAGAAAATCTCTCAAAGTTAACATTTATTGATGCAGTTGACTACTTTTATCAATGTTTAATCTCATTACGGAATAAATACGTGCCGAGTAAAATAATTCGTCAAAAGTCTTTCCCGCCATGGTACTCACCGGCTCTCAAAAAAGTTTTAAAAGAGAAAATGAAATTCTTTAATAGGTATAAGCGTTATGGTATGCTCTCGGATGCTCTTTCACTAAAACTACTACGTAAGCGGGCGAAATTACTTGAAGATAAGTGTTATGCTACTTACATGATATCAGTGGAAGATTCAATAAAGTGCAACCCGAAGAACTTTTGGACTCACATAAAGTCGCTTTCTAAGTCAACCTCGATACCTGTCAATATGACTCATGGGACTAAAACAGCAACTTCTGGCAATGAAATCTGTGATCTTTTTTCGGAATACTTTCAATCAAATTTTTTACCTCCAAGTCTTAATCAACTTTGTTTAGGTATATCAGATTTTCCTATGCCTATAGATGCGAATATTTCAACTATTGAAATAACCCAGCATATGGTTAAATCCAAATTAGCAAAACTGGATGTCTGTAAGTCAGCGGGCCCGGATAGCTTTCCTCCAATTTTCTGTGTTAAGTGTGCAGAACAGTTATCGTTTCCTCTGACTTTTTTTTTAGGGAATCTTTGATTCAAGGTATTATGCCTGATATATGGAAATCTGCTTATATATCTCCAGTTCATAAGAAAGGACCAAAGCACATGGTTGACAATTATCGGCCTATATCCAAACTACCTATATTGGCTAAAGTATTCGAAAGATTAATACATGAACAACTATATGATGCCCTAAAATATCAATTTCCAGCATCACAACACGGATTTGTTAGGGGTAAGTCGACTGTTAGCAATCTTGTTTTATTTAATGAATTTCTAACCGACTCTATGGAGGGTGGTCACCAAGCTGACGTTATTTATACAGATTACAGCAAGGCATTTGATCGCATTAACCATAAATTATTAATTCTGAAGCTGGAAAGTGCAGGAATAAGAGGTGATCTGTTGAGGTGGTTTGGGTCTTATATTGATAATCGAAGCCAGGCAGTTGTATTAGGTAATTATATGTCTAAGTGGATATGCGTTCCAAGTGGTGTGCCTCAAGGCTCATTGCTTGGTCCGCTCTTATTTCTTATCTTTATCTCTGATATCGAAGGATGCTTTCTTAATTCCTCTATTCTGAATTTTGCTGACGACATGAAAGTTTTTAAACTCATATCTACTAAAAATGATTCTCAATTTCTGCAAGAAGATCTTTTACGTTTGGATGCTTACTGTGTTGTGAATAAACTTGACCTCAACGCTAGTAAGTGTTCTTGCATCACTTTCACTAGAAGTAAACGTCCTATTCAATTCGACTATACTTTAAAGGGTCATAAACTTCAAAGAGTAGAGGAGGTCAGGGATCTTGGTGTTCTACATGACTCGAGACTAGTCTTTGACAAACATATAACTTCTATAGTCAACAAAGCCTCTAAGGCGCTTGGATTTCTGATGCGATCATCAAAGGATTTTAAGCAGGCTAAAACCATAAAAATATTATATTCGACATATATACGTCCCCATTTGGAATACGCGTCACAAGTATGGAACCCAAGATATGATGTCTATATTAAGCGCTTAGAAAATATTCAAAGAAAATTTATAAGATATCTTAATTACCGTACTAAATCAAATTGTGAAAACTATATAAAATCATGTGAAAGGCATCATTTCTTGGAACTACGTAAACGACGTGACATTGCAGATATATTGTTTCTCTCGCGGATCCTCACGTCTTCCTTTATAAATTGTCCCGAATTATTAAATAAATTAAATATATATACCCCAAGACATGCATTTCGCCACGCCCCTTTTTTTACACTTCCTTCGGTTAGCACAAACTATCGTCAGAATAGTTTCATAAATCGTTCCTGTAACACCTACAATGGACTTATACGTAGCCATGACCTTGATATTGTTATAACTAGTATACCTATAATGAGAAAAAAATTAAGCGCACTATATTTTTGAACACAGACTATTGATTGGCAGGTGATGTTTTTAAGTAATAAGAGAATAACAATTAAAATGAATATGGTGTATTTAATTAATTAAGAGCATGTTTGTGTGTATTTTTACATAAGTTGTTTCTATCTGTGGAGACTTTTCAATGGCTAATTATCGCTTATTTTTTTTTACTGTTGTTGTTTTAGCTGGTAGTCTTCCTAAAAGTAATAAATAAATAAATAAATAAATATTGGAACAGCATTACCGCATGCTTCAAATTTTATTATTTCCTGCAATCCCTAATTATGGTTCGGTTATAACATCTATCTAACACTACTTAGGCTTATAATTCTTACCGGCGCAATCTAACACTATGTTTATACTTCTAACCCGCACAGTGGTCAAATAATCAACTGCTGCGCCTCGTATCGTGGGTTTGACTTCCGCACGGAGGAAAATGTTGATATTTGTTTAATCTACAGATAATTGTTCGCTGTTTGCGTAATTTATAAAAACGGCCTCGATATAGTATATATTTCGTTTTATACAAAGAAATATGTTTTTAAAATATATTCTGGTACAACTCAAGCCCACCATTATTACCTTTATCAAATTCAAAACCAAATTACTCCAAATGAACCTACTTTACGTATATTCCGTATAACAACTTCTGGCATCTAATTTGAACTCGTCACCCGGAAAAGTCAATTTGCGCGTATACCTCGATCATACGCAGCGCTCCCATAAACTGGAGTGCAGGGAGGGAGCTCAATAAAAACGTTCATTTATAATTTCGACTCACTCGTCAATTGGGAGGGGATAAGGAGGGATTTTACCTCCTTACAAGTTTTATATTGTCTCTTTAATCTCATGATTGTAAAGTTATGTTGGGAGCATGACTTTCTTATTGTAATAAAGATTATTGGGAATTCATTTTAAAATAATTCTTTGTGAAAACGTGAATGTAAGTGGAAAATTTCTTATTAGTCGGTTAACACGGATTTAAGATTTTACATAACATGGCATCGTCACGCCTCTAGTTATCGAAGAGGTTAGCAAAGGTATACTCAGTTATACATCCACATTTAACCAATGCTATTATTAAGTTCCATGTAATACGTCGTGAGCCTATTGCCATTTACGGGACACAATTCCATGCTGCAGGCTACTGAGGATTTCCTAGAGAAAAAATCAATAACACTTTGCCCGGGAATCGAACCCAAGACCTTATGGTCAGCAGTCGCACTTGGGACCATCGCTTGGGAAAATCTCAATAGCAGCCCAGAGTTTAAAATTGTGCCCAGTTGATGGCAATAGGGCTCGCCACCTATTAAATGGGACTTAATATCAGCATTGCATTGGTGAAATGTGGGTGTACAACTGTGTACACCTCTGCCTACCTCTTTGGGGAATACAGGCGTGATGCTAGGTATGTTAATATAGCCTAGAAATGATTATATTAAAAATAATTATATGTAAGGATTGTAGCAGGTGGCGTTCTGTAGTTTTTGCCTACCCCATGGAAGAAAGGCGTGAGTTTATGTATGTATATGTATGTAATTATATGTATTTGTTTTTATTGGTATTGGGCTTAAAGACTAAAACTACACAAATGAAACCGCGAGAAAAAACTAGTTATTTTGTTAAAAGAAAACCCAATCAATCAACTCATCCTTATAACATATTCATACCTATACACACATTAATAATTTATTATAAAGCAATTAAAACATTAACTCAGATCAACGACAACCGATATTCATGTGGCAATCCGTCAAGCCGGCCAATCAGAAGGCCAGGAAACTTTTGACCACAAACCAATCCATCTTGATTTACAAAGGATCCCAGTTAAACACGGGGTTCTAAAGTACAGTTAGCAACATGAGAAGTTAACGTTTCCAAATTATCAAGTCACATTTTACAAGAGCTTATTTTTTTATTTTAAGTAATGTATCTATCGTATATTTATAGAAGGGGCTCGTGGCTAAGTAACAGCCGCATAGATCGATCGAGGTTAAGTTGCGCTTGCCGCGGTTGGTCTTTGGATGGAAGACTATCATTTCATACCGAGACCCCCTCCGTGCCTCGGAGAGCACGTTAAGCCGTCGGTCCCGGTTGTCAAATTAAGATCTATGATATCCGTTACGGGTAGTCAGAGGCCTGAAAGTCTGACAACCAGTCATACCAGGAGATATCGTGTTACCCAGTAACTGGGTTGTGGTGGTCAGATAGGCAGTCCATGTAAAATACCGGTAATAAGCTGCATCCGGTATGACGAGTAGTCGACCCCAATGTAATTGGGAAAAGGCTAGGCAGATATATATATATATATTTATAATATATAGCCCGTTTAGTGGAGTGTGATAGTAGGATAACATCAGAACCTGGCGCATGGATAACATTTAATGTGACATAGCTAGATAGAAGGAGACCGTATCGGTGGCGGTTACCACGAACAACAGCAGCACAAACTTTAGCAGCATGCATTTTCTAAAACAATTAGAATGTGGAAGAAGAATTAATGTTGCGCTGCAAAATGTTAAATTGTTAAACTAAACTCTTTTAGTATTAGCGTCATATTACATTGTTGTCACATACTATTTTGCAACAAAAACAGTGTAATCAATACATACTATTGTAAAAACCTATATGATGAAAAAGAGTAACCGTGGAGTTTCTTGCCCGTTACTCTCCATAGGAGCCTACACTTTGGAACGTGGCAACTAACTTCTGACAATTCTAAAGTGCCTGTAAATGGTTTATTTGAAATAAATGATTTTGATTTTGCTGGCCCTAAATAAACTGGGATAAGGGCAGATTTATATGATTTTTTTCCCCTAGTTTTTTCATATGTTATGCTATTAACCTTTCGGCTCAGTAACGTAAAGATCTGTACGTTGTAACAATAAAAATCTATTGTGTCTGCTAATGACTGACGCAACAGCTTAATAATATTGTAGTTATACTAACCAAGTTCTAGACAACATGTACGTAAACCAAAACTGATACTTAATTAGGGAGGCAAACTGTTAAACTGTTTCTTCTCAATACAGGTTCCTCATCAACCCAGCTAGGAGAACAGCAGCTTACCCAAAAATTTGTAACATTCTTTCATGTACTATAGAATTATAAAATCACGTACTACAAAGACCTTTTGCTGTCAATAAAATGTTTCATTCATTGAATTCTTGCCCATCCTACGCAACAGTTCTCTGCGACCAAATGCTTTTAGCGATAATCAGTTGTACTGAATTGTTTATATGTTTGTGTATTTCTCTATTACACTTGGTATTAAATAAAACCTACCCTATTTATTTACATATCCATAAATCACAAGTTAGTACAATTGATTACTAAAAGTATTCCTTACTTTATCAAAACTTGTCACAAAAAATATAACTGGAGTGTTTTCAAACAAACGATTTTTTTTCTAAAGATGACAATCTACTTACGTTGCTGACTGTATCCCTGACCACGGCCCTAAAGTACCTGGTAACCACGGCTTATAAACCAAAACGATAACTCATACGTTTACTTTGACGGTAACGGAAACGCGTAGCCACGAGATGACTTCCGTTACGTACACTTACAAAATATACTTTTAATTTCTAAAATAGTTATAGTCCAATGCGGTGAGGAATAAAATTCAAATAACTCATAGGCAATGCGGTAATAGATTTGATGCCGGATATTACAAGTTATAAAATAGATATAAATGTGTGGTTAATCTATTTAGAAGTAGGTACTTAATTACATATACTGTTACCATTAGGACGATATCAGTTGGATGGGAAACCGGATGTGTACCTATTAGTTAGGTCATAGGAACATGATGTGTATGTTTACCGGTGGTGATTAAATATTCTTCCTGACTTTTCATAACTTTATTTAGACATTTTTAGTAAATTTGTCCTACCAAGAAACTAAGAAAAATTATTACACATTCTTATAATTATAATTACTAAGGGATTAAGAACAAAATTTAATAACGCATTAGGATTTTAGGATTCCGATCCACAAAAGGGAAAAAGAAACTCTTATAAGATCACTTTGTTGTCCACCTGTCTGTCTGTCTGACAAATACAAGTCTACGGTCCCTTGGAGCTGTGAAAAACAAATTTCTGCGCGAGTTGTACTTGTTCGGTATTTTTCTTATTTTAAGTGTAGAAATCCTTCACGACTGTCGTGCCGAATTCCTGCCCACTTAAACCGACCGTCGCCTGCAGGCTGCTCACGGTGGCTAGAGACCCTCCGGTGCCTGGCACGTCTTCTGTGCCAGGGGTGAAAGGGGTTCGGCTCTGTCTCTTTCCACTATCTCCTTTGCGAGCATCACCTCTGCGCTAGCCTAGGCTAGATTTGTAGTAAAAATAAAGTATCGTCATTACGGATTTGTCATTGTCATTTCTAATTAATATTTTGATAAACGCAACTAGATTATTTAATTTTACAGTACTACTATTTCCGTCTAAAAGTTAATCACGTTCCACGGTGATCCTAAGCTAATAACTCTAAACATTAAATCAGCTTTTACGACACAATTTAACACAAACACTAAACCATTTTAATTATGGGCCGGAGTTTGAAGAAAGTGCCGTCTATTTGGCGCAATCTTGATCCACTGACAAAGATAACGGTGAAAGAGGATGCCGTGAAACATTGGAGGTACGTACATAAACTAAGTTCTCTTTACTTTGAGTATTTTGAGTTTGTTTGGGAGTCAACTTTGTCATGGGGTTGCGTTTTGTGTTCCTGAAGTATTGGTAGGTCTGTTTAACTTGGCATAGTCGCAGATGGGACTGACTTTTTGAGTATGGAAATGGATAGCAACACGCCTGTTTTCTCCGAAGGGGTAGGCAGGGGTGCAGGTCCAGTACACGGAAACCATTATTAAGCCAAATACGTCTATTCGTAGTAATGTGCCTATTGCCATGTACCGGGCACAATTCAGGACTCCGGGCTGAGGGCGTGAATTTCCATACAGAAAACCCAATAACACTGTCCGACCTGAGAACCGAGCCCAGAACTTCATGACCAATGAGGCGAAATTACACGAAAATTAAATAAAGGTTGTTGTAAGAAATGCTGTGTCGCGAGACGTTTTTATAGAGAATCATTAGTAACGCGTTATTAGTTTAATTTATTAATTTCAGTAAACATCAAACAACGCGTCCCCTCTGGCTCTACGACTAATTTGTTTCTATTCACAGACATTTATTTATTTAACTTTTTGTGCGCATATTTTTATCGAACCCTAGCGAAGAATCGCTAAATATTTTATTAAATAAAAAACGTTGTGTTCATGAAACTATGTTATATGATAAATGATAAATGATATTTATTTCTGTAAATACATCTGTTATAGACACTTTTACAAGTCATAAACAAATTTAAGCTAGATGGCGTCGGCATTTCCTATCTGACTAGCTCTGAGAAGAAATGCCGAAACAAACTCAGAGGTCAACGTCTCTTTTAAAGTCCAGACATCATTTTATTCAACATATGAGTGTAATTCTGTAGGGATAGGTCTGGGATGGCCTTTTGAAGAAAGAGCCATAGCTGTTTTGAGCTGACCTGTCCTAACCAACGGCACGTATGCATCAGTCATCGTGTAGCTCAACCACAATTTAGGGAGCTTAACGACCCGTCGCAAGACGATACCAGATTGGCAGGACATTTGCGTAGGCCACAGAGAGATCTCAAAAGCCGCCAGAAAAATCAAATAATTATAACTTCAATCCAATCCTACACAATACTCACATTCACATTTTTATGGTATTGATAGACATGTCATATAACAATTAATTTCATTAATTATGTCGTGGGTTATACAGCGTGTAGTAGAAGTCAGTTATCATACGTAAAGAGGTCAATGTAATTACGTATACGAATCCTCACTACTTATGTATACATCTTCGAAAGTGCGAAGAATAACCTCCTCCTTTTTGGAAGTCGGTTAACAATCAGCTGCTACATAGAAATGCTGAAATTTTTCGCGTTTTCGACGGTAATTCCTTAGTAAAAGTTATACATTGACCTCTCAAACTATGACCACAGTCTTGGGTTCGATTCCCAGGTCGGGCAAACTGTGATTGGGATTTTCTGTCAGGAAATTCTCAGTAACAGCCCGGAGTTAAGAAGTTGGTGGTGTAACACCCCCATGCTTTGGAGAGCGCTTAAAGCCGTCGGTCCTGCGCCTAATCTCTCTCCGGTCGTGTCGGATTGCCGTCCTATCGGACTATGAGAGTGAAGAAAGAGGGAGTGCACTTGTGTTGGCGCACACACTTGTGCACTATAATATCTCCTGCGTACTTGACTAATCTCCAGGGAGATAGGTCGCCGTGACCGAAATATGGTTGGTAGTATATTATTATATGAACATTGCCACGATGTTGTTTAAAACAGGAATATCAACCGAAACGTTACGTCAAGATCTTAGCTGAGTTCGATGACCAGCGTACGTATTCGCTATCTCGGTTGCCAACCGAATTGATGGACACTTTGTAGTACATTGCGTCGAGATAGCGAATACATACCTGGAGTATTCATCCGGGAGGCGCAGGTTCGAATCCTGTTCGCGACCGTATTCTTTTTCCATTTAATATAATAACAAAAAACTTATTCAGTAAAAAGTCTTCAAGTTTTTTTTTAACGAACTTTGTGTTATGAATTTGTCCTGTATAGTGGATACGTTTACAATAATAAATCTCTCATGCACAATTAGATATAATGTAGTCTGTAGACTTTCATACATTCTATTAAAAATGTTTTTATTACTTTTTTATTCAAATAACTGTATCGTGAATTCAGATGAGAAAATAGTAATTTGTTTCAATTTGTTGACGTAGGTAGTTAAATGGTAGGTATATATTGTATGAAAAAAAAGCAAAAGTAAGTTATTAACTTTATCAATACTTTTTAGTTTATGCAAAGATTATATTAAATTAGAGATGTTTTTTTTTCTTTGCTTGGATTTGGGGTTTATACTAGATTCAGATTCAGATAACTTTAATTCTATTTTTCAAAGAAACATTGAAAAAATAATAGACAAGAACGGGGCTTGAACCCGCGACCTTTGACGTTCCGTGTCATCACTGAGCTACCTTGTCGTGTTCAAACCTATTGAATTTTTCAATCCTCTTTGTATACGTCTTAAGGAGACGCCTGGTGATATTTATCTAGTAATCATTTACAGATTTACTAAACTCAGCGTTACCACTTTGCAGTTGTAAATCGCCGAACAACATCCCAATCCTTTATATTTGGTTCAAGCCCCGTTCTTGTCTATTATTTTTTCAATGTTTCTTTGAAAAATAGAATTAATATAGGCATTACATGGCCTCAACATGTATTAAAAAAATATAATTATATATGATCAGATAACTTTATTTGCTCAAACATGTGTGTAATTACAGAGAAAAAAAAAAGAAAAATGCTTGCAAGTAGTGTGACATGTTTACCATATTGTCATGGTGTGCAAATATTAATAAAATTTTTGAATTAAAAATAAATACTAACTTTCTTGAACATTGACAATAAATTAAATTAAATTGATTGATTATTTAATTCATTATAAAATAGAAGTTGTCTACAAAAATTGACAAGTTATAATGTCAAAGTAGGTCCAAAGTATTCAATAAAATCATTATTACATTACATTACATACATTTCGGATTAGATATAGAGAAATTAAATAATTGAGCGGCGTTTTTGATATTTTTATTATTCCCCTATCCAAATCAAATCAAAATCATTTATTTCAAATAAACCATTTACAGGCACTTTTGAATTGTCAGACGTTAGTAGCCACGTTGCAAAGTGTAGATTCTTATGGAGAAGAACGGGCAAGAAACTCCACAATCAAAATCCAATTCCCTTTACTAAAAATTCTATTAAAATCATTCCTGCAACATCTTAATTCCTAACTGCCTCGTCGGTCTAGTGGTCCCAAGGGCGACTGGACCATGAGGGCACGAGTTTGATTCTCAAGTCGGGCAAAATCGTTTTGTGTTTTTGTGTTAGTAAATTCTCAGTAGCAGCCCGGAGTTGGAACTGTAGCTAGTACATGACTACTATTTCATCTCACTTAATAAAAGCACTGGCACACCTCTGCCTATCCCTTCGCGAAATTCAGGCGTGATGCTATGTTTTAAACCAGCACATCTTTAATGAAGTAAAAGCTGAGTAAGATGACGTTGACGGAATCAAGATGGCGTCGGTCTAACCAACAGAAGCACAGTTAACAAAGGATAATGAATTCCAGCGGCTGGAGACGATTGACTGGCTGCCTCCCATCACTTATGTAACCAGCCTTTACTTAACATGTCGCCACAGGTTAACTAACTACATTATATTACTATTGAACACCTTTAACCGAAGGGTACTTCCGTGTCCCTAATGGAGGCCGTTGACTTATTATGGCAGGTACTATTAATAGGAAATATATGTATATTAAGGTATGTATGTTAAGGGTCGTATTGCCTCGTAGATCTAGTGGTCATAAGCGTGGCTGGTAAGCGTGAGGGCCTGGGTTGGATTCCCGGATTGAGCAGTGCCATTGGATTTTTCTGTTAGGAAATCCTTAGTAGCAACCCGGAGTTTGGATTTTGCAATAGGCTTAACACCTTTTATAGGGGACTCGGACGACGTAACCGAGCTATCACAGCCGATGTGCCTTAGTTTCGTTCAATATGGCTATAAAATAATTATGACTGAAAACGGTATCGATGATATGTGACTGTTACTTTATAATGGTGTTCATCTCTGCATACCCCTTTGAGGAATCAGGCGTAATATGTTGATGTATGTTTTTAAGGTAAAGTACCTAAAAGAGAGCAGAAAGAAAATTTTAAGAAATATTATTTATATTATTAGAAGTCCGATTTAACGTTTCTTTTTGAGTGCATTTTTTCAATATATAGTTAAACTTGAGGTTTACGAATGATACTCGTTGTTATAGTGTATGGGTAATATAGTAATTATTTAGGTGCATGAACTGAATTTTTCAATTTCTTACGTAGACGTTCGTACAAAGGTAAAATGAGAAACGTCAAATCGGACTTCTTAGATTGTCGCGAGTTTATGTAGTATTGGTATCACGAAAGATAAATAAAACTAGAAGACCGAACAGTGATACGATAGCTCAGTTTCTTGGAGCACATTATCACGGTCTGAAGAGTGTTGCAGTTTCAATATCCGCTGGTATCTATCTCTATTTCCTTAAAAAAATACTAATAAATATTGTAGTGCAAAAACAGACACTATAGAAACTACCACTCGACGCTCGTAAATAAATAACGGTCACTAAACAACTAACCTTAAATTAAAAACCACAATTACCATTTTGTAGAGATTAAAAAAAATACTACAAAAAAATAATACATTTAAACGTGCAAAAAGTCATAAAACATTCAGGGGTTGGTAAAAAACTAGCATTAACTCGAATAGAGGCGCGGCCTATGCATACTTTACAAAATTAATTATTAATACTATTCATGAAGACTTATATACGTTACAAGCCAGGGAGGTGTTATTCATATAAAATTACGGATCTGGATATATATACGGATATATTCATAATATTATACCAGTTTCAGATACGGTTACGGATATTAAATTATTTCGGATTAACAGATAGTTTTGGATAGTTTCAGTTACGGATTTTAATGGAATTGTAAAAGGAAAATTATACAAATAGTTCAAGATAAATCTTTGAAAAGCATTAACGCATGCTTAGCTTTTCAAAGATTTATCTTGAATTATTAAGATAATTGCATTCTTTACGACATTGTATTAACAGCAAAGTTAGTCGTGTCGGAATTGATAGCAATAACGTCACCATAAGACGTGTTAAAATATGGAAGAAGAATTCGCGGTGGTGAGCAGAGGTCGAGATGGCTTAGTGGTCAGAGCGCCAGGAGTATTCATCTGGGAGGCGCAGGTTCGAATCCTGTTCGCGACCGTATTCTTCTTTTTCCATTTAATATAATAACTTTATACAAATAGGTAATGATTTGACTTTAGTTTTAGGTCATCATTTGGTACTACTTTGACAGAAATTTGTTCGGCCGGGAGGAAACCTGTCATAACGTGCCTCATTTAGACTCCATTACATTCCATCTAAAATCATTTGAAAGGTTTTGATCAGATTCTGTAACGGTTTCGGATATTTATTTCGGATAGTATTTTATTTCGGATATCCGATAGTTTCGGTTACGGTTATGGAGTTCCTTGACATCCCTAGTACAAACTACCCGTGTCCCGACACTATTGGCCCGCCCCGGCCTTTGGAACAAGAGCTAACTGCCCACTGTAAGTAAAATTTATAGTTGCCAAATATTAGTGTAGTGTTAAAGTGGATTTAGATTTCGTCGTAATGCCGTTGGAGAGCACGTTAAGCTGGTGTTTGTTGTCATATAGTACCTATGAACGTAGATACAGTTTCTACCAGTATATAGGGGAAGATGTGAAAATACTCTGCCTGCCTATTATACAGATGCAGATTTGGAGATTTAACTCGGCCAAGTGCGAGTCAGACTTACGACATGAAGGTTCCGTATAAAATATGTATTTTTTTTATGTTATATTACTATACATAATTTTTTTCATTTATTTCCTTTACTTTTCTGTAAGCCCTTGCTTCTGGGTAGTAATTCTAGGTTTTATATTGCCCCCCCCCAGGGATTCCACCTTGTCGTGGTGGGGAGCTCTAGTAGCCGTGGCTTGGTCACCCACGGTGAAGCTAACGGAACCCGAGGAGGGCCGCTCCGCTGGGCTTTGCCTTCAAGCCCAAGTAGGAGCGTCGCCGGCGTAGGTTGTGGGCCTTAAGGGGGGTGCCGCGACTGTGATGGGCTGCGGCGTCGTATGGGCGGCACCGCAGCTGAGGGATGAGGGCCGCGGTGGGAGAGGAGTGCCGGTATGTCGATGCGCCGCTCTCCCTACCTTCCTAGGCCTTCACGGAGCCGCCACCGTTAGATGGCAGACGCGGTGGGGTCGCAGGGGAGGAGGAGTGCAGGTATAGCGAGGCGCCGCTCTCCCTATCCTCTGCGGCCGTAGTGGCAGGCGGCGGGGCCACAGACCTGACCCGTCGCAGGGGACCTTCGGCGTCCGGACTCGTGGTCGTCTGGCGTCCATTGGCGTCCGACTCCAATTATAATATATTATAATAATTGTATATTATTGTCCTAATAAATTGATTTTATTCTTTACCTATTATTTTATTGATAATTTTTTACTTTTTGGGCATTTTTACTTAATAGAAAGATAGTTGGAGTCGGTTCTTTTTTGTGAACAATAAATAATTGATAAAAACAAATCTAGTCTACACCCAAGAATTAATAGGTATTTTATTCGAGAAAGTTTTTTAGTTAACATTTTACTATCGTCACGTTAATATTGTAAATCGATAAGTAATACAATAACCATAAATTTTATACTACAGCAATAACTGAACTTTCAATTTTATGAAACACCACTTATATTTACATAATCTAAACAGTTTTATAAATGGGTTCAGTGAAATGTACTTAAAGTATTTTTTTATCTGGACCTTAGAGCATTAAAGTAATGGTTTTGATTCTTTAATGCAGTTGTTAAAAAAAATATAAACATAACGCGTGGGGAGGTCTCAAAAGTCATAAATAATCATAGTGTTTACGACGACAGTTTTTTTTTTTGTATAATAAATTACATGAGAAATATTCATATGAATTATTGTTCACGGGTTAGGTGCTCACGTGCATTTTTCGGGATTGCCCGACTATTTTCGGACTCTAACGGAGCACCTCAGTCAAACTGTGTAGTTATACCCGCGTCATCGCCGCGGGCACAGCTCATAATTAAGGCTCTGAAGTGCTGGTGAACAATAATTGATAGTTATTTTATATTTTTGTATAATAACTTTCGTGAGACACATTCATATTAATCGCCGTGGGCTCAGCTCATGGATAAGGGCTTCATTGGAATTCGAAACAAGTCGAGCAATCCCGAAAAATGCGCGTGAGTTATAACAGTTTAACAATAATTAATAGTTATTTTATACTTGCCCCGCGGTTTCACTCCCATCTTTCTTTTTATTGGCTCCTAAGTGTCATAGCGTGATGTTTAATAGCCAATAACCTTTATCAAGAATTGGTCTATATTTAAAATTCAAATCTAACTGATAATTCCAGAGATTAGCGCTTTCAAATAAAGACACAAACAAATTCTTTCGATTCCCGGGTCGGGCAATGCGTTATTGGGTTTTTCTGTCAGAAAATTCTTAGTAGCAGGCCTGAGTTTGGAATCGGACCTAGTAGATGGCAACAGGCTCACCACCAATTTATTACATGGGACATAATAACAGCATTGGTAACATGTGGTACAACTGTGTACAACTCTGCCTACCCCCTTAGGAGGATGCTATGCTGTCTAAAATCTACAAATTGGATCTAAGATCTTCAAGAGAAGCAACGTATAGCAGTGTCGAGCAACAATAATTAACATTGAACAACTGTGAGCATTGTGAATGTTAATTAGTGTGTCGTTGCGGCGGAATTTCCTGCAATTCGACTGAACACCGACGACGTAGTGTCGCGTCATACGCTGAAAATGTTGTGCAGTTACAGAGAATATAATGAATTTGTACTTTTCTTCACAATTTTGAAGAAAATTATACAAGATAAATCATTGAAAAGCATTAATGCATGCTTAGCGAACTCTAAAGTTATTATATTAAATGGTAAAATAGTCGTTGTATAGGGACTGAATTGATAGCAATGACGTCGCCATAAGACGTGTTAAAATATGGAAGAAGAATTCGCGGTGGTGAGCAGAGGTCGAGATGGCTTAGTGGTCAGAGCGCCTGAAGTATTTATCCGGGAGGCGCAGGTTCGAATCCTGTTCGCGACCGTATTCTTTTTCCATTTAATATTGTAACTTTATAGTTAACTGGCTGATCGGTTCGTCTAGCGATCGCAAATTATCTGCTGAGTGGGTTAAATATCCAGGTTGGGCGGTATTATTGAGTTTTTCTAGAATATTCTCATTAGTAATCCCGAGTTTGGAACTGTACCCGGTAGATGGCAATAGGCTCACCACCTAATAACAGCATTGGTGTAACGTGGGTGTAAAATTGTGTACACCCCCGCCTATCCCTTCATAACATAACATAACATAGCATCACGCCTGTATTCCCCGAAGGGTAGAAGTACACATTCGTACATCCACATTTCACCAATGCTGTTATTAAGTCCCATGTAATAGGTGGTGAGACTATTGCCATCTACCGGGCACAATTCCAAACTTCGGGCTGCTACCGAGAATTTTCTAACAGAAAAACTCAATAACGCTTTGCCCGACCCGGGAATCGAACCCGAGACGCCATGCTCAGCAGTCGCGCTTGGGACCACTAGACCAACGAGGCAGTCTATCCCTTCAATACAGGTGGAATTCGAGCGTGAATCAAGTTAAGTGATGTGACAGAGGCATGTGTTAAAATTTGAACTAAACAATACTAAAGCAAGAGGTGTGAAAGCCTCCTTTCACAAGACACTATATGTAAGACTTAAAATAAATTATTCCAACCAAAAAAATAAAAAAGTTAATTCATCATTCTTGAGAGACGTCGTATTTTGAAAAGCCGATAGTTTCAAACTCAATTCAAACCAAATTATCGCTTTCTTGCCTAAAGACCCTTTTAACAACTTCAAAGTCAAAGTATTTCAAGTTAATTAAGTCTATAAAACTAATCTACGCGTAATATTTTTCCAACGGTTTCTTGGGAATGAGGCAACAAGACGAACACACTGGTAATTAGTTTAATAAATTAGGCGACGCCAGTGACGGACGTACAGAAATACCGACAATGATTTATTTAACACTAACTGGTGAGGACTAAATAACTGGTATTAATAGAGATGTGGTTGTGGTATTGTGGGTATTAGGGTATTTTTACACGACTACCCAAAAAAGGAGTGTTTTGTTTTAGGGTATGTATGTGGGTTTCTTTATAATTTTTTGTGGAAAGAAAAATACGGCCGTGAGCAGGATTCAAACCGGATAAATATACCTTGCTATAGCATAGTTTTACAAAGATTTATCTGTATGAGTTTCTTTATTCCAGCATAACTTCAAAATGCCTGAACCGATTTCGATGTATGGGGCATCGTTGAAATCATTGTCCCGAGTAACATAGGCCAATAAGATTTAAAAAAAATACTTATGGGGGTCAATGTACTCTTGTATTAACAAATTTTACTAAGGAACCAACATCGAACGTGTAAAAGAAATATCTGCTGTTCCATAGAAATGTTCATACCTAGTACTCGACCAAAATGTCCTACACAACCAACTGGATACACGATGGAGCTACTGTCTTTTTGATCGCGCTTTTGGACTTAGTAAAAGTTATTAGGTATATTAAATGGAAAAACAATACAGTCGTGAGCAGGATTCGCCTCCCGGATAAATGCTCCACGCGCTCTGACCACTAAGTCATCTCGATTAGTGGTCAGAGCGCCTGGAGTATTTATTCGGGAGGCGATGGTTCGAATCTTGCTCGCGGCCGTATTCTTTTTCCATTTAATATAATAACTTTAGAGTTCCCTAAGCATGCGTTAATGCTTTTCAAAGATTTATCTTTATTTAGTAAAAGTTCTTGGTAAACATAGGTACATTCAACCCTTAAAGTATGACCACTGACTTGTTACACATTTTATAATGATTTATAATAATTTTTAAGGTTATGTAATGCCTTTATTAATATTGATGCCAGGCGTTTTCTTAAAATGAAAAGAAGGAAACTTGACATTTAATAGATGCGACCAAGCAAACCAAATTATAGCCAAAAACGATTAATTATAAGAAATTGTTATCTCTAGTGATTCTTCCCAATATTTTTAGCCATTTAACTCCCGCGCCGTCAGGTCAAAAATGTGATGTTAATTACCCTTAACTCACTGTTAGTCGTCGCTAATCTCGAGATAATGGTGCAGCTGTAATAACATGAAGATGTACAGCTTTTTAATTAAATCAACGCTTGATTTTATGGCAGCATGCGGGTTTAGATTAATGGCTGCAGTAAACCAAGTGCACCAAGAAAAGATCGCACACAGAGAAAAATCGCGCGCAATTTTTCTTTTTTACATGATAAGGCCGTATAATGCCTATATTAATATTTATTTTTCTACGGAAATACTGAAAAATAATAGACACGAACGGGACTGAAAGAAACCGAACTGAAAGAAAAACAAAAAATAAAATTTTATAGATGCGAACTAGCGACGGTACGGTAGCTCAGATGGGATGGCGATGCGGTGTCACAGACCGGCACAGGTCGTGGATTTGTATCTATTATTCTATTATTTTTCAATGTTTCTTTATTTATTTTTTGTGTTCTATCGCAAAATTTTTAATGCTTATTCTTCTTTATTATTGAGTAACTGTATCAAAAATAATAAATTGCGTATTTAAAAGTATCTAATCGCATTTCCTCAGCCGTTCTCTTTGAATTGTTATTTCTTATCGTATCGTATCGTATGGTTTATGAACAATCTTAGTTTAAACCACACATAGGCCTCTAACATGACTTTACACATGGGAACCTGTCAGGTGTGCTGGTTTACTCTAAATTTTACCTTTATAGTGTTTTATGCCAACTTATAGCTTGGGATCAAATCTAAAAATCAAAAGTAAAGATTTGCCTCTTTCTTATAATTTTAGTGAAACTCTAAGTTTTTTAAAAAGATAAAAAGATCCTTATTTCAGTTCAATGCATGAAAACTAGTAGTATAAAGTTAACTTACTTATAATATAAAGTTATATTGGCCAATTAAAATAGTTTAATAGAATAATTAATTGAATTGCAAGTCTCTATCTACATTTAAATTGTGACTATAACATTTTCTTGTACGACTAACTACCTATTTCGTGAGTAATAAAACTATGTTCCATTTTTTTTTTCTAAATACATATTTCGTGAGCAATTTTCGAGAATACATAAAATGTTTCTAAGAAAATATGCAACTTAACAGTGTAAATTACAGAATAATAAATGCAGCGAATTATGCTTAGCTCAACCTACTTAAGTGGAACATTAACACTGGTGGCATTTATACGAACGGCGCATGATCTCAAAATAAAGCGACTATTAACCGCACGCCCGCTTGTTCGCGCGAACACTTCATTTGCGTCGCGTGCGCATTTAATTGCTTTATAAATAACGCACACACACATTGAAGCGGTGTGGTGTGCTGTCACTTGTAACTCTAGGAACTTTTGCTGATTATCGTTTGGGCTTTTTTGTTACGTCACTCTGAATAGATATATAACACAAAATATATGTCATATAAAAATAGACTCTAATAATTATTTTAATATTAAAAATACGACCGTGTGCAGGGTTAAAAACCGTACCCCTTGTATCAGTACGACGTAGTGATGAGTGAACCATATAGAATATAATTATATTTTTTTATACATGTTGAGCACATATAATGCCTATATTAATTACTATTTTTCAAGGTAACATTGAAATAAAGTAGTAGCGCTGAGTTTAGGAGATAATTCTAATGTAAGTAAATGATTGCTAAATAAATATCGCCAGGCGTCTCCTTAACCTTTCGGCTTAGTAACGTACAGATCTGTACGTTGTAACAATAAAAATCTATTGTGTCTGCTAATGACTGAGGCAACAGCTTAAGACGAATATAAGCAGGATTGAAAATTCAATAAAGATAAAGATAAAAAGATAAAGATATATTTATTGCATAACTGTGTACATGTTTTAGAAAACAAACGTTTTTTGGCTCAACAGTCTACCCATGTCGGATATGCAATATATAAAGCAAACAAGTTACAAATAATACAACATCATGCTTACATTACTTCTTACCAAAATACTCATTAAGATTATAGAAAACATTATCAATTAACAATTTCTTTAATTTTGTTTTAAACATATTACAATTTAATTGCTTAATAGCTGGTGGTAGTTGGTTGTACACACGAATAGCAGTAACATATGTACTTTTATAGTAGATCATGTTTTTTACACAAGGTAGATTAATATTATATTTATATTGGGAACGTACATTTCTCTTTGAATCACATTTAAATTTTAAATATTGCATATTATTTTTAACAAACAAACATAATTCCAGTATATAAATTCCAGTCAGTGTTAGAAAACCTTTTGTTTTAAAAATATCTCTTAAAGATTTGGTACTATGCATGTTATATATTGTCCTAATACATTTTTTCTGGAGAATGAAAGTCGATTGTACATTCGTCGAGTTCCCCCAGTATATTATACCTTAAGTTAAAATGGGATAGACGTTACCGTAATAGGCATTTCTGGTGACATTTACATTTGTAGTCTCTGCTAGGACAGATAATGCATAACAAGCACTAGATATTTTTTTATTTATTTTATCAATACGCGCTTTCCAATTTAAATGTTGATCTATTGTAACTCCTAGAAAATTAATGTCTTTCACTTCTTCAATTGTAATATCAGTCACGTTTATATTCAGTTTAATGGGTTTACTTTTGTAGTTTCTTAATTGGACTAATTTGGTTTTTGAAAGGTTTAATTTTAAATTCAGTGACTGCAACCAATCAGTTATAGTTTTTAATGTTCTGTTTACTTCATTTTCATAGTTAAAAACGTTTGCATCATCATTTGATATAAAAATCGTTGCATCATCGGCATACATTACGCAAAGGTGGTTAACTATATTTGGGAGCTCATTAATGTATAAAAGAAATAACTGAGGACCTAATATACTGCCCTGGGGTACACCTAGTAATACATTTTCAAATTCAGATTTAACTACATCCACCATTTTAGTAGATTCATTATACACCTCGATAATCGTTGCCTGCATTCTGTTATTTAAATAATTTTCTATCAAGTTTAGCGCTACACCTCTAATTCCTATACTTTCTAGTTTGTTTAATAGACATATCTTTTGACATATCAATGAAAAGAGCAGCACATTGTTTTTTGTCATTTATTTTTTGCCAAATATTATCGAACAGTTTATATATTGCCATAGATGTTGTTTTATTTTTTTGGAACCCGAATTGATTTGCGTTTAATATATTATTTATTTCCAAAAACCTAGTGATCCTAGTATATATGACTTTTTCAAATACTTTCGAAAAACTTGGTAATAATGCAATTGGTCTAAAATTATTTATGTCGTGCTGTGATCCTTTCTTATATAAAGGCTTTATTAGAGCTTTTTTTAAAGTATCGGGAAATTCTCCTGTTTCCATCATTAGGTTTATTATATGTACAAGTGGGTCGGCAGTAAATAAAATACTTTCTTTTATAACACTAATAGGTATATTATCATGTCCAACGCTAGATGTATTTTTTAATTTTTTTACTATATTTATTATTTCACACCTGTCTACTGGATAGAGGAAAATACTGTTTGAGTTGGAAAAATGTTGTGATTTATAATTGAAATCTGTTGATATATTGTAATTTTGGTTAATATAGAAATGGTTAAAAGCACTTGCTAGTTTCACAGGTGATTTTATAGTATTATTATTTTGTACTATATAGTCTATTGTACATTGAAGAACATTTGTGCTTTGGGTCTGTCGTTTAATTAATGCCCACGTTGCTTTAGTTTTGTTGGAATACGACATATAGATTCGAATACGACAAGGTAGCTCAGTTGGTAGAGTGATGACACTGAATGTCAAGGGTCGCGGATTCAAGCCCCGTTCTTGTCTATTATCATTTCAAAGTTTCTTTGAAAAATAGTAATTGAACTGTGAACTTTAGAGATTGAAGAATGTTTACGTTTTAAACTTAAACTCACATAGTTATACACAAAATCTACTGCGCTATGAATTCTCTGTGTACACTTCTTGTAAATCTAATTATTAAGTGTACTCTTCCGGTATCTACTCTAGGTAGAATAGATGGTAATGTGAAATGCACGAGTTTTAAAAAAGCTATTTTATGTTACTATAAGCAAACGTAAATGCATGTCACCAAGATCTTTGCCCTTAAAAATCCGCAAATCTGGGGGAATCATTGTGTTGACGTTCTCACATTAATGAATTTTTATTATAAAGAACACATAATTTTAAAAGAGTGTCTATTGAGTTTCTTGCCGGTTCTTCTCCATAAGACCAACTTCTTGGAACCGTGCACCTAGCTTTGAGTTTTCATAAGTGCCTGTAATATGGTCGATTTGAAATAAAATAAATTGAGTTTGAGTTTGACGACCTGATAAAAACCTAGACGAGTTTTAATAATAAAAAAAATCCTAAGTCAAACGGTTGACTAACGTACGGCGTACCAAAAACCTAAAACTAAAACTATTAGCACAAACACATTTAAAAAATAATCATAAAGATACGTAAGCGGTAACAAGGAAAACGGTTAAAATTATTCATGTTGTTTCCACTTACATAATAACGTAAACAAGAAATAGAAACATAATTAAACATCAGATACTTAAGTTACAACACTTGTAAGAGTACACGAGAAATGCTCTCATTACATGAGTATTGTAAAGGGTACGGGAAAGATATTATTACAATTAAAACAGAAAATATAACCAAAAAGATTTCCTCAGGTTTTATAACAATGAATCCTAGCAATTTGTTTTCACGACTGTTTTGTTACCGTGGATCAAATGAAATATTTAATTACCTGGCACGTGCTTTTTTATCCATAAAAATCGAATTAGAACTATTTCGAATATTTTAAAATAAAAAAATGCCGAATTGGTCAAACTGTTCTCAATTGATTCACTTACAAACGAACAGTGTTTCATTAAAATTATATTTTGTCAAAAATAATTAATTAATATAGTCGAACATGATTCGAGTTTTTTTTTCGGGTTCGAGCCCGCGACCTTTTCATACCATGTCATGGTTCTCCCTAACTGAGCTACCGTGTCGTATATCTATCTATTAAATTTCAAGTTCCCTTCATCTTGTCTTAAGGACACGCCTGGCAATGTTTGCTTGGAAAATAATTATTACTAGTAATTGTGAGGGTGGTGATTGAAACCTTATCCCCATAGATACAAAGTTCAATATAATTAAATCATTACATATCTCCAATAACTGTTAACTACAAGTCAAAATAAATTAACATGATATGACGTATACTCGTCGTACAAAACATTAAAAAGAGAATATCATCGAATCAAATTGCACATTCGAAAATACTCTCAATACTATTCATAAAACAAAACCTTACGCAGAATTGTACTCGACACAAAGATACTTAATTACACAGTGACGGCACACAAAAACCACCCTTATTGTTCACGAAATAAGGTCGAGAGGTTGCGAGGTAATATGTGCAGTTGCAGAGGCTTAATGAGTACAATAAAATGAGGTATGCAGCGATCCAGCGCTTGTTATTACTCCCATACTTTGTTTTGAAGCGCTTTTTGCTTTATGGTCTGTTATTGAATAACATTTTCATAAAGGTACGGTCATAAAGTGAGTAATAGAGTGATATATCATGAAAAACGGGCGAGGGTACAGATTATACCAGTTTTATGACTAAGGACAGTACTCCAGTAAAAATATACACTGCTCATAAGTTAATGTTTCGGAAAAATTACCTACATTATTTTATTTTGTGTAATAATTGCGAGTTTTCTTTATAGGTAAGTGGCTGAACCGAGGAAGGAGACTTTACTGTAATTATTTTAAATATAGCGATTCCTGCATGGTTACACTCACATAGATATGTACTATTTCGTCAGGACTTTAACAGGGCGAACGTTGACCTCTGAGTTTGTTTCGGCGTTTCTTTTCAGAGATAGTCAGATATGAAACGCCAGCGCATACTCCAGGCGCTCTGACCACTAGCTGGTCGAGATGGCTTAGTGGTCAGAGCGCCTGGAGTATTTATCCGGGGGGCGCAGGTTCGAATCTTGCTCGCGACCGTATTCTTTTTCCACAACAATTTATAACTTTAAAATCATTTATCGTTTATTTTAAATGCTTACTGGCGGAATAGGTGAGAGTCCTACGCATTCACTATGGCAGGCAAGTTAATTACATAATAATAATAAGTTTATTTGACAAAAAGAAACATACATACATAAATACATATTTACCTTATAATCCAAGTAATCATTGACCACGGTGTTGTATGTTTAGGCGTTACCAACTACATAGCAAGATAGTAAAAGTCACCATAATATGACTATGATTAAAAGTTGTTTTACTCAAATACTACCTTATTGGTCTAGTGGTGGTAAGGGCGACTGCTGAGCGCGAGGTTCGATTCCCGGGATAGGCAAATTACTATTAGGTTTTTACCCGAGGTTGGAGCCCGACCGATGGCATTAACCTCACCACGTATTTCAACAACCTAGTGTCAGAGTTTAAACCACTCTTAGCATGACTATTTTATTCTTAATATTAAGTTATAACCCTAAGAAAGTTATATGTAAAGTTATCTGAATACAAAGTCACATACGACCTATATCTAAAAACACATTTAGGCACAATGTAGGGTTCTAAACCCACAAAATAACACAACAGAGTATGTCAAAACTGTTTAAATATAAAACGGAGCAGTTTTATTTCGGTGTCGTAAACCGGAGGGCGTGGGGGGAGGGAAGATACCTCGTTTGTCCTCCAAGTTTTTAATGTAGCTCGTAATGAAGTTTGATTGTGTTTACATTGTTGTGTGAGGGAAATTATACATGTGGTACAATGTACACGGAATTTTCGTGAACGTGCTCCTCCTCTTTTTCCATCTATGTGAAGGGCATTCTGGGGGGTGATTCTACTAATGAACACTGGTTTTAAGTTCTATGTCGTATCAATGACGGTTCGATTTCAATTGTCATTTATAGAGTTCCGCACTTCGAAGGTAACAACGGAACAGTTATAAGATTACTTCGTTATCCGTCTGTCTATCTGCCAAAACACTTTTTCTCAGGTAAAACGTGGGGGTATCAAGTAGAAATTAATATTGAATTCTTAAGTCTATGATTCTTTGGAGCTGTAAAAAATGTCTTTTAAGTCAATGCAATAAAAAATACAGCGGTTATGCCGCATATTTTGACAGTCGCTAATAATTCAAACCTATAGGATTCTTCCCGTTACGGCACAAGTAAAGGAAATAATCCGAAAACCGTTAATTTACGGTAACATCACATAACAAGAATGTCTTATAGCCTTTGAACGCGAGTCGGACTCACACTTGGCCGTATTTTATAATCTACTAACACACACCGACATCTGTAGAAATGCGATCGGTCTGTGCATCGGTGACCATCATTTCATATCTAAACCCATCCGTGCCTCAGAGAATACGTTGAACTGTTGGTCCCGGTTGTCAAATGAAAATTTTTGACAGCCGTTACGGGTAGTCAGGGGCCTGAAAGTCTTACTACAACATATGATATTACCCTGTCACTGGGTTGTGGAGGTCATCTAGGCAGTCGCACCATGTAAAATACTGGTATTAAGCTGCATCCGGTTAAACTGGTAGCCGACCCCAAGGTAAAAGATTACGCAGAAGCAGTTTCATTTCACTCACACACGCAAAACATCAACTTGACCTCAAAAACATCTGCACCAAAAGTACTGAACCATCCGAAACAAACGACACTCATATTAATATCTAATGTTAATACGAAACGCCAAAAAACCTTGAGAAGCACTGACATTCGGCCAGGGTTGGCACAGTACGAGCTCATATAGTATTCATTGAACCCCGGCGCGGAACAAAGAGGTTCGTACCGTGCAATTTATAACGCGAACGTTGGAACCCTAACCCTCGCCTGTTTGAAAAAAGAACGTATTAAAAGAGGTAGATTGATTAGTATTGTGGTGAATAGGTCAGAGTTTGTCAATGTGAGGCTGATTTCGCTTTGGGAATTTAAATGTGAAAGATCATAATGTAAAAAAAAACCCATCAGGTAACTGCTTCGTTGGTCTAGTGGTTGCAAACGTGGCTACTGAGCGTGACGCCTTGGGATCGATCTCTGGTCGTATAATTCTCAGTAGCAGCATAGAGTTTCAAATTTTGGCGGGTTGATGGACTCAATAAAGGTATTGGTGAAATTTGGGCAACCAAAAGTACAGCTCTGCCGAACCTCTCTTAGAATATAGGAGTGATGTTATGATGCTACTATCTGGTAAATTTTAAACATGTTTCGTTTAAACCAAGTGTTCTCTGGATGGACAAAACAATTGAATATAAAGTTATAATATCAAATGGAAAAAGATTACGGTCGCGAGCAGGATTCGACCCTACGCCTCGCGGATAAATACTCCAGACGCTCTGACCACTAAGCCATCTCGACCTCTGCTGACCACCGTGAATTCTTCCTCCACATTTTATATAACTTTAGAGTTCGCTAAGCATGCGGTAATGCTTGTCAAAATTAATCTTTAATTAAATATAAATTAAGTCAGACGTACATAGACGTTTTCTTTTTTCTTTTTTTCTATTCTTTGAAAACAAATTGTAGAAGAAATACGACAGTCAACAACTATATAAACAAAAAAACCAGAACGTAATAAAAACAATAACATGAATAAAAACAAAAATCTTCATTCTTTACACAATCACAAGCTCTCAAAGCACAAAGAATTAACAATAACCCAGATCCGCAACTCAAAATACACTTGAAAAGGCTCAAGTAACAAAATAATAATAACAGGTTCAAAGCCACGCAGGAACGGCTCCAGGTGAAGAACCCTAAACTCGAGTGTCATGCCACACAATATTTACCTGCTCCGACTCCACCCAGCTACAATATTGGAATTCCAACCCATAGTGGCTCCCGTTACAGGAAACGTGTTCTTGTTATGTAATGAACGCATATTAATGGAGGGAACTGTTCCGAGAGTAGAAAGAATTTGAAGGAGCCGAATATTGATTTATTGAATGTTGAAAGTGTTAGGATAAATTCAAATAAAATGTGAAAAAGTAGATCGTGAGCAGGATTCGAACCTTCGCTTCCCGGAAAAACACTCCAGGCGCTCTGACCACTAAGCCATCTCGACCGCCGTTCACTAGGTACTCTGTAAGTGTAAGAGTTTTTTTGTTTGTTTAAACGCGCTAATCTGTGGAACTACCAGTCGATATTTGAAAATTCAAGATATGTCTTTGAAAAAGCATTAACGCATGCTTAGCGAACTCTAAAGTTACAATATTAAATGGAAAAAGAATACGGTCGCGAACAGGATTCGAACCTGCGCCTCCCGGATAGATACTCCAGGCGCTCTGACCAACTAAGCCATCTCGACCTCTGCTCACCACCGCGAATTCTTCTTCCATATTTAACACGTCTTATGGCGACGTCATTGCAATCAATTCAGTACTTACAAGTGACTGAACCGACACGACTAACTTTGCAGTTAATACAATGTCGTAAAGAATGCAATTACCTTAATAATTCAAGATATGTCTTTGAAAAAGCATTAACGCATGCTTAGCGAACTCTAAAGTTACAATATTAAATGGAAAAAGAATACGGTCGCGAACAGGATTCGAACCTGCGCCTCCCGGATAGATACTCCAGGAGCTCTGACCAAAGACATATCTTGAATTATTAAGGTAATTGCATTCTTTACGACATTGTATTAACTGCAAAGTTAGTCGTGTCGGTTCAGTCACTTGTAAGTACTGAATTGATTGCAATGACGTCGCCATAAGACGTGTTAAATATGGAAGAAGAATTCGCGGTGGTGAGCAGAGGTCGAGATGGCTTAGTTGGTCAGAGCGCCTGGAGTATCTATCCGGGAGGCGCAGGTTCGAATCCTGTTCGCGACCGTATTCTTTTTCCATTTAATGTTGTAACTTTAGATATTTGAAAAAATATTTTAGTAGGGGTTAGTTGGCTCGCTACGCTCGCTCAATGGCCTCCGGCATCCTCTTCGAACCTAACCTGTCCGTGTCGGGGGACACGATGTTTTACATATTCTCTGATCGTTGACCCGCTGCATTGATAAACGCAAAACGTTCATTCAATCCTGCGTGTTATAGTTCAGTAATTATGGAAAACCGCTAAACGTCGTTCAGCTGTTTTTCATAACAGTACTGTTTTGTAAATCAGCTAGCAGTTTTGTAAAACAGCTGATTCTACAATTCATCTGCGACATATGTATTATATAAATGTACGTACAGTTAATTGAATAAAGAAGTAATAAAAACATCAGAACCCTTTATGAAATCAGTATTTTGCGGTCTAGATCTGAGCAATCAACCCAAGTATCATCATTCACAGCTCGATTTCATCATCTGCAGGGTATACCTAGGCCTCTCTTTACTTGTGCCAATCTACCATTGTATCAAATCAGGCTCCTATGCTAGTCTCGTCTAGGTTTTACCAGCGTTAGTAACAATATCAGGTGCCCATCTCAAATTCTCAACGCCATTTGCAATTTTCGGACAGACATTTTCGGGTTAATTAACAAAGTGGCTTTTCAGACTAATATAGTTTGAAAATCCCTTGTTTTTTTCAACATACCATAGCATTACACCTGTATTCCCCGAAGGCAATAGGCAGGTGTACGCAGTACACTCACATTTCACCGATGCAGTTATTACAGTTTGCCCGACCCGGGAAGCGAACCCAGGACCTCCTGCTCAGCAGTTACCCGTGCGACCACTACACCAATGAGGCGATTTTAAAAAAATTAACGTATCATCATCATATCAACCCCTTAATGTCCATTGGTTAATGGAGAGATCAATGTTAGCGTGACAGGGAACCATCAGACGGTTGATCACTTTATCGAGCTTGGACCAACAAGGAAACAACTATTGAGCCACGTAGCATGAAAGCAAATAACTTATTATATCATATTATCACGCCTGTATTCCCCGAAAGGACAGGCAGAGGTGTATACAGATGTGCACCCACAAATCACCAATATCCCGTGTAATAGGTTCAGGACACAATACCAAACACCGAGTTGCTACTGAGAATTTCCTCACCGAAGGACCGTCACCGTGGGAGAGCCACGCTTCGGCACGAATGGGCCAGCTCGACCGGATTGATACCACGGCCTCACAGAAAACCGGCGTGAAACAACGCTTGCGTTGTGTTTCGCCGAGTGAGTGAGGGTACCGGAGGCCCAAACCCTTTAAAAGGCAGGCAAGGCACTCGCGACTCCTCTGGGGTTGCGGGTGTCCATGGGCGGCGGTAATCGCTTACCATCAGGCGAGCCGTCTGCTCGGTTGCCCCCTATTCCATAAAAAAAAAAAAAAAAGGACCCAATAAGCCAAAAAAAAAGAGCCCAAACCGGAAATCGAGCCCAGAACATCACGTTCAGCAGCCGACCTTACCACTAGACAAATGAGTAACAGATAACACGAGTAAAAAATATTATTCATGATTTTTCTTTTTGTTAAACGATTTTTTTTACAAATACATTCTTTCGACCACTGCATCTTTGGATAAATATCAAGTAAGTCAAACAGATTCAGCATTAAAAAAATTCGTTCCGAAGCCCTTAACCAAACCCAAACTCAAATATGATCACTCCATATAACCCTTATACTCTTCTCCATCAATACCCATGACGTCACATGCACCACACAAGAGCAGTCGAAGACAAATTCCTCACGCTTTGTATCCACCAATCCAATATTCGGATTTATCCGACGCTGCGACGCATCGGCCGCCATTTGTCATGTAAGTACATACGTCACGGGCGAAATGTTACGATCCGTATCGGGTCAGTGTACACTTTGCTTTGTAAATCTGTTTGATTTGTAAATTCAAGAAAAATACAGATGAAACCCGCTTTATAGTCTAGGAGATAGGCACAGGAATAAATTGAGCAAATGTATTCTGTTATAACATTGGTTTTGAATCATATTTCGGTCTCGGTTTTATTTCTACTTACTCAAACACTCTGTACCTCTACGTCATGTTTGGTATAAGAGATCCCAGAAAAATCCGACGGAATTTTATTCATCCCGAAAAATAACCTCGTCTCTTATTCAAATGAAAATTGAATTCGTAATGCTAATATTTTTATACGCTCTGAGTTAAAAAGTAAGTTTATTAAAACTTCGCCTTTTACTTTTAAAATTGTATAAATGTATCCATAGTAAAGTTGGGGGCATTAAAATGTAGCTAAGCTCACGCAAACCAACTGAAAGTTACAAGTGAACGCTTTCACAAGTAACAAATATTAGGCGTTTTAAATTCTAATCGCTTACGAACAAATTAAAGTTCCAAATTGATTTTGTATAAAAAGTGAATTGCAGCATATTAATGGTTCGTCACTAAAACCTAACTATCGTCTAATCTTCAAAGGAGGTTAGATTAATTTATTTTTTACTTTACTTTTTAGATTATGAGAGAAACGGTTTTTGTCGTGTGGAATGAATCGCAATTAGAAATCCAATATCAGCTTAAAGTCCAGCTTTTAGAATGCATTAAGAGATTTAGATAAACGTTCTCTAAAAATAAAAGTTGAAAGTTTAAATAAGAGATCACTTGTTAAAGACAAGTTAAATGGATTTTGAAATATAAAAAGAAGAAAAAAACTAATATTTGTGTCTGTGACAGTGCGCTGCGATGAATGTTCAACATAAAAGTTTTGAATACCAAGACAATAAGCACCATAAATTAGCTATCTCAAAGACTTTATAACGTAGGTGTAACTTATACGCATAAAATTATTAACATCATAATAACCCCACAAAGGATGTTTCTACCCGTTAACTTTGTAAACACTTATTTGTCACGCTCGCAGGGTACAGAGCGTGCCACAGGAGTCAGTACCTAATTATGTACGTAGTGTAGGTAACGTCCCGGCGCGAGTATCGGGCCCGTCGTGACCTGCTTGTGAATATTACTCACGGTGCCCTCACAGCGTGACCGTGAAAACAGCGGGTTTGAAGGATAACTTGAATTTTTAATGACAAAAAAGTGTTTGTGTTAAACGTCATACACGTGACGGATTTGTGAAGTGAAATCTCAACGGAATTTGCGCACATAAGGTTTCGTTATATGGAAAATTCTACTGAATACATAAAAAGTGGAACCTAAAAAGTGAATTTATACTAAAATAGCCATCCTGAAAAAAGCTTCAGTGAATAGTATTTTGTAACATCCACCGGGCAAGTCGCAATTTTGGATACTATTTTTGTATAACGGCTCGCTTGTAATACTTAAAAAACAAGATAATTATCATGATAATATTCACTGAGCTCACCACAGGTGATATGTTGTTAAACTACTGTGTACTGTGTATCTCTACCTACCCCTTCGGGATGCTAAAGGCACGATGCTGTTTCATGATACTTCATATAGATATAAAAATCTGTTTGCATAAAACCAGCGTGACAATACTCATATCTCGTCGCGATCGATCACAATTCGCGTGACAGTAGGCACAGGTGCGTAATCACTCAGTGTGGCGAAAGTATCAGGTAGTGTGTGCCGAGGCCTGTTCGTGGGGTCACGCCTGTTTACTGAAGTGATGTGATATGATATAAACATTCGTTGATATACTTGAATTTTAACCTTTACTCGTTTTGTTCGTTTTTTACTCGTTGGTCTAGTGGTCTCAACCGCGACTGATGAACAGTCGGTATCGGATTCGATTCCCGGGTCGGGCAAAGTGTTATTGAGTTTTTCTGTTAAAACATTCTCAGTAGCAGCCCGGAGTTTGGAACTGTGCCCGGTTGATGGTAATAGGCTCACCACCTCATCATCCACGCTCCCACATGGGACTTAATAACATCATTGGTGAAATGTGGGTGTACAACTGTGTACGTACACCTCTGCCTTCCCCTTCGGGGAATACAGGCGTGACGCTATATTATGTTATGTCTTTTAAAATCTATATAAATAAAATATTTTGTATGTATCAAAGATCATCATATGAGACGGGCTCGATCAATTAAGCAATTTTTTTCCTTACATCTCTATTAGCCGTCATATCGTCAGTCACTCCTTTTTTATTAACCATATCATCTTTAACCATATCATCTTTAACATAATCCATCTAAATCATCATCATCCATTTATAGCCATCTAAATTCATAGCCAATACTTTCCTCGTCACATGACCCTCATCCCTCCGCATCACATGCCCATACCATGCTAAACGATTTCTACACAACTTCTCAGTCACCGGTGCCACTTTCAGACTTCCTCTTATATATTCATTTCGAATTCTATCCATCCGCGTCACACCACACATCCCTCTTAACGTTCTCATCTCAGCTGCCGGTAGTTTAAGAGACAGAGTTTATCAATTAATGTACACATTTTTGCATCATATCTTTGTTAACTCCTTTACTCACTTCTGTAAGGCTACCACAATTTCTTTTAAATAAAATAAAATTGTACCTGTAAACATAAGTACATCGGTAACTTTAGATAAAATCAATTCATATTTTTTTATTGAATATATATGCGTTACTTTGTGTCTAGTCCTATACAATAGATGCAAATAAATACAATATCTAGCTACTTCCACAATATTTCGGGTAGTCATGGAAATACCTGTGCACCGCCCGCAAATATTGTAGATACTTAGCGGTGAAGAATTGCAACTACCACCAACTAGTCTAAACGTATTTCGCTCCCCCATGCGGTATCATCAGGAGCTGTTAGACCGTGCAGTGATCAGGAGCTGTTAGACCGTGCAGTGTCCGCCGTAAACATAGAATTGTGAGGTGCAATTTTGCGCACTCGGATATTGGACTCTAGATATTGTATTTATTGGCATCCAATTTTTATACTTTTATTTACAAAATAAATATTGGACCATAATGTTTACATAATGTGTGTAAACGATAATGACTGTCAACAAACTAAAACAGAAAATTAATAAAATATATTACTAACAACATCGCCATATTGGTAATCGATTCATAACCAAACAGAAAAGAGTTCTACAGCAACGATAACCTTTACATTGAGTTTAATTGTTTCTAAACATTGAATTATTAAATACATGTATAAATTCCAATTTGTGGCATTATTTACATGGCCCGGTATGTCGTGTAAACCAGTGTAATTGGACAAATTAAATGGTATTGCATGGAATTGTTACATGACCGTTATTTATGAACATGTTGCTAACATACGGTTCAGCAATTGTTGTTATAACGTTGTGGTCGCTATAGATTTAATTTGGCTTTGGTTTTATACGGGATCAGTTTCTAGTTTGTCTTTTTGTGAATATATTTAATTGTATTATGACCTCAATTGTTTATATATGTTGGAATAAACGCAGCAGATTAATAATGCTAATATGATAATTTTAATTTCCCTATTCAGTCTTCTTTTTATTGTATAGTTGATGAACAACTTAGTGTCAAAGTTTAAGCCACTCGTCGCATACGAGGTCTCTGACATGGCTTTATCCATACACGGTCGCGTCGAGAACTCAGGTGTTCTAGTTCGGTTTAAAGAAACTTTACTTTCATGAGAACATACAAAGTTCACATAAATTGGATTAAATTTTACTAGTAGTTAAAACTTTGTCACACACAGCATGCACAACGGTTTCCTCACGATATTTTACGTAACCGGTTTTAGCAAGTGATAATCTATAATATAAAAATGAATCGCTGAATGTGTTGCTAACCACAAATCTCGAGAGCAGCTGAACCGATTTCGCTAATTTCGTTTTTTATAATATTCCTTGAAGTACGAGGATGGTTCTTACGGAGAGAAAAAATTTAAAAATTGCATGAATAAAATAATTAAAGAATCGACTGTTAGGCGGTACGAAGTTCGCCGGGTCAGCTAGTTAATTTATATTAGTTGTGTCTAAGCACGGGTTTAGGTTTGATTCGGCGTTTCTTCTCAGAGACAGTCAGATAGGAAACGCCGGCGCCATCTAGTTTAAAAAAATGACTTGTAAAACAGATCTTCAACAGATCTATTTACAAAAATAAAATCATTTATCATTTATTAATCAGTATTTTAGAACAACGACTTAATTATTATTTTTTAATCTTTACCAACGTCCTATTATTATTTAAACATTCTTCAATACCGAAAATCTCTATTTGTTTCATATAATTCTACCCTCTTCACCACAGTCTCGGCCATAACATTTACTTCAGTTCTATCAGATACATGAAAACCAATTTTCCAACGAATCAACAAGAACAAGCATCAAGATCCCTATCTCTAGAACCGATCAGCTATCCGAGCATTACCGGTCGCCGATCTCGGGGCCCCACACTTAACCCTCTCTCGACAGCGCGAGTATTGACCCGTCCGTACCTCACAGAACCCCACACATCACAATACCTGAGAAATAACTTCACAAACGCAAGAAAATAATCAAATATCTTCTACGAACCTTACTATGCAAATTGACTACAAAACAACTTTTCTAATAAGCTTCAGAATCCTTTTGTTTTTCTTTTAAATATCTTTCTTTAGATGAAAAGGCTGTGATTCAGAAACTATAGTAGCCGACTCCTGACTCCTTGTCTCTGCTCTTAGTGCGAAACGTTACATCTTCATTGTCTAACGTTTAGGTGACAAAAACAATAGAAAAGATTTAATTTCCTGTCGTCGTGATAAAATATTATTTTAATCCGGCATAGCTCCGATGCTGAATATTCAATGAATGCGGGCCGGCCATATTTTATTTGAGAGTTTTTATGCAAAATAATACGGATTCGAAGCGGCCGTGCACACCGGATATTTTTTAATCAACCCCCAGTGGTTCAGCGGGCCGGCTGGCCAGCTGGACACTCACTCAACTTGTTTCCTTGTTCCTTCCTGCTTCCAATACGGTATTAACATTTTTATGTAGTACAAATGTTCAGAGAATGTAATGTATATTCATTGATATCGGATTTACATTCGAGGTCGCGCCGCAACGATCGAACTGTGAACTCTGATTATAAATGTACTCATTACTTCATTCACTAGAAAACATAGAGACTGTACAAGTGAATATTGTCATAGAATGTACTCTCTGTTATTGTTCAGTCTGTGATTTAGTTCCAATGCAAACAAAGACTAACCAAATAACGGTGAATATTTTAAATTTAAAACACAAATCTGAATATCGATTACATTAAAATATTTTCCGTTTCAAATGGCTGAAAAACAAACAGGAAAAATAACCCTGAAAGCGTCACCGAAACAGATTTATATAGGGAGATTATCGACGCAATAAGTCGCCTTTAGGCGCGACTCTCCGCGGGGCCTTTACAAAAAGTTAAATCAAAAACGTGAGGGGACAAACAAGTGGGAAAGGACGAGGAAAGCAAGAAAAAGTGTCCGCACGAGGATTTATCGCCTCCGCAGCGCTCGTCGCGAGGAGCGTGCCAACAGCCACACGCCGAGGTCACGGGGACGCGGACGGGTTAACGTCGCACAGTTAACGCTATTAACTTTAAACTTTATCTGCATGTGCATCATTTCAAGATTCTCGTGCAGTCTGTTGTTTGTTAGCTCAGCTGAATTAAATTGTCTTGAAAAGTTTTTGTACTGTTTCAGTTGCTTCGGACATTCCAAAGTACAGAATTACGTAGAAAATTTGCTTTTACGAGCTTATTCAGAAGCCATTGCCTGTAAATGGAAATCTCTACCAAAGTTCGCGCACACAAGTAGTTCACGAGCGATTCGAAAACTTATGCATGAATATTTTTCAACATTTTATGAACATTCATATTTCCATGATAAAATCTAGAACTACGAATGTCGAATACCTACGACACGTAGCGACTACGAACTGCGTAGCGGCGTAGCGCGGCGTAGATATAGCCTACAAACACTGGTGCTACGTGCCCGCCGTAGAAATAACCTACGCGCGCTACGACGCTACGAATTCTTATTGTATTTACTTACATCACATAATAAAAACGTTTATATAGTTACTTGTAGAGTCGTGGCAATTTTTTATATGTTTAGACGCTGTTTTATATATTTCAGACGCTTTATAAAGAAAAGATTTAATATTTCTCTTATATTTCACTTTCTCAAGTTATTATATTAAATGGTTCGGTTACCTGTATAGGGATTGAATTGATAGCAATGACGTCGCCAAAACGACGTGTCAAAAAAAATATGGAAGAAGAATTCGCGGTGGTGAGCAGAGGTCGAAATGGATTAGTGGTCAGAGCGCCTGGAGTATTCATCCGGGTGGCGCAGGTTCGAATCTTGTTCGCGACCGTATTCTTTTTTCATTCAATATAATAACTTTAGAGTTCGCTAAGCATGCGTTAATGATTTCAAAGATTTATCTTGTTTTGTTAACTACAGTTTTTTAAAGTACTTTTGATTTCTAATGTACTGAGTACATACTTAAAATTATTAATACACGTAAGAAGAGAATAACAAATTATACGAGACATAACTTAAACGAGGACAAGTTAAGAAAATATTATAATTCTACGCATTTGAAAAATATATCTATTTAAGTTAAGAGATGACAAATTACTTTGCAACTAAATAAATAACAAAACGCACGTGTTTTGTCATCGAAACGTATTTTATTACAAAAGATCCTTCAAGAAACTGTAACTTATATTAAAACTGAAATATTAACCGCAATTAATTATGTTTAAACCCCGAGAATTACTTAAGCAATAAACTATTTTCTCAAACGATTTAATCACAACGCAGGCTATTTTTATAATAACAAATGACTGGTATTATATAAACAAGGTTGTACTCTGTTATTACTCTGTCGTGTGATAAAATATAGTTGTGAAAAAATACTTCAGTTTAAGGCTTGAATGGGTTTCTACAATAATGGGTCATAATTTTAAGAAAGGCCTATTAATAGTAGATTTTTGCTTATTGAAAGATCTGTCGTGGCTATGTCGTGGGGGCCGAATGGTGGCTCTTGAGCCTCAAGTTGTGGGTTCAAATAAAGTATGTACCAACGTGTCTTTTTCAATGTCATATTTACTTTCTTAGTTGATGTTGACATTACAGACACACGGTGAACGAAATAATTTCAGAAACTTAAAAAAAAACAGCCCGTAGCTGTCCTACTGCAGGGAAAGGGCCTCTTCTCATACTGAGAAGGCACGAGCTTGATCACCACGCTAGCTCACTGCGGGTTGGCGATTTCAGACTACCAAGTTCAGGTTACCTCACGATGTTTTCCTTCACCGTATGTCTGTGATGTCTTAGATCAACTAAGTAAGTACATATGACATTGAAAAAGACACATTGGTACATGCCTGGTTTGAACCCACAACCTGCGGCTCAGGAGGCGGGCCTGTAACCACTCGGCCACCTCGACATATCAGAAACTTACGTAGTCTTAATATGCTTAATTTTACATCTAATCATTAGACTAAGAATCATCATCATCCCCCTGCCCTTATCCCAATTTATTTGGGGTCGGTGCAGCATATATGCCATGCTGCAAGTTTCAGCTATGTTTTATGACCAGCCGCCTGCCTGACGTCATCCCTCATTGGGAATGCTGTTGTTCGTGGTAACCGCCACCGATACGGTCTCCTTCTATCTAGCTATGTCACACCAAATGTTATCCATGCGCCAGGTTCTGATGTTATCCTACTATCACCGGGCCACAGTATACGAGCTACATAGCACAATTATTCACAAACCGACCAAGTTCGGACTCTGTTCCGACAACACACACTATTCATCTTGACTCTCACAGTTTAGGATACTCCAATCAAAACTTGTTACAAGGAACCCATCGTCTTGAACGATTCTGCATTGATGATGATAGAATATTATCCCAAAAATAACAAACGAAGATTATGAACCGTCAAATACGTTGAGCAAACAACTCAAGCTATCCGTAAAATCACCTGTATGTACCCAAGAACCTCATCTACGTCATAATATCGCCGAAAGCTAAGTGGCTCCCCAACATTAGTTACACTCCACCTCAAGTTATAACCTATAAGATATTGACAGAAGCCCCAAGTGTCCAACCTGCCACTAAATTATGCACGACGGGCACAAACCCTTATTACGCAGGTAACTGGGGTTTCAATATCGTTCAACGAAAAATGCATATTTTATACGAAATCGTGCGAGAAAACTTCGTACGTACGGAAGTATAGGAACCTATTTATAAGAATAAGGATATGTTATTTTGCTAGGAATTTAACAGGTGGGAGCCCAAAGTCAGTTCTCTTTAATAGTGACGTCATGGTCAGACCGTCAGCGACAAAAGTCTCAGAACATATACAATTTTAAAATGTTTGAAGTATCTGCATGACATAGGGGCATCATTAAGGGGCTGAGTTGCCCGTGTCCGTAGGAATGCACCCTTAAAATGGAACCCCTACACGTGGCCCCTGGGTGGTGCAAAACAAGCAACACAACTCTGGTGAGAGGCTTCGGTGGCGGCTGGTTACCACCCACCGGACGAAGCCATGCGTTGTGGTAGACGGGTCTTGGCAGTTGGATCAACTCCCCAACTATCGTTTTCCCAAAATCTATCCACTCTACTTAAGAGTGAATAGATTTATTCTGGATATATGTGCTCCATCCTCGGCCATACCGTCGCTTGCCATCAGGCGAGTTCTTGGCCAAATGTAAATATATTTTCGATAAAAAAAAACCTTACAATCTTGTCATCATATAAATACAGAAATAGCAAAAAGTCGTTTCATCATATCACAATAATCAGCAGCAGACTCAGTGCAGTTTGATGCGTGTTAATCGACTTCTGTGGCTGACTGTACCTATCACGCGTTCACTTTTCACCATTACTCTTTTAAAGACCCATTTAATAGATGGTGAGCGTATTGCCATCAACTGGGAACCATCGCAAACTGCAGACTGTTACCTTACCCTACCCTCTCGACTGGGGATTCGAACCAGTGGCACCAGCTTTTAGTAAATCTCGCAGATGCTCATGCCCATCTGATGACTCGTTAAAAATAACCGGTGAAGTGCGTGAGGTAAAATTTCACAGCAACTGCTAAATAAAAATATCTACTAGATTGTGGAAATCGCCTCTAAATCCGTTTAGAAGAACAGACAGGACAGACAAAACAAAAATTGCGCATCAACACCACTACCCTTACTACCATAGTAAGTCTCGTACGTTTGTAATTTTGACAGTTTTTATGCCTAAGACATGGATGCTCTGCATCCACTATTTACCTCTCGTAAGAGCTGCCTCTGAGCATCCACGGAGTCAGCGCCCCTGACTCAAATCAAGGACCATACAAAATATTGCAGAATAATACGGCTCAGGAACTAGAGGTTATCACACCATATACCATTTATACCATATCCAGACCTTTCGCTCGGGCCTTTTCTCATACAGAGAAGGCACGAGCATTGATCACCGCGCTAGCTCACTGCGGGTTGGCGATTTCAGATTATTAAATCCAGGTTTCCTCACAATGTTTTCCATCACCGTATTTATTATGTCTTAGATTAACTAAGAAAGTCCTTATGACATTCAAAAAGTCGCATTGGTACATGCCAGATTTGAACGCACCACTGTGGCTCAAGAAGCGGGCCCGTAATCACTCGGTCACCACGACACTATTCGGATTTATAAAGGGCCGGTCTACAGAGGACGCTGGGTCCACCCTAATCAAAACAGTACTAAGGGCCTGGGAAGATGCGGGGGATGCTATAGGAGTATTTTGTGACCTCTCTAAGGCCTTTGACTGCGTGGATCACCAAACGCTCATTCTAAAATTAAAACACTACGGAATTCGAGGAAGGTCTATTGATCTTGTGTGTTCCTATTTGACAAATCGGGAACAAAGGGTAGCTATTGATAAAGTAACTTCTTCAGGCTCACTTGTTAAAATGGGAGTGCCACAAGGATCGATTTTAGGCCCTTTTTTGTTCCTTGTTTATATTAATGACCTTCCATACGTCATAAAGGACACAATGTCAAACATAGTTCTTTTTGCGGATGACACCTCACTTATATTCAAAGTAAATAGAAAGGACAAGGATCTGGTAGAACCTAATAATACACTTAATAAAATATCTAATTGGTTTTCTGCCAATAACCTTCTATTGAACGCTAAAAAGACGAAATGTATTAGGTTCTCTATACCTAACGTGCCCAATGTAGATTCTAATGTAAAACTTGATGGTAAAGTACTAGATTTGGTTGCTTCAACTGTATTCCTCGGCGTCACAGTGGACTCTAAACTCCAGTGGGGACCTCATATTGAGGCACTTGCAGGAAAAATGAGCTCTGCTGCGTTTGCTGTTAGGAAAATAAGACAGATGACTGATGTGTCTACGGCTAGGCTGGTCTATTTTGCATACTTCCATAGTATTATGTCTTACGGCATTCTACTTTGGGGATCAGCTGCTGATATCGAGACCATTTTTATATTACAGAAAAGAGCAGTCCGAGCTATTTATAACCTTAGCTGCCGTGAGTCACTCCGTGAATTATTCAAGAAAATAAATATACTCACCTTACCATCCTTGTACATATTTAGTAACATAATGTATATTCGTAAAAATATGGTCGAATTTAATAAAAAGAGTGATTACCACAATTTAAATACGCGTAATAAGCACAAGCTTATAGTACCTGGCTTTCGGCTTAGAAAGACAAGCAAGTCATTTATGGGTAACAGTGTTAGGTTCTACAATAAGATCCCCTCTAATATAACTGAACTGCCGGATTTCAAGTTTAAGATTGTTATTAAACGCATATTAATGTCCAAAGTGTACTATAGTACTAATCATTATATGGAAGATAGGGATGCCTGGCTCACGATTCCTTCCTGCACACTGCGACCCACTGGCACCTTGCCTACTTGATTATGGCGACATTTTGTTTGCTTTCAGCTTAAATATTTCTATGTTTTTTCCTTTATTTTGACATTTTTGATTTTTGTTTTTTTTTTTAATTTATACAATTTATTTTATTGACGTACAATTAATCCAATTGTATTATTATTTTATTTGACTCTTGGGTATGTAAATTTACATATCGATTGTATAACAGCTAGTATCGAACCTACTAGTTTTAAATTTACATTATTATTTCTTTATGAAATTTTCCATAATATATAACTTTGTAAAATGTGAGCATCATGTGGATATTAATGTTAGTTTTAATCTCATATTACATACATACTGCCTATTGTCAGGCATTACGAGTTTGTCATGCTCGCTAAAATGTCCTGCTGATGGTGGCGTCGTACATCGGGTCGTCGAGTTCCCTACAAAATGGTTGAGCTAAGCGAGGCTGATGTGCGCGTCATGCTCGTGAACGGGTGCTGTCTGTCGGGACTGGTCGGCTCCTAACTGCCTTGGCAATCATTTTAAAAGGCTATATAAGTTTACTTTCCTTTCTTAGTCTGCTCATTAACCTGCATTATTCTCACATTACCTTATTTATTGTTAAACCAATTTATTTTAAAAAGAGTGTCTATGGAGTTTCTTGCCGGCTCTTCTCCATAAGATCAACGCCTTGGAACCGTGCACCTAGTTTTGACTTTTCATAAGTGCCTGTAATATGGTTTATTTGAAATAAAAATATTTGAATTTGAATTGAATTGAACTAAACCAATAAAAATAATACAAAGAAAATAAAAACTTAGAAATATTATTTGATGGACGTCAAGTTAAAGCTTTTAATTGTACATGTATAACCACGCCCTCATAACTAAGTAAACACACTGGTATTAAAATAAACCCGGGTAGAACATTATAACCGCCCACGACTTGAAAAACAATATTCTTTAATAGGTTAACATATATTTATTTAATTACTACCTCTGCCCCGCAAACGCTGTAATGCAATATAATTTTTCTCGATATAGCCGCCTTTAATCACCAGACCTCAAACCTACCAAATAAACACAAATAATTTAATAAAAATCGGTCAAGCCGTTTTGGAGGAGTTCGTTAACAAACACTGTGACACGAGATATTTATATATTAAATTTTATTGTGAGATTCATAAGATCTATTAGATACACACTAGCTGGGTACGCGACATCGACAAATAGCCTATAAATTTATATTCATATTATCGTTTTAACCCTGCCAAGTTAAAGTTAACATTCCTGTTTTAATCCCTAAAATTGTTGAGCTTTTTCGAGGCAAAATTTAATCAAAATATTTAAAATCTGTCATTAATTATCAGTTTTTTAAACTACTACATTTGTAATATTGTGCGTACCTATTACAAGTCACTTGCTTAAAACAGTAAAAAAAACATACCAAAAGGATATGGGTAGTTTAAAATCTGACACTAGGTTGTTCATCAACCATACGATGAGAATGTAATATGTGGTGAACGTATTGCCATATACCGGCCACAATTTCAAACTCCGGGCTGTTACTGAGAATGTCCTAACAGAAAAACCCAATAACACTTTGCCCGACCTTGGTATCGAACTCAAGACCTCGGCTTGGGACCACTAGACCAAGGACGCAGTTTATTTACATGCTTTTATAGATCCTTACTCATAACTCCAATACGTGTGCTAAATCTGATAATACAGCTCGTTGTTCACAGGCCAAAACCACAATTATAATGATATAAAACCTTCGCAACGCAACAACTAACTTTTAAAGTAAATAAATGGCAAAGCAATATCTCCAGGCAATTATTCTCGAAGGCAATAAATTACATTTTGCTAAATTCACAAATCAACATGCAAATAAAACGGCTCCTTTAAAAGCTAATGCTGTTTGAAAATACTTGGTAATGAGATTTCTGGCTTTTTGTAAAAAATAAATGTGTACTTCTGAATTTAGATTTGAAAATGTTAAGTACCTACATATAAATCAAATGCTGTAATTATGTGATTTGATAAGTTGCTTAAATTTTTATTTCATTTTCTTTTTTAATAATAGGGCTGTTGATTTTTAAGTATGGGAAAGGGAGGGAGACTTTTGCCTTCAACATTGGGACGTTATAGGTTTGATAGATAAATTTTACCTCAAAAACAAACAGGGGATACTAAATTGTAATAATACTCTTTATGTGGATCTCATACTAGACGGTTTGTTTTTATTATTGAACGATACAAAGCCCAGAGCCCAACATTATTAATCTACTGCCTAATTGGCCTAGCATTCGCAAACATGGCTTCGGAGCGTAGTCTTGTGTTCGATTCCCGGAACGGGCAGTGTTAATTTTTATTTTATTCATTAGCTACAGATTCTAGATAACAGATTAAGATAATATAAGATAATGTGTAGTGATCGCGCAAACCTAAGATATTACTAGATTAAGATAATACAAGGAAAAGTCATAACAGTATACGGTAAATGAACCTGAGATCCAGTTGCCACTGTACAAAACTTTTACAATAAACAATGCTTCGTTTTTAATTACATTAAGGTTATAAGGTCTTAATTTATTTGGCATTGTCCTTTGAAAGGGCTTGAAGTGAATGTATTTGGCATATATTAAATATGTCAAATACTTCAGTCGCCCGTATAGCGACTGAATTGATAGCAATAACGTCGCCATAAGACGTGTTAAAATATGGAAGAAGAATTCGCGGTGGTGAGCAGAGGTCGAGATGGCTTAGTGGTCAGAGCGCCTGGAGTATTTATCCGGGAGGCGCAGGTTCGAATCCTGTTCGCGACCGTATTCTTTTTCCATTTAATATTGTAGCTTTATGTCAAATACATTCACTTAAAGCTAAGAATCAAATGTTTTTTTTTTAATTAACATAGTACTAGCAAGACGAAAACTGCTCATTGATGGCGAAAATTAACAAATAAAATATTTCTTACACATTGACCCCTTAAAAGGAAATTAGGACTAGGCTGATTAGGAATTTTAATAAAAGAATTTAAAAAAATCATATGTTACGAAATTCTCAGTAACCACTTGAATTTTAGAACTGTGCTGGTGATGACAACAGGCTCATTACCTTCATCATAAAAATTAAAACAGTTTCGATGAAATGTTTTCCCACTGCAATGCCTTAACGTTCGAGGAATACAAGCGTAATGGTATGTTTAATTAATTCATGTTAAAGCATATTTACAAAGCTAATAAGTTTACACGGTAAACTTTGAAGTAATACTCCAGGAAATTGATCAGAACTTTCGAAAGAGTAAACACAACAATTAATAAATGCCTAATCATGTTAACACGGTTATTATAATTAATTTTCATATTTAAATATCAAACCGAGAATTTGAAGAAAATATAATAAGACTGTTGGCCTGATAAATCATAGATCGCAGGTTCGAACACATGTTTGCGAAAACGCATTCGCAATCATGTGTGTATTACAAATTAAGTACTTGACTCACTTTTATAAAGACTTTTTAAATATCGTACTTTCTTAGTTAAGCTAACATCACAGACATACGGTGATGGAAAAAATCGTGAGGAAACCTGGACTTGATGGTCTGAAATCGCCAACCCGCAGTGAGCTAGCGTTGTGATCAATGCTCGTGACTTATCTGTATGAGAAGAGGCCCTTGCCCTGCAGGGACAGTTATGGGCTGGTTTATTTGCATTTTTATAAAAGAATTTTACTTTATATGTGAGACTGCGTCAATGGTCTACGCGAAAGCGACTGCTAATCATGAGGTCCTGGGTTCATTCCTCGTCGAGCAGTGATATTAGAGTTTTCTGTTAGAAAAGTGTCAGTAGCAGTACGGAAATTGGAATTGAGCCCGGTTGATGACAATATGCTCATCACCTATTACATCAGACTTAATAACAGCATTAGCGAAATGTTTAAATTTTGGTTTAAGATTTTAGAAGAGATTAGATAAAGATTAGATTAAGATTAGACTTAACTGACTTAAACTTTCATAAAAAAGTCGTCGGAAACCATTCCATCACTGTGATTTACGGATAAAATAAGATCTATATTTAATACAAAAAAGGTAAAAAAATTACATAAATACTACGATAAGTGACACATACATAATATGTTACAATGACCATCAGAACAAACCCCGAGGTATCAACCATTACAATCCATTATAAATCTACTACTCAATATGTTTGATAGACGGGAAGTAAGTTTGGGGACACCCTTAAAATGGAATCGCTACACACACTACAAACAGGTAACACAACTCTGGTGGGAGGCTTCGGCCGCGGTTGGTTACCACGCACCGGACGAAGCCATGCCGTGAAACGACCTAGTCGTGTTTCGGGATGTAGTCCGGTGCAACCGTTGTGGAGACAGGTCTCGGCATTTGCATCAACTCCCCAACTGTCGTTCTCCCCAAATCTATTTACTCTACTTAGAGTGAATATATTTCTTCTGGATCTACGTGCTTCATCCTCGGCCACACCGTTGCTTAACATCAGGCGAGATCGTGGCCAAACGTAGATCCATTTCGGATAAAAAAAGGTAGGTAATAAAAAATAACTAGTGGTCGCCCAATGGACGAAATTCGACCGTAACTCATTTAAATTTTTAATTTGAACGTATATTATTTATTAACGTTCAATTGTCAAATATATGTGTAGGTATGTGTGTGTTTCAAACGCGTGTTGGTGTGTGTAAATTTAGTTTTATTATAAATTTGATGTATTTCTAATGCATATTTTATGAAAATATTAGGTTTCTGGACTCCTTCTCCATATAAACTTTAACTGTGCCAATTTTCATGGTTTCATAGGTAGATAATTATTTCTTCATTTGCATAATTTTCGTAAAAAGATGTACAAAGTTTTTGCTTGACGTATTTATATAATATATAGATTACTAAGTAGATTACTTATCAATAATCCATACACAAGAAAGTCACGTCACAATATCGGTGGAATTCTCAGGTGGAATTTAACCTTGTCTTCGATATAAAAGCGACCACAGCGCCATCTTGGTTGAAACTCGGGGAAGATCAATCGGCTGGTTTTGACGTAATTGAATTAACTTTTGTGCGCTTTATTTATTATTTTCATCAATAAATACTTTACGAAGTTATAGATTTTAGTGGAAAGACAAAAATGTCGCGAGTAGGATTTGAACCGTGCAGGTTCAAATCCTACTCAGATAATTACTCCAGGCGCTCTGACCACTAAGCCATCCCAACCTCTGCTCACTATTCCGAATTATTTTTTCACATATTTTAAACATCTTAATATGACGTCATCGCTATCTATACTAATCTATACGACTAAACCGACATGACTAAATTTGCGGTTAATTTAGTGTAAAGTTAACAGATTATAAGGCGCTTATAGTCACCAACCACCAACTTTCTGACTCCGGGCTGAGAATTTCTTAACAGAAAGCCCAATAACACTTTGCCCGACCTGGAAATTGAAGCCAGGACCTCACTAGACCAGCGAGGCAGTCAGATAAGTAAACTATAAAGACTTGTTCATGGTTTCGCTTAGTCATTTTTTCATCCCTACCTTCCACTTGTAATTTAACTGTGAAAGGAAAATTGCTCAGCCAAAGCACTTGATAACATAACCAGCAAGCAACTGTCCCACTGCAGGACGCGGGCTTCTTCTCATATAGAGAAGGCATGAGCATTGATCACCTAGCTCACTGATTTATTGGTCTGAAATCGCAATGTTTTCCTGCACCGTATGTCTGTGATGTCTTAGATTCACTTCTTCTTCTTATAGTGTGGATGATGAACAACCTAGTGGCACAGTTTAAACCATCCGTAGGTCTCTGACATGGCTTTACACACCATTGAGAACATCTCTCAGATGTGCTGGTTTCTTCACGATATTTTCCGTCACCGTTTTAAGCAAGAGATAATTTAATATCTTAGATTTTGCGATCACTACACATTATAATAAAACAACAGTAACAAGTATAACATATGTTAAATGGTTTATAGTACGCACATGACTTCGAAAAGACAGTGGTAGTAGTCTTGGATTCGAACTTCCGACCTTTTGACTGGTCAGTCCAACTGTCATACCACTAGGCCATCAATCAAAGTACATATGACATTGAAAAACTCACATTGGTACATGCCAGGTTTGAACCCACAAGCTGCGGCTCAAAAGGCGGGCCCGTAACCACTCGGCCATCACGACATTGATAAGTTATGTATAAAAAATATTAATTTTACATCAATGTATACTAACAATATTGTCAGTCTTTCATCTACACACCAATAAATATTCTACCACAAGGTGCCTAAACGTTCGACGCTTCGCCTCGCTGTAATCATAACTTGACACCGGCTGAGCAGTCGGATACTGGGAGCTGATAGTTGCCATAAAAAAAGATATGTTTTTTTTGTCTTGGCTTCACACGAAATTGATTCCTAATCTACCACGCAGAAAGTAGATGACCGGTGAGGGCATTGGATTAATGGATGTACCATCTAAAGTCGTGCATTCGATCTCTAAACTTTGCAATCCATACTAATATTATTAACGCGAAAGTAACTCTGTTTGTTTGTTTGTTACCTTTTACGACTAAACGGCTGAACACATAGTAACGACATTTGTCAAGGAGATAGATTGTATCTTGGGGAAGGACGTAGCCTATCTTTAGTCGCACAGACGAAGTCACGGGTTAGAATAAGTGTAATTAATTATACAGCAAGAGAACAATAGAAATAAGTCGGAAAATAACCGCGACGATGAAAAATAATAAGAATGAAAATCAACAATTGTAGATTCACAAGGTAGGTATATATTTACTCAGAAAGGATTAACTTCTGGAACAAAAACTGTTCTTAATTAACACCTGAATAAATAAGTCCATTTTAAATAGTCCCCAGTCCACTATCCTAACAGAATTAAAGCTTAATTACACCTTTTGTCAACGGCACAAGGTTTACTTTTGAATATAAATTAACAAGATTGTCGGGGACGCTTCAAATGTAATATTACTCATCTAAGAATTAAATAAGGGTACATTGAATATTAAAAAAAAACTTACCTACTAACACTGTCCGTACAGTTTTTGAACTATTTAGAACTATTCGAAGGGTACTTATATTTATATTTCTATAACGCATGATTGCATATATAAAGCGTACATAAAGATATATAATATCTGATAATAAAAAAGTTTGATTGTGAGAGGGGCTCAAACGAGCGACATCCTAATTAAATACCTTTAGACGCAATGAATGTGATGCGAGAATTAATAGCTTCGTTGGCAAAAGCGACTGGTGTAGGTAACCAGAAGGTTACGGGTTAAAGACCCACTTGAAATCCAGTTTAGCAGACAAATTATTATCCATTTCTATCGATAAAGCTGACCAAGGAATGCTCCCAACATATGTTCTACAATTCTACATCTCACACAATTTCTTAGCCACCACAATCATATAGCTTTTCTTATCATTTATAATTCCCAAATAGAAACTAATAGAGAAAAAACAAAATGAATCATTAGTCCACGTCACCGCATCATCATCAATCATTGAAACAAATGTGTGTATTGGCAGGAACCCTGGCCAGCCCGTGCCGTGTACCACCAACCGCAAGTAGAACAGATATAATGATATAAAACCAATACCAAAACACGAATATTATTTGAGGGTACCCTAATCTTCAACTACCTCCCTGCGTAAAATTCTTGTTCTTTTTTTTTTGTTCAATGGTTTCGTGAGACACGTTCTTATTAATAAAAATTATTGTTCAACAATTATTACTCACGTGCATTCTTCAGGATTGACCTTGTGGTGGTGAATCTTGCGTGTGTAGGTGTGTAAGGTTCTTAAGGACAGGAGAGACAATTAAACACTCGGCCAGTCAGACACGAACTAACTATATTTTTAATAAATTAACAATTATAAATAATAAACATAAATTGCAACACACTGAGTAGTTGACCTAGATAACGTTCCTTGCACTGTTGTATCAGCACCTACAGTACTTCCCCCTTAAAAAAAAAAAATATACTCTTGTTACTGTTACTGTCCCTGCGATGTTGGATGACAATGTTCGCTGCAGCGCACTGACACTGATGGAACTGGAGCTGCGACTGGGACGTTGACCGCTCGCAGCGCGCTTCTGTCATCGATGTACCGGAACACCGTCTTGTAGAACCTCTTCTTGCATCGACTGCATCCAATATACAGCAGAAGTACCAAAGCAATGCAGAATAATCCTCCCATCGCTAAGTCCGTCATGGTAGCACTTGCGTTAGCGCTTCCAGATCCGGCTGCGTTTTGGGCCACCACGATCTCTTCTTTAACGTCTCTGGTTCCATAATTCCCCATGATAGTAATGGTGTCCTTATGATGATAGGTGTTTCCGGAGTAGGTGCTTCCGAAATGATTGTGTAATGAAGTATGAACTCTAATTATAAATAACTTGTGAATTTGTTAATTATGACGTAAATCGAACTACCGGTCGTATGATTCGGCCCGATCGCGTAGTTTTCGGTGTCATGTTATTTTCCATATTTTTGCTGACGGTCCGATCACGTTTCGAAGTGGTTTCCGAGGGATTCTTGTAATTTTTAATGCATGTTAACTGGTCATTCACCTTATCGTCGTGTAAAATAAATGCAGGTTTCAATCTGTCTAATGAAACGATTGCTGTTTTGTTTGACATTTGTAGTTTATAGAACTTATCATGTTTTTCTAATACATAATATGGACCTTCGTATGGTGGCGTCAAAGGTTTTTTTACAGCATCTGTGCGTACAAAAACGTGGTCACAGTTCTTCATTTCGGGATGAATAAAAGAGTTTTGTTTTGCGTGATGAGAATCTCTGAATGCACACAGGTTTTTCATATTTCTTTGCAGATCGCTGACGTAATTTTCCGGAGATATGTTTAGCTTTTTCTGCTCGAAAAATACTCCTGGAATACGGATGTTAGTGCCATACAGCATTTGAGCCGGGCTAACGTTGTCGCCTTCTCGAATTGCGGCTCTCAAACCTAGCAATACGATAGGTAATTCTGTAGACCAATTTGCTGAGTCACCACGAGCTATTATAGCGGCTTTCATGGTTCTGTGCCATCGCTCTATGATACCATTGGACTGTGGGTGGTAACTTGTTGTTCTGATCTTTTTAATACCGAGTAACTTCGTAAGTGATATGAATAGGTCGGACTCGAACTGTCTTCCTTGGTCCGACGTTATCACAGCTGGGCATCCAAAACGTGCGATCCAAGTTGTTACAAAAACTTTTGCCACTACTTTTGCAGTGATCTCAGTGACTGGCACAGCCTCTGGCCATCGTGTTGTTCTATCTATCATCGTCACTATATACTTGTTGTCGTGAGATTCGGGTAACGGACCAACAATATCTATGTGCACGTGATCTAAACGCGCTGAAAGCGGAAAATTGCCGATGGGTGACGTGTTGTGTCGCGATATTTTGCTTTTTTGACAAGCTACGCAAGTCTTTGCCCACTTTCCGATATCTGCTTTCATATTAGGCCAAAAGTAATGTCTTGATATTAACTTTTTGGTTGCTCTTACGCCAGGATGAGTAAGGCCGTGCATACTGTCGAAGATATTCTTTCGTAATCCTTCTGGCACGTAAGGGCGGACTTCGGTTGTCGAATTTTCGCAGTACAAGTGTTTCCCATTTGATAATCTTATAATCTTTATATAGAGATTGTTTTTCTCAATCAGCTGCTTAAGTTCAAGATCTGTTTGTTGTGTATCTGCTATCTCGCTCCAATCCAAAGGCGAAGGGCAATCTATTTGTGCAATTCTTGACAATGCATCGGCCACCGGATTCTCGTTACCGGCTAGGTGTCGGATGTCCGTAGTGAATTGTGCGATGTATCCGAGGTGACGTACTCGCCTCGGGTCATGAACCTTACTACTCGATACGTTTGTTTTTGTTGTAAAAGCGTGACATAGGGGCTTATGATCGGTGTAAACAATCAGTTGTCTTCCTTCGACATAAGGTTGAAAGTGTGTTATCGCCATGTAAACTGCCAGTAATTCGCGATCGTATGTACTGTATTTTGACTGTGCTTCACTCAGATTTTTGGAGAAAAACGATAGTGGTTTCCACATATTATTTTCGTACTGTTGCAGGACCGCGCCAACGCACGTTTGTGATGCATCGGTCATCAATGATAGTGGAGCTTGGGTGGACGGAGATGTCAACGTAACGGCGTTGCTTAAACTTTCCTTACATTGCCTGAATGCTTCAATGGCATCTGGGGTCCACTGAATTTTGGTGTTGTCCTTCTTTTTTGATCCAGTGAGGTATTTGTTGAGACATGCTTGATGTTTTGCAGCTTGAGGTATGTTTTTGCGGTAAAAGTTTATCATACCTAGGAAGCGTCGCAGTTCTTGAACAGTATCGGGTTTCGGATAATTTTTGATGACTTCTACTTTTTCGGCGAGTGGTTTTGTTCCATCTTGTGTTATCCAATATCCCAAGAATTCTATTTGTGATCGTCCAAATACACATTTATCTTGGTTGATGGTGATGCCGTTGTCGCTTAATCTTTTGAAGATTTCGTTTAAATGACGTCGGTGCTCCTCTTCTGATCTTGAGGCTATTAAAATATCGTCGATATATGAAAAAACGAAATCTAAACCTGATAGCACTGAGTTGAGAAATCTGACGAAAGTTTGACCTGCATTACGTAATCCGAATGGCATTCTAGGAAATTCAAATAGACCAAACGGGGTTATAACTGCAGTTTTTTCCACTTCTTGTACTGGGATCAAATTGTACGCTCTCTGGAGATCAATACGGGAATAAATTACTGTACCAGGCAACAAATACGTGAAATCCGTTAATCGTGGTATTGGATATCTGTCGGGTATGGTTATAGCGTTCAGTTTTCTGTAGTCGCCGCATAATCGTAAATCGCCGTTTTTCTTGATAGCGACGTGGAGAGGGCTAGACCACGGGCTCTTAGACGGTCTGCATAAACCCATCTCTAACATATGCTCGATTTCTTTTTTCACTTTTTGATATTTATCAGCGGATAACGGACGACATTTTGAATATATGGGGTGACCTTCGGTAATAATTTGGTGTTTGACCTCGTGTTTTAACTCAACTAGAGCGTTTATCGGTTTAGTGATGCTCGGGTATTTTTCCAGTAAGTCTGTGAAGGGTTGTTCCAGTTTGATAGTTCGTAGAGTCGGTAGGTCTGATTGTATGATTTTCCCAAGTGCTAAGAGTCCTGTCTTCCCGTCAATCAGTTTTTTATTTCGAACATCTACTAAGAGATTGTGGTGCTCCAGAAAATCTGCGCCGAGAATTGGTTGTGTAATATCAGCCACAATAAATGTCCACAGATACGGTCGCCTCGTGTTTAAATCGAGAGTCAGCGTTTTTTCACCATATGTTTTAATTTCTGTTCCATTGGCGGCGTATAATTTATATGATGTAATGCTTATGCCTTTTTTGTCCCGTTTAGGCAAAACAGATATATTGGCGCCGGTGTCTACTAAAAAATGATACCCACTTTTTCGGTCGGTAACACATAGACGGTTAGACGGGAGTATAGCGCTGACGGCCGCCTCCGGCAACGCTGATTCTAGTTTTCCGCCGGCTTCTTCCAATTGCAGGGCTGTTCGCAGTTCCTTGCGCGGTTTCTATAACGCAGATGATACCGGCACAACCATTTTGGATTGTCTGGTGTTATACTTGTTCGTGATTTTGATCTCGACCGACTTCTGCCACGATAATGCGATCGGTTGTCCCTATTGTTTCCAACTTGTGCTCGTAGGGCTGCTACCTCCAACGTTAATTTATTGACTTGTGATAGCAGTTCTGTCATGACTGACGGCTGTTCACTGGAAACTGTGCACACATCTCCTCTATTATTTTCCATAATCTTGTCTGCAATACCGGAGAGATTGTCGAGATTTTGATCTTGGCTTACTGTCAACACAGCGCGGACGTGGTTCGGGAGTCTGGACGTCCATATATTGTGTAACGTTTTATCGGGTACGTTAGTATTCTTCGCAAGTTCTCTCATGCGTCGTAGGAGCTGTGAAGGCTTTTGATCACCGAGCTCCAGTTCGCCAACTAACTTTTGAAATTGGCGTTCTTCCGATTCCTCATATACAGATAAAAGTCTGTCCTTTAAGGCTTTGTATTTGTTAGTATCTGGTGGTGATATTAAAATGTCAGATATTTGTCGTACCGCTTCTTTTCCAAGCTTGGAGACCGCAAGGCTGTATTTCACGTCGTCGCCTTGTTTCTGCGGAGCCATAACGGTTTCAAATTGCGCGAACCACACTCTGGGCATCTCGGTCCAAAACTCGGGTATCTTTGATGAGACCGATAGGGATGCTAATTCACCAGTTGCAGCGCCACTAACAGCACCACAGCTTGAAGAGCTCATGCCGCCGCAGTTGCTTGCCAGACTCATGTTTCAGTAACTATGAACTCTATGTGGATACGTCGGGTGAGATCACGTCGGTTGTAATCACGTCGGTTGTAATCACGTCGGGGTCACCAATTGTGGTGGTGAATCTTGCGTGTGTAGGTGTGTAAGGTTCTTAAGGACAGGAGAGACAATTAAACACTCGGCCAGTCAGACACGAACTAACTATATTTTTAATAAATTAACAATTATAAATAATAAACATAAATTGCAACACACTGAGTAGTTGACCTAGATAACGTTCCTTGCACTGTTGTATCAGCACCTACAACCTTGTAGTTTTAAACTCGATTTGAGCCCTTAGTCATGAGCCCGGGCAATCCTGAAGAATGCACGTGAGTAATAACCGTTGAACAATCATTCATTCTTTTTTATCGAAAATGGATTTACATTTGGCCACCAACTCGCCTGATCGCAAGCGACAGTGTCACCGAAGATGGATAAAACCATCTTGCATGATTGCATTGTTAATTTATGAAAGAATCATTTCGATTAATGTATGAAATATAATAAAAAAGAAGTCTACGAAAACAAATCAGCTATCCCTAAAGAGCCATCCCAAAGGTAAGTCAAAGTTAGTTTAGGATCAGAGTGACATCATGCCTTCTGAGATTTACACATTTACATTATGTTTAGACGAAGAAAAACAAAATATTATCCGGACACAATTTCCAATTTCGTCTTTTCCTAAAACCTTTATTAATAATAGATAGATTATGAACATAAAAAAAAGCCAAATCGGTCCAGCGGTTCTAAAGTTATGCGCATATCAATGAAAAACATATTCTACGTACCTAGTTACTACAAAAAAAGAAACTACCACTTGAGTATTAACAACAATAAACTACCATCACCTGCCTAAACCCTATCGACTTTAACCTGAACCTATTAGAACTATCCACTAAATCCCTAGCTAACCCTTGAAAATCACTAGCGTTATAGTGGCGTTTAACGTAAGATGCAATCACCGATCCCGCTCTCAAGCGAGTTCTCGACAATATCTTCGAGAATCGATCGTAGTACCCGACTATGGATACGAGTCGGTTATAGACGCTCATCGAGTGTTATCGAGATAGATTGGGGTCAACTTTGTCTGTTAAATAGTAAGTTTAATCTAAGCCAGGATTACTTAATAATGTACTGTTTTCGGATAGATACCATCACATATAGTCTCATTACATGTAATCTTTTTCAATACAAGCAGCGCGTTTGTGGAATGCTTTGCCGGTCTCTATTCGACGTGCCCAGTCACTTCAAGTATTTAAGAAGTTATTGAAGGAACATTACCTATCGTTACCGTTGCCCTAAAATATTTTGTTAAACTTCTCATAGTTTATGTATTGTTTTTAATATTATGTATTATATATCTATTTATATTGTCTTATTATGTATGTACACCGACAGCCCTTAATCTTTATTCATGCATCTCTTTCCATGCTAAGGTTGCCTGGAAGAAATTGCCGTGTGCGATAAGGCCGCCCATTGTACTATTTTTATATAATAAGGTTTATCGTTGTATGTTCTTGGTGTACAATAAAGAATATAATAAATAAATAAATAAATATAGATCACTTTTATTCTGGATGGTGTGTAAAGCCATGTCAGAGGCCTACGGGCGGTTTAAACTCTGACACTAGGTTGTTCGTCAACCACTCGATAAGAGAGGCATAGACGACTGTCAGAATACGACGTTAAATATTTAGTTGATAACATAATATATTAAAGATCTTTGATATAATCAATTTTGTTCACCGGTTACTACTCACGTGCATTTTTTGGGATTGTCCGACTAGTTTAAAAATGCACGTGAGTAGTAATCGGTGAAAAATAATTGATATGAATATATGTCTCACGAAAACATCTTCGTTAAACTTAAAAAAATAGTTTTTTAAAATGTTTAAGTCTCAAGTTCTCGTGATTCACATATTTGGAGTTTCATAAACTAACTCGTCTCTACAAATATTTTGGACTGAATTTTGGACGCGTAATTAATTAATTTCTTACTTCCGTCACGTAATCTTACATGCAAATACCATAGGTACTTAACAATTTATTACTGTAGGTCATACAATTTCTTTCCCTACATGAAACGCTCCTGTTGTCAGTAACAACAAAAGACAAGAAAGGGAACGCTGCCCAAAAAAAAAAAATTACTCATCCGAATTCCATTTACAATGCTTAACACATCAACGAAACTTTATAAAGACTTGCAGGAAACCAGCATACTACGTAGAAGCTACAAAAAAAATACAAGATCCAATCTGTGTGGGTTTACAAGAATCAGAGACATTGAGCCTTATACAGAATACCTGACCTGAACCCTACTTAAAAATCTTACCATTTGTACTGGTTAACACATAGTGGGTACTTAAAATCTCATTACACCTTCTAATTGCCACGAATCTGCGGAAGCTCAGAATTTTACATTAACCTTAAAATTGCGAAACCCAGATTCAAGATACTGTTACTAACTCTGGTCATGGCAGAGACCCACCAAGATTTCTACGCCGTTCGGTAAGGCATTATTTTCAATTACAGATTCTTTTGGATTGACAAAAAATTATCGGTGCGTTCCTAAATGCAGATTCCCATGATGAGTACCCATCATATCTATCACTGGTACACTTTAGTCGGCTTCTAACGTTAAAATTTCAAAGCCTCCTTCTAAGTGAGTTGACGGCAAAAGGACCAATTTTTTTGGCCCAGTATTCTGCAACACGCACCACCCCCTCGACTTGATCATAAGTTGCTATTGGGTACAAATATTATTAATAGTCTTTATACTATCGTTAATAGCCTTTATATTTGGACTAATGATGATTTCGTTCCAATAGTCAGTTACTAATCGTTTGCTAAATGGTATTGTATTGCTGGGACCTGGCAAGTGTGGCACGCATTCTGGTTGGTGCCACGCGCTGCCAGACACAACTCTGCCTGTAATTCTTCCTAAATACCTCGTAAACCTTTCCTGTAAGGGCTGACAGACTGCGGTTATTTGGAGAAAATTTGAGGGCTATTTTAAAATGATGTCCTAACTAATTACTTGAATTCATTTATTTCTAATTCAAAATTACGAATGTTTCAGAACTCATTTAGAGTTATAATTTAGATGCTTACTAATTTAAATATTTTTTGACATAAGAAACACTATAAAACTACTAAGATTCGTTGCAGAAATGTACGCCAGAAAGGCTCTATGGATCTGTAGCTTAATTTCACCACTAATAGTTTATCTCTTTATTTTATAAGTGCTTTAAAGAAAAATGTATCTGCCTAGCCTTTTTCCAATTACATTGGAGTCGGCTTTCAGTCTAACCGGGTGCAGCTTATTTCCAGTATTTTACATGGAGTGACTGCCTATCTGACCTCTGCAACCCAGTTACTAAGAGAAATAATAAAGACTAATTCTTTTCTTGCAACTGTTCCCATGTCACCCCAACGTGAAACTCATACACTCTTCCTTCAACATCAGTCCGTACAGCCCTGAAAAACGATCACTGTAGTACATTCCTTCGAGACGTTAATTGGTTCCTAAATCACGCGAACGTATCGTAAATCTGCGTTTGTTATTTACAATAATATTTATTACTTCATAACTACTAATCACGAACACCTTACGTAAACATACGGCCAATTACTGAACATGTACTTAGTGTTATACTCATCCGGTGTTGACTTGACCATAGACCACAATACATAATATATGGGCACATATGATGGCAATTCTCACAGCACACACACACAATTATGCATATTTAATAGTAACACAGGCACGGCGCGTATACGTACAGAGGTTAACGTATGTGTAGGGGAGCGCGGCGTAAGGGCTGGTGCACACACGGGCGGTCGCGGCGGACGGCGGACGCTCACTGCCGGAGACGGCGCCCTGAGCGCCCCCGCTCCCCTCGCCCGCCACACCTCACCGCGCCCCGCCGGAGGCTGAAAATCCCTTTCAGGCGCGAGTTTCGCTGAATTCGCCCTGTAATAAATTAAAAATTATGTTACAAGTACACTCTAAAATTAATCAATGGCTATTACTACCTGGGGTTAAATTGGACTGTCTGTTTTAAAGCTTTTTAATAAATAATTTTTTATTCATGAAATTATGCCCTCATTATGTTGTCTATTGATATACAAAATAAAATCCTAAAAAGTCTTCTAAAGCATGTTTTGTTTATGTTCACAGCTTATTAATGTTTTGTCTACGTATTGATATATTTACATACCTATATATTGGGATATAAACCTTGAGGTTTATTGAATCCATCTTTAAAATACCTAACCTAATTTTCATGCATAAATGATATTCAAAAAAGGTCTATCTAACATCACCTGCTAGAAACCTCCTTATTAAAAGCTTAAATGAATTCTAAGCTTTAAAGATATAAAAATTCAATAACCTCTTAACCTACTGAATTAATAAGTAAATCAGAGATTTCTGTCTTATGAAAACCTCGACGGAGAGCTTTTAAATTTAAACTTAGGGTTTGTTTGGACTGTGGTTTGACAGTGACGTCATTACGGGCAGCAACCTAGACAAGTCAGGCCCTGTTTGTTATCCCGGGTGGCGCGGCGTGACCAGCCGAGAACTGGGGCCGCGATGTCAATGTGTCCCGGCCCTAGATTATTCAATTGTTTATTTCGTAAATATTGTATATTGATGTCGCAGATGGATTGTAGAATCCGATGTTTTACAAAATCTCTAGCTGCTTTACAAAACAGTACTGTTTTATAAAACAGCTGAACAACGTTCAGCTGGATTGCCATTGCGATACGTTTAACATAACTGCTACCCACCTTTAGACGTAATGCAGAATGACATATCTATAGTGGGACAGGTTTGTTTATTGTATAGGTATATTAAATGGATAGTACCATTCACGTAAAAAACGATACTATAGTCTGATTTGACTTTCCGTGGCTGGGTCGACGGAGCCCCGCTTCGCGCGGCTCCTATTTTTGTGTCTGTAAGGTTAGAAAAAACCTCGAAACCCCCGAGCTCGCTTCGCTCGCTCATGGATCAATTTCGTTTATTTTCTTTCATAATCCCGATATATTGTCGACTATTATAGTGGTTTAGTATTTACGTCATTAAAAATTTCATATTTTTTTTGCTATTGACAAGTAAAATGAAGTTAGGTTATTATTGTTAAGAGATACAGAGCCATATGCGACAAAATTTCGAACTAAAATCAACAATCTGACAGTTCATTTCACACTGTTTTACATAATCTCTGATCGTTGACCCGCTGCATTGATAAACGCAAAACTTTCATTCAATTCTGCGTGTTATAGTTCAGTAATTATGTAAAACCGCTAAACGTCGTTCAGCTGTTTTTCATAACAGTACTGTTTTGTAAATCAGCTAGCAGTTTTGTAAAACAGCTTATTCTACAATCCATCTGCAACATTGATATTAAACCACTTTTATTTATTTTTATCATCATATAAACTGATTTCATAAAAACTCTTTTGACCTAATTTTACGCGCCAACGCATGGACGCAAAGGTTTACTATTAATTTTACTGTTCACCGGTTTCTACTCACGTGCATTTTTTCAGGATTGACTGTCTAGTGGCATTTTGTCAAACTTGACTCGCAGCGTTGCCGCGGCCTCAGCTCATGACTAAGGGCTCCGTTTGAGTTCGAAACTAGTCGAGTAATCCTGGAAAATGCAAGTGAGTAGTAACCGGTGAACAATGATAAGTATAAATGTGCCTTATTATACAAAAAAAATAATTTTAAACAAAAAATAAAAACCGCCTTCAAAAATCCACTACACTAAAAAGTTTAAAATAATATCAAAATTTGCTTATAATAAAATAATTTTAAAATAACAATATATAATAATAATCTGTTAATTTTGGAGTCGGTGCCTGTACTGGGAGAGGGTTATTGTTTTCCTCTTGTTAGTCACTTATGTTCGTTGTGCTGTTGACATGATAGGGTAGGCAGAGGTGTACACTGTTGTATTTGTACACACACATTTCACCAATTCTGTTATGAAGTCCCATGTCAATAGCCATAGGCATAGCACAGAGTGGGCACTGGTTTGATCCACCCGAATTAACGGTGCCCCGTCTTATGTGCTGCGACGGCTGTGTGTGTGGTTTTGGTCAGTAGGAGTCCGACATATCCCTCTCCATTGGGTAGAGAGCATCCATGATGTTTTCCACACGATAATAATTAAAAAAAAGTGGTGAGTCTACTGCCATCTACCGGGCACAATTCCAAACTCCAAGCTGTTACTGAGAATTTACTTACCGAAAAACTCAATAACACTTTGCCCGAACCGAAAATTAAACCGAAGAACTCACGCTCGGAAGTCCTTGCGACCAGGAGACCAATGAGGCAGTTTATATGCCTAGACAAGATATTTAGAACTAAATTGTGTTTACAAAACACGTCCAATAAATATCGTCTAGTCTATTGAATAAAGTACAAAGTAGTATGAAAATATGTTAATTTAGGGTCCTACAAATTTACTTTTTAATAAATATAATATCTAGTAATATCTTAGGTTTTCGCGATCACTACACATTATAATAAAACAACTTTTAACCGGATTAATCGCGTGTATTATTGGTATTTTGTTTTTTCCTGACGTTGCGAACACTATTTATTTGTGGTTATTAATTACTTTATGAGGCTACGATGAAAATGTTAAGAGGGTGGGTGTGTGGTGTGACGCGGATGGATAGAATTAGAAATGAGTATGTAAGAGGAAGTCTGAAAGTTACACCGGTGACCGAGAAGTTGTATAGAAATCGGTTGTCATGGTATGGAGATGTGATGTGGAGGAATGAGGACCATGTGACGAGGAAGGTTTTGAGTATGAATGTGGATGGCTACACGAGTAGAGGAAGCGATGGATGGATTGTGTGAAAGATGATATGGTTAGAAACGGAGTGACTGCCGAGATGACGGCTGACAGAGATGTGTGGAAGAAAAAGACATGCTGCGCCGACCACAATTAAATTGGGATAAGGGCAGGGGGATGATGATGATGATGGATATTAATTACTTGTAAGTATTTATCGTCCTACAATATTTTTCCTGAATATAGTGAGACGACTTTTCGACTATAATATACATGAAAATCTTCTTAGTATCTAATCTCTCCTAAAATCTCCAAAATTTAAACATTTCGCCAATGCTGTTATTAAGTCTGATGTAATAGGTGATGAGCATATTGTCATCAACCGGGCCCAATTCCAATTTCCGGACTGCTACTGACACTTTCATAACAGAAAACTCTAATATCACTGCTCGACGAGGAATGAACCCAGGACCTCATGATTAGCAGTCGCTCTCGTGTAGATCCTTGACGCAGTCTCACATATAAAGTAAAATCTATATATATAAAAATCAATTGCTGTTCGGTTGTCTCGCTAAAACTCGAGAACGGCTGCCCCGCTTTAGCTGATTTTGGTTTTGAAATGTCTGTCGTAGTCCAGGGAAGGTTTAAACCGTGAGAAATTGTAGAAAAATTGCGAGGTAGATAGTAAAAACAACAATTTAATTTGCCCATATAAACTGTTTTACCTACTTTCCTGTCAAACATTTCACGTTCGAGGTGATACGAAGTACACCGGGTCATCTAGTATTTTTATAAAAATAAAAATAAACCAGCCCATAACTGTCCCACTGCAGGGCAAGGGCCTCTTCTCATACAGAGAAGGTACGAGCTTAATCACCACGCTAGCTCACTGCGGGTTGGCAATTTCAGACTACCAAATCCAGGTTTCCTCACAATGTTTTCCTTCAACGTATGTCTGTGATGTCTTATATTAACTACGAAAGTACATATGACATTAAAAGTCACATTGGTACATGCCAGGTTTGAACCCACAACCTGTGGCTCAGGAGGCGGGCCCGTAACCGCCCGTCCACCATGACTCTTTTAGTTTTAAAAAATTGGCTGACTGACAGAAGCTCAATGTGAATCTATCGGATTTTTTTTCAAGAATAACTCTGAAAGGAATTAATCTAACACTAAACAACAACAGAACATTTGAGCTGCCAAACTCAAGGCAATTTAGGAGTGTACTGGCCACCTGTCAGTGTACACACACTATTGCATTCCTCATTCCAAGATGCAGAACACAGTATCAATTGTAGATTTAAACTGTTCTAGTAAAAGAATTGGAAGAAATATATGGAATTTTTGATGTGGCAATAATGCGTGATTTGTCAACAGACACTGTTGTCTGAAGTCTATGATTTTCTTAGACACGTATGTGGGTCACCTCGCAAGTGTGCTTTAGTCTAGTAACTACATAACATATTATAACCAGCCTATAACTATCCCACTTTACGGCAAGGGCCTCTACACTACACTACAGCGAGAAAGTACGAGTATCGATCATCACGTCATCGTCAGCTCACTGCGGGTTGACAATTTCAAACCATTTGATCCAGGTTTCCTCACGATGTTTAACTTTAACATATGTCAGTGACATCACAATATCTAAGAAAAACATACGATATTTATAAAGTCGTATTGGTAGATTCCAAATGTTATGCCAATCCAAAGAATCCTTTCAAACATTTGTTATTTACGACATACACGCGAACGGAGTCGCGGGCACAGCTAGTATTGAATATAATATTGTTAAAACAACACTTAAATATACCTACTGAGAAGTTCAAATATAAAACATTGGTAGGTAAGTAAAACTGAGTATTTTGCGGTACATAAACATCATGAAGGAATTATCAGTCGTGGGTGCGCACTTACTACAAGATTTTCTCAGAATAAAAATTAAAGAACAGGTAAAATTTCGCAGAAATAGAGAAGAACTTGTATGAGACGAAATTGATAAAATAGAGATAAATGTTTGAAAAGCTTTAACACATGCTTAGCTAACTCTAAAGTTAAGGTAATTGCATCTGTACGACATTGTATTAAATGCAAAGTTAGTCGTGTCCGTTCGATTTCCTGTAAAGGGATTGAATAGATGGCAATGTGACGTCATTACCATCTATTCAATACCTTTACAGGAAACGACGGATAAAAAAAATTGATAGAAGAATTTGCGGTAGTGAGCAGAGGTCGAGATGGCTTTGTGGTCAGAGCGCCTGGAGTATTGATCCGAGAGACGCAGGTTCGAATCCTGCTCAGGCCCGAATTCTTTTTCCACAAATATTTGATAAAATAGGAATTTATGAAACTTAAGGCTGAACAGTATATAAGTCGACAAAAACAAATTATAAACATAACGTAATTTTGAAATTAATTAATAAAAACACTTATTATTTATTAGCAAGGACCGACTACTTATTCAAAATGTAACAGGATGCGCCATTCATAAAATAATCGTCCAATAAATCACTATAATAATAAAGAAAAAAAATGCCTAAATAACCGTTAACAAAATATGCATAGATATATGCTGCGCCGACCCCAAATAAATTGGGATAAGGGCATAACGATTAAATAATAAATGATAAATGATAAATGATTTTATTTCTGTAAATAGATCTGTTGAAGACACTTTTACAAGTCATTTTTTAAACTAGATGGCGCCGATTAATAAATGTTAATAAAAATGTCATTAATAACTCTGCCCGACCCGGAAACTGAATCCACGGCGTCATATTGCGTGGTACGCCGACGGCCACAAGACCAGCAGTTTGAAAATCATCAAAATCATCCCCCTGCCCTTATCCCAATTTATTTGGGGTCGGCGCAGCATACGTAAATCTGGCATGCTGCTAAAGTTTTGGCTATGTTTTATGCCCGGCCTCCTGCCTGACGTCAACCCTCATTGGGAATGCTGTTGTTCGTGGTAACCGCCACCGATACGGTCTCCTTCTATCTAGCTATATCACATGTTATCCACGCCAGGTTCTGATGTTATCCTACTATCACACTTCACTAACGGGCTAGTTTAATAATTATACCAACATATTTCAAAAGCTCTTCAGTTTCAAAACTCGGCGACCGTACCCCATGACCTCCAAATGTTTCAAATTCAAGAGTTGCGTTCCCTTCACATACTTTGTGGAGTAATTCTAAAGCTTCGTTAATTACGGCAATTAAAATACTAGCACTGTGTTGTAGGGGTCGTTCTCAGGCGAGGTTCATTTGAGACCCCAATCTTTCTTATAACACTGACTTTCAATACATAAAAATGCAAGCGTTTTTTAATAATTTTAAACAAAACATAAAAACCGCCTTCAAAAATCTACTACACTAAAAAGTTCAAAATAATATCAAAATTTGCTTATAATAAAATAATTTTAAAATAACAATATATAATAATAATCTGTTAATTTTGGAGTCGGTGCCTGATGTATGTGGGGTTTACAACCAACCAGATACAAAGGAAAATAAAAATTTGCTTATTTTGATATTATTTTGAACTTTTTAGTATAGTAGATTTTTGAAGGTGGTTTTTTTTTTGTTTAAAATTAATTTATTTTAGTCTTTAGTTTTAAGTCTAATATATATATTGTATAGGGCATATATAAGTTTGTATACTTCATAAATAAGTTAATTTAGTAATTTAATAAAATGGGTAGGCCTTCGAAAGCCGCTAGGACTTAATAACTGCATCGGTGAAATGTTTGTGTACAACAGTGGACACTTCTGCCGACCCCATTGGGCAATACAGGCATGACGCTATGTATGTATTGAGTGGCATGAACTATACATGAATATGCGGTTACAGCAATTGCGAGTGATTTGCTGTGATTTATTGAAGAGTTCCATTGTCTAACTTCGAAGATCTTCATCAGATCTTCACTAAATTGAAATGGAACCATTTCTAGGGACTACTCTTTCAAACAAATATATCGACGGACATACATACAAAACAAGGTAGCTACTATAAAACGTTGAGGAGTTCCCTTGACTGTCCTTCGTCTTCATCATCAGACCCCTAATGACAGTCACAACCCATCTAGGTGTAAAGTTCTCATCAATACAAATTAATCAAGCCCAAACACCATGTAATTGCTGTAAATCGTTAAAGAGTTCCTTAGATCGTCTTTCGGCTCCATCATCAGATCGACTCCAGACCTTCATTAAATAGTAGTGCTTTAAAATACTTGATGAAAAAATTTACAAACGCACTAGTCGCCCCTATGATTTTTGAAGGTTTCCCTCGATTTCTCGGGGATGCCATCATCAGATCCTGGTTTCCTTTTCATGGTACTACCGTTGGGATATCTTCTTTCCAACAAAAATAGAATTATCAATCAATTACCGATACATAAAAAATAAATACGGTCGAATTGAGAAACCTCCTCCTTTTTTGGAAGTCGGTTAAAAAGCAGTGATGGCCTAGTAGTATGTACCTTTATACTGACAAGACAAAGGTCGAAAGTTTGAATCCAAGGCACGCACCACTGTCTTTTCGAAGTCATGTGCGTATTATAAATTAATTAACACTTGCTTAAAACGGTGAAGGAAAACATCGTGAGGAAACCAGCACATCTGAGAGATGTTCTCGATGGTGTGTAAAGAGATGTTCTGGATGGTGTGTAAAGACATGTCAGAGACCTACGGGTGGTTTAAACTCTGACACTAGGTTGTTCATCAACCACACAATAAGAAGAAGATAAGCATATACACATTTGATTGTGGAGAACCTCAAAACTGGTAACATTAGTCTAGAGGTTGCTAGTGCGCAACTGAGCTTCAGGTTCTAAGTTCAGATTGGCGAATCAGGCGAAGTGTTTTTGGGTTTCTCTTTAACGAAATAAATGTCTAAATCAAAAGTTTTTATTTCATATAAACCATAATTAATTAATTCAAACGGTAGACGGTGGCGTGGTCACGAGTATTGTCTACTCGTGACCACGACCAATGCAACTTGATCTAATCGTCGAGGTAAATAAATATTATACCTTTAGCGCGATTAAGTCCCGTTTGAATTCAATAATTATGTGATCGAATCGCGAAAGTATAAAAAGTTATATAAACCATTTATAGGCACATAAGAAATATCAGAATTTAGGTGCACGGTTCCAAAACGTCGTTTCCAATGGAGAAGAACCGGTAAGAAACTCCATGCAGTTTGGGATTGTACATGAGAATATACTATATTTCTATTATTATATACGATCCTGCTAGCTGATATAAGCAGATTTGTATGCCAGTTACAGAAATACACCAAAGGTTAAGAAATAATTTATAATAGAAAAAATTTATCGACAGCGCGGTTGTCGCAGTGGTCGAGAGACCGACTGCTGCGCTGCGTGTCGCAGGTTCGATTCCTGCACGGAGCAAATATTTGTACGATCTATAGATAATTGCTCCGGGTCTGGGTGTGTGTGAGCTTGTGAGATTATATGTCTGTAAACGCACCCACGACACAGGAAGAAAGCCCTAGTGTCGGGCAAGGCTTTTAAAAAAAAAAGGAAAAAAAAAAGAGAATTGTCAAAGTCATCTTGGTCATGACCCTGTATTGCTAAAAACATTGATCGGCATATCAATAAAAAATTTATAGACTACGTTATAAATATCTAGTTATAACTAACAGTTATGGCACAACTTGCGCATAATAATTTCGAAAGAAATAAAAATGTCTATAAAAGTTCATAAAAGTCTAGGTACCTCAGTAAAAGGCGCAGCGCCTATATAAATATTTAGTTTTAAAGGCCCAGAGGTTTACTAACTGGCGTGTTGAACATCAGGTAGCGGGTTCTAATGTACCAACGAAACTTTACATTGTCATGTTATATCATTAGTCAATATCAATAAATATAATAAAAATGTAACGGATCGCTGTTTGTACATGGAAGATATATGAGAAAAAATATTATTGGGACCTTTATGAACGCAAAAAGCACCCAAAACAATGATAGTTAGAATTTTTGTCTGTTTGTCTGTTTATCTGTTTGTCTGTACGTTTACGCACGCTAATCTCAGAAACGGCTTATGCGTTTTAGATGTGTTTTTTACAAATATATTTTGGTAAGCTTCACTTAACATTTAGTGTTTGTTTCATGTCAATCGGTTCATAAATAAAAAAGTTATGCCAATTTAAAGAATCACGTCGAACATTTGTTATTTACGACATCCACGCGGACGGAGTCGCGGGCACAGCTAGTGTCTAATATAATGCTAATTACTATACTCGCGACAATCTAAGAAGTCCGATTTTACGTTTTTTTTTTTGAGTACTTTTTTCAATATAAAGTTAAACTTGAGGTTTACAAATGATACTCGTTGTTATAGTGTATGGGTAACATAGTAATTATTTAGGTGCATGAATTAGTTTATTCAATTTCTTACGTAGACGTTCATACAAAGGTAAAATGAGAAACGTCAAATCGGACTTCTTAGATTGTCGCAAGTTTAATTATTTGTACTGATTTAAAGTGAAAAAAAAATCGTAAAGTAAAAGAATTAAGACTTTACCTGACATAGATTATATTATATACATAATATATCTGATTCTAAGCTATATTAAAGTAAATCTTTTAATCACAATTTTCGATGTTATCATACCAAGAAAAATGTGAAAAAATACCTACTTGCATGAAAATTATCAGAAAAATACAAAGTTTTCGACTGTCAGTCAATAAATACAACTTAAAAAAAATTGAAGGTAGATATTTATTGTACAAATAGTAAAAATGTATTTACAACATTTCGTGGGCGAGTTTTATGACTATTAATATTGCACGGAGTCACGCATTTAGCGCTTTTATTTTTATTTACTTGAAGACCGTTGAACCTAGTGAAGTTATTGTATTTTTGTAAAGATATTACTATCAATTAAATCTGTGTTTCATACTTAATTTCTTAAAAAACAAACACAGCATTTCTACGTTTACTACAGTTCTTTAAATACCAATGTTATTACTCCAGAGTTGCCCCGAGTCCGTAGGAGTGCCCTTAAAATGGAATCCCTACACGTGGCACCTGGTGGGAGGATTCGGCTCCGGCTGGTTACCACCCACTGGATGAAGCCGTGCCGTGAAATGACCTAGTTGTGTTTCGGGATGTAGTCCGGTGCAACCGTTGTGGGAGACGGGTCTGGGCAGTTGCATCTACTCCCCAACTGTCGTTCTCCCCAAATCTTCCATGAATAGATTTCTTCTGGATCTACGTGTTCCATCCTATTGTTCTCCCAAAATCTATCCAGTCTACTTAAGAGTGAATAGATTTATTCTGGATATACGTGCTCCAGCCTCGGCTACACCGTCGCATCACGCGTGTTGGTGGCCAAACTTAGGTCCAGTAATGATAAAACAAATGTATAGATATTTTATTACAACCTTTTATAATGTCAGGTACTTTCTATTCATTAAAGTTTAGTCTAGGTTATAATTTTAATTTATCACGCTTAGCCACACTGGAATACCGAGTCATTATGCAAATTATTTGTTTACAAAATAATACAAGATTAGATGTTCGAGCTCAGCTCACGTTCTGAAATTATTTTAGTATTCTATTATCGTCGTAATGCCATTCTTTACTAGAATGAGATCTTAACTAAGAGTAGTAATAAACGATAAATATGACAAAAATATACCACGAATTTTAGAACAGTCTACGGTTTATTACTCACGTACATTTTTAGGGGATGCTCGACTAGTTTCGATGTCGAACGGAGTCGATCATGAGCTGAGTCCGCAGCGAAGGTGCAAGTCACACACATAACATAGTATACCATTTGTATTCCATGAATAAGTAGGCAGAGGTATACACGTAGATAATATCTTAGATTTTCGCAATAACTACACATTATTATAAAACAACTTTTATCACTTGCTTCAAACGGTGAAGGAAAACATCGTGAGGAAACCAGCACACCTGAGAGATGTTCTCGATGGTGTAAGGCCATGTCAGACACCTACGGGTGGTTTAAACTGCGACACTAGGTTGTTCATCAACCACACGATAAGAAGAAGAAGACTGTAGTTTTTAATTCTATCATTGCATCACTAGGTCAAGTTTTATTAGTGACCTTCGTCTACGATGAGAACACACCTCTGTGCTATTTCCTGTTTTACTATCTGTACATGCAGATCTGCCAGAACAAAACGCTTTCGTCCGAAAAGTCGACCGTAATTCTTGTCCCCGGATAATCCGTTTTTGTGAGTTAGCCCTCGACTGCGTTGGATAAAACTAACAGGTACAGTCACGTGCAAAAAGAGAAAATTCTAAATTGATTTATTAGGTAGTTTTATAAATTGTTATTTATATGGTGTATATGCGATTGATTACACATAAATCTATTATTATTTCCTAAGAAAACATTAAAAAATAATAGACACGATCAGTACTCGAAACCGCGACCCTTAATACCCTATAATAACTTTAGAGTTCGCTAAGCATGCGTTAATGCTTTTCAAAGATTTATCTTGAATTATTAAGGTAATTGCAATCTTTACGACATTGTATTAACTGCAAAGTTAGTCGTGTCGGTTCAGTCACTTGTATAGGGACTGAATTGATAGCAATGACGTCGCCATAAGACGTGTTAAAATATGGAAGAAGAATTCGCGGTGGTGAGCAGAGGTCGAGGTGGCTTAGTGGTCAGAGCGCCTGGAGTATTCATCCGGGAGGCGCAGGTTCGAATCCTGTTCGCGACCGTATTCTTTTTCCATTTAATATAATAATCGCAGAACGTATATTCCGTTTTGGTTCTGCTGATTCTCAAGCCAACATTCTCTAAATTTTGTTGCCATTTCTCCAGTCTACTCTGGATCTCAGGCCCATCTTCACCAACAAGAACAATGTCGTCGGCAAACAACATACACCAGGGTGCCTCCTCCTGTATGTCCGACGACAGAGCATCCATTATCATCAGGAAGAGGTAAGGACTAAAAGCTGACCCCTGATGCAAGCCTACAGCGACACTAAACTTGTCGGTATTGTCAGCAGCTGACCGGACGTATGTACTGGATGGACTGTACATAGCACGAATTAACTCCACATACTTCGCTGGCACACCTTTCTCTTTCAAGGCTCACCACAGCACATTTCGAGGTACCCTATCATACGCTTTTTCCAGATCAATGAATACCATATGCAAGTTCTTATGTGCACGTCTGTACTTCTCGCACAATTGGCGTAGTGCAAATATGGCATCCGTTGTTCCACGCCCTGGCATAAACCCAAACTGATTTTCGGAAATCATACTCTCCTCTCGCAACCTTTTCTCTATCAATTTCTTCCATATTTTCATACTGTGTAAAATTAATGCACTCATATTGCAGAATAATAATTTATTAACATAAAATAATTATTATGCAAGCCAAATAGTTGTAAAGCATATAATTATAATAAAAAAATGTATACATTAAGGCCAACATGCCTATATTAATTACTATTTTTCAAGGAAACATTGATAAAATAATAGACTAGAACGGGGCTTGAACCTAGATCTGTAAATGATTGCTAAATAAATATCGTCAGGCGTGTCCATAAGACGAATACAAGGCAGCTTGAAATTCAACTGATTTGAGCAACGACACGGTAGCTCAGTTGGTAGAGTGAAGACACGGAATGTCAAGGGTCGCGGGTTCAAGCCCCGTTCTTGTCTAATATTTTTCAATGTTTCCTTGGAAAATGGTAATTGGTTGTGAAGCATTAATACCTGTGGTAGATAATTAATACCTGTATTACAGGTCCCTAAGTTTCCTCTCTGGAACCAAATAGCGTTATAAAAGCCAAACTTTGATTCAAAGGAATCGAGAAATCTTTTCAGATAAATTTCGACGACATTTCCTAATACTGGCCGTTTTCCCTATTCCTCCCCGCATAACAAATGTAAAACCCTTAGAGTGAAACCTTCACGCAGTCATATGTCCCGTAAGTGATTCCCGCAAGTTGGCAGGGCATACACGTTATATGCCAAGCGGTCCCGCGGGACGCCACTAGCGAACTTGCTCTATGTCGAATAAATTGCATGTACCAAGTTAAGGCTGTACGTATATTCTTAAGGAAAACCAGCTTCTTGGAATTAATGTTGCTTTTAAAGTAGCTTGTTTTGTGTGTGCATGGCTAACGAGAAATATATGTGATGTTATGGAAATGTCAAAGTCAAAGTCAAAGTATCTTTATTGTGGGCATATGTAAGTTACAGATCTTATCAATATATTCAAGTATCAATATGCCTGCCTAATAGGCATACAATAATTACATGGGTAGGTATTGGCAGTGGAATTAATAATTGGTCAACAATTTAGGAAATATTGGATCGTGTAGTATGCTTTATCAATTAAAAATATTCGTAATTTATTTTTAAATACTGGAAGTTCCTTAGTGTTCAGAATGTCAATAGGTATTTTGTTGTATATTTTTGATGCCATGCCAAAGAAGCTTTTGTTAAATAGAGCCGTATGAGAACCTTCTTAGAATGGGTTTATCATATTTTTGTAGGGTAAAAGTACTGTATCTATCTGCTTACCCTTTTCCCAATTGCATTGGGGTCGGCTTCCAGTCAAAGCGGATGCAGCTTAATACCAGTACTTTATATGGAACGACTGCCTAACTGACCTCCACAACCCAGTTACTGGGTAACACGATATCTCGCGATATGACTGGTTGTCAGACTTCCAGGGATCTGATTACCCGTAACGGTTGTCATAGATCTTAATTTGACAACCGGGACCGACTTTTTAACGTGCTCTCCGAGGCACGGCGTAGTCTCGGTATGAAATGGTGGTCACCAATCCGCAGATCGATCGCGGCAAGCGCAGCTTAACCTGGATCGATTGATCTTTGCGGTTGTTAGTTAGCCACGAGCCCCCAAAAGTACTGTAAGGAATGGGAAAAAACATCTTCTTCGAAAGTAAGATTTTAAATTGATCTTACAAGGTAAAAGAAATACGATAACAAAAAATCTCCTAATCTATGTTGTCCAAATGCTTGGCAAAGGCCTTCCCCAAGTCCTTCTATTTGTCTGGGTCCTTACTGCTCTCCCGCCTTTCTTTATCATTGCCATCAAGATCATCCCTCCACCGCTGTCTCGGCGGACTTCCGCAAAGCCATCCGTCTATTGGCAACCACCGCATATAGCATACAGAAAGATGGCCAAGTATGGTAATATTCGACCATCTCTCTGCAACAATTATACGAAAAAAAACTGTCAAATTGAGAACCTCTTACTTTTGGTGTCGTTTAAAAAAGGTTTCAAATTACCAAACGTCGTATTAGATTTTATACCTAGCCAACACAACACTATAAATCTCACCAAATTGAGACATTTAATGGCAGACCTACAAGTAAATTGAGAAGTTAGGTGCCTTATATTTTACACTGAAATTACAACATTCATTGAGTTCAATGTTCTTACTAACGAGGTAGGTACAGTTGGCAAACGAGATAAGTACACAGACAAACTACCAGCGAATTTCATTAGAACTCTACACATATTAAATTTTAACAAAGTGTATATGAACGACTGTAGGCATTTAAAATTAAGGGTCTTTGTCCAATATATTTTTAAAACGCATACATTTTTAAGGACTATGTCCAAAGTGAATACTTAAGATATATTTTTTGTGAATATGCGACCGCGAGCTTTGGTTGAACCTAAATCTCTTGTGTCGACACTCCAAATGCCTTCGAGAAATATATAGTCGCAATATCTAATTTGGTTGAGTACTTGGAAAATAATCTTAGAGGTGTAAGTTCTAACCCTGCTCGAGCTGTGTTTTTATATCCACAAAAGAGTCTCTTTTTTCCTTTTTAATACGGAACCCCATTAATTTCTAGTTAGCCACCTGTAGGTATATGTATCGATTGCTACCCTATCTACATCATTCAAATGATTAAGAAAGCTTTTATTTTATTCCTACTGTAAGAGAGAAGAGGTTAGTGGAGTGTAATAGTAGGATAACATCGGAACCTGGCGCATGGATAACATTTGGTATGGCATAGCTAGATAGAAAAAGACTGTATCGGTGGCTGTTACCACCAACAACAGCATTCCCAATGAGGGTTGACGTCAGGCAGGCGGCCGGTCATAAAACATAGCCAAAACTTTAGCAGCATGCCAGATATAGGTATGCTGCGCCGACCCCAAATAAATTGGGATAAGGGCAGGGGGTTCATCATCAAGAGGGAAGAGGTGATTCAGAATCATAGCTGGTAGAAATGGTCAAGCTTTGCCTACCGCACTGGGAAACAGGCGTGATTGTATGTATATATGTTACTCTCCATATATTATTAACATTGAAAACCTACGTAAGGGAGTATCTAATGGAAAATTCCAGAATTAATGTCACACTCAAGCAATAATGATCCGTTCTTTTTACAAAAATCAATCCTATTATCGGCCATTGCCAACAAAAAGATAAAAGATCAAAGCGAGGATGATTTTCCGCGCGACCGATGCCAGTCGTCTGTCGTTTTATCCCCTTACATCCACTTATTGGTCCCTCGGATACTACACGATGGTTGTGCCAAGGATATATACCTGATCGGCTATTATTTTAGTCAACTAATTGGTTTTGAAGAGATTTTGGAAGGGGTTGTCGAAGAGTACGCTGACTTGACTAAAAATAAATTATTCAATTTAAAAAATATCATTTTTTATAATAAAACAAATTTAAACCGGATTAATCGCGCGTATTATTGGTTTTTGTTTTTCCTTATGTTTTGAACACTTTGCAGCGTTCGTGGTCGCAGGAGGACATAATACACGCGATTAATCCGGTTAAAAGTTGTTTTATTATAATGTGTAGTGATCGCAAAAACCTAAGTTATTAACCTAATATCATGTGTTTTAAGTAGTTATGTTCAGTTCTTCTTTAATTTAATGCAATAATTATGAATATACAAAGAAAAGCACCTCATCATCTCATCATTTAACATAATGTACAATTATATTGTGGTCGGCTTCCAGCCAAACCGGATGCAGCTTAATAGCAGTATTTTACATGGAGCGACAGCCTATCTGACTATATCTCGTGGCATGACTGGTTGTCAGACTTTCAGGCCTCTGACTACCCGCAACAGCTGTTATAGATCTTAATTTGACAACCGGGACTGACGGCTTAACGTGCTCTCCGAGGCACCCATCCACAGACCGACAAGCGAAGCTTAACCTCGATTGATCGATCTGTACGGCTGTTACTTAGCCACGAGCCCCCTGCAATAAAGCAAGTAACATTAGAAATTAAAATTCAGAAGTATTTCTGATGTTTTGATCAGTTATCTATTTCTGATCTCCATCATCCGAGGAACATCCAATCTAAATCCAGAGCAAGCTCACAATTAATATCACGGACGACTAAACGTACAGAAGCAGACAGACTAAACCACAAACTGCCTTTGTGGCACACAATAACAGCACACAACACCCAATTGGGACCACACACAAAACACGACCCACGCAACGGTGATAACCCTACAACAGGATTTAGGCATCGACTACTCGGTAGCGAGACGAAATCGTAATCAATCATCGATTTAAATCGGTAAAGTAATTAAACTAAGCGGCTTTCAATCTCGAATGATTCCCTCGTTATACGTAAGTAGCAAATAATTGTAAAAAGGTAATCAATTCTGAGTGTAATGAATGGAGATTTGGAGGTTTGAAGAAAGTTAGGATATAAATTGAAGTAATAAGTATTCGCGAAGAAATTGTACCATATTTTAGTGTTTCGTTCGCTCGGGCTTAAAGTTGAACAAAATATGACTTAGAAAAACTTTAAAATTATGTACATTGAAGAAATTATGTCTTAAAACTTTTCGAATTTAGGTTACTTTAGAAGTTTAGTCGCAAATATCGTGAACTATTAATGTATGATCTTGTTATAGTCGTTTTTATTGAAGCATCTATGACTTTAAAGCCTTTCAAAGTTTACTTTGCTAGCAAAAAAAAACTTGTTTAGGGTGTACAAAGAATTCTAAAGTATTTTTTAAACCCTTTACGAACGCGATGCGAACTCTAAACTAACTTTTCATAACAATTAATTTCTTCTTGTGCAAAAAGTTATTATATTAAATGGAAAAAGAATACGGTCGCGAACAGGATTCGAATCTGCGCCTCCCGGATGAATACTCCAGGCGCTCTGACCACTAAGCCATCTCGACCTCTGCTCACCACCGCGAATTCTTCTTCCATATTTTAACACGGCTTATGGCGACGTCATTGCTATCAATTCAGTCCTTATACCAGTGACCGAACCGACACGACTAACTTTGTAATGTCGTAAAGAATGCAATTACCTTAATAATTCAAGATAAATCTTTGAAAAGCATTAACGCATGCTTAGCGAACTCTAAAGTTATTATATTAAATGGAAAAAGAAATGGACGAGATGGCTAAGTGGTCAGAGCGCCTGGAGTATTCATCCGGGAGGCGCAGGTTCGAATCCTGTTCGCGACCGTATTCTTTTTCCATTTAATAAAAAAGGAGTGTTATGTGGGGTTCATGGAAGTATGTATGAGTTTCTTTATTACACCAATAAATTCTACGCCTGAACCGATTTAGACGTATGGGGTATCATTATAATTCTTTAACTGCCTCGTTGGTCTAGTGGTCGCAAGCGCGGTGGCTGAGCGTGGGGTCCTGGGTTCAATTCCCAGCGTACCTATTCGCTATCTCGGTTGCCAACCAAATTGATGGACACTTTGTAGTACATTGTGTCGTAAGTTTTTACTATTGTTGCTCATCATAGACAAGCTATAACACAAGTCGGGCAAAGTGTTATTGGGTTTTTCTGTTAGGAAATTCTCAGTAGCAGCCCATAGTTAGGAAGTTGGTTGTGTAACACCCCCGTGCTTTGGAGAGCACGTAAAGGCGTTGGTCCTGCGCCTGATCTCTCCCCGGTCGTGTCTGATTGCCGTCCCATCGGACTATAAGAGTGAAGGAAGAGGGAGTGTACCCGTGTTTGCGCATACCTACACTTGTGCACTATAATATCTCCTGCGTACTTGGCTAATCTCCTCGGAAATAGGCCGCTCTGGCCGAAATATGGTCTGGAGGAGTATTATTATTAATAAATTATAATTCTTAAAATTTCCCGGGAAACATAGGCTATTTAGATAAAATAAAAATTTGAATGTAAAAAAGTATGTGTCTGGTTGATCTACTGGTCCAAGCACGACTGCTGAGTATGAGGTCTTGTCTTCCCAGGTCAGGCAAACTGTTATTGGGTTTTCTATTAGGAAATTTTCGACAGCAACTCGGTTCATGTTTTGAATTGTGCCAGGTAGACGGCAAAAGGCTCACCACCTATTTATTGGGACTGTATACACCTCTGCCTATCCCTTCTGGGAAAATAGGCGTGATGCTATGTTATATTAAGTTATGACAAAAAACTATTGACTTTAACTTTATAATAAAATAACATACATTACCTATAAGCCGACTACATCTATATGCTCAGGTAAACCAAAAAAAACCCGAGCTCTCTCCAAAAACACGTAGATACACGCAATAATTGAGTGTTCCCTGTCTTACGTGATCCAATTAGAACCCCCCTCCCCCCACTGATCTGATGGAAAAACATCAGGCACGAGATTGTCTGCCGCACCGCCACACGTGTCGGGAAACTTTTGGCTTTGATCTCCAAATTATTATGTTTAGGAAATTTGTAGGCACTAGAACTGAGGAATTAAAGGGGGCTTGTGAGGAGATAAGGAAAGTTATTCTTCATGATAATTTCTTAACTACCTATTCTATCCGTTCAGTCATAATCTGGTGAAAGGTATAGCGGTGGTGCGTTTGCATAGGTTACACTTTCATGAAAACAACATAACATAATAATATCTCAGGTTAATATTATTAATTTAATGTTCACCGGTTACTACTCACGTGCATTTTTCGAGATTGCCCGACTAGTTTCGAACTCGAACGAAGCCCTTAGTCATGAGCTGAGCCCGCGGCGATGTGACAAGTGCAACTGCCGTTCGAGTTCGAAACTAGTCGCGCAATCCCGAAAAATGCACGTGAGTAGTAACCAGTTAACAATAATTGATATGAATATCTCAGATGTTCCTAATCACATACTGCTACACATGATACTAAAACAACTTTTAATCGGATTAATCGCGTGTTTTACCTCCTCCTTGTGACCTTTGAGTTTGTTTCGGTATTACGTCTCAGTGATAATCAGAGGAAATACCATGGCGTCATCTAGTTTCTAAAAATTTAACAGCGATAAAATAATTTTATCAATTACCAGCTGTGCCCCGCAAACGTTCTGCCATATAAATTTTCTGGATAGGGCCTAGAACCTATTATCAGACCTACCAAATATACACAAAAAAAGTGACATAAAAATCGATTAAGCTGTTTCGGAGGAGTTCGATAACAAACACTGTGACACGAGATTTTTATATATTAGATAGATATGTCTACTGTACATCGTGTGTGAGTGAAATTATCCTATTAATATTATAAACGCGAAAGCTTGTATGTATAGATGTTTGTTACTCTTTCACGCAATAACTACTATACAGATTTGGATGAAATTTAGCACACAGATAGTTTATAGCCTGGATTAACACATAGGGTACTGTTTATCCCGGCTGGACCTATTTCTGAAGTCCAGACAGAAGCTAGTTTTAAATAAACTGTTATGACGCCTGACACCTTAATCATCCTGCGAGCACGAACGCTGCAAAGATTCAGAAAAAATAAACAATACACTCGATTAATCCGGTTAAAGTTATTTTATTATACAAGCTTTTGATCTTGATAGAGATCCTTTTTAACCGACTTCAAAAAAGGAGGAGGTTTCTCAATTCGACCGTATATATTTTTTTTTTTTTTTTTTTTTTTTTTTATGTGTGTTCGGGGATAACTTCGTCGTTTATGAACCGATTTTGATAAATCTTTTTTTGTTGGAAAGAAGAAATCTCAACGGTGGTACCATGGTAAGGAAACCAGGATCTGATGATGGATCCCCGAGAAATCGAGGGAAACCTTCGAAAATTCTAGGGGCGACAAGTGCATTTGTTAATTTTTTCATTAAGTATTTTAAAGCACTACTATTTAATGAAGGTGTGGAGTCGATCTGATAATGGAGCTGAAAGACAGTCGAGGGAACTCTTTAAAGATTTACAGCAATTACCTGGTGTTTGGGCTTGATTAATTTGTATTGATGAGAACTTTACACCTAGATGGGTTGTGACTGTAATTAGGGGTCTGATGATGAAGACGAAGGACAGTCAAGGGAACTCCTCAACGTTTTACAGTAGCTACCATGTTTTGTTATGTATGTCCGTCGATATCTTTTTTTGAAAGAGTAGTCCCCAGAGGTGGTCCCATTTAAATTTAGTAAAGATCTGATGAAGATCTTCGAAGTTGACGATGGAACTCTTCAATGAATTATAGCAAATCACTCTCAATTGCTGTAATCGCATGTTCATGTACAGTTCATGCCACTCAATACATGCATAGCATCATGCCTGTATTGCCCGATGGGGTAGGCAGAAGTTACCAATGTTGTACACAAACATTTCACCGATGCAGTAATTAAGTCCTAGCGGCTTTCGAAAGCCTACCCATATTATTAAATTTCTAAATTAACTTATTTATGAAGTATACAAACTTATATATGACCTATACAATATATATATAACACACTTAAAACTAAAAAGACTAAAATAAATTAATTTTAAACAAAAAATGAAAACCGCCTTCAAAAATCTACTACACTAAAAAGTTTAAAATAATATCAAAATTTGCTTATAATAAAATCATTTTAAAAGAACAATATATAATAATAATCTGTTAATTTTGGAGTCGGTGCCTGATGTATATTGGGTTTACAACCAGATACAAAGGCCGGTAACATAACCACAGCACAACGAACATAAGTGACTAACAAGAGGAAAACAATAACCCTCTCTCAGTACAGGCACCGACTCCTAAATTAACAGATTATTATTATATATTGTTCTTTTAAAATGATTTTATTATAAGCAAATTTTGATATTATTTTAAACTTTTTAGTGTAGTAGATTTTTGAAGGCGGTTTTCATTTTTTGTTTAAAATTAATTTATTGATAAAGCAAATAATAAAAAATTGGCATGGTGGTGGAAAATTGCAACTACCTCTACTCTACACGTGTTTTCCCTACGGAGCATCATCAGGAGCCGTTAGACCATGCAGTGTCTACCACTGAGATGTCTGTACCTACCCGTAATCATATTGTTAGCAATTAAGTATTTTTACCTAGATTTAATGTCGTGTAATTTATTATCCCACGCTTTTTTACTAAAAAATGTTTTATTCATAATCACTCCATTTTGTTTTTGCATTTATAGAAAATTATTTTCTACTTTTTAGTTCGAGTAGTTACAAAAGCGTGTTTTTTAGTTTTTTTAAACTATTATTTATTTTTGCTTTTTTAGTATTATGCTTTTCGAAGATTTATCCGAATAATTACATTTTGCTCGTCATTTTGGAGCGTCTACCATATTGAATTTAGTGTGACAACATTTTATTTTTCGTATTTTTCTCAGCAAACCCCATTTGATACCCATATCACACGATTCTATAAAAATGACTAGCCCGCTATCTTTGGGAGTCCACCATGTTGGATTTAGGATGACGTCATTATATTTTTCGAATTCTTCTCAGTAAATCCTTTTATTTGAGATCCATATCGCGGGAATGCATAAAAAATTACTAGTCCGCCATCTTTGGGAATCCGTCATATTGGATTGAGATTTAGAATAACGTCACTGAGCTCACCATGCATTGTCATCCAAACTAAACGTGTATTCAAAATTTCAGCTCAATCGGAAACCGGAAAATGGGTCAAATTTAACTTCCAAGATTTTTTACATAGTTACAGGTGAAGCTAATAATAAAAGCGTGTTAAAAAAAGAGATAACTCCAACAACACTTTATCCGACAAAAAATCGAACCCAAGATCTCAAGCTCAGTAGCCGCTCTTATGACCAATAAGATCCTTACATTAAAAGAATCAATAAACTCCTTCACTGTAATTATTATTAAATTTATCGATATCACCATGTGACATAGTAGGTACCTCCCAGTACGTTGCCATAGCAACCACTGCCTCTCCACCTCCTCTCCTTGTTTACCGGTACTTTTATTAATTTACATTACCTTTTCTTTTTACACTTTGAAAAGATGAATATTAATAAATCCAGATTGCCTTCCAAATTCTATCAACATTTAATTTAGATGCAAATTTTGTGGTTTTTTTTTATCATCGTGATTTCTGAAGGCGAGATTTAATCGGAAAGTATTTGAGACAACTTACTGGCAAAGGAAAAAGAAATCGCAGTAGTTAATGTATTAAGCAAAAAAAACTTTGTCAAAACTAGCTAGGGAGATAGTTTATACCACCGATCTGAAAAAAATACGGATGTAACCTTGCCTTTTCAGCGAAGCATAGATTACACACGCACACATAGATTACACGCAGCGTACTGGCGCCGAAAGGATGAGTTTTAAGTATTTGTATGCGTTCAGCTCGCGCATGACAAGCGAAATTGTATCACTAGGCAAGCTTCTCACATATCGTACGCAACGCTAAGTCCATATTTTTTTGAGATCCATTATGCTTTTTTTTTTTCTTCATGACCTTTTACCGATGCAGACCTATATAATAGGAAGAATGCCTATTGCCATCAATGGGGCACACTTTTAAACTCCGGGCTGCTAAAGTATTTCCTGTTATAAAAATACTTAAACACTACCCGATCCGGAAATCGAAGTCAGGACCTTACCCTCAACAGCCGCGCTTGCGACCACTAGACCAAAGAATCAAGTAGTGCTAGTTACCTAGATATATAGAGATAGCATCACGCCTGTATTCTCCGAATGGGTAGGCAGAGGTTTACACAGTTGTCCACCCACTTTTCACCAATGCTGTTATTAAGTCCCATGTAATAGGTTGGGCCTTTTGCCATCTACCGGGCATAATTCCAAACCCCTAGCTGCTACTGAGAATTTCCTAACAGAAAAACTCAATAACACTTTGCCCGACCCGGGAATCGAACCCGAGCCCTCATGCTGAGCAGTCACGCTTGGAACCACTGGACCAACGAGACAGTCTTGTTAGTCTAGTAGCTAGTCTAGTCTATCAGTAGTGCTGGATACCCTGGATATAATTAGCTACCGAGGCAGCTCGCATCGACAAAATGGACGTAGTGTACTTTTCCAAAATCTATGACAATCTTCAGACTTGAGCCTCCTAGCCAACTGCTTGTACGTGCTTAAACCCCATGTTTTCACTGTCATGCTAGCTCGATCTATGCCCACACCATTTTTGTAGAACAAATACATGAATAATTACTTTAAAAACGAACCAAGCGCTTTGATTCCACGTTCATTATAAGAACCGCGAAACAGTGGAATGCGCTGCCGGAGTGGGTCTTCCCCGATAGTTACAATCTGGGTGTCTTTAAGACGCGAGTGAATCGGTTTCTTCGAGCAAGCGTGCTCCGTCGTAGATCGCATTATCGCTTAACATTAGGCGAGATGGCGGTCAAAAGCAAGCCATAAAGAAAAAAAAAAAAAACATAGTTATTATAAGCCACATTTTCACTTCGAAATATTATCGGGTTTTTCAGAATAAACCCCGTACGGCTCCAAAAATAAGTTAATAAGCATTGTCAAAGGTTTTCCTGTACCTATTTTTTATGGTTTACAAAGTTTAATTTTTATCGCGTGCAGCACACGGGATGAATTTTGTATGTATACAAAAAAGAATGTCAATACTAAAGTTATTATAATAAGCATGCATTAATGCTTTTCAAAGATTTATCTTGAATGTCAATACTGAAAATGTTTTTTTTGTATTGTTTTTTTTATCTATTCATGTTCAATGGTATAGTCTATGGCAGTCTTTCCCAACGTGGGCGATAACGCCCCCTTGTGGGCGCTGCAGGCCTAAAGGGGGGCGGTAAGAGAACCAGAAAAAAAAGGGGGCATTGTGTAGGGCTTTGGGGTCGATTTATAATTTCATCTACCTAGCTAGGAAGACTCTTAGACACCGACTGAGCTCTCGACTCTCGACTACATCTTGTGAACATCAACTAATATTCTTAGCTCAAACTCGGTTCGATATAAAAGACCGCGGGCAATCATGTTTTAACAAGTTTTTGTTAAATAATCCGAATTGTACATTCCTATACCAATCGGCTGGTTCTATAATACTTGTTCTTGCTTGTCGAGTACGATTGGGCGTCGAATGAGATAAACGAGTTTATGCACGTTTGTCTTATTCCTGTTGGTGCGTGCTGCTTATGCAATCCTATATAAACGACGTAAATTTATTTTATTTTCATTTGCGGTTTCGCGCATAATAGATAAGCAGTACTTGATTTCAACACTTACGTATTTCTTAAAACAAAACAATGTCGGAAGTAAAAAAGAAGAGACGGCAATACTCTGCGGAATATATTAAATTCGGATTTATTGAAAATCCCACAAACCCGTCGTCGCCTTTCTGTCTTCTATGTCTAAAAACATTGTCGAACGAAGCAATGAAGCCTTCAAGACTGCAAGATCATTTGAAAAAAAATGCATCCAGATAAGACAGAAAAGAATGTAGCATATTTTCAAGACCTAGAGAAGAAGCATAATACTCAGCAAAGTGTATCAAAACTATTTTCGGCGGCTGCTAAGCAAGATGACGACGGACTTCGAGCTTCGTACAATATCACTTTGTTAATTGCTCAAAAAGGCAGACCACACAACATCGGAGAAGAGTTAATTTTGCCAGCAATAAAGGAAGTAATAACTACTGTGCTTCATAAACCGGCCGCAGATATTATCCGAAAAAATCCTTTGAGTAATAATTCTGTGCAAAGACGAATTGATGAAATGGCTGAAAACATTGAAGAATCATTGTGCAATCATCTGAGGACTAGTCAATTCTCAATTCAGCTCGATGAGTCCACTTTACCAACTAATGAAGCGTTGTTGCTATCTTACGTGAGGTTTATTAAAGATGAGAAAATACGTGAAGAACTATTGTTTGCCAGAAATTTGGAGACAGATACAAAAGGCGAAACCATATTCAATACATTGGAAAAGTTTTGTGAAGAGAAAGAGATTCCTTTGAAAAATATTATATCAGTTGCTACGGATGGCGCTCCGGCTATGACAGGGCGCCATAAAGGCTTCATAGCATACTTAAAGAATAAAATTCCAGATGTCCTTGCTATACATTGCGTTATTCATATACAACATTTGGTTGCTAGAAACTTAAGTGAACGACTATTTCAATCACTGCAATATGTCATCAAAGCAGTCAATAAAATCCGTAGCAGCTCTTTGAATGATAGATTATTTCATCAGCTTTGTGTTACAAATGACGAAGATTTCAACCGTTTGTTGCTTCATACTGAAGTTCGTTGGCTGTCAAGAGGCAATTGTCTGATTCGATTTTACAACCTGTTTGACTCTATGATAGAGTTCTTGGAAACTAAAGATACAGAACTGCGCAACAAGCTCATAACATCAAAGAATGATATAGCTTACATGACAGACCTGTATAAAATGTTCAACGACATGAACCTCCAACTGCAAGGCGATGAACTAAATTTTATTAAAACAAAAAATGTCGTTGCTGCTTTCGCAGCCAAACTGCTTCTGCACAAAAAGAATATGGGCAGACGTGAGTTTCACAATTTTCCGAATTTATCAGTATACTGCAGTAACGACGACTTGTTTGCCTACTGCCAACTATTATACCAATTTGGAAAACCTCCACATTGACTTCACCGAACGATACCAGGACATTTTAAACTTGGAAATACCAGACTGGGTGTTGGATCCGTTTTCAAATGTCAACACAGCAATGTCACCTCAGCTGGAAGAAGAACTTATAGAATTGACAACAAACGAAGAAATAAAAATCAAGTTCAAAAATGGATATCAAGAATTTTGGCTACAAAAACCGATCCCGCAATTGTACCCTGGATTGTGGTCAATTGTTCAACGATTTTTGATAGCATTCCCATCGTCATATTTGTGTGAACGTGGATTTAGTGCTGTGGCAACGCTGCTTACTACAAAGAGAAATCGTTTGCGTGTTACCGAACGTGGCGACTTGCGCTTGGCTTACTTGATTTTGAGTAAATTTGAACCTGATATCAACAAACTTATTGAACAGCATCAGATTCAACCTTCACATTAGTTTTTATATAAGAATTGATTATGTTTGTTTTATTTTCAATAAAAGATACTCTGTCCGAATACTATAAATTTGCGTTTCAATAATCAGTTATAAGTACTAAGCGGTTTTTAAGTATGTTTAAAAAGGGGGGCGTTAAAAATAATTTATTCTTAAAGTGGGCAGTAGACAAAAAAAGGTTGGGAGCCCCTGGTCTATGGTCTATATAGAGGTATATTAAGTCAGTTGTATATCAAAACTTTACCTTACGTCATTCAAACGTCTCCTAGACATAACACAAATATTCCAATTACATATGCCAAGGGTATTAACAACATATCACTAATTTCAGCAATTATGTGTTATAACCTAAATAGCAGGCGTCATGTGTCATGGCTGCCGTGACGTCATTTGTATCAAGTACTTGTAAGTGCGTAGTTTAACTTTGGCGTATAACTTAGGAGGTAATTTTGCATAACTACAAAAGTTTTAAGTTCATCTTGAATTAGTTATTTTACGTTGTGTGTTGTTACCAACGCGGCGTGGGGAAATTACAAAAGGAATTGTGACTCGGATATTCCTGGTTTTTGGGAACTAGGTCGATCTAGGATTCTAGGAAATGTAAATGGTAGGTACCATTTAACTTAATGGCTTTTACAGACTTAATGAAGGCGCAGAAAAGGATTATAAAAAATCAGAATTAATGAATAAATATTGGACTTTGGACAAAGGTTATGTAACATTAATCAGCACTTGCTTCCACTTAGCCATGTTCCCGTCTCTATCCAACACTTGTAGTTGGACATTTGTGTGACAGTGACAGGAGTAAAGCTTACCCAATCTACGTGCTTGGTACTTAATGTTTATTTATCTAAGCCTTAGTCATACACGTTTAGTTTATTTTCTGCTTAAACATAACACAGCGTTACGCCTATATCCGACGCCGGGGTAGGCAGAGGTGTACATAATCGTACACCTATATTTCACCGATGCTGTTATTAAGTCTCATATAATAGGTGGTGAGCTTAGTGCCATCAACCAGGCACAGTTCCAAACTCCGGACAACTACTGAGAATTCTCTAAAAAATTAAATAACACTCTGCTCTACCCGGGCATCGAACCCAGAGCCTCATGCTCGGCAGTGCCCCTTACGGCCACTAGACCAATGAGGCAGTTATTTACGTTGGTATCAAGCCTTATAAATTTATCCGCGATTGTTACAAATCCATAGAGCTGTATGGGTTTAGTTGTATGTATTGGTATCCCCAGCAAATTTGGGGATAAAATGCATCCTGATCCGGACACAGTCCCAGCGACAGCTATGAGCATTCCTGAACATTCCATTTGCATTTTGACATGAACGTTTTAGACCGGTTTGAACCGGATTTTGACCAATCAGAACATGTTGTGACTACGCCGCGTCTCGCACACAAGCAAAGCTTATGACTCCGTTTGAAAACAGTTATAATTCAAAAAGAGGTAAACTTCAAGTTTTATTAAAAACTACTTAAGTTATTAAAATATTAGATGTTCAAATCTTTTAACCGACTTCCAAAAAGGAGGAGGTTATCAATTCGGTTGTATTTTTTTTATGTTTTTGATTCAGAACTCCGTCATATATGAAACGATTCAGAATTTTTTTTTTTTGATACGCTTAAAACACATAAATGTAAAACCCCGAAATAATACAATTACAACAAACTAGAATTCACAAGTCACTTTTATTAACCTTAATTTTATATTCCAACGATAATCAATTACATATGTATCGATATTTCTTAGCACAGCTTTTTCACTTGATTTAATCATAACTTTACGACTCGACCGCTTGCGAACGAATGCCGATTATAAATTTTATCTGAGAATCATCACGTTAGTCAACTGCAGTACTTTAATCAAAAACAAATAATGTTCCCAACTTCCGTTTGCTAGTTGTCATCAAATTAACTACCGTTTTATGTTAAAAATAGACATATAAATATTAGTAATCGTAATTGTTTACAACTCGGCCATCCGCGAACCAACGAGCCCTCTCGTTAGCTTGCATTATACATGTACATTATCTTATACAAAATAAGAGAGATTCTATATTTTATCATAATATTCATAAATTAACAATATTCATAGTCATGTGTGTTTCTTTACACAATTCATAATTAATAATTCTACTAATAGATTCAATATCATTATCAGAGTACAAATAAATTCATTTCGAAATCAGTTTTTAATTAAAAAAAAAATCGTATGTCCATTACCTGACATATAAAAAAAAGTAACATACGAAATAGCCCATGACATGACTGAGTCCGTTACATGGCATTAAGTTAACAATATAGCCCGTGACCTGGCTCTCAATCTACAATATAGCCCGTGACCTGGCTAAGCCCGTTACCTGGCACTTGATCCACAATAATAGCCCGTGACCTGGCTAAGCCCGTTACCTGGCACTTAATCTATAATATAGCCCGTGACCTGGCTAAGCCCGTTACCTGGCACTTAATCTATAATATAGCCCGTGACCTGGCTAAGCCCGTTACCTGGCACTTAATCTATAATACAGCCCGTGACCTGGCTAAGCATACAACTACAAATTTAAATATAATTAACTTGAGTATATCATTATACAATTTTAATCAACTTAAAGTAATTTATGTGACTTTCTTAACATACAAAAGCACATAAACATCATTTAAATGTAGTAAATATTTATAGATAAGTACTACTGGTTACCTACTTTCAATGGAAACATGTATTTTAAGTATCAGAGTCGCTCTTAATATTGTCAGATTTATCAGACTCAGACGACGAAGGCTTTCCAAAGACTAACCAAGGGAATATTTTGTCGAGGGCCACTACGGCCTCATACCGTTTACCTTTACGTGTGATCGGTGTATCCTCTATAACAAACCTATCATTCGGAAGGATTTTCTTAATACGATAGGGGCCTTGACATTTGGGTTCGAGCTTTTTAGATTGTCCTTCAATACCTGTACTTGATTTAATGACTCTTACTAAATCACCCTCGGAAAACTGAACTTGTCTTATTTTGTGCTTATTTGCCCTTTTTATATCTTTATCTTGTTTTTCCCTAATACGTTCGGATGCAGTTGCCCTAATACTTTCTAAACTATTTTGATTAGTATCTGGAGCTACGGCATTTATTACATCATTTAATATCCCTTCGGATGGACTAATAGCAGTACGACCACCAACAACTCCGTTGGCGTCTTTTTTGTCGTAGCGTGTAATGTCGTATTTATACCTAATTGAATTTGTGGTAGGTGTTCATCCCAAAGGCCGTTAGGCTTGTCGTGATTCATTGCACCGAGTGCTGCCAAGATTGTCCTATTGTATCGTTCAACCTGGCCATTCGCACGAGGCGTAGCTACGGCATTATAAACGTGTTTGATTCCTGTAGACTTTATAAATGACTTAAAAGCGCCACTAGTAAAGCTTGTACCCTGATCAGTAATAAGCCTGGTCGGGGCACCAAAGTAGCTTATGTGCTCGCGAAAGACCCTTATGCTGGTAGAAGATTTTGTATTACGCACTGCCGTAATGTTTACAAATTTTGTAAACGCATCGACTATGACCAGAATGTACATGTTTCCACGTCTAGTTCGTATGAAGGGTCCCAGGTGGTCTGCGTGAATGGTGTGGAAGGGGATCTCCACTTTAGGAATGGGATGCAATTCACCTGTCAAGGTACCGCTTGGGACTTTATGGTGCGCGCATCCCAAACAAGCAGAGACATACTTTTTAACAAAACGCCGCATCTTTGGAAACCAATATGAAGATCTTATACGGGAGAGAGTTTTATCGTATCCGAAATGCCCTACATCATCATGGTTGCTTTTTAGAATTTGCCACCGGGCACCCCTAGGTACGACCCAACGTTCGGTACTTTCGTCAATAACACGATAGACACGACCACTTTTTAATTTATAATTTTTAAATATATCAGCATTATCATTCGTTTTTGAATCAGCTAATATACTAGCTATACGTTTTACTTCATCATCAGATTGTTGAACCGTGATGAGCCAATCATCTGCGTTTATATTTAAAATATCAAGTACGTGATGTTCGTCCTGGTCATTCTCGATGGCAGCTCTACTGAGAGCATCTACGTGAGCCATCCTTTCCCCGCACCTATATTCTATCTCACAATCGAATTCTAGGAACTGAATCCACCAACGGGCAATTCGAGGTATCATATCGCGTTTAGTCAACGTGGTGCGTAAAGCGTTGCAATCCGTCACTATTTTAAATTTTATTCCTAATAAATACACTCTAAATTTACATAATGAGGATATGACCGCTAACGTTTCAAGTTCGAAAGAGTGCATCTTTTGTTCATCAGCCGTCGTCTGTCGGCTAAAATAAGCAATAGGTTTAAATAACGCGGACTCATCTTGTTGTAAGAGAATCCCAGCTACTCCTAGTTTACTCGCGTCTGTATGTAGCTGGGTTTCGGCTTTAGGATTGTATATAGCAAGAACAGGTCTTTCTACTAAACATGATTGCAAGGCCTTAAACGCACGAGACTCTTCCTCTCCCCACTTCCAAGGGGAGTCTTTCTTTAAGAGGCTAGTCAATGGACGAGCAATTAAGGCGAAAGCCTTGACAAACCTTCGGAAAAAGCTAGCTAGTCCTAGAAACCTCCTAATCTCATGGACGTTCCCTGGAGCAGGAAATTTTGAAATAGCTTCAGTCTTCAGAGATCCTGGTCTTATACCCTTGGAACTTACTTCATAACCAAGATAGTCAATCTTCTCGAAACAGAAATTACACTTGCTTAATTTCAGAGTAAGACCATTATCTCTTAAAAGAGCTAAAACTTCCTCTAATCGGGACATAGACTGGTCGAATGAACTAGCCGGGATTAGAATATCATCCATATATAAAAGCACATATGATCTAACCGGTGAATTCTGAATTACCCTATTCATCGTACGTTGGAACACTGACGGGGCATTCACGAGACCAAATGGCATTCTACAGTATTCAAATTGTCCATCTGGAGTTACGAATGCAGTTTTGTCCCGAGATTGCTCCGCTATTGATATTTGATAATAGCCCGACGCTAAATCGAGGGTTATAAAAATTGAACTACCAGTAAGCAAGTCGAGTTGGTCCTCAATTCGAGGCAACGGATAGTGTTCTCGCACCGTCCTACGGTTTAATGCACGATAGTCCACACAAAGCCGTTTCTCTCCAGATTTCTTATTTACTAAAACTATTGGGCTGGCGTAGGGTGAGCTACTTTCTCTAATTATTCCACTATCTAACATTTCATTGACCATTTCCCTTACTAACTGTTTTTCGGTATAAGATAGTCTGTATGGGCGGTATACAACTGGTTCAGAGTTACTTAGATGAATCACCATTTCCGTTTCTTTAGCAAACCCCAGGTCATGCAGTCCGTATGAAAAACAAGTGGGGTATTTATCAATAATAGATTTTAGTACGCCTTTTTGTTGTAAGGTTAAGCCTTCTCCACATTTTAATGATGATTCATCCATAGTCGACTCACAATTTAGTTCAACCCTATTAACAAGTAAAGCTTCATTAGCAACGATACTACGTGTTATCAAGTCTTGCTTGTTAAATTTTAAATCCTTAGAACAAACATTTTGAATTAATATGAACCCTATACCTCTGATTACGTTATATTCGCCAGGTAGTAAGTAATATTCTTCACCCTCACGACCCCTAAGTGTGCCTTGTACGTAAATACGTCCGGTATATTCTAAATCAGTTGTTATTGGAACGGTTTTAAGTTCATTGCTGTTTACAACAGTGTCGGCAGAACATAATAGTGGATATTTTACGATATTGATTTCCTTAATTTTTTTAAATATAAGGTCCGTACAGGTTTTGACTATATTAACAGTTGGTCTTTCGGTAAATGTGTGACCTACTAACAGCGGCGCGTTTAAGAGATGATCATCTACAATAAGTATTTCTACGTCCTTTTCCTCTAAGCCCTGAATTTCTATTGTACATAAAGTCATTCCAATTGGGCAGTATGGGGCACTACCAAACCCTCTAAGCATAGGTACCACCGTCTGAGTCCAGTTCAACTTCAGACGTTGAGTATCGCTAAGACGAATCAATGTACCTTCACTTCCTAAATCTACATAGCCATTGAGGACCTCATTATTTATTTTGACAGGCATTTTGTATTTAGAACTCGTGTTTCCAAAAGTTTCAACTTGCAAAACATTTTTAGTGGTCTCACTGCTACTTTGATTAGTCTTAGGACAGCTGGACGTTGAATGACCCATTAATTTACAATTATTACATCGCAATTTGGGCTTCGAGCATCGATAAAACGTGTGTCCCTTTTCGTTACAATTGTAGCACGTTACGTTTTCAAATCTATTATCCTTTTGAGAGATATTACCGTTTACTGTATTATTACTACTAGTTACAATAGGTTTGTAACGCTTATCTTTATTGATAGCAGTGTCGGTCGAACTCTTATCGTGGCCAATTTTAATAGATTTTAAGAATTTTAGCACGTGTTCAGGTTCGGTAAATGCAGCTGATTGTGCCCCCAACCTAACGCTCCTGTCCTCTATGCCAAATAATAAACAGTCTACAGCTCGTTTACCCGATATTTCGCACCTATTAAGCAAGTTCATTTTTGCGTAGTAATATAATTCAAGCGATTCTCCAAATTTGACCCGTTTGCTTAACATTTCTGTTAATAATTCTGCATAATTATCACGTGAAGGAAAAGATTCCCTTAGTTTAATTTTCCATTCGGCCCAGGAGTATAATAATGTAGGTAGTCCCTGGTACCAGGTCTTTGCAACCCCAGTTAGTTTTTGTAAAGCGTAATGAATTGTATGATTATCACCCCAGCTATAAATCTTTGCACATTCTTCGATTTTATGTATCCAAGAATCTATGGACTGCTCTTTACATAGTGGATCAAATTCTGGCAACACATTATTGAGTACTGGAATTTTTTCACGCTCAATACCCTTAAAGTCTTTCATCACATCAATAAATTTATCAAAGAAATTAATCTGCGATTCAGCATACCTCGACCCAGGTCTTGAGCTGTGGCTGCGATCAGCTTCACTGGATGATGATACTGAGCTCCGGCGCTGTTTACGGCGGCGGCTAGATGTCGATGCTCGTTGCTTGGAACCTTCGCGCTCCGTGCAGCTTCCGTTTCTGCTCCGTTTCGCTTTTGCCGAGCGATGATGTCGACGCTGCGCGGTGCGTGATTGGTGTGATTCACTAGAGCTGCTTCGAGTTTGCGATGACTCACTGCTTCCTCTCTTCCTATTACGTCTACGCTTTGGCATCTTGGTACGACCTCGATCAAATACAAAAATATTTTAGTACATAGCATAAATAAATAAATAATAATAGGGAGGACACACAGAAAAAAAATAATCTAATCTTAAATCTTATAATCTTTTTCATGAAATTAATCTATTTATGCTATTAAAGTAATTAATCAAGGCGAGTATGCGGGTATGTATAATTTCATTAAATAATGAAATTCTAACGTTTCAATATCAATCTTGACCCAATATACAAAAACGGTTATTTATTTTAAATGTACGGTAGGAATTACTGCAAAACTACATTTTCAAATTAAAACTGGTTATAAAATAAGATTTAAGTACTACCAGATATGTAACAGTTTTCTTTAAAACATACTACGCAATGAAAAACGAGAGAAATAAAAAGGAATAAATACAAGCACAATAAGAAATTAAGTTAATACTTACGAACCTTTTTCTTTTTGGTGGGCGATGTTATATAATTTGATTTAGGTTTATCCCACTTCTGAGATGTAAAACCCCGAAATAATACAATTACAACAAACTAGAATTCACAAGTCACTTTTATTAACCTTAATTTTATATTCCAACGATAATCAATTACATATGTATCGATATTTCTTAGCACAGCTTTTTCACTTGATTTAATCATAACTTTACGACTCGACCGCTTGCGAACGAATGCCGATTATAAATTTTATCTGAGAATCATCACGTTAGTCAACTGCAGTACTTTAATCAAAAACAAATAATGTTCCCAACTTCCGTTTGCTAGTTGTCATCAAATTAACTACCGTTTTATGTTAAAAATAGACATATAAATATTAGTAATCGTAATTGTTTACATAAATGACAAGAATACTCGAAACACACTCTCTAACACGACTAAATCACTTCTTCCCGACACACTCACACTCACAAACATACACTATAATATAATTAATCAAAAAAATAATTAAAATTCAAAGATATTCTTAATCCTCTCATGTATTTTGTTTTGTATTCTTAATTATATTTGTTTTCTTTCAGTTGTAGGTAATTTTAAAGTAGATATAATATGTAGTTCAGTAATTTCAGTTATAATTGACATATATTTTACTTATTTTGGCTTTATTTGTAACCTACATAGTTTAAGTGAACATTTATATTAGTAAGAAGAAAGAAAGAAAGAAAGAAAAAGAAATTTTCACACCGAGCCGTAAGGATACTTAAACTAAGAATTATATGAAATAAATAAAAAATCGTGTTATAAAACCCTACAACGCAACTTTGCGAAAAATGGTCGCCACTCAGCCTAATGCTGATGTGTCGCCTTTATGGCAACCCAACCAGCGCTGATATTCTGTGGCAACCATATTGACGTGTGGCGTCTTCCGGCATTAACATATATTTTTAATTTTCTAACAATAATAGACTATATTTCATTATCACACATTTATTCCTCAGTACCGCGTGTATGAATTATTGTATAAGTGTATGTTACAGAATAAACAAATAAATTACAACTCCAGCAAAGACTGGGCTGTGGTTTAAATATTCTGCTTGCGCTTTTTTTTTAATAATTCAGTCCGCAGAACAGTTTCAACTTAAAGTTTTATGGTGATGAATGAATAAATTATGAGATGAAGCTATTAACTATTCTAAAAGGAAAGTACAGAGATAATATGTTTCGTCGATGAAGTTTAATTTTGATAAAGTTATAGATTATTCGCTAAAGATATTTATGGTGTATTTTGAATATGATAAAAAAATTACTCTTCATTTTTATGTCAAAAAAAAACCACCTAAACGATGACTGCATGAAATGATAATCTTTTTATTTTGAAAGAATGGAAATTCTAGTTCGAAAACTGCGTATTAATTTGCTTCAATATCCATGCTTCCATACTAATATTATAAATGCGTAAGTAACTCTGTTTATTTGTTTTTTTGGTACCTTTTCACGACTAAACCGCTGAACGCATCGTAATGATATTTGGCAAGGAGATAGATTGTATCTTAGGGAAGGACATAGGCTACCTTCAGTCGCGCAGGCGAAGTCGCAGGCACCAGCTAGTTTATAATATAGTACACAGTTCAAATTTCGCAAAAAAAAATTGTGTCCACAGAAAAGTTATCCTACTTAATCCGAATCAGTAAAACGTTCCTTTCCTCATAATATTATGCGAACCGTTCCGTAAAAATCGTCTTGCCAAAATAGAAAAAGAAACGCATAATCCATTTCACAAACCACCTTAATCTATTTTCTACCCATCCTTTCATAATACTTTCAAAGCGCGGAACTAATAAAATATAATCGTTTTCCACATGAACTGTAACTTCGGGATAACTTTGCTCCATAACTTGCCCAGTTACGGACGGGTACAGGGGGGTTACCGAGTGTCGGGCCTAGGGTTGCCCACAGCCAAGTTTAGTTGAACATGTTTGACATTTTTTAAGATCCTACTTGGAGGAAATATACATGTCGCAGATGGACTGTAGAATCAGCTGTTTTACAAAACTGCTAGCTGATTTACAATACAGTACTGTTATGAAAAACAGCTGAACGACATTTAGCGGTTTTACATAATTACTGAACTATAACTCGCAGAATTGAATGAACGTTTTGCGTTTATCAATACAGCGGGTCAACGATCAGAGATTATGTAAAACAGTTTGAAATGAACTGTCAGATTGTTGATATTAGTTCGAAATTTTGTCGCATAAGGCTCTGTATGTCATAACAATAATAACATAACTTTATTTTACTTGTCAATAGCAAAAAGAGATGAAAATTTTGAATGACGTAAATACTAAACCACTATAATAGTCGACAATATATCGGGATTATGAAAGAAAATAAACGAAATTGATCCATGAGCGAGCGAAGCGAGTTCGGGAGTTTCGTGTATCCCGACACGGACAGATTAGGTTCGAAAAGGAAGACGGCGGCCAGTGAGCCAGCGTAACGAGCGAACTACCCCCGTCGTATTTAGGTTTTTTCTAACCTTACATACACAAAAATAGGAGCCCCGCGAATCGTGGCTCTATCGACCCAGCCACGGAAAGTCAAATCAGAATAAAGTATCTTTTTTTTACTTGAGTGGTGACTATCCATTTAATATACCTATACAAAAAACAAACCTGTCCCACAGTAGATATGTCATTCTGCATTACGTCTAAAGGTGTGTAGCAGTTTTGTTAAACGTATCGCAATGGCAATCCAGCTGAACGTCGTTCAGCTGTTTTATAAAACAGTACTGTTTTGTAAATCAGCTAGCAGTTTGGTAAAACAGCGGATTCTACAACCCATCTGCGACATACATACCTACATCATCACGACTGAATTGTTCGCAAGGTTAGGTAGAGGTGTACACTGTTGTACAACCAAATTTCACTGATGCCGTTATTTGGTGGTGAGCTTGTTGCCACCTACCACAGTTTCAAACTCCAGGCTGCTACTGAGAATTTCCTAACAGAATTTCCTTATAACACTTAAAAGTTACAATATTAAATGGAAAAAGAATACGGTCGCGAACAGGATTCGAACCTGCGCCTCCCGGATTGATACGCAAATAAATACTCTCTATATAGGTACTGAATGGATAGCAATGACGTCGCCAAAAAAAAAAGACGTGTTAAAAATATGGAAGAAGAATTCGTGGTGGTGAGCAGAGGTCGAGATGGCTTAGAGGTCAGAGCGCCTGGAGCATTTATCCGGGAGGTTCGAATCCTGTTCGCGATCGTATTCTTTTTTCATTTAATATTGTAACTTTAGAGTTCGCTAAGCATTCGTTAATGCTTTTCAAAGATTTATCATGAACTAATAACACTTCTCCCGATTCGGGAATTAAAACCAGGACCTCACGCTTAACAGCAGCAGTTAAAACCAATGAGGTCTTTTTTTATCTGATCTATACAAACCAAATCTTGAAGGTAATGCAATATATTGATGGATAGAAAACAATTATTTTAATATATCATAGAGTCATTGAACAAATCCTAATTTATAAAATGACTGTGCTCAAAAACTGACCACCAAATTGACCAATATTACAATCTCGGCGTCATATAAATACATAAAATATTTAAGGTTAATTAATCAAATTAAAAATAAATAAATAACCAGCCTATAACTGTCCCACTGCAGGGCAAGGGCCTCTTCTCATACAGAGAAGGCACGAGCTTAATCACCACGCTAGCTCACTGCGGGTTGGCGATTTCAGACTACAAAGTCCAGGTTACCTCACGATGTTTTCCTTCACCGTATGTCTGTGATGTCTTAGATCAACTAAGAAAGTACATATGACATTGAAAAAGTCACATTGGTACATGCCAGGTTCGAACCCACAACCTGCGGCTCAGGAGGCGGGCACGTAACCACTCGGCCACCACGACATTTTCTAATTAATATTTAATTATATTATCAAAATAATAAAATACATATTAATTATTGTTCACCGGTTACTACTCACGTGTATACTTCGGGTTTGCCTGACTAGTGTCTGACTCGCAACATCGCCGTGGGCTCAGCTCATGACTGAGGGCTCATGAATAGAATATGCCTCACGAAAGTTATTATACAAATATAATAAAATACAGTCGGTGCCATTTTGATATATGTTACGATTATACGATTTACGACACAAATTGATACTTTAGTCGCTGACTGTACATAGGTACAAAAGTTCAACTAAATGTAATGTAGTGTCCGGCTTTTCGGTTGTGAGTAGACAGAGCTAGCAACCCTGTACGCGGCATGTTATGGGCCGGTTTATGCGAAGTCATTCGCGCCTCTCAAATATTAAACAGTGCCGATCTCTGTACTGTAGTTACGTAAGGGTTAACAGAGAATGTTGTTTCAAACGTTGTGGAAATTGAGTAAAGAATCGATGGATTGTAGGTAGGTATTATTTATTTAGTGTAATGTAGTTTCAAATTGTGCCTCACTGGTCTAGAAAGCAAAGTGTTATTAGATTTTTCTTTTGGGAAATTCTCAGTAACAGGAGTTTGCATAGTATCCGGTTGATGGCAATAGGCTCATGACCCATGCTACTTAATAACACCATTGGTAAAATGTGAGTTTACAACTGAGTACATTACCGCCATTAAAGAAATTCAGGTGTGATGCCACGTTATTTTTTGCAATGGGACTTTAAAAATATGAAGCGTCCTTTAAACTGTGTGCAAGCCAGCTTAAAGTCTTCAGACAGCACTTGTGAAGAGGATTAACTAGGTTCATTAAGATAACATTCATAAGGATTTTTTGCTATTTCTATGTTTTCAGCTAGTAATAAGAAAGGTTGACGAAATAAAACTCTATTGAGTATACATAGGCCCTACATTTGCTAATTAACAGGTTAGCTCATTACCGTACGAGAGAAGAAGGATAAGCAGTGATAGCGTAGTGGTATGACCGTTGGACTGGCAAAAACTGGAGACTGGCGGTTATTCTGTTATCTGGACGTGTATTCTTCGCGATTGCCCGACTTCATAAGTTCTCATGAATAAGGGCTCCGTGCGAGTTCGAAACTAGTCGGGCACCCCGAAGAATGCGCGTGAGTAATAACCGTTAAACAATAATTAATATAAAAAAATATTATTCACAGATGCAAAGCTTCCTTTTTAATTAATTTCAGTCAATCAAATCAAATCAATATTTATTTGTTTTGCAGTTTGTTATTTAATCAGAAGCAATAATAATAAAATCGAAGCGGTTTATCCTGACGTTAAAAAATCGCAAAAAAATCCCAGTCGAGTGCTATCGGCGTGTAATGGTTATCAATACAATGTGATTGGACACACAATTACCTACATCCTACTAATATTATAAACGCGAAAGTTTGTAAGTATGGATGGATGGATGTTTGTTACTCTTTCACGTAAAAACGACAGAATGGATTTTAATGAAACTTTACAATAATATAGCTTATACATCATAATAACACATAGGCTACAATTTATAAAGATATTGTGTATTGTAAGTGAATTGTCCAAAATATGACGATAAGTGTCAAGTAAGTAGGAAAAAATCTACCATCTGCGAGCTATTCTGGCGTGCGCTGCCTAAACCCTTTGAGATATAACAAAATGATGTATGGCATCTGTCTATCCCTTAAGGATAACATACTACATCAATTTTAATACTTTAAAAAATGGGCTATTATGAAGCGGTAATTGGAAAGCGGGACCGGGATCAAAATTTCATGATTACTTTTGGTCGCGATATCCGACATCCACGCGGGCGAAGACGCGGGCATCAGCTAGTTTGAAATAAAATGTGATTGAACACACAATTACCTACATTTGAAATACAATGTGATTGAACACACAATTACCTACATTTGAAATACAATGTGATTGAACACACAATTACCTACATTTGAAATACAATGTGATTGAACACACAATTACCTACATTTGAAATACAATGTGATTGAACACACAGTTACCTACATTTGAAATACAATGTGATTGAACACACAGTTACCTACATTTGAAATGCAATGTGATTGAACACACAATTACCTACATTTGAAATACAATGTGATTGAACATACAGTTACCTACATTTGAAATACAATGTGATTGAACACACAGTTACCTACATTTGAAATACAATGTGATTGAACACACAGTTACCTACATTTGAAATACAATGTGATTGAACACACAGTTACCTACATTTGAAATGCAATGTGATTGAACACACAATTACCTACATTTGAAATACAATGTGATTGAACACACAGTTACCTACATTTGAAATACAATGTGATTGAACACACAGTTACCTACATTTGAAATACAATGTGATTGAACACACAGTTACCTACATTTGAAATACAATGTGATTGAACACACAGTTACCTACATTTGAAATACAATGTGATTGAACACACAGTTACCTACATTTGAAATACAATGTGATTGAACACACAGTTACCTACATTTGAAATGCAATGTGATTGAACACACAGTTACCTACATTTGAAATACAATGTGATTGAACACACAGTTACCTACATTTGAAATACAATGTGATTGAACACACAGTTACCTACATTTGAAATGCAATGTGATTGAACACACAATTACCTACATTTGAAATACAATGTGATTGAACACACAGTTACCTACATTTGAAATACAATGTGATTGAACACACAGTTACCTACATTTGAAATGCAATGTGATTGAACACACAGTTACCTACATTTGAAATACAATGTGATTGAACACACAGTTACCTACATTTGAAATACAATGTGATTGAACACACAGTTACCTACATTTGAAATGCAATGTGATTGAACACACAATTACCTACATTTGAAATCATTTTAATTGATCGGAGTGGGTAGTGTGCTAATTACCAGCTCTGGCCAATAGGGATACTATAGACCCATTCTTTATATAGGATGTTTGTGCGGTAGTATTAAAAGGGACTATATAATGTTGTAATCTTTCTCATTCTTTCCGAATGTCCTCCTTTATTTGTCCTGTGAATATAATCTTAGACAACAAGAAGAAGAAGAAGAAGAAGAAGAAGGTAAGAAGCTAATAGAATTTGAAAAGCCTAATTTTGTTGAGAACAAGTACCACAAAATGTTGTACTATAGTATTGTATTCAGTGTATAAATTCGATCAATGATTTTCAAAGAAATATTCCAATAAATCTTTCAAACGCATTATCGCATACGTAACAAACTCTAAATGCCAAGTAATATTATTTATCCATTGGTCAATTAACTTCTGTAAGTTTGTTGTAAATTACATTGGATATTTTAAAATATTAGTTTTAAAGACAATCAACAACAGTTCCACGTTTTGTTTCTCGTTATTTATTTTACTTTTATTATCATTTTCTTGTACATAGTTAAGCAGTATTTATGTTAAATTTGTATATATTAGATATTATGACAAAATAATGCCTATAATAAATGCTAATACCATCAATGCTTAATTCCTGCCTTCGCTTTCGGTTCAAACCGAGAATATATATTTTTAGTCTTAGTAATTAAAATTCTGCTTAGCTACACACAGATTTGAATAAAGTGAACATATAAAATTACAACATACATCCCTAATTCGTCCCGTCAAACTAATTAATCGTTTAATTTCGTCATTTCCAAGTACTATACCTAAATCCACCTAATTACCTTTCAAGCTCACTCCATTGGGAAATTACACGTGAAAATGAACTCACAAAAATCTATACATAGCCTTGAAAATTAATCAGCCATGTAACTCGTTACAAGCGGCTATAATTTAGTAATGAATCGCATCATAACTGGCACAGCCGTGACTACAAAGTAGTTTGGTATTCATGAAGTGGCTAATTATTGTCGGCACTCGCGCGGGTAGGCGTTGTTATGACGTAACAGCAATTGCGTCTGCTAGCAGTTGTTGTTTTGGTGCATTTTAAGGTGTTTATTTGGCCAACGTTTTTCCAGTGCCTGCATATTATAAAAAGGAAAGCGTTCTGTTAAATTAAGAAAGAAAAGGCTGGGACAAGCACTTACACTTTGCAGAAAATCGCCACCAAAAAACTGCTCTTTTGAAGTGGTATGTTCCTAACGGTGAGCAAGGTTGCCAGTGCTCCTTGAGGAAGCGCTGTGTTGCCATAGTGGGGGCCGTTTTTGCCCTGTTTATTGCCAGTTTAGCCATTCCTTTTAGAGGGTTTGAGACATATATATATTAATTATTGTCACCAATTACTACTTGGATTACTCGGGATTGCTCGACTAGTTTCCAACTCAAAAGGAGCCCTTAACTGACTGAAGTAATTACCAACTAATTTGCAATTAATTGCTTCAAATAATTCTATCAGAAGTCGTATGCCATTTCATTATATGCATCGCTTTAAATATTTTCATTTAGCAAAAGCGTAAAACGGATTTCAATTGTCCACAGGGAGGACGGATCCCCGTTCTATAAAAACATAGATAACACTCCTTGTTATCAAAAGGGTCTTCTACTCCCTAAACCGTGATTAGTAGTTAACACAAGCACCCTGATTTGTCTACACCCATTTATAATTTGATGAACAATAAAACCCTGCCCAACGAGTCTCGACTTCAAATAAATTAGTTTTTAGTGCCGTTCATTTTAATCTCATAATTTTCATAGTTTTGTATTTAATTCTAAACCTTTTACATCGTATTATACCGATTAGCAGTTTTACGCCTATTTTAACTTATTTTTGGGTTAAGTACCTTTATTAAACGCGATAATTCAGTGTTAGATGCTTTAAACGAATTAACTCATTAAAATTATTCCCCTAGTAACTGGAGTGAACAATTTTAAAAATGATGCTGCACACTACAGATCTAACGCATTTATCATTAACTCAACCTGACAACGAGCTAGGCTCAACATGCATTGTATTTGACAGCAGCAGTGAGCAGTTGTTACTATATGCATTATGTAGTGTCGCCAAACTCAGACCTCACTCATTTATCATTAACTCAACCTTACAACGAGCTAGACTAAACATGCATTGTATTTGACAGCAACAGTGAGCAGTTGTTACTATATGCAGGATGCAGTATCGCCAAACTCAGACTTCACTCATTTATCATTAACTCAACATTACAACGAGCTAGACTAAACATTCATTGTATTTAACAGCAACAGTATGCAGTTGTTACAATGTGCAGCATGCAGTGTCGCCAAACTCAGACCTCACTCATTTATCATTAACTCAACCTGACAACGAGCTAGACTCAACATGTATTGTATTTGACAGCAACAGTGAGCAGTTGTTACAATGTGCAGCATGCAGTGTCGCCAAACTCAGACCTCACTCATTTATCATTAACTCAACCATGCAACGAGCTAGACTCAACTTTAAAGAGTTCTAACGATTTTGTAATAATCACCAGTTGCCACTACATGTTAAGCTCAGTGTCACCATGCTCAGACCTCGCACATTTATCATTAACTCAACCATGCAACGAGCCAGACTCAACTTGAAACCGTTTGTTAGTCTCTACGACTGTAAAGCTATTGTTTTGGTCTCGTCTGTCCTTGACTGTGTGTTAGGACTTGTATTATGGAAATTTCCTTCTAACCTTGGAATGACATCATATTAAGCTTCTCTTTTAATATTAAGAGAGTACGTTTTATTACTGTTCTTCGTAACATTTTGTTTTTCTAAGCAAGTTAATTTCTGAGACAATTTATCTAGCTTAGAATATTGGCAGTTCATTATCGAAGTTTTTTACACATATGGAACGTAATAAAACATTCCATCATGCCGTCACGACTGTAATCCCCGAAGAGGTAGGCAGAGGTGGACACAGTTGTACACCCACAATTCACCAATGCTGTTATTAAGTCCCATATCATGGGTGGGGAGCCTATTGTTATCTACAGGGCATAATTGCAAACTCCGGGCTGCTACTGAGAATTTACTAACGGAAAAACTAAATTTATAACATTTTGTCCGACCCGGGAATCGAATCCAAGAGTTTATACTTAGCAGTCGCAATGTGCAATGTAATAAAAGTCCCTCATACAGCACAAGTGTCTAGATAACATAACGTTGATAACACACGTTTAGCAATTAGTGACTAATTTAATAAAAATAAAAAAAACGGTTTCTCCTAGTTTAATGTCCAAATGATAAAGTGAAAATTTTAATATTGTGGTTTAAAAACTTTTAATGAAGAATTGAATATATTGAGGCGTTGTTTTGCGGAAGTCTGTTACGATGGATACAAATAAATACAATATCTAGCTACTTCCACAATATTGAGGGTAGTCATGCCTCCATACCTGTGCCCCCCCCCCCCCCCGCAAATATATCCACATACGCAAACGGTGAAAATACCACCAACTACTCTACACGTGTTCCCCCCCCCCACGGTGCCTCATCAGGAGCTATAAGACCGTGCAGTGGTCGTCACCGGTGGCGGTATTGTGGAAGTAGACTAGATATTGTATTTATTTGCATCCATTGTAATGTAGTAGCAAAAGATTTCCTTGCGACATGAAATTACTTATTCTGTTAGACCAATATTGATTTATATTCAAATATAGATCGACAGCCACATCTCACTTAAATTTCCCAAATTAAATATGGTTGGAAAGCCTTAGTCACAAATTCACAATAGAAACGGATAAAATCATTTTTTCGACAATTCAATCTGGGGCTGGCATGGTCGTGTTGTGATCAAAAGCCCCTAAACTTATAATAGATAATAAAAAAAAATAAAAAAAAGACAATTCAACCTTTTTTTAATATTATTTTTTGCCAACTAACAAAATGTTCACAATAATTTACCAAATTGAATCTCCTGTTTCAATTATATTTTTTACGGTTTGTAAACGATATTTTTATTTGTCCATTATTAATGAAACTTTGTTAGTTACTCAGTTTACTAAATAACTGGGGCTGGGAGATGTGACGTCAAATGTTATATTTTTTTTCTTTTAAGTAAACGTTGCCCCACACTAGGAATTTCTTCCCGTATTGTGGGTGCGTTTACAGACATATAATCTCACAAGCACCCTGACCCGGAGCAATCATCTATAGATCGTAAAAATATTTGCTCCGTGCAGGAATCGAACCTGCGACACGCAGCGCAGCAGTCGGTCTCTCGACCACTGCGCCAACCGCGCTGTCAGTGTTCTTTGGTCTCCGTCTTCTCCTGCATCCACTTCTTCTTATCGTGTGGTTGATGAACAACCTAGTGTCAGAGTTTAAACCACCCGTAGGTCTCTGACATGGCTTTACACACCATCGAGAACATCTCTCAGGTGTGCTGGTTTCATCACGATGTTTTCCTTCACCGTTATAAGCAAGTGATAATTAGTTTATAATACGCACATGACTTCGAAAGTCAGTGGTGCGTGCCTTAGATTCGAACTTGCGACCTTTGACTTGTCAGTCCAACGGTCATGCCACTAGGCTATCACTGCTGTTTTGCATTCACTTACAGTCTTCATTCATTACTCTCTTAGTTACATGTGTTTCATCTCTTCTCATCACGTGTCCATACCATCGCACTTCCTCTGATATACTCATTTCTTATCTTATCCATTCTCGTCACTCCACACAGCCGGTTCCAGTCTCTGTGTTGAATGAAAAATTATTTAAAAGAGTACATAATCTAAAGTGTGGTAATTGTAATATTGGGATGGTCTCGAATAAGTAACGGGATTTCGGCAATAACATAGTACTATCTTAAACATAGCATCATAACATCACGCCTGTTCCCAGAAGCGGTAAGCAGAGGTGTACACAGTCGTACACCCATATAATATTTATAATGTCAAAATAATAGTATTTCAAGCTTATATCGTTATTTGCACGCTACCTATGCCTAGATATCAGTTTTTTAAATTTCTGTCTGTCTGTTTCTTCCAGCTCATCTTCGAAACGGCTGTACCGATTCTGATAAAATTTTACTGGCAGGTACCTGACTATATAAGGAGTCTCTTAGGCTAATTATAATATAATACTCGGGTGAAACCGCGGGGCACACCTAGTAATAAATAAATGTGTAAATAAATCACAACACTACTGCCTCGTTGGTCTAGTGGTTCCAAGCGCGACTGCTGAGCATGAGGTCTTGGGTTCGATTCCCAAGTCGGGCAAAGTGTTATTGGATTTTTCTGTTAGGAAATTCTCAGTAGCAGCCCAAAGTTTGGAATTGTGCCCGGTAGATAGCAATAGCCCCGCACTTACTACATGGGACTTAATAACAGCATTGGTGAAATGTGGGTGTACATCTGTGTACACCTCTGCCTACCCCTTCGGGGAATACAGCTGTGATGCTATATATAAATCGCAACAGTCTATATAGACTCGTACCCTACAGTGGACACTTACGGAACTAACTTAAGACAAAACTTAGTAAGTACTTGTGATTCACAAACTTCGTCTCAAGTCCAGCTAGATTGGTAATTTATGCTCTGTCACCTCAACAACACTCCAGATAGAAATCTAGGTTAAAACTATTCATGCAGATCTTAACAATTTGCTTACGAATGTGCTGGAAGTCACATAGTTCGGACTATTGTGCTTTATATAATTATATCATCGGAGACTCCGAATGTTGAACAGTTTTTTTTAATGATAAATTGATTTACATTTGGCCACCAAGCCGCCTGATGGTAAGCGACGGTGTGGTCGACGATGGAGCACGTAGATCCAGAAAAACCTGTTCACTCCGAGTAGAGTGGATAGATTTGGTAAGAACGATAGTTGGGGAGTTGGTGCAACTACCCAGACCCGTCTCCCACAACGGTTGCACGGCCTACATCCCGAAACACGACTAGGTCACTTCACGGCATGGCTTCGTCCGGTGTGTGGTGACCAGCCGCGGCAGAAGACTCCCACCCGAGTTGTGTTGCCTGTTTTGCACCACCCAGGGGCCACGTGCAGGTATTCCATTTTAAGGATCCACTCCTACGGACGCGGGCAACTGCCCCCAAAAACATTCAACCATTTTGAAGCGAGTAACATCCGTTTTTATGTATGCTCCTCTGCCGCGTGCTGTACAATTACTTAATTATTTTTTTTATGGAATAGGCGGCAACCGAGCAGACGGCTCGCCTGATGATAAGCGATTACCGCCGCCCATGGACACCCGCAACCCCAGAGGAGTCGCAAGTGCGTTGCCGGCCTTTTAAAGGTTTTGGGCCTCCGGTACCCTCACTCACTCGGCGAAACACAACGCAAGCATTGTTTCACGCCGGTTTTCTGTGAGGCCGTGGTATCAATCCGGTCGAGCCGGCTCATTCGTGCCGAAGCATGGCTCTCCCACGGTGATTTCTCAGGATATTGATATATTTTCCTGTAACAAGTCGAAATTCACAGAAGCTGCTTACAGTTGTATAGAAAATAATGTTAGTAGGTATATAGAAATTTTGGTTATAAAATTAACTTTATTTTAATGTATCTTTAAAATAGTTTATAAGTTAGTTTCAGCATCGATTTGGTGTAAACTGTAATGGTATTATAATTTGATCTAATAAATAAATAAATAAAAATAAAATTTAATATACAGAAGCCCCAAATCACTCGACTTTCCGCATATAAAAAAACTATTATGTATCCGGAGGTCACCCCAGTTTAAATCCTGCACACAACCATATTTTTTAGTACAACAATTTTTATTTAAAAGCTATTTAATATAGCATCACGACTGTATTCCCCGAACGGGTAGGCAGAGGTTTACACGATTGTGCGCCAACATTTCACCAATGCTGTTATTAAGTCCCACGTAATACGCGGTGAGCCTATTGCCGTCAACTGGGCAAAAATTCAAAATGCAAAAAAAATTCTATCAGGAAAAACCAATAACACTTTGCCCGACCTGGGATTTGAACCCAGTACCTCCTGCTCAGCAGTCGCACTTGGAACCATTAGACCAACGAGACCGTATATATACAGTCCACCTAAACGTTAACTATTTTAATAACCCCTTAGTTATTTTTGAAGATGTTCAAAATCGGCATAATTTTATTCCTATTTCGCTCTCACTTGAGCGTTAAATAAAATATTATTATTCATAATGATATTGTTAGGTATACCTACACGTTTGTAGGGTCTGCAAAGGCAAACATTCCCGCATGGTATTCTTTTGTGAGGGCCGAGGTGCGACGGCGCTTTGTAGGGTTGACAGAACAGTTGAATTTCTTTACATTGTAGAGAAAATACTTTTAAAATAACGCAGGTTTTTACTGAGTTTAAGTAGTCGTTTTACTTACGTTGTAAAATAAACTTAGGTGCAAAACATTCAGAGTTAGTGTTCTCCTACTGAAAACGTAGTCTAAATTGTCTGTAATAGACGAAAGCCTGCAATAAAACAAACAACATTTGTAACGATACCAATTCGACAGCGCGGTTGGCGCAGTGGTCGAGAGAACGACTGCTGCGCTGCGTGTCGCAGGTTCGATTCCTGCACGGAGCAAATATTTGTACGATCTATAGATAATTGCTCCGGGTCTGGGTGTTTGTGTGCTTGTGAGATTATATGTCTGTAAACGCACCCACGACATTCTCCCTGTGACCTAGTGTGGGGAAAAGTTTTTAATAAAAAAAAAAAAAAAAAAAAAAATCTTTACACATGTTATTGAAAAGCTTTAGAATAACATTTTACAGGTCGCCATTTTGAACATGACACAATAATTTAGAGGTGAAATGTACACGATTTCAACTTAGTTCCGCTCCTATTTTTAAACTTATATCAAGATATTGTTATTTAAATAGCTTTAGATTTAATAATAGTTAATTAAGATAATAGTTTTTTTTTTCTTATTCTTATATTAGATCATAAGTTAGTGGTACTAATACATTATATTAGATCATAAGTTAGTGGTACTAATACATTATATTAGATCATAAGTTAGTGGTACTAATACATTATATTAGATCATAAGTTAGTGGTACTAATACATTATATTAGATCATAAGTTAGTGGTACTAATACATTATATTAGATCATAAGTTAGTGGTACTAATACATTATATTAGATCATAAGTTAGTGGTACTAATACATTATATTAGATCATAAGTTAGTGGTACTAATACATTATATTCATCTTCATACCCTATCTAGTGAATAACAAAACAGATATAACTATTATATATATATTATATAGATAGGACTCATAATAATAATACTGCTTCTGGCCGTATTTCGGTCACGGTTGCCTAACTCCACGGAGATTAGTCAAGTACGCAAGAGATATTATAGTGCACAGGTGTATGCGCAAATACAGGTGCATGCCCTCTTCCTTCACTCTCATAATCCGACACTGCCGGAGAGAGATCAGGCGCAAGACCGACGCCTTTACGTGCTCTTCGAAGCACGAGAGTGTTTCACTACCAACTTCCTGACTCCGGGCTGCTATTGAGAATTTCTTAACAGAATATTCCAATCACACTTTGCCCGACCTGGGAATCGAACCCAGGACCTCACACTTAGCAGCCGCGCTTGTGATCGCTAGACCAACGAGGCATTTGAGATAGGCCTATTCAGTATTCCACCTCCAACCATAGAACCATTACCCACAGCATTAAATTATTCCCAACAATAAAAATTCCAAATAAAACAGGCCGTAAAACCCCCAGCCCTAGCTAGCGGGCAAGAAACGTAAGCGCAACTCATTAACAATTAATTCTGACGATAAATCCGAGCACGTCAAGGTCGCTGCCCCTACCCTCGGAGCTCATCTGCATATCTACTGGATCTGGAGGTAGCATAGAAACTTTTTGGCTTTTAGCCTTTTGAGGTACGGTACCCGTGACGCATTGCTTGTAGATAGGGCCTTAACCCACGCATGTTTTTTTTTTTCTTGAGTGTGGAAAATCCATTGGAGACGCTGTGCTGAACTTCCTACCGACTAAAACCCACACGGTCTTACTCTAGCCTTTGCCGAGGTTCTGGGTTCGTAGCAGCATTCACCGCGACCCCGGCAGGTTATGGTCAAAGTCAAAGTCAAAGTCAAAGTCAAAGCATTTATTTCAATTAGACCGTTTACAGGCACTTTTGAATTGTCAAAAAAATTAACTAGTTGCCACGTTCCAAAGTGTAGATTCCTGTGGAGAAGAACGGGCAAGAAACTCCACGGTTACTCTTTTTCATCAAACAATTACAATATTTTGGTTACATTGTATTTATAATATAGAAATCATATGTGAGATCAATGTAATATGAAGTCTATAGAGTCTAGTTACAATTCAAAAGTTTGCCATGACAGTTTAGAGATGACCAGCCCCAACCAACGGCGACCATTCACGAACATGACGCCAGCGTCAGCATCACTAAACTCGACCATATTGTAGGGAATCTAATGACCCAACACAAACGCCACCGTCAGCGGGACACTTGAGTGAGCATGACATACTCTAGCTGCCAGACAATAATCAAATATATATATTCATGTAGAATATGTAAATGATTACATGGTACTCACATTAACAGTATAATAAAAATGAAATGCTACATTATTAGACAAACGTATTTTTAAATATTATTAAATTTAGGACTGAACAAGACAAAAAAATTGTCCATCAAAATTATATAACAATGTCAAAAAACAAAATAACTACATTCTAAGAGACAGTACGTCGAAGTGATGTTGTTTGTAGCATTGATTTGTTAGTCAGAGTGCTTGTGGAGCAGGACCAGCAGTTAGCCAAGCATTTTTGTCATCAATGTAATCTCCTAATGTATAGTATGCTTGCTTGCATAATGAGCGTTGACAGGTGTCAATAGACATTCCGAGATTTGTGTAGACTGGCCACAGTTAGCCTGCAGAGACGCTTTACCGTGGCGCACTTGCTGCAGCGCGGTACATGGCCGACTCGGGCATAACGTCAAACGTCCCACAAATACTACCGTAATATTTTTGTTCCCGTACTGCCCTCCAGACATGGTACATACAATATATGACATAATCTGCCCATATTCTCTCACTATAGGGCAAGGCACTAGCATTGGTCACCATGCTAGCTCACTGCAGTTTCCTCTCGATTTTATCCTTCACCATATGTCTGTGACGTTTAAGATTAACTAAGAAGGTACATATTACATTGAAAAAGTCACATTAGTACATTCCAGGTTACAGGTACAACCACGACCCTTTTTTATTGTGTTGAAGTTTTATAGTGATAAGTGGTGGAATATTTTTAATTTTATTCATAATACGCTTGGCGTTTAATCGCCACCTGATTTCATGTTAAGAAATAGTGTAGTCGACGATTGAATACCCAAAAAACCTCAATAATGATTTGCCCGATCCGGGAATCGAACCCGGAAGACCTCATGCTCAGCAGTCGCGCTTGGAACCACTGGACCAACAAGACACTATAAAAATTATCATACAACACAGTAACTGTGGTGGCTGAGAGGCTACACACCGGCCTATTAAGCCACAGGTTGTGAGGTCAAACCTGGCTCCTAGCTATGTGACCTTTCCAACGCGTACCTACGTGACTTCTACAATGTACTTAATGCTAATACGAACGCACCTTAACGCAGATAATCCTATACTACAGACACCGCAAGGGTCGCCGCGTCTGACAAACAAAGTGCTAGGAAAGTCAATTACAAACATAATTAATTTTAATTTGTCAGACCTCCACTAATTTGTTTTCACTACTTACTTCAGCCAATTTAAAGTCTATGGTTTCTTTGCTAGGATTCTTAGTGAAACTTTTCCAACAAGTTTGCCACTGAGAATATAAATAAGTACCTCCTTAGACATTAAGGAACTTTCAATGCAAATAATATTTATTATGTTTAGCAATACGTAAGCATTGGTGGGATAAAATTAATACGGTTGGATTGGAAAATAATAATAATAATAATATTCCACAACTTAACAAGAGCTTGTGTTATGAGTACTAGACAACTGATAAACATACTTATATATTTCTAAATGCATACATATTATAGATAAATTAAGTTCGAATCCAAGGCGCACACCATTGTCTTTTCGAAGTCATGAGCGTGAATAAGAATAAGAATATTTATTTGCGAGGAACATGGTTATAAAGGTTTTTCATAATTAGACATAGTGTTGCATGTTTCACCGTAACATCGGCATGCAAGAATAGCGTAGATATACATAGGTGCTCCATTCAAATTACAAAATTTATTTCACAATTACATCATGTTAGAGACGTTGTATTTTATATTATTAAGTCAACTCATTATTATTCAATTTAAAATATGTGTTATAAACTTATTACCACTTGCTAAAACGGACAGGAAACCAGCACACCTGAGAGATGTTCTCGATGGTGTGATGATTTAATTCAAAGTTAACTTTCATATTTTTAAAGCATATAAATAGAATCTTGTCTTTAAAAATGTTGTTTTGCTTTTTTACACCACGCCCCATTCTTCTTATGGTTGATGAACAACCTAGTGTAAGAGTTTAAATCACCCGTAGGTCTCTGACATGGCATGTATAGGGACTGAATAGATAGCAATGACGTTGCCAAAAGACGTGTTAAAATATGGATGAAAAATTCGCGGTGGTAAGCAGAGGTCGAGATGGCTTAGTGGTCAGAGCGCCTGGAGTATTTATCTGGGAGGCGCAGGTTCGAATCCTGCTCGCAACCGTATTCTTTTTCCATTTAATATAATAACTTTAGAGTTCGCTAAGCATGCGTTAATGCTTTTCAAATATTTATCTTTAATAGTTAACTTTAAATTAAATCAAACCTATCATTTTATTAGAGATTAGAGGGGCTCGTGGCTAAGTAACAGCCGCACAGATCGATCGATCGAGGTTAAGCTGCACTTGCCGCGGTCGGTCTGTGATGGGTGACCATCATTTCATACCGAAATCCCTCCGTGCCTCGGAGAGCACGTTAAACAGTCGGTTCCGGTTGTCAAATTAAGATCAATAAGAGCCGTTACGGATAGTCAGAGGCCTGAAAGTACTCCATGTAAAATACTGGTATTAAGCTGCATCCGGTTTGACTGGAAGCCGACCCCAATGTACTTGGGAAAAGGCTAGGCAGATATAATCTATATGATATAAAATCTTCAAATATTTTAGGTTTATAAATATTTTTGCTCTGGTAATTATATATTTATGTCCTTTAGTATTATTACAGACTTTTGTTAAACAATGTATGTAGGTATATTATTTTCAATGAACCGACAACATTAGAACATACTTAGGTTTTCGGTTCACTGAAAAAATATGCCGTTTATCCGAGATGTTCAATAAACTTGCAAATTAAATAATAATTGTAAATTAAATAATGTATAACACTCAGTGAGTTTTCAGTTAAATCAATTCTAATGTATTATCGGACAAAATTTAAGAACTAAATTGAATGAGAATTTTAAGATGAAATTTGAAAAAAATACTTTTCAAAGACATAATTTTAAAATTGAAATCTGTTAAGTACTTATTTTAAAAACCAATTTATAATTTTAACCGCCTCATGTATCTAGTGGTAACAAACGTGGTATCTGAGCGTGTAGGCCTAAGTTCGGTTCCGGGCCGGGCAAGATTCGCAGCCTTAGGTGTGGAATTGTAGTAAATCGTGCAATCATGGGTAGAGTTATTTGTTATTCATCATAAATGAGCTACAGTCAAGAGCACGTAGAGCTATATACTTTGGACTTTGGATAGGCACCGTAGACTATGACCCGTAATTCAAATCCAAGCTCAGCTACAAGTTTGGCCCTACTAGACATCTCATACTTTTTTAATAGTGATGTATGTATAATATTATGGACTTGGGAGTATTGGCGACCAACTTTACATGAAACGATTTTGGTAGTGTAGCGATGACATTACCAATTACCATAACACGTTTCAATATAGTAGGCTAAGTTGGCTCAGAGCTTGGAGTACATATCCTGGAGACGCAGGTTCAATTCCTGCTCACGACCGTATTTTACTTTATTTTACTTTTAATGCTTTTGAATGATTTATCTGTATTATTGAAACATCTCCAAAATTCAAAATTCATAATAATAACGAGTAAATCTGCAGCCAAAGCTAGTTATTATAAAATAATAAAGTCTGAATACAAATTGAGTCTTCACAAATAATCAGATTATTTTCAATTTTAGTACGGTAGACGATTGGCGATTGGAAACAAAAACCTCACTTTTCAACGATACAAATTGAAGATTATATTAGTATTGTGACCGACGCCGACGGACAAATCGACACGAGGGGGCATTGAACTTGTGTTTTAAAACTTTATTTTATGATGAATTTAGTACTATTCCACCTTTATTACACCTCCTTGGCGACGTTCATGAACCTTTAAGTCCTCGCCTTACGTTTTTTGTTTTTACTTGTTTAGTAAAATCCAGTTAGGCTACCAACATAAGGGTAGGTATTCTTCCTTAGGGATTATAGGAGTAATTTGGGTGTTCATTTTTTTATTTCTTGCGGTTCGGACAAATTATTGAATTCTAACGGGTCTTATCGCATTAAAGAGTCTTCTCATGACCACGGTCAGTGCAACTTGTTCGAAACGTCTAAGTAAATAAAAATGATAGTATTGAATATATTCAGGCGTCATCTTGAAGTCCATTACAATGGATGCAAATAAATACAGTACTAGTCTCTCTACTTCCACAAAATTTGCAACTACCCCCAACTACTGTACACCTGTTTCGTGTTTCGAGTAGTTGATGGTAGTAGCAAATTTTGTGTTTGTAAAGGCGACAGCCAAGCATGACGCTCTGGATTCGATTCCCGGGTCGAGCAATGTGTTATTGGGTTTTTCTGTTAGGAAATTCTCAGTAAGCAACCTGGAGTTTGGAACTGTGCCCAGTTGATTGCGATAAGTTCATCAGATGAGACTTATTTGGGGAAATGTATGTGTAAAACTACTGGTGTGTATGCCTCTGCGTACCCCCTCGGAAATGCACGCGTGATATAGAATGAGTATTATTAATATAAAATACAGACAATAAAACATTATAATTCGCTCCGTATAAAAAAAAGACCAAAATCTTTTGTACAGAATTTTACCCTCTTTTGAATATATCACATGAAGGATTTATTTATGAATTTATATCTGCCAAAAGTAAATTGCAACTTCACTTTGGTCGACAGTACAGTATGTTGAGCTATATTTGACTATATCTACTATAACATGACCTTAAACAAAACAATCTTCAACTAGGTGTAACCAATACAAATAATGCAATTAATTTTGTAATTAAAATTAAACTAATTAAAAGTTACAATATTAAATGGAAAAAGAATACGGTCGCGAACAGGATTCGAACCTGCGCCTCCCGGATGAATACTCCAGGCGCTCTGACCACTAAGCCATCTCGACCTCTGCTCACCACCGCGAAGCGACCGGGAGGCGCAGGTTCGAATCCTGTTCGCGACCGTATTCTTTTTCCATTTAATATTGTAACTTTAGAGTTCGCTAAGCATGCGTTAATGCTTTTCAAAGATTTATCTTGAATTAAACAAATTATTGTTCAACGGTTATTACTCACTTGCATTCTTCGGGATTGCCCGACTAGTTTCGAACTCGAACGGAGCCCTTAGTCATGAGCTCTGTCCAGTTTGGCTCGCGACATTGCCGCGGGCTCAACTCATGACTAAGGGCTCGAGTCCGAAACTAGTCGGGCAATCCCCAAGAATGCAAGTGAGTAATAACCGTTGAACAATAATACACAGAGGAGAAGTGACCAAGAGGTGTACACAGTTCTACCTACATCCACATTTCACCGATGCTGTTATTAAGTCCTATGTAATGGGCGGTGAGCTTATCGCCACCTACAGGCCACATGTCCAAACTCCGGGCTGCTTTTAGGAATTTCCGAATAGAAAAACTCAATAACACTGCCCGACCCGAATTAGAACTTTGCATGTCGATAGTTTTATGAAAAAACATGTGTTTTAAAATAATTATACCAATGTCATCTTAATTTACCATGTTAAAATAACGGAATTTGAATTTGACCCGGGAATCGAACCCACCTCACGCTCAGGTGCCTCATTGGTTTTTGCAGACATTCGCAGCCACGCAGTTTCTCTGACCTTTAAAACTAAATCTCTCTCTCTCAAAACAAATACACTAAAAAGGAATGCCTCGTTAGTCTGGTGGTCGCAAGCGCGTCTGTTGAGTGTAATGTCTTGGGTTTGATTCCCGGAATAGGTAAAAATATTGAAATTTTCTGTGGAAAAAATCTTAGTAGCAGCCCGGTGTTTGGTGTTAATAAGTGTTATTGCGGTTTCCTGTTCAGTAGGCACCCGGAGTTTATATTTGTATCCGGTGAAATGTTCACCACCAATGGGACACATGAGACTTAATAATGCATTGGTGAAATATGGACGTACAACAGCTACACCTCTGCCTATCCCTTCAGCGATATGTGCCTGGTTGATGATTATAGGTTCACTTATATAGCGTGTGTGAAAGACCAACAGTACTCCTTTACCCTTCAAGTTCCTTCCTTAGTTCAAATCTCAAATACACATTTCGAAAAAAGAAACTCAAGCCATCGATATTCAAAAAAAAAAACGGTCCCGATATCGATCAGCCGAATACTCTTCACACATTATCGGACATCACGGACATCAAACCCTAAAATTGCCAGCCACAATGACCGTAACATCACTAGTGTAGACAATGAATCACGAGTTGCACGCACCGACGTGACACTCCGTGATCAATACCGCTAGGAAATGGGAGATTCATCCCGGTTGACGGCAACCCGCGCCGCGCGATCCGATCCGTTACAATCTGAATCGTCTTTAACGAACATTTGAATTTAGAATGGAGATTTAAATTTCGTCGGTTTGGTGATTAGGTACTCGGATAGGCGAATTATAGGGTTTGATTGAATTTGGAATACATAATTTTGAATTTCGGGTAGGAACAGAATTTTCTGGAATGAGGCAGAAGAGCGAGGGAAATGGCATAACCAAAAAGAGGCTTATACTCCGCTGTGGGTGAAGTCAGGCTGCGGGTGATATGAGCTGTATGGTGGTGAGGTACTACTCCAGCAAGAATGTGTAATAATTTGTCGATTAACACAAAGTGGACCCTCAAAAACGAAAATAAGCAATCGACAACACAAAGTGTCTCCTCAAGAACTAAAATAATCGAGCGACAACACAAGGGGCCCCTCCAAAACTGAAATAATTATGTCACTATTTTTTACTAAAATTAATATTCAATGCAATTCACAGTGCCTAAACTCCCTCATCCGCAAGCGCGGCTGCTGAGCGTAAGGTCCTGGGTTCGATTCCCAGGTCAGGCAAAGTGTTATTGGGGCTTTCTGTTAGAAAATTATCAGTAGGCGCCCGGAGTTTATATTTGTATCCGGTGAAATGTTCACCACCAATGGGACACATGGGACTTAATAATACATTGGAGACATGTGAGTGTACAACATTTACACCTCTGCCTATCCCTTCAGCGATACAAGCGTGGTGCTATGTTATGTGTTCACAAACAGTTGCAACAGAATCTACTACTGAAATGTACACAAGGATTAGTCACCCGTACCGTAAATACCTGGGCTGTACTAAGTCCACGAACTAATACCCGGCTCCACAATACTTCGTACCGCATTCACAAGAGAATCTGAAATACCGTTACCCGGGGCGATTCCCGGAACGGAACGTACCGGAGCAAAAAGTAGAATTGAAGCCTCATTCACAAGTTACACTGCTGTCTGGCAGCTTTAGTACTTACTTCTAGTTACTAAGTAGTAAAAATAGTAAAATTTCAGATGCCCCATCGATCTAGTGACGACAAGCGCAGCAACTGAGCGTAAGGTCCTGGGTTCGATTCCCGGATCGAGCTAAGTGTTGTTGGGTTTTCCTGTTAAGATATTTTTAGAATCAAGTTAGGAATTTGGCAGTGATCGAAGCTTTCGGGGAGCACCGTAAAGCCGTTTTTTTTATGGGTTTGCTCTGGACTCTAGTCTAGATCAGAGGTGACAGAGACAAAGTCAACGATGGAGTGAGCTTACCCAGAAGAAGCCTGTTCACTCTAACTTTGAAGAGATTATCGTAGCGACCTCTAAAGTTATAGAATAATAATTTTTTTTAAACGGGCGTGAACCTGATTTGGATCTATGTCTCCCGGATACGCCCGGAAAGAGCGCTTGAAGTATTTTCAAATTCGCGGGTTCAAATCCTGCACCCAACCGTATTTATCTTTCCACAAAATTTATAACTTAATTAAGCGGTATTTTAAAATTATTTAAGTATTAGCAACTCGGTCAGAATTGAATCCCATAGATTATAACCACATGGGACTTGATAACAGTATTAATGAAATGTGTACAACTCTGTACACCTCTGCTTACCCCTTACAGGAATACAGGAGTGATATTATCCAATCAAATACTGTTAATTGACGGTACCAAATATTAATAAGTCGCTAATTAGATTATGTACTTGCAACTGATTGATCCGTTTAGCTCTAACAATAGTTCTGCCTATACGTGTACGGACAGATAATCACTTCAATTAGGGGAGTTAACTATTATATGGAGTGGGGATAACTCACTAATAGTTATCATAATGGGAACACTTGTATTAGTATTGAACATTAATTTCTCATCCCCGGCTATTGCTTAAAATAAGTACCTGAATCCATACTAATATTATAAATGCGAAAGTATCTGTTTATTTGTTAACGTTTCACGACTAAACGGCTGAACGGAAAATAATGAAATTTGCGCCAAAAACACGCCAGAATATTAGTATAGAATATAATGACTGCCGCGTTGGTCGTAAACGCGGCGCCTGGGATTCTGGGTTTGACTCCCCCAGTGTTATTGAGCATCGGTATTCAACTGCCCGGAGTTTGGAATTGTGTCCAATACAGGGCAATCACCTATTACATGGGACTTAATTAGGTTGAAATGTGGGTATCCTGTACAGCTCTGTTTAACTGATTTCGGATAATACAAGCGTGATTCTGTGCTTTTTACAATCCGGGGCAATGAACTTTCACCAACGTGACGCCGCTAGGTACCAGCAAGAAGTGGTAACACCCGAAGACACAGGTAGTTTTTAATTTATACCAAATTCAGAACTTAGAACCTACGCACACGGCACAATACCATTATAACTTCAAACCCGGCACTAGTTCCACAAGTGGGCAAATCTCGAAAGTCGTTTACAGCATCGTTATGATTTTAGTAGGGCGAAGTAATTAAAACACATATTGTGCGGCGACGCGACGCGGACGAGACGTGACGCGCGTACGAGTGTGAAGCGGCCCTAACGAGGTGGGTGACGTAAATTGTTAAACTGCTCACTAGCGATATAATATAGTATAGCTATGTATATCTATTATAAGGCACGTTGGTCTTATAACTATAGCTTTACTCCCCGTGGGCAACTGGCAAGGGTCAGAATATTTAGGATACAATTCCCTACAGTCCATCAAGAAACCCCTTCTTGGAAGGTCATTTAGCTTTCATAGCTTGGTAGTATATGAGATCCAATACCGGTCAGCCACCTGTACCAGATGTACCTATCACACAAATAACACTATTGTTTACTCCATTTTTAATGAGCAATACAAAAAAGCGGCTCGTAGAAGCAGGAATGCAAAATATTTTATGACACAAGTGAAAGAATCACGTAGGTAGGTATTTCACAGATGGTATTACAGACCGTCAAAATCAAAAATAAGAACCCTGTGATACAAAATTTAAAGGGATTAGGCAATATTTAAGTATAATATATAATATAATATAAATATATAATATACATAGTGAAATAAAAAACTTTCCTGGTATCGTCCATCCTGCTTCTTGTAGGTTTTTAGTACACTGGAATTGAAATATGGACGAAATAATATATCTTAATGAAGGCCACTTCAATTCTAATATGATAGTAATATCTTAGGTTTTCGCGATCACTACACATTATAATAAAACAACCTTTAACCGGATTAATCACGTGTATAATTTTCCTGACGTTTCGAACACTATGCAGCGTTCGTGGTCGCATGAGGACTAAGGTGTCAGGCGTCATAACAGTTTATTTAAAATTATTTCAGTCTATCGTACATATATTGATAAAATTCATAAAAATATTTTTGTCTCTGATCTTCATATATGTACCTACAGATAAATCTTTGAAAAGCATTAAGGCTTAGCGAACCTTAAAGCTATAAATATTTGTGGAAATAGAATACGGTCGCGAGCAAAATATACCCTTAAGGTGAAATAGGAACATATAAACCTGTTGTCATATTCTGTTGAAACTTTACATATTAGTTTAGGGACTAAATGGATAGCAATAACGTTCCCAAAAGACTTGTTTAAATGTGGAAGAAGAATTCACGGCAGTGAGCAGAGGTTGAGATAGCTTAGTGGTCAGGACGCCTGAAGTATTTATCCGGGAGGCGCAGGTTCGAATCCTACGCTTTAGGATCACGGGCACGACCGTATGCTTTTTCCATTTAAAATTATATTTTTTTTCTTTTATGACACTAACTATATCATAATGGAAGGCTGGAGTTGGATCTGATAATGGGTACCGACGACTCAATATTATTTACTCAGTTAGAATAAAATAAAAATGTCATGTGGCGAGCAAAGTCAAGATGGCTTAGTGGTCAGAGCGCCTGGAGTATCTATCCGGGAGGCACAGGTTCGAATCCAGCTCACGACCGTATTCTTTTCCCATTTAATATAGTAACTTTAGAGTTCGCTAAGCATGCGTTAATGCGTTTCAAAGATTTATCTTTAATGTACTTTTTCCTTTTCAGTTTAATTTTTTGGCGGTAATTTTTCTTGTTAAAAATGTTTTATTGTTACACTAAATATAAAGTCCAAATTACTCCTTAGCTTACTAAAGGTGTCACGAATTCACAACCAACTTAACCACACATTAATTTCAGAATCAACATTCCAAAAAGGATACCCGAAACTCAAATAAAAAATCGCACAAATGACAAACAACGCTAAGGTACAATTTATCACAATATATCAGCACAAGGGCGCTCACGTCCCAACTCCGAGCGGAGCGGAGCGAGCGATCCCGAATTTTAATTAAATTATGTTTATTCTGTTTTAACTTCAACTCTGAAACTTAGGGCGCGGCCGTACTAAGAAGATTGTCGCTAACTATGGCACCAACATAGTATTTTAAATGAACAGTATTATTAGTACGTGTCCAGTAAGTGAACGGCGTTTTTCTCTCTGGCATATTCAGTCAGTAAGAAAAAATAAAAAATAAAAAAACCAGGCCATAACTGTCCCACTGCAGGGCAAGGGCCTCTTCTCATACAGAGAAGGCACGAGCTTAATCACCACGCTAGCTCACTGCGGGTTGGCGATTTCAGACTAATAGTCCAGGTTTCCTCACGATGTTTTCCGTCACCGTATGTCTGTGATGTCTTAGATTTACTAAGAAAGTACATATGACATTGAACAAGACACATTGGTACATGCCTGGTTTGAACCCACAACCTGTGGTTCAGGAGGCGGGCCCGTAATCACTCGGCAACCACGACACTTCATTGCCAATGTGAATGTGAATTATAGGATTTAAAAAAAACAAGCAAAACAATCATAAAAAAAAAAGTATTCTCGCAAACTTACCATTATTACATTCATAAATATTATTCTACAGTAAAAGAAATCCCGTCGGTCGAACTACACTAGTCATATTGCTATGCACACATGCACATGCAATTAAAATTTTTCTTTCTTTCACATACACACACTATTTGCACACGTAACACCGTAATCACACCAGCTTAACTGATTACAACAAAATGACTTATGATGTATATTTTTACTGGATTTTTTAAGCAAATTCAATCAAGAATATTATAAAATTACTTTGTACTACCAACATACTATACATTTATGTTGTTTGTTTCTGAGATTGTTTGAAATGTTTTAATGTTAGGTATTTTCACATGTGTTTAACACACAAGACAAATATTGGAACAAAAAATTGAATCTCATATATGTCGGATGGCAACACTGTTTTGTATTGTTGGTGTTGCAACATCGAGTGCTGCGGACGGTCGGCGGCTCCGGCGAGTGGAGGGAGTACGGTAGTCTCTTGTGAGCCGCCGTGGCGGACGGACCTCTACGCTCTGACTTATCTATCTAGACCTCTGATTTCATATTGTAATACCTACATTGTACATTGTAATATAAAGTGACTCACTAGTAATAACTAACCCAAAGTAAACGTGCTCTCAGTGGCGGAGAGCCTTAATATTGGTTTTATTTACTATTACCTTTAAAATCCGGTCAGACAAACAGACCTCCGATCCCATTCTTCAATATATTTCCGACATATACGTGAACTTTTGTTTAACTCTCTTCTTATGAAAATAAAGTTTCTATAAACCGTAAAATAAATCCAAGATAAATCTTTGAAAAGCATTAACGCATGCTTAGCGAACTCTAAAGTTATTATATTAAATGGAAAAAGAATACGGTCGCGAACAGGATTCGAACCTGCGCCTCCCGGATGAATACTCCAGGCGCTCTGACCACTAAGCCATCTCGACAAAACGGTCGAGATTTAGTATTCATCCGGGAGGCGCAGGTTCGAATCCTGTTCGCGACCGTATTCTTTTTCCATTTAACGTAAAATAAATATTTTAATAAGACAAACATTGCCACTTAGTAATATCTTAGGTTTTCGCGATCACTACACATTATAATAAAACAACTTTTCAACCAGCCTTCCTGCGACCACGAACGCTGCAAAGTATTCGAAACGTCAGGATAAACAAAAACCAATAATACACGCGATTAACCCGGTTAAAAGTTGTTTTATTATAATTGCCACTTAAAAAATAAAAAACACCCCCACTGCAGGGCAAGGGCCTCTTCTCATACAGAGAAGGCACGAGCTTAATCATTGAATTGCCACTTAAATGAAAATAAGACCAACACTCAACAACAATTATCAGAAAACTTATTCTAATGGTCGCCGAATACTCAGTTAATGGTTACATAGCGTCAAATACAAAGTGAAAAATATTCAGTTGCACATATTGAGATAAATGAAACCTAAACCTACTAAATGAACTTTCATTTCAATTTATTATATATGTCGCAGATGGATTGTATAATCCGCTGTTTTACAAAACTGCTAGCTGATTTACAAAACAGTACTATTTTATAAAACAGCTGAACGACGTTCAGCTGGATTGCCATTGCGATACGTTTAACAAAACTGCTACCCACCTTTAAACGTAATGCAGAATGACATATCAACTGTGGGCCAGGTTTGTTTATTGTATAGGTATATTAAACGGATAGTCACCACTCAAGTAAAAAAAGATACTGTATTCTGATTTGACTTTTCGTGGCTGGGTCGATCTTCTTCGAGCCCCACCTGTCCGTGTCGGGATACACGAAACTCCCGAGCTCGCTTCGCTTCGCTCGCTCATGGATCAATTTCGTTTATTTTCTTTCATAATCCCGATATATTGTCGACTATTAGTCTATTAATGTAATGGTTTAGTATTTACGTCATTCAAAATTTTCATCTCTCTTTTGCTATTGACAAGTAAAATAAAGTTAGGTTATTATTGTTAAGACATACAGAGCCATATGCGACAAAATTTCGAACTAAAATCAACAATCTGACAGTTCATTTCGCACTGTTTTACATAATCTCTGATCGTTTACCCGCTGCATTGATAAACGCAAAACGTTCATTCAATTCTGCGTGTTATAGTTCAGTAATTATGTAAAACCGGTAAACGTCGTTCAGCTGTTTTTCATAACCGTACTGTTTTGTAAATCAGCTAGCAGTTTTGTAAAACAGCTGATTCTACAATCCATCTGCGACATATATATACCTGTGCTTCTTAACCTAATACTTTTTTTTCATGGTTTATTCGTAATTTTGACAGAACATGTAAGCTAGATCGACGAAGACTCCCGAAATGACTGTTGACATCCGTCCGCCGGGTCGTGGTTATTGCTGCAACGAATCCGGGACCTCGGTAACGGTTAGAGTAGGACCGTGTGGTTTTTAGTCGGTAGGAGTCCGGCACGGCGTCTAGGATAAATTTATCACATTAAAAAAAAGGTTGATGAACTCAATTGCTTTGTTCGATTACAATATTTTGATTCAAAAATAAAAGGTAATGCAGTGAATTTCATCAATATTAGGTTATTACTAGTCAGCCAACGACTCTATACCCAAGAATAAACATTACATAACATGTACTCTTGGCTCAGCATTATTCCTATCACTGTCACACAACTAACAACCTACAAATGCAAGGTAGAGACGAAACATAGCTAAATTAAAGGCCGTGCTAATTGATGTTTATTGATTTAGACCTTATGACTTTACGCGCAAAGTTAGCCTGCCATTTACAACAGCTCAGATTGAGCTAGCGCACAGTCAGCCGCAAACTGCCTGTGTGGTGTGGCCGCGCCCTTACCGTCAACATGTTGGCACTAACCAGAGTTCTTTCAGTAAAGTTAGATTGGAATGGCAGCCGTCAGAGTTATAAGAATAAGTGTATTTAAAAGTTAAAGCTGTAGATGCTTGTGATATAATTACGGACTTCCCGTTTTGTTGATGTAGATATACGTAATTTATATTATATATAGTAACTTCCGGGATCGCTCAATTAATTTGATCATATAAACATATATTTTTAGTATGTTATTGAGTTTTTCTGTTAGAAAATTCTCAGTAGCAGCCCGCTGATTGGAATTGTGCCCGATAGATGGCAACTACCACCCCTATATATTTATTTATACATACTTTATTGTACACCAAATGGACATACACTGACAGAAAAAAGTTGATATTTAAATTATACACCTTCTAACACTTTTATCTGTTACCTACATTCATTGCAAATAAACTATTTCTATTTACAATGGGCGGCCTTATCGCGATCTACGATTTCTACCAGGCAACCTTTGGATGGATTACAATTAAATGATCAGATACGATGTTGTGTGCGGTGTAAATAAAAGTAGATACCTACGTAAAATGAAACACTAATTACTACATATATATAATACATAATTTTCATAATAGCATTGATGAAATGTGGGTGTACGACTGTGTACACCTCTGCCTACCCCTTCGGGGAATACAGGCGTGATGCTATGTTTATGTTATGTTTTTATATGGCTAAGAGCGAGTAGGACTCGCGCCCTGAGAATTCCATATATTTATTTTATGTGGTATAACTACAATCCCTTACTTGTACTGTGATACCTTGCTTCTTGCCTTTTATCAGATTCTAGGTCAACGGGAAGTACCTGCTGACTGCCCAAATATACGGCATAAATGGTCGTATTTTTTAAATGCGTGATCTAAGTATTTGAAATTAATTTCACCTTGTTACCTCTACGCGTTTCTGAGTAAAAGGTTCTTGATAGACGGACAACGAAGTAATCTTATAAGGGTTTCTTTTTCTTTTTGATATAACCCTGAAAAAAAGTAGTGCAGTACACCAAGCAGAGCAGAGCTTACTCGTAATTTAATTCAACCTTAGAAACGTCAACTTTTTACTCAATGCGCACTCAAAAATGCCGTCTTCATAAATAATGCAACAATATTCGAGCTCTGAGTCGAAGGTATGCGGCAGTACTGCCAAGTATGCCGTGTGCTGCCGTGTACCGGTCCGGACCGAAGCAGGCCGGGCAAACATTCTGAGGCCCTCTTGAAGTCTAACCCCGCATTCCTGACCATACAACACCAATATTTTGTTACCTATTACATGTGTTCGTAAGCTCGTTGAGGTTTCAGTCTAATTGTAAACATAACATAGCATCACGCCTGTATCCCCCGAAGGGATATGCAGACGTGTACGCAGTTGTACACTCACATTACACCAATGCTGTTATTAAGTCCCAGAGAAAGTAAGTGGTTATCCTATTGCTATTTACTGGGGCTAAATCAAACCATCGACCAAGGATATCATGATCATCCCCCTGCCCTTATCCTAATTTATTTGGGGCCGGCGCAGCATGTGATATTCTTCCACTTTCTAATTGTTTTTGAAATTGCATGCTTCTAAAGTTTTGGCAATGTTTTATGACCGGCCGCCTGCCTGACCTCAACCCTCATTGGGAATGCTATTTTTCGTGGGAATCGCCACCGACACGGTATCCTTCCATCCAGCTATGTCACACCAAATCTTATGCAACGACTAAGGTTGTCTGATTCTGATATGATTATAACAGGAACTATATGTGGAAATTAATCTTCTTCAATTTAGCGTGTGGTTGATGAACAACCTAGTGTCAGAGTTTCAGCCACCCTTAGGCCTCTGCAGTGGCGGTACCTTCATATAAGCCCAAAAGCCCGGCATGCCTTACTAAAATGCTCGATAGAGAATCAATATCAAACCCGAACTATTTGCGCGCTTAATTCTTATCAAAATAACACAAAGTATCTACCTATGCCACACTACTACACATCGCGATTGTTCGCGCGCAGAGTTTCGCATTTGCAGCATCTACATATAGCTATCACGCTTACACTTATCGGGCTTTCAAATACTATCTCTGTCACTTTCGCACTTATAGCGATGTGCCGTATAACGAGTATATACCTTGTGCGTCTACAAATCGATCAGTATGGAAGATTTAAGCCGGGCATGCCTATGAAGTTGCACGCGTATGCGTGACCTTGTCACCTTGCCAACTCTGCAGTGTTGCCGTTTTAGCGACGTTGTGAGATCTTGGAGATTTTTAACGAGTTTGGAGACATTTTTTAAGATTTAGCAAAAATAAAAACTCGCGACTTTTTAAAATAATTAATAGTTTCGAGTCACGTGACACATAGATTAAAAATTATGAATTTGTTTATCGAATTAAATGTATTTATGAGTTATTAATATTATTTTCAAAAATACCAAAGAGTCAAATAAAATACATTCTATCATTCTAAGCTAAGTTTCATATTTTATTTCCATCAGTGTCAAATACCCTATTGCGACATCTAGCTAGATTTTTCATATACCTGGCGACTTTTTTTGCTTAAATGACAACACTGCAACTCTGCGTAAGTACCGAGCGCAACTCACTTCAGTTTCATTTGCGTGAGTGGGAAAAGTTTTATTGTTAAAGTTTTTTGTGTGTTTTCTTAGTATTTCTCAGTGATACAATTGTTTTGGTGACTTACAATGGAGGTAATTGTACCTTGTGAGGATTTAAAATACGTTCAATTTTTGATTGGCGAAGATAAGGTAAAATCTTTAAACTTTGCTCAGAAAAAACAGTTAATTTCTTCATTAAAACCGACGCCTAATCTGTGTATTTCTCAGAGTAGTAAATCGCATAAACGAAAATTTAATAGATCAGTGTATAAAACTAGTTGGATTGTTGGCTGTTCGCACACTAATAAGTTGTATTGCTGGTGCTGCATATTTTTTTCGAATGCAGATTCCGAATACATCTGCTTATAATGATTTATATAACATGTCTGTCGCCATTAAAATGCACGCAAATTCCCGTAAACACCTGTGTGCAATGGTTTCTTTCGGTAATTTTGGTAAACAACGAATTGAGACATCTATATCACGCCAGTTATCTGAGGAAATCTCAAAATATAACACGCGCGTTGATAACAACCGTAGTGTATTTCAAAGATTAGTCGATATTGTTTTTCATTTAACACAACAGGAACTTCCTTTTAAGAGGACATGATGATTCCAAAACTTCATTAAATAAAGGCATTTTTTTAGAACTGGTCTCGTTAATTTCAAAATACGATGTCGTTTTAGAAAAGCATATACAGCATCAGGAAAGTGACAAACCGGGGCCGAGAAGAAGACGGATGAATTCACTTTTAATTTATTGTACCTAACCAGTAGTTTATGAGAAAATTGCGATGATACATACGTAGGTACCTACATACTCAGTTGAAAACTGAACTTTCATTTTTTTGAAATCGGTTAAAATTTTATTGGGCTTGCCTTATTTTGAAACGCTAGGCACGCCACTGGGCCTCTGCCATAGCTTTACACACCATCGATAACATCTCTCAGGTGTGCTGGTTTCCTCACGATGTTCTCCTTAACTATTTTAAGCAGGTGATAAATAATATCTAATAGGCACATGACTTCGAACAGTCAGTGGCCTTGGGTTCTAACCAAGTTCTAACTTACAACTTTTGACCACTAGGTTATCATCTATCAGTTTCATTGAAATTCCTACCAGATACTAGTGTGACTATTGTCTTTTAGGTGTTAGAAGGGTGTTACTGTTAAAGCGTTACTTTGTCAAAACCCTTAACTATAGATATCTAGATACAAAACCCTTAATTATACTTAACTATTTTTGTACAAGCTTATTAGATTCAGGTGGCTTTTGCGTTTAATATTTGTAGTTCATCATAAAGTCTCATCCTATGTAAACAATTTAAATATCTCATGCATAGGAAATAATCTATGTGCTTGAAGTATTTATCCGGGTAGTATTTATCCGCGCGGGTTCGAACCCTACTCACGACTGCATTTTTATTTCCACAAAAATGTATAACTTTAGAGATATTCTATGTTATATCCGCGCAAACCAAAGAGGCTTCACAAGAACTGAATCTCAGTCGAATCACTGAAGGTCAAAATCACTATCGCATAACCAAAAAAACTAACAAAGGCGAGTACGTGATCTAATTAAAAATTTTCCTCGTGAGTCTACAAAGTTTTCTTTTCAGCTAACCTTTTTAGCTGAAAAGAAAACTTGTAGACACGCAGATAACAGGAAAGTTGTGTAGCGCGACCCTCCTCCGGGGTCACGGAGCTTCGAGCCTTCGGAGCTTCAGTAAATGGTAAGTGCCGGGTTCACGCCCCGTCCGAGCGCTATCGACGATCAGCGCCCCGGCACCAACGCCCCTGATACCGTGATAACCAGCCTTTATTGTTAAACATTTTACATTTGTTTGTTAGCGCGGCCCGCTGAAAGCGTTACTCTTTTAAATTAGATTTCCCAGCTCGTTAATCAGCGTGTAAAAGCTAAGTTTTAGGCAGAGGCATTGGAACCGTTTTACCTGTTTTTGTATCCAAACTTTTTCTTTATTTATTAGCTTTGGCTAAAGTTCTACCTACGTTAAAAGTTTGAGTTTTTAGGGATATAATTTGGGACTTATTTCGGATAAAAATCAAGTATAGGTAAATGTACTATTTGTTTATAAAATAATGGTATTAGGTGTCGTAATAACAAGTGTGACTGCTGAGCATGAGGTACTGACTTCGATTCCAAGGTTGGGCATAGTGTTTTTCTGTTACTGAATTTCCAGTAACAGCCCGGAGTTTGGAATTCTGTGTGAACTCAAAAATATTCATTTAAATGGCGATGATATCTCGTGCCATACAAGCAAAAGAAAATTATACAGACGAATAGAGAACCTCCTCTTTTTTGAGTCGGTTAAAAAGAGCTTTGGAGAAATGTTGCCTCCGAAGACTAAACGTTAAAACGAATGAATTTTGGCAGAGATGCATCTGAAATAAATGGGACACACAATGATAAACGTTCGCTTTAAGGCTGGCGACAAGCGCGGATACTTGGCCGCTATTCGGGCGTTGCATTAAGCATAACTTTGCAGCATCGCTATCTCATTTGAAATATTGAAATTGTGTTCAATCTATACTTACAAATATAATAATAATAATATACTCCCAACCGTATTTCGGTCACGGCGGCTCATCTTCACGGAGATTAGCCAAGTACGCAAGAGATATTATAGTGCACAAGTGTACGTGATCGGTGCACTCCCCCTTCCTTCACTCTCATATTCCGATGGGACGGCAATCCGACACGACCGGAGGGAGATCAGGCGCAGGACCGATGGCTTTACGTGCTCTCTGAACCACCGGGGTGTTACACCACTCCCACAATTCCTAACCCCAGGCTGTTACTGAGAATTTCTTATCAGAAAAACCTAATAACACTTTGCCCAACCTGGGAATCGAACCCAGGACCTCACGCTCAGCAGCCGCGCTTGCGACCACTAGACCAACGAGGCAGTAACTTACAAATATAATAATAATAAAGCTGAAGATATTTTTTTTTGAGTTTATACGCGCTAATGCCTAGGCTATCGTAAGATTTGAAAATTGTTTTATTGATGGTGGACACTGTCATTGCTTGCATATATTTGCATGACGACCCTAAATATTGTGAAAGTAGCAAGATATTGTATTTATTTGCATCCATTGTAATCAACTTCTGCAAAGTTATTCCTGAATACTACTTTTTGCGTCCAATTTGCCACTATATTACAAATTTTTTTTAATATTACTTGCGTTACCCGGGACAGTATAAGGATTCTAATGATATCCCTTTACATAGAAATCTGTTCAGGCGTTTAGAAGTTATGGTGGAATAAAGCAACTCAAAAACATACCTACCTACCATACTTACATACATACATGAATCCTAAAAACATAACACTCATTTTTTGGGCAGTCGTGTAAATAGTTACTTAATACATTACAGTATATATATGTCGGAGAATGCAACACGGAGCGCTACAGGTAGTCGGCGACTACAGCGAGTGGAGGAAGGACGCCAGTCTATTGCGAGCCGCCGCCGCCGTGGCGGACGGACCTCTAAACCCTGACTTATCTAGCCTATCTCTGATTTAATGATATTTGAATACCTACATTGTACATTGTAATATGAAGTGACTCACTACTGATAACTAACCCAAAGTAAACGTGCTCTCAGTGGCGGAGAGCCTTAATATTGGTTTTATTGACGATTACCTTTGAAATCCTGACAGACATAGAGACCACCGATCCTATTATTCAAACCTTTCTCCTACATCAGAAGTGGGATGTAATCCAAATCCACCGAGTTTAATAGTAATTAATTTTCAAGTAGTGAGTTTAATATTTTTGACTGACTGACAAAAAACGCGGTAACAAATTGATGGCGAATACGAAAAATGTTATTCCTGGTGAGTCGTAACCATTTTACTATACCTACTTGCTATAATTGTGTGAATTTCAAAGATGGAGCGAACTAAATTTTTATTCTTATTTTAAAATTATTACGTCGTGTGTAAAGATAACGTACCCTCGTATATTTTACTATTGGGAGGTAGTTAAGTTACAATGCTAGAAATTATGAAGGTGGACTGTTTTTCTTAGTTGTGTTGAATTCTATTTTTAGATTCTAATTTCCTATGAGTGATAAAAATTATAATCCTACTGATGGGTGTTGAAAACGGAAGATAGTCATTGTGAATAGAAATAAAAGTATGATTACAAAATTGACAGTAATTAATGTTTGTGAAGTACCCTCGGAAATTACTTTCCATAATATGAATTCAGATGTGTCTTCGGATAATAGGCAAAAGTTAATTTAATTATTACACTGCCGGTTTATTAGATTCATGTGGTGGTGTGTTGGTCATGTAATGATCTCAGAGTTTGAGAAGTGGTGGTCGTATCACATGAGGTGATGACGATATGGGTGGCAAGAGTTGTCACTAGCTGCGGGGGTAGCCGGGCCATGATTGGTGTGTGATCTAATCGTGAACCATTTAGTTTACTTTTTGTTAATGAAGTTTAGAGGCACCCATTTTGTTAATAATTTTGAGACCATCTATGTGGTCAGGTTTGGCCGAGTGATACTGTGCGGTTTATTTTCTGTTTAAGGTCACAGAGTCTAAGGCATCATTGGATAGAGGTCTGGAGATAACAGGCATTAAGATGCGGGGGTGCTGAACTGGACGGTTGATCTGGATAGCTGATCTGGATGACTGATAAGGATGGATTCAAAGTTTATCGCTTTGTTCTCATGTTCTCATGATTTGCTGAAAGCTACCACGCTTTGCAGTGAGATTGGTGTTTATTGGTGATTGACAAAATGTTTTATTTAGACACTGAAAGCTGCTACGCTTTGTGACGAGTATGGATTGAAAGCCTTATCGCTTTGTCCTGATGATTTGCTGAAAGCTATCACGCTTTGCAGTGAGATTGGTGTTTATTGGTGATTGATAAAATGTTTTATTTGGACACTGAAAGCTACTACGCTTTGTGAAGAGTATGGATTGAAAGCCTTATCATTTTGTCCTGATGATTTGCTGAAAGCTATTTCGTATTAATTTCGATAAAATATTATATTCCCTTTGCAGTGAGATTTGTGTTTATTGGTGATTGATAAAATGTTTTATTGGACACTGAAAGCTACTACGCTTTGTGACGAGTATGGATTGAAAGCCTTATCGCTTTGTCCTGATGATTTGCTGAAAGCTATCACGCTTTGCAGTGAGATTGGGCTCAAGTCTGTTTTGACCCGTGATTGTTGCTGAAGGCGACAACGTTTTGCCATATGTTCCAACTACTTCTAACTAATGTGGAAAGCTCCTTAGACCATTTCTTAGGTGCGTGCTGTGCTGAAGCTGATTTAGACTTGACGTGACATCAAGATGCAACGCGAGAGCGCGTTGACAAGCAGAATGGCCGTGTCGGAGAATGCAACACGGAGCGCTACAGGTAGTCGGCGACTACAGCGAGTGGAGGAAGGACGCCAGTCTATTGCGAGCCGCCGTGGCGGACGGACCTCTAAACCCTGACTTATCTAGCCTATCTCTGATTTAATGATATTTGAATACCTACATTGTACATTGTAATATGAAGTGACTCACTACTGATAACTAACCCAAAGTAAACGTGCTCTCAGTGGCGGAGAGCCTTAATATTGGTTTTATTGACGATTACCTTTGAAATCCTGACAGACATAGAGACCACCGATCCTATTATTCAAAACTTTCTCCTACATATATATCTGCCTAGCCTTTTCCCAATAACATTGGGGTCGGCTTCCAGTCAAACCGGATGCAGCTTAATACCAGTGTTCTACATGGAGCGACTGCCTATCTGACCTGGTTACTGGTTAACACGATATCTCGTGATATGACTGGTTGTCAGACTTTCAGGTATCTGACTACACGTTATGGCTGTCATAGATCTTAATTTGACAACCGGGACCAACGGCTTAACGTGTTCTCCGAGGCACGGAGGGGTCTCTGTGTGAAGTGATGGTTAACACATACACACTGACCGCGGCAAGCGCAGCTTAACCTCGATCTGTGCGGTTATTACTTAGCCATGAGCCTCGATAATTAATACATTACAGTATATGACATATAAATGTACCTAAGTTTTAACAGTCGAGTTATTCTTTCAAGAAGCACCACAGTAATATTATACACAACAAGAATCACAGAAGACATCTCAACGTGTTTGTAACGGGTGCACATTTGTATCATAGTTCACACATACATAACACAGGCACAAACAGAAGGCAAGATACGGAGCTAAGCTAGACAAACAGCAAATTTTTCCACTTATCAATCTATATATAATAAAAAATGAATCCCTTATTTCCTTGGTCACGCCATAACTTGAGAACGACTGCACCAAATTGGTTAATTAATTTTTTGTTGTGTTCGTCATTGGCAGGACAAGGATTTTACATAAGTTTTTTATCGTACGGAATAGTTTTTAGCGGGGCGGGTGTAACCGCGGGGCACCGCCAGTTGTATTATAAAGAAAATGCTATTCAAATTAAGCGTATTAACCCAGTGAGTTGGCTTAGTTAAGGCCAAATATAAGGATATACGTAAGTTGAAGTAGAGAGGTAGTGTTTTAGTATTTAAAGAAAGAAAGAAAGAAAATATTTATTCTGGGCAGGCTTGCAGGTTATACATGACCGACAAGAACAAATAATAATAAAAAATAAGAATAATAACAACCTGCACGAGACTAAAAAAGGCTCCTATATCAGCATAAGCTGCTCCACCTAGATGTAGCAGCGCTGGTTTTCAGATAGGACCGTTATAGTGATATCACGGGCAACCACGGTGCACGCAAACATGCAATATTAAGAATAAATAGTAAATAATTAATAAATTGTGATAAATACATATAATGAAATAGATACAAAGTCCGTAATAAATATTTTTTGTAATTAATTAATTTACTCATTCGTGTGTATCACGTTCGCGCATCCATCCTGCCTTAGTCTCAGCATCACAAATTTGTCTATGGTAACACAAATTAAGGGAGACCTTGGCAACACTCCTCGTCCTCGTGTCGTCTTTCTCGTCCTCGTCTCGTCGACTTTTCGCCGTAATCCACATAATGTTAATTGCAAGATATATATAATGTAAGTATGTATATAGTGTAATACTGCCACGTTGGTCTAGTGGTCCCAAGCGCGACTGCTGAGCAGGAAGTCTCGGGTTCGATTCCCGGGTCGGGATGGCAACAGGCTCACCACTTACATGGGATTTAATAACAGCATTGGTGAAATGTGGGTGTACGACTATGTACACCTCTGCCGGAGAATACAGGCGTGATGCTATGTTATGTTATGTTATAATTTATTGTAGAGCACATTCTACTAACCTCTTAATCTCGCAGTATTTAAGAAAACAGCATTTGCTTAGAATGATTTCTCTGCATCATCTTTTATTGTTAGATGATTCAACCCTGACCCAATTACACGAGCTCGCGAACAACTCAAGTACTGTCTAACCACTAGACGTCGCGTCGTGAAGGTCGAGCTAGAACACGACAATAGACGTGAAGTTAAATAATATGTGGAGAAGAATGAGTAAGTGAATTAGGTAACTTTCTTTGTAAATTAGGCCTCCATATATGTTGATACTAAATTCACACAAAAGTTACTGATATCTAAGTCTTACGTCACTAATACATTCAATAGTAGCAGTGATAGCCTAGTGGCATGACCGTTGGACTGCTAAGTCAAAGGTCGCACGTTCGAATCCAAGGCACGCACCACTGTCTTTTCGAAGTCATGTGCGTATTATAAATTAATTATCACTTGCTTAAAACGGTGAAGGAAAACATCGTGAGGAAACCAGCACACCTGAGAGATGTTCTCGATGGTGTGTAAAGCCATGTCAGAGACCTACGGGTGGTTTAAACTCTGACACTAGGCTGTTCATCAACCGCACGGTAAGATGAATACATTTAATTAAGATCGGTAAGGTTTAGTGTGCACTAACATTCGTAAGATAAAATAATGTTGTAGGTACTTCTTCGGACATGAAAAAAATATTTCGCGTCTCTTTGTGTATCATAGTCACTATATTACTATTTTTATATTCTAGTAATAGTTTATTTATCTAATATATAAAAATCTCGTGTCACAGTGTTTAATAACGAACTTCTCCGAAAAGGCTTGACCGATTTTTATTAATTTTTTTGAGTATATTAAGGGTCTGAGAAGACATTCGTACGATAAAATAATGATTTAGGTACCTCTTCGCACTTTAAATAAACTTTGTGATAGTTTATGTGCCTATATTTTTTAATAACCATGAAGGACATTGTGCACGGCCCTCGAAAAACTCTTTCATGAGAGAGGTCATGTGAATAGATTTTGACCCTAAGCTTAAAGGCAAAGTCAAAGTCAAATCATTTATTCCAATTAGACCATATAAAGGTACTTTTGAAAGTCAAGAAATACCACGTTCCAAAATGTAGATTCCTATGGAGAAGAACGGGCAAGAAACTCCGTGGTTACTCTTTTAAAATGTTGTGTTACAATAATTTTGGTACATTTATGAAGATAAAAAGACGTTATGTGGCATTATGCTCCTAACCACACGATAGAAGAGAAACTCGGTAGTGACTTTTGAGTTCACCTTTTCAGTCAACGTCAGATTTAAAGTTTCTACACGTGCTTTCGCTTCGTATTGTTGCCGTCTCTATCTTGCACTTGTAGTTGGACAATTGCGTGACAGTGACAGGAATACTGCTAAGCCAAACACGTGCCAAGTTATGTTTAGTCTAAAAAAAACACATGTCCGACTGCAGACTAAAGCCTAGTCTTCAGTGGGAAATGTGTTTTTAAAGATAAATCTTCGAAAAGCATTAACGCATTATGAGCGAACTCTAAAGTTATAATATTAAATGAATACGGTCGTGAGCAGGATTCAAACTTGCGCCTCCCGGATAAATACTCCAGGCGATCTGACCACTAAGCCATCTCGACCTCTGCTCACCACCGCGAATTCTTCATCCATATTTTAACACGTCTTTTGGCGACGTCACTGCCATCCATTCAGTCCCTATACAGGTGACCGAACCGACACGACTAACTTTGCAGTCAATACAATGTCGTAAAGATGCAGTTACCTTAACAATTAAAGATAAATCTTAGAAAAGCATTAACGCATGCTCAGCGAACTCGAAGTTCTGGTTTAAGATATTTATTTTCTCAAAGTTAAGTTAGCGAAGTGAAGTTATAATATTATATAGTACTTAGGTAAGCAGATAGATACCGCATATTTCGACTTTCAAAAAGCTTTTGATCTTGTTGATAATGACATACTCTTGGCCAAAATGTCTTCAATGGGCTTTGCTCCCAATTTGCTACATTTCTTTGCGTCTTATCTGCAAAGCCGGACCCAATTTGTACGTCTGGCAGGATACGACTCAGGTAGCTACTACACCAGATCTGGAGTTAGTCAGGGCAGTACCCTTGGTCCTACTCTGTTTTTAATAATGATCAATGTCTTCCGTCAGTCGTCAGCGCCGCTAAATGTCTGTTATTTGCGGACGACTTGAAGCTATATTGCGACATAGAAGACACAAATGACTGTATAAGGTTCCAACGGGACATAAATTCGGTGGCTAAGTGGAGTGAAAACCATAGACTACATTTCAATGTATCCAAATGCAATGTGATTAACTATACCCGTGCACGCAATCCTATCCTATTTAATTACTACCTATCCGACACTCCGTTAACTCGAGTCAATCAAATACGAGACCTTGGGCTTACCATGGACTCAAGATTGAACTTTAGAGAGCATATGACACAGGCATGTCAGTCAGCAAGTAAAATGCTTGGCTTCGTGATGAGAGTCTCATACGCATTCAAAGGGACTCGTGCCGCTATGATTTTATACAAAGCATATATACGTAGTAGGCTTGAATATAATGCTTATAGTATGGGATCCACACGAAGCCAAGTACAACCTAATGATTGAGCGTATCCAAAGAAAATTTGCAAGATTTATCTACAAAAAAATGCATGGATACTATCCTTTCTTGTACCCGTCTATGTTTGTTATAGGAATGGTAGGCTTAGACTCGCTTGAACTAAGGCGCAAATTTCTCCTGTTGGTACACTACTGCCATTTATTACATAATAAGGTGGACAACCCCTGCACCCTGGAAAGGGTGGGTATAGCGGGTATCCCGTCACGTTTCTTGATATCTGGGGACGGTATTGATATTCGGCGACGAAGAAAGTTGTTCGCAGAACCCAAAGGAGTGCGCACGCGACGATCGGCAGCGGCACCTACGCCTAGAGCTATCGCACTTCTCAATTCATTGCTCTCTCAGTATCCAAATCTCGACATATTCATTTATAGATTAAATAGTATAAAAGTGTCTATTTATCAACTGTTATGTAGTATGTAAGAATTCTCACCTGTCGCTATTATTTACTAAGTATATATTTGTAATTTTCTTAACGTGCCATGTCTAAATCTAAAATGTAAGTGTTTTGGCCCTGTGCTGTTAACCTATGTTTAATTGAATAAATAAATAAAATATAGAAAAATTATTCAAAACATCAATTTCCGCATATATGAAAGAAAGACCATCACTTGAAAAAGCCTTGGCCGATTTTGCAGTTTTTTTTTTGTTGTGTTCTTAAATCTCAGGATTTTTTAATAAAATTCTTTCATACAAACCCTTGTATGAAAGAATTTTATTAAAAAATCCACCAGAAACATTGGAAATTTGGATGGTATTCTATAAATTGCACCTATGCGAAGCCGGGGCGCGTCGCTAGTATCACATATTATATATATCTGCCTAGCCTTTTCCCAATTACATTGGGTCAGCTTCCAGTCAAACTGGATGCAGCTTAATACCAGTATTTTACATGGAGCGACTGCCTATCTGACCTCCACAACCCAGTAACTGGGTAACACGATATCTCGTGATATGACTGGTCGTCAGACTTTCAGGCCTCTGACTACCTGTAACGGCTGTCATAGATCTTAATTTAACGTGCTCTCCGGGGCACGGAGGGGTCTCGGTATGAAATGATGGTCACCCATCCACAGACCGATCGCAGCAAGCGCAGCTTAACCTCGATCGATCGATCTGTGCGACTGTTACTTAGCCACGAGCCCGTCCATTGCCAGTATCAGATACAATTGAATATAAACTAGTGAAAAACAAACTTACCAATTTCCCCAGCAACCCATCTACACGGCACGGGTCTATTTTGTTTGTAATTGAGCCAGTCAATACCGTGCACGGTGTTGTTTACCGCGGGAAATGAAACATCCGGCTATGTTCCGGCACACCTTCCATATTAAGAGAACCACTTAATTATAACTGACAGACGCCTCATTTCAATTAGTTTTTGTTCTACTGTGATGGATCTGTTTTGCTGAATTTTCGAAATAAGGACTCAATTTTTTTTATTAAACCCCCAACACAGAAAATTACAGCAGCTAACAAAAATAGCTGATGACCTTGAAACGCCTGAACAGATCTTCATAAATTGTAGCTAAGAATCATCTCGAACACGTCGTCAACTTAAAAACGAAAAAGAAACTTATCATTATCGGTCCATTCGTTTTGGATCTACGATGCCACTGAGAGACACACAGACACGTCAAACTTGTAACACCCCTCTTTTTGCGTCGGGGGTTAAAAATGGTAATTACTATTCTGTTGTTCATCTAAGTCTCTAAGACGTCACCGATATACGTCAAAGGAAAGCATCGTGAGGACACCTGGACTGATCTGAAATCTCCAACCCGCAGTGAGCTAGCATGGTGTCAATGCTCGTGCCTTCTCTGTATGAGAAGTGGTCCGCACCTTGCAGTGGGACAGTTATTTATGTAAAAACTGTCCGACACAAATTTGATTGTACTTCGGTTAAATTAAAGGTCAGTAATCCAAATTCTACTTCCACTTTTTTTACTAAATAGATGACGTCATCTTAACCGTATTAATATAGAGGAGTTTGGAATAGTGAACAGCAGTCGGGATAGCTTACCTAGCAGAGCGCACAGAGTATTCATTTAAAGAGCGCAGGTTCAAATCCTCCTCGCGACCGTTTTTTCTTTACAAAAATATAAATTATTCACAATTAATTTTTTACAATATACGAGTATACTCTGACCATATTTCGGTGACGGCGGCCTACCTTCATGGAGATTAGCCAAGTACGCAGCATATTATAGTGCACAAGTGTATGCACAAACACAGGTGCACTCTTATAGTCCGATGGGACGGCAATCCAACACGTCCAGAAAGAGAGATCAGGCGCCGGACCGACGCCAACGGCTTTACCTGCTCTCCGGCACGGAGGTGTCACACCGCCATCTATCTGCTACTGAAAATTTCCTAACAAAAAAACTCAATAACCTCAGGGCTCACCTGGGAATCGAACCCAGGACCTCACACAGCAGTAGCGCTTGAAACCACTAGACTACCGAGGCAGTTTACAATAATTATTCATTAACGATATAAAATTAAATTTGCGATTAATTTTGAAGCAAAATATTTACTGAGTGAAGTTGTATTTTATATTGATCAATTAATTAACCCTCCAGCTGTCTGAACACTTTTAACTTTAACACAATAATAGTTTTGACGATTTGACAGGTTTTCTATAGAATATCTTTACAAATAATCTGTCTGTTATTATTTGACGTAGCTATGACAAATCGCTCTTAGTGGAATACTCAAATTATTTTGCCATTAATCATTCCGTATTTTTATTTTAACTGTCTCATTGGTTCTGGTTAGTGGTGGACTGGCGTGGCTGCTGAACGTGGGGTCCTGAGTTTGATTTTTCTATTACGAAATATTGAGGACTGAGTTGCCCATGTCCGTAGGAGTGCATACTTAAAATGGAATCCCTACACGGGGCCCCTGTGTAGTGCAAAACAGGCATCACAACTCTGGGAGTCTTCGGCCGCGGCTGGTTACCACCCACCGGATGAAGCCATGTCGTGAAGCGACCTAGTCGTGCTTCGGGATGTAGTGCAGGGCAACCGTTGTGGGAGACGGGTCTAGGCAGTTGCATCAACTTCCAAACTATCGTTCTCCCAAAATCTATCCACTCTACTTAGACTAAATAGATTTCTTCTGGATCTAAGTGCTCCATCCACGGCCACACCGTGTCTTACCATCAGGCGAGTTGGTGGCCAACCGAAAACCTTATAATATTTGATAAATATCTAATAATATTTGAATATTTGATAAAAAAAAAGCAGTCTGAAGTTTGACATTACAATTGGAGGAACATGGGATTTAATAACGGCATCGGTTAGATTCCAGTGTTTAACAGTGTATACCTATTTTTTTCCATGTGTGTAAAATCCATAGTGAATGCTGTGGCGGAACCCTCGGTCTAAAAACCTCACGGTCCTACGCTACGTCTCGGGATCGCAACAGTGCCCACCTCTACCCTACCCCTTCAGGGAATACAAGTGTAATGCTATATTATGATAAAATGAATCTTCATTAGTATTATTCTTTAATCAATAAATTATGGAGTTCCTCTGGGACTTTTGTCAGTGAAAAATGTTAATAAACACTTTCTACGGAAATTGGACTTAAATAATTGATTATTATACTAAATAATATACACAACATAGCATCACGCCTATATTCTCCGAAGGGTAAGGTGAAAGGTAGGCAGAGGTGTACACAGTTGTATACCCGCATTTCAACGGGCACAATTCCAAACACCGGGCTGCTACTGAGAATTTCCTAAAAAAAAAACTCAAAAAAAAATTTACTTACCCGGTTATCGAACCCACTAGACCAAAGAGGCAGTCCGCGTTTACTCAGCGGATATACAGCGACCTGCGTGTCCAATATAATAATGCACTGAGGGTACTGTTGCAGCTGCCGTGGCGCTGCAGTGCGTCGGGGATGTTTGTAGAAACGGACATCGATGGTTTCGCCACCATCATGAGAAAACGTTCTACCTCCCTAATGGCTCGTGTCCGCGCCAGTACCAACACAATCCTCAGTGTATTTTCGGATTGGTGGGATGACCCAATGTTGAAGAGGTGGATGCAGCTGCACACTCAATCGTAAATTATTAATTTTATTATTACCTACTAACACTACATATTAAGTAAATTAAAACTAACACGCTATGGATTTTGCCTGAAATAAACATTTATTTATTTAATAGCATATAACAAAAAATCTGATACACAACAAAACATACTTTTTTTTTATGGAATAGGGGGCAACCGAGCAGACGGCTCGCCTGATGGTAAGCGATTACCGCCGCCCATGGACACCCGCAACCCTAGAGGAGTCGCGAGTGCGTTGCCGGCCTTTTAAAGGGTTTGGGCCTCCGGTACCCTCACTCACTCGGCGAAACACAACGCAAGCGTTGTTTCACGCCGGTTTTCTGTGAGGCCGTGGAATCAATCCGGTCGAGCCGGCCCATTCGTGCCGAAGCGTGTCTCTCCCACGGTGAATGACTACATACATACGTACAGGAACCACTCACATTTGACCTGCTATTATCCATAATACCAACCGACAACATTGGAGTAAAAGCTTTCATGAAACTAAATCAAAAAAAAGCTCAGACAATAGTAAACGAAAGTAAATATAAAACATAGATAAAGAGGAACTTAAAACAAATAAGTATTTCAATTAAGTTTTGTAATTATAATGGAAAAAAAATACTAACATGTGCGAGTCAGACTTATGCTTCGAGGGTTCCGTACAAAGAGCATTGTGAAAACAAATTTACGATTTTCGAATCTTTCCCTTTACTTGTTCTGTGAGACCTTATTGCTTGCCCAATTTCATGAGTCTAGGTCAACGGGAAGTAGCCAATAGGTTCTGATTTATTGTCAATTGTCAAAATATGTAGCATAAATGGCGCTATTTTTTTATTGCGTTGACTTTGAAGCCTGATTTTTTTACAGCTCCAAGGGACCGTAAGCTTACCTAAGTATTTAATATTGAATAAGATAAATCATTCAAATTAAGCGCATACGTAAGAATTTATAAAGAGAAAAAACTTTCATGAGCAGGATTTGAACCTGCGCCACCCGAATAAATACTCCAGGTGCTCTGCCAATTAAGTCATCCAGACCTCTGCTCACTACTCTGAAATTCAGAATTCTTCTTTCACATTTTAATACTTCTTTAAGAGACCTATTTGATATTAATTTCAACTTAAACAACTTTTTACATCCACGTGTTTCTGAGAAAAAGGATCTAGACAGACAGACTGACGGACAAGGAAGTGATCCAATAAGGATTTCTTTTTTCTTTTTGATGTACGGAACCCTATAAATAAAACTATTGGAAGCGTTTTACTCCACGCTGTATAATTAAGAACACTCGACTCGTCTCTCTGTGAAAAACAGATAAGTTTTAATTTTATATTAAAGCAATTGAGATTTTTCTCGAGTTAAGGCGCAGGAGTGGTCGTCCATTATTCTTTTAGAAGGCGTGGGTAACTAAAAATGTAAGATTACTCTGTTTAAATAAACTTAAATTTTGTTTAATCTCACCTGCTAATGTGTTTGGGACTTTTGGGACTTGTTTTTGTTTTTATAATTTTCTAAATTTGTGACCTGTGTCTATGTATTTTGTGCCTAATTAATGTTTAGTACTATTCACTTTTTTTCTTGTTTGTTTAATTTCATAATAGTGGGTTAATAAGTAATTAATCATCGTCACTTTTAAGTCAGCAGCAAAATAAAGATGAAAATTTGGAATGACCTAAATACTAAACCACTATAATAGGCGACAATATATCGGGATTATGAAAGAAAATAAATTAAATTCATTCATGAGCGAGCGAAGCGAGCTCGAGAGTTTTGTGTACCCCGACACGGACAGGTTAGGTTCGAAGTCATCCTCTTCGTGTTTAGGTTTTTTCTGACCTTACAGACAAATCAGAATACAGTATCTTTGTTTTTACTTAAGTGGTGACTATCCATTTAATATACCTATACAATAAACAAATCTGTCACACTGTAGATATGTCATTCTGCATTACGTCTAAACGTGGGTAGCAGTTTTGTTAAACGTATCGCAATGGCAAACCAGCTAAACGTTGTTCAGCTGTTTTATAAAACGGTACTGTCTTATAAAACGGTACTGTTTTGTAAATCAGCTAGCAGTTTTGTAAAACAGCGGATTCTACAATCCATCTGCGATATACCTATTAAGTGCAAAATGATATACTATTTCACTTTGCATCTCCATTATTGCCAGTCATCAGTATCATTTCTAAAATAAATGACTGAAATGTAATTTCTTACAAAGGATTTAGCAGCAAATTCCAATCATCGATTTACAGTATAATCGTGACACGGTAACTCCATAATCTAATTATATCGAAAGTTATTGTGTTACCAAAGGTCTTAACCAAAAATAACAAGGTTTCCAACTTATTAACAAAACTGTATACTAAGTTATAAGTTAAATTATCCATTAAATGCTATAATTGAATAAATAATAGTATTGATAAATTATCATTTTATTATTTCATAAAAGCGAAAACGGCATCCCTTAAGCATCTTGGACGAGTAATTAACACAAGTAGAGTGAAATTGAATTGAACGAAATTGTCGAGTCAGCTGACGGGCGAGTACTCGCCACTAGCTCACAATACAAGTATGTAAAAAAGGATCACTTCTAACAACATACTGTTTAGAGCGTCTCACATAAATATACATATATACATACATACATATATTATAATAAAACAACTTTTAACCGGATTAATCGCGTGTATTATTGGTTTTTTGTTTTTCCTGACGTTTCGAACACTTTGCAGCGTTCGTGGTCGCAGGAGGACTAAGGTGTCAGGTGTCTCAACAGTTTATTTAAAATTATGTCAGTCTACCGTACATATAATTGATAAATTCATAAAATTATTTTTGTCTCAGATACATATTTAAACTAAATCGCGACGGTATTTCCTAAGACTATCCCTGAGAAGAAATACCGAAACAAACTCAGAGGTCACAGTCATGTGGTCAGATGGTCAGCATTGGCACCAGGTTGAAAGAACACATAGCTGACGTCAAGAATAGACGCTCAACAAAATCTGCAGTCTGTGAACATACAACAGACAAACCCAACCATTTTCTACGTTTCGATAAACCCCAAATCCTCGCGAAAGAAAACCGATATATACCGAGAATGCTCCGCGAGGCTATTGAAATTAAAAAACACCCAAATTTCAATAGAGAAGATGGTTGGCAGTTACCACCTGTTTGGAACCCTGTACTGAAAATAATCAAGTCCCAAACAAAGTCAAGTCACACGAAAAATCAAGATACTGTGAGCGATTACTGCGTGCATCGGAACACCTTTTAATTTATAATTCGATAAAATTGTATAATTGTATCTCTAAATTTAAAACTACTATGACCTCTGAGTTTGTTTCGGTATTTCTTCTCAGGGATAGTCTTAGGAAATACCGTCGCGATTTAGTTTAAATATGTATCTGAGACAAAAATAATTTTATGAATTTATCAATTATATGTACGGTAGACTGAAATAATTTTAAATAAACTGTTGAGACACCTGACACCTTAGTCCTCCTGCGACCACGAACGCTGCAAAGTGTTCGAAACGTCAGGAAAAACAAAAAACCAATAATACACGCGATTAATCCGGTTAAAAGTTGTTTTATTATAATGTGTAGTGATCGCGCGAACCTAAGATATTATTATACATACATATACTCACGACTTTCTCCCATGACGGTAAGCAGAAACTACAGAACGGTACCTGCTACGATGTAGGACATATGCCTTCTGCTTCGTCCCCGCCATAAGTATTAGTATACTACTGATACTGCCTCAATACTCAATACTCAATACTCAATACTCAATTCATTTATTGCACTCCACAAGTTAAATAGATGTTACAATATAATATACAGAAACATGTGTGGGCCTTGTCGGCACGGCAAATGTACGAGAGAGGAGGAAGTGTGTAACCCTTTTTTAACTTTATACTATTACATAACCTTTATATTATGTATTGATGTATGTTATTATTATAAGAATATTATATTATTTCACTGTATTTCAAATATTATTTAAATGCAGTTTTTATTTATTTTATTTGTATACTAACAGTACTTATATGATAATGGAATGTTTAAAAGAGTAAGTAATAATATTAAAATGTATCTATATATGTCTATAATTTGTACCTATATGTGTATGCGTTTATTATATTATTATTAATTTAAATTTGTATTTATTCCGTTTTATATACATTTATCGTTTAAATATTCATTTATATGATAGTAACATTTACTTATTAGCATTTGTTTTAAGCTTTTTATGAATATATTGTCTTTACTTTCATTTTTTATTCGTGAGGGTAGCTTATTATATATTTTTATTGACATGACATGTTATTATATGTTATATATATTTTTATTGACTAGACCTCGTTGGTCTAGTGGTTTCAAGCGCGACTGCTGATCATGAGGTCTTCCGTTCGATTCCCAGGTTGGGCAAAGTGTTATTGGGTTTTTCTGTTAGGAAATTCTCAATAGCAGCCCGGAGTTGAATTTGTGCCCGGTAGATGGCAATAGGCTCACCACCACATGGGACTTAATAACAGCATTGATGAAATGTGGGTGTACAATTGTGTACGCCTCTGCATATCCCTACGGGGAATACAGGCGTGATGCTTTGTTATGTTACTACTGATGCCAATGTCTAGTCTGGAAAAATTATCTAGAAAATGAGAAGCTATATATGGTGCGTAGTACTCCCTACCGACGCGCGTGTATTACCAGATATATGAACGTGCACAAGGCAAAAGGAGTATGTATGGATTATATATCATATATATAAAAATGAATCGCCGAAATGTTTGTACGCGCATAACTTCCAAACGACTGCACCAAATTGGATAATTCCTTTTTGGTGTTTATTGTCAGGAGGTAAGTATAAAATTAAAAAAAAAAAAAAACGTACAGATAAAAAACTGCGGTACGAAGTTCGCTGGGTCAGCTAGTATATATATATATAACTGGTGACTTGGTATGGTAAACATGATAATGTTAAAAGAGCGTGAGTTATGTTTGTATGAAAAACAGCATAAAGTTTAAGCGTTAATCAAAATGCAAAACAGTCGGAAGTTGTAGTAGATAGTTTGGTTACAAAATGCACACTTTGTACTGGTGTTATTAACTCACAATGTTGCGCAATGTACAGGCTAGACCTTCTGTGTATTTATTATTTGTTGCGAACAGCAAGTTGCTACGCGAGTACACCCTTGCTCGTAGAGGCAGCTACGCTACGCCCGCTACGCGCGTACTCTGAGAACACCTCAAAGCGCGCGTAAAATACCGCTAAATCATAGTATGTTTAGTACACCTGTACTTTTACTTTATATAAATGTATTTTTGTATATTCATTAGTAGTTAGTAAGATAATTGTTTGGTTTGATAAACAGAAAGTTGTTAAAGTAAATGTATTTGTTCCAAACAAATTCGAATCTAGGTTTAAACCTCGAAAAGTGCAGAAGGATACACTTATCCATAAAATTTTATGGGACATGATACTTGTTTAGTAAGTGCATGGTAACCTTAGCTTTATGAGGAAAGTCCAACATATGTTCAAAGTCAAAGTCAAAGTCAAAGATTTTTATTCCAAATAGGCAAAATTACATGTACTTACTCGTATGAAACGTCAATTGATTTTAGTTGTTATTTGAGTACCGCTTTAATTTCCCTACGATAATTATCGTCTGCGATAATTCGCGGGCAGTGTGCACCCGACCTTGCCGCCTAAGTCCTAGACTCTCCCTAAGTTCTTCGTCAAACATTTCAATTTAACAACCGTCTGCCCCTAGTCTTATACCGGTACATAATATACTGGTATCATACAAGTACCTAATTACTTATACATATAAGACTAACGTAAACGTAAAAACCTACACATATCTGGGACAATGCTATTGCATTCAGAGAGCAAACAGACATGGAAATCGAAAAAAGAGTTGCTTGTGCATGGAAAAGATATTAGTCACTTAAGGAAATACTCAAAAGCAAAAACTTCCCTATGGCAGCTAAGAGGAAAGTACTCAACACGTGTGTCTTACCATGCCTGACGTATGGAAGTCAAACTTGGGCACTTAACCAAAAAGATCTTCTTAAACTGAGAACATGTCAGAAGGGAATGGCAAGAAGCATGTTAGGTGTCACTAAAAGAGACAGGATAAGAGCAGATGAAATACGATCCAGAACCAAAGTAGATGATATAATAAAGAAAGTAAGACAGTTGAAATGGAGATGGACAGGACACATGACGAGAGATAGTAAGAAAAAATGGACAAAAATTATAACAGAGTGGCAACCACGCGATGGTAAAAGGAAAAGAGGAAGACAAGCAAAAAGATGGATAGATGACATAAGGAAAATTGGAGGCGCTACCTGGTCTAGAAAAGCTAGAGATAGAAACAAGTGGAAACAGCTGGAAGAGGCCTATGTGTCACAGGACACGCTGATCACTAAACCGGAAAACCAGACGTGCTAGATATAAGTTAGTTTCTTTTGTATTACTTTAACTTGTGTTTAGTTTACAGCAATAAAGGCTTAATAATAATAATAAGACTACCAACATGACCACTCAGTGCAAAGTATCTAAGTTTTGACTCGAGTACCTACTTCTTTCGATAACGTGTTTATACAGTGTGTAACACAATTCTGTAGTCATACTTAAGGGGTCAATGTACTCATATACGAACAAATTTAACTATGGAAACAACTTCGAAAGCGCGATAGAAAATCAGCTGCTCTATAGACGTGTTCATACCTACTCGACCAATATGTGTGCAGCAGCTGACCTTTTTTTTCGTGCTTTTTTTCCTCGCAAGTGTGTTGAGATTATCGTATGAAACTTAAATTAATTTAATTAAGAATATTTGTATTATATATTCTCAAATCTGTCGGTGGTTAGACATCAAAACTTTTTTGGGTACGCTCCCAGTTGATTGCGACGCGGATGTTTTTTTTTGGACGTGCTCTCTCTTGCAGTTAACCCATAGGGGTTTGATCTGCGTAACCTAACGATAGCTATGGCGAGACAATTTGTTGCCTCCAGCCAGAGCATATTTTATATTACTACAAACTAAACAACACAGCACTAAGGGCGTCCCCTGCGGGACAAGAACCTCGGCTTAGGGCGTTGCTGAGGGGACAACTAGGGACTAGCTGGATCAGATCAGTTTCCTTATTATTAAGGGTCGAATTAAAAGCTACTATCTCGGCGCGGGCCGGCTTGAGCAAGGGTCGGGGCGGACATGATGAGATATTTCGCGTTGGACGTGGACCTCGCCGGTGAGGTCTATAACGAGGCGATCGAGCGCGTCGGAGTGTGCTTGTGTGTCTGTTAGACTCTTCAACTACAGTAGTCCTATCATCGGGACGGAGGAGAGCGTGACGTGGTCGGCGGGCTTTACTGATCTGAGACGGCATGTAGTCGGCGAAGAGACGCGGATGAATATTTCGATGATCTCTTATAGTTTTAATTTAGTTAACGTATAATTATAATAATATTTATTTATAAAATAACATGAATTTCTCTATTGATCTACTTACATTGCATTCAAGATTGCGTTGTTCTCACTTCTTTCATAAAAGAACATTGTATTTACACAAATTGTAAGAAACTTAAAAGTGTAAACAATAATTAAAGTTAATCTTTGAAAAGCATTAAGGCTAGCTTAACGAACTCTAAAGTTATTATATTAAATGGAAAAAGAATACGGTCGTGAACAGGATTCGAACCTGCACCTCCCGGATAAATACTCCAGGCGCTCTGACCACTAAGCCATCTCGATCTGGAGTATTTATCCAGGAGGCGCAGGTTCGAATCCTGCTCACGACTGTAAACATGAAGTTTCTTGTCTGAGCTTTTTCATACTAAAACGACTATTTGGAACCGTGCACCAAAATTTTTACTTTTAGTATATTATTATAACTTCACTTAAGTTTATGATAAATTCACATGATATAATTACCAATTGATAATAATGGTTAATCCATCATCATCAACCATGATTCCGACTAAGGATGATATTATCAATTCATAGTACGGTCATTCTCCTGCCTCTGTTCCATCCACGGTACATGAGAGCAATTATATACTATTAGTGGGTCACATAACATGCAGAATTAATTGCCGTCCATTATGAAACGTATTGGGCTTAATTTCAATAAATATTATACTGGAAAATAGTTAAATAACTTTCGTGAGACACGTTCTTATTAATTATTATTCAACGGATGCAAATAAATACAATATCTAGCTACTTCCACAAAATTGAGGGTAGTCATGCATTACCTGTGCACCGCCCGCCCGCAAATATATGCACATACGCAAGCGGTGAAAATTCCGACTACCACCAACTACTCTACACGTGTTTCGCCCCCCCACGAGGCATCATCAGGAGCTGTTAGACCGTGCAGTGTCCGCCGCCTCGGTGGCAAGTGGAAGTAGCTAGATATTGTATTTATTTGCATCCATTGTAATGGACATCCGCAAAGTAACGCCTGAATCTATTCAATATTATTCAACGGTTATTTCTCACGTAAATTCTTCGGGATTGCCCGACTAGTTTCGAACTCGAACGGAGCCCTTAGTCATGAGCTGAGCCCGCGGCGATGTCGCGACTTTGAATGACTGTTGGACAATATTTAATACCGATAAATTTATTTAATTTGTGTTATGTATGGAATTTGTATAATCAAAATTAGTTATGTGTTATTGCAAATTGTTTTTGCTATCGAACTGCCGCATTGGTCTAGTGGTTGTAAATGTGGCTGCTGAGTGTGATGTCCTGAGTTCGATTCTCGGGTCGTTTCTATTAGGAACTTTTAGTAGCTGCTTTGAGTATGGTATTGTGAACTATTGTGTCCAGTAGACAATATTAAATACAACACAACATCACCGGTGAAGTATGACTGTGCACTGTGCATTGTGCAACAGCTCTGCCTTCCTTTTCGGGTATTACAGGCGTGATGTTTTATGTATATGTCAAAGCACAAACTTACTAAGTTATAAATTGTTATGAAAAGAAAAATATAGTCGTGAGCAGGATTTGAACCTGTTCCTCCACTCTGGTTACGAAGGAATCGTATTAAAATGTGGAAGAAAAATTCGGAGTACTCAGCAGAGGTTGAGATGGCTTAGTGCTCTTTTTTTTTTAAATGGCCTTTTGCAGAAACCCGGAGGGGTTTTGTCTGCGTAACTGGACAATATCTAAGGCGAGGCAGTTTGATGCCTCCAGTCAGAGCATATTTTAAAACACTACAAACTAAGCAACAGCGCTAAGGGCGTCCCCGGCGGAATACGAGCCTCGGCTTAGGGCGTTGCTGGGGGGACAACTAGGGACTAGCTGGATCATATCAGTTTCCTTATTATTTAGAGACGAATTAACTACTACAGATTCTTTATTATTAAGGGACGAATTAAAGCTACTGACTCGGCGCGGGCCGGCTCGAGCAAGTGTAAATAGGGCTTAGTGCGCAAGTAGAATCCTGCTCAGACCCATATTTTTCTTCTTCATAAATTTATACATATCTTTTGAATTCGCTAAGTATGCGTTAATGCATTTGAAAGACTTATCTGTATATGGCATAGGCTTACGCATTATAAGAAATAATTAAAGTACTAGAAAACTACTGCATTCCGTTAACATTAACTACTAAACAACAATTCTTACAGTCATTAAAACTTCTACTTTGCTATAGTTTCTTGGCAACTTGTTGTTAAAGAAATTGATCGTCCAGGGAGGTATTGGCAAATCAAGGAACATTTGACAACAGAGCTTACATACATAAATCATGGCACTAAAACGAAGTACCTATATTTACAATCTAAAATCTAAACCTACCAGTATAAGAAAACTGAAGAGGTTTTTTGTTTGTTAGTTTAAACGCGCTAATCTATGGAACTACCAGTCTAATTCGAAAAAATATTGTTGTATATGATAACCAAATTCATGAGGAATAGTATAGGCTATTAAACATCACGCTACGACACATAGGAACCGAGAAAAAGAAAAAATCGGGTGAAACCGCGAGGCACAGCTAGTTCAATTTATATTTGTCAAGACCTGATGGTGATGATTAACGAAAAACTGCCAAAGATCGAACAAAGATGCATTCTGACTGTGACAACGGAGTAAGTAAAGATAATACTCCATTTTTATTGTTTATAACTTTCGTGAGGAATATTCATATTAATTATTGTTCACCGGTTACTACTCACGTGCATTCTTCGGGTTGCACGATGTGCGGCACATTGTAGCGCCAGTCTGACTCACGACATCGCCGCGGACTCAGCTCATGACAAAGGACTCCGTTCGAGCTCGGAACTAGTCGCGCACACCCGAAGAATGCACGTGAGTAGTTACCGGTGAACAATAATTAATAATTCTCCATTTTGGTCGAGAAGTATGAAAATTTCTATTGAGCCCGAGATTTTTTTCGCGCTTTTGAAGTTGTTTCTATATTAAACTTTGTTCGTGAACATGGATACATTGACCTCTCAACGTAAGACCACATTGTATAGTGATAAAAAATATAGTAATGTAGGTGCAATTAATGATCCGACAATTACTTACTTAACGGTTAAGTGAAACCAAATCAATCTGCCTAGCCTTTTCCCAATTACATTGGGGTCGGCTTCCAGTCAAACCGGATACAGGTTAATACCAGTGTTTTACATGGAGAGACTGCCTGTCCGACCTACACAACCCAGTTACTGGGTAACACGATACCTCGTGGTATGACTTTTTGTCAGACTTTCGGGCCTCTGACTACTCGTAAAGGCTATCATAGATCTTAATTTGACAACCGGGACCGACGATGGCTTAACGTGCTCTCGGAGGCACGGGGTCTCGTTATGAAATGATGGTCACCCATCCACAGGCTGACCGCGGCAAGCGCAGCTTAACCTCGATCGATCGATCTGAGTTACTTAGCCCCTGTTTAAGTGAAGTTAAATGAAACCAAATAAATGTCTTAATCACGAGTACTTTCCCCTGCAACAAGATATAAAAGTCACTTATTAATAAAAAACACGCCTGCCATTGTTTAAAATTTCTAGCCTGTTACCCTAGACAATGTAAGAATTCTAACGATAGCCCAAACATCGAAATTGGTGCAGGCATTTAGAAGTTATGGTGGAATAAAAAATACTCACAAACATACATACTTACATACATATGTACGTGAACCCTAAAAACATAACACTCCTTTTTTTGGGCAGTCGCGTAAAAATGACGTCACGACCACCAATTTACTTTGTTCTCCTACTCCGAGGTATTTATCTTCAACATGTTCTACAATAAAGGGTTACCTATTTATCTGTCTAATTTGAACAATTCACAACAAAATCGTTGTAAAAGCCCTGTCCCGAGGGCGACACGACCGGACGGACAAATTCATTACATATTTATTTGAACGTACCACTTTAATACATCTCTGCTGAGCCCCCTAGGGACGACCGTGAGTTTAGTTGGTTATGAATTTTCAACGAAGATTAATGATATTAACTGTGCATGCTCCCACGTGTGAAAAGGACCCCAAAGTTTATAAACCTTTGGTAGGTAGGTGGTGTTAATAAAATATCAGTTATGATCTCCTTTGTCTAAGGCACTTAAGTCATTTATGACATGTAATAAAACAACTTTTAACCGGATTAATCGCGTGTATTATTGGTTTTTTTGTTTTTCCTGACGTTTCGAACTTTGCAGCGTTCGTGGTCGCAGGAGAACGCTGCAAAGTGTTCGAAACGTCAGGAAAAACAAAAAACCAATAATACACGCCATTAATCCGGTTAAAAGTTGTTTTATTATAATGTGTAGTGATCGCGCAAACCTAAGATATATGACATGTAACTTAATCGTGATGAAGAGTTTAGTTACTTTTCCATCCAAATTCAAATTAATTTTGTTTCATATTCCACATAGACCCACCAGACATTGACCTGTCAAATTGTAATGACATCTTTTTCTTTCATGCATTGCGTCGCATATGTTAAAAAGAGCTAAGAATAAAATTATGTTGTGTCCCTCGTAAATGCACCATATTTGTATAACATAGACAATAAGGGTCTTCAAAGGACCCAGATTACAGGCACTTATGTAACGTTAAACCTCGGCAAGAAACTCTTTTGAAATAAAATGTTATTTACAATTGCCATTAATGTGATATGAGAATAGTGTAGGATTATGCAAGAGAACAAAAAGGCAAATAATTGAAATAGTAGATAATCTATACTAATATTATAAAGCTGAAGTGTCTGTTTGTTTGGTTGAACGCGCTAATCTCAGGAGCTACGGGTTCGAATTGAATAAATCTTTTTGTGTTAGATAGTCCATTCATTGATGAAGGCTATAGGGCCTATAGCCTTCCTCGATAAATGGCGTATAGTATAGGCTATATAACATCAATGAAATATGTTGCAAAAACGGGAAAAAAAATCCTTTTAAGAGCTTCCGTTGAGAAAAAGAGAGAATTGTTACTCTTTAAAAGTAAAAAAAAAAACATCCGCGAAAGCATATGTCTATCTTTTAAGGTTGACTCACTATAACCTTTTTTATAGTTATCAAATTAGTTCTAAAATAATTTATTATTTGCGAAGGTGTTTTTATAAACATGATATTAATCCTTATCCAAATAAATACGTTATTCATCACAAGTATTTAATTTTGAACAAAATTGAACTTGACGTCATTTGTTTTTATTGAATATCTTAGGAGATATCATAGATTTAAAATATTATGTTTCTTCAGTGTATCGGATGCAAATATAGATACATTTGTGTCATACACTAGATAATTAAAATATTTATACCGTGCAGGAACCAGCGACATACAGCGCAGCAGCCAATCGCTCAACCAACACACCAACAGCGTTGCGAAAATGGATTGATGTATAAATATACCCACAGTACTTTTTTTTATTAATGTTAATACCCATGTATATGCCATAGAATGTTGTTGAATGGAGCTATGTTTAGAAAAAACACAGCATCACGCCTGTATGTCCCGAAGGGGTAGGTAGATATGTACACAGTTGTTCACCCACATTTCACCAGTGCTAATTTTAAGTCCCGTGTAATGGTGAGCCTATTGCGATTTACCGAGCACAGTTCCAAACTCCGGGCTGCGACTGAAAATTTCCTAACTGAAAAACTCAATAAGACTTTTCCCGACCCGGGAATCGAACCGGAGACCTCATGCTCAGCAGTCGCGCTTGGGACCACTAGACGAACGAGGCAGTTAATGGAACATGCAAATTAGTTATGAACCCACTAACTTAGGCAAGTTTACTAGAAGTTTTGTGGTTGCAAGTCTCAACTGGAACAGCGGACAATCTGGTAAGCTGGTTTGAGACAAATTGCCTTTGTCTCCTATTGTTTGATTGTTAGAATTGTTGGATGCGCTGGTAATCTAGGTCAGAGCTTACAAAGCATCATGCTTGTATTCCCCAAAGGGGTAGGCAAAGGTGTATAAAGTCCCATGTAATAAGTAGGGAGCTCATTACCATCTACTGGACACAATACCAAACTCCGAGCTGCTATTGAGAATTTCCTAACAGAAAAACTCAATAACAGTTTGACCGTATCGGTTTCGATGTTTGACAATACTTAGTTCAATCAACATTCAATCATATTTCACAATAGGTTTATTGAATTGCTTGTTTTTTATTTCAAAGCGACGGCCGAACGTAACCACTAGTCGGATCCGAAGACACTTGGTGGTAGGGTTTTGTTCAGTTTTCGGCGTTATTACGTTTCGGTCCGAACTACCGATGATCGGATTTCGGAGTAGCACCCCTGCACCTAATTTCTCTCCGTGTCGGATTGCCGTCCCATCGGAATATGAGAATGAAGGAAAAGGGAGTGCACCTATGTTTGTGCATACACTTGTGCGCTAAAATATACTCTGCGTACTTGGCTAACCTCCGTGGAAATAGGCCGCTGTAACCGAAATACGGTCGGAAGGAGTATTATTATTACTTAAACTAGTATTACTTATAACCTATAAGATTAGACGTTATCTTAGGTAATAATCAATAATATTATGCGTTAAAAAAAGAACTACAAACAGTAGGAATGTTTGATTATCATTTGATTGGTAGAAGCGCTCTCTCGACGAATATGAACTCCTATAAACTCCAGAGCCATACATGACAAGAAAATGAACCGATTTTGACTAACATGTAGGACTCCACTTCAATAAGACTGCAGTTTTACCCGCACTGTAATTTTATTGTTCTAACACTCGATACGGCTAATGCAAGACTGGCTAATTCGGACAGCCGCGCCGCCACGAGAGCGGGAGGGGAGGGGCGGCGCGTCATTCCGGATATGACAGTTACTGTTTTACACATTTAAATTTTAATATTTTTAAATATTGATTGATTACATGTTTTACAAAGTATCAATAATTATTATTAATATTTGATCAACCGATCACCGCTTCAGCAACACCCACGATCGTAACAAGGATGATGATACTAGTAAAACAATATATTTACTATGATACCAACTGTATATTACTAATTTTAGGTGTACCTTAAATTTACATACATGACCGACCTAGTCAAATAGCGGAGACTCTTAACACCGCGATTCAGGTTCGGTAGATAAACTAACAACGCCATCTATCGGCACAAAAGTAAACAATTTGTTCAAACATTCCGCCCACCAAGGGCAAATTCAATAATTTGACCTTTAATTGACAGTTACAATTCCGCCCACCATAACACTATTTCAGAAATTAAAACAATACAAAAAAATTATAATTGTACTATAAAAAGGCTACGAGGACATCGCAGGTAAGACACAGATTTTAGATACAGATCTTTTTATTACAGAGTTTTTTGTTCGTAATGACACAACTCTAGTGGTACCATCAACACCTGGGTGTTTCGTAACCACACGACCAAGCAGCCATCGAGAGGGTGGTAAGTCATCCTCTTTGACTAAAACTAAATCTCCAATATTTGGTTCTGGAGTTTGTTGATGCCATTTATATCTGTTTAAAAATATAGTTAAATATTCTTCCGACCAGCGGCGCCAAAACCCTTGCATCATCCGTTGTGTTAATTGCCATCGACGTAAACTACTTATATTGGAAGACTCGAAATTATATTCTGGAACTGCAACTAATGGCTCACCCACAAGAAAATGACTCGGAGTCAGCGCCTCTAAACCATCCAGATCGTTATCCATCCTCGACAGTGGGCGTGAATTGAGGCAGGCTTCAATTTGAGCCAAGACCGTTGACAATTCCTCATAAGTTAATGTTGAATCTCCTATGACACGTCGCAGATGAAATTTAATAGATTTAATTCCGGCTTCCCAGAGTCCACCGAAATTGGGCGAATACGGAGGAATGAAATGCCACTTTGTACCCTGAGATGCTAAACAATTTGCCAGCTCTGTTCTTAAACCAGATTTTTCTGCAGAGAATAATTTAATTAGTTCTCGCGATGCCCCTACAAAGTTAGTTCCATTGTCTGACCAGATATCAGAACAATAGCCTCTTCGCGATACAAATCTTCTGTATGCCGCCAAAAAGCCCTGAGTGGTTAGGTCACTCACCGCTTCGATATGTACGGCTTTTGTTGCCATACAGATAAACAAACAAATATAGCCTTTATAGGCATGATGACCACGACCTTTAGACGTCCTTATGTTTATTGGACCAGCATAATCCACTCCCGAACATTTAAAAGGTCTGGTAGGCGTTACTCTTGCAGCAGGGAGCTGACCCATCAATTGGCTGGAAGCAATTGCCGAATGTCTCACACATGCAACACATTTATGTACGTGAGATTTGACTAACTCTTTGGCACCAAGAATCCAGTATTTGGACGTCAAGTATGCCAGCATGAGTTGAGGCCCACCGTGCAAAGTTTTGTGATGTGAGTCTGCTATTATCAAATTTGTTAAAATTGATTTTTTAGGTAACAGTATAGGGTGTTTTCTACTTTCACTTAAATATGCCTTCTGCAGCCTCCCTCCGACTCTTAAAAATTGATTGCCGTCGATGAACGGATTTAGATACTTTAGTGATCCTTTCAGTGTTGATCTATTACCATCTTTAGTCAGTTTTTCTATTTCTTCTTCGAAACTTTCTGCTTGGCATTTCCTAATGCAAACATCTAAAGCTTCCTTTAATTCTAGAGCTGTTAAAAATCCTGTTATCTCGCCTTCACGATGCTTTCTCTTTATCCACATACGTCTACAATAGGCAACTACTCTTATTAATCTAGTAAGACTTGAGAATCTGTCCCAGAAATTATTCTCCGTGGTTCTTGAGAAATGTACCTTTATAGCTTCTAAATCAGTATCTGCTTCATTAAGTTTATTGTATATAATATTATTAGAATATAAAAACTCTGGTCCACTAAACCAGGACTTTTGCTTCTTGAGCTCTGAAGGATTAAGGCCCCTAGAGGCAAAATCAGCTGGATTTAAGCTAGATCGAACATGAGACCACTGCTGTGTGTCAAGAGTGGTTAAAATCTCAGACACCCTGTTAGCGACGAATGTTTGCCACCTATTTGGATGGCTATTGAGCCACGCTAATACAACAGTAGAATCGGTCCAGGCGTGAATATTAACCTTTTGGATATTAATTATGTGAGCTACCTCAACCAATAACCTACTAAGAAGAACAGCTCCACAAAGCTCTAATCTGGGAATAGAAATTTGTTTCACCGGGGCCACTTTCGTTTTTGATGTCACCAAATTAACAGTTACCTGACCCTTATCACTTACTACTCGGATATAAACAACAGCTGCGTATGCTGATTTGGATGCATCGCAAAATCCGTGAAGTTCGACGAGTGCGTCATTACGTTTAGTGTTCATCCAACGAGGTATTTCTAATTCAGACAGTTGAATCAGATCATTTCGGTAAGTAAGCCACTCTTTTAGTATTTTGTTTGGTACTTGATCATCCCAGCCGATGCCTGATAACCACAGCTTTTGGATTATAATTTTTGCTACTATGACACTCGGCGAAACCCATCCGAGTGGATCAAATAAACGCGATATATCTGATATAATTATTCTTTTAGTTACAGGTTCTTTCGTCGGCAACAGCGTCACCGTGTAGCGGAAGGCATCACATATCCGATTCCAGGTAAGCCCTAGTAACTTCATAACTTCATCTATTTTAAATTTTCTTCCTTCTTCTTTATTTTCTTCAGAACCTTTATTCATTATTTTCAATAACTCTTCACTATTACTTGACCACTTTTGTAAAGAAAATCCTCCTTTTTCTACTAAACCGTTAATTTCCTTAAATAAGTCCAATCCTTCCTCCACAGTTTCAACACCTGTAAGTAGGTCATCCATATAGAAATCATCGACTACCTTTTCAGCAGCTTTGGGGTAATGATCTTTCTCATCTACAGCTACTTGCTGAAGCACCTTAACCGCAAGATAAGGAGCACATGCCGTACCAAAGGTAACTCTTAACAAGCGGTATTCAGTCATTTGATCATCAAAGTTTTCTTTCCAGACTATTCTTTGAAAATCGACATCTTGCTGAGCGACCTTGATTTGGCGATACATTTTAACAATGTCTGCAGATAAACAAATTGGATGTAACCTCCATTTTATCAAGATATGCCTTAAAGTTGGCTGTAAAGTAGGTCCTACCATTAACAGATTATTTAATGATACACCATTTTCACCTTTACAGGATGCATCAAACACTATCCTCACTTGCGTGGTATCTTTATCCTCCCTAATTACCGCAAAATGAGGTAAGTAAACTGCCTTAGAATTATTTATTTGTTTTCCCGGTACTTTCTCCATGTGACCCAGTAATAAATATTCGTCCAATACTTCTTTGTACTTCGTTTTCATTTCTAAACTTTTGTTTAACCTTGCTACTAATGAAGAAACTCTTTTTTCAGCTATCTTTTTTGAATTAACGACTTTCATTTCTGGGTGTATGGCTTTGAATGGCAAACGTACAATATACCGCCCATCTTTATCTCTCCGTGTTGTGTTCGCAAATAAACTCTCACATTGTTTTTCTTCCTCTGTTAAGATATGTTTTTTGTTCACAGGTTCAACCTCTATTTCCCAAAACCTTTTAAGCAAGTCATTTTCCTCCACATAGGAATGCATAACTACTACATTCCTATGAGTCTGATGTGGTATACCTACCACACCCGAAAGAATCCACCCAAATGAAGTAGCTTGCGCTACTAAACTACCCTGAGATCCCTTTTTTATGCCTTCTTGAATAACTCGACCATAGACCTCGGCACCGAGCAAAATATCGATCTTACTTGGTATGTTATATTGTGGATCTGCTAAAGGGACATCAAATACCCAGTCCACAGGTAATAACGTCTTGCACGGAAGAAACGTGGTTATCTTTTTTAATACATATGCTTCAACTGAAACCTTTACGTTTGGATCATGGATAGATGTAAGTATTATTTCTACCATAGACTTCGAATGACTATTGGTATTTCCTTCCAGCCCTGATATGACTCCCTTTACTGGTGTCTTTTTGAGACCCAAGTACTGAGCAGTTGCTTCTGTCACGAAGGAGGCTTGGGAGCCTTGATCCAGCAACGCCCTGATGGTGTGAGTCATACCATTCCTACCTTTAGCGTTTACCAAAGCTGTCGCTAATAAAACCTGATGATGATTTTTTATTTGGTTTGACGAGAAAAATGTAGCCACTGTGTCAGTAGTCATTGATTCGGATGGCTTAGCACTCGGTTCAACTCTGTCATTACTTTGAGATAAGTTACTTGTGTTATTATGTTCTGAACTAGATCCTACATGAACTTGGCCAACTGGATGAAGCAAAGAATGGTGTTTCCGTTTGCAAATGCGACATAAGACTGAACTCATGCACTGCTTGGCCGAATGGTTGTGCCCTAAACAGTTGAAACATAAACCGTTTTGACCTACAAACTCCCGTCTGGCGTTTACATCAGCTCTTATAAATTTTTTACAACTTATAATTTTATGATTTTCATTACAGAATTTACATTGCATAGTTGTTGATACATGAAGAACTTTAGGTTTCTCTGTTTGTCTTATCCTGTTTGTGTTTGATCCAGCATCCAGAAATTCTAAAGCGCGATAACGACTTGTTAAAAAATCGGTAAATTGTTCAAAAGTTGGTAAACTATCAGAAGAATTATCGCTTGTAACCTTCAACTCCCATTGTTTTCGGGATTCTGGATCCAACTTCAACGTAATTATGTGAATCACTATAATGTCCCATGTTCCCACATTAATCCCAAGATTAGATAATGCCTTTAAACAATCATTGGTATTATCAATCAACTCTTTGAGACCCACAGCTGATTCACTATTAAGATTTCTTTGACTGAGTAACCTTCTTAAGATGTAATGTGATAAATATCTTTTATTATTATACCGCGCGTTTAGTTGTTCCCAACTGCGTTCATAATTTGCATCAGAAATTGTTATTTGCCTCAACAGCTGTTCAGCCTCTCCAGACAAATACCCTTTTAAATATTGCATTCGTTGCACATTATCCAACGATTTATTATTATGTATAAGCGATAGAAACAAATCTCGGAAGGTAACCCAGTCCGTATATTTCCCGGAAAATACTGGAATCACAATTTTAGGTAACTTGACTTGACACTGCTTTGAATTATTTATTTCCTTAGAAACTTCGACTTGACTCTTTTCTTGAATATCAAATGATTCCAGAATTGTTTCCAGTTCAGTCCTATACTGAATGTATAGCTCTTCAGTTACATCATAGATATCTTTTTTAACATATGTACTCTCATTTACTTTATCTGGTTCATATTCTTCATATAACTGTGTATGACAATCAGATAACTGATTCCACAACGTAACTAAATTTTCCAATCTAATTTTAATGTAACTACGATTTATTCTGTCTTTTGGTGACTTTTTAAAATTACTGTAAGCTTTTTTAATTCTACTACAAAAATCTTCTAATTTATTAATCGTTGACTCCATGATAAAAGCTATTAAAATATTACTAAGTTTACCAATAAATGCACTTATTTATGTTGTTAAAATCCTACTATGTTTACTAGGAATTTCACTTAATGGGTTATTATTTTAAGTTTTTTTTTTTTTTTTTTTTTTTTTTTAGTTTCACACAAAAGAAACAGTACGAATTTCTATAATAAACGTTATTTACCAATAATTTACAAAGAAATTAATAAGTCCACCAAATAAGACATCTGCACAAGTTCAAAATTTTACAAGTGTTTTAAACATAAAATATTAGAAAAATTTGGACATAGGTTCCCCGTCTCAACCGAGTTTCCTTAAATTACGCTAAGTCTAAAACACATTTGAAATATACTAAGTTAAAGTCAATGTTCCACTAATTTCTTCAAAGTTAAAATCTTCAAGGCAATAAGATTCAAAATCGAATTAAATTTTTCAAAGTTAACTAATATTGAAATTGCACTTTCATAAATAAAATAAAGTTCACTCACAGTTATCACTCCCAACAATATCACCTGATGACGTCCGCTGATTGATTGACGCTGCGTCTTCTGCACGTCACACCCTTGCTGCTGATCCCTGACGATGACGACACCCGGCACCGTCTGCAGTAGCTCGCTGCACCTCGCTGCTACTGCTGATTGCGGTTGATGCTGCTGCTGCCACCTGCTGCTGCTTGCTGCTGCTGCTTCTTGCTGCTGCTGCCTGCTGCTGCAAGACCTTGGCTAGTTTGCGCAAGCGATCCACTTGCCCAGCCAAGAACTGATACCCAAAAAACCTCCGGACAGTTTGATCCGGCTCGAAGGACCATATGATCAACCGATCACCGCTTCAGCAACACCCACGATCGTAACAAGGATGATGATACTAGTAAAACAATATATTTACTATGATACCAACTGTATATTACTAATTTTAGGTGTACCTTAAATTTACATACATGACCGACCTAGTCAAATAGCGGAGACTCTTAACACCGCGATTCAGGTTCGGTAGATAAACTAACAACGCCATCTATCGGCACAAAAGTAAACAATTTGTTCAAACAATATTATATAAAGCAACATAAATAAAACAACATATACAAATATTCTCAGTTAGCGCCATCTAGCCATCTCGCCATCTAATATTGGCTTAGTTCACACTAGATTCCAACAAACGTCAGTCCGATAGGCCGTCATTGTGTATCCTAGGTCCACATTACATCAAATAGACAGAAAACCGGGGCCTAAAACTGTGTGCGAATAGCCGATCATAGACAAGCAAACGCACGAACTGTCTATATACGTGGTCACAGTAATGTATGCACAAGCGCTATTACTAAGTGTAATGTGGCCATAAAGACCCCTCATTATAGCCGGGACACCGAGCTTCTTCAGTAGGGCTGCTGTGCGTACAAGGTTTTATAAAGATGTCCGGAAAAATCTGAGCTTTCGGAGAGTAAGAGGACGTTCAAAGCTGCCAGAAAGTGAGGTGTGGGTTGGTTAAAGAAAGTGAATTTCATGTTTCAATACAAGAGACTCGTCAATCCGCTTTTCTTAGCTAGTCTTTTTATAGAATAGCACTATGCAAACTAGTTTTAACTGTACTTAACTTGCGACCACGTCTTTTGATCATTAAAAAACTTAAGAAACACCTCATCTAAAAAAAAATCTTATTACATGTGAGGTCAAACATATACCAAAGTACCAAATGACATAAAAAGATTACGTAATTGTTTATTTATTAGTGAATTAAGAAAATTGCATGAACATTCTTTTTATACTGTTAGTGAATTTATGAACATCAATCGTAAATAATTTATAAATAATTGTCATATTAGAATTTAATTTAATTGATATATTATAAATATATTATGAGTAACTCTTATTACTGGACATTTTTAATGCAATTTGTTTTATAATTTAATTAAATCGTATTCATCATTTATAATAATTAAGGTCAGACATCACTAGATATTTGCATGTCTAATTTCTTGACTAAGTGTTTGAAACATGGACTAGTTTTAAGATCTCTTTCTGTACAACACTTAAGGCAAATAAACTATTATCTGATCTTAAGAACTTCGTCTCAATCCGAGACCGTCTCGGCAGTATCGGAAAACGTGAGAAAATCCGTACATATCTAATTTACTTAGCTTAGTTTTCAACGGTAAGTTTTTTTTTTCAATCCAAAGCTTCCATCTATAGTAAATAGGAATGACAATATAAAATTGATTTACATAAAATGTAGATACAATATTTGTTTCAGAGCCAGGTAACTACGTTTTATCGCGCGGCGTGATTTCATAGAAGGATAATATTAAATTAATGATACTGGGTGAATAAAGTAAATCATTCGAAGTAAAAACTTATAGTTAATAGTTCAATCCAGACTTACCTAACCGCAGTGGAAACCCTATTCCAAACCAACATAATAATAACGAGAACATTAACATAAAATTTTACGCAAACACTTTAGGCCCGAATAAGATTAGAGCTAGGTAACTGGGTCCTGGGATGGGCGCACGCGCTTACCACAGACTTTTGTAAACTATTAACAAATTTAATGTCCTACCCAATTTCAGAGTTTGATGACGTTTCCAAAGAGTCGGCTCGGTTAGCTAAGGGTATCGACACATTACTTAAGTCATATCAAAAATATTTTTGTTTTTCTATATTCTGTGCCCAAATGGCGTCTAACAAGACCCTATTAAAGAGCATAGTCGTCATCTGTCTACCACAGGGTTTTAAATATCCTTATTTCACAGAACTAGTAAATATCTTCTTCTACCCTGTTCCCAAGTTATTTGGATTCTGTTCTTCCCGTTAGTCTTTACGTCATCATTCACAATATAGGTTACAAATAAACGCAAATAAACTTATTGTATTGTATTGTATTGCATCAGTGGATCAGTGGGGTTTCTCTTGAAACTAATACCTATCCCAATCCAATTCCAATATTAATTAGACGCCTTAAAACAACGCGTAGTTTTAAAATAAATTAACTTAAATTACAATTGTCTCAATTTTAAAGCATGTTGTCTTCATAATATCCCGAATCTATAATTATTTTTTAGACATTTTGGTAATTATTTAAAAGTACGAACTGACATATTTCCAATGTCAATCGAGCGGAATTATTTTCAAGAGTAAGCCTACTGGTTCTATCTCTATAACCGTCATAGCTAGCCAGTAGAGAAACTGTGTTATTAATTAAAGCAAAAAATAAAACAAACAATAGCTCAAAATCTTCAGGGAAAACAGAACCCTACGAGACTGAGAGACTCGCACATGACCAGTTTTTTTTTAAGACCGTTTCTGAGAACTTGTTCATCGGGTACGATTGACCACTACCAGCCCCTGCTGAGACACTACTTACTCGATTGGAAGTTAAGTAGAATCAATAGCGTAAATTTAATTTGTGGGTAAGCGGATTAAGGGGGTTATTCGTGAATCTAATAGTTTGAAAGCAGGCGTGACTACTTACTTATATACGATTAGTTTGTGGTTAATGAAAAATCATGTTGGCCCTCCGAATAAATAGCGATGACAGTTCCACAAGATTTATTAAAATGTGGAAGAAGAAATCGGTATAGTGAACGGAGGTCGAGATAACTTAGTTGACAAATCTACATAAAAATAAAGTAACATAACATCAGGCCTCTAATCCCCGAAGGGGTAGGCAGAGATGTACACAGTTGTACACTCACCAATTCTGTTTTTAAGTCCCATGTATTAGGTGGTGAGCCTATTGCCAATTTCAAACTCCGGGCTGTTACTGAGAATGTCCTATAGAAAAACTCGCTCATACCACTGCCTGGGAATCGAACCTGGGACCACATTCCCAGCAGTAGCGCTTGTAACAATTAAACCAACGAGGCAGTTCTAGAGATTTTTTTATTAGATTATTTTGTTTTCCAGAATTCAGAAATCATATCTCTGTATTTTCACAACATTTCTGAAGGGAATCAAAGATTACTGCATCCAAAATATAATAATGTACGGGTAAAGTCACCTCTCACGTAAACTTTATATTATCAGATGGCCCTCGGGAGTCGTGTGCCCGAAATAATATGGAGACCAACTTCAAGTAAGAGTAAATATGTAATAAGGTGTGTGCATTGGGCTGCATTCACGTGTACCTATGTGTCTGAAACATTAGATTTTATAATGTTATTGTCACTAATTTTAGTAAGTTATTTAATCTCATCAAACTCCAAATATGAATGTAAATAAATCTTTATTGATATGCACACATAAATAACTGCCTCGTTGGTCTAGTGGTCCCAAGCGCGACTGCTGAGCATGAGGTCTTGGGTTCGATTCCCAGGTCGGGCAGTGTTATTGGGGTTTTCTGTTAGAAAATTCTCAGTAGTAGTATGGAGTTTGGAATTGTGCCCGGTATGTGGCAATAGGCTCACCACCTATTACATGGGACTTAATAACAGAATTGGTGAAATGTGGTTGTACAATTGCGTACACCTCTGCCTATCTCTTCGGGGAATACAGGCGTGATGTGATGTGATGCTTTGAAATAACCAGCCCATAACCGTACCTCTGCAGGGCAAAGGCCTCTTCTCATACAGAGAAGGCACGAGCATTGATCACCACGCTAGCTCACTGCGGGTTGGCGATTTCAGACTATTAAGTCCAGGTTTCCTCACGATGTTTTCCTTAACCATAGTCTGTTATATCTTAGATTAATCAAGAAAGTACATAATATGATATTGAACACATTGACAAAAAGTCACATTGGTACATGCCAGGTTTGAACCTACAACCGTGTGGCTCAGTGGACGGGCCCGTGACCACTTGAACACTGCGACATATTGTTGATTCTATTTTTAATACATTTATTTCTTTCTTTTAAGAACACAACGGTCGCAGGATGACCACGAACGCTGCAAAGAATTCGAAACGTCGGGAAAAACAAAAACCAATAATGCACGCAACTAATCTTGTATAAAAAGTTGTTTTATTATAATGTGTTGTGATCCCGATATCCTAATATATTACTAGGTAAACTTCTGTCCATACATGTTATTCGAAAACATAGCTATACAAACAGCAATATGAAAAAAAAACTGGTTTTATATACCTTCTATAGGACCACGTAGGTACTTGCCTTCAGGTTGGTAAATGACTTTTAATTTTCATGTAAATGGTAATAAAGTTATACATATTATCATTACAAGCTGTGCCTGCGACATACATAATTATTATGTCGTATACGGCGCAATCTATATATATAAAAATCAATGCCACTTTTTGTTGTAATTTTATAATTCAAGAATGGGCTTACCTATCCAAACCAAATGTTTAGGCTTTGTTCGGACTATTTAGTAGATGGTTTATGTGAAGTGTGCACAAAATCGGTCGAGCGGTTTTTCATTTATCACATTTTTTGTAACAAATTAATTCAATAAATGGAGGATCATTTTGCTGTCAAATTGAAACTTTTTTCAGATGGGGATTGTGCTGTCAAATTGAAACTCTTCAACTTCTTACTTTCAGTGTTGACAGTACAAGCATGTTTGAAGATATGTGTCTAACGATTGCAAATAAAGCATTAGTACAATTGGGTATGACCGCACCAAATCCAAATGTTTTGGATTAAGTTTTAAAATAGCTAGCAATTAATAAAATATTTTTTGTTTGAATAAATGAATTTGATGAACCATTTTTTTTTTATTATTTCACTTTATACTTAGCGAAGCACGTACCGGGCCGCTAGTAGGTAATATATATAAAAATTAAATACCAAAAGATAAACTATTTGCTGGATTCGAACTCGATACCTGTCAATCACTGTTACAGTCCTAACCGGACTGCGACTATGACTATGACTGTCAGGTATTTTAAGGTTACAGGCCTTAATGATACAGCATCATGAGTAGAATATGAGGTCAAAATATTGCCAATAAATTAAATATCATTAAGTATAATGCAAATACAGATAAATGTTTGAAAAGCATTAAAGCATGCACAGCGAACTCTAAAGTCATAAATTTTTGTGGGATAACAATACGTCCGTAAACAGGATTCGAACCTGCGCATCCCGGATAAATACTCCAGGCGCTCTGACCGCTAAGCTTTCTCGACAGGTCGAAAAGTATAATGCACTAGTTTGTTTGTTGTCTGGCAGTTGGACCATGTCATGCTCACTAAAATGTCTCGCTGATGGTTGCGTGTGTGTTGGGCTGTTTTGATTCCCTACAATATAGTTGAGTTAGATGATGACACATGCGTCATGTTCGTGAACGGACGCCGTCAGTTGGGACTGGTCATCTCTGGACTGTCATGACAATATTTTGAATTGTTAAACTATACTCTTTTAGTATTGGCATCATCTTACATTGTGTTCACATATTATTTTGTAACATAAATGATAAATAATTTTATTTCTGTAAATAGATCTCTTGAAGACACTTTTATAAGTAGTTTCTTATAAACTAGATGGCGCCGCCGTTTTCTATCTGATTGTCTAAGACCGCACTATAAACAGTGTAATCAATACCTACTATTGTAAAAACCTATTTTATAAAAAGAGTAACCGTGTAGTTTCTTGCCCGTTCTTCTCCATAGGAATCTACACTTTGGAACGTAGCAACTAGCTTCTGACAACTCAAAAGTGCCTGTTAATGGTATAATCGAAATAAATGATTTGACTTTGAATTTGCATATTCCATTACTAGCTATGCTTGCGACTCCGTCCGCGTGGATGTCGTAAATTAACAAATGTTCGCCGTGATTCTTTAAATTGGCATAACTTTTTTATTTATGAACCGATTGACATGAAACAAACACTTAAAGTTATGTGAAGCTTACCACAATATATCAGTGAAAACCACATCTAAATCAAAAACACAAACAAACAGGCAAACAGACAAGACAGTTTGGTTAGGTACGAAACTCGTTCATCTATTTTATTACCTCTATTCTATTTCATATCTTGTTACTTGTCTCTTGTTATTATATTTATAGATAGATTAGCTATCTATAAATATAATAAAAATGTAACGGATCGCTGTCTGTACATGGAAGATATATGAGAAAAAATATTATTGGGACCTTTATCAATGCAATTGGCACCCAAAACAATGATTTTTAGAATTATTGTCAATAGAAATAAGTGCTACAAATAAGAACTGATACTGAAATCGGCTAATTAGATGATATTTCTCCGGATTTCATCTGGCAAACCAACCATAATACTTATATTTCTTATACTTGGTCAATCAAATTAGACATCTCATCTGCCTCTTGTGGAGTAATGCGGAGTGGGGGCTCCCCGTCCGGGAAATACTAAACAAGCGGATTAAAAGCTATTTGACCTTCAAATTTAATCTACGGCATGTATCTAAAGTATTTTATGCACTAATAAGACGGCAGCGAATACCTGTTACTTAAAATATATATATGAAAGAAAGAAAGAAGAAAGAAAGAAATATATTTATTAGAAACACAGATACATACACACACAGAAAGAAAATCACGCACAACAAGAAGTAATGGAAGTACACAATTTATAAAAACACTCATATTTGTCACAAGAATTTCAAATACCACACAGACAATGCAGTGTTTTAAATTCTAAAATGGCAATAAAACGTCATTACATATCATCACGCCTGTATTTCCCAAAGGGGTAAGCAGAGGTGTACACAATTGAACACCCATATTTCACCAATGCTGTTATAAAGTCCCATGTAGTAGTATATAGGTGGTGATCCTATTGCCATGAGAATTTCCTTACAGATAAACCCAATAATACTTTGCCCGACCTGGGAAACGAACCCGGGACTTCATTTTCAGGATTCATTCTAGTCTCATTATAGTCGCTCTTGGAACCAATAGACCCATTTCTGATTTAAAAAAACATAACCAGCCCCATAACTGGTCCACTCTAGGGAGAGGGCCTCTTCTCATACAGAGAAGGCACGCCACTGTGGATTAGCGATTTCAGACCATCAAGTCCAGGTTTCCTCACGATGTTTTCCTTCACCGTATGTCTGTGATTCTCTTGATCGTGATCTGGTTGATCTTAGATTGTAACTAAGAAAGTACACTAGACATTGCTCGAAAAAGTCACAATGGTACTAGTCAAAATTCAAATTCAAATTTGAACCCTCAATTTGTGGTTCAAGAGGCGATATCAAAAGATCTTAACCTGGTTCTACACATGCCACATGTAGTGAACACACGCTACAAATGTGCACGCTGGTGTACACTCGCACTAGGCCAGTGCATATCGACCATAAAATAGCATAAAACGAGGTACGAAGAGATTGGATGAGATCTACAAAACATTTCCTTCAACTAACATAAAACATAACATAGCATCACGCCTATACTCTTCGAAGGGGTATTCACATTTCACCAATGCTGTTATTAAGTCCCATGTATCTACCGGGCACAATTCCAAATTCCGGACTGTTGTCTTTAAAACAAATGACATTAAAATTGAAAGTTACACAAATAATAGACAAAGCTAAAGAAATATTAAGACTACAATATTAAATGGAAAAATAATACGGTCGCGAACAGGATTCGAATCTGCGCCTCCCGGATAAATACTCCAGGCGCTCTGACCACTAAGCTTAGTGGTCAGAGCGCACTTGTAACTTGTAACTTTAGAGTTTGCTAAGCATGTGTTAATGCTTTTCAAAGATTTATCTTGAAATATTAAGACGTTTGCTAGTAAGAAATCAGAGAACATATAACATTTCTAAGCCGTATAAAACACGCTCCCACATCGAGAAATTTAAACAAACAATAACATACCGTATCCACCGTCATCCTACTCGTAGGGTCTGAATATCTCCATCAGATATTAAAATCAGGCCGACCCTCGGCTCTCATAAATAATAACGGCATCTAAATAAAAATCACTTTTATACGCTTTCCGTGCCGTAAAATATAAAATACACTGATTCCGCGTGCATAGCGCTGTAAGCCACGCACGTGAGCTCCGAGCCTTATAATTAAAATGTCGGTAAGCTGTGTGCATTATTGTGAATATAAAAGAAAAGCTGGGTTTCTGTTAAAAATAATGCTACTGTATTGACATCAGGGGTTGAAAAGGTTCCTAAAACATCGGTATTTTAGAGTTCTGTTACTGGAACCGGAACCCAAATTGGACCCGGTTCCTGAATAAAGTGAGTACGAACTTGTTTGAGTTCATACGATGTACAAATATAATCTCTGACACTAAGCAGTATAACCTCACACTCCAATACGACGAACGAAAGCCATCTGAAAGAAAAGCTACGCCAAGAATGCGCCCAATTCATCAATTCAGATGATACGGTAGCGAAATTATAGAACCTGTATTTGAAACCGGTATTTAAGTTAGAATCGAAACCGGAACCGAAATTGTTCCAAAAAGTGGAATCTTTAAGAGAACCTAAATTAAAAACCGATCTGAAAAAATTAACCGGTTTTCAGTCCCTGATTGACATAGAATTACGTACGTCAGTTTATACTCATACATGTTTCGGGATAGTTAGACTGCTCGGGCATCTGCGGCTCCTGCAGCGGCAAGCGCTGTAATTCCACCTGGTCGGCGAGAACCTCCGTCACTGCGGCGCTGTTCTTTGTGCCGTTCAACCCCTTCGGAATACTCGACACTTCCATATGAGGCGACTACGAAGCTTTAGCGTTAACATTATTTGCTTGAGCTAATTCATCCTTTTCATCACAAGCAGCTAGCTGCGGTGAGTGCTAGTGATTGGCTTGCCACCCTTGTTGTGCGACACTCGTTCCTCTCCTCTCGTGTGGTAAGTAGCCAATCTAGTGTCGACTTGATTTAACAACACCTAGTACCGACGGTTTAACGTGCTTTCTGAAGAACGGAGATACTCTAATGATGCTTCCGGTGGTCCCCCATCTACACATTGGCCGCGTAAGGCGTAGCTTACGTTATGAATCGTTTACCTACGGGCCTCTTTAAATCAGGGCCTGAATATTTTATAATATGCTTAATACTATTCAACACTAATTTGGCTACAAACAGGATTCTAATGCCTTATAAGTAGTTGTTATAGTGCCTCAATATACAGCTGTCTGGGATGTAGAAAAATAATTTTAAGGTATCAGATCAGATTGTCTTTTATTAGACATTGGAATTGGATTGGAATTGAAAATATAGAGAGTAATTCAAGATAAATCTTTGAACAGCATTAACGCATGCTTAGCGAACTCTAAAGTTATTATATTAAATAGAAAAAGAATATGGTCGCGAACAGGATTCGCACCTGCGCCTCCCGGATGAATACTTCAGGCGGTCTGACCACTGAGCCATCTCGACCTCACCACCGCGAATTCTTCTTCCATATTTTAACACGTCTTATGGCGACGTCATTGCTATCAATTCAGTCCCTATACAAGTGACCGAACCGACACGACTAACTTTGCAGATAATACAATGTCGTAAAGAATGCAATTACCTTAATAATTCAAGATAAATCTTGTAATATGACACAACGGTCATAGGATTTTACAATTAGAAAATAATAAGATATTTATAAGAACAGTTAGGTTCAGGTAGCGGGGCTTCCTACCACATCCTAAGCACTCGTATATGAAAGTATAAAAACTCATGAAACAATCATTGACCTTAACTGGTTATTTGTTTAAATTCATGGTATCATCATAGCATTAGGCCTAGGTATATTCGGTATCCCGAAGGATCAGGCAGAAGTTTATCTACTTTTGTGGTACATCGACATTTCGTTAATTGTAATAATATTTAACACAATAATTCGACAGTATAACAATAAAGTATAAGACAATCTGTTAAGCTGCTTCATTACCGCAGATTCCCAGAAAAAGTAACCCAAAAATACAATCATAAAAAGGAAACGGCCCACAAAGTTGTTGAAATCTATTTAACACTTTCATCGCTCAGCTTTTTCAGGGGTAGCACGTAAAAATTACAGCTGAATCGTGTATTTTAGGTAAAAACGGGGAGTTATCTGACGGGCCGGCCTAATTCCCATGAATTTATTGTATGCGGGCTATTTCACCAGTTATTATTGCGGCCCCGGTTTAATTATTTGACCTGAATAGGGTTAACTATTGTTGTTATTGCAATAATTAAATCTGAAGTGCGAATGTTTCTTCATGGTATTTTAAAGCCGTCTTAATTGTGAATTAATTGTTATTGTGGTCCCTTCAGTAATAAAGGAACACGTCCATTTATCTATTTACAAAGTACCTAGTAGACTATTTGAGGCCGAGAGCGCAAGAGTAGCCTCATATTTATATCCTGATACAAGCGTAACCAATGATCGGCCATTGTTAAATAGACACAAAAGTGTTAAGTCACAGACTTGCAGTACCTGCTTAATTCTTTGTAATAAAGACTAACTAACTTTTTAAGAGGAATGTGACTTATATTGAACACATATAATATATAGTTTAACGACTGAACAAGTATTATACATATAGTTATAAGTACTGAACAAGTAAGTATTAAAAAAGAAAAATAATATACCAGCCCATAACTGTCCCACTGCAGGGCAAGGGCCTCTTCTCATACAGAGAAAGCACGAGCTCAATCACCACGCTAGCTCACTGCGGGTTGGGGATTTCAGATTACCAAGTCCAGGTTTCATCACGATGTTTTCCTTCACCGTAAATTTTAGATGTCTTAGATGAACTAAGAAAGTACATATGACATTGAAAAAGTCACATTGGTACATGCCAGGTCTGAACCCACAACCTGTGGCTCAGGAGGCGGGCCCATAACCTACTCGGCCACACGTCACCACTACAAGTATTGAACAAATAAGTATTACCATAGAATAATTTAAGTAAACGACGATGAAGATCGAGTTGCTATTAAAGCTAAATCAGCAACAAAGAAACACTACAAATTAGTGGAATCAGGCTCCTGTTAATATAACAATGAATACAATATATTGTGACTGCAAGTCAGTTGCGCAATTGCTCCAATTGCGCAACTAACTTGCAATACATTTCAATTTGCCATAATACATTACGTCCGTGATCTCTACAAAGTAAAAATCCTATATCACCTCCTCGTCTAATAAGATCGTGACAATGTATACTTTCAGACTGTCAAAATAAAAGCTAAGCAAATGAAAGTCTGTTTTTAATTTAAATACATAAGGTATAATCTCTCAGAACCTTGTGTTGGTACACTAATCTAAGTCCTGATAATGAATAATCTGTATTGTTTATTCTTTGTTTTTATTACTCAACACCTAGCTTAAATTTTATAACTGTGAACCGTACCTTGGCTTTTCCACTGGTCCAGTTTTGTTAATGTTTTTTCGTGTTATATCCAACCTTGACAGTGGCAGAATCATTGTTAACCCGATAGAGCCATAATTATCTAAAATTGGAATTGGAATTGGAAACTCAGTTTCGCAATTACCCGCTGGTGTCGCTGTCGACACACCACGTAAACTCACCTTAAACTATATTGGTCAACTGACAGATAATGCTAATGTCATTAAGTCCACCATAAATACCATACATAGAAGTAAAAATGAATAAACAAGCAACCGTTTTAATAGGCCTGTAGCAGTGATAGCCTAGTGGTATGACCGTTGGACTGACAAGTCAATGGTCACAATTTCGAATCCAGGCACGCAACAATGTCTTTTCAAAGTCATGTGCGTATTATAAATTAGTTATCACTTGCTTAAAACGGTGAAGGAAAACATCGTGAGGAAACTAGCACACCTGAGAGATATTCTCGATGAGACTTACGGGTGGTTTAAACTCTGACATTAGGTTGTTCGTTGATCAACCACACGATAAGAAGAATATGCCTTAGCTCCAACATCTTTAACAAATTAAATTTTATACAATCCATCTCCTTCATCTGGACTTTTGGATAATAGCCCGCGCGAAAGTGTGTCAATGTAGAGCAAGGCCCTATTCTAATACAGAAGAGGCACGAGCATTGATCACCACGCTAGATTTACTACGGCTTGGCGAATTTAGACCACTACCTATGTCCAAGACACAAACCTCACCTAAAGATTCATTCACGATTACGAGAAAACATAACATTATGTGTTAACATTATAGTATCACGCTTATATTCCCCGAAAGGATAGCCAGAGGTGTACACAGTTGTACATAGTTGTACATTTGTACATTACCCACATTTCACCGATGCTGTTATTAAGTCCCATGTAATAGGTGGTGAGCCTATTGCCTTCTACCGGGCACAATTCCAAACTCCGGGCTACTACAATTATTTTTTTAAAGCCCAATAACACTGCCCGACCGGGGAATCGAACCCGAGACCTCATGCTCAGCAGTCGCGCTTGGGACCACTAGACCAACGAGGCAGTTTTTGGGGCTGTCCATTAATCACGTGAGCCTCGAAATGGGGGAGGGGGTTTGGCAAAAATCACGAAATATCACAAGGGGTGTAGTAAGATATCACGTGTATTTATTTTCTGTATTTAAAGATAATATTCTAAAAATTTTAAGTTTATTCGTATGTACTACAAAAGTGACACGTGATTTTGGGTGGGGGTGGGGGGTTAGTCTTAAACCTCACCACGTATCACCAAGAGGGGTTAAAAATGCTAAAAAAAACATCACATGATTAATGGATGACCCCTTACGAGAAAAACAGAGTTGTAACAATTTGTTGGCATAGCCTCATTATGGCTAACTTATGGCGGTTAAGCCAGTTTTTATAAAAAAGGATCAAATAACATGGCTCCGTATAGCAGTTTAGCTCTTTGTTCGAACAATAGGGGCTCATCCAATCGTCTTAATGGATTTAATCCCATAATGTAGTTTAATTACTAAGTTCATTAAGATATTAAAGGAAAATAATTGGAATGATACATAAGTATGTAACTACTTATACGTACCTACGTTTCCTAGTTCCTACACCAAAATTGAAGGAAAAATTGCTGTTTTATACCAATCTGTACTAACTAAATTGTATACTATATTAAATGGAAAAAGAATACGGTCGCGAACAGGATTCGAACCTGCGCCTCCCGTATAAATACTCCAGGCGCTCTGACCACTAAGCCATCTCGACCTCTGCTCACCACCGCGAATTCTGCATCCATATTTTTAACACGTCTGGCGACGTCATTGCTATCTATTCAGTCCCTATCAGATTTCAGTCCATAAACGGTGGTGAGCGGAGGTCGAGATGGCTTAGTGGTCAGAGCGCCTGGAGTATTTATCCGGGAGGCGCACGTTCGAATCCTGTGCGCGACCATATTCTTTTTCCATTTAATATAATAACTTTAGAGTTCGCTAAGCATACGTTAATGCTTTTCAAAGATTTATCTTTAAATCGTCTTCTTATGTACCGTATGAAGTTGGTTATCATAATGTTCTGCTCGTAAATGCTCGCCACCGATTACATTCTCCTTCTAAGAAATATAATATTATTTATTTAAACAAGATACTAGATTAAATATGAAAGAATAGGAAAGCAAGACAAATACAATTACTGCAAATTTTTAAAGACATCTCGTCCAGCTGACTTGAATTTACCCATCCGTGCCTCCTCCAATAACCGGCAACAGAAACGAGAGCAGGAAATATGCAGATGTACTCATATAATTAAACAAAGGACGAAACTTTATAATACAGGTTATTAATTTCTCGATTCGTAGAAGACAATAGATTAAATAAAAGTTAAGTATACATTTCTGTGGAAAAGGAATACGGTCGTGAGCAGGATTCGAACCTGCGCCTCCCGGATAAATAATACTCCAGGAGCTCTGACCGCTAAGCCATCTCAACCTCTGCTCACTACCGCGAATTCTTCTTTCACATTTTAATACGTCTTTTGGTGCCGTCATTACCATCTATTCAATCCTTTTACAGGGAATTTAGGACACCATGTGGTGGTCACCATCTGCACATAAAAGGGGGATCCCGTCCCTTCAGGCTCCAGAACCTGTAAACCAGAGATTGTAAGGGGGTCTCCCTTGAGCCTCGCTTTGCACCGCCAGCATGTGACAACCGTGCCATCGTATTATCTGGGCTAACTTGATAGGCGCACAGAGTCCTTCCTCCTTGCACCCGCGACCCCAAAGGCCCTAACTCATGCAACCTGCTACGATACCTATATAAGGCTTTCGCTTCGTCCACGTTCACAACGTGTAATAAACATAACGTAATTAACACAAGTAATAAAGCCTGAACGAAACGGAACTTATTTCGAGTAAGAACCGTATTTGCGTACAAGTGTCGTTAACTCAACACTATTAGTATAATTGTCTTATTCGTAAGACAATATGCTAAGTGTTTCACTGCGCTTTACGATTCAACTTGATCAAACTTACAGAATTTGGGAACACGTCGTAATTTTGGATACACTTGTGAATTGTATTTAATGTTATATATCTGCCTAGCGTTTTACCAATTACATTGGGGTCGGCTCCCAGTCAAACTGCGTGCACTTTAACCTTTTGACTGCCGGAACGTGGATCCACGCGAGACACAATGCAATTTTTATTGTGTCTGGAAATGCGACATACGAGAGGTTAATACCAGTTTTAACATGAAGCGACTAACTATCTGACCTCCACAACCCAGTTACTGGGTATCAAGATATCTCGTGGTATGACTGGTTGTCAGACTTTCAGGCCTCTGACTACCCGTAGCGGCTGTCATAAGTCAAAGTTAAAGTCAAAGTCAAAATCATTTATTCCAATTAGACCATATAAAGGTACTTTTGAAAGTCAAGAAATGCCACGTTCCAAAATGTAGATTCCTATGGAGAAGAACGGGCAAGAAACTCCATGGTTACTCTTTTAAAATGTTGTGTTACAATAATTTAGGTACATTTATTGATAAAAAGACATTATGTGATAACGATGCAGATATAGTTGTACACGTAGGTACAATAGAAGATACAAAATTCCAACAATAGTTACAAGTCTTGGTAGTTTAGAGCTGACCAGTCCCAACTTGTGGCACCCGTTCACGAGTATCACGCCATATTTAACCATATTTAAGGAAACAGAATGACCCAACACATACGCCACCACAGTAAGACATTTATGTGAGTATGACATCTCAAACTACCAGACCTCAAGTCACGTTACTAGAATAATGTTAATGGCTGCATGGTGCTCACATTTACAATAAAGAAGTTATGAGTCTAATAAAAAAAAATAAGAGTTTTTTCTCTCTGTTTATATATAACATTTAACAGTAACATGCATTGCGTATACGCCTGACAAAATTGAGATAGATTAGTAAGCAGATGGGCTGTACTGGTTGAGTTGTCCTATGGAGCAGGACCAGCAGGTTTCCAACCATTTTTATCCTCAATGTAGTCTCCTAATTTGTAATATGCTTGTTTGCATAATGTGCGCTTTATATAGATTTTAAATTTTTTCTCATTTAGTTCCTGAATATTAGGAGGAATTTTATTGTAACATTTAATACAGTATCCCATGAAAGATGAGTGTACTTTGGATAATCTAAACCGTGGTTGGGCAATTTTGTTTTTATTTCTAGTATTATAATTATGCCTATCAGATATTTTTACAAAAAGATTCAGGTTTTTCCTCACATACATAATATTTTCATAAATGTATTGGCAAGGTACCGTCATAATATTAATCTGCTTAAAAAGTTCTCTAAGAGATTCGCGACGACGTAGATTATATATGGCCCTGACAGCTCTCTTCTGTAGTATAAAAATCGATTCGATGTCAGCAGCCCGTCCCCACAGCAGAATACCGTAAGACATGATGCTATGGAAGTAGCTAAAGTACACCAGTCTCGCGGTATCTATATCTGTTAGTTGCCTAATTTTTCTAACTGCGTAAGCAGCTGAACTAAGCTTTCCTGCAAGTGATGTTATATGAGGACCCCATTGTAATTTCTCGTCTAGCGTAATTCCCAAGAAAACCGTTTTATCTACGAATTCTAACTTTTTTTTATCTAACACAATATTACATTCACTTCTTTGCACGTTCGGTAAAGCAATACTTATGCATTTAGTTTTTTTGCCGTTTAGCACTAAGTTATTTGCTGCGAACCAATTTTGAACCTGAAGGATAGTGTTATTTACATCGTCAGGATTAGGTACGCGTCTATCTATTCTAAAAATTAAAGAGGTATCATCTGCAAATAACACCATTTTCGGCTGGTCTTTAAGCAAATAGGGCAAATCATTTATATAAACTAAAAAAAGTAACGGACCTAATATTGAGCCTTGAGGAACCCTCATTTTAATTTCAGACCCTAATGAGTTAACACCATTTACTTGAACTTTTAATATCCTATTTTGTAGATATGATCTAATTAAACTAAGAGCCGTATTTCTAAGACCGTAATGCTCGAGTTTCAATAAAAGTGTTTCGTGATTTACGCAGTCGAAAGCCTTCGACAGATCGCAGAAGATTCCAATAGCATCCTTTGCTTCCTCCCACGCAGCAAAAATGTACTTCATTAAGGAAACACCGGCGTCGGTTGTACAACGGCCTTTAGTAAATCCATATTGCTGTTCATGAAATATCGAATTTCTGTTAAAATGACGCAGCATCTGCGTGAGCATTATTCTTTCGAAAACCTTACTGAGAACCGGCAACACTGATACAGGCCTATAATTATTGGGATCTTTACTTTCACCAGATTTAAACAACGGTATCACTTTACTGTGTTTCATGAGATCAGGAAAGACCCCTTGATCTACGCACGAGTTAAATATTGAAGCTAAATAGGGTGCAATTGTTTCCATGATGGACCTACAAACTTTTACAGACATTCCCCAAATATCTTCAGTTGATTTGATCTTTATATCTTTAAAGGCCTTAATAATAGCAGCAGGGTTAGTATATTGGAACTGAAATTCCACAGTGCACGGATGTAAACTATTTCTCAGTAAAGCAACAGAAACTGCAGCGGAGGAATTAAGGGCTTCTGTCGTTTTAAAAGGAATATCAGTGAAGAAGTTTTCAAATTCCTGAGCTATTTTAAATCGGAGCTTATGGGACCATGTGCAGTCTCCAGTTTGATATTTGAACTACGCATTTTATTTCTACCAGTTTCATAGATCTTGACCACCGGGACCGATACCTTAACGTGCTCTCTGAGGCATGCAGGGGTCTCGGTATGAAATTATGGGCACCCATCCACAGACTAACCGCGGCAAGCGCAGCTTAACCTCGATCGATCGATCTGTACTGTTACTTAGACACGAGCCCCTCCTCCCCTCCTCGTATATTAGATATAGTCTATACTCATGAGTACCTCTCTCTTATAGTATGGTTGATTAACAACCTAGTGTCAGGGTTTAAATTGAATTCCTAGAGAAAAAGGGTTATACAAGAAGAGCTCCAGCTGCGAGGTTCAGGTGCGCTTGCCGTGGCAATCTACAGCCATAAAACTTAACAACATAATCTAGTAATATCTTAGGTTTTGCCAATCAGTAGAACTACACACTATAACAAAACAACAAGACGGTCGTTAGCAGGATTCCAACCTGCACCTCCTGGATAAATATTCCAGCTCTGACCGCTCTGCTCATTACCCCGAATTCATGGTCTTTCACCAAAAGACGTATTAAAAATATGGAAGAAGAATTCGGGATAGCGAGCAGAGGTTGAGATGGGTTAGCGGTCACAACGCCTGGAGTATTTATCCGGGAAGCGCAGGCTGGAATCCTGCTCACGACCGTGTTTTTCTTGCCACAATAATTTATAACTTTAGAGTTCGCTATGCATGCGTTAATGCTTTTCAAATATTTATCTGTATCTTTTAAAGGTGTTTGCGGTTTCCGTAGTAGGACATGAAACTATTACCAAGTCACTGGTTACGTCAATATTTCTGCCCACCCCTTAAAAATCTGTTTCAAGATGGCGTTTCGATTGAATAACAGACCCAATCCTGTCCAGTTCCTAAGAAGTAATGTAAGAGCTTCGTTTAATCAGCGCTGAAGCCGCTCAAAAGCGCTGAGATTGCTTTCCTTGCCTCATCAGCTTGCAGGTAATCATAAAGCGACGGAAATATCAAATTGTGAAGCTATGCAGATCTTTACATAACGGTAGGGAAAACAGCGTGTTCAATTGCTGCAAATGAACATTTCTATCGAAAAAATAATCACTGCATATTATAAAACAAAGTCCGCCGCCGCGTCAGTTTGTCTGTCTGTTCGCGATATACTCAAAAACTACTCCAGCGATTTTCATGCTGTTTTCACCAATGGATAGAATGGTTCTCGAGGGAGGTTTAAGTACATAATTTGTCAAGTTTTTGTATACATTGGCTAAAATATAATGGTATTTGTTGGAGATGATTTTTTCACCGTGGGAGAGCCATGCACCTGCACGAATGGGCCGGCTCGACCGGATTGATACCACGGCCTCACAGAAAACCGGCATGAAACAACGCTTGCGTTGTGTTTCGCCGAGTGAGTGAGGGTACCGGAGGCCCAGGCCCTTTAAAAGGCCGGCAACGCACTTGCGACTCCTCTGGGGTTCCGGGCGTCTATGGGTGGCGGTAATCGATTACCATCAGGCGAGCCGTATTCCATAAAAAAAAGGTGTCTGAAAAAATAAACCGTCTGGGAGCTTTCAACGAAAACGCTGCCTAAACCCTTTGAGATATAACAAAATGATGTATGGTGGAATTGTGTATCTTATATAGGTCTACAGAAAAGTCGATGCGATGGCATATGTCTATCTCTTATGGATAACATACTATATCCATTTGTATACATAAAAAAATCGGTTATTATAAAGCGGTAATTGGAAACCGGGAACGGGATCAAAGTTTCATGATTACTTTTGGTCGCGATAATCAACATCCACGCGGGTGAAGCCGCGGGCATCAGCTAGTTCATAATAAATCGTTCAACATTTTCTGTATGTTTCTAGTTACATTTACATCAGCGAGATACATCTAGCATGCGTTTTGGTGTAGTTAAATATAAAGAGCATCTATTTGTATAATAAGCTTACCCACGTCACGATCCAAAGGGACTGCACGGGTAGATGCTGTATACAGCAACTTTCTACTCCATCTTGTGAGATGCTGTGTGTGCACAACTCGGCAGCACTTCGCGGTAGTTTTCGTAATGCAGCGTCAAATATTTGGATTAATATTCCACAACCAGACAGACGAATAAGTCACACTTCGCGTGACCAGAGGGCTGGCCAGTTTCTTGGTCAAAGAATTAGCATTGCCATTCAACGTAGCAATGCTGCTAGTTTTCTGGGCACAATACCGGATGACAGCAATGCGGAGGAATACTTGACGCCTAAACCATGTTTGTTTTATGTTATATATATTATTTCTATAATATTTTTCTTGTTATTGTTATTATGTTTTCCTTAGTTTTTACGAATAATTTGGTATTATTAAAACATTTTGAGGAAGACTTTGGCATCAGATGATGAATACTCTACGCGATTTGGGTAACGTCGACGCAAATTTATGTCTTTCATTTAATACCTATACTGTTATATCTTTGCAAAATCACATATAATATGCTATTGATTTTATATTTTATATATTTATCGTTTAATCTATAATGTTATCGAATCTATTTATTTTATAAGCTTCCCTTCCATTATTTATCCATCAAAATATAAGGTACGTAGACCGTAGTACATAGATATCGCTGTATTTATCTTAATAATACAAATATTTGTTAAAGCACTCACACTATACAATCACACTACACAGTTACACTACACAATCACACCACACTATCACACTACACAATCGTGTAGGTACGATTGTACGAGTGTACGATTTCGAAGGTGTATGATTGACTAACTGACATCCGTGGAGCAAAAGTTTCCAGATAAAAATCAGCGTCAAGTGCATTCTTGTGCTTGACATTCATCTGACCTGGACTCCTTTTCGGGACATATGTGTATGATTGCTTTATTTTATAATTTTAATACCAATTTTTATAATGTCTGTACTAGAAACTTAATTAAATCCAGTTAAACCCATAATACACGGTGTATCTGTTTTGATCCAATTATAAATGTTTATTTCTTTCTTTTCTTATAATATCGCCGAAATTGCGGGTAGGACAGGGTTGGATTATCTACATGTTTGCATGCGTTTCTTTGTACGCACAATGTCCTAAATTCTAATTTAGAACGCCACGAGTCGCATTTTTAACCGACTTCCAAAAAAGGAGGAGGTTTCTCAATTCGACCGTATATTTTTTTTTTTTTTTTTTTTTTTTTTTTTATGTGTGTTCGGGGATAACTTCGTCGTTTATGAACCGATTTTGATAATTCTTTTTTTGTTGGAAAGAAGGTATCTCAACGGTGGTACCATGATAAGGAAACCAGAATCTGATGATGGCATCCCCAAAAAATCGAGGGAAACCTTCGAAAATCGTAGGGGCGACTAGTGCGTTTGTTAATTTTTTCATTAAGTATTTTAAAGCACTTATATTTAATGAAGGTCTGGAGTCGATCTGATGATGGAGCCGAAAGACGATCTAGGGAACTCTTTAACGATTTACAGCAATTACCTGGTGTTCGGGCTTGATTAATTTGTATTGATGAGAACTTTACACCTAGATGGGTTGTGACTGTCATTAGGGGTCTGATGATGAAGACGGAGGACAGTCAAGGGAACTCCTCAACGTTTTACAGTAGCTACCTTGTTTTGTATGTATGTCCGTCGATATATTTGTTTGCAAGAGTAGTCCCCAGAAATGGTTCCATTTCAATTTAGTGAAGATCTGATGAAGATCTTCGAAGTTAGACAATGGAACTCTTCAATAAATCACAGCAAATCCCTCGCAATTGCTGTAATCGCTTATCCATGTATAGTTCATGCCACTCAATACATACATAGCATCATGCCTGTATTGCCCGATGGGGTAGGCAGAAGTGTCCACTGTTGTACACAAACATTTCACCGATGCAGTTATTAAGTCCTAGCGGCTTTCGAAGGCCTACCCATATTATTAAATTACTAAATTAACTTATGTATGAAGTATACAAACTTATATATGACCTATACATTATATATATTAGACTTAAAACTAAAAATACTAAAATAAATTAATTTTAAACAAAAAATAAAAACCGCCTTCAAAAATCCACTACACTAAAAAGTTTAAAATAATATCAAAATTTGCTTATAATAAAATAATTTTAAAATAACAATATATAATAATAATCTGTTAATTTTGGAGTCGGTGCCTGATGTATGTGGGTTTACAACCAGATACAAAGGCCGGTAACATAACCACAGCACAACGAACATAAGTGACTAACAAGAGGAAAACAATAACCCTCTCCCAGTACAGGCACCGACTCCAAAATTAACAGATTATTATTATATATTGTTATTTTAAAATTATTTTATTATAAGCAAATTTTGATATTATTTTAAACTTTTTAGTGTAGTGGATTTTTGAAGGCGGTTTTTATTTTTTGTTTAAAATTAATTATTGCAATTTGTCATTTCAGTGGGTTTTTTTTTATCGAGCTAGGAAATCTCTTCTATCCTGTTTTGTGAATTTTGACAAGATAAATAAAAGAAGCCATTTATTGAATAGGATTTATTTGAAAGACTTTTAAAACACTTAAAACTGTAAAAAATTATAAAATTTATTAGTTTTGCTATAAAGTAGCCCCTTCATCCAGCGAATATTTTATCGCGACATCCGGTGTCAACTTTGAGAACTAAGTAGTGTCAGTCAGGCCGAACTTAATATGTAACGCTAGATGGCGTTATTCTAAAGCTATGTCAATATTGTAACAAAAATAAATGCGAAAGATAACACAATTAATATTAGTTTAAAAAATAATGTTAATAACCCTACATACAATAAGTATAAAATACATGTAAATCTGATATAATTAACAATAGTTTGTTATTTAAGCTTGTCTTTTCTCAAAAAGTATTATGTACATAATCATTTATTTTCTAATGAATACAGTTCATATTGGAATAAAAAATTGTTACACTGTGATAGCACCTTGGTATTTGAGAAGATTATTATAATGCAGAGCGGTGGCGTAGGTACATAAAAGGTTCTACACAATTAGTTAACTTCCGTCAAGATCTTATGTGATGAAGATACATTCAAACCAAAATTTAAAGATTATATTTGTATTTTTTCCTAGTAAAATATGATTCGTAGATGATTAAAATATGATTCCGTTAGATGAGCAATTTTTGTATTAAATGATAAATTATAAATTATTTTATTCCTGTAAATAGATCTGTTGAAAACACTTTTACAAGTCATTTTCATAAAGTAGATGGCGCCGGCTGCTGCCACTATGATATTTACAAATCATTTATATTTCTATTTAACTAATTAATAGTTTATTATTCCGCTAGAAAGAAGTTAACTAATAACGTTAGAATCTTCGATCACTAAATTTTTTATTAGTAATCGAAGGTTAGAATAATCAGAGATCAAAAAAGGCAGATGATACCTTAACTTGAAGGACGAATTTCACAGAGTGGATTATACCTCCTTCTGGAATCCCGGAATGATGGACATGACATTTTCATTGCGTTTATAAGGTTTAGGTTAACACTGTGTTAGGTTCCAGGACTTTAGAAGTAGACATAACCTATCCGCTCTATATGTATTATTTCCATGAAGTTTAGGTAAAATATAGGTACTCTGCCCGTGGCAATCTCTGTCTGAATATAATTTTAAATATCTTACCTAAATTGAGTATAAGTACTTTACAATAAAACAAGTGCTCATTGGCTTATTATATAAAGCCACTGCAAGTGCTAACCACCTGTTCCACTAACTCTCGTGATATCTGTAGTCCTGAAAACAGAAACAAAGAACATTATCATATTAGTATATATATCTTATTTTTTCGGGATCACTTCACATTATAATAAAACAACCTTTAACCGGATTAATCGCGTGTATTATTGGTTTTTATTTTTCCTGACGTTTCGAACACTTTGCAGCGTTCGTGGTCGCAGGAGTCCTCTTGCGACCTCAAACGCTGCATAGTTCCGGTTAAAAGTTGTTATATTATAACATTATTATATTATTAATTATTCTGTGGTGAGGACCTAAGGTCCTGGTACGATGTTAAGGTACGAAGACGGGTCCGGCAGTGTTATTGGCTTTTTGCAGCCCATAGTTCGGACTAGTGCCCGATAGATGGCAGTCACCACCTATTACATGAGACTTTTAAAGCCATCGGTGAAGTGTGAGAGTGGTGTACAATAGTGTTCAGCTATCAGCAAATACATATTATCAAGAATATTACATCAATTATAATATACAGATGGCGCTACAATGGTGATATTACTTTACCACACGGGTAGAGCTTATGGTCAGTACATAAAAAAATATGTTTTTTTTTATTCAAACTAATGTGATTCATATAAATAAAGTTCAAATATTTAATACTAAATTATGCTCGCGACTTTGTCTGCGTGGACTACAGAATTAGCTGGGGCTTTGTCTGGCATAGGATCGCAGCATTAAGCTGAGCGAGGGCCGTATTGCGTGTTTGTGACGCATACTACCCCCTTATGTCTCAAAAGTTATTGTAATTTTTTTCATTTGTTGTTTATGTATGCGTCTCCATCACGTAATAAAACACATTTCTTTCTTTTCTTTTCTTAATTAGGCCAATCAGGATTCAAATCAAATCAAATCATTTATTTGCCGAAATATGGTGGTACATATGATGGTAAATTTATGTAGGTAAGTACAGGTCATATTTCACCCTCAGTATAGGGTATGCAAAATATAGTAATCACAACACTTTTAAATGATTATAGTACAACAAATCATAGAATAACACAGTATTTTAATGGGTGCCAAATCGACATGAGCTTTTGTTAAAAAGTCTTTGACACTGTAAAAACTCTCCTGTATCAACCACTTCCGTAAGGCACTACAGAACTTGTTATAAGGAAGGTCAGTCATTCCTTTAGGTAAGGAATTATATATTATAGGGGCCATATAGGCACAGCTTTTCCTGAACAGTTCTAGTTTAGGTACAGGCATTTTAAGAGGAAGGTGGTTAATTTTGCGTTTAAATGTATTATCGTTGCTTGCGAATAGGTAACTGTGGCTTTTAACAAATTTGGCTACTTCGTAGATGTAGATGCAGGGTACAGTTAGTAGATTTTCAGACTTATAAATACGGATAAAAGACGGATAAAAAGTATCCTACGTGTTAATCTAGGATATAAATTAACTGTGTCCCAAATTTCATCTAATTCCGTTCAGTAGGTAGTGATTACGTGAAAGAGTTACAGAAATGCATCCATCCTCATAAAGTTTTCCATTTTGAATATTAGTAGTAGGATCAGTAGCAACATTATTAACGAATTATGGTTATTTTATAATAATAAAAAAATCGTCTACATATACGCATAGTCTGTACGTGTCATAACGCGCTATGTAATAAGAAACTGATTACTGTTTTTTTTTTTCATTTCGGTTACTCCAAACCCCCGCCCCGAGACCCTCAGGGAAAAGGTGGTTCGGACCCCTGTTGATTACTAACAAATACTGTATCCCCTAGTAGTTAGGTTAAAATTGTATAATATGTATACCTATTATATGTATTGCTGCTTAATAATGTAATATTAGTTGTAATCATTTTGCTGTAGAATGACACCTATCGAATTACTTTTTTAACCTTTCGGCTCAGTAACGTACAGATCTGTACGTTGTAATAATAAAAATCTATTGTGTCTGCTAATGACTGACGCAACAGCTTAATTATTGGCGTTATTATGCTATGAAATTTAATTGTTAAAAAGTGAGCAGAATGCGAGGGAAGTTCATAGTAACAAAACGCACACCATTGGTTGGAACGAAACGTGACGTCATCGACCGCAATGACATTGTCTACAATGCAGTTACCGTGCTAATCATGTTAAATCGCGAGCGTTGACGTCAGAGGAAGCGCGCCAAAATGGCGGCGTTTCAAACTCCCGAAACTGATTGCTGTTTTAATAATTGTGCTCAATTATAATATTTTTAAGTGTAATATTTTTACGGCAATGTACCAAAGTTCATTCACAATTTTTTTTTTTTAATACGTGCAGATATTTAAATATTCTCCTACGAGACCTGCTATGATCGTTACCATTACGCATAGATCCTTTTGCTTCATCCACGTTCATAAATATGGTGTGGTAGCAAAAATATTCTAATCCTATGGGAGATATGCAGTATAACCACTGAAATGACAAGGCCTACTTTTACAATAGAACACTATCATTATCACTTTCATCTTATAATTTTATTTAGATTATTTAGTTAAATTTTGAGAAACGTTATTTATTTTACAGAACAAAAATCAGCAAATATTATTAGGTAAAAATTTTTGGTTAGGTATATAGTAGGTAATCTAAGTAACTATGTCATTTAAATTACATTTATTCCATCATGATAATAATTTTACTATCAATATTTTAAACATAGGTATTCACTCAAAATCTAAACATATGATAAGAGCACACTGCATACAGTTATTTAAGTCCACGTGGTAACAATTCCAGACAACGAGCTGCAACATTCCATAACAGAAAACATCAACAACCCGATTACAGCAAGACATACCGTTTTAGAATTATTCAGAGTGATTATAGCTGTCTTTGTAAATACTTATATAACGTTCAGATAAGACTGGACGCCTCAAACTCATATCTGCGCGAGATACAATGGAATTTTAATAGTCTCTGGAAACACGACATACGAGAGGGTAATTAATAAAAGATACTCACAATGAGAATACAAGCAGCGATCGTGGCGGCCTTGAAACGCACGTCCAGATCCGCTGGCCAGCTGATGACGTAATCATCTGCATAACTGAACATCTCCTTCAACACACCGCGGAACTCCTTGGTGATGCTGCCTATGTCCTTCTTGTCTCGTGTTTGCAACTGGAAAGATTAAAGAAAGAACGAAAGAAAGAAAAAGATTTTATTTGGCACAGCAGGGGCCCATAACTTTGTAGCCTTAAGATTAAACTTAAAATTAAATTATTATAAAATTAAGCAGCTAATGTTAGGACAATGTACCCTGCGGCCGCACCAAAAAGGCCCATGTTCAGCATTAATGCCAGGCAACTAGTGCCTGGCGCTGGTTTTCAACTGAGCCTTGATGTTGAGTCACGGATGTCACCCAGTTCTATACATATTACCTACATAAACATATATGTATATAAAATATATATTTAAAACATAAATAAAACAAATAACATTAAAACTATAACTACGCTAATTACATACATAAATATACTACCTACACGATCAGGTAAGATGTTACATAAACACTAAATAATAAAAATAATAACAGTTTAAATTAGATTATTGATGCATTGACATTTACCATACCCAAATTGCGTTGTGCACCTATTAAATACTGTCGTAATCTATTTCGAAAAGTATCGATCGTGTTGACAGCTCTAATAGGTGGTGGAAGATTATTCCACACTTTAGAGGCCGCATAACGGAAGGTGCCCTTAAATGCTGCCGTGCTATGTGGTTGTGTAGAAAGCTGTTGTGCGCATTGCCTTCTCCCACATTCCCGTCTACTTGCTACCCAACTTAACTTGTCGTAGAGGTAGTCTGGTTTCTGGTATTTAATCACACCGAAGAGAAGACAAGCCAAATGTAGTTTCCTTCTAGATTTCATTTTGAGCGTGGAGTGTGTGTTATGGAATGGTGTTACGTGGCATCTAGGAGGAATCCTATAGCAAAAGCGAGCACATGCGTTTTGTACCCTTTGGATGAGATGGTCAGTGCGGGCCAACAGGCGCGGGCCGTATACTGTGTCCGCATAGTTCAACTTAGATAAAACCAGGGTTTCTACTAGCTGTTCCCGTAAAGCTTCAGAAATGTAGGGTCTCATCTTGTACAGCACCCTCAGACGGTAAAAGCAGTTTCGAACAGAGTCGCCTACATGCCTTTCAAAACGTAGTGTACTGTCCATGACGAGACCAAGATTTCGCGCTTCATGTACCCTATCTATATGTTTGCCCATCAATTCCAAATTAATGGTTGTAGGTAATCTGGCCACTTGCTGTCTTGTGCCTAGTACCATATATTTAGTTTTTGCCGGGTTTAATGACAAGCAATTATCTGTGGACCAGATAGCGATTCGGTGGAGGTCATCATTTAGATCTTTAAGAGCACTGTCATATTCGTCTGGTCTAAAGGATATGTATAATTGAACATCGTCGGCGTATATATGATACTTGCATCTTTGGAGACATTTAACTATGTCCGCACAGTACAATATAAACAAAATCGGTCCTAATATAGAGCCCTGCGGTACCCCTCTCTCCACAGACGTAATTGCTGACCTTAGCGTTGTACCGTCACTCTTGTGTAAATCTACACATTGCTTCCTATTACACAGGTAGCTGCGAAACCACGCTACAGCGCCAGGGTCGAAGCCGTAGTATTGTAGCTTTAGTAGTAGCAACGGAATATTTATTGCATCGAACGCCCGGGAAAAATCAAGTAGGACCAATATTGTACACATCCCTTGGTTCTGTGCTACTAATATGTTATCCGTAACATCCAGTAACGCAGTCGAAGTACTGCGCTGCTTTCTGAAGCCAGACTGCAAGTCGGGTAAAATACTGTTTCGTTCTAAGAAATAGGTTAACTGGCGACAGACGAGCTTCTCTAATACTTTAGATAGACAGGGCAAGATGCTAATTGGACGGAGGTCATTTATTTCTATTGGGCTTGATGTCTTTGGTAAGGGCCTAACCGAGGCAATTTTCCATAGATCAGGGAACGTTGATGTTTCTATGGAATGATTTATTATGTCAGTTATGATATTGAGTGTGTACGGCAAAGTCATATTTATCATATCGAGGGTGATATTATCATAGCCCTCAGCGTTACTTTTAAGTTTAGAGATGGTACGTGAGATATCGAGCTGTTCCACAGGAGTTATTTTAAAAATGGCTTCAGTGTGTCTATGATTCTCATAATAGTTCCTAAGTGATAAGGTAGCAAATTTGTTACCGGGAACTATCAGAAAGGTGTTATTAATTATATCGGGATCTGTAAAGTGCGAGGGAAGGTCATGTCTTGGTTTAAAGGATGATAACGTAGTTTTGAGAGCTTTCCATAACAATTTTGGGTTTTTTATTTTATCATTTATATTATATTTGAAATACGCTACTTTTTCATTGTGCAAGGAATTTATCACTAAAGATTTTAATTCTTTGTAGTATTTTTTTTTCCCATCCGATTTAGTTTTCCTATAAGTTGTTAGTGCTTCGTCGCGTAGACGCATCATAACTTTTATTGTGTCCGTAATCCACGGATATGACCTTTCCCTTACAGTGCATGTTTTTATCGGTGCGTGCATATCAAATAAAAAAATAAGGTAGGAGTTAAAAGCTTGTACCATTTCATTAACGTTATCTAGGTTAGTAATATTATTTATGTTTAGAAGTAATAAATCCGTCTTAAAGTTGTCCATACATACATTTTTTAAAGGTCGAAATTTAACAATATATGGTGTAAACTTATCACGTTTTATCTGAAATTCACTAACCACAATTGAATGACCGTTAATTGAAGCAAAAGATTCCACTGTTGTATATGTTGTTCTCAGATCAGTACACAGGAGATCAATAAGAGTTTCGCTAGACGATGTATGATGGGTTGGGGATTGAGAATATGTTTATTGTATATATATATATATGTAGGAGAAAGGTTTGAATAATAGGATCGGGGGTCTCTATGTCTGTCAGGATTTCAAAGGTAATCGTCAATAAAACCATCATTAAGGCTCTCCGCCACTGAGAGCACATTTACTTTGGGTTAGTGATTAGTAGTGAGTCACTTCACATTACAATGTACAATGTAGGTATTCAAATAACATTAAATCAGAGGTAGGCTAGATAAGTCAGGGTGTAGAGGTCCGTCCGCCATGGCGGCTCGCAATAGACTCTCTAGTCTATATGTATTATCTATGCAATAGACTGTACGTATCCACTCGCCGTAGTCGCCGACCGTCCGTAGCGCTCGGTGTTGCCATCTCCGACATATATATAGATAATATTTTAAATAATTTATTTTTTTACGCGTCATCAGATGCGGTTCATAAATGAACGCTACCCAAATAGCAAAACATATCGTAAAAAAGTCAGCAGCACGTTTCTATTTCAGCTATTGGCGGTGAGACGGATGTTCAAAATGTCGTGTAAATGATCTGTGAAGTGTGTTCTCTCAACGCGATTTGGGCGCACTTCTCTTTGCTTTAAGTGATGTAAATATCGTAAGATTATCGTCTAAATAGACAAATAGTCGAAAGAATATAGAGTAATCGTAACTCGAATGTTACTAGTACTATAATAAACATCAGTATACCATTATTCCACATATTAGCTTTTCCTAAGTCGGTAGAAGCTCTTTCATTCGACTTATTTATTGTTATATAGCAGTGTGGTTGCAATCACTCGACTCTTTGATCGCGTGAATGCAACCAAGTAGCACTCATTGACTGTTTTATTTATCTTCAAACCTTAGTGCGTTATTTTTGTGATGGTGGAAAAAAAATAAAAAAAATATATTTTGCCATATTATTATGCCATACAATTTTACAGTGATAATGACAATTCGTGACCTATTAAAGTTAGCTCATAGGTCTTACTTTCATATGCGTAATTAAATATTTCGTCTATGTTCCTTACATTTCAGTTAATATTTTCAGGGGCCGCTAAACGTATAATATTAATTTCATAGTTATAACTGATTCGCCATTAATAGCAACTCAACTTATCATCACAAAGCATTCACTCTGCTTTTAGCTGAGAAATAGAAATGAGGTTTCAATTTTACGACTTCTAGGACCGCGATTGCGTTAGTTTAGGGTTCGTTTGATGTTTCGTGTATAAATGTATTTACTTTCCGCCAGAAACCTTCTTTAACATTTTTTCTACCGATTATAGTTAATTTTCTCAAACATAGAAGCAAATACGGTTGTTGTTGTAACAAAACGGCGTCAACAGTAAAAAAAAAAACTTAAATTGATCCAGAGTTACAAAAACATAATTTTACCATAAAATTACACAAGAGTTTATGACAGAACATCAGTGAAAATTAAAATCTACATTCTTAATTTGAATTCAGCGGTCCCCAAACTAGGCGGAGCCTGTATCTTGGGGGCCAGAGATGACATATATTTTTTAATATAAACTTGTGTTAGCGTAAAAATACTTTGGATACAAAGTAGTACAAAATCAGTGTGAAGTGTATGTCTGATTTTGTGTTTGATTAAGTACGTGTAGTGTTTGATATGTGTGTGTATAGTGAGTAATGTAATTGTGTGGGTTCCCGAGAGTTAAAACAGTGCTGTAAAAGCTTTTATTGAACATTCATACCACTAGTACGCTGTAAGACAGCTTTCAAATAATGTTTAGAGCACCTTTGGGGCTGTATTAGATAAGTGTAAAGCGTTTCTCAACTTCAATAGTTAAGTTAAATTAAAGCCTTGCATCAAGCTATCATATGACATTAAGTGCCGGTATAGTAACTGAAATGCTATTATGTCAATAGAACAGTGTTTACTCCACAATAATGCTGTAACAATTAACTTTCGAAAGATAGTACTGTACTATAAAAGCTAGTTTTACGACAAATTAGCAATTCAGTTACTGTCAGAGAGCTGTCATAAGACTTACGGTTGCATGAAGGCGATCCAGAGATATCTTTATATAATTAACGAGTAAATGCGATTAGAATTCGTAAAGTCCACGTTTACTAGACATATTTGTAGAGCCAAAAAGCTGCTTTTATAAGGCTTTTTGAAATAACAGGATCTTTCATACGAGTGTTTTTCGATCTATAGTTGTGAGAGTAATCGCTTAAACGATCTCTTTGCTAGTTGGGTACGGCTTCTTAAAAACCGCCATATCCACATTATCCACACTCCACCGTATAGAATAGTAGCAGGCAGAAAGAAGTCGTCTCTCTGCCTACTCCAATAAGTAAAAGGCGGCGTACATACAAATTAACTATGGTTAGTAAGATATGATTTAAAAACACGTCTGCAAAAAGCATTGTTGAGTATTTACTAAACGCTTTAAAAAATAAATAGTTGAGTCATATATAATTTTGCCCTAAGAGCTGGAGATAGACGAACACATAAGTACAAGGAGAGACCTTAAGAGTTCCGCTCTTTCATTTTAATACAAAACACTAAAAGTATTCAAAATCTTACCTTAAAATCATATTTAGAGAAATCCCCCTTGACTCTAAGAACGGGCGTGTCGTTGGAGTCGTTGATCAGGAACAGGGGAGTCGTGAAGGTGTTCTCTTTGCGGATGATACTCACCAGCTTGCCGTTCATGCTGCACTCCACCTTATCCGAGAAGAACACGCCAGGTCGACGGAGGGCGAAAGCCTGCAGATAAGAGTAAAGCGAAGATCGTATTCAATATAATAATTATGTAATAACTATAACATTTAAAGTTATTTTAACGTTCGCTAAGCATGCGTTAATGCTTTTCAAAGATTTATCTTGAATTATTAAGGTAATTGCATTATTTTACGACATTGTACTAACTGCAAAGTTAGTCGTGTCGGTTCGGTCACCCGTATAGGGACTGAATTGATAGCCATGACGTCTCCATATAAGACGTGTTAAAATATGGAAGAAGAATTCGCGGTGGTGAGCAGAGGTAGTGATGGCTTAGTGGTAGCGCCTGGAGTATTTATCCGGGAGGCGCAGGTTCGAATCCTGTTCACGACCGTATTCTTATTCCATTTAATATAATAACTTTAGAGTTCGCTAAGCATGCGTTAATGCTCTTCAATGATTTATCTTGAATTATTACATTTAAGATAAGTGATGACCCTCATTGGATTGAAACGATGGATCGTGTGAATGATCATATGGTAATGGAATCATGAGATGACTGATAATAGAGATCTTATCATTTTTAACGTGTGATTGATAAACTGAACAACCTAGTTTGTATAATAACTTTCGTGAGGCATATTCATATTAATTATTGTTCCCCGGTTACTACTCACGTGCATTCTTCGGGTTTGCCCGACTAGTTTCGCGAGTCAGACTCGCGACATTGCCGCGGACTCAGCTCATGACTAAGGGCTCCGTTTGAGTTCAAAACTAGTCGGGCAAACACGAACAATGCACGTGAGTATTAACCGGTGAACAATAATAAATATGAACAACCTAGTGTCAGAATTTAAACCACCAGTAGACCTCTCATATGATGATTGGACTGTTGCGAACATCTGAGTTGTGCTGGTTTCCTACCAATATTTAGCTTCACCGCTTAGCAAATCAAAATATGCACTTGCTGTCTAATGTAAATTAATGTGTGTGTATTTTGAGTTAAAACATGAGACCTTAGACTTAGTAGTCCAACGATCATACCACTAGGCTGTTACCTACTGCTTTATGTAGAACATGATTTATTTTCCATTCACGTTATTACTACAAATTTCCCAAACAACCCATCTACTACAGGTCTATTTTGTTTGTAATTCAGACTGTGAATACTGTGTATACTATTGTGTACGGCGGGAAATGAACCATCCAGCGCAATAAATACCCCTCAATAGTTACAAATATAGTGTTCCCTGCTCCACCAGGGATAACCACCAAATATAAAAAAGCGACGCGGCGATAAATATCAATTTTAGAAATTCATTCAATTTAAAAAATGCTGTATTTATCAATGGTAACACCTAATAGGATAAAAGTGTACGCAATTTTATCATAAATCGCAAATTTACAAAATTTTATCCAAATCAATTACATCTAATTTTAGATTATGGTGCACACGCAAGCATACACAGACTGTAACACAGTAATATATTTCAAGGGCAATCGGACGACAAGTAAGCGATAACTGAATAAATTGAGTACAAGCACGAAGATACTAATAAGATTATTTTAATTAACCCGTAATCATTGTGGCTATGAAATGTCGGAAGGATACGTCTGGGTAAATCATACATACCACACATATGGGGAGCTGTCGCCACCACTAAGTAGTTTGCTAAGACGCAAGTTTACTAGTTTGGTAAGCGACGGTGTGACGAAGGATGAAGCACATAGATCTAGAAGAAATCTATTCACTCTAAGTGGAGTGGATTAGAGAGAGATGTGGGATTTGGAGAGAACGACAGTTGGGGAGTTGATGCAACTGCCCAGACCCGTCTCACACAACGGTTGCACCGGACTACATTTCGATACACGACTAGGTCGCTTCACGGCATGGCTTCGTCAGGCTACTGGTTACCACCCAAAAGACCAACCTGTTTGGTTGTGTTGCCTGTTTTGCACCACCCAGGGGCCACGTGTAGGGATTCCATTTTAAAAGTACACGACTACGGGCGCGGGCAACTCAGCCCCAAGTGGCAGAAAGAGGGCGAACCCCGCTCACCTCTGCCGCAGAAGTGTTAGGCGCTGGAACCCCTGGAGGACATTCAATAACCTCTAGCCAGTACGACGACCGTAAAGGAAAACATCCTGAAGAAACCAACCCATCGCAGATGTCTTAGGCAAAACCATTTCAGCAGCATACGTGAGGTTTAATCTCTGACACTAGGTTATTCATTATTCATACGATTAGAAGAGTATATTTTCGGACCTCCTATCATGCCGTCGTTCCCGGTTTGCCAAATTTAGATCTACGACAGCCGTTACGGGTAGTCAGAGGCCTGAAAGTCTGACAATCAGTTTTACAACGACATGTGTGTTACCCAGTAACGTAGTGGACGCCAGATAAGCAGTCGCTTCATGTAAAAGATTAGTATTAAGCTGCATCCGGTTTACTAGTTGGACTAGTTTGGTTAGCCGATACCAATGTTATTGAGAAAAGGCTAGGCAGACAGGTTTACTGATGACTACATGGTAAATCCAGATAGCATAAATTAATTATAACCTATCTGAAGAGGAAGGAATATCCGAAATGTTTAATTTCAACATTTTAATAATAATTTTAAATGAAGTTACATTTTTGTAAAATCCGTCCACAAACTATTATTGATAGATCGTTAATGGACAGAAATTAAGTTGCGAGATAGTTAAAATATCCCTATTGCCAGCCCACTATCCACACAATACTCCATTACGATCATTTAGGCAATATACCCGTATACAATTACCGACAAGCCTGTTTTATGATTGCCCTCGGTGCAATATAGCTCTTCAATTAATTACTGTGAGTTAATGTGAGTGCAAACAGTTGGTGGATCGTGCGGTTGGGATAAAAATAGATAGCTTGCAGAGTGACGTCATAAATATATGGCGACAACGCCCTGCTCATCCCAAGGACGGTCGGAGAAACAAATAAAGGTGACCCCAGAATCAACCCTAAGCTTATAGTCACTATAGGTACTATCTATGTATATCTATACTCATATTTTAAAGCGGAAGAGTTTTTTTGTTTGTTTGTTTAAACGCACTAATCTCTGGAACTACAAGTCGGATTTTAAAATGTCGTTTTGTATATGATAGCCAGGTTCGTGAGAAATAGTATAGGCTACCTAATATAGTATTAGGCTACAGCTCTCAAGTAGCCTTGTATGTAAGTATATTGATTTTATTAAGTCTGGAGAAAAAGCGCTGCCGAACTGATTTATCGTATCACTGGAGTATTGGTTTATATTTATGTCGCAGATGGATTGTAGAATCAGCTGTTTTACAAAACTGCTAGCTGATTTACAAAACAGTACTGTTATGAAAAACAGCTGAACGACGTTTAGCGGTTTTACATAATTACTGAACTATAACACGCAGAATTGAATGAACGTTTTGCGGATTATTTTAGGCATCTTTAATTCTGTTTCACTTTTCCACATACTGACGCGACAGGGACAGCTGTGCCTCAATACCCTTAACACCACGCTTGAACTCCCGTTTTGTAACCCTAAACGAGCCCGACCAGACACCAAACAAACAACCCGTCTGGTTCAGTGACTCGAAGTGAGGTTTGCCTCCGAAACGCGAACTCTCAACATTTCAGTCGTTTACGATTTATTGCGAGTTGCCAACCAGAAACCGGTGTGAATATAATTTGAATTCTACTGCAGAACGTATAAAGTAACTTACCGTCCTCCCCTGTTCATCAACGGCGTCCATATGGAAGCCCCTGACGTGACCGCGTGAAAGGAAATTCAGCGCACCGCCATCCTCCTTCATGTTGAACAGAAGCTCTCCCTCTGGCGTCAGCACCCTGTATTTATTACCGGTAAATTTGGTCGACTTTTGGTTGACGTGGATGACAGGTAGTTGCTGCAATAACTCAAAACCTGGAACAAAAATATATACCTGTTCTTTCTACAGTCTCTAAATAGGCAGTTCGCGATACCTATGCATATAAATCAGTTTTTTTAATTTTTTTGTATCTGTTTGTTTGTTCCGGCTAATCTTCGAAACGGCTGAAGCGATTCTGATAATATTTTACGGGCTGGTAGCTGATTATACAAGGAGTAACTTAGGCTAATTATACTATAATTACGGGTGAAACCGCGGGGCACAGGTAGTCTGTACATAAACACAATTTAATGAGTGAGTACCGAGATGACGGCTGACAGAGATGTATGAAAGAATAAGACATGCTGCGCCGACCACAATTAAATTGGGATAAGGGCAGGGGGATGATGATGATTGTGATAAAACACAATCTTATCATTGGAGTATAAATTTACTCGGCATTGGTTTCTAAACATAGGTAATACTAGCTGTTCACCTGCATATAATTAGAAAGAAAGAAAGATATATTTATTCTCATAGTGCAACACTTGTAAATAAAAACAGAATAAACAATAAACTCAGTCTAAACTATAACTAAAACACATAGATAATTATAGAAGTATTTTTGTTTAGTATATGAAAAATGGTCGCCAATCAGCCTAAGGCTGAAGTGTCGCAAAAAAAAAAACTGTGGTAACATCAACGCATGGCGTCTTCCGGTATAAAAACTTTGTAATCGATTTAATTGAATATCCATTATATTTATTCGATTTGATTCATAATTAAAAAGCGATTAAGAGTAGTCTATGAATATCGATAACTGGCATGAAATTATGACGTACATAACTATTAAACAAGTTTAGTTCAAACTTCAGTCATTCATTATTTCATTCAATCAATTATGTAATAGAGTAGGTAGTGCACGAGTTACGTAATTAATGTACAACAACAAAATAAGCTTTTAGTGAAATAGATAAAAGACAAAACCCTGATGGTACCCAAGTTAGGGTTGTCAAGATGGGTATGAACTAAAGAACTACCGACGCAGCCGCCGCATGCTCTCTCCCAGTACACGGACCTTAGATTCTAAGCAATAATACATTACAGATTAAGTACAAAAATTATAACTGTATGTGCATACAAAAGCTATTATTTTGACATTACAAACAGAGACTTAAATTTTATTTATTTGTATTGATCATGAATCTTTCAAACGCATTTATTAACGCATGCGTAGCAAACTCTAAAAAGTAATATTTTTTTGTGGAAAGAAAAATATTACGGTCGTAAGCAGGATTCCTGATGAACAGGAACCTGCGCCCGTAAGCCTCCACATGCAATCGAGAACATCTCTCAGGTGGCTTGTTTCCTCACGATGTTGTTTTCCTTCACCGTATAAGCAAGCAATAATTAATTTATAATACTTACGCACATGACTTTCGAAAGGTCAATGGTGCGTGCCTTAGATTCGAACTTGCGACCTTTAACTTGTAAGTCCAACAATAGGATATCTTATTAAACAACTTATAACCGGATTAATCGCCTGTATTATTGTTTTTTGTTTTTCTTGACGTTTCGAACACTTTGCAGCGTTCGTAGTCGCAAGAGGACCACGAATGCTGCATTTATTTAGTTGTTTGTTTTAATATGTAGTGATCGCGAAAACCTAAGATATTGCTATAGGATATCATAATGCAATCAATTTTATTTTCTCGGTAACCGAAGGAATGAACACCAATTATTAATTCATTAAAACGAATTGGTTAAGGAAAAAAAAACAATACGGTGCACTGACACATTTAATTTAGATACAATGTATTTTACTTACTCGTCATTTTGGCAGACGCCATCGTCAATTTAAAAACAAAATACTTATTCCAAAGAAACAACACTCAGTTATCACTTGAAAAGGCGCTGCATAAAATTGTAGGTCTTGAACTGTGCCGTAAACAAATTTGTCCTTCAAAGTTTAAATACGAAATAATCAAAAAATTGAACAGTGGTTGAATTGCTACTAGTGGTACTAGTTCATGTTACAACTTGATGTGACTGCACAAATAATTAATATTCAACACTACGCGACTTATTTAAATGTTATTGTTATTATTTTTTGTATAGTAATAACAGAATTGCGCGACTGTAGCGCTCAAGGCGACCCGTCTGACTGGCGGTGGCGAATTCGCGGATAGCGTCACACTACGGGCGTTTCGGACATAAACAACCAGTCGGCTACTGACCTGTTAAGATATATCTATATGTACAATTATTATGCACGTAACACGCATTCAAATCAACTATTTATTATATAACGTTCTCATTTATTTATATAGTTAATTTCCTTTGAAAGGGGTAATTTATAAGTCAAATACATTCACTTAAGCTAAGAATTAAATGGATTATAACAAATTATTTGTAATAAACATAGTACTAGCAAAACGAAAACTGCTCCTTAAATGGTGAATATTAAGATAAAAATTAAATTGTTGTAAAAATTTGAATAATGGCTTCAATGAATCATTATCACTTACACATTGACCCCTTAAAAGGAAATTACCTAATAAATTAGGACCTTATATATCACCAATTCACCTTTAAGTACCTATTACATGAAAATGATACAGTCCACCTAATGTACTTTATTTTAAATATATAAAGATAAGCTGTATAAGAGCCGAATACTACTGCCTCCTAAGATAGAGACAGGCTCTGAGTCTAGTCTGAGAGACAGCATTGAAAACTGTATACTGGATGTTATATTTATTTAAGATCTGCTAATTTTATTGTAATTTTATGGTGATAAATAAATTATTATTATTTATATATTTATTATGTATATGAAAACATGTTTAAGTTTTTGACATTTACTGCCTGTGAAGCAGGCACTTAATATCACTAAAAAATATGACCTAAAAAGATAATTATTACTCTCGAAACTCATTGCTTTAACTCTTCGGACTGAAGAACGTTATTATCACAGCACTTAAAGCTAAAACGTAATTATCAAGATAACAACAAACACCTACAATTAATAGGTAGGTAGAGTACTTGTATGGTTATTTATAACGTCACGTTCACAAGGTTAAAAATGCAAAACAACAAAAAAAAGTCCTACAAATCCTAAATACCTACTTACCAAAAAAAAAAGAGTATTATTTGATTGAGTTATTGCTGCCTGGCCGCCAGCCAACATCCCAGAATCGTCGATGCAACTCTCATTCCAATTTGCAACCCACACAGGACAGAGCATCATGTGTACCACATAGATTTAGAATATTTTTGCTAGATAGAGGTTGTACCGTACCTACTTACGCATTTAGGTACCACGTACCACCACCCACCACACCATACATTCTATGTAGAGTACCTACCATATTCGATATTGTCAACTCTAATAATTCCGCTATTTCCAAAACATTTATGCAGTAGTAGGTATTATAATATTCATAACTGCCTCGTTTGTCTAGTGATCTTAAGAGCGATGGCCGAGTATACGGTCTTGGGTTCGATTCCCACGACGAGCAGTGGTGTTTGGTTTTCTGATAAGAAATTCCCAATAGCAACCCAGAGTTGAAAATTGTGCAGTAGATGACCATAAATTGGGTCACCACCTATTTATTACGTGGGCAAAATGTGGGTGTACAAACTGTGTACACACACCTCTACTTACCCCTTCGAGGAAAACTTGCAGGCGTGATAACGATTTCAAAATTCAATAATACTACCCAGCCTAAGAATAGAACCCAGGACATCACACTCAGCAACCGCGGTAGCTACCACAAAACCAAGGCGACACAAAAATATACCTATATCAGTACAAACAGTACAACAAAGAAGCTTCATGAACCGGGACATCGGAGTCGCAGACACATTATTACATTACAAACAACAATAAAACAACACAATAGCTTGAACTTAAATTTATTGTAACCGAAAATTAAACGAGAATACAATCACAGTTACCTAGGCAACATACTTAGTGCGTTGTATCGTAAGAACTAAACTAATCAGTCTATTGAAAACGAATGCAGTTTTGTAAAACAAAAATTCGTTTACGATTTCTCTTTTTCTTTTTCTTCACCAGACTGAATGGGAATTGTTCGCTCCGAGAGTGGCTCAGCTCTAAAAGCAACCAGCTTCAACTTCCCCTTGTCGAGGTGGCACTCCACCCGCTCTGGAGGAAAGCCTTCCGGCAGCAGGAACCGCCTTTCAAAATGACTCCTCGTCCAACCATCTTGTTTCTTAATTTCCTTTTTCCCCTCCACCATGATCTCGTTTCCGACAGTTCTTACCTGGATTTGATCTGGTGTGAAATTCTGGACGTCCAGTTGCACTTCCACCTTTTTTCCGTCGGCTTTGACTTCATGATCAGAGTAAACACCTTCCACTTGATCGATGGGCGCTGTAAGTGCCTTGATGTATTTCACCGGGTCCCTGAAGAAAGGATCTCTTGAAAGCACTGAGAAGGGTTCTTCGAATGCCCTGGTTATTGGATCCCGGCTCGCCAAATTCCTCAGATGCCTAAACCAATACGGCGTCAGTGACATTTTGCGCGTTTTGTTTACTTCGCGTCCGCTCTGTTATCTCAGAAGCTGTCAATATTTGAATACTGCTCCGTTCCCGCGCAGCGCCCCTTATATACTTTCGCTAGCAGCGCTATCTATATTCGAGAAGCTGTGCGAGTAATCACGAAGATTCGAGCAAGTTACACAAATTTCATTTAGTGACATCTAGCGGCTAATAGTGAAACTTCTTAGACAGATAAAACACTAACCAAGTAACCTTCGTATAATTAAGGTATTTTCGGACAATTCACCAATATAAAATTTATCAATTAATAAAATTGGGTTCAGGAATAGACGATTACAGACTCTTTTGAAAATTTACATGAAAATAAAGCATTCTTTATTATTCCATTCTTTCTACACACTATTAGATGGCGCTACCTGTTCATTACGATACGAGTTGACGACAGCGCTATCTGTTGGCCGATAGAAAAACTATACTAAACTAGAAAGTTCAAGAGCATGACCGAAATAAACATCCAATTTGATCATAACGCATCGTTCTTATATTATTGATTTTTTCTATACTGTATGCACCAAGTTATAAACAAAACATTATTGGTTGAGGTTGAGACCTTGCCTAAAGTAAAAATTGGTGTAACATCAAAATAAGATTGTGCAATCTGCTTAATGATGAAATTTTGTTAGCACTGAAATCATTTTGAACTAGTTTCTCTCTTGCACTTTTATATACTCTAAGGTAGTCTGAAACTACTTAGACTTTACTTAGTTTAGCTACATAATATACATATATTAAGTAGCTAAACTAAGTAACAAACATGCACAAATATGTATTTTGTCTCAAGCCTTCTACTGAAACTAACCATGGCCCTATTTCTTATAAGGAATTAACATAGGTACATGATAAATACCGAAAACTAACAAACAAATATATCAATAGTTCATTCACCAGTTCGTTACACTAATTAATGCGATGAAGAACCTGTTCCAGTCCTAAAAAAACGTAGAAAATGGGTAAATGTTAAATTATCTAGCCGTGATAAATGGCTTTAAATGTTAATAACTGTTTATTTTTTATTTATTTTGCATTAGCTCTCTACTCATAGGTAAAACTTGCCAAACTTTCCTACCTAAAGAACTCCGCAATACTTTACCCAAATACGCAGTTGTACATTAAAAGGTATGTACTTACTTAGGTATATGTTTTTCCACACTTAGAATTTCCTTTTTGTCGAAGGTGCGTTTAGAGTATTCTTACACGCACTCACACCCATACTCGGAACAATTCGGGAATCGAACCCGCGACACCAACGGAGCTCCCCACCGCCAAGGCAAATTTATCGTCTATATGAGAAAATAATTTCATACTGATGACCAACATATATAGATACATAAAATCACGGCTGTTACTAATTGGGGTAGGTGATCATACACAGCTGGTTATCAGTTTATGACCAACATGTCCACAGTTAACAAAATTAAAGAACGAAAATCATGAGCGTACTTAGCTTTTGGCCCAGAGGGGAGGGGGGGGGCAAATCAGAATATTTCTAAAGCTGGGTCCCCCGTTCTTGTTTTGCTTTACATACACAAAGACACACGAAACGTGATGCAGAGGTGCAGGTTCTATCCTGCTGTATTATTTTTCCACAAAAATTTATAACGTTAGATCATTGACATATACCTATATTCTTTTGAAATCATTGCGTTAGATGTAGTGTAGATATGTAGTGTGTAGAGGAAACACCCACAGGAAATCCTGCTTTATATGTAGTCAAACAAATACGTATCTATGAATTTATTTAATTTTAATTATATAAGTAACGTCTATTTTAAAAGTAATTTTCGAATATATTCAGCAAAACGGTTTAACTATAACATCTTCCGTGGAAGAAACGCCCAAGGTGTTTACAACTTTTTGATGTAGGTACTATCGCGGCCTTTTCCGCCTGACCACTTAATTATTTTTTTGTCTAAATACTGCGCCAGCGCCATACCACACCCCCTTAAAGTGTTCGCCTATTAGGAAAGCGAGAACGGAATTAAGTAGTTGCAATATGCACTGCGCAGCTTAGTGACGCATCACGTGTACTCCAATGATTTCAAAAGAAAGTAATATATATGTCAATGGTGTACTCCCTTTTGTGAATTTTAAGGACGATCTAATTTGACCTTGGCGGGGTGACAGAGCGCTACTATTTATTGAGTGCAAGCAAAAATGAACTTAGTGGTGGTCAGGCGGGAGTGTCTGCGATAGTACACTGAGCCCATTTAACGATAACCTGTCTTCGATCATTGTGGATCTCAGCCTTACTGCGCTAGCGTATTGCATGAATACAAAATGACCGGCCGCGCAGCGAGATCTTTTCAAGAGAGAATGCGTAAAAAAATGCAATAACGTAATTGTGCGTGTGAGTGGTATTACATGACTCTAACATAACTTTTATAGACAACAGTAGGTACCTGAGCACAAAATCTCCTGGATACGCCCATGTTGATAACCGGTCTGTCTATATTCTTATCATGTGGTTGATGAACAATCTAGTGTCACAGTTTAAGCCACCCGTAGGTCTCTGACATGGCTTTACACACCATCGAGAAAATCCCTCAGGTGTGCTGGATTCCTCACGATGTTTTCCTTCACCGTTTTAAGCAAGTGATAATTAATTTATAATACGCACATGACTTAGAAAAGACAGTGGTGCGTGCCTTGAATTCCAACCTGCGACCTTTGACTTGACAGTGCAACGGTCATACCACTTGGCTATCACTGCTACCTGTCTGTCTTTAAAGGACTCTAAGTCAAAGTCAAAAGTTTTTATTTCACATTGGCAAATTACATGCACTTATGAAACGTTGATTCATTTTAGATAGACTGCTAACAAAGTCACAACTCAGGTCTCTTTTCCTTGTCGAATAATAATATAACGGAAATAAATAAATTTATGGGTGGTGCACAGGAAACTCCTGCGCTTACACGACCAATTCGGTCAAATTTGTCCCGAACAAACAATTGCCACAACTTGCTAATTATTTCTACAAATACCACCGAATATTAACTACCGTTTACAATTGACGCATGTACCTACTGAAGAGATTTCAAGTACATAGGTCCTGTTGATTAATTGTCGTCTAATCTTGCATTACCTATGCCACATATGCCAGTAATGACGCGGGGATAGCTGTGAATCTTATTTGTATCGCATGCATATGTGTTGAGACACCTGAAACAACTATTTAAAAGAAAAGGTGTAGTGATTATACTTTATTAAAACAGTTTTTTTTTTAAATTTAATATTGCGTTATCGTAGTTGCTATATACCTACCTATATGAGATTCCTTGCCCCGGATCTATGATTTTTTCCAACCGGGGCAGAAACTTGACGATGGCGCTCATCTCTCCAGCGTTTGAGATATCATCATCATCCTCATCCTCCTGCCCTTATCCCAATTTATTTGTGGTCGGCGCAGCATACCGATATCTGGCATGCTGCTAAAGTTTTGGCTATGTTTTATGACCGGCCGCCTGCCTGACGTCAACCCTCATTGGGAGTTGTTGCTGTTGGTGGTAACCGCCACCGATACGGTCTCCTTCTTTCTAGTTATCTATGTCACACCAAATGTTATCCATGCGCCAGGTTATAATGTTATCCTAATATCATTAATCAATCAATACATATAATAAAAATGTAACAGATCGCTGTCTGTACATGGAAAATATATGAGAAAAAATATTATTAGGACCTATAACAACACAAATAGCACCCAAAACAATGATTGTTAGAATTTTTGTCTGTTTATCTGTTTGTGCGTTTGTGCACGCTATTTTCAGAAACGGCTTATCAGATTTAGATGTGGTTTTCACTAATAGGTATTGTAGTAAGCTTCATTTAACATCTAGTGTTTGTTTCATGTCAATCAGTTAATAAATAAAAAAGTTATGCCAATTTAAAGAATCAACCGTCGAACATTTGTTAATTATGAATTTGTGTTCATACACGACATGGTGTTAATTTACGACATCCACGCGGAAACAGTCACAGCTAGTTTGAGATATATTACTTAAATATACTCACAAATACATTATGGTATTATGATTTTGGCGCCACCTGAAACTGCCGCCCGGGGCTGGTTTCCCGATTTGCCCCGCCCTAGATCCGGAGGTGGAGATTTCCAAAATAAATAGATAGTAGGTACAGTAAACGTTAGAATACCGCCAAAACTATAATCCTGATGGAACTACTTCTTGCATTTTCATACTCATTTTGATGAGTATGAAAATGCAAGTTGTCGTCATATACCTAGGTACTTTGGTACCTATATGACGACAACATTTCAATTTCAATGTATTTATTTCTAAGAACATGGTACCTACATCAAATTCTTATAGTCATTATTTTATTTAGTGACACATATTCTACCTTCAGTTAGGGTGTGAATATTTATTTGCAGTACCTATGTAAAATCTCTTTGTGCAGGTCCACTTAAGTTTACTTATTATAACGAAACAATAAAAATGAGATTAATATCGCGTGCAATCAAAACTTATATAAAATCTAAATAATTGTTGTTGAACTATAATAACACAGGTAGTTTATTTGGATACAGACAAATCTTCGAAAAGCATTAACGATGCATAGCGAACTCTTAAAGTTATTTTTGTGGAAAAGAATACGGTCGTGCGTGAGCAAGATTCAAACATGCGCCGCCCGTTTAATTCTCTAGTAGTCTCTTGAAAATAATGCCGCTCGATTGATAATTGTAAATATGTCAGTTCGTACTTTTAAATGCCAAAATATCTAAATAATACTATCGGGATAACTACTATTAATGCGACGCGCTTTAAAATCGAGGCAAGCTATTTTAATATTACACATTGTTTTAAGGCGTCTAGGTATTTAATATTGGAATTGGATTAGGATTGGTATTAATTTCAAGAGTAACCCCACTGAATTATGACTATGTTAGCAACAATCAATCTAAAATCAATTAACGTTTCATAAGTGCATGTAATTTGCCTAATTATGTGAAATAAAAACTTTTGACTTTGACTTAGAGTTCTATAAAGACAGACAGGTAGCAGTGATAGCCTAGTGGTATGACCGTTGCACTGTCAAGTCAAAGGTCGCAGGTTCGAATCCAAGGCACGCACAACTGTCTTTTCGAAGTCATGTGCGTATTACAAATTAATTATCACATGTTTAAAACGGTGAGGGAAAACATGGTGAGGAAACCAGCACACCTGAGAAATGTTCTCGATGGTGTGTAAAGCCATGTCAGAGACCTACGGGTGGCTTAAACTGTGACACTGGGTTGTTCATCAACCACGCTAAGCAATCTCGACTTAGCTTAGTGGTCATAGCGCCTGGAGTAGCTATTTATCCGGGAGGCGCAGATTCGAATCCTGCTCACGACCGTATTCTTTTTCCACAAAAATGGTTTCTACTTCAGTCCGTTACCATGGAGAGTTGTAGAGCTCAAAGTCGTTTTATAAATGTTGTCTCAAATATTTAGTACCTGGATGACCCGGATGATGTTATTTTTTTGGTAAAACGACCTTTTCTAAAAATGAAACCTAGCTCCCGAAACCCCCTGCATACAAAATTTTATGAAAATCGTTGGAGCCGTTTCCGAGATTCAGATTATATAATATACAAGAATTGCTCGTATAAAAGTATCAGATTAGATTAAACGACTTTTGTTCCTGACCGCAACTAATCTAGTGAAAAATAAAAAGACCTAATAAGACTGAAGATGGGCACTGTTTAACAGTGGATATTTAACAAAAAGTAAGCGCATCCGCATTCAGCGCAGCATGGAAGACAAGATCATGTTTCACGCCCCTTCGTGACTATGTAGTTACTAATTTGAATTAAAAATATAAATATGGCAACTGCAAGAGTAGGTTCCGTATGCTGAAAATTTTATGTTTTAAATTTTGATTTTACTGAATCAATAGATAAATAATTTTATTAGTAGCAGCACCTGAAGTTGCCCAGGTAATAATATAAATACACAGTGTTACAACATTAATTAAAAATGTTATCAATAAAGATTTATTTTTGTTTATTAAAAACGTTGCCCCACACTATGAAATTTCTTCCTGTATCGTGGGTGCGTTTACAGACATATAATCTCACAAGCACAAACACACCCAGACCCGGAGCAATTGTCTGTAGATCGTACAAATATTTGCTCCATGCAGGAATCGAACCTGCGACACGCAGCGCAGCAGTCGGTTTCTCGACCACTGCGCCAACCGCGCTGTCAAAAAATCCAAAAATTAAAGTGGGTAAGTAATGGAAATTTCCAAAAGAATACAGAATTTTCGATAAAATTTTGGAATATGTCCAGAATATTTAAAAGACATCCGGATTCTCGAAGGGTCTAGAAGCTTCTAGAAAATTCAACAAAACTATCTAGAACTTGTCATTATCTTTGCCACCCTGTAGGTACACTTCGCCACTCAGTTAATGAGCCTATTCATAGACATCCTGAAATATTTTCGTGCTTCTCATGAGATTGTGAAAAACAAATGTGCTAATATGCATACACATCTAAGAAAGTACAGTAGGTACGGTCGTGACAAAGTTGCTGAACACATCCAAATTTTTTAAATGGCTTAGCTTTGTATCGATTCATTTAATTATCTGGATTACAAATCTTATCAATCTTGTCATCAAATAAATACAGAAAATGCAAGAAGTCATCATACATCACAATAACCAGCACTACAGTCGGTGCAATTTCAAAAATATTTACGGCTACCGCTGACTGTACACAACGGTACAGTCACCACGAAAATATATTGGCATTCAATGGTTCAAAATGGTAAATAATCGAAGCGTTTGGTAAGAATTATCCTGATTTATAGTTTTGTTTCTAATATTCTACTTCTCGTACATACCTAGTCTTTAATTGTAGTAGGTACTACCTACATAAAGCTTTTGTATAGAAAGTTAAAACACGCTTCTCGTCTGTCAACTGTTTCTTAGGTCCAGTCTCAGTTAGAGGAGTTTCCGCAACGGACCACTCACCTGTATAAAAATATGATGTTATTTTTATTACCTAACTAACATTTATTTCTATTCCAAAAATAATATTCTTACCTGCACATACGGCTAATACATTTCCTGTTTTTAGCATGCTAGTTATTCAGATACACACACTAGGAAGAATGTATTTTTTTTAGACGATTTTTTTTTATCCACTGTCTGGAAACAGTATTTCTAATGGCTAAATAAACCGATGCGCCACATTACCCTACCACAGGCCTGACAAGGGAATTTGAGAATTTGCGCATTCTTCCATTACCTTATTATATTAACACTTTAGGATGCGACCCCGCCTTAGAACGTTCGCCCTTTCTGCATCGTACAGAACCCTTCACGAATTGTTTAAACATATAATTTGTTCACATTAACACCACATTATTGTCCGTATTATGTATAATTCCCATTATAGCTGCGATACGCGTCAATGTCGTTCGTTAACGCGGACTGAACATATATAGTGTGAAGTACCCCGAAATTGTGTCAGTAAGGATTTGGTAAGGGAATAGGTGCGGTTTAGAAATCTAAGAAATTTCAAATTGATGTAAATATTTCAGTGACAATGCAGAAAGTAATAGTAGTGATATTGGTGGCTTTATTATGCACAGTTTTGTGTCTGCCTTTGGATGTAGAAATAAATAGTACTGGTAAGTAAAGTTTTGTAGTCCTTATGAACTGGATAACTGAGGATCTTGTTCTTATTGTGTCGATCAATAGCATCTTATATTTTGTCAGACCAATACTTAGCCATACGGCATTGTCTGTGGCGTTATATAGATCCTCGCATGTACAGGTGGTAGGACACGCTGGGCAAGTCAGCAGATGTGCTATTGTTTGCGGAGAGTAACCACACTCGCATATGTTATCCGAGCTATAACCCCACCTGAACTATTTTCTTTGCATCGGCCGACTTAGGTCCGGAGTCCATTTATAGACTTCCACGTCGGCCATGGTAAGTCGTGTCTAGGGGGGAGTCTTTCGGCTAGCGGTATAGGCGATACTATTCGATACCTGTTCCTCCAAAGGTCAAGCCTAGTTTGTGGAGCGTCACCATTTAATGTGGTGCAACAGAGGATAACTGATACTTACTCAATAACTGACGAATACTTTGATCATTTTATTTGATTAGAATTTGATCAGAATTTTAATAATCTACACACTTAACTCGCATAATACAAGACAATTTGGTACTTCCCTTTTCCTTCTTTAAATAGATGAGCACATAGATTAGAAAGATTCAAGAAATGCTTATCGAAAAGTTGGACGGTCGTATAATACCCTAATGGTGTAATATTTATTTCCTAATTCAATCATGCTTATTACAGGTACCAAATCAAAAGAGGTACATCATCACCTAAGGAAGCGATTTATCAACCCAATGTTCGCTTTAGGAGGAGCCGCTGACAGTGGCTTCACCAAGATGAGGACGAAAAGAGAGTAAGTAGTACTGTACTTAATAATACAAGCTGGAAGGTAAAAAAGTTTAAATAATTTTATTCAAAGATGGATTCTTTCTACCAATGAAACTAAACAATTATGTCTAAGAATCATCAGACAAAAAATATGTTTGACTTCCCATTTATTACTTATTACACTAAGTAGCTTTGCTCGCTGCTTCGTCCACGTTGAAAATTAGTCTGAAATCTTATTTCTGGATAGTTTGCTAATGGTGGAAGAATGATTAAAAGCGGTAGTTTCAGAGTTTATCAATTACAAAGAAACAAATCTTTCCTCTATAATAATATTAGTAGTAGCAAAAATATTCTTATTTTATGGTATAGACTAGTATATTATTTGTTCAGTTTCATTTGTAAAATCTACCCTAATTGTATAGCCTGTATTGTCAACTAATAGCTACATGAGTACCTACATGTCAGGAGCCGCTTTATAAACCAAAACGTTTGACAAACGCTACATTTCACGATAAAAACCTTATTGAAAGGCAATGTTATTTGTAATTTCGTTTATTTATTTTATAAGCATACTCAATACAAGATATGTCTTTGAAAAAGCATTAACGCATGCTTAGCGAACTCTAAAGTTACAATATTAAATGGAAAAAGAATACGGTCGCGAACAGGATTCGAACCTGCGCCTCCCGGATAGATACTCCAGGCGCTCTGACCACTAAGCTTTTAGAGGTCGAGATGGCTTAGTGGTCAGAGCGCCTGGAGTATCTATCCGGGAGGCGCAGGTTCGAATCCTGTTCGCGACCGTATTCTTTTTCCATTTAATATTGTAACTTTATACTCAATACATTTTTAAATATATAACTAAAATATAAATATACATTTAGGTAAAAATATAAAAAATAGCTGGCCATCGGCATCGGGAACAGGGTCCAAGACACCGGTGGTTAGGGCTCCAGAGAGAGGAACTTCCTCACAATGCGCGCCGTGTCAAGAAGTACCACTGTCTGTATCAGGCCCTTGACCTAGCCGTCTAACGAGAGCCTCTTAAGGTGTTGGTTGAGACTCTTCGCTATCAGACCGTTGGCCGTCACGACTATCGGCACAATGATTGCCGAATCCACATCCCACATGTCGACAACCTTGTGAGCTAAATCAATATATTTGATTTGTTTGTCTTTCTCAGCTTTCACGAGGTTCTCGACATGGGGACCAGTTATATCCACAATCACTGCGCGGCGCTCTAAGCGATCTATCATCACTATATCAGGCTTGTTAGCAATAACAGTCCTATCAGTGATGATAGATCGGTCCCAGTATAATTTGATATGACCATTTTCGAGAACTGGGTCGGGCACATACCTGTAGTACGGCACCTCCGATTCTACGAGGTTGTATTTCAAAGCAAGTTGCTGGTATAATCCTGGCCACTAGGTTGTGTCTATGCAAGTATTCGCCGTTAGCAAGACGTGAACAGCCAGAAATAATATGTCTGAGAGACTCACCTGGACAGTGGCATGCCATAATAATTATTATATTTGTAATAATTATTATATTTTTATTATAGAGCAGAAGACGAGTGTGAAAAACTGGCGCTGTGCAAATTACACGCGAGATCTCACCGCAGTTTCATAGCTACTTTCCAACTCTACTTTGTGAAGTAAGTATTTTAATTATGATGGTTCCATATACCTACACAAATAATTATGTGGCTAGTTGTCCCTATATGAGTCCCGTTCCCAAGTTGCAGTTAATGGTCCCTACGTTTTTTACTAACACTGGTTATGACATCAAAGGAAAAAAAACTACCGAGTTTGACGGGTGTAGATGTATCGAAGAATAGGGATGCTGCGGTAACCTCGAATAGGTCAATGGCAGAAGGATGATGATGATAGTTTTCTTATCAAAAGCTGCTTCTAAACGGTGGGAGGGCCATGCTGTCAGGGAATATCCCACTCCTAGTCATAATCCTAATTCCATTTCCATCCTAACAGTTAGTTTACATTGGACGCTTGAACGCGCGTTTGACAAGCGTAAGCAGAATCAACGCGCGTTTTACCAACGCTTGCTTGAGATTTCTTCAAGCGGCGGTAAAGCGCTGCGCTATATAAAACAAAAAATACCCTGCACATGCAAGGCTTTACTGACGTTGTCAAAAAGCGCCAAAATTGTACTAGCTATTAATGTGTTATTGTGACCGTAATTATTTTTTTCTGACTTCCTCGTTGATTTATCTGTCGCTAGCCCGGCTGCTGAGCGTGAGGTCCTGGGTTCATTGCCCAGGTCGGGCAGCGTTATTGGGTTTTTCTATTTGGAAATTCTCAGTAGGAGCCCGGAGGAGTCAGGAAGTTGGTGGTGTCACACACATGCTTCGGAGAGCACGTAAAGCCTGTGGTCCTGCGCCTGATCTCTCTCCGGTCGTGTCGGATTGCCGTCCCATCGGACTATGAGAGTGAAGGAAGAGGGAGTGCACCTGTTTGCGTATAATATCTCCTGCGTTCTTGGCTAATCTCCGTGGAGATAGGCCGCCGTGACCGAAATACGGTCAGGAGGAATATTATTATTAAATAATAATAATAGAAAGTAGATATGTACTCTTATTGAGTCACCATACTTGTACCTTACGACTATGATACCAATTTAATTAATTTCCAGCAAAGAAAACGCAAGACTATGGGACCACCAGTCGAGGTCCATGGCTGACTGTCAAGAACGCTATGGCGACTGTTATGAGGAATAAATAACGTATATGAACATCAATGCTACTGGTAGAAGCTTTAACAACTCCTGAGACATGTTTACTAAATATTTGAAACTGATATAATAATAGTTATTTAATAAATTGTACAATTTTGAGATACGAGAGTATTTGTTTGCAGCATCCTTCCCAGAATCAGTATTATATTGTTTACTTTAATCAGTATTGTATTTTTGAAGGTATCAAGCGATATTTATATTAAAAACTATTTAATGCTCTGTAGTCTTATTCAAAAGTCGATAATATTTTCTATTTTAGTTGGTATCAATAATTTATTATAAAAGCGAGAGGTAAAGAATTAAGAGGAGTCGAATTAAGATACGTCGAACTAAAAATCAACATTATTTTTATTAATTAACTATTATTTCCCCACTAAGGAAGTTTCACTCTCATGTTCACTAGAACCGATGCCCAAAATACACTAATTAGCATAACATAACATATCACCTAGGGGCATAAAAATAGCCTACGACGTTTCTTAGACCTACCTATATAAAAAAAAACTTATAAATCGGCAAGCCGTTTCGGAGGAGATCGATAAAAAACACTGTGACACGAGATTTTTATACATAAGATTAATTATAATAATAAAACTCTTATTAACAAACAATCCATTTTATTTTTCCCCACACTCGGAACATACATCACATAAAATGCATATAATTTTCACAATGCACAACAAAATATAAATAATTCACTCACCGTAACCTTAACCAAAGCTAACTTATATAATTAATAATAATTATGATATCAATTGGAATACAAACACTGATTGGACTTCTGTTCAACCCGTAAGTGACAACGAAATATAATATTTTTTTAAATAATAAATTATACTGGTAGAAGAAAAAACATGAAATATATAAAGTATGTATTGAATGATTTACAAATACAGTAAAGACGATGAATCTGTTTTTTTTTTTTTGTATAAAATGCAATTATAACAGAATTTTATGAACCACAAAGGTCATTCAATAAAGAAATGGTTCTTATAATATTTTCATTTCTCTTAGGGTATCATGAATACAAGATGTATGTACTGGATTTTCTTAAAAACTATTATTAAATTTACTTAGAGCACTTGGAGTGCCGATATCCAGGGTAATGCTCGCTCAAACCACGCTCGCAGCAATAATTTTCTATCGAAACGAACACCACGTCCAAAAGAGTAAAAGTTTTGTGGAGTTTGGGAGTTCGTTTCGTATGAGTTAGCAATATAAAATATGTCCGGGTTTAATGTAATATAAAGTTAATTATATACCGCCTGTATACACAATCAATTTTATCGATAAAGCGTCCCACTTGAACCTCTACATCCCCAACAGTAGCAATTTTTGTATTTGACTTACTTTACTTCGACCTTCTCATACATATAAACTCATTTACAACTGAATATTTATGTAGATTGCAGCGTTTCCTATAGCATAAGCATATCAAACGTGTTTTATTATGCCTTTTTTAAACCTAGGTCTAAAGTTATTTAATTTTAAACGAAGGTCAAAACTGCTCTATTATTTGGGATTGCCCCCCCACAAGTGGATTTATTATCGATTTAACTGATTGTAAGTTCCACCCCAAAAGTTTTATTACTACGAATCTGCGATGCGAGCACTGTCTTTTGTCGATTTTAAACGTCTTCGTAATTTTAAATTTGACATAATTTGTCGATGAAACGATAAAATTAATCTTTTATCGACTCGACAAGTTTGTTGACAGAGCCGTGCTCGGACATCTGGACATATAAAATTATATTCAAATTCTAATTAATTAATTCGGAATAGTTCTGTTGGCCCGCTAGTTAGCAGGCACAATCGATTTTTATTGTTATGAAGTATAATTTTATACTTCTCGCTTTCGAAGAGTGAATGATACTAAGTAAATATCCTGTATACTTAACTGATTTGTTCGAATTTAGATTATTAAAGAAGTAAATACTTTTTTTAATACCACATGATTTTTATATTTGAAGAAATCATTTATGTTGGTTATCATGTGGTTCAGTGACTGTTGGGTAATTTTTTAGTTCAATATTTTATTATATTATTTAAATAGTCGTTATGAATAGTTTTCAATGCGTCATACATGATGGAAATAATAGTCACGTTGATTTGCAACGTGAGTAGGATACGGAAGTGACTTCGTAAAGCGAGCTCGACGAAAGATGTGGTTTTTCTTGAAGAATTTAATTTGTATTTATTGATTTCTCGTAATTTGGCTTGTGTTGTATATTGTATAGAGCATTGTAGTTAAAAACTGAGTGTATATTTTTAACGATTTGCATCTTTTTCGATAAAAAATAATACAATTTATGAGGGATAATTTTAGAAAAAAATATTGTTTAGATCTAATACAAGTAATGTAAAACCTGAAACTGTTTAAGAATTGCCAGCACTGCCAATAGATACCAATTTTTATTGATTTTATTATTGTCATACGGAAATAATGTCTCAATAATATTATAAGACACAATTCGTTTCGTACTCAAACATTGAAATGCTATTCAGAAAATGGAATTACTGAATATGAAGTAACATTTTGAAAATTTATTTAAGTTTAAGAGCGTCTAAAATTAAACCTCAGACTGCTATTGGAGATTAAACTACAAAATGTTTGATGTATGAATAATGACGTTTTCTATAGCAATTTATGAACTATAACAACTTCTTATAGTTTCAGTCTGAACCATCCCACAACTGGACAACAACAGTACAGTGGCATGTGAGGTTTGACATAGTTAACATTCCACATCGTATAAGGTTAGAGTAACGATGGCCAGTGTACCTATATGAACTTCTTCTTGTTCTTGCGCGGCGGGTTGAGCGCGGACACGATCTGGTCGATGGCGGCGCGGTCGAGCGCGTCGTGGCGGTCGGCGCGGTCGGCGCGGTCGGCGCGGTCAGCGCGGTCGGCGCGGTCGGAGCGGTCGGAGCGGTCGGGGCGGTCGGCGCGCGCGGGGCGGGCGCGCTGCGCGGCCAGCGCGGCGGAGAGCGCGGCGAGCAGGCGCGCGCGCGCACAGTAGGCGAGCGCCAGCGCGCACAGCACCGGCAGCACCAGCAGCGACGTCTGACGCACTTCCTGCTCGTTGGACTTTACCTGGGGACACCATTCACGAATATTGCAGTTTTGCAGCGTTCTCTTTATGATTTTTTATTATATGATTATTAATGGCAGACATATTTTATTATTCTTATTTTATATTTATTATGTAATTGGGCATGCCTGATTTTTCATACAACGTGCTAATGGAAAAACCATTTGGAGATTTTTTGATTATGTGCTATATTTTGTAAATTTCCACTCATTAAAGTAAGAGATTACAAAATAAAAGGCAAAAATAACTAAGAACCTTAATTTGACCTGAAGCACTTGCAGTGACGTCACATGTTCATATTTTATATAGTATATATATGTAATGTATGCAATGTTGATAAAATAATTGATGTTGATGTGTTCATCAACACGTATACGTGTTTATAGTGCGCGCGGAACTAGCTGGCCGCGCCTTAGGTATGTGAGCGATGGGACGGAGAGGCAGGGGCGCTTCATGTCATTACTCAGTTCGGCGCCGGACTTCGCGGCGGCAACACGCGTTGACAGTTCTGGCTAGTTAAGACAAAACGCATAAGAGATTGCAATAGCAAGATGAGTCCGCGATAAAAAGACAATCTAAGGAAATAATATTTAAAGTGCATACGTTTTTTAAAAAAACGGAAAGCCGATGTCAATAGTTTAGAATATAAAACTGATGCGAATATTCATAAATTAGTGGCAGAAGCAACCGGGATATCAGAACGAAGTGTAAGGAGAGTGATTGCTGAAAGTAAAACATCCTTGCAAAATACAGGGGAAGCAAAATTTAGTTCTCCGCGGAGACCAATAGAAATAAAAAAGAAAATACAAGTTGATGATTTTGATTTAGGAGTGATAAGAAGAAAAATAAATCAGTTTTATACGGTACAGAAAAAAAACCTGGTCTACGAAAACTAAATGCTGTGTTAAAAGAGGATAATATTTTAGATTGCGGATTAACTTATTTAATCTAATGTAAATCGAAGAGATCCCTTTTAATAGAGAGACCAAACATTGTTGAATGGCGAGTGAAATATTTGAGGGCCATAAGAAAATTCAGAGAAGACAAACGAAATATATTATTTTTGGACGAAACTTACGTTAACCAAAGTCATAATGTCCAAAAATGTTGGCAATCTTCGTCGGAGCCTGGTATTTATGTAGATATAGGCAAAGTAAGGCGTTTAATAATAGTTCACGCTGGCAGTCGGAACGGGTTAGTTGACGATGCATTGCTAATTTTTAAATCAGATTCAAAAACAGGAGACTATCATGGAGACATGAACTCTACAAATTTTTAGAACTGGGTTGATCGAAAGTTAATACCTAAACTTCAACCTAACTCAGTCATAGTTATGGACAATGCAGCTTACCACTGTGTGCAAGTTGAGAAGAAGCCGACTATGTCCTGTTTGAAAATTAATATGCAGAATTGATTGCAAAATCATAACGTGCCCTTTTCTCCCACGATGGTCAAAGCCGAACTCTTGGGCTTGATTAATACGACCCAATCAGAAAAAATATACACGATTGATGAACTTCTGAAAGGTGCAGGTCATACTGTTCTAAGACTACCTCCATATCATCCAGATCTGAACCCAATCGAGCTTGTGTGGGCAAATATTAAAAATTGCCTGGCCAGAGATCACATTAATGCTACATTGGACGAGAAAATTACAATACTAACAAGACTATTTTCTGAATTTTCTGCCGAACAATGGCAAAAATGCGACGACCACGTAAAAAAAAAACGAACAAGAATACTGGAATGATGATATGAGATATGATACTGTGATGGACGAACTCATTATAAACTTACAAGATGATTCTGACTCAAGTTCAGACAGTTCAAAATCAAGTGATTCAGAGGATATGTCAGAGTAATTTCATATCTATATATATAAAAGAAAGTCGTGTTAGTTACACTAATTAATTAATAATAATTTCATAAATAGTAATTTCATAAATGATTCAAATATGTCGGAAGAATTTCATATAATTAGTTTTTGGTTTATTTTACTTTTAATTGCAATGTTATGTACATTGCAATTAATTAGATAGGTATAATATAAACTTGTAAAAGTTCAATTGTCTTTTATTTTTTCTTTTCAATAATTGAACAATTATTGTTCACGATATCTCGAGATTGGTCGTCACTGTCTAATCTGCTGCTAATGTGCGTTGCGAGCAGCAAGCAACCCGCCCCCTCACCCCTGTCCCTACCTAAGGCGCGGTCAACTAGTTCCGCGCGCACTATAGTAATCTGTAAATGATTGCTCAATAGATACATCCAGGCATCTTCTTAAGAATAGAAGGGAACTTGAAATTGAATAGAAGCGAACAGGCGACAAGATAGCTCAGTTGGGAGTGCCAGTGGGTAACCGTCACTTTCACTTGAAAATAAATAATAGGAAAGTAAAAGCAGATGTGGAGGTGGCAACAGAGTTTGAGCATTTCTTTACTAATATTCCCATCTTAACAAACAAAACTCTTTTTTCTTCTACTGCCGCTTATTCTCTGCTTATCAATTGAGTGCGACATAATTTTTAAATTTACGTTTGTTAGCGCGATAGACATTATATTTTGTTTTAAAAGTGTCGATGTACAGAAAACCTCTGACTTGTGGGAACTTTAAATACATACTATCTCTACAATAATTAATGTTATTTCTCCCTTTTTAGCAATCGTGTTCAACTCGTGTCGCATCTGGTGTATTTATTTACGCGGGGTCGTTCGACTACAGATGCAGGCGTGGTTGCTGAAGAATATTTTTGAGGCGGAGGGTAAATTCGAGGGATGCTGTTGACATATTTTGCGACTTGTCGAAGGCATTCGACTGCGACCACCATTGTACACTTGCCAGGGAAATGCACCACTATTGAATAAGGAAAAAGGCTCCCGACCTTCTGACTTCATATTTAAACAATAGAATTCAGAGGGTTGATTTACTGGCAAAAATTCTTCAGGATCTGCGGTCACCCTGGGCGTTCCGCAGGGTTCAATTCTTAGTCCGCTTTTGTTCCTCATTTGTATTAACGACTTGCCCTATTACATTTTATTTCATTATATCTAATACGCACATGACTTTGAAAAGTCAGTGGTGCGTGCCTTGGGTTCGAACCTGCGACCTTTGAATTGCCAGTTCAACGGTCATACAATTAGGCTATCACTGCTTTTTATATTAATATTTTATTGAATAAATCTCTATCAACGGACTTGATGAAAACTTTGGGGGTTGCCACCATACTAAGTGTCTCGCATTGAATGACGTGAATTATAATATTAGTCCGTACAAATTACACTTTGTACGTTGACGAACTTGAGTAGCAATATTATACACCTTTGCTACCTAATATCTGTCAAAGCCACCATGATTAAAATTTCATAGTCGCCGATCGTTCCTACCTCTGTTGGGAACATGCGCAGAAAAACTTTCAGGTTTTATAAAATGAGGAAGGTTTGGCGATCACGACCTTTTGCTCCAATAGGATTAATAACTGAGGAATTAATGGCACTGCTAACGTTTGTACCTATAAAATCCCATTCGCTGAAACCTTTTAGAGATAACACTATTATCACTATAAAATCTTTGGGTTGGATGTAGTAAAAATTGCTAAAACAATTATTACTTCCGTATTTTCAATCTGAAATTAAAATCTGAGTCAATACAGCTAAAAAATATAATTATAATGGAATCTTACCTTAGGCACAAACTCAATAGTAAAATGCTTGAACTGTCCATCCGAATTAAAATAATGCACCTCCTCGCCGTACGAATGTGTCGCTTTAGACAAAGTGGAGTCCAGCTGCAGGACATAGGTCTTGTTGTCGGCCGGCAGGCGCGGCAGCACGTACATGAGTCCCGGGTTCAGCGCCTGGTGGTAGCCGGCCGCGTCCAGCTTGGCGGAGTAGAGGGGCGTGTGGGGGGGACTCTCCAGCGCAAGCGTCAAGCGTAGGGTTTTGTAGTGGTCCACGTTAGGGGTGTACACCAGCACGTTGGTGTCCGTCACCTGTGTCGGCTGGATGGCGATCAGGCGAATGTTGTCGATGTCTTTGTTGTCCTTCACCTGTTAATGTACAATTACAAAATGAAAAAACATATCATCACGCCTGTATCTGAACATCTGAATATCAGAAAAATATAGAAAATGTTCAAACCTCTAATGTGGGTGGTGTTTTAGCGAGTTTGAGTCCCGCCAGTTCCGGCGAAGATGATTCTTTTAACTGAATGTTGTACAGGCAGTTAGGAAGTAGACCTCGAATTCTAAAACAGACATTTATTTACATTTTAAATTCAAATTAATACACATTTACCTATACATAAGATCTCAGGAACTATATTTTTGTTTGTATTAAAATTCATCGTATTTATATAATAAAAGAGGGTAAAGCTACATAATATTATAAAACCTAGTACAGTACCCGGCGATAAATATTGCACATCGACCTTTGGAAAGAGACAATCGGCTAATTTCGGCATCGTAGAGCGTTATCTCTATCGCAAACTACCTATGTGACGTTTTCTCAGTCGTTGTTCAAGTGCGATAGAGTGTGGTCGCGTCCAGTTCAAAATATATATTAAGAGCTGTTAACACCCCCAAATTAAAATAATTTTAAGTTGTACTATGGCATCTTTAGGAAAAAGAGGGAAACCTTTACGAGGATTTTAAGAAGATTCAAGAGCGAGTTGCAAGTGCCACTGGAATTTCAAGAAGAACTTGAATGATAAATACGGATGACAGTGACAGTGATATTGACCTCTTTGAGAGCACAGATAGTGAAATGGAAGTAATTGAGAATTAGAATTATTATAATTTTTATTACAATGTCTCATTTTAACAATAGGTATAATGGTGTTTATTATGTACACTACAGCTGTAATTTTCCGAAATAATTAAATACGTAAACATAATGTGAACATGTTTTTTATTTTTATTTTACCCCAACATAAATTTTTATTATATAATATAATATATAAATAAATTTTTCTATAAGTGATGGCTTAAAGCCATCACTTATAGAAAAATTGGCCAGCCCGCGCCGCCCAGCGACACCAGCGCGTATGTATGTATGTATACAGTTACCTGAAGGCCCCGTTAGGCTCAGTGGTGGCCTCCTCGGTGGCGCAGTGCGCGGGCTGGCCCGGCGCCGGCGCCGGCGCGGCCAGCAGCGCGGCGCCGGGCCAGCCCGCGCCGCCCAGCGACACCAGCGCGTATGTATGTATGTATACAGTTACCTGAAGGCCCCGTTAGGCTCAGTGGTGGCCTCCTCGGTGGCGCAGTGCGCGGGCTGGCCCGGCGCCGGCGCCGGCGCGGCCAGCAGCGCGGCGCCGGGCCAGCCCGCGCCGCCCAGCGACACCAGCGCGTATGTATGTATGTATACAGTTACCTGAAGGCCCCGTTAGGCTCAGTGGTGGCCTCCTCGGTGGCGCAGTGCGCGGGCTGGCCCGGCGCCGGCGCCGGCGCGGCCAGCAGCGCGGCGCCGGGCCAGCCCGCGCCGCCCAGCGACACCAGCGCGTATGTATGTATGTATACAGTTACCTGAAGGCCCCGTTAGGCTCAGTGGTGGCCTCCTCGGTGGCGCAGTGCGCGGGCTGGCCCGGCGCCGGCGCCGGCGCGGCCAGCAGCGCGGCGCCGGGCCAGCCCGCGCCGCCCAGCGACACCAGCGCGCCGACACACGACCACGCCACGCGCACTCCTCTGTGGACACAACAACATAGGTTATACATTACGAAACAGACAACCAAAATAACAAACAATTCAGATTCAGAACTACATTCACGCGACGCTTCGACAAGCCAGCTTTGGCGCGGCAGGTTGGTATGATACCGCTAGATCGGCAGTAATAACTTTACAACTAAAATCTGCCTAGCCTTTTTCTAAATACGTTGGCTCAGCTTCCAGTCTTAACAGGTACAGATTAATACCAGTAATTTAGATGGAGCGACTGCCTATCTGACCTCTTCACAACCTTGTTAACACGATTTTATTTAACAATCGTACCAACGGCTTTAAGTGCTCTCCGAGGCAAAGAGGGTCCTGATAATAAATGATGATTACCCATCCACAGACCGACCACGGCAAGCGCAACTTAAACGATTGATCGATCTGTGCGGCTGCTACTTAGCCACGTGCGCCTCAAATAAAAATAAAGCTTTATAACTAATTATTTATATTAATATCTACTAAACCTTGTAAGATATCGGAATAGAAGATACATGAAAATCTAAGATAAATGCTTTTTATAATTCCTACAAATTTAAATTAAAGGTATTAAACTGTATTGTAACTTATTTGTGACGAACTTTCAAACAGAGAGGCATTGTATGAATAGTGGTCTTCACAGAAATTTTGGCATTTATTTTGAAACTTGCTGTGCCCCGCGGTTTCACTCGCGTATAATTATATTATACTATAGCCTAAATTACTCCTTATATGGTCAGCTACCTGCCAGTAAAATCTTATCAGAATCGGTCGAGCCGTTTCGAAGATTAGCCGGAAAAAACAGACAGACAGAAGAAAATTTTAAATAGAAACTGATCTTCAGGCATAGGTATCGTGCAAATAACAGTATGAGCTTAAAAAAAAATTGACATTACAAACAGATGCTTCAATTTTATTTTTTTGTACATTCAGAATTGTATTTATTGGTAAAGATAGCACTGGATATAAGGTAAATTATATTATTTTCAGCCTAAAATTCCACATCGTATATCACAGAGAAACAAAACACTAATTTTTAAAACTTATTTTTTTTATCTATTTCCCTCTGTTGTAATTATTTTTTCATCCTGTTACAATTACATGAAATTCTGTGGCTAAAGTAATTCGCTGAATAACGATGCATAAAAAGCAAAAACACTTCTATTTAACCAATAAGGGACTGAACCATGATCGGGGGCACTCCTATGAATACAAACACATTTACATCATAGTAATATCTTAGGTTTGCGCGATCACTACACATTATAATAAAACAACTTTTAACCGGATTAATCATAAAATCAATTAATGTCCTCCTGCGACCACGAACGCTGCAAAGTGTTCGAAACGTCAGGAAAAACAAAAAACCAATAATACACGCGATTAATCCGGTTAAAAGTTGTTTTATTATAACATTTACATCACCAAAAGTCCAATTATATAATATAATTTCAGTGTGAAAAAAAACTATATCGTAGTCTTTACCTCAAGGTAATATGGTGTGTTTTCCCTTCATCTAAGGCGACGATATGATGTGGTGGTTGGAAGCGGTACTCCTTCATGTTGGGCTTGATATAGTACTGCGCGGGCGACAGGGATCCGAAGCGCAGCCGCCCGTCCGCGCCGCTCGCCACGTTACGGCGATATGTACCACCGCTTACTGATACTAAAGCTCCCTAAACATCGTAAAAAAATTTTCTACTGTAAAGTTTTCTAAGCTTAAATGAATGGACCTAATTAATAAGATTATTAATGTTAGTCATATATAATTATATTTTTTTTAATACATGTTGAGGCCATGTAATGCCTATATTAATTACTATTTTTCAAAGAAACATTGAAAAAATAATGGACAAGAACGGGGTTTGAACCCGCGACCTTTGACGTTCCGGGTCATCACTCTACCAACTGAGCTACCTTGTCTCGTTATTCCCCATTGAAATTTTCAACCTTCTTTGTATTCGTCTTAAGGAGACGCCTGGCGATATTTATCTAGCAATCATTTTCAGATCTACTAAAAAATTTAAATGGGGAATAACGAGATAAGGTAGCTCAGTTGGTAGAGTGATGACCCGGAACGTCAAAGGTCGCGGGTTCAAACCCCGTTCCTGTCCATTATTTTTTCAATGTTTCTTTGAAAAATAGTAATTATTAATGTTAGTTTGTAGTTATACGATCGTGCGCTCGTGTAAGTTCCAAGCGCTCCTGCACACTAAGCTATCCCGACTTCAGCTCATTTTTGATAGCACTTTTTTGATAGCCTAATTTGCGACCGACTTCTGAGCAAAGGCCAACCCTTTTTCCTTCCTAACCTCCCTGTCTTGGGTCATATCTGGCCATACCTGCCTAGTAAATAGGTCCAGGACGTCTGTCTATATCTGGCTACACCGCGGTCGTCCTCAACGGCGGTGCCCCTTATCAGGCGCCCACATAACTCGTATGGAGCGCAATTGCTCTGCTTACTACCCCTCATTATTTTATTATTTTACTAGCTGTGCCCCGCGGTTTCACCCGCGAATATTTATACTATAATTAACTACTTGTGCTAACCAACAAATGGAAAATAATTCACAGTTCTCTTCTCGCCAATGCTCAGTTTCCACCGGGCGGTTAAGATTATGCGTCACACGACTCGTTCGCGCGTGTGTTGAAATATTATCATTTTACATTATCTTTTAAACTATGTATTTAAGTAACATGTTGTAAAAGGTAAAGTTTATCTTCATTAAATTGTCTTGATGATGAAGTAACTTTCTTTCGTAAGGATTAATCCTTCGAATGCCTAATAATATTGCTTATAAAACAATTTAATAAAATATTGGCACAAAGTAAGGACCAATATTTTGTAGAGCATTGTATTTACGTATCACTAACCATTACGGGATAAAGCAGTACGGGAGCGCTTTTTCGTCCGACTTACTTAACAAATACAATATTTAAGGCTAGTTGAGAGGTGTAGCTTAGTATTAGATATACTATGCCTCACGAACCTTGCTATCATATACAAAAATATTTTCTTAATCCGGCTGGTGGTTCCAGAGATTAGCGCGTTTAAACAAAAGTGTGAGACATGAATGCAAAAGTGTAACAATATCTGACTAAAAGAAATTTGACAAGGGAACTAAGCTTCAGTGAAGTCACTGAAATTATTGAAATGACATCTGTGAGGGAGATAGAGGTGTTTTTGAATGACTGACCTGCAATGGTGTACCATCTGCATCATCAAGTAACTCCACAGTGATCTCAGCTAACTTGTGCGCAGTAATATCGCCGTTATCGTCCGGAGCGCTGAACACGTAAGAGTCCTTCTCTGCGGTGATCTTGTAATGTTTGGACGCGTCTAGTGGACCGAAGCGGTATGTACCGTCTTCGGACGTCACTTGAGTTAGTTTGACATCATCTGTAAGAGATTGGTGATATTAATATATATAATAATTATGTTCCTTATTGGCACCACTCTCCCCTGCAGAGTGAGCGCAGTTCGCGCGCGTAGTGTTAGCGCGTGATGACGTCACCTACCTGACGTTAGTGTGACAGTGACGTCAGCGACGGGCGGCACCACTCTCCCCTGCAGAGTGAGCGCAGTTCGCGCGCGTAGTGTTAGCGCGTGATGACGTCACCTACCTGACGTTAGTGTGACAGTGACGTCAGCGACGGGCGGCACCACTCTCCCCTGCAGAGTGAGCGCAGTTCGCGCGCGTAGTGTTAGCGCGTGTGGCTGACAACGCGCACGGCCGACTACTTGCTGCGGTGTGGACGGGGCCACCAGCAGGGAGGACGAAGACGCTGATATTACGGCTACCTCGCCCTAAGAACATGAAATCATTATAAAATAAATATATGACACAGACATTTACAAAAATATGGATACAATTGGTTAAAAAATCTTCACTGAGCCGCCAAGGACTGGTCTGACCATGAAAAAATATTTAGTATAAATCAAATAAAACAACAAAAACGGCAAAAACCTACAAGTATCAGTATCAGTATTTAAACATACCTCTAATACAAAATAAATTCCTTGTGTAGGATAATATCACGGACTAGTTCTCATACAATAATTTATATAAACATCTCATTTCACAGTAATATCTGAGGTTTTCGCGACCACACAATTGTTTTTTGTTTTTTCTTACGTTCTGAATACTTTGCAGCGTTCGTGGTCGCAGAACGGATCTCATTTCATATCAACAAATAAATTAAAAAATTGCCACTTACATCCGCCATATACAGGGTATGTTCAAACCCGTATCCGCCGCCAGGTTGCTTCAATGGTACCAGAGGCCCGACGTCCTTGGAAGAGTGTCCGTCGTTACTGATGTGTAGGACTAGGTCTTCTACTGGGTCAGGAGATGTCACTTTGATCACTACTGCATGAGCAGTCGCCACGAAGTATACCGTCTGGAAATAAAAAAAAATCGTTAAATTTTAATCATGGAAAATCGACGGAATTGTTAAATATATTGTTTTTTCGACGAACAATCGTAGAATTCTGACCCATAAAACTCGCGACAAACTTTTCGAAAGTATCACACATCAGATTTTATTTGAACTCATAATTCTTTTAATGTAATGGCTATTAGCCACAGTACTGAACGAAACTGTCACATTATTTAGAAAGTAGAACGTAAGTTCTATTTTACCCCATTTACGTGTACAGTTGTAGTGTTACTTACAGTAGGCACCAGTGTGCGTGTGTCGGCGTGTGCCTGTTGGGGCTGGAAGCGGTGACAGCCGCGCGGTGTCAGCGTGTACAGTTGTAGTGTTACTTACAGTAGGCACCAGTGTGCGTGTGTCGGCGTGTGCCTGTTGGGGCTGGAAGCGGTGACAGCCGCGCGGTGTCAGCGTGTACAGTTGTAGTGTTACTTACAGTAGGCACCAGTGTGCGTGTGTCGGCGTGTGCCTGTTGGGGCTGGAAGCGGTGACAGCCGCGCGGTGTCAGCGTGTACAGTTGTAGTGTTACTTACAGTAGGCACCAGTGTGCGTGTGTCGGCGTGTGCCTGTTGGGGCTGGAAGCGGTGACAGCCGCGCGGTGTCAGCGTGTACAGTTGTAGTGTTACTTACAGTAGGCACCAGTGTGCGTGTGTCGGCGTGTGCCTGTTGGGGCTGGAAGCGGTGACAGCCGCGCGGTGTCAGCGTGTACAGTTGTAGTGTTACTTACAGTAGGCACCAGTGTGCGTGTGTCGGCGTGTGCCTGTTGGGGCTGGAAGCGGTGACAGCCGCGCGGTGTCAGCGTGTACAGTTGTAGTGTTACTTACAGTAGGCACCAGTGTGCGTGTGTCGGCGTGTGCCTGTTGGGGCTGGAAGCGGTGACAGCCGCGCGGTGTCAGCGTGTACAGTTGTAGTGTTACTTACAGTAGGCACCAGTGTGCGTGTGTCGGCGTGTGCCTGTTGGGGCTGGAAGCGGTGACAGCCGCGCGGTGTCAGCGTGTACAGTTGTAGTGTTACTTACAGTAGGCACCAGTGTGCGTGTGTCGGCGTGTGCCTGTTGGGGCTGGAAGCGGTGACAGCCGCGCGGTGTCAGCGTGTACAGTTGTAGTGTTACTTACAGTAGGCACCAGTGTGCGTGTGTCGGCGTGTGCCTGTTGGGGCTGGAAGCGGTGACAGCCGCGCGGTGTCAGCGTGTACAGTTGTAGTGTTACTTACAGTAGGCACCAGTGTGCGTGTGTCGGCGTGTGCCTGTTGGGGCTGGAAGCGGTGACAGCCGCGCGGTGTCAGCGTGTACAGTTGTAGTGTTACTTACAGTAGGCACCAGTGTGCGTGTGTCGGCGTGTGCCTGTTGGGGCTGGAAGCGGTGACAGCCGCGCGGTGTCAGCGTGTACAGTTGTAGTGTTACTTACAGTAGGCACCAGTGTGCGTGTGTCGGCGTGTGCCTGTTGGGGCTGGAAGCGGTGACAGCCGCGCGGTGTCAGCGTGTACAGTTCCGCGGCCGGCACACACTGCTGGCTCGCTCCTGATGGCACTGACATGACACCTGAAGAGCTCTCGCTGCTGTATTCCACCTGATCAAGATAAGAAAAAGCGTTTGATCAATCAAATCAAAATCATTTATTTCAAATAAACAATTTACAGGCACTTTCGAATTGTCAGAAGTGAGTTGCCATGTTCCAAAGTGTAGATTCGTATAGAGAAGAACGGGCAAGAAAGTCCACGGTGATTTGGGCATGCATAAAAAAAATAAGACATTTTTTAAATATATTTTCTCGAATGTTTAGCTAGACATAAAAAACTAATTTGGCTAATTTTTTATTATTTTTTATAAATATGTCCCGGAACGACGTGATGTGATCAAAATTTTTAACACACCTAGTTTCTATACGAACTCAAAACAAACATCTGTCAGTTTCATGTCAAATGAAGGTAACAAACGTCAAACTGACAAGTGTTGCAAGCTCTACTATTAAAATTTTGATGGTAATTCATATAAACGGATGTTTTTTACGTTTTTGGATATAGATCTATTTTGATATACTTGTAGAAATATACGTAGTAATCTTAGTTGAAAAAATAAAATTCATTCGTTTATAAAATGAGAATTTAGTTAAAATAGCTTGACTATAAAAATGCCAGAAAACATTTCCTTTTACGAAGTCTGGCATCACTCAAAATGTCAATGTACTTTTATCCTCTTCTATCATACACTCAGTCCACAGAATAAATAAATGTGAAAGTGACCGGTGACGTCACTTCAGGTGTCGTCAGGTCAAATGAAGTTATAGTTATTTTTGGCATTTATTTTGTAATCTCTTACTTTTATGAGTGGAAATTAACAAAATATAATATAAATAGCAAATAATAAAAAAAACTCCAAATGGTTTTCCGTTAGCACGTCTTACGAAACATTAGGCATGCCCACTTATTGACTTTGTCCATTTTTTACGTTTTAACATCTGAACCGGTGAATCAATTTTGATAATTTTCGTTTTTCGTATAGAGACAGACTGGACCTTGCAAAAGGACATATGCTACCATTTGTCGCCAAATCGAAGTTGCGTACACCAGCTACTTATTAAGCCCAATTTAATGATATCATCAAGTATATTACGATTTTTTTTATGTGTTAAGGCCATGTATTGCCTACATTAATTATAATTTCTCAACGCGAAGGGAACTCGAAATTTAATAGATGTGAATAAGCGACACGGTAGCTCAGTTGGGAGAGGAATGTCACGAATTCTCAAGGGTCGCGGGTTCAAATACCGTTTGTGTCTTTTTTATTTTCAATGATTCTTTATCAAAATAACTTTTTTACTCACCTCAACTTCATGTGTAGAATGTACCCTCAGCACATATCCAGTGTGCTCGAAGGTAGGCACATTGGCGTGATCTTGCGTAACTGCTACATTGTGCCTGGCCTCTGCCCAGCACAGTGGGTCACTTTCCACTGAGATCTCAACACTGCCCGGAAGAACTTCTTCAAAAGTGTACTTGCCATCTGAGGACAAAATATTTTACTTGTTCATACAAGGGCAAAGAATAAATTTAAATGTTAAAATTTATATTTTAGTGTTGAACAGCAAAGATATGGTATAAAATACAATAAACGATTGTAGAACATATTTAGATAATGATTATGGAACAAAGTGAACACAACCAAGTTATGGTATTTGGAGGATGTTGAAACTTATCAAAGTGTTTATTGTTTTGGGTTCTTGTATGTTAATAGTTTATTTGACATTCAAAATAATGGGAATATATCTTGAGATATAATAATAATAAGTGAAGCAAAAACGTTGTACCCCTTTTTACGAAAATTACGCAGACAAAGGAATATGAAATTTAGCACAGTTAAAGCAATTTTTTAATATAATATGCATTATAAATACATTACATTAATAAAAAAACATTATACACACTACCATGCGTTTGACACACACACATATATAAACCTTTGACAATAGAAATCTTTTGCAATAGAACGTTATTGAAATTCAAATTTAAATGAATTATTAATTAACTAGATGACCCGGTGTACTTTGTATCACCTCGAACATCAAATATTTGACAGGAAAGTAGGTAGAACAGTTTATATGTGCAAACGAAATTGTTATCTTTCTCGCCATTTTTCTACATCCATTTTTCTCACCGTTTAAACCTTCCCTGGACTACGACACTGGCCGAAATTTGACCATAATTCACTAGTAACAATAAACATATATATTTTTAGGTAACATTGTCAATAGCTTTCTGGCACAGTATGGTGTCCACTCACCCACAGCTACGGTAGACATGGGCAGGCCGACGTACCCGCCGTCGGCCGACAGCGGCCGCAGCGTCACGGGGATGTCGGCGCAGGCGGCCGCGCTCTTGCACTGCACCAGACCGCTCAGCTTGCCCTTCAGCTGAGAGAATGTGATGCCATCCACTCGTGCGTTACTCACTGATACTTTTTGTGTAAGCGGGTAGTATCTGTTGAAGAGAAATAGAAAAGCTTATAGTCATGAACATAGTTGGTTGTGATGCAATTTTTTTAGAGTACTTTATATACTATGACTATTAACAATCACCAAATACTTTTACTATCATTTTAAAAAACAGTAAATGGAATGACTATCTTCTTGATCAACTACAGATGGACTGTACTGGGTTAAAGATTTCAATAAAAGGTACTCACTGCAGTCCATCCCTTTGCTCCTGCTCAGACACTTCCACCTTAGCAGTGTAGACTCCAGGAGGTAGATACATGCACCAGGCGCTTGAATCTCCGGCCGTAGCTACTTTATGTGTGGGCCCTCCCTCACTTCTGAGGAGTACAGTACGCCTGGTGGCGGGAGTGACGGCTCCACAGACCCTCCAGCGAGCGACCCGGGCGTTGGGAGCAGAACGAGGACCAGTTGTTGTCACTACCAGTTGGAGGTCATCGAACTCGCATTCGTCTAGAGGAGAAACATTGATGGTGTGGAATTAGATGATTTTGATGTGTTGCTACAGTTTGTCAAATCATTTATTTGAATTAGGCCACTTAGGCACTTTTGAATTGGCAAAACAAAATCAAAACAAGATTTCTAAAGAATTGAATAGGTATATTCATTTATGATAGAAACTAAATGGCATGAAATAAAACAATGTAAAATGTCTGTCAATCAAAGAATCCAGAGATAGAGGTAGTCAATCCGTTTCTAAAAGTACTTACACAAGAGAACAATTTATGAATAATATAAATTACAAGTTCATATGATCCAGATCTGTGACGTATAATAATAAAAAGTAAATAACATCCTTACCATGCTTAAACCCAAGTGTGTATGTAGAAGGCTGCAGGTTGGGCAGAGTGAACTTGCCCGTAGTATCAGTGTTACCGGCCGGCTTCCCGTCCAGCAACACGCGGGCGCCCGACAGGCCCGGCCCCCCTACTGACTTCACTACAGTGCCTACAACTGTGAACCCTGTTACCTGGGGATTCAATATGTTTCTTTATTTATGGAGTAAGTAATTACAAGGTTTTACTACACAATTTAAACATATCTGCAGATTAGTTTAATTCATTTTATTGCTGTTATGCAGAAATGTAGTTTCTCCATTAACCTTTCGGCTCAGTAACGTACAGATCTGTACGTTGTAACAATAAAAATCTATTGTGTCTGCTAATGACTGACGCAACAGCTTAAAAAGGGGTACTCTAACCGGATGGATAAAATTTAAAACTTAAAAAGTCAATGTTTATTAGTTTTGTTCTTTTGTGTTTAATAGTACTGGCTAGTTTTCCTTAGAATTTAATTTAGAGCATAGAATTTCTAACTATGAATTTATTTCCACCTGAAATACAGGCTATTGTGCTTAAGATTATAAACTAGGCGTAACATTATTTGTTTTATAAGATAACCTAAAAAGATAAGAAATTAAAGACATTTCATATAGGTATGCGTAGTGAAACTTACCTCAAAAGCGTGCTTGATGAATAGACTGTCATGTCTGACTGTGAATGGTACACTTTCAGGCCTCACATTATAGCTGACAGTGACTTGGCCAGGTGGTGTGGATAAAGCAAGGAGTTTGTACTCCCCAGCAGGTACCAGACCAAAGCTAAATTCCCCATTGGAGTTGGTAATGGAGTGGCAGATTGGAGCATCTGGTACACCTTGTAGGAGGGCTGTTTTACAACCTTCCACCCGGAATTTAGGACTATCCTAAAAGTTAAAATGGATTTAGTATTTTTTGTATCAAATCTTGAAAACTAACATGTTGAATTAATTTAACTATAAATTTCACATTTGAATAAGGACTGCTTTCAACACAAAAAAAGAACTAATTACTACATGAAGATTTACCTCCTTTGAATACAGCAGGACATACAGGCCACCAATAGGGCTGCCAAATGAGGTAACTGAGCCTGTCACATCATATCCCTTTACAGCCAGCACTCCAAATGGTAAGGCAGTATTGCCCTCCTTCACCTGTACCACAGCTTGAGATGGTTCTAACTTCCATCTAAAAGAAAGCATATGGATTAGTAAAAGATCTTATAACTGAGGGTTTTACAATTATTATATACACATTTAAATATTATAAGAAACATTGCTACTGTTGGATGCAAATAACTAGGTTAAGTCTATTAGAGGTACTTAATTGGATTCTAGTAAGACTTATTTCCATTAATAAGAGAACATAAAAATCATACCTCAAACATAAGCAACAGCATGTATCTTACCTAGGATGGGAAGCTTTCACGGTGTATTTTCCAGGGATGACAGGGGTAAAATGAAAGTCGCCACCAACTGCGGTCACTGTATTCCGCACCTCACCCTTATCATTGACTAGTTGGATAGCAATACCACTAGGGCCTTGCTTCTGCCCTGCAGTGATTACGCGCCCAGTTATACCAAATCCATTGAAGGCGAAGTTGATGTCCTGACCAGAAGAACACCGATCTGTGACACCATCAACCGATAATTCCACTTCTGACGGTTCAAAGCTCCACCCCGCTGGTGGATGGACTTTTAACACGTACTCGCCCTTCTCATACAAAGGTAGGAAATAATAACCATTTGTAGGAGCACATTCACTCTTCTCTTTTAAACTACCTTCTTTGGTATACCTGAATAAAGAAATTAATGATGAATTAAAGGTTAAGTTAGAGACCACAAATTAGTAGCGACGTTTAATCGTAAAGTAGTTCGTGTTAATTAACTAGACTTATAAAGCTATTTAAGGAATTCTACAAGAAATAATTAATTAGAACAAAATGTTAGGTTATCTTACAGGCCGATTTCTATTTTAGAGAAATCCAAGCTAACATGGCTTTTCACAAAACCACCACATCCTAGAATATCATTAGCACTACATTTTGTACTTATTATTAGTAAAATTATTGGTATAAATATTCTTTCGATGTAAGCAATCATCGTCATTTTTATTATAGTGATGCGCAATCAACTTTTTCCGTGATAAACTGATAACATCTAACTAAATCGGAAGGAAGTAGTCGATTTTAATCAGAGCGTGTAACTCGACTAAATTTGTATGTACCACCTCCTTCCTTCCATTTTTTTTGTGGATTTGCATACGTTTAGTTAAGCTTATAATTAGGGCTCTTACATGTTGTGACCATAGAATTAAAATATTTTTGCTACCCCATAGAAGGACATAGAGCTCAAAAAAGTACAACCGTTTTTGAATTGTCAATGTGTGCGTGCAATAGTGATGTACAACGTGGAAATATTGACTCATATCGATTATCGATAAACAGTATTTCAGATGTAAAGACTTGGTATACAAAATGAAAATATTTTCAATCACTTCATTAATTAATTACATTATTGTAATAAAAACATTTCATGTGCTCATACTATAATTATATTTCATTGGTAAATGGTATTTTTTTAAGAAAGCAGCTTTTAAGGACCCTGAGCAGTGTATACAGTATCTGATGAGATTGTGTCTGATTGAGATGAAGATTGACTGAATGATTTTTACCTACCTATCCTAATACCATTGCGGAGGTGGTCTGGACTCAGCGCAGCACACGCTTGAGGTGCTTAGACCGCAGAGCGGCGGATACTTAGAGCCAGTATAGGGCGAGATCTATTTCTGCCGGCAGTAGTGAGGTCTACGCTGGCAGATTTAGGGAACTGGAGAGAAATGGCTTCCTTTTGTGATACTGCTGTCGTCCAAAAAGAGGCCGCTGAGCGGGATTGTGAGAGGACTGATCCCTCTCGGAGAAGAAGGCGTCTAGGAGGCAACCACCTCGGCGCCTAACACCCGAAACCCCGCTCGTATGATTAAAGACTGGCGGCCCTTTGGGGTCACGGGTGCTTAGAGAAGGTACTCTATTTACCCATCGTTATACCAGGGAAGACGGTGGCATAGTGATCACGTGCTATCGTGCACAGCGAGGCTTAGGGGAGACCCCTTTACAGTCTCTCCAGGGATGTGTCTTAATAGGCGCTGCATAGCGGGGGTGCTGGAGCTGGTCTATTAAGTGCCTCCCTCCATATGCTGATGGTGACCGCCGAGGTGGTTTGAATGAGGTAAGAATCTCACACTCCCCGGTCTTATCCATAAAGGCCGGGCGCGTTTTTGAAGGTTTCCCACGAAAAAAAAACGTATATCTTATTATCTTTACTTATTTCTTCTTTTTCTTTATTATTTTTTCTTCTTTATCTTTATTCTTTTCTTTATCAATTAGTCTCATCCATTTTTCTTTTTCCTTAGCAACGACAGGAAACCTTTTAGTATAAAAAAATATTTCATAAAATTGTGATATTCTCCTGAATTTGTAGTAAAAAATATGTAAACAACATATTCATTACGCTATCACATATAGGCTCAGTGCTCACCGCCTAAAGATGAAAGTGCAGGAATCACCGACTAGTTCCATTCGGGGTCTGTTTTTAAAATTAATGTTAGTAGCGCAGTTTGTTAGATCATTATTATACTAAGGTCCGCACAAAGTGGGTTGGTGGTCCAGATTCGAACCGCAATTGGGGACTACTGTAATAGCGTGATGAAATATATTTATTACGTAACCTGGGCCACTAAGCTACGCTTAGCTTCTTATATGTTATAAACGTTCGGACAGACACACCGACAAACAGGCAGAAACGTTTCCAAACATGTTGGTTTCATCGTATTAGGTACCCCAATTAAAATTTTGGAAAAATTATCAATGTGCAAAGATAGTTGGTAGATCTATACTAATAATAAATTCTGATATCAGAACTTTTTGTTCTAAAATTTCATCGACACAATAGTCGACACTGACAAGTCACTATTTTGTATACATGAAATGAAAATTTATATTAGAACAACGTACTCAATATTGCTTTTATGACCATTGTTTTTTACTATAGAGAAAATTCACTATTTTCTTGATATATGACCTTTAAGAAAAAAAAAAAAAATTTACAAAAATAAAACCTAAATTATATTAACTACACTACCACTAAAAGAAAGAGAGAGAAAGAAAATAAAAAAGGAAAAAACGTAATTTAGGCGTCGAAGTACTCCTCCGCATCGCTGTCATCCGGTAATGTGCCCAGAAGACTGGCAGCATTGCCACGTTGAATGGCAAAGCTAATTCTCTGACCAAAAAACAGGCCAGCCCTCTGGTCACGCGAAGTTTTGACCAGTCTGCCAGAAATGCCTTTGAAAATTTTCTTGATTTGGTTTTCAAAATAAATTTTCTAAAGACAGATTTTTCCAAAATATGGCCATGAAAATTTATGCTGTTGTTGACAATTTACCTGTGAAATGAATCCTTTTCTGGATTATTTTTATAAGAAACATCGCAGTCACCAACACAACACGTAGGCATTGCTTATAAATTTTAAAACTGTATAAAATATACAGGATTCACTGACAATACAGCAATATAAGTTAGCGTGATTTTTGACAGTGACACTGGAGAAAACAACATCTGCCAATAGTGCTGACTGAACTTAAATATGCTTTCTCTTTCTAACATGTGATATTTCCGTAAGAGATTCCATTCCCATAGTAGGCTTTGTAGGTCTTTCTATCCTACGTTTATGGTTGTGACAGACTACTTAGTGATGCTAACGCATCATGTTGTCAACGACTGCCGTCGAGTGTCGTCGACGCTTACCATCAACTGTAGTCCGAAGAGAATTTAATGCTAATTCCTTACGCTGCAGTCGAATGTTGACGCCTATTGTCGAGCATCGTCGATCTACGTGCGTTGAGATTTTGACGAACGACTGCAGCAGAGCTGTCGTCAACCTAGTCTTGCTCGTATGCAAGAGCCCTTACTTCTTACTAGTGTCAAAGTGACAACTTGACAAGCTTTAGTTAGGTACTAGCCATATGTGCTTAGCGTATCGAAAACGATACAATTCGTTCAGAGGGTTCAGAGCCATTTTCTAGGTTGTTTTTTTGATCTATTGTTTCCGGCAGTTATCATCATCAGCAATTATCTGATCTATCTTTGAATATATTTTTTACGATGATAGTTTTATAGTTCTGACATCTTGGATTGAATTCATCTTCTCTTTATATACCAGATTTCCTTACACGAGTTTCCGAACGAAAATACATTGATATGTATGGGATAAATTAAACCAAAATATAAAAAAGTATTATGACTTTTGGACCAAGGTACCTATAATGAAAGGTAAAAGTACCTCAATAGTAATTTTGGGATTGTTACCTACGACAGATGGGGCGAATCCCTTCAATTAAGGATTTTGTTTATTGAATTAAAACATAATGTAGCTCTGTGCTGATTTATTTCATGCTTTATTATATTCACAAACAACAGAGAGACATAAAAAACAGGGGGTGTAGAGTTGTACATTTAAATATTATAAAACAAATAAGAAATAGACTTATAAATACATTTACTAAGTAAAAGACATTACATGTTTTTTTATATTTATACTAATGAATTTTAAGTGGCCACAGCAGTTTTGGTTTTATTCTGTATGGGGAGGAACAATTTGAATTCTGCTGGAAGTTCATCTTCTGAATACAATCTATCTGAGAAGTATACTCTTCTAATTCTGCAGTTTGCATGGATTTGTACCCTGAGAGTTTCTACATAATTAGTTCCATAAGCTCTTCGAGTAAAATCTGCCAGATTGAATTGGATTTGATTCCAACCTTCATCAAGACGCATAGGCATTGTACAAATAAAGGGCTTCACCCGAGTCGTAGACTGATAGTTACTTGCTCTGAATCTTCTTCGTACATTCTTGTCATCCAAAACCTGTAATAGAAGATTTTGAGGTTAGAATTAACTTTTGTATTTTATAGTTTGAACTTAAAATTGATTTTTATAATATTGAAGCTGCAAATAGAAATCTTATGCTCACCTGAACTTCGAACGTGAAGTACTTCTTTAGATTCTTTATTATCATAACCAGAAAAGGCAGCTTGATGCCAAGCGTCTTTTTAGGATCAGCAGGACACGTAATATACGTAGTGCTAACATTGGTACCAACTATTTCTAGCACTAGACTTTGTATGTCGTTGTCCGTAATCCTTTTTATGTGCCCATTTCGCACCTTTTTGTCCCAAATTTGTAAAGGTTTGCTGCCTATACTGTAAAGAATGGAAAGGAAACCGGACTGAAACGTGTTTTTGAACATTTCGCTCGAGCTTGCCCGCAACACACAGAGTACTCTTACATTTATCTGACGATTAACAATAAAAGTTTGATCAATAAATATCCCACATTTGCAGTTGCATTACAACATGACAGTTTGACAGTAAACACACAAGAATTTTGAAAACGGCCATTGATTGGCCATGTGTTTGTTATCAACAGGATTACCATAGCAACGACACAGAAAATTACGTTCCAATGTATGCAGCTATGATGTAGCTACGTGTATAATTTGTTTTGAAAAAAATAATTAAATACTTCGAAAATGGTAGTTTAGTTTCAAAGCATAAATAAATTTTATTCTTCATTGAGTAGTGAATAGAAACTGAAATGCTAATAAAAAATATGATAAATTACTTAGTGAAAGATTCGTATTATAAGCGTAGAATGGAGGGTATCGTGAAATTGACAGAATGACAGCAACCAATATTTTATCTGTAATTCTGTACTTGTCGCAGTAAAAAAAATTCATGCGGTACATGTGCAGTGCTTGCGTATTTATTTCTGTGCAATTATTTTAATTTACGGGCATATATTATAACATTTCATAAGAAATGTACCTAGCTAATTTAGCTGAGTGCTAATACCAAGTATAATGAACATTTTTCTTTGTGTATCTAATTGTTAATTTCCGAAAGTGATAAAGCAAAAATGACGGAAATGTCGTCGAAGAGGTAAAATTTCTTTGTAATTTATAAATTATTGTTGCTAAGGCAATTTGCAATAAATACTAATTTTTGGAATTACCTGACAATGTTATAACAAATTATATAACAAACAATGCGGTGCTGCGTTGGCTTTCCCTACAGCAATATTCTTCCTTGGTAACTGTCGAACATGAAGTCAAAATTATTCTAAGGTAATTGATTTATACCCGAAAAGCTCTTGAAAGCTATATATATTAACTGCCTTGGGTAATTAAATTACGTTTTAGTAAAAATCGTGCTATTACTTTAAAAAAACTTGTTTACTGACTTCTGTCAATATTTAAAAAGAGAACTGTTTTCATCTAAGGTTTTCGTAGTTGTTATTTTTAGACCAAAGACAACATCTATCAATAGAAGAGAATGTGTATGAATTAAGAGTTTTTTTTATCAATGTGAACAAATTAAAATAGAAAATTAAATATCTATCATAAAATGCATGTTATATAGGTTATTACTCACATGAATTTTCCAAATATTTGAAGTAGGTAACCTAGGTTTTGTTTTCTAAATTCAGTAGTTGATACACAAAATTTATCAATTATTATTACAATTTAGATATAAAATTTATTAGAGGACATTAGTAGTCACAATGCATCATATTCCAGTCAGATATATTTCTCAAAATAGGTAGTATTCCTAGCATGATGTATAAGGATCTGAGTCTTCGCTAATGATAGGCACCTGAGAGAAAAGTTGGTTGCTTAGCAAGCAGTTATAGTATGAATACATTGGTTTAAGGAAACATACTGTAACAATGTGTCTTGCATAATATCATAAATCAGGTGTGTAAAACAATAGTGCAGTGGGTTTAAGCTGTTGCCTCGATCATTAGCAGACACAATAGATTTTTATTGTTATAACATATAATTCTGTACGTGGCTGAGCCGAAAGGTTAATGGCTCTGGTCACATAATATTTTTTTATGGCATGCCGAAGTCTTAAGTTGACATGCAGCGGTACTAATACGGAAATACTAGGTGCTCATGAAAGCAGAACAGATACTTAAATGAGGCTGTGAGTGCAAGAGTTGCCTATCTTTTTCTAGATACAATTAAAATCAATTCCTCAAAATATGTTTTAGTATATTGTGAATACATCTTAATTAGGATGCATTTCAGTGGTACACCGGAAATTAGCTCTTTATATCAGCTGCTTTTTCTTTATGGTTTAGGTATCCCTTGTACCCTCCCTCCCTCTACCAATACTGTTATTAAGACCTATGTAATAGGTAATGAGATAATGATATAGCCATTAATGTATAATTTGAAGTTAATTAAAGCCACTATACTATGATGACGCTAGAGCTATAAAATAGTAACTCTCTACCTAACCTTAATAATGAGGTTTTTTACAATCAATCAAATGGTACTAATACTTCACAAAATGTATTGATTAAATTGTTGGACAATTCTGCAAATATTTCCTCATATTTATCCTCAATTTAATATGGATGCATAATCTAAATAATTGTTTATGGAAGCCTTTTAGTTGTATAAGAGGGAAAAGGACAAGGGCCACTGGTTTTATCTACGCATAGCGACAGACGCGCTTCCGTCGATACGAACGCATGACATAAAATAAAAATTCTTTAGTGATATAGGTGAATAGTACATTTGTATGAATACCCTAGCCCCCGAACAATTTATAAACTGTATTGCAGGAGCCAGTACATACATTTATGATGATACAAAGATGCACTTTCGTACATTCACATTTTACTAATGTGTCTATATATTTATTAACTAGTTGTATCGACAGACGTTGAGCTGTCCAAAATCCCAATGAAAAAAGCACTATTAAAATTTAAGTTTTACAGTCAGATTTTCAAATTTTTAGGGTTTCGTACCTCAAAAGGTAAAAAAAGGAATCCTTATAATATCACTTTCTTGTCCATCTGTCTGTATGTCCGTGTGTCACCACAGTTTTCTCGGGAACGGGTGGACCTTACAAGTTGAAATTTATACCAGATACTGAGGTCTGTAGTATCTATAAGGTATTGAGTCAACACAATAAAAAGATATGGGCAAATTTAGATTTTCGCGAAAACTTGTAAGTACCAAAATTGACCTTAATTTTCAACTTTATTTATTTTTCGGAATTATCGCATTTGCTGTAAGTTGTTTTTAACCAAAATTGACAATTCTAGCTCAACCGGAAGTACCCTATAGGTTTTAGGTCGAAAACCTATAGAGGGTTCCCCTCAGCGCACGACTTCCGACTCGCACTTGACCGGTTTTTTTTATGTCTTACCTTGTGTAATTACGATAACAACAAAAAAAGAGATCGGCAAATTGGTTGAGCAGTTCTCAAGTGATGATCTTTCATAAATGCGGCAATAGTTTTTATTTATATAGATGTTTTTTTTTACCTAACCAGGTAGGGAATCGCATTCTAAAACTGAGAAACAAAAACCTAATATAAAATAGCGATTGTCATAGCATCATGCCTGTATTCTCCTTAGCTAGTACTGTTGTAAACCTACATATCACCGATTATTAATCTGTTGGCTCGCTAATTAGCAGACAAAATAGATTTTTATTGTTACTTAAATAGGCCCATGTGGTCTTTTTGGTGATCCTAATGCCGTTATTACATTTGCGCTATATATTATTAGAAACGAGAGCCATACGGATACGCTTGCCCGTCTATTTGGGCAAGAAAGTCCTTCATCCTACGCGTCTTACAAATATTATATTCCATCAAATACACTGTATAATTTTATTAGCGTCCCCAACACGCTCCTGGCCGGTTTTTAACGCGATTGAAGTCCGTAAGTGGCGGAATGCGCACGGGCAGCTATAAAAGGAGAGGACACAATCACGCCGATCGTACTAGCATCATTGTAATATGCGGAAACGTCTTAGCTATAGTTAGCACCAATGTTTATTTTAGAAGAATAATTTCGTATATACTAGAATTAACTGTAAAATTGCGTACTGAAAATACGAAGTTAAACCAAATCGCCATTACTGAATACAATTGCACGTACCTGCAAGTAATACTACCGGTTAATCAGTTACTTTCCCTGCTTATACTCGGAACCAGTCTTTGCAATAACAATAAATACGGAGTTTGATACGCAGGCTGTATGTTTTCTTTTTATTTTGTTCAATGAATGAGTCGAAAAGGCACCACTTCGATTTTGTACGACTCGGGGTCACTCAACCCACCGGCTGGTTGCAGGACTATTCTGCCGTATTAAATACTCATTTAGAGTATGCGGATCCCATTCTACACGTTTGTATTTAAGTGTACTTGTACTTTAGCTAATTAATGGGAGCAGACAGACTAACGTTCAACTTCCTTTGTATAGTTGCATCAAAACATAAACTAGAGAAGAGAAGCAGACTATAGTATAGAAAAAGATAGGTACGGATATAATCTCAATAAGTAAAGCAATTAGTAAATGGGTAGAATCCTAATAAAGTTTAGTATACAACATCTAAATCGAGAAAACTTTATCGAGTTAAACGAAATAAACCGATCAGAAATCAAGCAAATGAGCTGTAATTGAAATAATTACATTACACGCTGCTGAGAGCTTTGCAGATCAGTTTACTTAACTAGAAGCTATGCTAGAAGCATATGAACAATTTGGATTTTCCAATTCTCAGATTGGCTGTACCTATGCATAAACGCGATCGTTTTTTCACAAGAAGAAAAAAATGGTTGCGGAATAACGCTTGAGAATTTCCGTGCGCGGGAAACCCGCGTATCACCGCCATTGTCCTCAGTTTTTGTGCACGAACTATAATTTGGACCAGAATTAATTAAAACACGGTTCTACAAAGTATGAAGTTTAAATGTTTTTAATTTAGTCATTTTTCCAACGTGCTCAGCAAAGTTCATTGGAACCGGTAAATTGAATTGAAATTCTAAAATTCTAACTTACTCAAAGAAAAGTTCTTTAGATTTCAGGAATGGTTATACATTTATATTTATACCTACGAGGAATTCATATTACGAGGAAATTCGTGAGATGGCCATGGGCCTCACTTAGATGAAAGATTTCATTATCGGTATCTTGTAGAAATACATAAACCTTAAGAATTGTGAGATATTTTATTTAAGTGTACCTTCTATACGGAAAGGCAGCATGAAACCAGACATACTCAGCTGATAAGCAGCTCAGCTCATACATATGTATTTGCACGGAATGATAAGCATTTACATATGACTAAATGCTAAGTAGATACCTAACTGTTATTAATAAATCGGGGAATTTCATGTACAATAATCGATTAAGGATAATTTAAACGTCCATTATTTCGTGTCCTGCGCTTCATCGATTACGCATAGGTACTCTGAATTATTTATTAATGACGTTGCGTATTGTTATTGGCTACTTGGCCTGGCCGGTCGAATATAGTGAGTCAACCAACGTTGATGTCTCCGTAGCCTAGATATCGGCGCATTGTTAAGTGGACTGATTTAATTCTGCACTAAACCACAGTTTCTTTACTGTTACTATGTTTTTGAATTGTTATGAAATGAGTTTAGATTTGAAATACCTATATCCCACGCCATATTTTGGACATATTTTCTTGTAATAATGACCCTATCAAAGTTAAAGTAGAATGAAGTATCTGACGGGAAACATGATAAACAACGATTTGGTTACAAAAGAAACTAGAAAAAAGAACTGCCTAGCCTTTTCCTAATTATATTGGAGTCAGCTTCCAGTCAAAGCGGATGCAGCTTAATACCAGTATTTTACATGGAGCGACTGCCTATCTGACCTCCATAACCCAGTTACTGGGTAACACGATATCTCGTGGTATGACTGGTTGTCAGACTTTCAGGTCTCTGACTACCCGTAACGGCTGTCATAGATCTTAATTTGACAATCAGGACCGACGGTTTAACGTATTCTTCGAGGCCCCCTCCGTACCTCGATATGAAATTATGGTAACCCACCCACAGACCGATCACGGCAAGCGCAGCTTAACCTTGATCGATGGATCTGAAAGGTTCGAATTCTTGAATATTTGCAGACAGAAAACATTGGTTCCAGGAAAACTATTAACAAACTGACTAACCTTTTAATTTATAGTGTGTTTATTTGATAAATATGTACTTAAATGCTATGGTAAAAGTGACGTAAGTATAATGTACGTTATCCTCCATACATTTTTATTATTCCTATCTCCTATCGTCAATATACCTATTGTATAGTTTCGAAATATATTTGAGCAATAATATCTGCTTTTAGCTGTCTTTGTACTGAATAGTGAGCCATTCATCAAATGCGTTAAAACGTTTATTTCACTGGTCCGCTTGCAAAACTGGTTCACGTGCGAAATTGCGAATAGTTGGCGGATCGCGTGGGGGTATATCGAAAAGCGGGATTATGTACGGCTTTATTTGTTCAGTTTCTGGGTCGTCGATCTTGCCTGACCTGTCTCGTTTCATCGAGAAACTGAGTGCTCTTTTTACATCTTGCCGCGGTAATATTTCAATTAAAACCATGACCACATATTTATTTAAGACTCATTACTACGCAGCTTCAATACGGATTGTTAAAATGCAGTAAAATATTGTGTGCCATACATATGGCGCCAATTAAATTAATAAAAACTCATGGCCACTACACGGCTGTGTGTATAATAGGTTGTGTATCGGTAGACAGTCTGTCTTCACCAGTTCATTGCACGATGAATTGCGGACGCAAAATATCACAAACGGAAACTAAAATGTGTCAAATAAATATATGCGGTAGGTATGCGCTGACATCTTGAAACAAATATAAACTCTTCATGCAAACACTGAAGATTCCAATTAGAGAATACGAAATACTTTGTTCTACGTTTAGGAGTTCTCAAAAGACGCGTTTGAGTGACATTCATTGTGGTGGCATCCAATGTCTGCATAACAATAACGTATTTTAAAAGTATGATGCTCCGACTATTCCGAGTGGCAGATGTCAGGAAGTAACAGATGAAATATCAAAAGGACAAACAAAATCTCAAGAACTTAGTAAATATAGCTGCAGTATTAAATCCAACAAACAAACGTGGGATCCTATTGTCATATAGAGTGAAGGAGGAAGACGGATGAGAGAATTACAGTAATAATAACAACAGTACATATTGCAGTAATTCTGACTAATGAATGTTAACTGTATACCAATAAAAAGGTCACAGTGTCGATGTAACGAGCAGGATCTGCGTATTATTTATAGACAGACCAACACGCGGTTTTATTTATCTAGAGCCCCCACCCGGCCGACTCGGGCCTGTCGACCAAACGCGACATACACCGCCTTAAAAAACTTTGTTTCGATATGATTTATTTGTTTACGTGCTTTATTGGGTTCACATAATATTTATATTGCAAGCCACATTCTTGCTGGAATGGGTTGATATTTGCATTTATTTGCTAAATCACTCAGGCATGCATGATGGCCTAATGAGACTGGCCCTTTAACAAATTAGCGAGCCATGCCCAGTTCGATAACTCGAGTGTAGCAATAAACAAACCGCTAATGAAACGAATGAGATTTATTCAGTAAACAAACAGCGTTAAGTAACCTGATTCTTACCTGTGTGAAACTTATTTTGTTTGAGCAACCAACCGGAGTTTTGCCGCTTGAATCCCTGCTAAGTCCAAATTACAACACTTAAGTCCTGCCTGACCGCTCTGTGCGAGATCAGTTGAACTTGGAACGCTTGGTTGTTGTGGAACATCAAAAGCATTAAAGTAGTCACGTAAAAGCTGTCGTAGAGAACAGACGCGCTGTCGCCCGCCTCCTTGCCAGTTTTAGCCTGGAAGGATACGTGTGTTTATTTCGGGACTAAAGTCATGTTGATCGCTTTTGGATGATTGCCGTGGACTTGTTTAGTTACGTAAATTGTGGGAAGTGCGTGTATACTTGGCTCCGAATGTAGGTACTGTTGAAAGCTCAAGTTTAATGGACAAAAATTTTAGTAACCCCAGATGTTTAGAGTCTCAACAGCTATCAATTCCACAAGATAACTCTATCTAGTGTACACCACATGGGCTTTAACCCCATTTTATTGATAGAAACGTGGTGACTGTTTACACGATAAACAGAGTTTCGGTCGTGTTTGTGTATCGATGTTTTTTACTCAAAGAGTGGTGTGTACGTCAGGGTTCTGTGAACACTGTGATATTACGAATACATTTATGGATTACAGTAGAGTTGTTTAGCAAGTATAATATCGAGAATAAGGTAAATTGAAACATAATAAAGGAAAAACAGAAAAAATCTCAGCGAACAACTTGAAGTTCATTTATAAAAATGCTTTAAGTATGGTAAAGATGCAAGCCCCTCATGGATAGTGAGGGTAGATTAGTGTTTTGGAAGAGTGGTGTATGGGAGGGGGGAGCCCCCACTCTTAGCTGCGACACCTGTAAGAAACGACGCGCTGACAGAATGAGCGCCAACGAAACGGAACGACCCCAGGGGTGAGTATCAACGTTGCTGCAACGAAAAATATTTACACTTTAACTGTTTGTGCAACATGTTACATCGAAGTCACTGGATTTTCAACGTGTTACCAAAGGCTTCTTACCTGCATATTAAAATTCATGCGTCACTGTTGATTACACGGACTACACGATACGGAAAGATCACCTGTTGCTGTTCAGAAGAACTGATTACGTGTAGACTAACTATAGGTATTACGAAATGTTAGGAACGCAAACCAAGTGCCAATTTTTTTTTATGTTTTAGAAATAGTCTCGTCTTTCCACCCTAGTTCAGGATTTCCATCGAAGTGACAAGAAACTTTATAATTATACAATAAAGATAAAACCATCTAATTTTAGATTTCTAAAACAGTCAACAGTTGTAGTAAGAAGTTATAGTTTATGACGTGTCCAAGACCTTCCTTCTAGAAATCGGAACTGTTCATAGATAAATTACACGAGTAACTTGCCTATCGTACGTACGAATAATTGATTGTATACAAAACAATTCAACTAGCACCATACAGTCTGCGCGATTCGCTCCTGTCAGGCATATTATTGGCATCAAAAATAAACATTGCAAGCATTCCACGTCTCCATACAATAACATTCCTTGTTCACCGAGTCCCGAGTTCGTACAGATTTAGTTAACAGAGCTGTCAAACCTTTGCTGTTTCAAACGAATGAACTGGATGTCACTTGTCGAGGGAATGCTGTTCTACAACCGTTTTAAATTCTGTGCCACTACGCCGGCAGATGTACCGATGTCCGCAGCGGATATCGGTACCTGCGATCTCCACCTGCGGAAAGAATCCATTTAGATCTGAAGAATATTAAAAAAGTATACAGAATTTTGCAGATAAATAATTTGCCCTTAAAACTTGCTGCGTGCTTTAATATTTTTTTCTCAGTCTTCGTTCTTAAGAAAGCCCTTTTCTACATCAGCCAGACTTAATCCCGCACAATTTCTCCGTTCTTAACCCCAAATCGCCGAGATTACTCTGGCAATTAAAGTGCGTTACTCGGAATACCAAGTCTGCACAGTGTTTGTACGTAAATAGATCGTTATTTTGAACAAATTCACAGCATTGTGTGCTTATTTTCGTTTTGTTGCATATAAGGGAAAATAATATTTGCATGAATCACCGTTCCCTTGTGAATAGTTTCGGAACCTGTTTTCCTTAAGCGGTTCGAACCGATGATTTTTAATATCGCACGTACGATACGGATGTGTTGACTTATTATTGGTGTAATATTGTTAATTGAGAACAATGGAACAAAGACTGATCGTTGCTTTATCTCCCTTTGTAACGCTGAGTTTTGAGATTGTAAAGTTAGGTAACACTTGGCCTTAAAGGCACAAGAAGTTGTGAAGTATTTGGATCCCTAGTCCCATTTAACAGCTTAAGGTCGATTATATCTGGGGATTCATACATCTGGTGAATGTATTTCGCACTGGTCTGAAATAAGGATGATTGGACCAGTGAAACTAGTTGAAAGGTAAAGCTTACTCATCTCTTTGGTGACTGGTTTACTTAAAAAAGAAAGCAACCTTGTTTTTGTTTCCCAGATTCTCTTAACACTCCCGCTCACTCCATAATATGCATACATACTGATTCAATATGTTTTTATGATCCGTTTCTCTGTTTTATATTACTGCGTGTATTTTGGTTAATGAACTTAACCCTTTAAGCTTTAATTCTATTTTTCAAAGAAACATTGAAAAAATAATAGACAAGAACGGGCCTTTAAGCTTTCCCTTCTTTGATGATGAAGGCAATTTTTTTTTGTTATATCATCTAGTACACGTTTAATGACGATTTTTGTTGTCTTGTTAAGTTTGTATTGTAGATATTACCGATTTCATTTTCAGTCCAAAGAAGGTAGTAATAACAACTAACCCCGAATTTGCTGGTATTCTATTCTTCTACTAATTATACGAAACACGTTGCAAAGGTCGATAGAGGGAAAGGTATAATGGTAAACAAGATGGGAAGCAATCGGCTGGCTATCTACCACTAAATGTAGTTAAATTTTAATTACTTTACACCCAGCTCTGCAGGTCTCATGAGTCTGTCATGGAAAGTTTTTATTTGAAAAATTAAAATAGTCCTGTTCTTTTTCAATTGCCTACCACAAATACTTTATTGGTCTCTCGTCTGTTACCTCTCGATAGTCATCAATCATAGTAATGAATTTATCAACATTAATTATTTAAACATCTGTTCAAATATTTGGATAGATTGTACAATCAATTGCATCGTTTTACTTACTCATTGAGTCATCGTTATTGCTCTTCTATACGTGATCATTATAGGCGGAAGTGTTTGTCTTCTACAAATCAGTGTATAAGAGCTTTCTCAAACTTTGACACCAATTCAAAGATCTTTATTTAAGCTGGATAATAGTATCTTTTGGTAACGGCATGTAATAAGGCTAAGCCTGTAGTTTTGACTGTAAGGATGACTGAATACTGCATACCGATACTAGCATACCTGCACGCATATGAATCGTTATTTGTTATCTAGTTCATTTCAGTATACGGTATTGTGGTTTCGATCAAGGTTAATTTTACCTTACCTACTAGTATTTGAAATAAGTATTCATACTGTTGCTTTGTAGTAGATATCTCAGCTTCATTTCGTAAATAGTATTTCTTTTATTAGCAGCATTTCCCGGTTCTTCTTGCATCTCTTCCGCATGGTTGAGAATTAAAGCGATACGCCTATAGCAGTAAACAATAACCTCTGCAAACTTAATTTTATATTTTGTATGATTAATGGGGTGACCATCAATTTGTTCATTATTTAACTGTCGCAAACCAGAATAGACAAGTAGGAAACCACACAGTCTGTATTCTGTATGCACAGCAATATCAAGTACCAGACTTGTAACCTGTATGCAAAGTAGGCTTCCTACAGTAAAGAATCATGCCGATTGTTTTCGTATAAGGGAGAGCGGATATAGTTCATCAGGTGTTACTGTATTACTCATCGTAGTAAATGCTTGGCATACTTATTCATGGTGCGCTGTAAAACTTACCGTGTTTTATCATCTTCCTTTAGGTTTAGACTTATAACTAGAAATTCAAGTACAATAGCAATAAGGAAACATTAAAGATAAATCTTTGAAAAGCGTTAACGATAAATGATAAATGATAAATGATTTTATTTCTGTAAATAGATCTGTTGAAGACACTTTTACAAGTCATTTTTATAAACTAGATGACGCCGGCGTTTCCTATCTGACTATCTCTGAGAAGAAACGCCGAAACAAACTCAGAGGTCAATGTCTCTTTTAAAGTCCAGACATAATAGTACATATCTATGTGAGTGTAACCATGCAGGGATCGTCTGGAATGGCCTTTTGAGGAAAGAGCCAAAGCAGCTTTGAGGTGACCTGTCCTGTCTGACGGCACGTATGCATCAGTCATCGTGTAGCTCAACCATAACTAAGGGAGCTCAACAACCCGTCACAAGACGATACCAGATCAGGAGGACATTTGCGTAGGTCACATAAAAACGACTCAAAACCGCCAGACAGGCTATGAGGTTCATGTATGAATTTCTGGCCCACATCGTACTCACATTCACAATGCAAATAGTGCTTAATATCCATAACAATATAAAAAAATGGCAAGAATTAATGTCAAAAAGAATCATAGAAAAATAATCATAATATAATAGATTCATTAAAAATGTCATAAAAATAAATAAGTTAAACATTAAAATGTCAACTGTAGTGTCTAAACATTAGAGCGAGCGGCACAATCCCAAGCATTTTTATCTTCTATGTAGTCTTTGACTTTATAGTAACCCTTTTTGCAAAGAGTCTGCTTAACATATGACTTGAATTTATTGAGGCTTAATTCTTGAATATTGCCTGGGATTTTGTTGTAGAAGCGTACACTTTGACATCTAAACGAATTACTGATTTTTTGGAGCCTAGTCGACGGTAGCACGAGTTTGTTTTTGTTCCTCGTATTGAGACTATGAATGTCGCTGTTTTTACAGTATAGATTAATATGTTTCTTTACGTACATCAAATTCTCATAAACATATTGAGATGCGACCGTCATTATCCCAATTTCTTTGAATTTATCCCTCAGTGAGTGCCTAAAAGTAAGGTTATAAATTGCTCGAATAGCCCTCTTCTGCAACACAAATATAGTTTGAATGTCAGCAGCATTTCCCCACAACAAAATGCCGTATGACATTACACTATGAAAATAACTAAAGTATACTAATCTGGCTGTTTCTATATCAGTTAATTGTCGTATCTTATAGACCGCGTATGCTGCAGAACTGAGTCTGTTCGATAATTTATTAATATGTGGGCCCCATTGAAGCTTCGAGTCTAAAGTAATACCCAAAAACATTGTGGTGTCTACAAGATCCAAATGTTCATCATTTATCAATACACTGGTTTTCATTTGCTTGACATTAGGTAATAAAAATCTAATACATTTTGTCTTCTTCTCGTTTAAAAGTAAATTATTAACATTGAACCAGTGCACTATTCTAGAAAGAGTGTTATTTACATCGTCAGTAACTGGTTGTTGCCGTTTAAGTTTAAATAAAAGTGATGTATCATCAGCAAATAACACTATATCTTGATCGCTTTTTACAATGAAAGGTAAGTCATTTATGTAAACGAGAAATAGAAATGGGCCCAAAATTGAACCTTGCGGAACTCCCATAGTAACCACCGACCCTTGGGATCGCTTTCCATTGACGTCTACTCTCTGAATCCTATTACTCAAATAAGATATAAGAAGATCCAGAGCAGTATCCTTTATTCCATAATGTTGTAATTTCCTGATTAATATTTCATGAAATACGCAATCAAACGCCTTAGACAAGTCACAAAAAACGCCTAAAGCATCATGTGAATCTTCCCAGGCGTTATAAATATTATCTAAAAGCTCAACACCGGCATCGGTTGTTGAGCGACCCCTTGTAAAACCAAATTGCTTATGGTGTAACAGATTGTTTTTATTAAAATGACTTTGCAGCTCATCAAGGATTAATTTTTCAAAGATTTTACTGAAGGTGGGTAGCACAGAAATAGGTCTGAAGTTAGTGGGGTCATTCATGCTGCCCGATTTGAACAAAGGTGTGATTTTACTACTTTTCATTAAATCAGGAAACACACCACAATCAATACAGTTATTATATATTATGGCCAATTCAAGCGCTACTATGTTTATAATTGATTTTGTAAATTCAACGGAATGACCCCAAAGATCGGCGGTCTTTTTAACCTTTAGGGTATTAAACATTTTTACAATATCTTCGCCACTTATATAACTGAATTTAAATGCATTAACACATATATTTACATTTTCTTTTAATAAAGACTCAGCAACAATGGGACATGACTTCAGGGTTTTAGTGGTTGAGATTGGAATGTCCGTAAAGAATTTTTCAAATGCTGTAGCAACTTCCAGATCTGATTTAATTTCTTCATTACTAATATTAAGACAAAACTCACTATTACGATTCCTAACTCTTCCAGTCTCGTTATTTATAATATCCCATGTCATTTTAATTTTATTATTACTATTTTTAATTTTTGCACTTATATAGCGAGCTTTTGCTATATGACAAATATTTTTAAATAATTTTGAATATTTTTTAACATATTGGTAAAAATCATTACTTTTATTAAAGTTTCTTTCTTCATACAATTCAAATAATGTTTTTCTACTTTTATAAATACCCTTAGTGGCCCATTCACTGAAGGTTGCAGTACCTCTAACTGAGATCTTTTTGGGGATAAAAGTTGAATTAAATTCAGTACAATACATGTTAAAAAAAGAATTGTACTGTTGGTTAGGGTCATTACTATAGCATAAGTGAGGTAATTTACAAATTAATTTGTTTTTGAATGTCTCCAAGCGACCTACAGTTTTAGGTACCACAGTAATGTCTTTTTTTACTACGTCTTTAGACTGTTTAAGAAAAGTAATAAACTGTCCACAATGATCAGAATCTAGTTGATTTATTATTTGTTTACTCTGTGGTACAATGTCTGTGAATATATTATCCAAACATGTAGCAGTGGTAGCAGTTATTCTAGTCGGCTCCAAAAAAAGATTTTCAAGATTATATGACTTAAATAAATTTTTAATTTTAATGCACATAGAAGTATCCTCTAACAAATTAACATTGAAGTCACCGCATATGATTACATTTTTATTCGATTTGCAAACCTTCTGCAAGACTTCATCCATAACATTTTCAAAACAGTCATATAATGATGAAGGCGGTCGGTACACACTCAATACAACAAGCCGCTCAAGCTCAATGCAGGCTATTTCTATAGTACGTTCAACAGAGAGGCTCACAATATCTGTACGTTCTTTAAATTGATAATGCTTCTTTATTAAAATTAATGAGCCACCATGTATAGCATTCTCTCTGCTGAATGAACTACCAACTTGGTGATTATTGAAATTGAATATGAACTGATGACTTTTAAGCCAGTGTTCTGTAATACAAAACATGTCAACATTGTTACAGTTCATAAACAATTCAATTTCAAGGTCTTTATTCAACATACCCTGAATATTTTGGTGCACCAAGGTAATGGTATTTAAATAATTGCATTTATTTGTTACACTAATAGGTGGTGTAACATTTTTATTATAATTACTGTTATATATGCAAGAGTTTGACTCCATTGTCTTATTATCTAATTTAAATTATCATAAATGTCAATTTGATTAGCCAAATTGTTGGCTACTTCATAATTAATGTCAATTAATTGCTCAATAGGAGCAATAGTTTTTGTAGCCAAGTTCTTGGCTGATATATCAAAAAAATATGATAGCGATACAGCTATTTGTCTTTTGCAATATTTAGAAAGATAATAATTATCTTTTGTCAAATATAAGTTATTACTAACATAATTGTTAGTGTCGATTAAATGAAAATTATTATTATTACATGTCAATGTGTGTAATGTCATATTTAGCTTAAATCTATAAGTATTTTCTTCCTGTGGCAAACCGTTGCTGTAAGGAAATGTGAACATCACAATATTATCTATATTTAAATTTAAAAGTTTATTCTGGTAATGAAGGAGTCTAGTTTTGTTTACATTTCCCCTATTTCCAACCATTATTAATAAAGTTGTGTCTTCGCTGAAATTAAAACTAATAATTTTTTCCATTATATTGAGATAACTAAGACCAGGCATACAGTAGTTAGTAATGGTTTGTTTTTTACAATTATTTGATAGCAACTGGCCCATATCTTTACCTCTTAACTCTTAGCGAACTCTGAAGTTATAATATTAAATGGAAAAAGAATACGGTCGCGAGCAGGACTCGAACCTGAGCCTCCCGGATAAATACTCCATTTAATATTATATCCATTTTCCATTTAATATTATAACTTTAATAAGGAAACATGCAGGTGAACAGTTCTGTTTCCTTTCATAATTGTGGTAATTAATTGGTATCTGCTAGGAGCTGTCGCTGCCTGACGACTTATTATTTTCAGCTCGGTTTGTCTTACTGCAGGGCAAGGGCCTCGCTACCCTCTTTCCACTCCTCACGGCTTAAGGCTTTGTTGGGCCAATTTGGACAGTAAACGCCTAGTTCCACCCTTCATCTCCGTCTGAGCCTTCTGCGACGTAGTGTAATGTTTTGTGGTACCCACTCGGTTTGACGACTTATTAGCTCTGTAAATACTCGGTACTGTTCAGAGTGTAGCTTTGGGTACCGCTACCGATATCAAGCCTGTTATATAGAACAGGAAATAAGTCCCTGGGTTAATTGACCCGACAACGCCTTGATCCATATTCACGTTTTGTTCTATGAAGTAGAAAAGGTCGCTTAAATCTATTTGCGTTCTCATACAGAAATAAACCAACCAAGAATGTACCGACACCTTTCATCCTTGTCTAATTGTTGTTTCAAAAGACTGACGTCGTCGCCGTTCCAAATTATAATGACACTGGATGGTTCTTACAAACGTAAGGTACAGACAATTTTATTCAAGAGTAAAAAAATTTTTTTTTGACACATCGTTGTTCCAGCTATTAAAAATTCTGATGTACCTATTCAAAAATGTTGCCTTAGGTGATCACATTTCTTTTATTGAGGCATATTTTTAAGCACACAAGAATAGCCTTATTGTGGCATTGAAGTTTCAAAACCAAAAATCAAGAATTCTAGAGTGCTTCATCAGCCTAGAGGTGGACAAAAGCGCGGGTCCTAGCCTCCTGGGTTTGATTCGGTGGCGCAGTGTTATTGAGTTTTTACGAGTATGTTAGGAAATTCAGTAGCAGCCTGGACTTTGGATTGTGCCTATTAAATGGCAATAGGCTCACCAATTTAGTACATGAGATTTAAATAAGGATAACAGTGATGCTCTTTGTATTCAGTAGGAAACATTCACACAGATTATCCAGGTGTTGGCAACATTCTGTCGCGTCATAAAGCCGGCATGCCAGTACCGGCTCTGAACATAAATATTACCTATAAATCATCACAATGCATTATAATTAGCGTCCGTCGCATACCGCGCCCCGTTTTAGTTTAATCACTTCAGTCTGCTGAGTTTTGGGTTGTATGTGTTATTATATCGATCGTCTTCGGGGAAGTGGGGACTAGTTATTAGTTTGTTTTCTCATTGTTGTAATTTAATATTCAGATTTGTGGCCTCAGTAAGCCAATACTGCTGTCCCGTTGGACTTTAACCCTGTACGGTGGGCAACTAATATGAAATCGGTTCTATCTCTGGTTCCAAGTAAGCTTGGCGTTTAAAATCAGCAGAATACTACTTCTAGCACCCTATGCTTAGGATATTAGTATTGACCTAACGGGGTGGTGAAAAATACAGCTGAGAATATGTAAGCCAAAGCAAGGTGTGGTTTTACTCTGGAGTGGAACAAGGAGTCTCGCAATGAGTAATCATGTCAATTTTCAGGCGTTGAAAAAAATAGAGCAAAATATCAAGGATCAATCTTTTTCTTTGGACTGACAGGTTTCTAGTAAAATATATATACCTTATGAAAAATGTTTTCAGCAACCCTGCAGATTTTCCGATGGAACATTTACTAATATGATGTCATGTGTGTATAAATGTTTACAATAACGTATCCGTTTATTCAGTCACGTTTCAATTAGTACACGAGAGAACTTAGATTTAAATTAAATAGTTTAATATAAATGCATTGGAACGTCGCCTACCCGGAAACTTCTCGGAAATACGTTGATGATTCAGTCGACAAAGATGGAAGTCCTAATATCATGTGAAGGCCTAAAACAACACACGATACCTTTATTATCGCCATTTGGCGACTTCTGTGAAAATAAGACGCGAGCTTGTACGAAATTGCACAAGCTATTGTCAAAACGTGCAAGGTATAGGGTTCAATCGATTTAATTTTCAAATAGCGATTTATGGATTATATAAAATCGAGTAGGTACTGCCAAAGCTAAGAGTGTCATGTGTTTAAGCCCTAATGCTATTTATTGACTGACTACTCTTGTATATTCCTGAAGCATTTATTTCTAGATCCCTGCAATTACCAGTCACTTTTGCCGAGAAGTTGATTCTCAGGAATCTATTCTTAGCCCGGTATTACACAGCAAAATTACTGAGATGGTCTTTTGACCTTTTAAATAATATATCAACAAGTTATTTCCCTCTTTTGATTACTTCAGTGTTTCGCGTATAAAGATTTCTTATGCAGTGCATTTGATGTTTTCTTAGTTTATCACGCATGCTTTTAATGTTTATTTTATTCACTAAATTTTCTTAATTCTGGTCGGTCCTTACAGTCATGGATGTGTGCCTAAGTAGTTTGTTAAAGATCTAGGTAACCTCTTACTGTTGTGCTTTGTATTGTACATTGGTAACTGTCTTGACTAATATTGCAAGGATTGGCATTCGAATCTTTAAACTTGCTCAGGTATATTATCCAAATATGATATTTTCCAAAAATCACAAAAATCGAGCGCGTTTACTTATAATATCATCATTAGCAGGAGAAAAACAGATTAAACACGAGGCACATTTCTTGTTTTAAATTCGCCTATCGCAGATCACGTGAAAACTCATTCATATATTTTTTTTTCAATCTGCAGTGAAGTTACCGTCTATTTATTGTATTTTGTCTATGGATAAATTTACAAACACACCTGGCTATTAACAATTGAAGTTTATATAACAGCTTGTATCACATACACGTCACTGAGTCCACACTATAGTTTTTAGGGACAAGTATGCAACGTCGTGGGAGGGGTCACACCCATATTTGATAAAGGTTCGTTAACATGGAGTTGATTATTTTATGTTAAAGTAGTTTTTATTCTCCGGCGGCCATGTTAATTGATAAGTGGGCAACTCAATAAAGCTATGATTAATCAAATGGGTAATAATTTGTTGATGCTGTCTCGGATATGTTGAACTTTGGCCTCAGATTGTTGAATATGTATTAATGTGGGTTGAATTCATTGATTGGAATCGGAACTGTATCCAGCTATGTTTATGATTGGATTCTCTAGTTTGATATTTGATCTGTGGGCTTACTCTTGAAAATAATTCCGCTCGATTAACATTGGAAATATATCAGTTCTTAATTTAAATGCCAAAATGTCTAAAAAATTATTATAGCTTCGGGATATTATGAAGACAATATGCTTTAAAATTGAGGCAACTGTAATGTATGTAAATTTATTTGAAATTTTGCGTTGTTTTAAGTTTAAGGCGTCTATTTAATATTGGAATTGGATTGGAATTGGTATTAGTTCCAAGAGTAACCCCACTGATCGTAAATGTCTTCTTAAGATCGAAAGTAGATTGAGATGCAAACACATGTATTAATTTTCATAATCACTATAACTTTAAGTCGTTTGTTAGTTAGCAGTCTTCAGTGTTATAGGGCAACATTTTGAAAAGACTATGTTAGTATTGGGGTTCATAGTCTGACAGCAATCAATTTTAACTCGAATACAGAAGACGAAGAAACGAACATTAGGCGAATCTAAGTTAAATAAGTAATTAAATATAAACAACTTCTTATCGCCTGGTACGTCGTACTGACGCCGTAATCACAATTAATATAAATAACACCATAAATAAATATACATTAAATGAGAAGATGACGTAATGATTTGTCTTCTTATCGTGTGGTTGATGAACAACCCAGTGTCGAGAGTTTAAAACGCCCTCAGGCCTCTGACGTGGCTTTACACATCGTCGAGAACATTTCTCAGGTGTGCTGGTTTCCGCACTTTGTTTTCCTTCACAAGTTTAAAGCAAATGATACTTAATTTTTAATTTATAATACGCACATGACTTGAGAGGTCAGTGTTCTTGGATTCGAACGTGCGACTTTTGATTTACAAGTTCAACAGTCATATCACTAGGCTATCACTGCTGATATTGATAATGATTTGTTTGTTCCAGTGAGCTGAAGAAGCTCTCCGAGGAGAGTTTGACGAGGCAGCCTGAGGAGGTCTTTGACATTATATGCAAGCTCGGCGAGGGTTCTTATGGCAGCGTATATAAGGTAAGCTTTATATATTGGATCTTATAGATTTAAGACAACAATTAATGTCTTGGTCTTTCAATGCAGGCTCTGCATCAAAATCTTCGGGCTTTCGCAGTTTCATCAAACTCCCTTAGTTTGATGAAACTGCGAAAGATGTTTGAGTCTGACATAATCAAAATTTGCAAAAGGTCCTATGGCAGTGTTTATTTAAGAATAAGTTCTGTGAAACCGTTGTGGCTTTTATACCTATATTTCCTCACCTTTCCGAAATACGCTAACAAATCAATTAATGTTCACCGGTTACTACTCACGCGAGTTTGACTCGCGACATCGCCGCGGGCTCAGCTCATGACTAAGGGCTCCGTTCGAGTTCGAAACTAGTTGGGCAATCCCGAAAAATGCACGTGAGTAGTAACCGGTGAACATTAATTAATATGAATATGATTCACATAAGTTTTTATACAAACAAAAATACGCTATCAAATTTTTCTGGATATTAGATGACCTTTGGGAAATCGTGGTCCTTCGAGACGTTTTTGTTTATGAACTTTCTTGGTACATTTACTATCTACTCAGAAAGGCCATTATCATTATCTGGTATTCGAGACAAAAGGCAATGAACAAATTATTAAAAACCAAAAACCCTACTGCACTGAACAGAGGAAAACATGATGGAAAAGTAGAAAAGAATATTCTTTTCCAAAAATTTTTGCGGAAACATCTAGGAAATCTTTTAACCGGATAAATCGCGTGTATTATTGGTTTACAGTCCTCCTGCGACTACGAACGCTGCAAAGTGTTCAAAACGGCAGGAAAAACAAAAAAACCAATAATACACGCGATTAATCCGGTTAAAAGTTGTTTTATTATAATGTGTAGTGATTGTAGCAAACCTAAGATATTACTAAGGTTACACTTATTCCATATATCGTTAAACTGTTAAAGTTTGTCTAGGAATGTAATGTGAAGTGATAATGAACCGTTGAATTACAAATACTGAGACAAAGAACATTGGTCCTCAAACTATTCTTATATTCTTATATTCTTTATTGTACACACATAAAATAGTTACAAAAACATTTCAATTTGTGATGTCATGTACAAAGGCGAGCTTAACTCAAAATAGAGTTTTCTGCCAGCAAACCTTTGAGCTGTAGAAGAAATTCTGGTAGAATGAGGGTAAAATCTCTGCACAATAAAATTAACTTAGAAGTACTAACACATTATTAAACAAAACAAATAAAAATTTACTACTATTTTACAAACCTACATACATATTATTATCAGTAGATATACTTTATGAATGTAAAAAGAAATGCTCCTTTATTCTCCTCCTGAAAACGTTCAGAGAAGGACTGTCACGTATGGAGTGAGGGAGAGAATTCCAGAGACGCACTGCACGAATAGTAAAGGAACCATCGTAACGGCTAGAGGAGTGACGCGGAGTACGAAGGAGAAGAGATGAAGCTATGCGACAGGGTTTACCCCTAGGAACAAGATACTCAAAACGTTCACGAAGATATATGGGAGAGTTAGAGTTATGGAGGATGGAAAAGAGAAGAGATAGAACATGAGTGTCTCGACGACGCCGAATTGGTAGCCACTTCAATCTATTCCGAAAATCCGAAACATGGTCATACTTCCGGAGGCCAAAAATGAAGCGGATACACAAATTCTGCAGTCGTTCGAGTTTATTTAAAAGTTCCTCCGTTGCGTCAAGGAAACAGACATCAGCATAGTCAAGAAGTGGTAAAAGAAGAGATTGCGCAAGAGTAACCTTAGTTTGAAACGGTAAGAATCGCTGGAGACGTTTGAGAGACTGGAACGAGTAGTAAACCCTCCTACTAATTTCCGCTATGTGAACATCCCAGGAGAGATTGGAATCCATAATTACACCTAGATTCTTAGCGCTATTTGAAAATAATATAGGCACATTATCGTACACAACTGGAGGCAGAGACTGGCGATCCAATTGGTTACATACATATTTGCCACCAATAATGAGAGCTTGAGATTTAACTGGGTTAACTAAAAGTCCAAAAGACTTAGCCCACTTGTTAATATTTTCAAGGTCATCATTGATGGCACTAATAGCTTCAGCAAGCTCTCCTACTTTGAAGTGACGATACAACTGCAGGTCGTCTGCATAGAGATGATAATTAGAAGTAAGGATCATAGTGATAGCGTTTATGAAAACGGAGAAAAGTAGTGGAGAAAGAACGCCACCCTGAGGGACACCTGCAGCCAGATCACTCCACTGAGAAGAGATTTCGTCCGAGTGGACCGATTGCGAGCGACCCTGAAGATAAGAGTTAAACCACTCAATTACCGGCGAAGAGATATTAAGAGAGGATAGGATACCTAGGAGGATGTCAAAATCAACTGAGTTGAAAGCGCTGCTGAAGTCTAGTAAAACCAGTATTGTTAAAAGTTTGTTTTCCATGGCTAGTCGTACATCGTCGGTTATTTTAATAAGTGCAGTTGTAGTACTATGGCCAGGACGGAAACCAGATTGGTATGGACTCAGCAGGCTATTAGAGGACAGGTAATCGGACAGTTGTTTCTGGACAACACTCTCAAGAACTTTGGATAGTATCGGTAAGATGGAAATTGGGCGAAACTGGGATAAAGAGGAAGGATTTGATACTTTAGGAAGCGGTAATACGTGGGCCTTTTTCCAAGCTGACGGAAAGGAGCTTTTATATAGAGAATAATTAATTATATGGGCTATGATAGGTACAATTTCGTTGAGGATAGGTAAGAGCATCTGGATTTGAAGGCCATCATCGCCTACCGCTTTTGTGGAAATGGATTGGATTGATTTCTTAATATCTAGTTCAGTAATTGGGTGAAATGAGAAAGAAGTACATGATGGCAGAGGAAGATTTGAAAGATAATTAAGAGTACAGGATTTCGTGTGATTATCAAGGGTAATTGGTGATTTAGAAAAATGTGCATTAAGTGCATTAAGATCCATATTATTGTCCAAATTGCTCTTGCCTGAAGCCTTGCCAATACCAAGAGACTTAAGAAATTGCCATACTTGTGCTGGGTTGAAATTTTCAATTGAGTTATGAATGTGGCGTCTTTTAGCATTCCTACACATACGACCGCAGCGATTCCGTAATGCTTTGTACAGATCCCAATTCTCCTCGGAAGGCCGCCTCCTGTAAGCTCGCTTAGCCTTATCTCGCTTTGCCATTAAATTTTTAATTGCGCTGGATAGCCATGGTGCAGGGAGGTATTTAACTCTGACCTTTTTCAGAGGAGCATGTTCATCGAAAAGGCTCAATACCGTCCTACTGAAGGCAGACACCATAGCATCTATATCCTCACAGTCATAAACAGAAGACCAGTCAATACTACCCGCATCCGCTCTCAGGCGCTCCAGATTAATGTTCTTAAAACTTCGAAGAATGAGAAATTTGGTTTTGCGTTTAGGTGGCCGAATTTTATAAGAGACAAAAATGAGGTCATGGTAGGAGAAAGAAGCAGGAAGCTGTCCATGTGTGGCTACTTTATAAGGGTCAGAAACGAGAATGAGATCTAAGAGCGATGGAGTACAGTGAGGAGCCCTATGTGTAGCATTTAAGGGAAGTATATGCATATTGACAGATGAGACAAGAGATTGGAGTTTACGGCTGCGCGAATCGTCCTTGAGCAAACAAGTATTGAAGTCTCCGAGGATAACTTTATGGTCATATATAGAGGAAAAAAATTCAAGTTTAGACTCAAATGAGGAAAAATAATCGATATGGCAGGAAGGACTATAATATACACCCAAAAGTAACTTTGTGTGTTGAAAATCAATTTCAAGAAAAAGGTGTTCTGCAAATTTCGAATAATCACTCGGAGACTGATCCACTACTTTATATTGAATGTCCTCACGGAGATATATAGCTACCCCTCCATATCCCTTACCCGTTCTGTCATTACGCACAATTTTATAACCAGGCAAATTAAATAGCTTTGAAGGAAGTGCAGGCTTGAGAAAAGTTTCGGAGACAAGGACAGCGTGGACAATGTCGGAGTCAAAGGATGACAACAGATCAGAATAGTGAGCATGAATGCTTTGAGCGTTAAAGAATTTGCGACATGAAGAAAAAGTGGAGAAAAGTTGGTCGCGAAGGTGCAAAGAATTGTCATCACTAAATGCACTGGCAAAGCTTACATCAGACGCACAAGAAGAGGAGCAAGAAGCAAAACTATCATCAATATCATCAAACATACAATCAATTTAAAATAACAATATTAAAAAAAAAAAAAAAAAAAAATATATATATATATATAACAAATAAAACTTATAACTATTTACAGCAAACAATTTTTTGTAATTATCTGCTATAATTTTAACAAATCCTTAGTGCACTCGTCATTATTACAACATTAATAAGTACAGGACTAAATTACTAGTGTTCAAATTGGGAAAATATACAATGCAAAGTTGCAAGCAAACAATGTTGTTAATAAAGTGAATTTCTGAACGAGTGTTATGAACGTCACATCAATCGATGCGTCAATTGTCAAACTAAATCTTGATTGGGAAATGCCTAAAGACCGTCTAAAGAAAATAAAAATACAAACAGTAGTGGTTATGTGGGTACCGTTACTTTGCTGGCTTACGTGTTCTCTTATCGACAGTGGCCTTGCCAGCCTGTTGCGAAGCTCCTCCCTTTGTGGCTTCAGCGACAATATTATCGGTAGCCGATACAGCCACAGGAAATTCTACAACAAGTTGTCGAAGTTCCACTGCAGACTCGATCTTCCGACGTGACTTGTCTGGGAGCAAGATTACTATCCTACCCTCAGAAGTCAAGCATTGTTTTACGCCAAAGTGTTTGCGGGCTCCTAGGAAGGCGTCATGTCTAGGCTTGGTTAAAAATTCGGAGAGTACTAAACCCGAGCCCTTCAATACGGTCTTGTTTCGCCACACGTCACTACGTAGGTTATGGTTATGAAACCTTATTAGAAGAGGTCGAGGCTTACTTGAATTTACTCCCAAGCGATGACATGCAGATATGTTGGAAGAACTGACATTAGGTATCTTCATTTTATTTGTCAAAAGAAGAACAGCTTGGGACATATGATCTTCATCCTTCTGCTCAGGAAGGCCATGGAGCAGCAGAACAGGCTTGCGTGATGCCATCTCATGTCGATCCAAGCCCACAATCAATAACTCCATCTGTGTCTTTAGCGCACTCATTGTTTTCCAAATGAGGCATTTAAACTCAGTGAATTCACGAGAAAGACTAGCAATTGTTTTGTGGGTTGCTTCAGTACTGCTGGCATTCTTGAGGTCCTCTTCATACTGGTTCATCCGTGTGGTGAAAGTGGCTGATAGATCCTCCATACAGGTTGCCAACTTTGTGTAAAGGTCCATGTTGTGATACTAAGATGATACTATGTGCGAGTGATGTGACAGATAGAGGAGAAGTTAAAAGAGAATTGAGTGCACCAGAGGAAGGTATTAATGTTTAGAACATAAGCAATGTAAAATATATACTATTAATATTTTTAAATTATTAAATTATTTGAGAGCTCTGAAAGTGTTGTTACTAACAAGACTACCCTCTCAAAAAAAAAAAAAAAAAACTATTATAATTAAGAAACTACTATAAAAAAAAAAATGTATGTGAACACCCCGTTATCATCGACCATTGAACAGAAAAACTCAATATTTTCACCAGCCTCCGCCAGCCATAGGAACCATCCATTAATCAAGTGATGTTTTTTTAGCGTTTTTTAACGCCCCCCCCCGCTCTTGGTGATACGTGGTGAGGTTTAAGACTAACCTCCCACCCCACCCAAAACGATGTGTATTTTTTAGTACCTACAAAGAATCTTATTTTTTTTAGAATATTACTTTTAAATACGGAAAATAAATACACGTGGTGTCTCACTACACCCCTCTTTGTGATATTACGTGATTTTTGCTAAACCCCCTCCCCCCCTTATCGAGCTTCACGTGATTTATGGACGGCCCCATATTCCGCTTACGATCCGATTCTAGTAAACAAAAGTATGAACCAATATCAATTGCCGTTCAACCCTAGTATGCCGTATAACCCTCAGATGTCCAAGCAAGAATTACCTACGACGCCCCTATTAAATAAAAATCTCTTCTTGCAGGCATTACACAAAGAAAGCGGGCAAGTCCTCGCGATCAAGCAGGTTCCAGTCGACACTGACCTCCAGGAGATCATCAAGGAGATCTCCATCATGCAACAGTGTGACAGCCCCTACGTGGTCAAATACTACGGCAGTTACTTCAAGAACACAGACCTATGGGTGAGACATTCAGAGGTCACAATATGTTTAGTAAGTGGATAAGCGGAAGTTCATCTTGTTATTAATATTGTACATGTGACTTGTATGTTTGGATGTTTGTTAGCCAGGCACGTTAGATGTTTGTATTTGGTTTTATTGTGCTACCTTTGTAGTACTTTTAATCACAGTAAAACTAAGCTTTCACGCGTCCAGTGCATTTAATTGATTTTATTCTGGTGGTAGGCTTCGGCCGCAACTGGTTACCACCCACCGGACGAGTCCATGCCGTGAAGCGACCTAGTCGTGTTCCGGGATATAGTCCGGTGCAACCGTTGTAGGAGACGGGTCTGGGCAGTTGCATCAACTCCCCAACTTTCGTTCTCCCCATATCTATCCACTCTACTTGGAGTGAATAGATTTCTTCTGGATCTACGTGCTTCGTTCTCGGCCACACTGTCGCTTACCATCAGGCGAGTTAGTGGCCAAACGTAGACCCATTTTGGATAAAAAAAACGATTTCTTGGTTCCAATCAAGGTATATGATTTTTTAATTGCACATGCTTATATGCCAGAAGTTTTTAAATAGTAGTCAGATTAAAAATAAAGACAACATTAGAAGGAAAATACTCGTCCCTTTGACCCTCAAACTGTCTAATAGTCCATTAACAAAACGTACCTATTTGTCGTCACCACCGATCGTATCTAACTTAAACTCAAGAAAACTGTAATAGCCACCAATTGACGTAGACTATTTACCAAGTGTCGTGCCTAATTGGACAGCAGACGGGCGACAGATGGGCTTCTAATTGGGAAAACTTCGGAAATCAATAAGTATAGTCCATAGGTGTAGAGACTAGGAACAAATGTATAAAGTAATGTAATGTGGGAAGGAGTGGTCATTCTCGACCTATATATTTTTGTCATTCAAGGTACTTTTTGAGTATGATTAAAGCTAATTAGGGTTCTGCCGACATCAAAAGGTTCCCCCTTTAAAGGAAAATTATGATAATAAATTTAGAATGTGAGACATGCACCTGTAAATAATACAAATGTAATAAAAATTTATGAACTATACTGTCACATTCGTATTTAACACTCTCATAATTTGGGAACTCTCCTAAGTGGCGTATAAAGTCGCTTGATGCTGGTTTAATTACTATACGTATGGAATTTAGATGACGTGTCGTTTTTGGAATTTTGAGAGCATCATATAAATCTGTTAAATAAATGGAACCTTATGGTTTTCGGGCTATGAATTTATTACAATAAATACGATATTATGTCAACTCCCTGCTAATCAACTTTGAAATGTAACTGAACACCTTACAAACCTTTGAGGCGTTACAATTGTGTCATTATTCTACTGAAATTCTAGATTGTAATGGAATACTGCGGCGCGGGCTCAGTATCCGACATTATGAGGCTCCGTAAGAAGACGCTATCAGAGGACGAGATCGCCACGATATTATGTGACACACTCAAAGGCCTGGAGTACCTACACAGGAGACGGAAGATCCACAGGGATATTAAGGCGGGGAATATATTGCTGAATACTGAGGGACATGCGAAGTTGGCAGACTTTGGAGTCGCGGGACAGTTGACGGTGAGATGAATGTTTGTATTTTTTATGGAGGCTTCTTATTTCTTGTGGTTGTAAATGAAAAATGTGTCTGGGGACCTGACCGAAAATCTTTATGTATAAAAACTCAGTTTCCTTAAGTTCGTGTCCGCAAAATTCGCAAAAGTAGTCGATGGATTTGACTACAAATTTTTACACAACGTTGCATTATAATACAAGAATGTTTTTATATTCTTTAGTCCGAAGTTTCGTCGGAAACAAAGCAATAGCGAAGCATGGCCGGGTTTAGCTTGTATTTTTACATGTATTTGGCTTAGAATAATAGTAACCCAGCGAGTCGGCACGGTTGTCAAATGAGGATCTGTGACCTGGTCAGATGCATGGCAGTCTGACAACCAGCATTCCTACGTGTAACCTGATTCTTAAAGTCAGATAAACAGTCTTACTATGTAAAATACTGGTATTAAGCTGCATCTGGTGAAAACGGAAGCCGACCGAAAATGCCGGGCAGACTTGTTGGCACATAAATTATGCCTTACTGACATAAGCAGATTTTGAAAAGGGCTAGTGGCCCAAGTATATACATTATGGCCCACTGGCCCTTTTCAAAATTTGCCTAGCCTTTTCCAAAACACGTTGGGGTCTGCTTCCACTCTAACAGCATGCAGCAAATACTGGTATTTCAGTAATTTACATACTGTCTATTTGACTTCCACAACCCAGTAACACGATTTGATAACCGGAACCGACAGATAAACATGCTCTCCGAGGTACGTAGGGGTCTCTATATGAAATTATGGTCACCCATCCACAGACCAGCCGTGGCAAACGTAGCTTAACCTCGATCGATCGATCCGTGCGGCTGTTACTTAGCTACGAGCTCCTCCCACTGGCCCACTTGAACTATTAAAAAAAAGTTAGATGTTATAAGGTCGCGATGTCATAATAAGGAATTGTGTGTATTCTCCGATACGAGAAAACACAAAATTCCTACAATTAATCAATGGGTGCGCGTTCCAGGACACAATGGCAAAACGTAACACAGTGATAGGCACTCCGTTCTGGATGGCGCCGGAAGTGATCCAGGAGATCGGGTACGACTGTGTGGCGGACATCTGGTCTCTCGGCATCACGGCGCTGGAGATGGCGGAGGGCAAGCCGCCCTATGGAGACATACACCCCATGAGGGCTATCTTCATGATCCCCACCAAACCGCCACCGTCATTCAGGTGAGAAACTCGAATCATCCTGAATTTACTAAGTTTAATTACGTGTGACAGTGTTTAGAACCTAGTACAAATAAATAGCTTAATAATATAGGATATATATTTATGAAAGAAATGTAATCTGTTACAGATCTTTGAAAAGCATTAACGCATGCTTAGCGAACTCTAAAGTTATAATTTTTTTTGGGAAAAGAATACGGTCTTGAGCTGGATTCGAACCTTCGCCTCCCGGATAAATACTCCAGGCGCTCTGACCGCTAAGCCAACTCGACCTTTGCTCACTACCGCGAATTCTTCTTCCACATTTTAATACGTCTTTTGGTGACGACAAATGTAATCAGCATTGTTTTATGGTGCCGCTAAAAAGGAAGATATTATTTCAATTTGGTCATAAAAATACGTTAGCCATGTTCTCCTTTTACATTCAGTTCACGCCTTCCGTCGTGCTTTATGGCTTCGATTTTAATGTTGTATATTTTATACGGATACGGAAGGCGAAGGTGTCTTACGCTCCAGTGACTTATCTCCATCATTCATACAAGGGCTTAAGTACTACAGAAGTTATTGGTCCTTCATCTTATTAGTATTTCTACATAACATAGCATCACGTTTATGTTCCCCGAAGGGGTAGGCAGAGGTGTATACAATTGTACACCCACACCAATGCTGTTATTAAGTCCCATGTAATAGGTGGTGAGCCTATTGCGATCTACCGGGCACAATTCCAAACTCCGGGCTGCTACTGAGAATTTTCTAACAGAAAACTCAATAACACTTTGCCCGACCCGGGAATCGAACTCGAGACCTTATGCTCAGCAGTCGCGCTTGGGACCACTAGACCAACGAGGAAGTTATTTCTGTCCAATTATATATATATGTAATACAGGTAAAGTGGTTTTGTTTGCTACAAAATCTTCATAGATGCGTATAAGCGACACGATAGCTCAGTTGGGAGAGCATTGTCACGGTCAGATAAGCATCGCGGGTTCGTTTCCAACAGCACTGGTGACATTTGGGTGAACAACTGCGTCCACCTCTGCCTACCCCTTCAGGGAATACAGGCGTGATGCTATGTTACGTGAAATAGTGTGAAATGTGCTGCTTTGGTGCTGAACGTGTTATTTAAAAATATCAAGTCCAATAATTGTAATCTGTGTTGTTCCAGAGAGCCAGATCAGTGGTCGCCAGAGTTCATAGACTTTGTGAGTCAGTGTCTGGTGAAGAACCCTGAAGAAAGAGCAACCGCCGAATATCTGTTAACACACGAATTTATAGGTAAATTATATCTAGATAATTCAAGATAAATCTTTGAAAAGCATTAACGCATGCTTAGCTAACTATAAAGTTACAATATTAAATAGGAAAAGAATACGATCGCGAACAGTATTCGAACCTGCGCCTCCCGGATGAAAACTCCAGGCGCTCTGCCCACTAAGCCATCTCGACCTCTGCTCACCACCGCTTCATCCATATTTTTAACACGTCTTTTTGGCGACGTCATTGCTATCTATTCAGGCCTTATACAGCGGAGGTATTCTTTCGCGACCGTATTCTTTTTCCATTTAATATTGTAACTTTATATCTAGATAATTTACCAAAGTTAAAATATGAATGTAAAACATTTGAATAATACTTACAATGTTTTTTTTTTTACAATGTTTACATTAAAGCATTGAGACCTAAAATAGCTGTATAGACAAATGATCACTTTCGAACTTTTGGCTTGTTTATTATTATGTCGATACATTGGCTGTTGGAGCGACACCGTTCTCCTTATTGTTTGTTACAAACTGTGCCCGCGACTTCGTTCACGGGACTTGAACATAATAAATTGCCCTATACTCGATCTTCTACAACCTAAAATCGAAATGGAACACACAAAAAGTCTAGTTTAAATGCCTGTTTTATTCCTAAAATCCAGTTTCAGAGATTATTTGAGACAAACCTTTCAGGTTTCAGACAGAAAAACATCTAAAAACAGCAATTTATAATTAAGCATCGTATGAATATCAGTTTTAATAAAACTTCAGGGGTGCCAACTGAAAATCAGCGCTGGATGTTCCACGTCCAGCATATGCTGAGCCGGCGGCCCTTCCGGCACTGGCATATTTGACAGTCTTTCTATTTTCCTATGTTAATTTTAAAATTTGAAATGTTTAGTTATAGTTACTATTATTATTTTTTACCATGCCTTTTTTCCATTTTTTTTTGCTGTCACTGTGTCCGGTGTGGAATAAATGCTTTCTTTCTTTCTTCTTTCTTTCTAAATTTGGTATTTATGAATTTAATTCACTGGTATATATGTAGATTATGTTGAGCAATGGCCTGTGATGGCTGACTATAATAATCTAATACAAATTGTAAGTGTAACTTACCCCACCCCAGCATCTGACGTAGGCAACGCAAAGCACCCGAGCATCCTCAGTACAATGATAGCTGAAGCGAGAGAGATCAGAGAGAGCCAGGTGTTCAGGAACGCACAGCATCACACCAACAACGCCAAGACCTTCGGGGCGGTAAGTATATTAAAACCAGAACAATAATTCAAAAGGAAAGGTTCAGAAAAGAATTGAATACAAATATTTCCTAAAAAAAAAAAAAACCCACCTAAAACATTTCATGTGAAGTTGGTTGCCAATTCTCACAACTTTATAATAGTTTGACTTAAAAGTTATGAGATCTCCGGACCGAACTGTAAAGTTATAAAATAGATCGAGATGGCTTAGCGTTTAGAGCGCCTGGAGTATTTATCCGGGAGGCGCAGGTTCGAATCCTGCTCACAAAAATTTACAACTTTAGTAAAAGTATTTTAAACTTGTGAGTCAATCCCCTAGTTGAGTTCCGATTTGTACTGCGCGTCATAGTCTACGGGGCCTATCCAACGTCGAAAGAAATAGCTCTACGTGCTCTTGACTGTACCTCATTTGTAACATTGATGAACAAATAATTCTATCTATAAGCGCTGACTCTATAAACTACATATTGGTTATAAAGCATGGGTTGGCCGTCATTGTTGCACGAACTGTTCCATATGGACTACTTCCCATGAAAATTGTATAATCTGAAATCTGCAAAATACAGTTAAGTATACAGAAATGTTAGTTGTTTTATAGAAATTTTGTACACTGGCAAAAAATACTAATCATTCAAGTGTCTCATTTGAAAACGCTCCCTGTGTAATTAGTATATTTTGAGATTATATACTTTCATGTGAAGAGGCGATGTTGTCATGTAATAGTTCCAACATTAAACGGTCAAGTCATACTTTTTCGTTCAGTAAAATTCATTCAATTAAAGGCTTCATAAGGCCAGAAGCCTGCAAATGGCTTCCCACTATATAACTGTGTGTGCTTTGGCGTATTGCGATATTTAGTACCACCGCCGAATGTCGGGATTGAAAATGGTGTTGTTTCTATTCACCTCTTGCTCACTCACAATTAAATTTAAAGAGAGGTCAGAGTAAGTGGCATTTGAAATCTCATTCTTTATCTGCAGGGGTAATAGCTTATTGACTAGTTGGTATGATTCACGTGCATATTTCTTTAAGTGTATAGAATTATCCCTTCGTTGTAATATTTGAAGATGGTATTCTCGTGTTGCAGGGCGAAGGTTACTCGGACGCGACGATGAAACAGCGTGACGACGGCACGCTGGTGCCGGCGCGGGACGGCACGGCGCGGGACGGCACGGCACGGGACGGCACGCCGGAGCTGGCCGCCGACCTCGGCACGATGGTCATCAACGAGCCCGACGCCGACCTCGCCACCATGAAGCGTTAGTACTTACACACTTATACATTGTATCTGTGAATAAACGCATACGTTATAATATTAAATAGAAAAAGAATACGGTCGTGAGCAGGATTCGAACCCGCGCCTCCCGAATAGATACTCCAGGCGATCTGACTACTAAGCCATCTCGACCTTGGTGGTCAGAGCGCCTGGAGTACTCGACCTTAGTGGTCTATCTATCCGGGAGGCGCAGGTTCGAATCCTGCTTTTCAAAGATTTATCTTTAATACGTATACATTTTCATCACAAATATAGATTAAACTACATCAATACCGCAAGTGTACAAAGTTTACGTTCCACTATTAGCCCCAAAGTAGACGCAATGCACATCTTTTTACGCTGCTATGATCAATCTGCTCGTAACAGTTCCCATAGTGAAATATCAGAAGATAGAAATATCTACACATTACACTGTATGATCTTAAGTATTGTTCAACCGTTATTACTCACTTGTATTATTCGGCATTGACTAGTTTCGAACTCGAATGGAGCCGTTAGTCATGGCAATCCCGAAGAATTCAAGTGAGTAATAACCGTTGAACAATAATTAATATGAATGCGTCTCACGAAAGTTATTATACTGTATGATCTATCAAATAAGTCGATCTGAGTGAATGAAGATATTTTATTACTATTTTGAATTTAATGAAGGCGCATAACATCTGATTAGAAAATCTTTTATAATATCGATATTATCTATTGCAGAGAATGCATTAAAACTATCAATAATATTGGATGCCAATAGTCACTATGTTATCGATACCTCCAATAGTATAGCCTAAAAACCATCGATAGAATCGATAGCCTCAAAATACAGGGTGATATCGATAGTTCAAAACTATCGATACTATTATTAGTTTTTATCACAATACTATTGATAGTATCGAATATATATTCACTAAAGGGGTTAATACTATCGATTTCAACTATCGTTAGTCGACTATCGATCGGTAAAACTAACTTGAAGTATCTAGTTGAATATAAATCTGTGATATACATCTTATAATACATAACAAAGTGATCCCTATGTCCTGTTTATTGTCAAGCAAAATTGACGTAACAGAAACTTTAACATTGCAGTTGACGAAGTGGTTAATATATCGGCTGTTGCATCACTTGTCGCGGGTCCGATTCCCGAACGCAGCGAATATTTGTATGATCTACAGATATACAGGATCTGAGTGTGTAGAGGTCATGAAGCAATTATAAAGAGGAGATGTTCTAAGGGACTTTTCTAAAGGAACACTGCGTGACGATTTGCGGGGTGAGGGGGGCTGTCAAACGCCGAAAACGCCGCCCACTTCTTCATTCTTCAACTAGCGGTGAATAGGGAAAGCTGAAAACTACAATATTCAATTCATTCTTACGTAATTTAGCTAAATTACGCTAGATGTCTCTAGTGTCTTTAAACTTTATTAAGAAATAAGTGTTCGCACCGCTAAAATAGAATTATATTTTAGTCGTGATAGTATTGAAAAAAGTTAATAAAATGACATATGTTTGTTATGAAATATCATTATCAAAACATCGTAACTTACAGTACGACTCGGCTATTCAAGGATTGCCTTTTCTACACTGTAGATGGCGGTTATTGAATATTCTATCATTCGAAAATTTTAAATAATGATAAATCATAATACGATATTTTTTTGGCAAAATTAGCTTTGTATAGCGTTAAATCTACTTTCATACGTTTAGTTATCAATTGAAAAGTATTTTTCTATGACATTTTTAGCTATTTATGTAATATTTAAAATTTTGACGTCGGGCGGCGAGTAGAAAAACTATAGAACTAATATGACGTTTCATAGATTTTTCTGGAACTTGCCTAATAATTTGCGTCTAAAATTACTTACGAATGAAATGTGATACCTATCATGGCATTAGAATGTTTATCCGAGTAATTCTTGCAGGATAAAATACAACAGTTCTTTATTTCTCATAATAATATCGAAGGATATCAAAAAATACTATGTGATCGCGATCGTCGTATGCACAGGATGACTGCTGGCAGACTGAGCATGAGTGTGCGTGGCTTGACCGGGCCACACACACAGTTGTTTGACGTCAGGACTCACTTGAAATCATGGTGCACAGTCGCATAAGCCATGTCCTCTTTATAATTAGTCCATGGTAGAGGTACACGTGTGATTATAATTATGTCGATAAACGATATAAGAGAAATTACAGATAAAATTTAAACGCACTATACATGCGTAGTGAACTCTAAAACTATATGTTTGTGGAATAAAAAATACGGTTTTGAGCATTTTTAAAGTTAATAAAATCTAATATCACTTTTTAAAATGTATCAGTACTGTGATTTAACTGTTGACTTCCCACAGGTCACGATACAGACCCCATGGACACAAACAGGCCGAAGTACCGGCCATTATTCTTGGAACACTTCGAGAAGAAAGAAGTGAACCACCTGAACATAGGAGCACCGACCAATGGCACCCTCACTGCACACATCAGGTTACCAGGAGACGATACTGTCAGGTAAACAATTTTCTAAATTTTTTACAGTCGTCAGTCCTCTTGACGCAATCCCTTAGAATTTGTACCCCTTTTTACGAAAATAACGTGTTAGTTAAAGTTTATATGAAATGAAATGAAATGATTTATTTGCATAAATGTGGTTATAAAAGATATTGTTTTAAAATTATTCCAGCACATTTGCAAGATTTATGGCATGCAAATTTGAGAATGTCAGTTTAGAATTACATTTTAATAGTATTTGTACTCATTAAACCATTTAATATCATATACAGGTCCTTATTTAAAATTAATGCGATTATATAATATTATGTCAGAGAATTACTTATTTGAATACCTTTAATAATTAATTACCTTATTATATGGAGAAGGAATGCAGAAAGCTAATATTTTTATATGATATGCATGAGAAATACATTAAATTCATCATCATCACTATCATGCCCCTGCCCTTAACCCAATTTAATTGGGGTCGGCGCAGCATATCATCAATCATCATCATCAGTATCAATACATTTAATAAATGTACATGGAAGATATATGCGAAAATATATTATTGGGACCTTTATCAACACAAATAGCAACCAAAACAATGATTGTTAGAATTTTTGTTTGTTTATCTGTGCGTTTATGCACGCTAATCTCAGAAACGGCTTATCCGATTTAGATGTGGTTTTCACTAATATATTGTGGTAGGCTTCACTTAACATTATGTGTTGTTTCCTGACAATCGGTTCATAAATAAAATATTCACAATTAAATAATATGAACACAAATTCATAATTAATAATAACATTTGTTTTTACACGACATGGTGTTAATTTACGACATCCACGCGGACGGAGTCGCTGGCACAGCTAGTATCTAAATAAAATATTTTATATTAATTAAAAACAAAATACACATACACATAATATCTTTGGCAATAGAACTTAATAACATTAAAATTTAAAATTTTAATGTCATACTAGCTGACCCGGCAAACGTTGTTTTGCTATATAAAAAAAAAAAAATGGGGTGGACTACCCCTAACATTTAGGGGGATGAAAAATAGATGTTGGCCGATTCTCATAGATACCGGATAAGCACAAAAAATTTCATCAAAATCGGTCAAGCCGTTTCGGAGGAGTATGGCAACGAAAACTGTGACACGAGAATTTTATATATTAGATGGTCGAATTTCGGACAGTGGGCGACCACTAGTTTAGATGATATTACAAGACCCACAGGCAAAATACTGACAATATAGATGTTTTACTTTTTGCTGTTCTAAATTTGAAAACTTAATGAACAGTCCTGGCCACTAGGTAAAAAAAGTTTAAGAAAATAATAAAATAATTGAAAATCTTCAATTACTCGCTGTTGATATTATTTCCAATTCAACAGAAATATGTTTGAAACCACATCAAAAAAATTGTTAATTAACAGTGTATTTTATAATTTGCATGAGTTTTTTGGAAAAAAAAAAGTTTTTTTGGGTTACATGTATGTCCGTCATGGGTAGACTGTTGAGCCTAAAACTGTAATGTTTAATTATTAAGACCTTCTGTATATACACAGTTATGCAATAAATATATCTTTATCTTCCCATATCCAGCCAATTCCTTTTATAGTTGGTTAAAAATTTTTTTTTGTTTTTTTTTTTACACTTTTTTTTTGTTTTTTTTTTTAAACTTTTTTTTTTTTTTTCTTCTTCGCACTCCTCGTGCATTTAGCCAATGTCAAGTATATGGAGTAATCAAGTAATAAGGGTTCCCGTCATGGGATTATTTATTATATGGCGCCACACTTTTTGTGCTTGCCACTGTCAAGTCTTCAGAATAATCAAGTATTAAAAGTTGTTGCGCGCGTTGCCCCAGTAAAACGGTGGAAATTTACTGAGTCTCCGATGGAGTTTAGGAGTGAACACAAAAAGTCATGATTTTCAATTTTATACAATTTGCCCACACTCGCACACCTTCATGTACACTTAATGGTTAATTATCCACCATAATTACACATGAAACTTCGGAGAAACACAAGTTTTGGAAAACAATATAAAACCGACCACGTGCACTTTACATTTTCCCGCCTAAAACTCCTTATGTATTTGTTCTAGCGTGGAAGGTGAACCCGAGACAGAGACGAATCCAGCCCTCGCATTCCAACGAGCATTCGTAGAGGAAGGCAATTTCGAATTTGTAAGTCAACTGCACGTCGTGGCGCTATTGCCGCTCGGGGATGCGCAGCAAAGTAAGCGTGTGTGTCGACACCTCTACAGGAGTTTATTGTTACTAATAATATTTCACTAAAATTTTAAGTATTTTTTTAGTTTAATCTTGACGTGGTGTATAAAGCGTGTTAGATTTGGTAGTTTATGGGATACGCTTGCATGACTAAAAATTTATGGGACCCACTACGAACGCAACTATTAATAGGTAGATGCATACATTTTGATTGATAATTTGTATTTAAAGTAATATTTTTTTGTGAATAGATTTAAATCCACAACTTAAAAAGTCCAATAATTTACTCCGTTTAGGTCATTTAATGTGAAGAAATGCCACATTCCCAAAAAGTACATTCCTATGGAGAAGAATGGGCAAGAAACTCCGTGGTTACATAATCCCTAACAATTGCACTCCAAGTCTTCTTAAAAAATATTTCAGTTTAATAATGTTAGTCGTTGAATATCGAGCTGATGAATCCGCATTGTATGACCTTTTATCTACATTTCTACACTAATATAAACTGGAAAGATTTGTATTTTTGTATGTAACGAATAAACTCAAAAACTACTAGCCCGATTTGAAAAATTCTTTCACCTTTGGGAAGCTACACTATCCCCGGGTAACATAGGCTATATAACATCACGCTATGATTAGTAGGAGCGGAGCATTAACGAGGGTGAAACCGCGGTGCAACAGCAATTAATAATTCGGTTCAATAATTTGGGTTATATACGGCTGTCTAATGACTTAATGCTCTATTATAGCACAAAATCGCTTTTACATCAATACTCGTAGTTTTTTTTTTGTGATTTTGTGTATTGAAAACAGTTTGGAGGTGTCGATATGTACGTTACTAATATGCAAATAACAGTTTCGAGCGTCGCTAATAGCATGTAATGAGAAACCGCCAATTCTAATGCAGCAAACTAAACTAAATTTAGAGCATTGCTGTCTTGTACTAACCGTTACTGAGCGGGACAGGATGACGTCAAATTCAAATTTAATCATGTCAACCTAAATTGTCCATACAATTTGCGTTCGACGTCTCTAATTTTAGTGGCTACCAAAACCTGTGCCTCCCAAAAAAGTTCGGAGATTTTAATTTGACGGGTCTATATTTAAATTTGACATCTCTTAATTGGTCCCATCCTGCTCTTAAAGTAACTTTTGGTAAAAGATAGGAATGTTTTAAATTTAGTTTAGTTTGCTACATTAGAATTGACGCCATGTTTTTTTTGAAGTAACTAAATTGTTTGCAATTTAAGAAAAATCTTTTCATGAGTTTATATAATAATAATAATATCCTTTATTCAGATCAACTTAATAACAATATTCTAAAGCAAACTTTAAAAAAAAAAACGAGTTTTAATATCTTTACGAAATATTTTTGCCTAGTATTTGCTGCTTTTTTATCTTTTGTAAATCTGTTTGCCAATCGGCAAAGGCTTCTTCCAACACACAATGAGTTTATAGGCAACCCTAAACGATATCGTGTCTGTGAAGTTCATGACAGCTAAAGTAATCTAAAGGTGTCATATTATAACCGTGCATGTCTGAAGTTAGGCTTTCCTAACGGTAGAAAAGTATTGACTTGGTAAAATATTAAAAATTGTTAGGAAAATCAACACGTCTGCTAATTTATGGCAGTGACTGTTCTCGGCTCCTGAGTGAGCGAGACAGATGTATTGACGGCATGTGAAGGAGTGAGTGACACAGCACGCTGTTACTGCGCTCCCAACAGATCGCGCATGCGCAGCGTACTTGCGTACAACTTCAGACTTGCACAGTTATAATACGTCAACTGTATGTGTGGTGGATTTTATTGTGATAATTGAATTAACTTTCCTAATGAAATTAATTTTTAATACTCACATAGAGATTTTCTAAAGAAAAAATAACTAAAAACACTCTTCAATGGGGTTTCAAGAATCAGCTGTATCAATACAGGGTCCCTCAACAGTTTGAGGGGTTTGAGCAATTCTACCTCTCGAAGTGTTCCTAGACCCATGGTTCCTAACCTTGGGGTAGTTACGCCTGCGGGGGTAAAGCTGCTATTCTACGAGGGTAATAAGCTGGTAATATGTAACTAGAGATTAGATCAATGCGACCAAATGTAGATTGCCCGTGCATAACACAAGTTTTTGAGCAACTAGAACAAAACAAAGCAGTTATTTTTTATGGATAATAAAGTCGATTTATATTTTTATATGTACTGTACTCATTTACTAATTGCCCTAGCTAAGTCATAAGGGTAGACCTAGACCTTGAAATTTTGAGCGAGTTCAAGCTTAATGCAGTTTGTGCAAGTGTCAGTGATAGACAAAACAGTTCGTACGGGGTACCTTATCAGTCTTCCCGCCATAGTACGTTGTGTTCTTTGCAGCAATATTACATTGTGACTGCTGACAAGCTTTCCGCTCAATTGAAGTCCCATATACAACAATGATCAATGATCATCAATGGTAGGACTCAAGTACCATTATTTTGGGGGAGCCATCCAGATGTTAACCGAAGTTAAATCAGCCGTGGACTAGACGTGGGTGGTGACAGAATCCTGAGTGTCACTCATTATCTTGAAATCGCCCGCCATTATGTCCCCCTCGTGTCCTTTTGTTTGTCGCTTAATTGCAATTGAAATATCAAATTAAACATTCGTTTCGTCTAATGTTTATATACCCGACCGAGTTTTTGGTCACGGTGTCTTATCTCCACGGAGATTAGTCAAGTACGCAAGGGATGTTATAGTGCACAAGTGTATGCGCAAACACAGGTGCACTCCCTCTTCCTTCATTCTCATAGTTCTTAGGCACGGCAACCTGACACGGCCGGAGAGAGATTCTTCTTCTCCTCTTGATATCTTCTTCACACTTTAGCTGAATCATAATAGGATGATTCATTTCATATATCGTAAAATAGTCACTTCATGGACAAATTATAATATGATTTGCGTGCAATTCATAAAGAATAAATCACCTACTTGACAGTTGTCTATGGAGATTCGTATAATGGCTCACAAAATAGGAATTGCTAATGTGTCAAATAGCAGAATTTTGACAATTGATCAAAGTAGCCACTTTGGAACCCCAGGTACAGGACACACGAGAACGCGGGTATCATTACACAAGCTTCCAAGCTTCGGCCTGCTTCTGAGAACTTCCTAACAGAAACCTCCAATAAAACTGTTACAATAGAACCTTAACCTTAGTAGTTGCGCTTGCGATCACTAAACTCGCGACAATCTAAGAAGTCCGTTTTGACGTTTCTCATTTTACCTTTGTATGAACATCTACGTAAGAAATTGGAATATCTCAATGACCCTAAATAATTAAAAATGATACCTGTACACTATAACAACGAGTGTCATTCGTAAACCTCAAGTTTAACTTTATATTGAATAAATGCACTCAAAAAAAGAATGTTAATTCGGAATTTTTAGATTGTCGTGAGTATAGACCAATGACGCAGTTCAAATGTTTATAGACATTCTTTAACAGTCTTGTATGAAATGAACATTATATGAGTCCCCCTCCCCGCAGCTGGGCTACCTGTCGGAGGTGGAGCTGGAGGCGCGCATGGCGCGGCTGGACGCGGAGATGGAGGCCGAGATCGACCTGCTGCGCGCGCGCTACAACCGCAAGCGGCAGCCCATACTCGACGCCATACACCTCAAGCGAAAGCGACAGCAGAACTTCTAGCCGACACCCGCTAGCGCCGCAGCCCGGCCCGCACACACGACACACCGAAACAGAACCGACTATCCTACTACCGGCATCAAATACCGATCCAGATCAAGTTCTACGCATATTACGACTAGAAATAATCTAAGGGTCATACGTCATCGTGCGATAAACAGCTCTAATGTCGCCGAACAAACGCGCTCGCGCATGGGTGGAGCTATCTTACAACTGTGGAAAGATACAGAAATTACTAACGGGTTGTATACAGACATAGGACAATTGCAACAGGGTTTAGGAAAATTGTAATCGTATGGTGTCGTATTAGAGCGGTTGCAAATATGTGGAACGATGTTTACAAGTCTCGAGAGATATGAATAGTTAGGTGGTCTTAAAAGAAACAATTGTTAGGGGAACTGGGTGTCTTCGATCTGTACAAATTGTACGATTTAAAGTAAAAATTCTAACTTAGTATTTAAATTCCAACGTCATTTTTCAATTAGACGCTCATTATGATCTTACTATGAATTACCATAGGTGCTTTTCATTAGAAGGTGCCAAAGTAACGACAAGAGGCGACTGTCGGTATGTTCCTAAAATATTTCTCAACGCATTTTGGTAGGATTCAATGCGGCCTAATATTTTTTAAACTTTTCTCATCTCTTGCTATTGGCCAAAAACCGTGCCATTTGTGTGGAATGATCGCTGTGTGCTCACTATTCATCATTTTGACGCAAGTTTGAATACATTAAACTTATAGACAAAATACAAGAATAATTGTTGGATTTCCCAGCAAAAAGTGTTGATGGTACTAAAACCAACTACCAATATGAATGTAAGTACTTATATTTGAATATTCACGCCTGTCACCCACTGGTGTAGGCATACACTATCGTTTTACAACTGCTACGGTTCCGAATTTCCGACACATTCATAACAAACGACTGCTGGGCTTGAGGTTTTGGGTTCGATCCCAGGTTAGGCAGTGTTATTGTTTTTTTTTGTTAAGAAAATCTCAGTAGCAGCCCGGAGTTTCGACTTGTGCTTGGTAAATGGCTACCACCTACTTACATTACACTCAATAACACCATTGGTGCAATATGGATTTACTGTTAACACCCCTGCCTACACCTTAGGGAAATACAGGCGTGATATTATGTTTATATTGAATGATGAACTATGTATTTTTAATCTTGCGTCAAACTCCATGCGTGTCACAAAATCAAAGGAAACATGTTGGGGAGAGCGCTATCTCTGCGCCCCCCATAGATATAGTCTAGCTTGTTAATATAGATTGTTATTGTAGTGTAGAGGTAATTAACATAAGGACCCGTAAGGTTGCTGAAACATATCCCCGGAGCGGGTAGGTGGCGCCACTGTATACTGTTAAATAAATTTGAACTGACAGTGGTATGTCCATCTAGTGTATTTTCTTTCTCTTAGAATTATGAGTACCTTGATGGCGTGATAAGGGAATTTGATTAATAGAGTGATGGGGGTTTTTTTAGTGTGTGGTTTTATGGTGGATTTATTGGTCAATTTGTTAGGCCTCATACCTTAGGAGGATATGACCTAAAATTGTCTCGAAGTAAAAATTATTGTGGCCTAAAGAAAGATCTCGACTTGTAATTAAAGAAATGCGGTAACTGAACTCTTGTTGTTTATCACATATACTAAAAACTAATCTGATTTATGTGTGATTACGATGATCACACTCAAGTATATTTCAATCATAATAAAAAATAAAAAATAAAGACTGCCCCACACTAGGAACGTTTGTTATTCCTGTATCGTGGGTGCATTCACAGACACAATCTTACAAGTTACAATTATCTGTAGATCATACAAATATTCGCTCCGTGCAGGAATCGAACCTCAGGCACGCAGCGCAGTAGCGGGTCCAGCAACCGGTCTCTCGACCAATCCGCCAACCGCGCCGTCCAAATTTCGTTTATTAAATTAAAATCGAACAAAGGTACGATTGGACGTAAAATTAATCGAATCAAGTTAGATTGTCAACTATATGTACTCATGCTTATATTCTAAGAGATAGAAAACCACCCGCCTTGTAGACTACTGTATTAAATTCATGACAATATTATTTGTAGATATTACTATAATATTAACGTATTATAACAAATAATTTCAACGTGAACTCTTTAATTTTGTTTGGTGTATTGCGTTCGAACGGTTAATATTAAGTTCCTTGTGTTTTAGATCTCAGATGTATCTCGCATACTGTATTATATATACGTATATATTGTAATTAGATTATATTATTCACTCAATTTGTACATTGTTTACGACTTTGTAGTGGGTTGTGAGATGAATTTATTGAAAAATAATTATAATACAAGTTATACTGTGAATTCAAATGATATTCAAGTGGAATGATAGCAGAGTATGGAGTATGGATATGCGGGCATCCGTGTATTTACGTACAAGTTTGGTGTAATATCGCTTAAAGCGTTTCATATTTCCATACTTCGTTATATGTACCTGGTATACTAATATTGATTAGTTTGGGTTCCACTCCCATATATTTTTCGTGTCCCGTCTGATTCTGATAGTACAGGTTCAAAGCAATATAATATCTCCTCTAGGATATGAACTCTATTCTCACATGATTTAATGCATTTCTTACATTGTAATAATGTAAATTAACTAGCAAATATTATGGAATATTAGCGTTTACGAGTGATTATTTGAGCTGGACATAGATAGCTGTTTTCATGTAAATTGTCTCTTCCGCCATACTATATAGAGTAATTTGCAAGTAGTAGTGATCAACTTCATCGATTTAAAAATTAAATAATACAAAAGTTTTAGAAGTGCCATTAAATATAAATAAAGATCATAGTATTTTCGTACTCCAAGCAATAGTTGTAAATTAGAAATCTATATCTTTTGTCAATGAATTATAAAAGATCGGCGATATATTTTTGTGCCATTGAAGTTTAAAGATATCTGCATAATTTTTGGATGAAGTGAATGTTAATGAACTTGTGTGCTGTTAGTCTGCGCTCTTGTAAAAGGGTTTGTTTGCCACAAATTTAGGAGCAAACAGGCTTCAATCAATTCAGGATTTAATCAAAGCCTAAACAAAATTACCTTATAGCGAGTATTACTTTTATAAAAATTTTACATTAATTAAGGGCTAATGATGTTCTTTCAACTTTTTGAGTATTTTTTTTGCGATAAAAATATAACGAATCTGAGTCAGTAGAGAGCTCATAATTTACTAAAATGATTTACTTTTTGGCTGGTATGGGTCTCAGTCAGAGCAATAGGCATGATGACAGTATTAAAGAACCAAATAATAAATGGTTTTAGAGGTAAATATAGGAACAAAGGATTCTAAAAAATTACCTAGTTTTATTAAAAACATTAAGATTAATAAGATTTTCAATAAAATAAAAGTATAAATGCTGCAATCGGCCATGTTAACTGAAACGTCAATCACAGGGAATGACATCACGCCTCAGTTAAATATTCAATCATCGCCGTACAATAATATGGCTTCAACTTATGTCAAATATGCTGAGGCATGACGTCAAAACGGTGCCATGACCCAGCAGCGTTTCCGCGGTTAAATCAAATTACGATAGATTAACTTAGTTTATTGCTGAAATAATGTGTTTTTCGGATATAGTAGACTAAGGAGATTTCAAAATCTGTCATCATGCTAGTATAGAGACCGATGATTCATTTGTGAAGAAAACCATTAACAATTTAAAGAAGTAATTATTTTTATTTTTTATTTAATTGAGAGAGAGATTTATTTTCTAAGATCTACTAGCTTGATTCAGCCGGCCTATAATCAAATGATTGGAATAACATTCGTCTATGTAAAATGTACAGGGTAAAATTATATTAATAATACTTTATTGCTACGAAATTTGCTTGGACCGCGGTCACATGCTTCGTACATTCAGTTTGTCATATTTATTCACTCGATTTTTACTAAAATTTTGCAAAATTAACATTGTAATCAATCTAATTTTTGAAGAAGTTATATATATTTAATTTTAAGTACTGTAACTACAAATTTAGGATATAATTAGGCTGAAATGTGGGTGACAAGAATAGCAATACCTATTTGTGTTGTTTATGTAATTTGCTATTATTGATAATAGGATGAAAGTGTTACCTTGTTGGAAATGTTTCGCAACGGAAGTCAAGATAGCGTAGTCAGTAGAAATGACACAAACTCGCGACTCGCTAAGGTTACACACCACATACACAGTACGAGAAGTGTGTGTGTGCGAGTGAATACGCTGTATGCTTTACACTTGTTGTATTATAACGCGCAGTAGTCAATTTTAGGATAAAATCGGCGCATGCGCAATCTGGCGACGTTAACACGTGCACAATTATAATACGACAACTGTACTGCGTTAGTATGCCTGTAAACCGGTGACTAGCGACCGATGGTAAAATGTAGTTGATGGCATTTCTATTGACTAGATTTCTGTGGTGATATTGTATAATTTTATAATGGGAATAGGGAGGATTGCTGAAATTTTCAGCCAACTGCCAAGTGTGCACTGCCAGCAAGTGGCCTATACAGCCACGAAATATAACTAGACAACAATGAAGGTCATTTTCCATGATTAAACAATGATATGGCGAGATAAGTGCGGAAAAATAAAGATTTTTAGAGAAGTTGGAATGGTTTTGCTGTTGATCCTTGGTCCCAAAGGAATAACTCTAGGCATTTAAAATATTATTAACCCCGCGCAATCAAATATGCCAAAGAAAAGCATCAGAAATTGTGTTAATTTCTGAATGTTTCATACTAATCAACTGTCAATTTTGTCGCGTTCATAAGTTGGGAATCATAAAATAAAATATATTTATTTTACAGTTTTAAAGCTGTTCTTTAGACACAGAAGATTAAATAAAACTCCATTCCAATTTCTCAAAAAAAAATTTTTTCTTGTTCTAATTAACTTATGGGACTCGTCATGATTCTTTATTCTGAAAATGTGGAATATATATTATCTTATGAAACTGACAAGCAATAATGTATGTTAAAACATTTCCAACAAGGTCGAATATCGAACAAACAGTATAGTGTTGTTGACGAGTGTTTCGTTCTAGTAAGTTTGTTGTTGGGCGAGTGTGGCTGCGCTTTGAATACGTTCAGCGTGTGTTTTGTAATAATGGAAGGCTGCTTAACACTCCGCGATACATCGCCACTTTATAGTCGCCCCCCCATCAAGTGGGCTTGGACTGGTTATTTTGAGTTTCATAGCACACTAGAAAATACAAATATGTGTCGATGGTTCCGTCTAAAAGCTAGATTTTAACCAAGAAAAGTAGATAAATTAACGTGTAATGTTTAGGTAAGCCAACATATTTGTATTTTTTCGATTGCCATCAAAGACAGGCATAATGATTCGATGATATTACTGAATACAGAATACCCGAGTTGTGTACAAAATTATTTGTAAAGTTTACGAAATAAAAGTGAATGGACTTGGCTCCCAGAGGAATTATCCACGTCAATTATCGTATTATTTTTTATCAGCAAACAGTCCTTGAACTTACAGGAAATTTTTACTAATTTTTCTAATTGGCTCAATGAATCAATTACCCAGTTCACTTGTTTTGTGTTGTGAATGTATCGCGCGGTGTGTGGCCAGCCTAATGCCTTGTATTATAGTTTGTTGTAGAGTACGATGGAAGTGCACTTTGTAATTCTGTAGCCTGTTGACAAGTGTTGAATAGCTGCGTACGCATTATATTTTTGGACAAGCAACTCACTGAAATAAAAAGATTAATTCATTATAAAAAAAACTTGTTTTTATTTCTCGTTCAACGAAGTTACAATCGGTCAAGATTCTGTATCTATACAATTATACACATCTTTACAAACATGATTACTTAAACCAATGAAGACTATTTCATAAACTTTCAGTTTTTAAATCACAAACAAAAAAAATAACAATTTTAACCTCTTTACACTTTGACTAGTAGGTACTTTAGATTCTTAAAAATCAATCCATAATAACTTTTTATAAAAACCATTTTCTTCAGACGTTTTTTTTTGTACAGTCGAAACATAATTTAACAACCGAAAAATCACAGATAAAAAATATTCTCACGATTTCATTTAAATAAATAGGAAATGTGTTACAAGTAAATAATAGTAAGAATAATACTTTTGGATTTCAGTGCAGGAGTATCAATACTTAAAATTCGGTGGGAAGATATATTGCAGTCAGACGCGGATCTCGGAAAGAAATACTATTCCTGTAGGTCTATTAGAACAGTAAGAAAATAAAGATATTGCTATTAATAGGACAGAAAGAAAAAGAGAAAACACATTTAAGCTAATATTAGGAAGATTTAGAATATATTTTTGGTTTACATTGAACCTAAAGTAATAATAATAATCTGAATTCACAGCTTCACATCATCATAAAATCCTATAAATATTTGTTTACAATAAATTATGGGATTCATAATATACTAGCTGGTGCCCGCGATTTCGTCTGCGCGACTAAAGGTAATATATGTTCTTCCCCAAGATACAATCTATCTCCTTGCCAAATTACAATACGATCCGTTCAGCCGTTTAGTCGTGACAAGGTAACAAACAAACAGTTACTTTCGCATTTAAAATATTGGTATGGATACCACTATATCACAATAATCCGAAAAAAAACCTGTTGTATCTATATCTCTTTTGTTATTATAATGTTTGATGGATCCGCGTCTGACGCAACTTATTCCTTTTATATAATTAACTCTTAAAAAATATATATAATACTAGTTTGCTCTAAAAAACTTACATCTAATTCCCTTATGGGGAAATTACAGTTGAATATACACACGGACAAGGCAGACTTATGTGTTACAGAATCTTCAGATAGTTACTATAATAGTTATAGCTTATTGTCTCTGATATAAACAACTGCTGGAAGAGTTCGTATAGAGTGAAGATTTAACGAGTAGTGTGATAAATAGGTACTTATTGCTAATTTGATTTGGTGAATGTTATTAAAGTAAATTTTTAGTTGCCTATCAGATTTTAACTTCGCATGCCGAATATTTAACAGCCTCATAAACTGTTATAATCAAATCTGATTTATATAGATTTAATTCGTTACAATCACAGCTACAATGGTATGCTCATATATTTTTTTATAATACAATTAAGGACAATGTCCTCTACGTCAGCACTGCCTGGAAACCATTGGAGATTGCATTCAAGCAATGGTGTAAAAACCTCAACATTTACGGAGAGTAAATATGGAATGTCTCGAATTTTTGTACCATTTATAAGGTAAGCGAACTTCCAAACAATGCCGACTTTCTCAATAAACTACACAACAAAACGAGTTTTTTTATACAAGGAGAAGATATCTTCCCCTTTTAAATGCATTTAATCTTTTTACAAGATTGCTATAATTTCTTGTAAATAAACACATGCTTCGCAGTCAGCCTCTGGCGAACTTGTTCATCCTATGGATGGCAACTAATAACGAATAAGGAGATATTCGCCGTATACTAGTGTCGGAGTATCATTTGACAGTACAGAAAGCTGTCCAGCACTGAAAAGAAAGGAAAAACAATTATTAAAAGTTACACGTGTCTTTATTATGTGTCATGCTGGAAAAGTAAGGTCACCGAACAAGAGCAACGGAAATATAAAGTAAGAATTATATGGAGGCACATTATTGGATCGTCGCAGCAGTAGCTTTACGTTGTAAATTAACTTACTAGAATTAAATTACATAGAAGTAGGCATTAGTGCGACCTTTTCAGAGACATTTTCATGGCTATTCCAGATACCCCACATGGTTAAGCTCACATAAGGATATCTAATTATGTCTGGACTTTAAAAGAGACCCTTGAGTTTGTTTCGGCATCTGTTCTCAGAGGTTGTCAGGTAGGAAATGCCGGCGCCTTCTAAATCATAGTGACATGTAAAAGAGGTTGAAAACACTTATTTACAGAATTAACAACTTTATTTCATTTAAAATGTACCATCCACTATGAAATATATTATTGTAAAGGAATCTGGATTTATGTGATTCGAAACTCTCTAGCCAACTCAGTGAGTTGATCGAGCTAGCGCGATGAGGAAACCTGGACTGTATAGTCTAAAACCGCCACTAGAGTGCAATAAAATAGTGATCAATGTTCGATCCTTTGTAAGAGAAGAGTTTTTTTACCCTATTTTGGTTTTTCCGGTAATACTAATTATCAGGACACATGAAACACATATTACTAAGAGGGTAATAAATATGATTTTTGATGGATGAAAGAAAAAAGGGACACCAGAGAAAATATGGATGGATTGTATTAGGGAGGGGAGAATGGAAGAGAAAATCATTGTGCCGACCCCAAATAGGCCAGTCCCTATTTCTCGCAATTTCTTGTCCTAAAGCAGGAAGAAGAAATTAATTTTCTGAACTAAATTAAAATTAGTTTTTGGTAGGTTTAACTGATCTCACGCCAAAACTTTCCGCTATAAAAATATATATATTCATGAAACTGGCAGCATCTACGAAAAAAACTTTTCTGTCAATCAAACATCTATCACTTTGGCAAGTCATTTCTTAGAGAAAAATAGTTAAAAAATGCAAGAAAAATTGTTTCAAAATTAGCAGTCATGAAGAGAATTGTTACCGATGTGCTTGTGATGTCAGTGTCATGCTATGTGGCTTACCAGTTAATGACCGCACTCATAAGCAAATATCGACGAAGCAAGAAATACGCTGTACGGGACCCTGATAATAATTAGGCTGTAGCAGCAGACACACATACATAAAGTCAAAGAAATATACATAAATACGTCCCCTATTGATACAGAAGTTTTATTTTGTATTTTCTCTGATATAGCTTGATTATTTTTACTACGCAATATGTCTTACGCAAAAGGTAAGTCTTACATACTATAATCTGCAAAATATCATGTTTGTCATTGTTTCTACAGTGAAAGCAATGTACATGCAAAATTATATTAAATAATAATAAAATAAATAATAATAATAAATATTCCACAACTATCACACAACGCCGTCTAGTCTCAAGCTAAGCAGAGCTTGTGTTATGAGTACTAGACAACTGATAAACATACTTATATATTTCTAAATGCATACATAATTATTATAGATAAATTACACCCAGACACAGAACAAATGATCGTGCTCATCACACAAACATTTGTCCTGGGTGGGAATCGAACCCACGACCTCCGGCATAGCAGTCAGGGCTACTAACCGCCTGTTCGCGACCGTATTATTTTTCCATTTAATATAATAACTTTAGAGTTCGCTAAGCATGCGTTAATGCTTTTCAAAGATTAATCTTATATGAAAAATGTTTATCCCTAGCGGATGTGGAAGTGACACTAAAATTGATCAATTTATAGGTACAGTAGGCCGCATGTCAGAGGTAATAAGACAGGTATAAGCTGGCCCCGCATATTATTGAAACACTACTGCGGTAGGCCAGCTCAAGGTCTGAGTGATGACACGGACGATCAGCCTACTGTACGATCAAGCAATCAAAACAAAGATTTTGACTTGTCTCGAGTGTACACAGGGTTTGACGGAGATGTACTGTTCGTTTAACATAACATAGCATCACGCCTGTATTTCCCGAAGGGGTAGGCAGAGTTGTACTCAATTTTACACCCACATTTCACCAATGCTGCTATTAAGTCCCATGTAATAGGTGGTGAGCCTATTGCCATTAACCGGGCACAATTCCAAACTCCGGGCTGCTAATGAGAATTTCCCAACAGAAAAACTCAATAAACCCGAGACGTGCTCAGCAGTCGCGCTTGGTGCCACTAGACCAACGAGAATGCTTGTTTAGGCTTATGTAAATGCATTATATTCCATCCAAAACATTTAAGGAAGTGACGACCCTAATGATTACTATTGGAAACAATTCCAAAGTCAGGAAATCCTAAAAATCTTTCGGCTCAGCAACGTACAGAACTATACGTTGTAACAATAAAAATCTATTGTGTCTGCTAATGAGTGAGGCAACAGCTTAAACCCCAATAACGTTGCAAGACTCGGGCATCGAACTCAGGACTTACGCTCAGCAGTAAGCACTAGACTAAAGTAACAGACGCAGACTACCTACATATCTTTTCATTTGGTACATTACTCAAAAAGCGACTATAATCTCATCAGACTAAAACATAAACTATATGAAAGGATTACGTAAAACATTCTCCATAATATTAGATTCACGACAAATTCGTCGGAATATCGAATACCCTAATGTTTTCAGGTAACAAAGGTGTGTGGCATTGTATGCCTTGACCTACTTGCGTATAGTGTAACCTTTAACGGCTTGTAATCTTTTGTGCCATAAAGAGCATGAACCCTGTACAGGGTGCCTGCTAAATAGGAGATATAGTCACGACAATATAGGTAGGGTGAAACCTGAATAAGTATCATTATGCATGAACGTTTGAGTGGATGAAAATGTATAAATTTATTTTATTACAATATTTTGACATTAATATTTTGAAATAGTTCTTAAATTATAATAGTTTCTGTTAAATTGTATTGTTAATTTATATGTTAAAATATGCTGTGCTGTAAGGGTTGCTCCACACATGAGCGGGCCGGCACAGCCGGGCGGTAAAATCGAAAATATGTAGATGAATGTTCGGGAATCACAAACCGCTCGGCTGCCGTACATGATCACTCGGCATGGCAACTGCCGACTTATGCCGGTCGGCTTTTAGCGATAATTTTAGTTCAGTAGTGCTAAGAATGTGGGACTGCAGAATCTAATGATGTGTCGACCCGAATGAACTACCCGATCGGCACAAGCCGATTGAAACCGAACAAGTGCAGTAATTGCTTCGGATAGGCTACAAATACTGCCGAACTGACACCCGCTTATGTGTGTAGCAATCCTAACAGGTTCTGATGTTTTATTTTATTTTATATGTAACGCCTTTATGTACACAAGAAAGCAATAAATACTTTGACATTATATTGGGCACTTTGTTAAAGAACATGACACCCTTTTCGTTGTATAGCTTTAGATGCAACTGACACTTGTCCGGTTTATTGTTTTCTATTGGTCGGCTCCTAAGGGTCGTAGCGTGATGTTAAATAGCCTACCTTCCTCAATAATAGGGCTAGCGAATTCAAAGTCTTTTTTTCAAATCCGACATGTAGTTCTAGAGATTAGATTATTTATTTAAAAATTCCATAGATATTTAAAAAAACTATTCAGCTTTACTATAAATTGTACTTACGGTATTGTGCAGCGCTGATCAACAGCTCATACAACTGCATCGGCCCCTTCCCTTTCAGCACTATTTCACATACAAACACATATATCACTCTAGTGGTCTCAAATAGGGAGTCCAGCAGTAACCAGGTGGTAATGTTCCGGCCGGTGTTGTGACTGGCGCTTCGGTTCATCACCACACAGCTGTTCAGAAAGCCAATGCCACTTGTCACTATCATTAGACCTGATATAAAGTAGTGGATACCTGTGGATGGGAAATTCTTTGCAGTAAATGTTTTATAGATGATTTTAGGCATGAGACAGTGTGTGTGAAGCATGTTTACTGACATAATACATGCATTACAGTTTTAATTAGAGACTTTCAATATAAATGTCATAAATATTCTTATTAAAATCATTTGCCATACAGATATCAATGAATCAGTTTGAGTTGAAAGTTCTTTTAAACCTACATCAAAGAAGGGAGTCCTCAGGTAAACGCATAATTATATACTTTGTGTATCACAATGCATAGCTTTCTACAGAGCAGTGACAGCCTAGTGGTGTGACCGTTGGACTGACAAGTCAAAGGTTGCAAGCTCTAATCTAAGGCACGCACCACTGTCTTTTTGAAATCATGTGCGTATTATAAATTAATTAATGATGACTTGCTTAAAACGGTGAAGGGAAACATTGTGAGGAAACCAGAACATCTGAGAAAACTTTTCGATGGTTACCATGTCAGAGATAGGTCTCTCGGGTGTTTTAAATTCTGACCCTAGATTGTTAATCAACTACACAATAAGAAGTTACAGAGTAGTCAGATTTTTTATATAATTGTATATGCCTGTTATTTCATTTCTCTATTTGAATATTTATCTGTCTGTATATAAAATAATTGTCTGTGTGGCAAAAGCTTTTTCTTAAACATTGCATGACAAAATTTTATATGAAGTAGCAATAGAATAGATGTAATGGTTAATGTCATGCATCAGCAATCTAAATACGGAAGTATAGTATACCTAAAGAATTACCTATATCACTTCCTTCTAAGGGATCTAGGTAAAACAGATCGGGGTTGAGCAGGCGCAGCAGTGCCAGCACAAATGCTGTCGCTGAAGATATCTGGCAAACAAGAATTGGGATGTAGTTAACTCTTATAATTGGAGAAGTCCAAATTGTACTCCGAATGAATGAATTAATGAAATTTATTTGCTTGAAGTATGGTGCATTACAACCAAATTTTTTTTTTTAATAACACATGAGTTTATTAATTTTAATTTGTTTCTCAGATTTGTGCCTAAGTGGTTGGTACAATTTAATGGTATGTAGGAAATTTCTTAGGCAGACTTGACCCTGAGATTATTGGCCATCTTAAATCAGGTGGGTCAACAGCCAGCTGCCAACATCATTTAAGAAATATCTTCTAGATCATGGAGCATCATGTAAAAGAATATAATAGGTATAGGCCTTATAATAAAACAACTTTTAACCGGATTAATCGCGTGTACTATTGGTTTTTTGTTTTTCCTGACAATTCGAACACTTTGCAGCATTTGTGGTCGCAGGAGGACGCTGCAAAGTGTCCGAAACGTCAGGAAAAACAAAAAACCAATAATACACGCGATTAATCCGGTTAATAGTTGTTTTATTAAAATGTGTAGTGATCGCACAAACCTAAGATATTACTAGGTATAGGCCTATTTACAGAATAAACAATTCTAATTAATCTAAGTAATATCATGATGATGGTTACTGTAAGTAGGTATTATATTATCAATGTTACTATGCACTATTCCTAAGGCTTTCCACTGACCATACATAGATGAATAATATATTTTTTTTACAAATAAATATAAAATTTAGTAGTCTAGTTTTTAATTTTTATTATTTGATTTATGTAATAGAGGAATGGCATGGGTACACAAAATAATACTGTAATTAACATAGTTATATAAACATGTTTGATACTAATGAGACTTAATGTGAACACTAAGATTATAAGTAAATAAAGGGGCTACTGTTATTACAATGGCTAAGAACAAATATTAACAGACAAAGACATAATAGTAATAAAACATTAAGATAGGTACACAGTTAATTAATTAATCCTTTGTTATGTCTTTGTATCTGTTCTAGATTAGGCACAATGGGCTGTAATTGCGCTAATCACCTCGTTTCGAATATCTGATAAACCGAATCATGCAGGATTTTTATTAAAATAACACATGAGGGTAATAATTAGTTTTTCGAATCACAGACACCAATCATAATCCAGATAAAAACTCTGTTAAGATATTTGTAGTAAGTGCTTCAATTAAACAATGCTTTTGCGTACTTTTAGAAAAACAAACAATATTTACTTACGGAAAATACTGCGGCCACAACTCTCACATACATTTTAAGGTCTAACATCGGCATTGTTTTAGACTGTGTTGACATCGAGACACTCTACAACACTTATTTAAAATAAATTCCACTGCATTTATTGAAGAAACGATGCGGTGTGATGGTAAAATCGATAATATATTTCAAGTTAGCCGTATTTACGCGCTCGTTAGCCTGCAACCCGAATCTAATCAATGAAATGTCAGTTAATTGTCAAAATAAAAGCACAGGAAACGTCATTAAAAGAAAACTATGATTGCAGAAATATAAAATTACATACTGTATTCACGGTACCAATTATTTAATAAAAAAACAAACGCAAGTACTATAAAATAATAAAGTGTAAAATTAAAAAAAATACAGTATGTAGCACTGACTGTGAGTAAGATAATTTGTATTAATACAATTCGAATTGCAGCGCCATCTGTTTTTTTTTTTGGTCTTTCCAATCAAAATGAATGTATTATTTCTGCTATCTCAAAATAGAGGGCACTAGTAGTACTTATACGTCTGTTTTATGAAGTTTGAGAAACGAGGGTGAGATTTAGAAATCCCCAAAAAAGGAAGTTCCTCAATGTTGCGTTTTTAAATAGTAATATAAATGTTAAAAGTATATGAACTAAATATAAAGTTTGGTCTGAGTGCCGGCTGTAAGTTTCAGGGTTACAATTATTTCTTTTTTTATATATACTTAACTACTTTGAACAAATCTTAGAAAAACAGACATATACCGTAGCTAACAATAATAATTATAAACATTTAAAATTATGTAGACCAGAATATATAGTTATTTAGTAGTTGATTGTTCCTTTGTCTCGGTTGTCTCCTCTTTTTTTTACCAATATAACTGTTACATTCTGACATAATAAAGTGTGTAGACCATTAATCGCAGCATCGGAATATATGAACTTTTCTGTTATCGTACCTAAATTATTAAATTTAAAAAGAAAAAGTTATGTGAAAATTAAAATAGAAATCAAATGACCACAACATTGTAGCGACAAAAACAGTATTAATTTCAATCCGCCATAGATGTCAGCACTCGTCATCTGCACAATCAAATGTAAAAGCAATTAAAATCATTTGAAAGCTTTTCTATGGTTGTCAACAATCATACGACACATTTGCATAGGGTAACTTTTCATTCAGTTGTTTAGGCTACAAATGGATATTAATTACTAGGTACACTCATATATAATAGTCTAGTGGCCGCAAGCACGGCTGCTGAGCCTGGGTTCGACTCCCAGGTTGGGCACAATGTTATTGGGTTTTTCTCTTAGGAAATTCTCGGTAGCATCCCGGAGTTAGGAAGTTGGTTTTTATGACACCCCCGTGTTTCGGAGAGCACGTAAATCCGTCGGTCCTGCGCCGCTGATCTCTCTCCAGTCGTATCGGATTGCCGTCCCATCGGACTATGAGAGTGAAGGAAGCGAGTGCACTTGTGTTTGCGCATTCACTTGAGCACTATAATATCTCTTGCGTACCTACTTGGCAAATCTCCTCGGAGATAGGCCGCCGTGAATGAAACGTATGTAGTCTTTAGAAAAAAAAACGCACGTTTTTTTATTTAAGAGATACTGTAAAATAAGGGCTTAGCTCCCCCCCCTCGATTCCCGAAATTTACGTAGGGTACTGGATGTCTTGGAGCGCTATAGTATAAATTGCTATAGGACACGGATTGGCAATCGCATATTTAATATAGCAGCTAGTCCTGCTGTATTCTCATAAAAACCAGGGCTGTCCAAAGAACGACCCGCTTAAGTTGTGCGGCCCGCGACCTATTACGTTTTTATCTATGAAAAGTTTGGTTAATCAATGTTTTTTGGCTGACGTTGATCCATCTTTGCCATTTTAATGAAAGCGCATTGATTAAGACGTTCTGTAGAAATTCCGAAGCCGGGAATCGATGATGTCTTGCAAGTGTTTGTCATCGACGCTACACTTCGGAGTTAAAATTTACCCATGTAGAAGTTATCTAAATTCCGATTTTAGTTTAGAATTAAGTTCTGGCGATATCAAAATCAAAATGTCTCATACAAATTAGGCAAAAAAATTGCGTTTCCTAGTGTTTTATCTGCGGATACGATGGGTGACGGACAAAATCAATAAAAGGCCACTTCTTAAACATTTCGCTTGTCAACCACCCTTCATAGGACCTTGTCAAAATCACAGATGCTTCAACTGGTAGCTCTTCGTTACTCATCGACCTCGTCAGACCTAGCTCCAATTAGCTTAGCCATTTGGAACATAGGATGATTAAAAAATTTTATGTTTACACGATCAAAATAGGTAGGTTTTTTTTAATAAAAACAGGTTTACTTTTGGCCACCAACTCGCCTGATGGTAAGCGACGGTGTGGCCGAAGATGGAGCACGTAAATCTAGAATTGATCTATTCACTCTTAAGCAGAGTGAATTGATCAATTCGGGGAGAACCATAGTTGGCGAGTCAATGCAACTGCCCAGACCCGTCTCCCACAACGGTTGCACCGGACTCCATCCCGAAACACGACTAGGTCGCTTCACGGCATGGGTTCATCCGGTGGGTGATAACCAGCCGCGACCAATGCCTCCGAGTTGTGTTGCCTGTTTTGCTCCACCCAGGGGCCACGTGTAGGGATTCCATTTTAAGGGTTCACTCCTACGCTCCGGCTGCGGACAACTCAGCCCTCAAAGTAGGTATTTTAGTTAAGTACCGTAGCACGTGTTCTAGAGTATCTACGTGCTATACCTAACGAGGCATTGACTGAGTCTATTGCACTCTAATTTAACGAAAACACGTGCAGCAATACCTATTTCTTCCAAATTTTATTAACACGATACTGATACTGAGTGTCTTTGTCATAAAGCGTATTGTTGAAATAACAATAGGATCTTTTATATTATATTAGAGCTATGTTATTATTGTCAGTGATATGGTATGTGACATTAACATTATATTAATTATTAACTACAAGTTTATTTGAAAAGGAGGTCATAACCCGAAAAGTGATTTTGTTTGGCGGCGTGTGTGTTGGGTTATTCGATTCCCTACAATATGGTTGAGTTGGTGATGCTGACGCATGCGTCATGTTCGTAAACGGGCGCTGTCAGTTGGGACTGGTCTTTTCTTAAGTGTCATAGCAAAATGTTGAATTGTTAAACTAAACTCTTTTAGTATTGGCGTCAATTTACATTGTTCTCACATACTATTTTACAACAAAAACAGTGTAACCAATACCTAGTATTGTAAAAACTTATATGATGAAAAAGAGTAACCGTGGAGTTTCTTGCCCGTTCTTCTCCATAGGAATCTACACTTTGGAACGTGGCAACTAACTTCTGACATTCAAAAGTGCCTGTAAATGGTATATTTGAAATAAATGATTTTGATTTCATTTGATTTTGCACTTTCCTACTCATTATTGTGGACAATTTTAATTGAGGGACCAAATCTAAATACCTAATCTTACGCTATCAATCAATCAATTAGTCCCTATATTATAACTGGTATAAGAAAAAATAACGGATAATTTTTGCCTAAACTTATGTAAGAATTTTCGAGAACTTATGGGTTAATTTGATAAATGGAAACATTGAAAGTAAAACTCAGTACATAAGAACTTAAAATTTTTGAAATTAGAAACGCGCTCTTAGTGATGGGGCGGTTGGCATAATGCATGACGCACGCTTGATCATTAGCTTCCATTCATCGAATAACCGTCCAATTCGATTAAACCGATCCTATTCCAATTAATCTGATTATAAATTTACGACTTGTTGGTTGTTATAAATTTAGTTGATTCTACCATTGCATATTTTTATTGCGTGTCTGATTTATCATTTGGTTACCAACTGGTATATTTACGACTACAGTTATGATTATGCATTTTTCATTGATTGCTATAAAAGGGAGTTTTAAAAGCTCAACTAAACTAGGTATTACTTATTGATATTTTCTGACTTGTTGTTTTATTTAAGTACAATCAATTTTTTTTTAAGTTAACTTAAGACTCTATAAGTAAGTACCTAGATGAATTATTTTCTTTTTGATCATTATTTGTACATAGCCTCACTTTTTAATTAAATTTGTATAAGTGTATATTGTGCAAATAGTATTAAGTACTTATCTCGTTACCTATTAATTGTACGATCACTGTTTTCTCTGACCACTTGTCTAAGTGAGTGGTCAGTAGTATGGTCAATATCTTTTGTTGATTGTCGCCGAAATGTAACACTTCAAGTGAATGAAATCGAACTCTATACGTTTGTAATAAGGACTATGTTAATTCTGATGTGACAATAAAACTTGCACCCCATCCCGGTGGCTAATTGTTAAGCAATAAAACGGTATGGTCAGTCGGGAGTGTATCACATGACAGGGGACCGTTTGATGCAATCTACTTTATTAAATAATAATGATTGGGACATTGTAACAGGTTTATGTAGTTTTGGTCCTGGCTGTGCTTTTGATAGTTCAGTGTTAATCTACTGTAGGTTTTTTTCTGTAGCATTTTGTAGATAATATTTGTTTTCAAATGATCTTGCTGTTATATAAAATGAAAAATAATTGTAAGCATTTTGACCAAGTTATGTGAACTGGATTAAATGGACACGTCTATTGGTTGTTTAGGTACATTTGGATAAAATCGGACGATAAAAAAAACATGACAGGATTTTTTTCTCAATGAAACTACGAAACATTTTCAATTTGCTACGACTAATAGTTGTTGTCGACGACGTATGCAAATGACAGGACTATTAAAATATCAAACCGACTCGGTCGCAGTTTATTATTCAAAGCTCGACCGTCGTCCACGCAGATATGTCAATATGAGATGTATATTAAACCTACAACGTTTATTTTGTATTCGTAATATTTGTGCACATAATTCATACGTTCAATGTGGCGTGCGGATGCAGACAGGAGCACAAATGTCAATAATAAACATTATATTTATGACTATCTATGATATATTTTTTACTTAAATATCTATTTAACTCGTCTCTATAAATACGATCACACATACTTATACTTAAAAAAATAAGGACTTCAATTAGAGATTTGTTTTTCTTAGACATGTAGGTAACTAATTACAAAAAGAGAAAAGGTAGGTATAATATCGGATTTTAAAACAATATTTTGAAAATCATATTATTAATAATATATATTATTTAAATAATCATATTATTTTTCCATTGACACAAGGGTTCAATATAATTCAATAAAAATAAAATTCTAATTTAGCAATCGGCACATGTTCAACTCTTCCTATTCGATTGTCTGTCAAGTACGATGATCGATGGTAACCGATTGTCATAATTGATTTGATTGGGATAATTCAATCATGTGTCATCGGTCATGCACTATTTTGAAGTTTTACTTATAAAAATTGTAGATTGTAGTAATAGTACCAATTTGTAATTGAAGCGTAATATTTTACGCAGATATTTTTGTTCCTAGATTCCTCTTATATGAGCTCAAGTAATAAGATAAGATAATAGTTTATTTGCCTTAAGTGTTGTACAGAAAGGGGTCTTAAAACTAGTCCATGTTTTAAACACTTAGTCAAGAAATTAGACATGCAAATATCTAGTGATGTCTGACCATAATGATTATAAATGGTGAATACGATTTAATTAAATTATAAAACAAATTGCATTAAAAATGTCCAGTAATAAGAAGAATAGGTATTACATGTATAGTTACTAACCCTAAAATATTTCCTTGAGGGGAAAATACAAATAGAATAATCGAGTTATATTAGTCATTTCGTTCTAAAGTTATTTTTTTCTTATCCGTTATTTTTCTAATTTTTGTCCTAAATCCTCTTTCTCTTTTCTGACAAATTTTAAGTCTTCATAGAATATTCAAATCTTTGAATTAATAATAACGTGCACGTGTACACCAGTCGCTCATGCCAATCAAGCTTGGCCAAACGGCTATGTGATAATGTTATTTTAAACAATAACATCTAGAACTGAAACTACAATTTGGTCGCCTTGTCACAACGGTTCCATGGTGTAATGGTTAGCACTCTGGACTCTGAATCCAGCGATCCGAGTTCAAATCTCGGTGGAACCTGTTCTTTTTGTAATTTACAAAAATAAAATTAAACATTTCCAATATTATTTTCATCGATTTAAGTTATTTTAATATTAAATAATACTCTAATGGCCTTTATCAGTTTTATCTCATATTTTTGTTGTGAGATGAGACGTATTATCTTTTGTTAGCTGAAAATCTAAAATACCTAAAATTATACAGTAAACTATAAATAGGTTAAAATCTGCTCATTTATAAATAGAACTTAAAAAAAACCATAATCCATAAATGTATGTAAGTATATGATTCATCTTCAGCGGACGCACGACGCGGCCGGTCGCGCGCCGTGCACGTGCAACGCGCGCCCGGCACGCGACCGTCGTGCGCGCGCTTATTTATTTTTTGTTTAATGAGCAAAAATATTTAATTGCTCTTTGAAGCCATTGTCCTCAGAAACTACCTAATCTCCTCGAGTGCTTGTTAACTGTGATGAATATTGACGTTGTCTAAACTTGTGTTCAAACCCACTTTAACTTGGATAATGTTAAATCTGAGTAACATATGCATTATGTGTCCCTTATGTGGTATATAACTGTCCCTCATCTATACTAATATTATAAAGCTGAAGAGTTTGTTCGTTTGGTTGAACGCGCTAATCTCAGGAGTTACAGGTTCGAATTGAAAATTTATTTTTATGTTGTATAGTCCATTTATCGAGGAAGGCTATAGGCTATATAACATCACGCTATGACCAATAGGAGCGGAGCATCAACGAACAATGTTGCAAAAACGGGAAAAAATATAGCTGCCGTTGCGAACGCTGCGTAAACGGTTAATGTTACGCAAAAATCATGTATGACAGAATTGTAGCTCGTGGAATATATTTTAGTAGGTATTTTTCTCAAATTAACGGGGTGAAACCGCGGTGCACAGCTATTATATTATAATTAGCTCAAGTTGCTCCGAATTACGGTTCCACAGGCTGAGTGTTAGTTTCCGACATCCTCGCGGACGAAGTTGGGCGCACAGCTAGTGTAATATATACATACTAAGTAGAGCCACTAGGCTCGTGAAAATCAAATGTGGTATTGTGACTATTCCTACGGAGCCACTAGGCTCGTGAAAATCAAATGTGGTATTGTGACTATTCCTACGCGCTATTATTAAAATGGTTGTAAGATAGTAAATTTTTTCAATAGTGTAAATCAAATTATTTGTAATATCGTTTAAATATGTTGATTTAACTTCCTGTGTAACACAATGCTCTCTATAACTTATAGGAAATAACTATGTTCTACTTAAATAATGCATGTAGATTTCATTTTAGATAAAATTGTTATGGTACATTACACAATATTTGGTTATTATTTCTACCTGTTAAAGTACGCAAGTCACCACGGAAAACATTACTAGTAAAAATTACTAGTAACAAACATTATTAGTACGTTTTTGTAAAAACACAAATAGTGACTCCCGAACTCTCCCCACCACCCCAAATGAAATATAAAAAGCGACAATACACACCCCTCCTAATATTGTTACATTTATAACGATTTGCGATTCCAAATCCCAGGAATTGTTCCGGATATCAGTAATAGTATTGGCATCACGCCAAACCCATTGGCATATTACCTATCTATTGCTAAACTCAAACTAATAAAGTACATATAGCATAAAAAGTATAGTATAAAATATTATATTTAATTATAAAACAACCCTTTATTCAAGATAAATCTTTGAAAAGCATTAACGCATGCTTAGCGAACTCTAAAGTTACTATATTAAACTCCAGGCGCTCTGACCACTAAGCCATCTCGACCTCGAGAGCGGTCGAGATGGCTTAGTGGTCAGAGCGCCTGGAGTATTCATCCGGGAGGCGCAGGTTCGAATCCTGTTCGCGGCCGTATTCTTTTTCCATTTAATATACAACCCCTTATATAACAATGCTACTAAGGTGCACTTTGCATTGTAATAAATAAATAAAGCTTAATGGTCTGTAAAAAGTTGAAAGTTTACCCTAAAATAAATAAAAAAAAACCTCTCTCTTCTACACTTTCCGTGCCCGACAGGGTTCACATATAATTCTTGATCTCATATTGTAACACCTTTATAAAATACTTGTGGAGTGCAATAAGCGTATTGAGTCGATACTTAATTAGGTCATGATTTCATAAAATATTCCGATTATTTTGATAATTTTAAATGCCATTAATGAATGTCACAGATTACTATGACCTTCCTAAAGTCATCCCCTTTAGAAGATATGTATAAGTAGGTACCTTCAGACCACTTTCCGTAGAGAACTCTTTCGAACTTTCATCCATTTGTTTTCGTGACCTGTATACCCTTGACCTCCGTAGGCTGCGTAGGAGGCGAAACAGTTGACATACATTGGTTTCTTTAATTTCCAGTTTGTATTCACACGCTGTTGAGAATGTAGGTATGAATATAAACACTTTGAATTTTTAACCATATTTTTTATGGCATTTAACAAAGATTGATTTCATACGTTTCTGCCTGTCGCTTTGGGGAATACAGGCGTGATGCTATGTTATATTAATAATTTTAAGTAAGGTTTGTAAAGCTTTTTATTAAGCAAAGTAAAAATAACAATTAATTGAAGAAACTATTAGGGATCGCATGTCAAGTCGGTTTAAAATTTTCTTTGATAAAATAGTAATTCACAAATAATGCAATTTTGAATTATTATTCCTTAGTCATCATTTTCAAAATGTTTACTTGTCACGCATTTTAAATTGCATTTTTTCGTTGAAGTTTTTGCTATTATGTATTTAGTAATTCTAAACTTTCATGCAATTCAGTAGAATAAAAAATAGTGTAACTAATTATGTAAGCAATTAATTATGAAAGCAAGAAAGAAAAAGTGGAGTAGACAATTGAAAATAATTAAAAATATTTACAAAGATAAAACCTAAATTATATCGACTACTCTACCACTAAAAGAAAAAGAGAAAAAAAGGAAAAACGTGATTTAGGCGTCGAAGTACTCCTCCGCATCGCTGTCATCCGGTAATGTGCCCAGAAGACTGGCAGCATTGCCACGTTGAATGGCAATGCTAATTCTTTGACTAAGAAACAGGTCAGCCCTCTGGTCACGCGAAGTGTCGACCAGCCTGTCAGAAATTCCTTTGAAAAGTTGGCGTGCACTGGGACCCCTTGACCCGAGCGTTTCGACCGTCTCCATCGGATCAAAGTCATAGCAGCCGATAAGGTTGCTATATTTGCGCCGTTTGAGAGTTTCTGCAGCAGCAGCAGCAGCGGCGCCAGCACAGCCAGCCGAGCTGGGAAGATGCGATGGAGCAAGGGTGTTTTTAATTATTATGTACATTTAAGTTATATTTTTAAGTAGAAAGAAGAGGTTATAATTTTTTAGGAGATCAGAATTTAATTTTTTGTAAATGAAGTACAGTCAAGATCACGTAGAGCTATATACTTTGGACTTTGGATAGCCCCGTAGACTATGTCGTGTAATACAAATCCGAGCTCAGCTGTGAGTTTGTTTGGGCTCTCTTTCTTGAACTTCTATTCGTGTTTTCATAGCCCACTCTCTATCGTTGCCTCTTTTCTTTGTCGGTTTTAAGCATTAAGTATTAAGTGGTAAATCAGGACGGTACTTGGTTTTCAGCCAATTGTCTTCAACTACGGCTATGTCTTTAGTAATAAAAAAATACAAATAGAATTTAACGAAAGAATTTGCCAGTATCTTACAAAAACTGTGCTGTTTGTTCATTTGTGGTCATATTCCTTTAAGTACTATCGCGGTCTTTTCAGCCTACCCACTTAAAATTTTTTCGTGTAAATCCTGCACCGGCGCCATGTCACGCACGCCCCCTTAGTAGGCCCCTGTGTTCGCCTATTAGGAAAGCGAGAACGTAATTAGTTGCAATCTGCACTGCGCAGCTTAGTGACGCATCACGTGTACTCCCTTTTGTGAATTTTAAAGACGATCTAATTTGACCTTGGCGGGGCTACAGAACGCTTCTATTTTTTTTAGTGCAAGCGAAAATGAACTTAGTGGTGGTCAGGCGGAAGTGTCCGCGATAGTACACATGTGGGTTTCCTTCGGCTCGTCTTGGCGGGGACACTATCGTGCCCCCAAATATTGTGTAATATCTTTGTCGACATTTTTTGAAAATTCAAAAATCCTTTAGATTTCATTTTAGATTTTATTTATTAAGTACTAGGTAAAAGGTTATGTTTAAGCCCTTACGTTTTAAGGGTAATAAAATTAGTGGTGTATTTTAGTTACAGAGATTGTTGCTAAAATATATTCATATATCCACCCACGCGTCGTTTTAAAGTGTCCTTTGAGCGTGGCTTTCGAAATTCTTGTTAAATTTAATTAGATGTTTTTACAGGTAAATACTTCAGCGGTCGAGGTCAGGTCATGGAGACCTCTTGTGAAGGTTTTGCTCTTAGATATGGAGTAAATGTGTTAACAATTATGACATTGAAAAATACAAGATAAACGAAACGCGAAGTTAGCAATTTGTCGTTTTTTGTAAAGTGCACCTTATTATTTAGACTTTACGTAAGTTAACAGAATGGTCTCCTTTTTAATTTAAAACCATTTAATTTTATTATAGGTGGTTGGAGGGCTGGTTGTCTATCATCTCTTTTTGTGGAGCAACAAAAGTGGGGGAGGAGTGAAAAATCTTTGCGATATTGGGGACGTATGTCCAGGAACTCGATCACATATTGATCGACCATCGAAAGTATCGAAATAGACCCTTAATAGATGAGCTAGTGACATTCACTAAGTATCGATTGGTAGAAAAAATATTAAATTCATAAGTTATAATAATCTGTCCTACCTTTCATCAATGGAGTCACCGATAGAATTGGTCACATCTTGAAGCGTGCTTCTATCAAAACCTACTTCAAGCCACATAGAAAGATCAGCCAACTTCTCAGACCGGTGAAGTGCCACATTCCCTTACAAGATGCAGGGGTCTACAAGATTGATTGCGATTGTGGGCTATCATACATAGGGCAAACAAAGCGTAGCATTGGCACCAGGTTGAAAGAACACATAGCTGACGTCAAGAATAGACGCTCAACAAAATCTGCAGTCTGTGAACATACAACAGACAAACCCAACCATTTTCTACGTTTCGATAAACCCCAAATCCTAGCGAAAGAAAACCGATATATACCGAGAATGCTACGCGGGGCTATTGAAATTAAAAAACATCAGAATTTCAATAGAGAAGATGGTTGGCAGTTACCACCTGTTTGGAACCCTGTACTGAAAATAATCAAGTCCCAAACCAAGTCAAGTCACAAGAAAAATCAAGATACTCTGAACGATTACTGCGTGCATCGGAACACCTTTTAGTTAATAATTCGATAAAATTGTAAAATTGTATCTCTAAATTTAAATCGACTTTGACCTCTGAGTTTGTTTCGGTATTTCTTCCTAGGGATAGTCTTAGGAAATACCGTCGCGATTTAGTTTTAAATATTTATCAGAGACAAAAATAATTTATGAATTTTATCAATTATATGTACGGTAGACTGAAATAATTTTAAATAAACTTTTGAAACGCCTGACACCTCAGTCCTCACCTTAGTCGAAACGTCAGGAAAAACAAAAAACTAATAATACACGCGATTAATCCAGGTAAAAGTTGTTTTATTATAATTTATAATAATAATTTATTGGCTAAAATGTGTGGAGAATAATATAAATGTGTTAAAATGCAATTATTATATTTAGTGCCTCCATGCAAAATTTATAATTGTTTGTAGAATTAGTATCTATTTATGTAATTGAAATTGTCTCGTTAGTCTACTGAGCATAAGGACTTGAGTTTGAATCCCAGGTAAATGGTACATAATAAAAGCATTGGTGAATTGTCATTGTAATCGTGTACACCTCTGCCTACCTCTTCGGGGCGTGGCGCTATGTTATTTATAATTGAAATACCAGTTGAATATCAAATAGAGACGAACTATCAAATGTCACGAAAGCCTTTTAACTAGCACTATTACAGAGCAGCTTTATGAACTCTTTAATACGACTGCGTCAGGCATTCCCTTTATGTGTCCGGTCACGTGACCCGCCCACAGCAACGTCATCAGCACATAGAGCAACTGGTGACGACGCAGTTGCACTCATATTATGGGTCGTGAGTAGTGTGACGTAGGCGCCGGGTAGATAGGGGTAGACCGATTTTGTTAACAATTTATTTGTATATCTACTTCATTCACTACATATAAGAAAAGTCCTCCGCCGCGTCTGTCTGTCAGTCTGTCTGTTCGCGATAAACTCTCGAGGAAGGTTTTTGTATATAATTTGTCAAGTTTTTTTATACATTGGCTAAAATATAATGATATTTATTGCAGGTGTCGGAAAAAAATAAGCCGTCTGGGAGCTTTCAACGAAAACGCTGCCTAAACCATTTGAGATATAACAAAATGATGTATGGTGAAATTGTGTATATTATATAGGTCTAAAGATAAATCCGCAATAGTATATGTCTATCTCTTAAGGATAACAAACTATATCCATTATAATACTTAAAAAAATGGGCAATTATAAACCGGTAATTGGAAAGCGGGAACGGGATCAAAATTTCATGATTACTTTTGGTCGCGATAACCGACATCGACGCGGGCGAAGTCGTGGGCATCAGCTAGTTTTATATATAAATGGTCGAAGTTTTTTGACGGCACGGTTTGTGGAGCGGTTCGAGTGTCAGCTGCGCTGTAAGTCGCGGATCTTTCCGGTTACGGCGGCCTATCTCTACGGAGATTAGCCAAGTACGCAAAAGATATTATAGTGCTCAAGTGTATATGCAAACACAGGTGACAATGTGTCGACAATCCGACACGAATGTAGAGGGATCAGGCGTAAGACCGACGGATTCACGTGCCCGGAGTTAGGAAGTTGATGATGTAATGCCCTCGTTTAAGAACGCTATTCTACTGAGAATTTGCTAACAGAAAAACAAATAACACTGCCCGACCCGGAAGTCAAACCCAGGACCTCACGCTTAGCAGCCGCGCTTGCGGCCACTAGACCATTGAGGCAGTTGATATTATAATTATTATTGTTTAATCTACAAATAATGTATACTTATTTCAAATACATGTTGTTTTTGGTTTGGGTGTGTGTGCATGTAGGTAAGTGTTGGAAATAACACATAGGTACTATAGTTACCCCATAAATTAAAAAAAAGTATTTAAATATACATATATCTTTCTAATATATAAAAATCTCGTGTCACAGTGTTTGTTAATGAACTCCTCCGAAACGGCTTGACCGATTTTTATGTTTTTTTTTGTGTACATTTGCTAGGTCTGAGAATAGGTCGTAAGCAATTTTATAGGCTTAGGTGATAAGGGTGGCCTTATCGAGAAAATTTATAGGCTACGGGGCACAACTAGGTTTTTATAAAAACAACCTCATATTGAAGTTATCAATTCCTACAAGATAAAATTCATATCTCCAGTAGCAATTTGAATCATAAAGTAGAATACAAGAATTAAATACATTATGTAATCTACATAATTTTATTGCACTCACATAAAAGTAAGTTACCATAATAAATAAATATCTGAGTCACCGATTCCGATCATTTAATCAGTCATCGATAAGATTTTGATTTCCAATAGCGCCCTCAACCTCACTGAAAACTCACCCTTATTCTCCTAAAATTAAACTTCATATTTCAACAGCAACTATACCACGCAGACGCCGCATTCTAGCCAAATAAAATTCCACCTTTTCTACTTAAAAATAAGGTTGAGCTCTGCGAAGCACGGTGATAATAACATAGGGGGTGCATAATTCTCGTAGTATAGTGATTACGCGCGGTCGCACGCGCCGTCCTCCCCCGTGTGATCGGCGCGCGCACTCGTTCCCACGACGTTGCGGGGAAAATTGTCATTTTCCCCAAGCAAATGTAAATATTGTTCAATGGATTATATCGCGTGGTGTTGTTGATAAAAGGGAGTGAATTGTTTTGTGGTTTTGTTTAGGGAATGGTAACTTAATTAGTTGATGATGCTGCAGGTTATGCTGGGGTCATGTAATGGTTCCGTGTTATGTACTGCGGGTTTGGCTCCTGGTCAGATAAATATATAAAAGTATCATCATCCATCGTCATCTGCATGCTGATTTCACCAATAGCTGGATATATGCATCACTTTGCTTTTATCATTCTCCTCGGTATAAGTATAAAACATAGCCGTACTCCTGTATTCCCCGAAGGGGTAGGCAGAAGTGTACACAGTTATATACCGACATTTCAGGAATGCTGTAATGGGAGATGAGGCTATTGCCTTCTGCCTGCCCAGCCTTGTCCCAATTAAATTGGCGACGGCTTCGAGTCAAACCGGATGCAGCTTAATACCTATCGCAAACTACCAGGCATAATTCCAAACTCCGGTCTGCTATTGAGTATTTCTAATGGAAAAACCCAAAAACGCTCGACCTGGGAATCGTTCCCAGAACCGCATGCTCCGCAGTCGCGCTTGGTACATAACGAGGCAGAACTAAGTATTTTCAAGCTTTCTAAACGAAAAATTAAATATTCTGTCGTCAAAAATCCCCACAAGCCCAACCCGAATAATGAACTTGAATCTAAATCAGGGCAAGGTTAATCAATACTATAGTTCTCCGATAACACTTGACCCAAAAAGTATAATGTAATTAAGGAGATTGATACTGATGACTGGTCACAGTCGTATCGCGTTACCATCAGTCACCATAAACTCTGTCACAAGGTCGGGAGTCGATGGGTAGCCTATATCATTCGCTTTTTATATAATTAAGCTAGATACGATACGATAAAGTGAATCTAAGCGGTCATTTAAAATATATTAGTCGTTTTAAAAATTGTATTAAAATAAAAATGACCAGCTGCAGGGCAATAGCCTCTTCTGATACAGAAAAGGCACGATCGTTGATCACCACGCTATTCTTTATGTTTTATCAAAAAGGCGACAAACTCGCCTGATGTAAAGCGATGGTGTTGCCGAGAATGGAGCACGGAGAACCAGAAGAAATCTATTCACTTTAAGTAGAGTGGATTGATTTGGAGAGAACGATAGTTCGGGAGTTGATGCAACTGCCCAGACCCGTCTGCCACAACGGTTGCAACGGACTGCATCCCGAAACACGACTATGTCGCTTCACGGCATGGCTTGGTCCCGTGGGTGGTAAGCAGCCGCAAGCGAAGCCTCCCACCAGAGTTGTGTTGCCTGTTTTGCACCACCCAGGGGCCACGTGTGGGGATTCCATTTTAAGTGTGCACTCCTACGGACGCGGGCTACTCAGCCGCCAAAAGGGTTGGCGATTTCAGACTATTAATCTTTATATTTTCTTATAATTACTATTTATAGCATCACGCCTATATCCCGAAGGGGTAGGCAGAGGTGTACGTTGTTGTATAGTGTACACCTAACATTTCCCCAACGCTATTGTCTGTCATTAAAAAAAAAAAAACTTTGCCCCACACTAGGAATTTCTTCCTGTATCGTGGGTGCCCCAGACCCTGAGCAATTATCTATAGCTCTTACAAATATTTGCTCCGTGCAGGAATCGAACCTGCGACACGCAGCGCAGCAGTCGGTCTCTCGACCACTGCGCCAACCGCGCTGTCAAAGATATGTTATAGGTTATTAGCCCATTACTATCTACCAGGAACTAATCCAATCACGGGACTGCTGCTGAGAAATTCCCAATAGAAAATCTTAATAACTCTTTACCCGACCCGAAACAAAGAAAGAAAGAAAGAAATAAACTGTATTCTTGCACGCGTACATGGTCAACTAACAACGAAATATAATAAATACTTATAAAAAATATTTTGGATTAATTATGTAGAGCATTACATAGGAGTGGTATAGTGTGCCTGATGGTAGGGTGCTGAGCATGAGGTCTCGGGTTCGATTCCCGGGTCGGGAAAAGTGTCATTGACTTTTTCTGTTAGAAAAAAATCTCAGTAGCAGCCCGGAGTTTTGAATTGTGCCCGGTAGATGGCAATAGGCTCACCACCTATTACACGGGACTTCATAACAGCATCGGTCAAATGTGGGTGTACAACTGTACCCTTCGGGGAATACAGGCGTGATGCTATGTTATGTTGTGTTAGGGGGTGAACGTTATCAGAATGTCACAGTATTTGCACTGACAGCCCTCCGGCGCTACTTTGATTTATCAGCCGAAATTCATCTGGATTTAATTGCAACTGGACATTGTGTGGTTCATGTTTGACACACAAACTTCCTGTTATTTATTTAGGGACAACAAAAAGCAGTGTAATAATAAGTAGACGTAGGTTAGAACTTAATAATAGAGATAACAGATACACTACTCACGCCGTTATCCACATATTACTGCTAGTGGTTAGAAAGAAGGATATAAAAAAAAATCGAATAAAAGTACACGACTGCCCAAAAACAGGAGTGTTATGTTCTTAGGGTTCATGAATGTATGTATGTATGTTTGTGAGTTTCTTTATTCCATCATTATTTCTAAACGCCTGAACCGATATCGATGTATGGGGTATCATTAGAATGCTTACAGTGTCCCGGGTAACATAGACTAGTAAGATTTTAAAAATGGCAGGCGTGTTTTAATTTTTTTAAATTAATTCTTCTTAATGGTTTTGATCACTTAAAATAGAAACAATTTCTTTTTTAAATATAGCATTTTAAAACGTAGTGAGAATATTGTTAATACTGCCATTTTCATGTCTGTTTTTTTGTCCACCTAATTGGTTTGCGTTCGACCGCTACCTCACCAGATGTTAAGCGATGGTACGGTCGACGATGGAACACGCTTACCCAGCAGAAACCTGTTCACTCAAGCCTTGAAGACCAGACTTTGATAGTCAACAAAGATAAAAAAAAATGACGTGAAGATTCCATGGTCAAATAATGGTGGGATACCTAGTAAATTATGATACAAAAGAGCAAAGTTGATAATTATACTCAAGGCTGGATTAGTTGAAAATGTTCATACTATTCAGCCCATACATTACCGCATTAGTGTAGTGTGGGGGTATGATGAAATGAAGGTCCGTTTGGGATATATAATAACTTTACTGGTACCAGTTAAATATACATATTACTATAATAAACTACGACCTAACTCCGTGGTTGCGGGGAGACGACTGCTGCGCCGCGCTAATGCAATGCGCATCGATATATAAAACTAATGCGTCAGCAGTGTCCCCACAGTACCCCGACCCTTGCTCGTGCCAGCCCGCGTAGCCGCTGAGCCTGTAGCTTTAAATTCGTCCCATAATAATAATTATGATTCTTGTTCGATCCAGCCAGTCCCTTGCTGTCCTCCCACCAGCGACGCCCTAAGCCGAGGCTCGTACCCCGCAGGGGGTGCCCTTAGCGTGTTGTCGCTGTAGTTTATAAGTATAGTTCGTATGCCCTGGCTGGAGGCCTTAATAATAATTTATTATTAGGGCATCCACAGGAAAGTCCGGTTAAGCAGTCGACAACCTCCTAGGTTGACCTGCAAGATGCCAAGTGTCAAATGAACAGTGTCCCTACAGTAGTAATGTAGTAGGGAACCTAAAAACGGTGCAATAAGAGCCAGTTTACGTGTGATTGAGAAATTGATAATGTTATAAAATGACATGAAAATGTTCTGAAACACAGACCAACAAACATAAACCTTTGATCTGTTACTAGGTCAAAGTAACAAAAATATTTAAAACTATAAACGTTCAGTTCATGACGCTTGCAATCCAAATCGCCCATAATTTCCCTTAATCAGCTAAACAAACTCGTAACAAGTAAGCGTAAATTGAGTTTTACAAGACGATGCTTTCCTCAAACTTGCCTCTCGATAAAGTTATAATTTCTTTGGGGAAAGAAATATACGGTCGTGAGCCAGATTCGAACCTACGCCTCCCGGATAAATACTCTAGGCGCTCTGACCACTAAACATCTCGATCTCTGTTCACTACCCCGAATTCTACTTCCACATTTTAATACGTGTTTTGGTGACGTCATTACATCTATTCAGTCCCTATACAGGAGACAGAAGCGACACAACTAACTTTGCAGTTAAAACAATGTCGTACAGATGCAATTGCCTTAACAAATACAGATTATCCGGGAGGTGCAGGTTCGAATCCTGATCGCGACCGTATCTTTCTAACAACAAAAAAAAAATGGCTTTCGTAAGGTCGCCACGCATGATTTAATGCCTTTGAAAGGTTAATCTGTTATACTCTCGATTTTACTCGCAATTTACATCACCCACGTACACACGGCACGTGAAAATCGCGTGAATACTGAAGAGAGAACTATCGCGTCATAAAAAAAATACGCACAACATCTTTTCTACCCTTTCCCCCCTCTATAAAAACGTGTGTAGCCACGTGATAGACAACATTTTTATTGTGGCTCACCTCTACGCCTACGCCGCAAATGTCAATCGATCGAATCATGTCGAATCGACATTATATGAAGACCAATATCAATATACTAAGCACTTAGCTCGTAACTTGCGGGAGGAGTAGTATTTCCAAAAAATTGGGTGATCTATTGAAATGTTTCAATATTTATAAGGATATGTATTCTGAAGTTATTGGAGGGGCTCGTGGCTAAGTAACAGCCGCACAGATCGATCGATTGAGGTTAAGCTGGATTGGCAGCAGTGGGTCTGTGGATGGGTGATCATCACTTCACACTGAGACCCCTCCGTACCTCGGAGAGCACGTTAAGCAGTCAGTCACGGGTTCCCTCAGTTGCGGGTAGTCAGAGGCCTAAAAGACTGACAATCAGTCATACCACGAGATATCGTGTTACCCAGTAACTAGGTTATGGAGGTCAGATAGGCAGTCGCTCCATGTAAATACTGTTAATAAGCTGCATATGGTTTGACTGGAAGCTAACCCCAATTTAATTGGGAAAAGGCTAGGCAGATATCGAAGCCGAAGTTATTGTTTTAAAATTAAAATAAAAAATAATAAGGTTTATTAGCTAGAGATTATTTTAAAGCACTTCGTCCCGGTTTTTGTTATTCTACTTCTTACTAACATTATATATGCAAATTATATATAGATATTACACGCACTCTCTCTCTCTCTCACTCACACACACACTCAAGCACACACACGTTCTTCCTTCGCACCACACTTCAGTATACCTACATAAAGTCAAGTATCTAGATAAACTAGTAGAGCGACACCGTTCCGCCATCCGTATTTATCCAATTTATATGCATTTATCTTTTCCGAACACTGTCTCTTAAGATACCGGTTTCCCTAGTTGAAGAGGCAGAGTTTTATGTTTTGTGTACAGATTACCGAACCATTTCTTGAAAATGGAACATAGCTTGTATTTAACCCATATCAAATATTGTAAGCATATCTGTAATTTTTTATATCATTAAATTTTTTATCATTTATTATTTATTTATTAGATGTTTGTTACTCTTTCACGCAATAAAAAGTGAACGGATTCGAATGTCATTTGGCACACAGATAGTTTATAGCCTGTATTGACACATATGGTACTTTTTTATCGGTTGGACAGAATTCTGAAGCCTGCAAAGTTTCAAATAGAAACAACCAAAAGTGTATGAAAATTTGATTAATAATATTATAGTTTTTTTTTTTACACATAACCCAGGGCCTCATTTCAAGAGCTGGTCTTGCGACTGAGTAGCAAAAATCCTGATTAACTTTTCTCGTGAAAAGTGTCATGTGAATTTCTCTTTATAGTTCACAATTCCTTTCTTGCACCTACACACAACGTTTCGCTCTGAACCGGCTTTAGGTAAAGCCTTTCAGTGTCTCATCACGGTAGAACTGAAAAAAAGCTGTTTGAGTTTCCTGCAAGTTTCAAAGGAATAAGGACTTTAATGTTAGGTAGTGTAGGTTCACTAGTTATTTAAGTGTTAACACGTTAAATGACTGAAAGCTTTCTTTGTTTTTATCTATAAAATGTCACAGTGTTTGTTATCGAAGTCCTCCGAAACGGCTTGACCGTTTTTTATTTTGTGTATAGTTGGTAGGTCTGAGATTAGGTCGTAAGCTATTTCTTATACCTCTAAGTGGTAAGGGTGGCCTTATCCAGAAAATGTTTAAGGCAGAACAACGTTTGCGTGGCACGGCTAGTTTTTTTTATAATTTGAGTAAGTAAATTCCAATATATTCAAGAAAATTTTGATTAATTGTGAAATTTGTATTTTTGGGGATATATCAAAAATATGTGATATATTCTTAATTTTCTTGTAGCTAAGTACATATGGAATTTAATTTGTCAAATAATAAAAATGTACTGTGCAAACTTATGGATTTCATTTGACCGAGACAGTCCTACAATATTTACTGAGGTTTTTTTTTTTATAATGTAGTGAGCAGTTTAACTTATATGTCTCCTGGTGGTAAGCTATCAACGCCGCTGATGAATATCAGCTCCGGGAAGTCACTGATGAATACTGATCAAAAAATTTGATTATACACTAACTCAATAAATAATTAAATTAAACAAATCATATACAATTATATTTTTTTATACATGTTGAGGCCATGTAATGCCTATATTAATTACTATTTTTCAAAGAAACATTGAAAAATTCAATGGATATTAACGAGACAAGGTAGCTCAGTTGGTAGAGTGATGACCCGGAACGTCAAAGGTCGCGGGTCCAAACCCCGTTCTTGTCCATTATTTTTTCAATATTTCTTTGAAAAATAGTAATTAAATTAAACAACATTGGCATCGAATAAACTTTTGACAACCCTATGCAGTTAACAACCCACTGCAGGACATAAGCCATCCTTTTACGCCAAGCAACCCTATTTTGCACCCATCGAAACGTCCCTGAAATAAAAGATCAAATTGTATATAGTTAGTTCATTCGCTTTCGTCTAAGTACGCATGAATGAACAAGCCCCATTTCCCTTGTTGCCAAGAAAATCTAAAAGCTCTCATAAATACAACAAAAGAGTAGATTATTATTATAAAAATCATGAATAAATGATACAATATTCAATACTGAAGTAAAAAATATTCCACGTCGTATTTTCTTTGAAGATAAAAGGGATTCGTACCATAAAACGTGTAAGTAGATATGCTTGTTAAAATAGAATATGTTAAAATAAATGGTCGGATTTTTATATGTTCGTGTATATTAAGAACTTCTTGAGGGGCTCGTGGCAGTAACAGTCGCACAGATCGATCGATCGAGGTGAAGTTGCGCTTGCCGCTGTGCGTCTGTGGATGGATGACCATAACTTCATACCGAGACCCCTCCGTGCATCGGAGAGCACGTTAAGCCATCGGTCGGTATGACAGCTGTTACGGGTAGTCAGCGGTCTGAAACTCTAACAACCACGTGTTACCCATTAACTGGGTTGTGGAGGTCAGATAGGCAGTCGCTCCATGTAAAACACTGGTATTAAGCTGCATCCGGTTTGACTGGAAGCCGACCTCAATGTAATTGGGGAAAGGTTAGGCAGATTGATTGTATATAATGAATGTTAATTTGTTGCAAGAGAGGGTTTGAGGCAATTATGTTGTTAGAAGACAACCTGGTGTTAGAGTTGTCGTCGCCCGTAGGCCTCTAGCTTGAATAAGCAACAGATAATAACTAAGAACAGCCGGGACCGACGGTTTAAAGTGCCCTCCCAAGTAGGGGAGATGCTCGGATAGAAGATGTTTAATATTAACATTTATGTTCCTTACATAACTAAACACAAGATAAAATTAATTAATAAATTAATAAAAATTCCATGCCATGTGTTTTTGTGTAAAAAAAAGTAATGTACTGCACAGCCTGTTACTATATTTTTTTATTAGTCATATCCAATGTTACTGGCCTATGTTACCGAGGATAATGTAAGGATTTTCTATAGATACCCCAAACATATAAATCGGTTCAGGAATTTATAAGTTATGGTGGAACAAAGAAACTCACAAACATACATACATACATAAACAATACTCCTTTTTTTGGGCAGTCGTGTATTAATAAACCCTTTAAAAATCAAGTCGTTCATAAATTTATAGGTATCTGTATTATAAATACATATTTAATAACTTCTCTCAATAATTCACAAAAAAGAAAATAATATACCGACATAACGTTTAATTTTGCTGGTCGTTTGATCAACGACTAGTGTTGCCAGACTTCCGAATAGTCCCGGACACAACACATTGTATATAAAACATTGTTATGTCAAAGTTCAAGGGATTTGTTTGTAGATAATAAAAATAGATGTGATATAACCTCTCGATATAGGGAAGTAACGATTATTTGCCGATACCATGACGTGCAGAATATGGAAAGGAAGAAAATGTATATTTGTCATGTTGTGTAACACTCATCAAGTGATGGAAGTACGTAGGTGGTCATTTATCATTGTACTAATGACACTGTGACCTTATTTCCACCTAGTTTACCTAATGCCCTGCGGAATCGCAAAGATAGGCAAGCGGAAAAATTAAAGGGGGTAAACAGAGGTGCTCTAAATCTAACAAGAATCTGCAGCCACTTCGAAGTACATTGTGTTGTGTGTAACAGCTTGTCTATGATGAACAAAAATATTAAAAAGTTACGACGCAATGTACTACAAAGTGACCATCAATTCGATGTCAACTGAGATAGCGAATACGCTACACTACCATGCTGGAATGCAGATGGATGCAGAGAAAAATAAGCAAAAAATGGCTTCATCGGTAGAAAGGAAGAAACCTCCTTGTCTTAAGCAATGCGGTATCACACTGGCAGGACCCAACTTCCTCCTGTGTCCAGCAATAGCAATTATAAAAATACGACCACGAGTGTAGTAGGATAGGTACTACATATGCTCTACTAGCTTGGCATGTGGACGCACCATAATCAAAATCTAAATATATCAGTAAGTTACTTATCTTTTTGTTCTAATTTATTGTTATACTTATTTATTTCAGATTCACACTCCGATTTGTTTTTGTCATAAAAAAAATAGGCGCTTAGACTAGGGGGCCGCCCTGGTCGGTAAACGATGGTTGAGGTTGAGCTGCGCTTAGAAAGAAAGAAAGAAAAAGATTTTTATTTTTTTTTATTTTTACACGCCATCCAACGCACGGTAGTGGCGAAACACAAATAGGTGTACAATTTACAACACAGATTAAATTCCGCTTTCAAAGGAACTCAAATGACTAATATCTAAACTATGGTGCAATCTAAATGTTTAATTATCTATGATTATTGTTACCTTCATTATGAGTATAGTGTTTGTGGTGTTCTACGACTCCTGTGAGTATTAGTGTCTATATAATCTATGGTATTCGGGCATCAAAACAAAAATTACAAACTAATATTATTAACTGAAAACAATTTGCAAATACACATTTAAAAGGTATTTTGGATACAATATTAAGTATTCGTTATCAATTAGTGGTGTGCTGGGTCATACGAACAGCATTTAACGTATACTTGCCTGTGTTAGAATTAAGTTCCAAGAAAACAAAATAAGAATGCATTATTTATCATGTTTGATTTGTGCGTCGCATGTGCGCAAAAACAAAGGTCGTTTGCTCAGCATAATGCTCTGACGTTAGGTTAACCTAATGCCAAAAGCGCTGATTTTCAGCAAAAACCTTAGAGTGACGTCATGGAATTCCATTGAAGAACAACAATAACAAACAAATTCAAGCGGTAAGTAATACGTAGGTACATAGTTTGGCTATCGATAAATTACCAGAAACCGTACAGAGTGATAAATTTTAGCACGCGGTTAGTCTGTAGATGGGCTAGTGCTAAAAGCATTTTCACCTGAGCGACTCCGTGCTTTGCTGTGCACGTTAAGCCCTAGTTGCTGTTAACCTTTTATCGCCACTTTTTAATAGTGTTTAATTAGTGAGGCCGGAACAACGTTTTTTTTTTTTTTGAGTCCGGAAAATCCATCATGGACGCTGTGCCGGACTCCTACCAACTAAAAACCACACGGTCCTACTCCTCGTTGCAGAAATCACCGCGACCGTATATTTTGGTTTGTCATCTATACGTGACTGTCGCGTTCAAAGGGTTTATAATTAGCAGTAGGTAGTAAGTAACTGGCCTACGGGCACCGCTAACAACTCAGGCATCAGGTTGAACACCTATACAAAAAAAACTCAAAAATGTGGCTACCATAACCGAGAGTTAAACGAAATCATACTCGTTATTTGTCTCCGAAATCATTCAATTTAAACAGGCAAGTAATATTGAACGGTAATTGTATTGTCAATAAGTATTTATTGAAAACAAACGGGGTGGGTTTACCCCCACCCATTCATCCCCAAAGTTCTTTTAATACGCTTTCGGTTCAAAATTCGATAAAACATTATCACGATGACAATTGACGAGCACTTTATTTTAATTTCAACCGTCACGCATAAAATATATTAAATGTTTAGAAATTTTACTCTAATATATATATATACTCAGCAAATGTTATATGTCTACTTATGAAGTATTTAGTTATTAGATATACCTAATATTTTGTTTTCTTGCAACCAATTTCGTTTACGTCTGCATTGAAGTGGAAATAAAAATAAAACTTGTAGCGTGAACTCATTCATCACTACTCACTACATATTAAAAAACAAAGTCCTCCGCCGCGTCTGTTTTTCTGTCTGTTCGCGATAAACTCAAAAACTACTGCTACGATTTTCATGCTGTTTTCACCAATGGATAGAGTGGTTCTTGAGGAAGGTTTAAGTATATAATTTGTTAAGTTTTTGTATACATTGGCTAAAATATAATGATATTTGTTGGAGGTGTCGGAAAAAAATAAGCCATCTAAGATTTTTCTACGAAAACGCTGCCTAAACCCTTTGAGATAATATAGGTATACAGAAGAGTCCGGGATCGAATATGTCTATCTCTTAACGATAACATACTATATCCATTTTAATACTTTAACAAATTATAAAGCGGTAATTGGAAAGCGGGAACAGGATCAAAATATCATGGTTACTTTTTGTCCCGATAACAGACATCCATGCGGGTGAAGCCGTGAGCATCAGCTAGTTTGAGATAAATAAAATTGATACAATCATTACAAATTGGAAAAATATCAGTGAACTGCTAGATTGCATATAGAATTCTAGCAGATTACAGTACATATCCGATTGATTACATTCTCGCTGAAAGGATGGAAAAGCTAGGAAAACCAATTTGCCTGTCCTCGGTCCACGAGATGAAACCAATTCAATCAATCCGGCTAACAGTAATAGGTAAGTATAGTTGAAACTAGGTGCAATGCACTGCAATTTGGTCTTTTAATCCGCAAACATACAATATATATATTACCTGTACGGTCACGAGGGATGGAAATGTCGAATAAATTCGAATTGATTTGTAGAGATTGTAAGTTTTTTTGACAGGAAATACAATCATATTAAATTTTTTCATGATTAAGTTTAAGGAAAACAATAATTCAATGTTATATAAATCCTCATCGGTCTAGTGGCCGCATAGGCGACTGCTAAGCCTGAGCTCCTAGGTCTGGCAAAGTGTTACTGTATATAATTATTGAATTCAAATGAGAATTTGCTAAAAACATTATTTACGTCTAATACGTACGTGGTCACGAGTAGACAGTCCAGTGACCACGATCAGCAACTTCATCGAAACGTCGAGGTTAATAAATATTATGTATTTAACGCGATTAAGTCCCGGTTGAATTCAATAATTATTTAATCAAATCGCGAAAGTTTAAAAAGTAGTGTATCTGTATATTTATTGGATTTGTGCCAGTGATGCCAATAAGCTTAACATAACATTTGTGTAGGGTTGCCATCCGTCCGGGTTTCCCTGGATTTGTCCTAGTTTAGAAGGTGATCGGGGAGCGTCCGGGGTTTCCTTTTTAGTCCGGGTTTGAGGCTGCTGATACACCCACCGCAAATATTCGGCCGAAATTAGGTAGGTACGTCTAAAATGCAAGACTACTAATTGTTTGTTAAAACTTTATAACTACATTTGGTTTAAAATTCTAAGAAAAGAAAAAAAAAAAATATGTATATTTCTGAGTACCTGACTTTAGAAAAAAAGTTGCTATGTCCAGGTTTAAAGCTCCAAAATCCGGGTTTTCACACTTCTTGTCCGGGTTAACAGATTTTAGAGATAGGCAACCCTACATTTGTGGAACGCAATAAATATTGAGTATTAAGTACATAGGACTTAATAATAAGATTGGTGAAATAAATGTGGGTGTACGGATGGGTACATCTCCCAATCTCTCGGGGAATACAGGCGTGATGCTATATATTTATGTAAAAAAACCTTAAAATTGTTTAGGAACAATAATTTATTTTATCAAGCGGTAAATATATCAACATTTTGGTCCTAAGTTCCGCGGTAGTAAAGGTATTTACTTACCCTGGTAGATCTAGATTGTTATACAAGTAAGTTTGTGGTGTCCAGGTCAATATGATTAATGACTTGTTTTGATTTCGTGAGCCAGATGTTTGTTTGATTGGCTTTGTTTTGGTTGATCTAGAAATTGAAGAAGGAGTTTGAATGAAAGAGCTTTTGTTCTTAAATATTTCACTTAAGGAAGTGGGGCTAAAATAAATAAATATAATTTTGCACGTGCTTTGGCTTAGTACTATTCTTGTAACTGTCAAATTCGGTAGAAGTGTAAGATACTGTCTACTACGATCACTAAACTAACTCAAAAGGTTTGGTCCTTTTTAGACTTGTCACTAGATCCGCATTATCGAGGAGCTGGATAGCCTCGACATTTACGTGATGGAGAAGCCGCGTCGGGGCGATGGGCTTCTGCATATACAATACAAAAAAAAAAATACAAAATAACTTTATTTCGTCGAAGGTGCTGTAGTACATTATGAAAAACCTTTATATTAATAGAACACTTAATTATATTACACTACATTAAACTGGTTGAGGTACTGTCCTCTTAGATAGGCTACAGTATAGCCTGTAGTAAAAAGAAACAGTGCCGTATCCCTTTGGGGTCGCAAGGAAGTGTACTTGTTACATAGTTGCATGGTTGCAAGTCACAGCCAACTAACAGTTACAAGTTATTGCATCTAGATTACGAGTAAAACTAATGATATTTTTATGTATCAGTGTACAGGTGAGTGAGTGTGTAATGTGAATGAGTCGTGTGTGTATGTATGTATGTGTGAGTAATGCATGTTGTCTCTATGTTTACTATTCATAACAATGATTGCAAGAGAGACTCCGTTTCATTATATGTTTTGTCTTGTAAGAGTGATAGAATGGCTTTTTTACAGTCATAATAAGTCAGATTATGAATTGGTATTTTTTTATTAATTTTGTTATACAAGAAAGGACCAAGATGAAGAATTTTTTTTTTTTAAAGAGTAACGAATTTCGGGTAGGGAACAGACTTTATCTTTACGACGTTTAGCCAAGTTAATGTAAGGGGTGTTTAGGTGTTGTAACAGGATTGTATACAAAATGAATAATTGCCTGACGTTGAGAACGTTGCACTCTTTGCAAAGCTGTGTCGTAGGGAATAAAATTGGACGAGAAGTTGCAACTTTTAGAATGGCTCTATGTGCAATTTCTAATGGGAGTAATACATTCTTGGAAACCCCACCCCAACAGGTTATGCAGTAAGAAACTATTGATAGACAAAGTGCGCAGTAGACATTGCGTATGATAAACTGATTCGCAACATTTCGAAGTATTTTAAAGATGAATATTAACTTACGCACTCTGCCCGTAAGAGCCTCCACATGAGCTTTGAAATTTAAAGTTTTATCCATAGTTATACCCAGGTATCTAATATTATCCACAGGGAGTATTCTTGAGCACTGATTTATCTTCAGTTGGAACGAGGCATGAATGAGCTGTAAGAGTTATAGGGTTTTCTGGTTGAGAAGATGAACTAATAGAAAAAGTGATGAGTTTTGTTTTATTTGTGTTAAGTGTAAGAGTGTGGGATCACACAGTTCAGTTAAAAATACCACAGAAAACAGTTTTTTAACAACACGTGGTAAACCAGTGTCTTAGACACGTGTTTTTCTCACTGAATGAAAGAAACGACCTATCGGCTGCTTGCGTAGTTGAGGAGCACGTGGTACAGACAGTGGGTAGTCCGTGAGTGCACAAAGTGTTGAGGGTCGTTGAGTAAAGCCGATATTTGGAGTAGACGCGATCTTGCCGCGTGATCAGCTCATAACTGAGGTTGAGTTTGATGCTAGTGGAGCCAACTGATTTACAGGATAATGATGATAACATAACATGGCGCCTGTAAAAATATTACAAAAACGCTATGCAACAGATAACCAATAATAGTTCTCCGTTTAGATATAGTAAGCACGCAGTCAGTTTTGGTCTTTCGAACAGCGCCAACGTCCGCATTAAGGGGTAAAGGTCAAAGGTTAAAGTGATAGTGTTGTTCTAGTAGAAGTTACACATTCGGAATTATTGTTTGAGTACAGCACACATTTATTTAAAAGTCTATGCTATGCAAACCAAAGTTTGGCCAAACCGAGAGCCTCTAAACAAAGTTAATATTTTCATAGGATAATTTACTGGTAACCTAATATGGGTCATTAATCTGCCTTGTGTAACTCGGCAACATTATTCTGTTACATGGCGGTTTGTTACAGACTGACCTCTGCCTTATGACCTTTAGGGTCAAAGGTGAGTTCGTTAGCGCGCTAGCAACATTAACCCTAGCTAGAATAATATATCAGATCGGTTTTGCGTATCACAGATATTTTGTTAACCCTTTAACTTATGTAATCTAATCTAATAAATAAAAATGTTTGTACGCGCATTACTTCCGAACAACTGGACCAAATTGGATAAAAAAAAATTGTGTTAGTTATTGTCAGGACAAGGTTTGTACAGGAAATTAAAAAAAAAACCGAACAGAAAATAATTGGGGTACGAAGTTCGCTGGGTCGGCTAGTACTTAATAGAATAAGGTGTTACCTCGTGGAAGTCTATTATAAAATGATGCAAATAAATACAATATCTATCTATTAGGTTTACGTAGAGTGGCCAACCGTTCGTCAGTGCAAAGGATTTTCTATTGTGCCTACTTATACGCGGCTCAAAAGGTCAAAGTAAATACTAAACATACCTGTACATATACGAATGCGGGTAGATAGAGTGCGTTTACCATAACAGCTCCCTCTGTACCTTGAATTTCACTGTCCATGAAGTTCGCAAACAACTAAAATCGTTAGATATAAACAAGGGACCGGGACCTGATGGTATACCGCCCTATTTTCTAAAGAGGACAGCTGAAACGATTTGTATGCCTCTTTCCATGTTATTTAAAATTTCCGTCTACGTGGAAGAAAGCAAATATAATACCAGTGCATAAAAGTGGATCTAGACAAAATATAGAGAATTATAGACCTATATCAATACTCTGTATTCTCGCAAAACTATTTCAAAAACTTGTGCATCAGGCCATTTATCCATTTTTGCGACACAATACCTGTGCAACACGATTTCGTTAAAAATACGTCTACAGTGACTAACTTAATGACCTTTATAGATCACCTGTTCAATAACATGGACGCAGGATATCAGAGTGACGCTGTTTATACAGATAAAAAAAAGGCTTTTGATAGGGTGGACCATTCAGTTTTATTAAATAAAATAGCCTTTAATGGCATCAGAGGTAACTTACTACGTTGGTTCTGTTCATATATCAGCAATCGTAATCAAATTGTAGTGAGCAATGGATACAAATCAGACTCATTTCTGGCGACCTCGGGCGTTCCCCAGGGATCTATTCTGGGACCATTGATGTTTATTATATATATAAACGATATCTGGAACTGCTTTCAAAATAGTCATTTCTTATTATACGCTGACGATCTTAAGGTATTTAGAACAATAAAAAACACTGATGATAGCAGCCTTTTTCAGGAAGACTTGATGAAATTATCTGATTATTGTAATGAAAATAAATTAAAACGAAGCATCCCTAAGTGCAAATACATAAACTTTAATAAAAATAAAAAATGTAATAACCTACGATTATTCACTCTGTAATAAAACTCTGGTTAAAGAAACCTATGTCTGTGACTTGGGCGTTCTACTTGATTGAAAACTTCACTTAAATCTACATATAGATAAAATTACTTTAAAGTTACAATATTAAATGGAAAAAGAATACGGTCGCGAACAGCTTTTTTCTTTTTCCATTTAATATTGTAACTTTAGAGTTCGCTAAGCATGCGTTAATGCTTTTCAAAGATTTATCTTGAATTATTAAGGTAATTGCATTCTTTACGACATTGTAATAGCTGCAAAGTTGGTCGTGTCGGTTCGGTCACCTGTATAGGTATTGAATTGATTGTAATGACGTCGCCATAAGACGTGTTAAAATATGGAAGAAGAATTCGCGGTGGTGAGCAGAGGTCGAGATGGCTTAGTGGTCAGAGCGCCTGGAGTATTTATCCGGGAGGCGCAGGTTCGAATCCTGTTCGCGACCGTATACTTTTTCTTTTTAATATTGTAACTTTAGAGTTCGCTAAGCATGCGTTAATGCTTTTCAAAGATTTATCTTGAATTATTAAGAGAATTTCTTAGTAATGTTTTGTAACGTTGACTAGATTTTCAGCAATATTCGACTTTTCTTACATAGTTTTTTTTTTTATGAAATTGGATGCATAAATAATGTGTACTCTTTTAGTTTATAATGTATCAGGTCACGGATGCGATTACCACATAAAATAACCAGCCCATAAATGTCGAACATTAATTAATCACCACGCTAGTTCACTGCGTGTTGGCTGAACGTGGGTGGATTTCAGACCACACGATGTTTTCCTTCACCGTAATGTTCAATTACCACATGTGACAAATATTTGTATGACTTACGCAGTCCACTTTTGTTTGTAGTTTGGAATGGATGCAAATAAATGAAATATCTAGCTACTTCCACAATATTGAGGGTAGTCATGCAAATACCTGTGCACCACCCTCCCGACCGCAAATATATGCACATACGCAAGCGATAAAAACTACTCTACACATGTTTCCCCCCACGGGACATCATCAGGAGCTGTTAGACCGTGCAGTGTCCGCCACCGAGACACTACACTGCTCCGCAAAGTAACCTATTCAATACTTGTAGTTTGGAATATGTATATCTGACACACGATAGAAAAAAATACGTAGTGTAGACTAAACCCTTTTTTTATAAAGAAAAATTCTAACCCCATTACTTCTGTTGCAATCCGGTATCTAAGTGACCTGGTTCCAATTTACTTCACAGACATCGTGGTTACGACCTAATGGAAAAATATCTGTATCTCTCGCAAATAGAATTACTAGATGAGGCCTGATAAGGACCGATAAGGTTGACTCTAAGCCAAATGTTTTAGTTCGGCTTACCTGAGAGAATATGTGTAACAAATGTTTGAAGATACCTTGTGTAACATCAATACCACGAAAAAATTTTAGTAAAAAAAAAATGTGGAAAGAAAATACGGTCGTGATCAGGATTCGAACCTGCGCCTCCCGGATAAATATCCCAGGCGCTCTGATCACTAAGCCATCATGACCTCTTACATACACGTTCACAATCATTTATAAATTTAGTGTTCGCTACGCATTCGTTAATGCGTTTAAAAGATTCATCTGTATTAATGCAGTTGCTTAGATTGCTTACATCTTGTCTTAAGTACCGACCTCCAGATTATACCTCAAAGTCAAAGTCAAAGGTTTTTATTTCATATAAACCATACAAAGGCACTTATGAAAAGTCAGAATTTACGTGCACGGTTCCAAAAAGTCGCTTCCTATGGAGAAGAACCGGCAAGAAACTCCATGGTTACTCTTTTAAACTGTATATCTTTTACAATTTCTGTAGATACAATTTTGGGCGGGATGTAAAAACAACGTAATCTTGGATGCAGTCACTGATATAAAAGATAATTAGATAAGCCTTATTTAATGACCTACATGTACTTACTTAAACTAAGAAGTGGAATATTTTCTAAAATTGCTGAATCAATTAAAGATAAATCTTTGAAAAGCATTAATGCATGCTTAGCGAACTCTAAAGTTATAATATAAAATGGAAAAAGAATACGGTCGCGAACAGGATTCTGACCTGCGCCTCCCGGATAAATACTCCGGCCATCTCGACCTGCCGACTGCTGACGAGCCTCTGCTGATATAACTGAATCAATTTCGATAAAATTTACTACCTTTGAAATATGACTTATCAAACAAAAAAGAACCATCAAAATTAATTTATAATCGGCGAAATGATCGCGTAACAAACATACAAAAAAAAACCTACAGTAGAATTGAGACCCTCTTCCATTTTGAAGTGGATTACAAATTATCACCATTGTTTACTTAACTATTACGACGTAGAATTGGGTACTTAAATACGTAAATACTTTACAAATAAATACAAAACTAATAAACAAATAGAAATATAAATTATTGTTCAACGGTTATTACTCACTTGCATTCTTCGGGATTGCCCGACTAGTTTCGAACTCGAACGGAGCCCTTAGTCATGAGCTGAGCCCGGGCGATGTCGCGAGTCAAACTCAGCTCATGACTAAGAGCTCCGTTCGAGTTCGAAACTAGTCGGGCAATCCCGAAGAATGCAAGTGAGTAATAACCGTTGAACAATAATTTATATGAATGTGTCTCACGAAAGTTATTATACAAAAAATAGAAATATAATTATTATAATTATAAATTAAACAAATTAATAATTGAACCATCTGATAATGAATCTTAAATTTGTCAGTTATTGCTATGACACTTACATTCCTAACTAGGTATATCCATCACAAAAAAATATTAACAATATTTATTTAAAATGGCTTCCTCTGTTCTTTCTATGTTGCTGTGCCCGACAGGGTCCATATTGTAACTATATTACCAATAAAACATTGTGCAATAAACGAATTGAGTATTGAGTATTGTTAGGGGTTCGGTTCCAATACCTCGTACCCAAGAATTGTATATTATATTGTATACAAGAATTGTGTATAGGACCTAAGGCAGTAGTATTTTGGCCGTTAGCAGGCTGTATATCTTTCTGTCTTACCCCTTCCATATTACTTAAACCTAAGGCCGTAACCACGGGGCGGGCGGCGTGTCTCTCGTCTTACTTTTCTTACAAGCACGTGCGCTGGACGTGTGCGGTTACGAGTCGTGCCGATCGCACCCTCTTACCTACTGTTACTGATAGCGTTGCGACTTCTTTAGGAATCTAGATATGAGGTAGCTAGGTATCTACGTATATCCTAATAATCCTTCCTACTTCCTATCCTATCCTATATATAATATAATATATAATAATCTCTTGATTGCGGAACGAAAGATCCTACGAAAGATTTTGGGACTCTCTGGAAGTGGAGGCAAAGATACAATCGAGAGATATAAAAACTAGTGCCCGAGTCGAACATCATCGGGGAAGTTAAATCCGCCCGACTTCGCTGGCTGGGGCATGTGGAAAGAATGGGAGAGGATAGCGCCATCAAAAGAGCATTAACCTTAGGAAACCTTCCGGCAGCCGCTCGGTGGGTCACGCAAGATATCGCTGGAAAGACGTGGTTTTCAAAGACCTAAAGAGCATAAGAGTGGCCGACTGGTCAGACTTGGCACAAAAATGGAAAGAATGGCGTACTTTGAGGTCGGAGGCCAAGATCCACTTCGGGTCGTTAAGCCAGCGAAGTAAGTAAGTAAGTAGACCCAATTCTGAGTCGACACAGACGAAGTCGCGGTCAGAAGCTAGTAACTAATAAAAGGAACTGTCATTTTTTCCGCAGTCCAAGTCCTATTCCATTTAAACTAGCCACGCCACAGCTTAGGAATAAATTCGTATAATTTAAAGTCGCCATTTAACTTTGACCTTTTAAAATAAGCATTTTTTTTTCAGAAATAACTGCACCAGCATGGACTTTGGTGAAAGTTCACTGCAGAAGTTCAAGGTTGACGAATTCCAATTATTCTAATACGAACTTGACCTTTCACGAAATATGTTAGCTACAAAATCATTATTAATGAATATAATACTAATCATTAGTTTATCGCTGAAAAGATCAGGAATCATTCAATTCATTTATCAACATTACGTCACACAAAACATGAACGTTTCGCGTAGCTGTGTCGTAGCACTCGTAGCGTGCTACGCGGCTACGGCACGTGCGTAACTATGTTTAACATGCGGCATGACGCGGTTCTACAATACGCAGTTAATTACAGTCTAAAATGTATTTCATTTTCCTTTTTTTCCTCGTGTCGTATAAACTAGCTTGGTAGAGAAATATTTATATTTTAGTATTAATATAATCCGCCAGAAATTTTAAAAGAGACTGTTTTATTGTGTAAGGGAAACTGCTGAGCATGAGGCCCTGGGTTCTATTCCCGGTTCGGGCTAAATGTTATTGGGTTTTCTATTAGAAAATTCTCAGTAACAGGCCATCTTTTACATGGGACTTTATAAAAGCATTGTTGAAATGTGGGTGGTTGAAATAGGTGGCGATTACAATCAAACAAAATCCAGGCTGCTACTGAGATATTTTTAACAGAAAAGTCCAATTGCACTTTGTCCGACCCGATAATCGAATCCAGGCATCAGAAGACTTCTGCTAGGAGGTGATGCTTGCGAAGGAGGCGGCGGAAAGGGAGAGAGAGGCAAACCCCGCTCACCCCTGCCGCAGAAGGCGAGCCAGGCGCCGGAGGGCGCTCAACGATCTCCGGCCACCGTGAGCCGTGGACTGAGGGCGGCGGGCATGGGTGGTTCGCCGCCTGATCAGCAGTCCAGCCCGACACGGCCACGCACGTGCAACATAGGGAGGTGTTTGAGCAGGCTAGCTGTGGCCAGCCTGCTCAAATCCCAGAGTGGACCATATAACGAACCCGGGACCTCGGTAAAGGTTGGAGCAGGACCGTGTGGTTTTTAGTCGGTAGGAGTCCGGCACAGCGTCCAAGACGGAATTTCCACACTCAAAAAAAATGCGTCAGTGACCTAATTTACCTTGGACTTCACGCTCAACAGCCACACTTTTGACCACTACACCGACGAGTAAGTTCTCAGTTAATATATTAAATTAAACTAATCCAGGACTAATAGGAAAAAATATCTATTTGTTGTCCCATAAACTAATATACGTTTCCAATTGTTTTTAGGAGTAGGTCAGAAGTAAATTGACAGTTGAGTCAATATCAATAAATCAAAGTCAATATCAAATCACAGTCCTCTGACTCATTTCTCTTCATCGATGATTTAGTGAAATGTGCAAAATTATTTGGGCTAAAAGGATTTTTTTTTGTTTAATAACTTTCTTGAGACACATTCATAATAATTATTGTTCAACGGTTATTACTCACGTGCATTCTTCGGGATTGCTAGACTAGTTTAGGTTTTCACTCGCGACATCGCCGCGGGCTCAGCTCATGACTAAGGGCTCCGTTCGACTTCGAAATTAGTCGGGCAATCCCGAAGAATGCAAGTGAGTAATAACCGTTGAATTAATATAAAAGGAAATATATTTGTACCTCTAAAAATTATGTAGACAGATCTTTCGCATAATTATCTTTAAATTGCATCATCGTATGCGTAGCGAATACTAAAGTTTTACATTTTTGAATAATAAAAAATTCGGTCGTGCACAGGATTCGAAACTGCGCATCCCGGATAAATACTCCAGGCGCTCTGACCACAAAGCCATCGCGACCTCTGCTCACTACTCCGAATTCTTCTTCCACATTTCAATACATCTTTTGATGACGTTATCGCTATCTATCCAGTGCCTATGTAGGTAACTTCACTGCGCATGCGTTAATCCATTTGAAAGATTAATCTGTGTTTGTTATTGGGTTTTTCTTATAGGAAATTCTCAGTAGCAGCCTAAAAAGGTTAAAAGTTAGGAAGTCAGCAGTGTGACACCCCCGTGCTTCGGAGAGCACGATGCAGCCTGTGGTCCTGCGCCTGATCTCTCTCCGGTCCGTGACCCAATATTATATGGGGAAGTTGCATATTATTATTAGAGTTATCAGGATCATCCTCCGACCCTAATTAAAATTAATTTGGCGTCAGCTCTGCACTTATTATTCTTCCATAATAATATGTTCATTTCTGAGTTTCTTTACCTATATGCATATTATTATTATTATTTGTCGCAATGTTTACTGCATATAAAGCATATTACCTATATGCTTATGTTTCGCATTGGCTATTGCATCTAAAGCATAATGTGCATTAGGAGAGTACCTTGTTCTTATATTAAAAGTGATCCAACAGGTAGGGTTTGGGTGTAATAATTATTTATGGGCTATAAGATAACGAGTCGAACAATTTGGCGAAATTATAACATCTATATCAATCAATTAAATCCCAAAATTGAAGTAAAAATGATTTACAGTCTTTAGAATTTTTGCCTGCATGTTTATCTGAATCTCGAATCAAAATTTTAGGGATTAACTTATACATTTTGTGTGTTCCATTACGATATGTTGCAGGGTTCGGAAGATATCTTATTACATATAATATAAATATTAAAGTGCTATTTGTTAAAGTCCCCTGCGAACGAAGTTAGATTATAATATCATTACACTCTAACCGTTCCTTTGAAAGACTAAGATAATATAATGTAAAAAATATTATGAAAGAATATCTAATTAAGCTTATTACAACATAATGAGACAGCCTCTATATATATATGGTCTGGACCCACTCACCCGAATAATGAAGAGTACAACCTCTATCTGACCTAAATTCCCTTTAATATATATACGTATTATCTATGTATGTAGACCTTTATTTGTATCGGTGAAGATAACTTTACACAAGCCAAAATACTCGTCATATTAAAAAGGTTATTATGTAACATTTTTTTTTTATTTTTATTAACGTAGAGGAGAGTTTGTTTACTATCTCATCGCTTTAGTTACATTCATAAACGGTTTTGTAGGGTATTTAATTTAAGATATGATTGTAATAAATCTTATTAGAAACAGGTTGATAATTGGAGATGAATCAGTGTTGACAAGACTTTTTTTTTGGTATCGTATATTGGCTATACTTTGACATTTTTTAAATATAACTGACATGAAATTAATGTATTTGAACTTGTTAACGTCCGACATTTGTATATATATATTGTTGCTGATGTACTTTCATGATTTAATTATTGCTGTTAATTTAACTATCTATTATTCAATATTATATTATTTGCAATGCATGAAACCACTTAAATTTGTATGTCCTAGAGGCAAAACATAACGCGAAAATTCTTTAATAGCCGTCTTTTTTATTCCGAATTTGTTGTAAGGAATAATGTCGTCATTTTAATTTGGAAAAATAAGACTGAATTTTCAAATCATTTTACTGCAAAATCATTTTTAGAGTCTTGTTTGTATCTTAGCTAATCTAAGACATCACAGACATATGGTGAAGGAAAACATTTTAAACAAACCTGTGCTTTAAAAGTCTAAAATCGCCAACTCGCAGTGAGCTAGCATATGAAGAATGCTCGTGCCTTTTCTGTATGAGAAGATGCCTTAACCACCCGTTATGTTGATGTCTAGTTTGGGCCGGAATTCAAACGTTACTCTGCATTCTAAAGTGTTATTTGTTGATAGACAAATACAACCGCGGGTAAGCCTTGAAACCGTACTTCAAAAGTGCGCTGCCAAGTAAGCTATCGGAACTACCGCTAGCTATGAAATTAAATCATACCTCGACTGGCCTGTTGGTCTAGTGGTTAGTAGCCCTGACTGCTATGCCGGAGGTCGTGGGTTCGATTCCCACCCAGGACAAATGTTTGTGTGATGAGCACGATCATTTGTTCTGTGTCTGGGTGTAATTTATCTATAATATGTATGCATTTAGAAATATATAAGTATGTTTATCAGTTGTCTAGTACTCATAACACAAGCTCTGCTTAGCTTGAGACTAGACGGCGTTGTGTGATAGTTGTGGAATATTATATTATATATTATATTATAAAGCTTGGTTAGGAGTGTGATATTAAGATAACATCAAAACCTGGCGCATGGATAACATTTGGTGTGACATAGCTAGATAGAAGGAGACCGTATCGGTGGCGGTTACCTCCAACAACAGCATTCCTAAAGAGGGTTGCCGTCAGGTAGGCGGCCGGTCATAAAACATAGCCAAAACTTTAGCAGCATGTCAAATATAGGTATGCTGCGCCGACCCCAAATAAATTGGGATAAGGGCAAGGGGATGATGATGGAAAGCCTCATTCGTTTGCGGTCGAAGAACGAAGTGTGCTGTTCTTGCATTGACAAGAGAGGATTATCTAACCAGGCGGGTAATATTGCGTGGTGGGCCGCGACCCAACAGTTAAATGTCGGGTGACTGTATACGTATATACTTGCAGCACGCGGTACAGACGTTCGTGACGTCATTTGTTATGCGCGTAGTATTCGTGTGCGTGGTAGGGGCTGCTACATGTATTGTTGAAATATAACTTAACATAGCATCACGCCTGTATTCCCTGAAGGGGCAGGCAGATGTGTACACAGTCGTACCACGTTCAACGATGATGTTATTAAGTCCCATGTAATAAGTTGTGAGCCTATTGCCATCTACCGGGCACAATTCCAAACTCCGGGCTGCTACTGAGAATTTTCTAACAGAAAATCTTAATATCACTTTGCCCGACCCGGGGATCGAATCCGAGACCTCATGCTCAGCAGTCGCGCTTGGGAACACTAGACTAACGAGGTATTTGAAATATATCAGTATAATATATTTTAGTTGCATTTTTATGAAATTATTTCATAAATTTATATTTTATATCACAAATGAGAGGGACTGCATCAAATCTATACCTAATTACAAAAGTGATTAAGTCGATATTGTTAGAAGGACTGACACAATTTTATGCATTTTGCTGTGAAATTGTGACCTAGATAAGTTATCGTGCACGTATAATAATTAGCGAGTCGGACGTGTCGTATCGCAGGCGTGGAGGCTTTATTAACAATTATGTGACCTTCGGTGACCTGATACAATGTTTTTTTCATGAGATGTTTGTAGTGCTGAGTGAGATAGAAGCAATCTTCTATCTCACTCAGCACTGTTGCAACTAGTTTAGATTTCATAAGACCGAATCGATTTTCGATTCCAATAGGAAACTAAGCAGATACTAAACTTTTTTCAGACCTAAGTTTTTGTGTCTAAATGAGCACTCACGAGACATGTTAAATCTGAGGGTAAGGGAATTAAAATAAAATAAAAGTCGCGGTCGGTCTGTGGATGGGTGACCATCACTTCACACCGAGACCCTTCCGTACCTCGGACAGCACGTTAGGGCGTCGGTCCCGGTGGTCAAATTAAGATCTCTGATAGCTGTTACGGGTGCCCAGAGACCTGAAAGTCTGACAACCAGTCATACCACGAGATATCATGTTACACAATTACTGAGTTGTGGAGGTCAGATAGGCAGTCGCTCCATGTAAAATACTGGTATGCAGCTGGACCCGGATTGACTGGAAGCCGACCACAATGTAATTGGGAAAAGGCTAGGTAGATTGATTGATGGATATACCGTATTGCGGCTGAAACAAAGAAATCAGCCATTACTACTATCTATAATATTATCTATGGACAACAATTGTCATTGACACACTGTGCATTGACCTCGCCTTGACCGATATTCGCTGTTATGTCAATAAATTTCACATCTATATAGGTAGGTAATGGTATGGTTATTAGATAACGGTCTTTCGTATAAAGTTATTATATTAAATGGAAAAAGAATACGGTCGCGAGCAGGATTCGAACCTGCGCCTCCCGGATAAATACTCCAGTATAGGGACTGAATAGATAGCAATGACGTCCCCAAAAGACGTTAAATGTAGAAGAAGAATTCACGGTAGTTAGTAGAGGTCGAGATGGCTTAGTGGTCAGAGCGCCTGGAGTATTAATCGGGAGGCACAGGTTCGAATCCTGCTTGCGACCGTATTCTTTTTCCATTTAATATTATAACTTTAGAGTTCAGTAAGCATGTGTTAATACTTTTAAAAGATTTAAAGTCTTTCGTTTAGTTTTATGTGAGTGTCAGTCTGAGAATTTCCTAACCGAAAAACCCAATAACACTTTGCCCGACCGGGAATTGGGAATCGAACCCAAGATCTCAAGCTCAGCAGCCGCGCTTGGGACCGCTGGACCAACGAGGCAGTTAATTAGAAAACTATATTGGTGTTACGTTACTTATCAACTATGTAATCTTTTATCTCTGCACTCAAACTTACTTCAACATCATAACATCTCATAAATGAGCAAACAGCTCATTCACATACAATCACGCCTCTGTCATTGTGGTAGGCAGAGACTATCGACACTTGCTACGATTCTGACACACCTCTTTCGCTTTATCTATGTTCATTAACCTCTTCATACATGCTCGTCGATTTAGATACCTCCTGGCCTGACCTTTTTGAGAACATCCTCAATTTGATTGCGGCACGTTCGTCGAGGTAGGCCTGGCCCGACTCTTCCATCCCCTCTCACCTCATGTACTAGTTTAGTCATTCGCCTTTCATTCATCATTTCTGCATGCTCAAACCATCTTAGCATACCCTTCTGAAACCTCGTCACTACATCCTCTTTCATTCCACAACGTTCTCTTATCACACTGTTCCTCACTTTATGTTTTTGCAAAACAACATTTAACAGTTAATATTTTGCTTCTAAACTTAGTAAGTAAGGTTCGTTAGTCAATGACGTCAACCATTCCACTACAATAAAAACATTACGTAAGCAGTGTAATTATTTACATTTATAATGAATACAATACTACGCGCATCCTAGTAACATTTCTAATCTTATCGCGACGTTTTTAATTAAACCTTAACTATTCAGTGTCTTAGTTCCTTGGTTTACTATAGACTTATATCTCTATCTATAAATATAATAAAAATGTAACGGATCGTTGTCTGTACATGGAAGATATATCAGAAAAAATATTATTGAGACCTTTATCAACGCAAATAGCACCCAAAACAATGATTTTTAGAATCGTTGTCTGTTTATCTGTTTGTCTGTGAGTTTGTGCACGCTAATCTTACCGAATCTTTAAGAAACGGCTTATCCCATTGAGATGTGGTTTTCACTAATATATTGTGGTAAGCTTCACTTAACGTTTAGTGTTTGTTTCATGTGAATCGGTCAAGTCAAGTCAAAGTCAAAAGGTTAAAGTTATTTCAAATAGGCTAATTATATGCACTTAAGAAACATCAAATGATTCTAGTTGGTTCATAAATAAAAAAGTTATGCCAATTTAAAGAATCACATCGAACATTAATTGTTAATTTACGACATCCACGCGGACGGAGTCGCGGGCACAGTTTAATAAAACTTAATAAACCGCAATCATGAATTCACTTTCAAACCGATTTCATAAAGGGGGAGTTTCTTAATATATATATATATATTAATATTATATATATATATATATATTTACGTTTCCTCCGAGGTTTCCGATTCGATTGTTGTGATTCTTTTTTTTGTTGGATGCGGTATACTTGCCATTTGGTCCCTTCAAATTTAATTCAGTTTGGCTCAGTAGTTTTTTGCCGACCGAAGTTGAACTAAGTATCAGTAGGTAGCACATACGAATAATAGTATTTAATTATTATTTTAGATAATAGGTTTGGACAAGAAGTGTTTTGGATTAAATCTTTATTAAGTAATTTTTTATATCAATTAATGTTCCCCTAATGGTTACTACTCACGTGCATTTTTCGGGATTTGACTCGCAACATCGCCGCGGGCTCAGCTCATGACTAAGGGTTCCGTTCGAGTTCAAAACTAGTCGGGCAATCCCGAAAAATGCACGTGAGTAGTAACCGGTGAACAATAATTAATATGAATATGTCTCACGAAAGTTTTTATACAAAAAAGGATTTTTTTGGTTTTTAGTATTTTTATTTAATTTATTTTTTCATAGTGTATTTGAAGTCTGTTTCATTAAACGTAGTTTTTTTTATACCCGTAAATTATTTAATTTTTGCACGACTGCTCAAAAAAAGAGTGGAATGTATTTATATATGAGTATATGTTTATGAGTTTCTTAATTTCACTATAACTTCTAAATGCTTGAACCGATTAAGATGTATGGAGTATGGTTAGAATTCTTACATTTCCCAAAGTAACATAGGCCAGTAAGATTTAAAAAAATTGATAATATGGTTACCCAAAAAAAATGAAATAAAAAATACCAATCAACTTTATTTTTCACTTTTTAGTTCACAAATAGCAAGCGGACCATTTAATAATTTTTTTATATTTCCTGTCGTTTTCTACTCATACAAATAGAATACTCTCTATTCGCTTTATTCTACACTAATACTTATTGTAGTGCATACTCTATAGTTAATTATCAAATTAAATAAAAAAAAATCAATTAAAAAGATGACACCTGTGCGAACTAAAAAGTGAAATACAGTTAAATCATTCAAACTTTTTAACGCATACGTAGCGAACTCTAAAGTTATACATTTTTGTGTAATGGAAAATACAAAATACTAAAGAATTTTCCTCGCAGGCGGGGTACAGTACTGTGGAACATTTTCTTACACGTCCACAACGTTTTTTGGACAACCGCTTAAAAATATTGTAAACTGTAGTAGTTAAGCTGGTACCGAAACCGGTTTTATTTGGACATAGAAATATTTATTGTTCAACTATGTAAATTTTACATGAGTAGATGTTACAATATTTTTTGTGTCAATAGTTTATCCATATCGGATGTGCAATGTTGTATTAAAGATATAAGTAGGTGATGGGTAAAGAAAACGCGAATTTTGGTAACAATAGGGAAAAAAGCGTTGGTGCGAGCGAATAGCCAACTCGGCGGAAGCGACTGTATTTCTACAACTACTGCGGGTGTTCGGTACAAATTATTCACCTTATAGATTAAAGCTACCCACCAACGTTTTAATAAACTTTAATTATAAAAGATGGCACTACATGTTTCAAAATTACAATCTAAGAACTTAACTTTATAATTTTACACACCTAATAAAAAATATACATATTAATTTGCGTCGCCTACAATATACATTTTTATTATTATACTAATTTCATTAAACATGATCATTTTATTAATATAATTCAATAAATTAAAAATACATTTCATTGTTTTATTTATAATACCTACTTGTAATCGAAAAATTCTCGAATATTTAAAAGACATTTTGCAGTAACCATAATTTCAAAATTGTTTTTAACTTATTTCCATTACATTTTTTTATATTATTTTTAATTCATATTTTTTATTCTGTAGCTAACATTTCTTTTTTATGAATTTAACTTTGCTGTGAATTATTATGCTTAAAAACTAGCTTAAGATTAGATTGTATAAAAGATAACATAACAGAGTTGTTATTGGCTTTGAACAAGTAATATATTACTAAGACAAGACTTCTTATCTTCTAATAACTTCTAATTTGAATTTTACACCGCAGTGAAAACAATTTAACATATTCAGATATCTGATATGCAAAGATAATGCTAAAATATGTCACCGTTTAGAGATAACATTTAGGCGCTTTGCAGATAGATATAGAGGAAGCAACTTTAGTTGAGGCAGCTATCAACTTTTTATAAGTTTCCTTTAAAAGTTGCCAGTTGCTACAACCAAATAGTCCGACGTACTGATGCTGCAATTTTATGGCAACTCAGCTATCAAAATTGCTCACAGATTGAGCAATTTTGATAGCTGAGTTGTTCAATCTACGCTACGTACAGTGTGGTGATGGATATCGAAGAAGCAGCACTTGTTCTCATTATATTACGTCGCCGCCGTCGACGGCGTCAACAACGACAAATTATTCGCAGCCGGGAAAGGGAGGGTGGGAGGGAGGGTGTGGAATCGCTCAACGCGTTTCGGTTGCCGGTTGGGGAAACCAGCAACTTTCTACAACCGATACAAATTCGAGAGTAGCTAGTTGCGGTAATAATGTTGTAACTAACATAGTCATCGATTGAAGGAACTGAAAACTGTTGTCGATCATCGGAACGCGCAACTCGAGTTGCTATGTGTGCGCAGTTCCATATATGTAAACAGTTGCTGCAATAGTTGCATTACAATTAGTTGACCGCCAAAATCTTTGATGCCAAAATCAAATTTACTATTTTTATCTTTTTTTATTAAATAACGACTTAGAAAGAAGGTTAAATATCAGTCTATGATATATGACTTTTAAATGACGTAATTTTTTCAACGAAGGTCTCTTCTGACGTATTGTTATAAGGAAGATGGACTACTTCAATGTTATGAGATTTGCTCTTAAACAGTTAAAGTTAGATCAAATTTAAAACTTCCGTATTCGAGTTAATATTTGCGCGGATTTCGTCGGAGGTAAGTGAAGACAATGTCATTTATCGAGGCCAGAGTGTTTGTTGACACGCTTTATGATAAAAAATTGCACGATATCGACATGGCGAGCTAGTATTTCACATTAGTAACACCTAGTATTTGACCAACTATGGCGGCTATGATTTGAGGCGGCTCAGGGACTAATTTGTATACATAAATATTTGGAAAAATTTGGGAAAGACTTTGCCCAGCGGTGGGACATAAGAAAATGATCTCTCACACTCCGCCCCTAAAACTACTAACGCCAGTCAGAGGATAGTCTTAGCGGCGGAGTGTGAAAGGCCCTTATTCTTGTTTTTAATGAACCTTTAGTGTCCGATCGCCGGGTCTGTAGTCTGCAGGGTTAGAAAAATCTGTGTGACATCATGAAAGTGGTTGGGAAAGAGTTGATGAGGCCTGTGTAGGAATAATTTTGGAAAACGTTTCTGTCTTAAGTCGGGGCAGTCTCAAGCAGAGTTCGCAGAACGGAGTTCAGTGACCCCGGCGCCGGCGCGGGTATTTTTTGTTGTTGTTGATAAGTCATGAACCTCATATCAACTTTTGAATTATAATTAAACTATTCTGTAATCAAAATAGTAGTCAGTCAATCCATTAGGTTTGAATTACGCTTTTCACTGCTGGAAGCCTTTGAACCAATGTAATCAAATAAAGGATTTAAGGAATTTACATTAATATGTACTAGCAATAGAGTCTAAAATAGCTTGTTTGGCTCCAACGAGACGTTAAAAACAAAGATTACATACAATTAATGACTGCCTCGTTGGTTTAGTGGTCCCAAGCGGAACTGCTGACCATGAGGTCTCGGGTTCAAATCCCGGGTCGGGCAGTGTTGTTGAGTTTTTCTGTTAGGAAATTCTCACTAGCAGTCCGGAGTTTGGAATTGTGCCCAGTAGATGGCTCACTACCTTTAGTAGTATCGTTAGCTTCACCGTGTGTGACCAAGCCACGGCTACTAGAGCCCCCCCACCACGACAAGGTGGAACCCCTGGGGGGGAGATGGCTCACTACCTATTACATGGGACTTAATAATTGGTGAAATGTGGGTGTACACCTCTGCCTACTCTTTTGGGGAATATAGGCGTGATACTATGTTTAATGGAGATGATCTTAATATAAACAATAGATATATATTACAATTCATAAAAAGCATTACTTATTACGTGACCCGTAAAATCATCTCATTTTCAAAACTAGGTCATTAGAGCGCGTTACAAGGTAATGTCAGAATTATTCTTATTTAATATATTTTACCTCGATCCTCCTGAGATCTAGTTAGGGACTAAACACACCTGTACGTGTCGCGTAGGCTACACATATGGTATATGCTTATGCTATATACTATATGCTGTTTTGGTGTCTTGGCTCTCAAAGGGAGGCAATGTTCGTAGTTGTCTATTTAGAGAAGTGATTTTGCGATTTCGGAACCAGGTTTATCCTAAATAACGTGGCAGTTCCTTACCATAACTATGCTTATCACTACTTCGTGAATGTTGTTGAGGTTTTTATCAAGGCAAGCTGTAGGTATATAATCTGGATGATTATGTACTTACAGCTTTCCTATTAAACATACATTGGAATCAAAAAGATCTGATGATGATTTAAAGTTATCGGCTCGGAAAATATGGAGCTATCTGACTGTGGAAGTATCTCGCAGTAAATTGTAGTCAAATAACTCTGCTCTTTTGTAATTTTGTGTTCTTAATAGTGAGTGAGGTCGTCATGAGCTACCTAATACTACTTACTCTTTAGGAAGCATTGTGGTGGTAGTAGGTAGACGGTTTTTATCCCTTATATCGCCAGTGCAGCGATTAGAGCATCGGCAATGCGCGAGTGATACCCCTGGTGTTGCAAATCGGGGTATCTGCCGCAATGAGGCATTTTCGGGATGCTCCAAATTCATGTATGAAGATAAGAATGCTTGATTTTCAAACGCATCTCAGTTGGTTTTTAACCATATCCTAACGTAACCTATATTATTGAGCTTTTCTAAATAATAATGATCTCATACGCTAGAAGAGAGGGGCGCCACTACGAAGTTCGTGCTCCGGTCGGAAAAATCTTAAATTGCTGCTAGGTTGGGTGTAGTCCTACGGACACGGGCAACTCAGCCCGTGTTGGAGGTGGAGTAGTCCGTAGGGGTGCACCCATAAAATGGAATCCCTACACGTGGTAACGTGGTAACCCTGGTGGGAGGCTTCGACCGCGGCTGGTTAGCACCCACCGGACAAAGCCATGCCGTGAAGCGACCAAGTCGTGTTTTGGAATGTAGTCCGGTGCTACAGTTTTGGGAGACGGGTCCGGGTAGTTGCATCAACTCCCTAACGATCGTTCTCCCCAAATCTATCCACTATACTTAGAGTTAATAGATTTATTCTGGATTTACGTGCTCCATCCTCGGCCACACGGTCGCTTACCATCAGGCGAGTTGGTGGCCAAACGTAGATCCAGCTTAAATAAAAAATAAAAAATTGTTTATCAACCATACGATGAGAATATGAAATTCCTGTACAAATGTATATAGTCCTTTACACTGCCGGCTGCAGACATCTCGTGGTTTTGAATTCATAATGGCCGCTTGGATGTCGTAAACAACCATCAGTATTCATGGTACCTAACTGTACCGGCGACTAGAGGAGCCTGCTCTCTTGAAAGTGCTTTTTTATAATATAGTCGTTATACACCTTGAGAATAAGTTATTCCTGTCTAGCTAATAGTAAATGGGAGAATTTAATTGTTTTGCCACTTTTATGGGAAGTTAGTAATTTATTTGTCTGTGTAAAATGTTGGATGGGATGGGATGCGTGTGAAGGACATAGAAAGGAGAGTGACTGCTGGTAACCAGGTGAATGGGGCATTACACAATTTCATGGATAGCCAGAATGTGTCAAAAGAGGCGCGCATGGCCGTTCATGGAGGGGTGTTAGTGCCAACTCTTATGTATGGTAGTGAAAGTTGGGTGTGGCAGAAGAAACATGAAAGTAGAATTAATGCAGTAGAGATGAGGGCTCTTAGAAGTATGTGTGGCGTAACTTTAAACGATAAAGTGAGGAACAGTGTGATAAGATATAAGAAATGTTACTAGGATGCGCGTAGTATTGTATTCATTATAAATGTAAATAATTATACTGCTTACGTAATGTTTTTATTGTAGTGGAATGGTTGACGTCATTGACTAACGAACCTTACTGAGTTTAGAGGCAAAATATTAACTGTTAAATGTTGTTTTGCAAAAAGATAAAGTGTAAAGAAGGGTATGCTAAGATGGTTTGGGCATGTAAAAAGGATGGATGAAAGGCGATTGACTAAACTAGTACATGAGGCGAGAGTGGATGGAAGAGTCGGGGCAGGTCGACCTCGATGAACGTACCGCAATCAAATTGCGGACGTTCTCAATAAAGGAAAGGTCAGGAGCAACCTAAGTCGGCGAGCATGTATGAAGAGGTTAATGAACATAGATGAAGCGAAAGAGGTGTGTCAGAATCGTAGAAAATGGAAATCGATAGTCTCTGCCTACCCCAATGGGATACAGGCGTGATTGTATGTATGTAAAATGTTGGTTTAGCATGTAAAGTAATCAATCAAATCCTTTTTTAGGGTTCAAGTATGTAGGTATGTATGTATGTTTGTGAGTTTCATTGTTAAATACTGAATGGGCTTGCGTTTGACCGCCACTTCACCTGATGTCCAGCGATGGTGCGGTTGACTTATCCAGCAGTAACCTGTTCACTCGAGTTTTGAACACCACCAGATTAAATCACACCACAATTTGACTATTACATTAGACTTAGAGAGACTAAATACAATAAATGTGATCAAAAAACATTGTAATTTTCATGTTGATAAGGTAGAATTTTAGGCGGATAAAATCAGCTTAAGTATAATTACCTCATATTATTTATTTTCCAAGTGCCAAGCAGAAGAATTTTGAATTAATAGTTAATTTCGTAACGCTAGAACCGTCACAGATAGTCCCTGATGAGTTAGATAGTAGTACCTACGTACACACAGTTTTGGATGACGTTGTTGAATCTCGGGAGCGAGCAAGTTTATTAATAATTAATTTTATTATTATGATCAACGGCATCAATTTTCCTACTAAAGTTACAATATTAAATGGAAAAAGAATACTGTCGCGAACAGGATTCGACAGCAATGACGTCGCCAAAAAGACGTGTTAAAAATATGGATGAAGAATTCGCGGTGGTGAGCAGAGGTGGAGATGGCTTAGTGGTCAGAGCGCCTGGAGGCGCAGGTTCGAATCCTGCTCGCGACCGTATTCTTTTCTTTTTCCATTTAATATTGTTACTCTAGAGTTCGCTAAGCATGCGTTCTTTTCAAAGATTTATCCGGAATTTTCCTACTGCTCGGTCCTTTCCTCACTTCCTCAGCTTTGACTATCTCTTTTCATTTGTGACGGTCTGCAGTGCGTCGGAGATGTTGGTATAGATTCTGTCTTACTTGGTCAGACCATCGTATAGGACTATTCCTTCTGAGTCTCTTTCCTTCTGTTTTCATCAATTCTCATTTAGTGTCCAAAAAAAATTTGAATATTCCTGTCTATACTAACAATGACTATGACACCAAGTCGGGATTAAAATTAAAAAGGCGTCAAATTAGAATTTATGCACGTCAAATTATCCATCATATTCATATGCTTGCTTACTACCAGGGCAGGCAGGGGGGATGTTTAAGTTTTACAACAAAACTTTAAATGTCTAGGGTCCGAGATAACTATTTGACTTGGCTTAGAATTTCGTGAGGTTCTGGGCTCGATTTCAGGGTCGAGCAAAGTGTTATTGGGTTTAAATTTTTTTGTGGCCGGTTTATATGATTAGGCTCACCACCGGCTGTAATATGTGTGTACAACAGTAACCTCTGCTAATCCTTTGGGGTAATACAGTCGCCATGCTATGTATGAAATACGTTATTTACCATTACTCACCTCCTGAAGGGACAATCATTATCATTAGAAAAAAACTAGTATCATATACACCTAGTAAAATTCCTATACACCTTGTATAATTCGTATACAGCCTGTATAATACGTATACAACCTGTATAATCAGACTAAACTCGACGATGTAGTATTATGTACCTTGACGTACGTCAAATACCGTTAACCGGAAACTTGCGGGCATCATTATTTACAGGTGGTGAATGGGTATTCCCACATTACATCGTTTGTAATAGTTAATAGGAAAATAAATATAGCAAAGTGAGTTTTGTCTGAGGAATATATTACAACCGTTAATTGTGTGTGATACTTCGCAAAAAGAAACAGTGGTAGCTGTAACCTGTTAACTTGTGACGCAGTGCAGATAATGGACGCAGAGATACTATTATTTTGACATATTAAAGTTAGGTTTAGTAAATAAATTAAGTTAACTGACAAACATAGTTTCATATTCCTCGTCAGAATTACAGTACATCATCTTGTCGAGCAAAATTCGAACAACGAGTCGATGACGATGGATACATTCAATAGATTATTTTCTCAACAAGAATACAACGCATTCATTCACTTACATGAGAAATATAACTTCAAAATTATTCTAAACTAAAACAAACATATCGCCAAATGATAAAAGCAATAATTTTAGGATAAAGGGGCTCTACAAAAAAGTTACTTAAATAATAAAATCAAAATTATATTATGATATAAATAAAATCCGACACAAATAAAACTTATTAAGCTAAATTAACAAAAAAGGTTGAAGTACGCAGTCGTACTTTTTAAACTTTCGCGATTTGAACACATAATTATTGAATTCAAACAGGACTTAATCGCGCTAAAAGGATTTTAAAATTAAGGATGAAAAAACCATTCGCTCTTCCCGGCGATGACACCTGCATTCTCAAGTCTACTCGTGACCACGATCAATGCAACTTGATCGAAACGTCGAGGTAAATAAATATTATACTTTTAGCGCGATTAAGTCCCGTTTGAAATCAATAATTCTAATTATATTTAATTTGAGAGAAAAATGAGAAGACAATTATTGTTCAGCGGTTATTACTCACGCATATTTAGGGATTGTTCAACTAGTTTCAAACTCAAACGGAATCCTTAGACATGAGCTGAGCCCCGACGCGAGTCAAACTGGTAGCTGGTTCTTATTTCATTCACCACGGAAATCCACCATAGACGTTCTGCCGGACTCTTATCGAGTAAACCACACGATTCGTCTCTCTAACCTTTACCCAGGGCCGGAGATTGCAGCTGCATTCTCCGCAGCAGTTTAGAATCTAGAGCAGGCAGAAGTAGCGTTGGATGATCAAGGTTAGGTATAAAGCCCAGTTCAAACTGATCTTATGGTCTTTAACTATAAAACGTGTAACTGTGTCCATAGTCAGGGGATTAAAGTACCCATACGAACAAGTTTTACTATTGGACCAACTTCGAAAGCGCGAAGAAGAAGGATTCTTCTGCTCCATAAGAAATTTGCTCTATCCATTTTGGTGGAAACATTTCTATGGAACAGTAGATATTTTTTGTGCTTTCTTATTTGGTCCTTTAGTAAAAGGTGTTTGTAAACATGGATATATTTGCCCCCCAAGTATAAATGCTTCAGATTTTCCAAGCTGTTCCTCTCGTAAGACCTCGACTGTCAACAACTCAAATGTCTTGAGTAACACATCCTTTTTTTATTTTTTTGAGTTTGAAAGTTTGATAGCAGTAATATCTGACAAGTCAAAGATCGCAAGTTCGAATACAAAGTACACACCACTGTCTTTTCGGAGTCATGTGCGTATAATAAATTAATTATCATTTGCTTATAACGGTGAAGGAAAACATTGTGTGGAAACCAGCACACTTGAGAGATGTTCTCGATGGTGTGTAAAGGATGTCAGAGACCTACATAGCATCATAGCATCACGCCTGTGTTCCCCGAAGGAGTAGACAGAGGTTTACACAGTTTTACACCCACATCCACGACCAACAACCTTTATTGAGGTCCCGGGTTCGTTGCAACAGTCACCGCGACCCCGGCAGGTTATGGACCATTGAAAGGTGTCAAGAGACACTCCGCGATTTGTGTAGGCTGCCCACAGTTAGCCAGTAACACATCCAAACTAATATTATAAACGCTCCAACACGCTGAACCAATTTGAATTAATTTTCATAAAGAAATAGATTGGACTGTGAAGAAGGACATAGGGTACCTTTTATCACGCATACGAGTAGAGAAGTCCCCGAGTAATTCATCTAGTTATCTACTGCTCGTCATGAGCTAGTGTATTAAAAAAATATAACAATTGAACTCCGCCTTCCCTTTTACCCAACCGTGCCAAGCAGCTGCCTTGTTCAGGTCTTCAATCCAAGGTCACGAATCTAACAAACAAGAACACGGTTTAATGCTTTCCCTTCATTAATTTACCTTGGAAAAACCTCCATAAATATCCAATAATATACAACGGGTGTAAATTAAGGAAATATTACTTTTTTATGACGGATAAGTTTCAGATCTGATTGAAGGTGGTGGGGGTCATTTTACACTGTTCCTTGACCCAGTTTGTTGGTTAAGGGTGACCCTAGGGGCTTCCGTCAACTTGAAGGTTGCTGGAGCGCGGTAAATCTTTTATTTAAGCAGCGTCTTTTGGTGGTGTAGTGCAATTTCAAGGAGGGGCTTTAATATTCTGTAGATACTAAGTGGTATAATTTTTAAAATGTAAGGGGTAGGTCGAGTACGTATCATTTAGAGAATTGTTTGTGGTTACCATAGGAATCTTATTAAATACGATGTAATTATTATCTCGTTTAAATATTTAAATAATGTTGTACTAAATTACTATTTTCTATAATGAGGACGAACCGCGAAAGTTTAAAATCGTGCACGTTAATCTATTTTCAACACACTTGCTCGTAAAGTGGCCCTTATTGCTCAGCTTTTAAGTTCATATTGAAGCTTATAACGCACGCCTGCTACTCGCTTCAAATTACGGCATTAGGACGGTAATCTAAAAACGTCGTATGAGACGCGTACGCTGTAGTCACTACAAGTCTCGGTCATTGCTACCGTTGCCTACCGGCTCGGGTAGCAATTCAACCTCGACTGTAATGACCAACTTAGCGCATCTGTATCATAATGTACTATTGTCCCCGTTGTGGTCGATAGCACCAGTAATTGAGTCGAAAAATTCTATTTTGACGTAGGTATGGTATGTCTCTATCTTGTATATTGTAATTTTTTTATTTATTTGTTTAAGTGGGTTAGCTCTTGACTCTAGTCTAGTTCAGAGGTGACAGAGACAACCCAGGCTAAACAGGCTTACCCAGAAAAAGCCTGTTTACTCTAACTTTGAAAAGATTAGGGTTCAATGCGTTCGGCAACACAGACGCAGGTAGAGAGTTCCACTCTTTTGCTGTGCGCATTGTAAAAGATAATTGGAAAAGCTTAGAGTGAATTGGTGGAATAGCAACAAGGTAGGGATGGTGTAATTTGACAGTTGTGAGTTGTATGACAGTGAATAGAATAAGCCTAAGTAATGTTTATTTAAGTTGTCCTAGTTTGGCTACTCTACAAGAAGAAAGATCTTAAGAAGATATGCAGGGGCATTCCCTGATTCATTAAATACGTATGAATAAACGTATTATTATGTCACGCAGAAAATACGCTACTCATTTTATTATTTACATTCACAATGAATGAGATGTACTAATATTATGTGTGGATGCATTTTTCCGTCTGATTCATCCTAAAACAATAGACTCTAGTTAATTAGTAATACATCTGTGGTTGATATAAATATAAATAACAATAGTGGCGTATAGCTCCGTTTGCGCACATTTGATAAAAGCAACATGGCCGACGTCTGCATGTTGCTGATTTGATATTTTTATTTTAACTTTTAGTGCAAATACAATAAATTGATAACAGTTATCATTGTTCATTTTATGTTGTATTATTTTTTTATAAAAGCTGGTCAACAGTGAGTCGTATCTTGCACGATTGTTTCGAAGGACCAATTCAATGTTTTTTCGGTAAAGTTATTTATTTAACATCCTCTCACTTTTAATTGGGGAACAAACAATTCTGCCTAAACTTTCTACATAATTATTATTATGAGCTCGTAGTGGCCCACTGCAGGCAAAGGCCTCCCTTCCCTCCCTCCACTTTTCCCGGTCAATGGCAGTTTAGGGCCAGACCTTTACGTGGGAGTCCAGTTCATCTCACCATCTCCTTTTGTACTCGGCTCCTGCTGCTCGGAAGCCACAGAGTGGTAGTTTTTGCCCATAGCTCCTCCGGCATGCAGCAGATATGACCAGCCCAGTTCCATTTTAATTTGGCAGGTGTGTGACCTAGGTCTGCAAAGTGTGTTTTTGAACATAGCACTAAGTTTCTTACGCGGTCTGTAAGCCTATTTTATTTCTACACTAGCTGTGCCAGCGACTCCATCCGCGTGGATGTCGTAAATTAACACCATGTCGTGTATGAACACAAATTCATAATAATTAACAAATGGTTGACGTGATTCTTTAAATTGGCAGAACTTTTTTATTTATAAACCGATTGACATGAAACATAAACTAAATGTTAAGTGAAGCTTTCCACAATATATTAGTGAACTACATCTAAATCGGAAAAGCTGTTTCTGAGATTAGCGTGCACAAACTCACAGACAAACAGATAAACAGACAAAAATTCTAACAATCATTGTTTTGGGTGCTATTTGCGTTGATAAAGGTCCCAATAATATTTTTTCTCATATATCTTCCATGTACAGACAGCGATCCGTTACATTTTTATTATATGTATTGATGATTAGGCACCCTATAAAATACCATGCAATTTTATTTTCGACAAAGACATTACTTGGCAAAATGGTGGTCCGTCCGTCAATGTTTGTTCAGGACTCTCAAATGGGGAGCAAAAATACATATGCCGAACAAAGTAGATTCATACCCTGTGTGAAATGATATTAGATGTGCTTCCTAGAATTTCGTTAAACAATAAAAGCTGTAAAGTAATGAGCAAAACAATTTTTTAATAGATTACCATTGGAATTACAAAGGCTTCCATTATTTAGATTACAAAAAAAAACGAAAGACATTGTTACTGGAAAAAATGATTTACAATGTTAATGAATGGCTCCTGTAATATATTAATGTTATATTGTTAATCGACTGTTTCCATAATGTAATTATATGTGTTCGATGCATGATTCTGTATGAACGGATTCTTCAACAATTTGCAATTTATGTTTGTTTTAATTTGATTATAATAACCAGCCCATAACTGTCCTACTGCAGTGCAAAGACCTCTTCTCGTACAGAAGGCACGAGCTTATTCTCCACCCTAGCTCACTGCAGGTTGACTACCAAGTCCAGGTTTACTCACGATGTTTTCCTTCACCGTATGTCTGTGATGTCTTAGATTAACTAAGAAAGTAGACACTGGCTGAGTAGTCGGACTTTGGAAGCCGACAATCGCCATAAGGGCGAAAAAAAAACTAGGAAAGTACATATGACATTGAAAAAGTCACATTGGTACATGGGAAGTTTGAACCCACAACCTGTGGCTCAGGAGGCGGGCTCGTAACCACTCGGCCACCACGACGACGATTCTAATTCTTATTTGATAAATTTTATTGTATTAAATAATTCACGTGCCATACAACGGCTAAATAGATGATAGCTACAATACTTACATTGTAACATGCCATCTGTATACTATTTTAGGTGAATACATTACTATCTATCTGCCTAGCCTTTTCCCAATTACATTGGGGTCGGCTTCCAGTCACACTGGATGCAGCTTAATACCAGTGTTTTACATGGAGCGACTGCCTATCTGACCTCACTTAATTTGACAACCGGGACCGACGGCTTAACGTGCTCTCCGAGGCACGGAGGGGTCTCGGTATGAAATTATGGTCACCCATCTACAGACCGACCGCGGCAAGCGCAGCTTAACCTCGATCGATCGATCTGTGCGGCTGTTACTTAGCCACGAGCCCCTCTCTGAATACATTACTTAGGTGAATACATTACTATGACTATGAAATATAAAATTGTTGCTTGACCTATCAGTGCACTTAGAAGATACTGTTTAGTTATATATGTTTAACTTTTTATTAAATTATCTCAAAGTTCACAGTTTAAATATAATTTCAATCACATCGATCAAGTGCTAATAACCTATGAATATCCACAGAGTCATGAAAATTTATTAATTTTATGTGACATGGCCCAGATTACAGGCTTTTAATAAACGTCAAAGCTAGGTGCTTTTATCATCATCATGAGCCTGAAGTAGTATATTGCTGAACATATAGGCCTGGCCAGAGCGGTCTGCCATATTCACCTGAAACACCAATCAGAGCGCATGACGTCACGCCTCAGTGAATGTCGATCACCACCACGTACGGTGAAAAATGCATTTCGAGGAAATTTGTAAACTTTAGAATTCATTTTTAACATACGAAATATGTATGTTGCCTTTATTCATTCAGCATAGATAGAATGTTATGTTTACCTAGGCGTGACGTCCCAATGGACGCCGTGGCACAGCGTTTTCGCGCTTAATTTAATGGAGATAAATTAAAATGCAATTATTTGCGTTTAAACTAAGTTTATTGCTGAAATAATGTGTTTTTCGGAAATAGTAGACGTGTAGATACCTATATTATAAAATGAGAATTCAAAATCAGTTATCATGGCTATTAATATTGTAAGCAATAGCAAATATCAATATCCTTAAAGCGACATTAAGCTTCATTATCGATAATTATTCGTAACGACATCACTACTCGTTATAGTAAACGATGCGACTGTTTTGTCGATTGCCACGATGACTCTACGACGTAGCTGTTGGTTGCTACGAAGACTATTGTAATGTTCTATTGGACGACTAAAACTAGAAAAAAAAAACTTTAGTATTTGTGAGTCAGAAATAAGAAAACATATGGTTTTAAATAGGTAAATAAATACAGATCAGTGGTGAGCATTGCATATAGGAAAATAACCAGTGCCTACCTCAAAATTACCTAAATGCAACCTATCACAGTTTACTATATCTGTATAAATTTATTTTAATATTATACAGATTATTTTTATTATTTGGAATAAGTAGTTGGTGAACCTCTCAATCGAAAAGAACGGTCGAGGTGGCTTAGTGGCAGAACCAGTGGGGTTACTCTTGAAACTAATACCAATTCCAATCCAATTCCAATATTAAAAAGTCTAAAAAAAAGTCTTTAAACGGCGTGTAATTTTAAAATAAATTTAAATACATTACAGTTGCCTCAATTTTAAAGCATGATGTCTTCATATTATCCCGAATCTATAATTATTTTTTTGACATTTTGTCATTTAGTACGTACTGACATATTTCCAATGTCAATCGAGCGTAATTAATTTCAAGAGTAAGCCCACAGGAGTATTTATCCGAGAGGCGCAGGTTCGAATCCTGATTACGACCGTATTTTTCTTTCCACAACAATTTATACGCAAATAAATCGTGTTATAAAAAAGTTTTTAATTGATTTTTAGTGCTGGTATTGCCAAGTTTTGGGGAGCTTTTGTCATAGATAAGGGCACGCTTTTGTGGATATTTTAGTAGGGCAATAACAACAGCAACTTCTTAATTAACAAGTCATTAAAAATCCCAACTGCCTCATTGGTTTAGTGGTCGTAAGTGCGACTGCCGAGTCTGAGGTCCTGGGATCGATTCCCGGGTCGCACAAAGTGTTATTGAGTTTTTCGGTTGGGGAATTTTCAGTAGCGGCCTGGAGTTTGGAAGTGTGGATGGTTGATAGCAATAGGCTCGCCACCTATTCGTGGGTCTTAATTACAGCATTGGTGAAATGTGGGTGTACATCTGTGTACACCTCTGCCTACCGCTTCAAATACAGGCGTGATGTTATGTTAAAAATCCCAAACGAAATTATGCAGACGCCGTTTATTATTTCAAAAGTTTTTTTTTGTTTCAGGATTTGGTGTACCGTCTGGTTCGTCAGCCTACCAGCCGTCTTTTAATCTTTTAAGGGAAGATTTACGATTCTAGTTAAATATTTTATTAATTATATTGTTATTTACGGATAAATGAACCAGACTTTATTTATGAGAAATTGGTTTTAGAAGCCACAGGTAATTTATTTTTAACCAAAGTGTAGTAGAATATGGCTCTTGCTAACATTTGCAAAACGAAATGAATAATACTTGTCATTTTGTACCCCACAAATTGCAACAAAACTCAAATTTTTCTTTATAAAAAATAGAACCTTCATCCCTCAACCCCTTTGAAATCCATTTGGTTGATTGTATTTTTCGCCCTTTTTAATTTGATTATTAAGCAATCATAACCGTAGTCACGTCCCTTAGGACGATAAGACCGCAGGACCAAAACAGAGGGAACTTATCGGGGCCCGAAGGACCAGTGTGCGGAGTAGTGCGGGGGAGGGGTTGTAGGTGAGCGTCGCGCGGCCCTCCGACATTCCCTCAGTGATCGTAGGCAGGTTCGCACGTCGCTTGAAGCGCCAAGTTCGCTCGCACGCGTTTGATCGACAATAATAAATAAATATTATTTACTTTGTCAGTGTTTGAAGATGGTGCTTTCCGATTTCTTGACGGAGACCAGAAGGCGATGGCTTAAGGTGAGATTTTATTGTGGTTACTTTATTCAGTCTTGAGTTTTTGTTTGTTTTGCCTGTTATGTACTGTAAATATGCGTGGTTCTTTTCAGTAGTTAATTTGTGTTGATTTCAATTTTATAAGTAGAAGCATTTGCTTTATTTTAAATACAGTTATTTGGAACAGTACAATATAATACATATATTTTATTGGATTCTAATAATTAATTTTAAAATAACGTATGTTTACACAATTTCGAACAAAAGGAGCACGACAAATTTAACATTGCTCAGTAAAAAAATATCAAATTATAGTTTATATTTGGTATTTTTTCTTCATAATTTATTGTATATACTTACTTTATTAAGCTACTACTTCGCATAATAATTAATAATTGTCAATACTGTTCTAGTTTCTTATGTTTTATATAAAAGCTTCTTGGTTTTGTACCTGTGTGTAATTATGATTCTATGTATGATATGTTTTATATCTTTAGTTATGTGCATGTAAGGTTATAAATATAGTAACTATTTTGAATGAGTACCTATTTATGTATTTAGGTTCTACGTAGATTTACATTCAAACAGAATCCTATTAGTTTCCTATTACTATTTATTATTCCTACAATATTGTGTTACATTTATAATTTGACTGACTATTAGATTTCATCGTAGCGATATCTTTTCATTTCACTATTTATCGCTTTGAGTCCTACGATCCGCGTTCCTAGATACACGAGCTTAAGTTCTATACCAATTTTTACACAAGAACACTAAGCAAATATTGAACTGACCGCTCCTTAATATAGGTACTACTTTCGGCTAACCCGATCGATAATTTGTCAAACGTCACCGATGTCGATGTCCGTATACTTCTGTATATTAGGTATAGGCCAAACTACGCACAAAAATGTCTTAAATTGTATAACCATTAATTAGACACAATCACGTCTTTATTTTTCGCTGTTCATTGGGGTTACCAGTGAGATAAATAAAGACCCGGATCTAGGTATAGTAAACAAGCTAGTTTATTTAGGTTTTATGATCTTCAACTTCACAATACATTTATGAAAGAAAATCTTTTATTGGACTTATTAGACACGCCTAACAATTAACAACACTTATTCCGCTTAAGATTTGCGAGTTCCCATTGACTGGTCATTGCAGCCAGCATTAGGTGTTCATAGCATCATAACATAGCATCACGCCTGTATTCCCCGTAGGGGTAGGCAGAGGTGTACACAGTTGTACACCCACATTTCACCAATGGTGTTATTAAGTCCCATGTAATAGGTGGTGAGCACAATTTCAAACTCCAGGCTGCTACTGGGAAATTCCTAACGAAAACTCAATAACACTGCTTGACCCGGGAATCGAATCGCTTGGGACCACTAGACCAACGAGACAGTTGCATTGTTATGTTAATAACAGAACTATCATCAATGTAGCTGTTAGGGGTCACTTTGTACTCCTTTAAGGCCACCTCATCTCGCAAAACTAGTGTCCATGACTATATAGGGTGTCACACGTACAGCCATTTGTCAATATATTAATGAATGTACATAATTTACAAACGACCAGATAACGACGTTGACGTGACGACTGTAGTAAAGCGATTTACATGTCGATACAATAGACAATGATTGTTTACGCTGATTGTGGTGTAATGATTCCGAGAAGAATTTATCTAGTACCTATATTTACTGCCTCGTTGGTCTAGTGGTCGCAAGCGCGGCTGCTGAGCGTGAGGTCCTGGATTCGATTCCCAGGTCGGGCAAAGTGTTATTGGATTTTTCTGTTAGAAAATTCTCATTAGCAGCCTGGAGTCCGGAAGTTGGTGGTGTGACACCCCCGTGCTTCGGAGAGCACGTAAAGCCGTCGGTCCTGCGCCTGATCTCTCTCTGGTCGTCTCGGATTTCCGTCCCATCGGAACATGAGAGTGAAGGAAGAGGGAGTGCACCTGTGTTTGCGCATACACTTGTGCACTGTAATATCCCGCGTACTTGGCTAATCTCCGTGGAGATAGGCCGCCGTGACCGAAATACGGTCGGAAGGAGTATATTTACCTACATTTAAGAGCGTTAATTTGGAGCGGAGGGGCTTGTGGCTAAGTAATAGTTGCACAGATCAATTGATCGGTTAAGCTGCGCTTGCCGCGGTCGGTCTGTGCATGGGTGACCATCATTTCATACCGATACCCCTCCTTGGCTCGAAGAGCACTTAAGCCGTCGGTCCCGGTTGTCAAATTAAGATCTATGACAGCCATTACGGGAAAAGGCCTGAAAGTCTGACAACCAGTCTGAGATATTGTGTTACCCAGTAACTGGGTTGTGGAGGTCAGATAGGCAGTCGCTCCTTGTTAAACACTGGTATTAAGCTGCATCCGGTTTGACTGGAAGCCGACCACAATGTAATTGACAACAGGCTAGGCAGATTGATTTAAGAGCTTTTACTTTTTTTCGAATAAACTGCTCAATATATTGTGAAATCAGGGAAAAAGGGAGTGTGCAAGATTCCAAGTTACTTATAGTGCTTGCCATCGCGATAGTAGAGCGTGAGTTCCTGAGTTTTATTACCCGGTCGGGCATATATCAGGTTGTTAGGAAATTCTCAGTAGCAGGTCGGAAATTTAAATTGAGCCCTGTTGATAGCAATGCAATGGGCTCTTAATTTCTGCATCGGTTAAATGTTCCTTTTACAGTACACTTCCGTCTATCTCTTTGGGGAATACAGGCGTGATGCTATGTTACTACTTAAGGTACCGGAAGTCAAAAAATTGATGAACAGTTGAATTACAGCAACAGAGATCTCAGAGGTCGAAACTAGTCGGGCAATCCCGAAGAAATCACGTGAGTAATAACCGTTGAAAAATAATTGACATAGGTCTCGCTAAAAAAAGAAGCCATAGTAATTTCTTGGTGATGCCGACCCTCTGAAGTTGTGATCTGATAGCAGCTAGCTAAGTCATCATCATCATAATTATTTTTGATATCCTTAAACTGTGGAATGAACGGGTTATAACATTAGGTTTACCCTTTATCTCTTTCGAGTCATTTACCTGTAGGAGTTATTCAAAATAATGCCGCTCGATTGATATTGGAAATATATATGTCAGTTCGTACTTTTAAATGACAAAATGTCTAAAAATATAATATAGAATAAGAATAATAATAAGACAAACTTGCTTTAAAATTGAGGCAACTGTTATTGTAGGTAACCTTATTTTAATATTACGCATTGTTTTAAGGCGTCTGTTTAAAATTGGAATTGGATTGGAGTTGGTATTAATTTCAAGAGTAACCCCAGTAGGGTTACTCTTGAAATTAATACCTCTATGTATAATCGATTAGTAAATTGTACAAAAATAATAAAAGATATCGATACTGATATATCCATTATTATCTCACAATTTCATAATCGATGAGGCTCTATGATAGGCTAGATATAAAGTAATGTAAGGCGTAAGTACTTTTAAGATAATTAATTAAATAAAACATAATTATTAAATAGCTTTCTATTTAATATACGTAATGATGTTTTATTTAATTAATTATGTCGAGAGTGTCTGGGGCGAGGTGCTAATGTACCTATTAGAGTTGATAATGAGAACTTGATTTATGAAACTCGGAATAGGACAGGAACGCGTTTGATATTTTTGCAAAAAAGCAAGATTACTACTCTAAAGTCAAGAAGACTCCTACGTCTAAGACAAGTACTGAATTTATTATCTTTTACACGACTGCCCAAAAAAGGAGTGTTACGTTATTGGGGCTTATTTAAGAATGTACGTAAGTATGTATGATGTATGATTGTAATTTCTTTTATTTCACCATTACTTCTAAACGCTTGAACCGATTTAGATGTTTTTGTAACATTATTCTTATATTACTTCCCTATGGATACAATCTGCTTACCACGTTAGGATTAACTAGCACGAACAAAAACGGTACAGCGAGCGACAAAAGTCGATGAGCAAATCCAATTTTTTTATTTTTGCTTTATTCTGAAACTATTTATCTAATTATCTGGAACACAAAACATAACATACTTCATCATCCCTCTGCCCTTATCCCAATTTATTTGGGATCGGCGCAGCATGTATTCTTATTCCAGTCACTTTTCTAGCCATATCATCTTTAACACAATCCATCCATCGCTTCCTGTGTCTTCCTCTACTCTTATAGTCATCTATAAATATGTATTCATATTCAAAACATAACATAACATACTTGTCATCAAATAAATACAGAAAATGCCAGACGTAATGTCATCATGTCACAATAACCAGCACTAAAATCGGTGTAGTTTCTACTACTACCACTATTGTCGCTGACTGTACTCAAGCGAAGTGTACTATGTAGTTGATATTCCTAACACTCCCATTTTAATAGCAATTCCAAGTAACACGATGGTATTAGAGAAGTTTCCACACAATAGTTGGAAGAAGTGGTTAAGTTTGAACTCACGACCTCTCTATCACCAGTCAATGACTTAACCATTCTCTAAGATTGTTAAAGACCGCTCTGGCATCCCCTCAGAAAATCTATCCTGACAAAATTGAATGATTTAAACCAAAAGTTGTGGTATTTCAAAATTTAATATTTTTTGGATGAAATGCGAAAGTTTGTGAGTATGGATGGATGTTTGTTACTCTTTTACGCAATAACTACTGAACGGATTTGTATGAAATTTGACACACAGATAGTTTACAACCTGGATTAATACATGAGATACTTTTTATCTCGGCTAGAGCCAATTCTGAAGTCCAAACAGACGATGTCGCAGGCAAAAACTAGTTTTACATATGAACATCTGATTACTTTCTCTTCTTCGAATTTGCGAACTGTTAGAGATTCCTGGAATGTATTTAATAGCTCCGATTTACCTATTAAGGGGTCATGCAGTCTCCTAGTTATTCATGTTCGCCTAGTACATTCACAGTTCAAAGTTGAGTGGGCAACCTGATTATAATACAAGTTGGACTATCTGCAACATAATTTATGCACACTATCTATTAAAAACATGGATATATATACAAATCGATATGTAGGCAGTGTTAATGTACTTTATGCAAACAATAATTATTGTTGATAGTGATTATTGTAAAAGTTTTTGTTTGTTCCGCTCGCCACGATTGTAATGGTACGCAAATGTCTCTCGTCTTTAAAGTGTATGTTTTGTCGAAATGTTAATGGTTTAAATGTAAAAAATTGTGTTTAATGTGTGACAATACTCCTCCCGACCGTATTTCGGCCACGGCGGCCTATCCCACGCGGAGATTAGTCAAGCACGCAGGAGATATTATAGTGCCTAAGTGTAGGCGTAATCACAGGTGCACTCTCTCTTCCTTCACTCTCATATTCCGATGGGACGTCAATCCGACACGACCGGAGAGAGATCAGACGCAGGACCGACGGCTAAACGTGCTCTCCGAGGCACGGTGGTGTCACACAACCAAGTTCCTGATTCCGGGCTGCTACTAAGAATTTCCTAAAGAAAAACTCAATAACACTTTTGCCCGACCTGGGATTCGAACTCAGGACCTCACGCTCAACAGCCGCGCTTGCGTCCACTAGACCAATGAGGTAGACAATCAGTTTAATGTATATGGAATATTTAAGGAATAGATCGGTAATACATTTGGAAGTAATGGGTCTAATATTTGGCATTCGGTTTACGACCTGTAAAGATAGTTGTTAAGGATTATGAAATAAATAAATTACGTGACTATTAAATCCAAAAAATATAAGAGTTGATGACGTATGTGTACTGGATTTTTTGATCTGCACAGCACGTTTGCACTCTTACCTTTGGAACATGTTAGAAACAAGCATCATAAAGTTTCTTAAGAGGACCAGACAGGAGACGCCTTCTGACTAAATATCGAACAAATTTGCTCGCCACTTTTAGCGGGAGGTGAGGTAACACACGAGCACAAAAGAACTTGTACTAAAGCGAAAATAGCTCTTGTTATTACAATAGCTTTATTGAAATACATAAAAATCTAAACACAAACAAAAAATTGTGTAACACACGATTAAAATCTTGTACTATCATTGTAACCATACAGGTAAAAGGTACCTTTAAATGATTGGGAATCATATGCCAGTGGCGAGAGGGGTACACCCGCTAAAACTACTCCAGTACTAATTCCTTCAAGTAAAATTTTAACTGTATATGTTGTGTTAACATTTTAAAAGCAAAACACAAAATTTTCTGACCCCTAAATAGATGTAGTTTAAAGTTATCGAAGTCGACGGTATATAAACTTAATTCTATTGAGAAAAATATACTTAATAAATGTTTAACGATTCTCGTATTCATTCAATTAAGAGTTTGTAGAATTATTTTCTAGGTAAAATATATTTAAGCCGATTAAGGGGTATAGTGCCTATCTAAGCAGGTACTTATTAAAAGGTTATATTTTTATGTTACTATACTTTAATCAATAATATTAAAGACTAGCGGTACGTCCCGGCTTTGCACGGGTGAACATTTACACCTTGGGTTACATTATTGAAGTTTCAGTAAGGATCCCTAATATTTTCTTGTAATAAATATAGCCTATGTTACTCAGGGATAATGTAGCATTCTAATGACGGAAGAATTTTTGAAATCGGGCTAGTAGTTTTTGAATTTATTCGTTACATACAAAAATACAAATCTTTCCTCTTTATAATATTAGTTAGTGTAGATGATATGGAAAAATATTTTAACATCGTTTATATTATTGAATTACTGTTATTGGTGGAAACTAATTATTTTGTATATTCACCATTATCAAGGTTAGCTACTATCCTTCTGTAGTTTACAGAAAATATTATTACTATTGCCTCTAAATATAACCTATTAAACATCAAAAGAAATTTAATCGGTTCTGTGATTTTATTACGCATTATGCGATAATATGTAGTAATACTTATGCAAATTGGTCAATAAATTTACTTCATATTAATATTTTAGGTTTTCGCGATCACTACACATTATAATAAAATAACTTTTAACCGGATTAATCGCGTTTATTATTGGTTTATGTTTTTCCTGACGTTTCGAACACTTTGCAGCGTTCGTGGTCGCAGGAAACCTTAGCTAGGTTAAGTTTTTATGGATTTATACGATAAATTTTTTAACATCTTTGAAGTAAAGTTTATTACCTCCGTTCCACTTGACAAAGAAATTAATAAAGTTTTAGGAATTTCGACTGGTTTCACTCGTTGAGGCTTAGGACCAATTATTAAATATTTCAGTAGGGAAAAGCTAATATACTTTATTCCTTGAAGGAATTAGTACTGGAGTAGTTTTAGCGAGCGTACCACTCTCGCCATTGGCATATGACTCTCAATCAAATACCTTTATACCTTTTACCTGTATGGTTACAATAATAGTATACGATTTTAATCGTGTGTGACACAATATTATGTTTCTGTTTAGTTTTATTATGTGTATACCGCTATTGTTGCTTTAGTGCAAGTTCTGTTCTTGTGTGTTACCTCACCCCCCGCCAAAAGTGGCGAGCAAATTCGTTCGATATTTAGTCAGAAACCGTCTCCCGATCCGGCCTCTGGTCCTCTAAGCTTCTATATGTGTCTTCGAAAAGTTTCGTACTTAACCTTTCGGCTCAGTAACGTACAGATCTGTACGTTGTAACAATAAAAATCTATTGTGTCTGCTAATGACTGACGCAACAGCTTAAAGAAATGGTTTTTTGAAACCATTTACTTAACTCAATGAAATTGTATGATTCAGAATTTATAGAATTTTATGGTGATTCGGTCTAGAGATCTAGACCTAGGAGGTTCTACTACAAATCATTTAAAATATACCAGCCTACATTAATAAAAGTCATGTGACGAATATCATTAGGTCTTCTAACTCGTAGTTGTCACTTTGTTATGTTACTGTCATCATACCTAGTACAGATAAGTACTTTCGTAAAAACTGACGATGATAGGGTACCGTATTTCAATAATTACTATATCATTATCTGGGTCTACCATAATGGCATGGCTTATTTTTTATTTCTATTCTTTTTTTAGGATTAAGGAGGATACAGACGTGAGGCTTTCTGCTATGCTTTGGTGTTTTGTCGTAGATAATATTAACATTTTGAACAACTGGGTACCTAGTTACTCTTTCTATAAGAATCATTAGAAATTGTTGAACAGCATTTTTTTTTTCAAGTAAAGTTTGTCCCTGTTACAATACAGAAAATGTTACCATATAAAATCAACTTCGGCAAATAAACTTCGGAAGTGTTCGCGACGTACATTAATTGATTAACAAATAAATAATTATTAATCACGTGTTGAGGGCCTTCTGAGCGAACTTTCTTGTTGACGTAAAGCCGTTGAGTAGCGTCTGTTCTCCCCGTTTCACGTGACTGGGGGGTCATGGTTGGGAGCCCTTTTTTGACCGGTAACGGTGAAAAGTGCTCCTTTAACTAAATAACTCGTAAAATTTTGTCAGTCTGCGACCACGAACGCTGCAGTGTTCGAAACGTCAGGAAAAACAAAATCCAATAATACATGATTTTTAGATCATGTATTTGCAAAGTTTTTTAGTGTAACATAATAAGGTGTTCAGGATAGGTCATTAATGGCGTGTAAACTGTTTATGTAACAAAATTATTTAAGCAATCATTATTATTAGCAGGTTCGCTGTCCACGAAGTAGACATAATCGTTAAACAATCGACATGTACCACATGTAGTACATAAGACAGTTAACGGGTTAAAGTATTAAATAAAAAATATTACATTCATTATATTAAATACTAGGTGGTGCCCGCGACTTCGTCTGCGTGAAAAAAGGTAGCCTATGTCCTTCTTCAAGGTCCAATCTATCTCCTTGCCAAATTTCATTACGATCCGTTCAACCGTTTAGTCGTGAACAGGTAACAAACAAAAAAACACAATTACTTTCGCATTTATAATATTATATCAATTAATGTTCACCGGTTACTACTCACGTGCATTTTTCGGGATTGCCCGACTAGTTTCGAACTCGAACGGAGCCCTTAGTCATGAGCTGAACCCGCGGCGGAAAAGGTCGAGATGGCTTAGTTGGTCAGAGCGCCTGGAGTATCTATCCGGGAGGCGCAGGTTCGAATCCTGTTCGCGACCGTATTCTTTTTCCATTTAATATTGTAACTTTAGAGTTCGCTAAGCATTCGTTAATGCTTTTTCAAAGACATATCTTGAATTTGCAATTACTTTAAAAGAATGTCATAATTTTATTATTTGAATCAATGACACATATTTGTCCAGCACGCAGATATTACAACATCCAGAATCAAAACAGCCCCCAGCTAGTTCCTTTCTGCGTACATATTGGCTATATCGCTTACTAACGTATGTTTTTAACATTTTTGCTCATCGTAGATAAGTTGTAGGTAACATTTATGACGCAATGTACTAACAAAGTGCCTATCAATTCGATTGTAACCAAGATTGGCAATACCTAGGCTGATCAGTCAACTTAGGTCACGATCAAAGTCAAAAGTTTTTATTTCCCAAAGGCTCTAAAAGCACTTTTGAAACGTAAAAAAATTGTGTCATGTTTCTAAAATAGTTAATTCCTATGGAGAAGAACCGGGCAAAAAACTCCACGGTTACTCTTTTAAACTGCATATTTTTCACAGCGAGAACAGTGTAATCTTCGTTATAAAGCGATTGACGGTGGCTCTCTTCCTACTAAAAATGTGGTTTTTCATACATTACCTGCGTCAGTTTATTTGAATAGTTATAACAGAACTATATTTCCCTACATGCAGTTAAGGAAAATTAGTCATTGTGTAAAGTCACGGGTATTACGACTTGGTTTTGTGACGTTGGTGATAAGGAAACTTTTAAATACAGTCATATTCTATTTACAATAATAAACAACAATACCCGTGTATTAAGGGCGGGTTTGGCATGGCAACAGTACTTTGTGAGCATTAGAATTTCCTGTCATTCAATATTCTTCTTTGAAATCATCTTTCTCTAGGTAAGGAGACACTTTGAATTACAAGAATATATCGTTTTACCAATCGCCGGTTCTGTATCTTTGTACACGCGTTAGAGGAAAATAATACGGACTTTTTCAATGACATAACGTGTTTATTTAGTTCAAATAAACCTAAAATTTTATTCACAATTGAGGCACGGTCCTTAATCATCATTAATACATTTTTATTTGTATTTGGCTCAAAGGACCAAAAAATTATGTCGTATAACATGTTATTATTAAGGGATCGTAGCTCAACTGCGCTTGCTGTGGTCGGTCTGTGGATGGGTAACCATCATTTCATACCTAGACCCCCTCCGGGCTTCAGAGAGGACGTTAAGCCGTCGGTCCTGATTGTCAAATTAAGATCTATGACAGCCGTTACGGGTAGTCAGAGGCCTGAAAGTCTGACAACCAGTCTTTCCACGAGATTCCACGTATTACCCAGTAACTGGGCTATGGAGGTCAGATACGCAGTCGCTCCATGTATAATACTGGTGCTAAGATTCACCTGGTTGGACTAGAAGCAATCCAAAAAAATACAGGTTGATTGTAAACCATATAATTGAATATACACAACGGTGTATAGCACTACTTCTCTGCCTACCCATCCGGAGAGATACAGGCGTGATCCTATATTATACACATATACCGATATACCATCACATATCTATCGCCGAGGTCGGAGTAGTGGCGCTACTATAGTATGCAAATATGTAAGTGTGGAACATTGCCATTGACAGGTGCGGTGCGCCGCCCCCTTTGTTCCCACGCAGTGAAGGCAACACGTGGTTAAATGACATGGGAATACAGTCACTACTCCAAAATGACTTGATAAACAACGTGTTTGTGTTGTGGGGTTGTATTAGTGGTGCTTGACCCCTGCTTATTTTAATTTCATCCTGCGATACGAATCGGCTAATGGAACTAAGCCTTGTTGAATTAAGTGATGTGGAACAATTAAATATAAAGGTGTATTTTTAAATGCATAGTTTAAATTTTATACATCACTGTTATTTAAATTCTACTTGTTGTTCTTTGCTTTGCCTTAATCCATTATTTCGCGTCGGTTCTTTTAGCGGTGCGAGCATGGTTCTTTTTGTCAACACATTTGTCGATTTTTAACGTCAAATTTGTCTTAATTGGTTGATAAAACGGTAAAATCGATTCGACAAGTTTGACGAACATGCGGTGCAAGCATGGTTCTTTTTGTCGACACGTTTGTCGATTTAATACGTCAAATTTGACATAAAGTGTTGATAAAACGATAAAATTCAATACATAAAAACTTTTATCGAGTCGACAAGTTTGTCGAAAAGATCCGTGCTCGGACGCAAGATCAGTGATCGAACGCTAATTGGGTTAGCTCCAAATTCTTGGACTCAGTGGACCGCCAAATAGCTGGAGGATGCCCCCACTCATCTTTTGTTATTAGGGAGGAATAAACTAAAGCTATCTTTACTGGATGTACATGACCTCGCCTTATGACATTTGAATTCCACATGGTGGGTTATCTTAATTCAAATAATCTATAAATATAAAGAAGGAAACAAAAAACAGAACATTTTGGAAGAAATACTCATCCCTGTTCTAATAGAAGCTTCCACGCCGAAATATCAGCACAAGAGCACAAATTAACGAACCCCCAATTAAATTAAAAGTGAATACAGTAACATCACCAACAGTATGAAAAAGTATGCAAATAACTGTAGATCACGGGCAGGTGCGCGCGCGCCCCCCCTCGTTCCCACGGCGCGGGCGCAGTAAGCGTACAGTATGCAGTTAGTTTGCACATGTGCGGTTAACTGCCTTACTCGGTACACTAACTGAGTTACTGTCTTATTGCTTGCTACTTTCATGTGCCACTTCATGTTTTTTTTTTTTATAAATGCCTTTGAATAATTAAACATGTGTGTGGGTTAACATAACGAGGCAGTATGCAAAATAAACTAGTCTTAAAATTTCTGACTTAGTTAAATAGTCCTTTCATTTGAGTGATCTCTTATTGTCCTCTAAATAGATCTCTTATTTCGTATTATTACACTGTCATACTTATATTAGGATTTATGGTATCGTTTTGGGTCAAAGGACCAGAATATTAAAGACCTGTAAGGTTACTTTTGTAAATAAATTTCGCTCGATTGACATTGGAAATATGTCAATTTACTTTTAAATGTCAATTTATCAGCTCGTAGTTTGGAATTGTTTCCTGTATATGGCAATATGGTTACCACCTTCTACATGGGGCTTAATAACAGCATTGGTGAAATGTGGGCACAACTGTGTACACCTCTGCCTACCTCTTAGAGGAATACCTATAGGCTGAGCTTTTGTTACGTTATAAGTTAGTTAACAGTGAACAGCGCTAATTCAGTTACGCCTTCTCTTTTCAATTAATTAACTTTCTTTATATTTTGGTTACTACTCTAAATTAATTGTTTTCTGAGATTTCCCGACTAGTTCCGAACTCGGGATTCCTTCATAATGACTTGATCACGTGACAAACGGTTAATTAAGTTTCCTTTATTAAACTTTTTTGTTTTATGTTTTTTTTTTGCGCGGCTTTATACCTAAAGTGAGTTACAATATTAAATGGAAAAAGAATACGGTCGCGAACAGGATTCGAACCTGCGCCTCCCGGATAGATACTCCAGGCGCTCTGACCAACTAAGCCATCTCGACCTAAGCTCACCACCGCGAATTCTTCTTCCATATTTTAACACGTCTTATGGCGACGTCATTGCAATCAATTCAGTACTTACAAGTGACCGAACCGACACGACTAACTTTGCAGTTAATACAATGTCGTAAAGAATGCAATTACCTTAATAATTCAAGATATGTCTTTGAAAAAGCATTAACGCATGCTTAGCGAACTCTAAAGTTACAATATTAAATGGAAAAAGACTTTCTTTACGACATTGTATTAACTGCAAAGTTAGTCGTGTCGGTTCGGTCACTTGTAAGTACTGAATTGATTGCAATGACGTCGCTATAAGACGTGTTAAAATATGGAAGAAGAATTCGCGGTGGTGAGCAGAGGTCGAGATGGCTTAGTTGGTCAGAGCGCCTGGAGTATCTATCCGGGAGGCGCAGGTTCGAATCCTGTTCGCGACCGTATTCTTTTTCCATTTAATATTGTAACTTTAGAGTTCGCTAAGCATGCGTTAATGCTTTTTCAAAGACATATCTTGAACTAAAGTGAGTTGTTGACGTTTTTAATTTACAAAATATTATGTTTATTTATTAAAAAAAACTTTGACCACTAAGTTTTTTTCGACGTTTCTTCTCAGAGACAGTCAGATAGGACATGCCGGCACCATCTACTTTATAAAAATGACTTGTAAAAGTGTCTTCAACAGATCTATTTACAGAAAATCATTAAAAAAAGAGAAGACTAAGATTACATAGTTATTGGATGACAAGCATTGACACTGACAGCATACTGTGTTATTTTCATCAATAATATCGATGGTATTTCCCCATTGGCACGGCAGTCGATTCACGTGTGGTAACCACTTTAACTCACTATCTGTTTGATAACACTAATACTATGAAAACGAGTGTTTAATGTTCATTTGTCCTCTCACGTGTTTACGATGAAATTGGTTTAATCATTATGTTATCATATTGAATGGGGGCTGAGTTGCCCGCGTCCGTAGGACTGCACCCTTAAAATGGAATCCCTACACGTGGCCCCTGTGTGGTGCAAAACAGGCAACACAACTCTGGTGGGAGGCTTCGGCCGCGGCTGGTTACGACCCACCAGACGAAGCCATGCCGTGAAGCGACTTAATCGTGTTTCGAGATGTAGCCCGGTGCAACCGTTGTGGGAGACGGATCTATGCAGTTGCATCAACTCCCCAACTATCGTTTTCCCAAAATCTATCCACTCTACTTAGAGTGAATAGATTTATTCTGGATCTACGTGCTCCATCCTCGGCCATACCGTCGCTTAATATCAGGCAAAGTGGTGGCCAAACGTATATCCAAATGTGAAAAAAAAATGTGATGGCCGCATGGTTACGCAGCCGCGTCTTAACAAGCAGGTTGTGGAATCAAACCGTTAAATTCAAGTGAAAATATTTGTGTTCCGGATTGCTACTGAGAATTTCTTAACAAAAAGCCCAATAACTATACCTGGCTCGGGATTTGAACCCAGAACCTCACGCTCAGCAGCCCCGCTTGCAACTACTAGTCCAGCTAGTAAGGTAAAATCTTAGAGGACCAGACGGGAGACGGCTTCTGAGTAAATATTGAACAAAACAAAACAAACAATTGCTCGCCACTTTTGGCGGGGGGTGAGGTAACACACAATCACAATAAGAACTTGCACTAAAGCAACAATAACTCTCGTAATTACATCAACAGTATTAACTAACACACATAAAACAACTAAACACTAACATAAAATTGTAACCATACAGGTAAAATGTAAAAAGGTTTGATTGGGAATCATATGCCACTTGGGAGAGGGGTACACCCGCTAAAACTACTCCAGTACTAATTCCTTCAAGACTTAGCACGTGCGTTGGCTTATCATTAATCCTGTCTCTGTCACACTACTATTAAACTACAAGTACAAGACAGAGACGGCAACATAGGTAAGTGAGAGCACGTGCGGAGTAATTTCAATTTATCTTGGGCTAAGCGCTCTGCCAACACAATGAGTGGAGATTGCGGTTGGCAATGCGTTAAGAGTAACCTACCAAAGTACCTTTCAAAGTATTTCAAAGTGGCCTATGATCAAGGTCGTATGTTCCTTTCATCATCATCATCAGTGCATCATCTCTAAGTGCGCGCCACTGAGCCCCGCGTTCGGCTTAGCCCATCTTTCTTTGGGCAAACAATCTGCATATCATTGCAGATGGCAATTAAGGCCAAGGCTATTTATTACCATAAGAAAACACCTCTTCTGTGTGCGTGTAACATTGTTATTAAAGCAGTGATAGCTTAGCGGTATGACCGTCGGACTACAAATCAGCGGTCGCAGGTTCGAACCCAAGACACGCATTGCCTTTCAGTAATCATTTTCGTATTATAAATTGATTATCATATTAAATGGAAAAAGAATACGGTCGTGAGCAGGATTCAATCTTGCGCCTTCCGGATAAATAATCCAGGCGCTCTAACCACTAAGCCATCTCGACCGATCGATCCGGGAGGCGCAGGTTCGAATCCTGCTCACGACCGTATTCTTTTTCCATTTAATATAATAAGTTTAGAGTTCGCTAAGTATGCGTTAATGCTTTTCAAAGATGTACCTTTAATTGATTATCACTTGCTCAAAACGGTGAAGGATAGCAATCCCTCAGGGTTCTCGATGTGTGTAAAGCTATGTCAGAGACCTACGGGTAGTATAAACACTGACACTAGGTTGTTCATTAACACACACACAAATACATCTTCAATGTCATTGTCACAAAAACAAGACTCACCTTAATTTCTCAAAACCCTGAAAATAATTTCCATAGCTTAATCTATTTGTCTCCATCTTTATCTGGAGTCCTCTGTCTTATCACGAACAAATATTGACCAAGCCATCTCTCTCAGTGATAGCCGAATGCCCTAATTAACTATCAGTTATGTGCATTAAACAATTTATGTCGTTTAGTAATGATCGTTCTAAATTCTTGCTATCTGACGATAAGTGTTATTTCTGACTTGGTCTAGAAATATATTGTGGTGGTATTTGTCATCTTAGAAGGCGGTGAAACTAACAAAACATTATTTAAATAGATGTGTAACAGTCGCTCCATTTAAAATACTGGTATTAAGCTGCATACGGTTTGACTGGTAGCCGACGCCAACGTTATTGGGAAAAGTCTAGGCCTATAAGGTATTAGGTAATTTCCTTAGTTTATTAGGTAATTTCCTTTTAAGGGGTCGATGTGTAAGTAATAAGGATTCATTTAAGCGATTTTTTTTTCTTAATGTTCACCGTTCAAGGAGCAGTTTTCGTCTTGCTAGTACTATGGTTATTACAAATAATTTGTTATTTCCATTTAATTCTTAGCCTAGGTGAATGTATTTTACTTATATATCAACCCTTTCAAAGGAAATTACCTAATAAATTAGAACCTTATATATCTAACAGCAAAATATTCAACGTTCCAATTCAGTTGGAAGATGAGATTGAGGGCTTGCTTAATTTAGTGTTCGTTTAAGTATTAAGTAATAATGTTTAACTACGATTATAGAAGATACCTACATTCTTAGTCACCTGCTTTTTTGTCATGTCTCTGTTAGGTTCTTACTGTTTTATGGCCGTTAATAAAAGTTTCTTTTTATAATTTCGGTCAAGCCGTTTCGGAGGAGTTCGATAACAAACACTGTGACACGCGACTTTTATATATTCGATAGATTTAATATATATTGATGAATTCATTCCCCGTGGATAAAATACGTAATACTAATATTTTTTGGTTGTATATTACATAATAAAGGCGTTAGTACACGAGCTATATTATCAGTCGTTGTGCCCTAATGCACACCAATTACAGAACACGTGTGATTGGTTCAAGCGAGGTCAGGTCATGTCTATATGTATGATAGGTTTCGGCGATATTAAGTAGTATTTTTTTGCTTATTGAGAGGTATTCTCATAAAGCGTCACAGACAGAGAGTAGTAGTGGAAGATAATTGGAAAAACCTTTGCCTATCAATAGTAAAAAAAAGTATTCGGGTAGCTATTAGAGCAATAAATTGAACTTTAATATTATCACGCTTTTATTAGCTTGGCATGTATCTACGTACGTATCTATGTAACGTAATCTTTGAACGTGATTTTCACCCACTTTAAAACGTCGGATTGAATTGAAACTTCGCACATTTATCAAGGGCCCATGAAAATACAATAATTTAAATTTGTAAGATTAACCTGACCAGGATCTTTAGGATTAACGATTTCAGAACTAAAAAAGCAAACATAAATAATAGATAAAAAAAAAAACTAAAAAGACGGGCCAGCCGAACTAAAAAGTAGAAAATAATTTTCTTTAAGTAAAGTTAGTTACAAAAGCGTGTTTTTTTTTGTTTTTTTATACTATTATTTATTTGTAACATAGCCTAGCATCAAATAGATCAGAGAGAAAGCCCATAATCCTACTTATATATAATATGTAAACGCACCCACGCTACAGGAAGAAATGACTAGTCCCACACTAGTCATTTCTTCATGTAGCGTGTAACATTAATAAAAAAAAAACAGTAATCCTAGAACTTCCCGGGATGTTCTTTGGCCCTATAACGGTTACGTACCGTGCTCTAGCACATGCACCACACTGAAGTGTTTGTGCAGGCTAACTATGGCAAGCCTGCATAAATCCTGGAGTATCTGTTGACACCCGTCAACGGACCATAACCTGCCGGGGTCGCAGTGATTGCTGCAACGAACCCGAGACCTCGGTAAAGGCTAGAGTAGGACCGTGTGGTTTTTAATAGATAACAGCATTCATGATGGATTTTCCTCACACAAAAAAAGGGTGTCATCTTTCTTCCATCAGAGCTCTTAACAACTTTCGCTCCATGTTTCATTCGGCGCCAGATCGTCATAGTAAAGTCATTAGGCTAGCAATTAGTAACAGTAAATTAGTATAATTAAGTAAAAGGGTCGTATGTGGGTTCCAAATATTGAAGGTAGCCCTATAAGCTGCCCAGATGTAGCCCTTACCACTAATGTGTGGATAAAGCCCTTTTTATTTACTCGTTTGTATTAACCGTAAAGTATTTAAATATGGATTTGCTTCATGAAAGTTATTTTATTTAGGTTTGAGTTTACCTTACCATGGACTCTTTGATATAGCATTAACAATAACATATATATAACTGCCATTTTATTTCGACATAATATGACAATCCCGTGGCTCTTGCGAGCACCATGCCATCCGACAATCACTTTATTATTTAATTGTGGATAAGTCGGCCTTACCTCGCTAATACCGGCTATTGTCCGGTCGGCTATGGATTAACGTGATCAAGCGATGGAGCTTGACTGTATTGGTCGATACTTACTCATTAAGGAATGTCTGTCTATATTGGTATAACGATTAAGAGTACCTATCAATCTGGTTAGAGAAATGGTTCTCATCTCTCTTGGGGTCGGCTTCCAGGCTAACCGTATGCTTAATACCAGTATTTATATAGAGGGACTGCCTACCTGACTTCCACAGCCCAGTTACTGGGCAATGTGATAGTTCGTGTTAAGACTTGTTGTCAGACTTCCTGACACCAGTAACGGTTAAAACGGGAGCGACGGTTAAGCGGGCTCCCCGAGATGCAGTGTCGGTATCAAATGACGGTCACCAACCTATAATGCAATCTGCAATCGCAGCTTAACTAAGATTGATCGATCGGTGTGGCCCTGAGTACTAGTCAAGATTAGCATAATATTCTAGAAGCATAATAACTACGCTAATGTGAGAATCTGTGAGCCTCCGCAGACATGGTAGATGCTTGCTTGATTATAGGAATATTGATACAGCGACTGAACGCAAAGAGTCGCCAAAATGGACTGCAATAATGATGCAATTGCCAAATTGCTGATTGCCGATGCTAAAAGCAGTCTACGAAGGCTTTATAATGAGTCAAAAGATTATGAAATTTTGTCAGACAGCTCTAGAATCATTACTCAATATCATTATACATAATGAAGTGGGTAGGTACTGTAGATACTAATGTTTGATAAGTTTGTATGATAAGTCGGTAATATTGTAATGTGTCATTGTCTGTCATGTCGCCGCTTATGGGGGGTTTTCGGTAATGGCCGATACTTTATGGTTTAATTATGTACTTATGTTTATGTTGGAATCTATTGTTTTTGACACGTGATCACATGTGATACGGTGTAACTATTTTTGTATTTTATTTTATGATGGTCACGTTTTTACCGAAATACGTATATCTATATTATAATTTATTCAATTCATTATACGAATAATTATCGTAAGCACTGCTTTCACCAGACATTATAGTTTCTTTATTATATTTACGTGTATAACTATCACGGACAGCGATGATCCTTTATTTCATGTTCTGTGTTATTCGAAGCCATAGATAGTTTGCATGATTATAAATATGAAAACATCTTAAGAACCTTTACCGAATATTAATTGATTGATATACATAAACCACCTTTGAGGCCGTCCACTCTCCATTGAATAATCGTCCCCACAACTCTCTCAATTCTAACCGAACTAACCCATATCTCTCTTTACAGGCCTTCAAACTGTTCAAGCGGAACAAGAGCCGCAAAAACACACGCAACCGGATTTCGCCAGTGCTGTCCCGCTCGCCGTCCTACAACGGCACGGTGGATGCACGCAACGACATCGACATCCAACGCTTCTGCGCCTGTCGGGCGTCACTCCCACCGCTGCACATCTCCAGCAACGAATCCTACGAGAACACTTCTTATTACAGCAGCTACAATAGCTACAACAGCTCCAGAATTGACAGCTTAGAAAGCTATTGCACAAATGAGTCCAACAGCGGCAGCGCCCGGTCGGACTCCGCCTACGACTCTGCTAGATCCAGCCCCGAACACGCACGTGTCTGCTATGCTACCGTCACATACTTTAATGTCAATGACAGCGAAGACAGCAGCAGCATTCGCACAGAGTACACCCTCCTTGATGACGCAGAGGCTGACCGAATGAATGATCTGGACGAGATCGAACATATGGAAGAAGATGAACGAACACAAAACATGATCAACGAAAGCATCGAATTAGTGAGCACATTATGAACTTATTGCGATGGACTTTTTGCGTATAAATGGTAATTTTATTTTAGTTAGGTTAGTCCTATTTATGGAAGCGTTTAATTCCGAATTTGGAAGCGTGTGTGATATTCGGTGCGTGGTTCGACGATCTTGTGGTGAAATTATTTAGTGTAAAAAAAAGACCATTGATTAATTATATAGTCTTTAATGATTATTTCTTCCACGTGTATACTATTGTACTCTATAATAATCTGGCAACTCGAGACATTCTATATTTAAGGTTTATATATAAGCCGTTCTTGTAAACTTTCAAGAAACAACGATACTTTTTGGTAATATGAATGCTTCTAACTTCTCAGAAACTAAACTCTGTAAATCTAAACTGCAAAGTAAGAAATATACGCTTTATTTTCCACTGCTTCAAATTCTCAACGGAATAATGTAATTGACCAATCAGTTCTCACTGAAAGCCTTATTTGACCAATCAGCGTGAAGCTGCAGCAATTTGCTCCGTGCTCATTTTATCTAAACATTACGTTCAGTCGATATTGCTCTCTGAAGCACTTTAGATACTTACTGTGCAAAGATATTGGAAAGCGGGAAATATATTTTTTATCGAAAAGATAGAAGAGCTCTTTTTAGTTTGTATGATGTATTTTCTTTCAGAATCATGTGTTTTCATTTGAAACAAGAATAACTTAGCCTATTTTAATTTCCTAGGAGAAATAGTTTTTGCTTTAAAATAAGGAAGATATCTGTTTATTTAGTTATTCTTTAGTTTATGTCTAATTTTCATGCTAAAGCGGTGAGTCATGCGACTTTCAAACTTTCTTATTGAATACTCAGCTTATCAACCAAAGCGAGACAGACAGTCCGTCGTTGATATTCGATAATCCCCGAATTAACTTCAACAAAGAGAAATAAAACTTTTGAATTAAGCAAGTCTTTGAAGTTATAATTCTGTTCAAGTTGATTTTGAATAGTCTAATTTATTCTGAGCGTTGAGAAATTGATGTAGTATGAAATTCTGAACCAATATAAAGTTTCTGTTACCAAAATAGTAAATCCACAGAGATTGGAAACACTTCTAGTTGAAATTTGAATGCCTCTAACACTATAATTACCTAATGTGTAATACTCACTTATCATAGTGTATAATTACTGGTTTTGTATATAAATAGCTCTGATATTAGCTACATACGTAATAACTTTAATTATTGTGTATTTCCGAAACTGTAAATAGATTTTTCGTGTCAATTATTCATCGCGATGTCGACTAACTATTGATTTTGTTGACATTTAACATGCGACTTTAATTTGTAGTACATGTAAAGTAAATATCAAATCAGTGGGGTTACCCTTGAAACTAATACCAATTCCAATCCAATTCCAATATTAAATAGACGCCATAAAACAACGCGCAATTTTAAAAACAATTTACTTACATTACAGTTGCCTCAATTTTAAAGCATGTTGTCTTCTTAATATCCCGAATCTATAATTATTTTTTAGACATTCTGGCATTTAAAAGTACGAACTGACTTATTTCCAATGTCAATCGAGCGGAATTATTTTCATGGGTTAGCTCACAGTTTAGTATTCAACTCAAAACGGTGAAGGCAAACATCGTGAGGAAACCAGCACGCCTGAGAGATGTACGATGGTGTGTAAAGCTATGCCAGAGGCATATGGGAAAAACTATGGCACTAGGTTGTTCATCCACCACACTATAGGAAATAGAGTATTCAAATGCTTTGGTCGTTGGAGCTATTAAATGCCCGTACTTTGTCCTAAAGGGGCGTGGTCAGGTTGGCTTGACATTCATAGGCCCCCAACAGACAAGCTACATTTATCATCGACGATTTGGCAACTGCATCAAGTCTGCTTCGCGTTTTCGCAACTCATGCGTTCGGTCGGGGCACTCAAATCATGCGTATCAGCTTTCAGTCGCTGTATCGAATATCCGAAAAGCGATTTAATTGCTCGCTTTTTTTTTTCATGAGATATATCATGGATTAGTGAAATGTAATTATGGACATGTCTATTTTATTATTGGATAAATATTCTGATATGGTGTAGCCTGCACGTTGTTTGTTGATCGATAAGAATTTAGTTGCACAGTCAATTTGTACGACTTAACTTTCAACTAATGCGCAATTTTGTTGATAATTTACGCAATGCTAAAATTAATCCTAAATTATGGCTTTTTGATGCAGGTGCGACCCGACATAACGACACGACTTTGCAATATGACACACACATATCGTAACAGTGTGAAGGACTCACACTGCTGCGATGTGTCGCGCCACAAATTACTATTGATTTCGTATCGCTAAGTCGTGTCGCAATACCTATGTCCGTCGCTCCAGTGTGAAAGAGGCTTTAGACGTCGATATCGTGATATTAATGATACGAAGATTCATATTCAGAACCACGTGGGTGTCATGTCATCCACAAATTGATGTCCCTTTCAAGTGTTTACCAAAGTTAATGTGATACTATAAGATTATGTACGCTTAAGGTATTAAATTTATTTAGTTTTATGCCAGTTGATCTCAGACGAGTAAATTGTGAATTATAACATTATGGAAGTGTTTGCGTCATAGGCATTACTATGCAGAGTAGTGATAAAAATCAGAGGCAACAAGTTTACTGCCGTGACGCACGCAGAGTAATGTATGTGACAGATTCATTTTAATAAATTAGAATAAATAAAATTTAAAGTTTATAATGATTGCCTTTTCTTTATTTATGTCCTTATATTTTGCATATTTTGAAGTTGTTTTTGAGTTGAATGCTTATCGGATGATATTATTATTTATGAAAAATTTCGTAAGTATTTATTGGATAAAAGTTAAAGTTAAAATAATTAAAGCTATTTTTAATATAGCATCACGCCTACGTGCCATGGAAGGCTTGGGCAGAGGAGTACTTGTTGTACACCGACATGTCACATCAATGCATAAGTTAGTCCCATTCCCTTAGAATGTATTGAGTGGTAAGGCTATTCATAAATTGGAAACAGGAAAACTTTGATTGGACATCGCTTTGAAATTCCGACATTATGGACCTAATCCCATAGCCCTAAAGAAGTAGAACATATTGTGCACTTGTCATATTTTAGCTGCGCATGTTTCACAATAAAATCGGCAGGGCGCATGCACAATTTAGCTGGAGGGTAGTAACAGCGTGCTGTGTTCTCTTCTCTTACCCTCCTGTTCCCTCTGTTCAGTTCTTTCGCATTCCGCCTATACAGGGGCCGAGAACAGTCGATAACATAAATGTTTAGCAGATGTGTCGATTATCCTAACAAACATCAATATTTCTTAGTGCGAATACCAGTCTCCCACAAAGGACTAGTGTGAAAAGTTTTAAGAACCTTTGTGGAAGATAAATAAATGAGTTTATTTATTATTATAATTTATATATTTTACCACGTTAACACTTTTCTATACAGCCGTACTTGCGCGGTCGTTTGGAAACACTATCTTCAGACAAGCACAATTATATTGAGACAACCGTAGGTGTACAGTCACGAGCACACACATGTATATATTTGCACTTTTTAAACTCCACTTAAATAGATATCTGAATAATATATAAGTATTAGTGTATGTCTATATGTAGAAGGAATGGTTCTTCTATCTGTGTTACATACCTAATTATTAAAGATAAATCTTTGATTAGCGAACTCTAAAGTTATAATATTAAATGGAAAAAGAAACCGGTCGCGAGCAGGATTCGAACCTGCGCTTCCCGGATAAATACTCCAGGCGCTCTGACCACTAAGCCATCTCGACCTCTGCTCATTACCGTGAATTCTTCTTCCAAATTTTAACACGTCTTTTGATGACGTCGTTGCTATCTATTCAGTCCCTATACAAGATAAGAGGTCGAGATGGCTTAGTGGTCAGAGCGCCTCGAGTATTTAGCCGGGAGGCGCAGGTTCGAATCCTGCTCGCGACGGATGCTTTTTCCATTTAATATTATACTTAATTATCTTAGTAAAACACGCCACAGATATGGTCGATGAGTTTTTAAAAGTTTGTTTTCATCTTTGTGCTCGTGACTGTACTTTTTTTTCGTACTATACTGTCGAAGTCGTTTAAGAAATCCGTGAAGCTATGACTTGGTTTAGCGACTGTTATGATTAACAACAGGCGGGACCGACGAAGCACTGCGACGCTCCTATGAAAATACTTCTAGCGATCCATCTATAGAATGACCACGCTAACCGCTGCTTAACCTCAACGGTCGTTTATCAACCACAGTCTACAACGGGCTATGATGTCTAAAGTATGTAATATAGTAGATCTACGGCGTAGGTCAACAGGGTCATGACCTCCTTTGAAGCCGGTCAGTCGGCAGGGTCGTGTGGACGGTCATAATCTACTAAAGTAGCATAGCTATATAGACAGGTATCATATTTGCACCGTACAGGTTAACCTGGTTGCTAGAGCTGTTTCTAGGACTTAAAATACACTTTTCTTTAATTAAGTCTAGCTGTTTTTTCCCGAATTATGTAGGGTCGGCTTCTAGTCTAACCATGATGGGTCTCCATCCATAGACGAATCGCGGCAAGTTCAGCTAACCGTCGCTAATCAAGAAAAGACAAGGATCTGGTAGAACCTAATAATACACTTAATAAAATATCTAATTGGTTTTCTGCCAATAACCTTCTATTGAACGCTAAAAAGACGAAATGTATTAGGTTCTCTATACCTAACGTGCCCAATGTAGTTTCTAATGTAAAACTTGATGGTAAAGTAGAGTTCCCTACAAAATGGTTGAGCTAAGCGAGGCTGATGTGCGCGTCATGCTCGTGAACGGGTGCTGTCTGTCGGGACTGGTCGGCTCCTAACTGCCTTGGCAATCATTTTAAAAGGCTATATAAGTTATTGCTTCTAGCGCTTTCCTTTATTATTTTGCTCATTAACCTGCATTATTCTCACATTACCTTATTTATTGTTATACCAATTTATTTTAAAAGAGTGTCTATGGAGTTTCTTGCCGGCTCTTCTCCATAAGATCAACGCCTTGGAACCGTGCACCTAGTTTTGACTTTTCATAAGTGCCTGTAATATGGTTTATTTGAAATAAAAAATATTTGAATTTGAATTTGAATTTGAATCGGTCTGTGCGGCTGTCAATTAGTCATGAGCCTCTTTTTTATATGTAAGTATGGACGTATAAAAATAACATAAAACATCACGCCTGTATTCCCGGAGGGGGAAGTCAGAGGTGTACATATCAGTAGGTAAACACCCACATTTCACCAATGCTGTAATAAGTCCCATGCCTATTGCCATCAACCGGGCACAATTCCAAACACCAACTATTCTCCGACTCTTTAACCTTTTCCCGACTCGGGAATCAAAATCAGGACTTCACGTGCAGCAGTCGCCTTTGCGACAACTAGACCGATGAGGCAGTTTAAAATTTCTGAATGGCTTTATTTTATTTTTAGACCATAATTTTATAGGTATAGAAGATCTATACCCGTGTCATATTTTATAAAAGAAATATACATAATAAGGTGAAGATATTCATGTGCCGAAGCAGACTTGATGCAGTCGCCAAATCGTCGATGATAAAAGTAGCATGTCTGTTGGGGGTCTATGAATGTCAAGCCAACCTGACCACGCCCCTTTAGGACAAAGTACGGGCATTTAATAGCTCCAACGACCAAAGCATTTGAATACTCTACTTCCTATAGTGTGGTGGATGAACAACCTAGTGCCATAGTTTTTCCCATATGCCTCTGGCATAGCTTTACACACCATCGTACATCTCTCAGGTGTGCTGGTTTCCTCACGATGTTTGCCTTCACCGTTTTGAGTTGAATACTAAACTGTGAGCTAACTCTTGAAAATAATTCCGCTCGATTGACATTGGAAATATGTCAGTTCGTACTTTTATATGCCAAAATGTCTAAAATATTATTATAGATTCAGGATAATATAAAGACAACATGCTTTAAAATTGAGGCAACTGGAATGTAGGTAAATTTATTTTAAAATTACGCGTTGTTTTAAGGCATCTATCTAATATTGGAATTGGATTGGTATTGGTATTTATTTCAAGAGTTACCCCTCTGATCCTAATATTGCAAACTAAAACCTTATAAATATTTAATTAATGAAAACTCCATCCAAAGCGAATCAGTAGGTTTTGAGAAAATCAGGGACATACATACATACGGGTTGAAGCACCAGATTTTTCTGTAAAGATGTATTTTTACGCGACTGCCCAAAAAGGAGTGTAATGTTTTTAGGGTTCATAAAAGTATGTATGTATGTATTTTTGGGAGTTTCTTTATTCCATCATAACTTTTAAACGCCTGAACCGATTTAGATGTATGTATAATGTATGTATCGTTAGAATCTTTACATTGTCCCGCGAAACATAGGCTACTAAGATCACAATTAATGATAATGATAAAGATGTAATTTTTTAATTAATTTATTCTTCAAGATTACAACTTTGCAGTTAATACAATGTCGTAAAGAATGCAATTACCTTAATAATTCAAGATATGTCTTTGAAAAGCATTAATGCATGCTTAGCGAACTTTAAAGTTACAATATTAAATGGAAAAAGAATACCGTCGCGAACGAACAGGATTCGAACCTGCGCCTCCCGGATAAATACTCCAGGCGCTCTGACCACGAGATGGCTTAGTGGTCAGAGCGCCTGGAGTATTTATCCGGGAGGCGCAGGTTCGGATCCTGTTCGCGACCGTATTCTTCTTCCATCTAATTTATTCTTGTATTGATATTGATTTTTTTATATTGCTTCATGGTCATTATCAGCGGTATAGTAGACACCTTCTTATATATGGTACAGGTGTCAGGTATAGATTAACACCTACATACCTGTAAACATACAACACTGAAAAACCAGATCCCTGACCTCGAGCACCTGTGACGTAGTTGTCGGTCACCGACCTACATAAATACTGAATTGAATAGCTGAAGCTAAAATCCTGGGATGTCCTACATTTGGCTGGTTGTTCCTATAACCTACTTCTAGTCACTGGAATCACTTTTATTACTATCTAGGTCGAGTATAATGTCGTGAATGTCAATGGTCTTAAATTTAACTTATAAGAATGGAGGAGGAATTATTATTTTTTATCTTATCGTGTTGATTAATGACTTTTATATTTTCGCGGAGCAATGGATAATCATCATCGTCCCCCTGCCCTTATCCCAATTTATTTAGGGTTGACGCAGCATGTATTCTTCTTCCATAGATACTCTCTACGTGTACTGGAATGCTGCAAAAGTTTTGGCTATGTTTTATGACCCGCCGCCTGCCTGACGTCAACCCTCATTGGGAATGCTGTTGTTGGTGGTAACCACCACTAATGCGGTCTCCTTCTATCTAGCTATAATACAAATATATTATATTAGATTACTCATTAGCTCGTGTCCACGACTTTAGCTGCGTGACAAAAGGTAGCTTTAACCTTTTACAAGGTCTAATCTATCTCTATACCAAAATTCAACAAAATTGGTTTTGCGGTTTAGGCGTGAAAAGGTAACAATCAAACAGGGTTACTTTAGCATTAATTTTTCAAGTTTTTTCATCGATCAGCTGGTTGCAAATTGTGGTTGGTAATCAGTAGTTGAGGTTAAGCAACGTTTGGCGCGGTCAGACTGTAGATGGTTGACTGCTGGAAGCAATTTAATCTGGTACACCCAGATCATGTTTTGGAAGGCACGTTAAACTATTGGTCCTGGCTGTTCTAATTATTTGAATGGGTGGCTTGAATAACTCTGAGACTAGGTTGGTACTTAGATACACGAAAGATGAAAAAAAAAAGTCATAGTGTTGATGTAAAACTTCAGCTACACCACTTTATGATAATTTATTTAAGTTAACATTCCGTCATAATACATACAGCGATACAAAATCAAACATAAAGACTTTTTAAATATTCCAATGCTTAAGAATGCTCTCCCTCACCGTCCGTTCGCCATTGTCTTAGAATGAATCCATCGAACATACCGCCATTCGACTTGAGAATCGAATGACGGTACCATAGACTAAAACCGGTAAAACTTACAGTTTAAACAAAGATCATGTTCAAACAAAAAAGTTAACTTTGAAAAGATTATTTATTTAAATATTGAGACCGTATCGCGCGCCATTGACTTAAGCTGTTAACAATATGACAAATGCATATCAAAATTATTATTTCGGAAGTAAACTTTACTTCGCAAATCCATTGAGCAAACATTGAATACTCATACACAATCTAGTTTTACACCAACTAGCGCCAATTACGATATTGTTTGTGCGACATAATGGCGCGGCCAGTAGGGGGCGCTACGGGGAATAATAGGCCACAACAGGCCCTTAATAGGCCGACAAACAGGTTCGTCGGGTTTTGTAACTAATGGAGGTATTGAGTTTCGTTCAGCGGAAAGCAAAATGTGTTTGTCACATTAATATTTGGTTAATAGTTCGGTAAGTAACTAAGTAGGTACGTGTTGTTTATATTGAAAGGAATTTAGATATGTTTGTACAATACAATACAATACAAATATTCTTTATTGTACACCAATACAAAAACAGGACAGTGTGTATAAAAACGTTAAACGTTACGTACATGTGTATATATATTATGACGTCATTGTACGGAGAGCTGTTCCTAGTATTAAGGTTTTCTGACGTTGCTTTGATTATGTTTGTTTTCGAAAAAGTTAAAAAATTGAAAAAAAAAAAATGAGACCGTACAATTCACATTCTTAATTCATAAAAATAAAAATATCCGACAACTTAGAACCATTCATATAGTCGGTTTTTGATGGTATAAAGTTTTTTTTATTTAGAGGCAGTTTTTCGAGCTAGTTTTGCAATAAGAGGGGGTCGTCTATAAGAGTCTCTCATTGGAAACACCTATCGTTACAGTATAACCACCTATATTTATAGGATAAACACCTATCGTTATAGTATAAATACCTATCGTTACCTATAGCAGCTACCGCCAAAGATGGAAAATCTTTGACGGCTTATATTTTCTGAAAAGTATTGTAATTTGGTAGTCTTCAAGGCATGCCAGCCAGTCGATATGAGAAACATTTACGTGCACCGTCTTTAACCGCATTATTGATTAAGAACAGGTGAATTAGCGGTCAAACGCTAGCCCATTTTGAATAACAAAAAAGTTAATGGCAGTCTAATTGCGCATTAGAATATTTACGTAATAACTAAACCATTTTTAGTGCCGTGAGGAATGAACATGTATACATTATTGAACACAAAATTATTATATGGAAATCACAAAAAATTATATATGTATTTGCGGAAAAAAATACGGTCGTGAGTATAAATTTTCAACCTGCTAAGCCCCTCAGATGAGTAGTCCAGGCGCCTGCCAACTATGCTATTCCGACCTCTGCTTCCGACGCCGACTCCAGGTGCTCTGGCCACTAAGCCATCTCGATCTGGTCAGAGCGCCTGGAGTATTTATCCGGGAGGCGCAGGTTCGAATCCTGTTCGCGACCGTATTCTTTTTCCATTTAATATAACTTTGAGAGTTCGCTAAGCATGCGTTAATAATTTTCAAAGATTTATCTTTAACATTAATTAATGTTCGCTACGACTGCGATAATACGTTTAATATATTCATCTGTTATTGTCTTAAATAACAACGCGTACGTCATGAAAATATCAAAACCTATTTTTAGGTACCCGCTCCTAAATACCGCTTTTACTTGAATTTAATTTCAAACTTTTGTATTAGGGTTTAAACCTCGGATTACGTAGTTAGTATAAAGTTTAACCAAAGTGTAGGACGACAGAATTAGGCACATCCTCCCACATACGGTTTAGCTTGTAATTAAATTATTTAACTAGCTGTGCCCGCGACTCCGTCCGCGTGGATGTAGTAAATTAACAAAAGTTCGACGTGATTGGCATTGACTTTAAATTGGCATAACTTTTTTATATATGAACCGATTGACATGAAACAAACACATGTTAAGTGAAGCTTAAGTACCACAATATATAAGTGAAAACCACATCTCAATCGGATAAGCCGTTTCTGAGATTAGCGTGCACAGACAAACAGACAAAAATTCTAACAATCATTGTTTTGGGTGCTATTTGCGTTGATAAAGGTCCCAATAATATTTTTTCTCATAGGTATATTTTCTATGTACAGACAGCGATCTGTTACATTTTTATTATATGTATTGATTATATGCATAGGAGATGAGTTTGAAGTCCGCCAACTGAAACGATGAAAGAGCAACCAAAACTGGGAACTAACATAATTTGCCTAGCCCTTTCCTTACTACATTGGGGTCGCCTTCAAGTCTATTTGATATTGGTATTGGTTTAGCGAGCTGGTTTCCGCAACTCCACGCTCTTGGCGATTATTTTGTGTCCGGGGTGGGAATGGATTATTCGATCCACCCGAACTCCTCAAGAAAGGCCAGAAAGAACTTGATCTTGCTGGCGAGCTCTCGGAGAGTAACTGGGTTTCCAAAGTACTTAGCCCTGTAAGTGGCGACCCCAGGGCAGTGCCTTCAAGTCTAACCGGATGCAGTTTAAATTTTAATACCAATAATTTATACGTAGTGACTCCCTATCTGACCTCCGCAACCCAGTTACTGGGTAACACGATTGTTGTCAGATTTTCAGGCTTCTGACTACCCGTAACGTCATAAATCTTTATTTGACAACCGCGCCCGATGGTTTAATGATACACGGAACGGTTTCGATATAAAATGATGGTCACCCATCCACAGACCGACTGCAGCTTAAACTTGTACACAGTACACCCACACTTCACCAATGCTGTTATTAAGTCACATGTAATAGGTGGTGCGCCTATTACCATCTACCGGGCACAATTCCAAACTCCGGGCTGCTACTGACGATTTTCTAACAGAAAATCTCAATAACGCTGCCCAAACTGGGAATCGAGCCCTTGACCTCATGCTCAGCAGTCGCGTTTGGGATCACTAGACCAAGACTCTCATATCTTTTGTACGATAATCATGTATATTATCACTATTAAAACCAATTGCAATAATTTTTCGCTCGTTGCTAGCAACAATATTGTTATTCAAGATAAATCTTTGAAAAGCATTAACGCATGCTTAGCGAACTCTAAAGTTATTATATTAAATGGAAAAAGAATAAAATAAAAATAAGAATAAATACCGTATTATTTTTCCATTCAATATAATAAGTTTAATATTGTTATTGTTAAAAAAAAAAACGTTGCCCCACACTAGGAATTTCTTCCAGTGTCGTGGGTGCGTTTACAGACATATAAATCTCACACACACACACCCACCCAGACCCGGAACAATTATCTATAGATCATGCAAATATTTGCTCCGTGCAACACTCGAATCTGCGACACGCGACGCAGCAGCCTGTCTCTCGACCACAGCGCTGCCGAATATCAAACCAGTTTGAAGATTAGTTTTAGCGAACAGGAAACTGATTGGTTAGTTGTTTTGTTCATAACTAAAGCTTCCTTACACAATGACAAAATACAGATTTTTTGTCAAAATATAATCCACACAAATGTGCCATTATTTGTGTGTGTAGAGCATACTATGTTATTGTAGTTGGAAGTGAAGTAAACCTGTAATACCTGTTTTCGGAGATTGAAAGAGGGATCCATGAGTCATGACTGGGAGAATATTGGAGGGCATCGATGGGGTTGACTGTCTATTGAATTTGTGGAAGGATCATGTTGGGGAACTTGCAATATGAATGTAAAAGAAAAAATACTGATTATGAAAACGTGTGCTCCAATTTACTCGTTGACAATTAATGGTTACAAAAGTGACAGACTATGACAGATGAAACAAAAGACAATAAAATCCAACTAAATGTTGTGTTGCCAACATGGGGTTTTGAGTTTTTATTGTGTTAAAGAGTCCAGACCTTAGACGAATACTATTTAGTCTTTTGTGTGTGTTTACGAAAGAGACAATTGTTAATATTGACAAAAGGTTCCATGGAACTTTGAATATAACATTATAATCTTATATATAAAGCTTTCAGAGGCATTAAAGTATGCGTAGCAAACTAAAAAAAAATATGCATCACGCCTGTATGCCCCGAAGAGGTAGGCACAGGTGTACACAGTTGTACACCTACATTACGCAATGAAGTTGTTTTTTTATCATAAATGGATCTACGTTTCCGCCAACTCGCCTGATGGTAAGCGACGATGTGGCCAAGGTTGGAGGACGTAAATCTATCCACTCTTAAGTAGAGTGGATAGATTTGGGGAGAACGACCGTTGGGGAGTTGATGCAACTTCCCAGACTCGTCTCCCACAAAGGGAGCATATTGCATGGGAGTATGCAGTAATATACAGTCTAACGGGCGCAATTCCAAACTACGGGTGCTACTGACAATTTTCTAAAAATTAAACTCAAGAACACTTTGCCCAACCTGGGAATCGAACCCAGGACCTCATGTTCCGCAGTCGCGTTTGTGCCCACTAGACTAACGAGGCAGTTACTCGTAGCAAACTATAAAGTTATAAATATATTTATTTTTTACAGATAAATCTTTGCAAAGCCTTAACGTATGCTTAGCGAACTCTTAAAGTAATATATTTTGTGGAAGAAGAATACGGTCGTTAGTAGGATTTGAACCTCCGGATCCGACTCTCTGGCGTATTTATCTGGGAGGCACAGGTTCGAATCCTAGTCACGACAGTTTTTTTTTTTTTTTCACAAAAATGTTTATATAACTTTATTTTATTTTTATTAATATGTGGAAGAGGAGCTCGGATTACTGAACAGAGGTCAAGATAGTAGGCAGTTCAAATCCAGATAAAGAAAGTCAGTATTGTTAAAAAAAAAAGTATTAAAAACTAACACGTCGTTTGGCGACGTCATTGCGTCCTATTCACGTCCTATTCAGTCCCTATACATTATTCATTTATCCGGAAGGCGCGGGTTCCAATCCTGCTCACGCCTGTATTCTTTTTCCATTTAATATAATAACTTTAGAGTTCACTAAGCATGCATTAATGCTTTTGAAAGATTTATCTTTAATTGATATAAAAATGCTTTACTAAAAGATTCCTAAGGTCGGTGTTGCCCACCTGACATTCTCAGAGAACAAATTTCTATTTACATTATTATTCGTAAGTCCACTACAGCAACTTGATATCTGATCCGTAATACTCAAAGTATTTTGTGCCTCGTGTCTCGCCTCGGGATTATGGAGTACCCTCCACAAGCCACTACAAAAGAAACTCGAAGACGGTAGAAATATACAACATCTAATGATGACGTAATCAAAGCTTTATGTAGGTACCCTACGTAGGCAAGGATCTGTCAATAAATCCTTTTAAGTACTTACTAATACATTTGTAGAGATTTAAATAAACTCCTTTGAATATTGTTTTATAGGAAAGATTGACATATCAAATAAAGATGCAAGATTTGAATACAGATTTAATTTAAATAAACTTAAGCTAAGTAATATTTTAGTAAGTTTTTACTATCACTACACATTATAATAATTAGTCATCCTGCGACCACGAACGTTGCAGTGTTCAAAATGTCAGGAAAAACAAAAACCAATAAACAACTTTTTACCGGATTAATCGCGTGTAATACGCGATTAATCCGGTTAAAAGTTGTTTTATTAATATTAGAATTTAATGCAGATCTATCAATGAGCCTTTATTGCTTGGACAACATATCTGGGGGCGTTCAAAGGTCATTGCAATCTCTTTTACCTATATACATACATAAACTCACGCCTATTTCTCATAGGGGTAGGCAAAAACTACAGAGCGCCACCTACTAAGGACTTTATATATGCCTTCTTTATCGTATGTTTGATGAACAAGGTAGTGTCAGAGTTTAAACCACCCGTAGGTCTCTGACATGGCTTTACACACCATCGAGAACATCTCTCAGGTGTGCTAGTTTCCTCACGATGTTTTCCTTCACCGTTTTTAAGCAAGTGTTAATTAATTTATTTTAGGTATATGACTTCGAAAAGGCAGTAGTGCGATCCTTGGATTCGAACTTACGACCTTTGACTTGTCAGTCCAACGGTCTTACCACTAGGCCATCACTGCAGGCTATATTAAAATTGTGTAACTTAAGAGTTCTTTATCGCATGCATGTCGCATGTCCGCTAATGCGATTGAAAGATTAAACTGTATTTGTTATCCGACTTCAAAAAAGGAGGTTCTGAATTTGACCCGTATATGTGTATGTATGTATGTCCGCGATTTCCTCAAAAATTACTGTTCCAATTTGGGTGGGGATCTCGGTGTTAAGGTAATCGTATCTGTACGATATTGAATTAACTGCAAAGTTTGTCGTGTTGATAGCGATTAGATGTCGATACGACGTATTAAAACGTGGAATAGACTTCGGAGTTGTGAGCAGTGGTCAGGGTGAAAAGTTTGGGAGTATTTATCTGGGAGTCACAGGTTCAAATCTTGCTCAAAACCGTATTGTTTTTCCACAAAAATTTATAACTTTAGAGTTCGCTAAGCCATCTCGACCTCAGACCTTTTTAGCGGTCAGAGCGCCTGGAGTATTTATACAGGAGGCACAGGTTCGAATTCTGCTCCCGACCGTATTGTTTTTGTACAAAGAAATATAACTTTAGAGTTCGCTAATATTTTTCCCAGATTTATCTATAAATTTTTTATCAAAGAACATCTAGAACTGTTCACAAAAGCTGATGAGCCATTTCCAAGGAGTACCAGGAACCGTAATAGAATTGTGTTGCCAAAAATACCAAAGACAACATTATTTAATAAAAGTAGCTTCGTAATGTGTGGACGCGTATTTAATGCTCTACCTAGCGATATTAAAGATCTACCCTTCCAGAGATTTACTAAGAGTTTGAAAGCTTGGTTGAGTATAAAACAATTTTATTCAGTAACTGACTTGCTATCTATAAAATAATATAATTAGTTATAATCTAATTGACATCCAATAATACGCTTTATTAATGCCAAATTTATAATATATTATTCTATGTAAACTTATAAAATTTATAATTACTATTAATGTTATCATATTAATTGTGTCTAGTAATAATAAAAAAAAAAATGTACAACATAATATTTGCATGTCACCACTATGACTTAGTGTTCAGGATTTATCAGTATTTAAATAAGACCTAATTGTACCAATACTTATCGCAAATAAAGAAATTCATTCATTCATTCATTAATTCATATACATACTTATTATTCCATTGTCAATGAGGCGTGGGTTGTGTCACGTAATTCAAACATATCAGATATTGGACTACTATCTCTATACTATGTCCTTTTTACACTCATTAACTTATTCTATGGTAGGATTTTGTTTGGCGCCGGCGCCGGAGTGGGAATGCTGTCGGTAAGGTCGATTTTGGTTCCGTGCCGCGGCGCGTGCGACATAGAGTCGATGACGTATGTATTTGAGTAAGTCATCGATCAGTGAAATAAATTCAATTGTTTAACTATTGTGTCCAAGTATTATAGTACCATTACGTAAAGTATTCTCTATGTCTGCTCGTCTAGTGGTCCCAAGCGCGACTGCTGAGCGGGGGATCTATCCACTCTACTTAGAGTGAATAGATTTATTCTCGATATACGTGCTCGATCCTCGGCCACACCATCGCTTACCATCAGGCGAGTTGGTGGCCAAACGGAGATCCATTTTCGATAAAATAATAAAATATAATACAGAAGCGAAACATGTAGAGCATTTGTACATTAGGTACTATAACAACTACTAAAGATGTCTAATTCTATAATTTTCTATTTCACTATCACCTAATAAATAGTAATAATAATGTAATGGACACATAGTGCAATCTACGAAGGCGCGCCCCACTATTCATCCTAACCGTTTAAAGTATATGTGTGCTATCTTTTGTCAATGTTTGAGTGTTATCGGTACACACTAATTACCTATGAGTGCACACGCACACTACAATAAATAGACTAATCAGGAGAAAGCGTCATGGTCAACGTGAAAGATGCTCTACTTCAATTTAATATTTTTTATTCGACTGTATATAATTATATTTTATTTCAAGATAAATCTTTGAAAAGCATTAACGCATGCTTTGCGAACTCTAAAGTTATTCATATTTTCAAAGATTTATCTTGACTTATTAAGGTAATTGCATTCTTTACGGCATTGTATTAACTGCAAAGTTAGTCGTGTTGGTTCGGTCACCAGTATAGGGACTGAATTGATTGCAATGACGTCGCCGTAAGACGTGTTAAAATATGGAAGAAGAATTCGCGGTGGTGAGCAGAGGTCGAGATGGCTTAGTGGTCAGAGCGCCTGGAGTATTCATCCGGGAGGTGCAGGTTCGAATCCTGTTCGCGACCGTATTCTTTTTCCATTATAATATAATATATTTTATTTGTTATCCTGGTTTTAACCAATAATCTTTCATTGGCCTACCTACTACATACTCTCACTTTGTCTTACGTTATTTTCAATAAAGTTACTTTAGTTTACAGCGTAATAAAATTGTCCCTAGTTTTCAAATTTAAAGCGGCTTAAAGACATATAACTTGAAAGGTCACGGTACCAAACTTCCAAAAGTTATCCGACTTGTGTTGGTGACAAACGAATAGCCGAACTAGTTGGAGATGTCGACTACGTGCGAAGCCGAACTTAGGAATTAGGTCTTAAGTACCTAATTCCTAAGTTCGTTACACTATACATTGTTTTGAGTACAAAAAGGTCGTGGTTTGACGGTTAATGTATTCATTGTAAATTTAAAGGATTGTACAGACATATCTTGGAAAGCATTAACGCATGCTTAGCGAACTGTAAACTTATAAATAAATGTGGAAAAAGAATAAGGCCGTGAGCAGGATTCAAACCTGCGTCACTGTCATCTATCTATCCTGTAAAGGGACTGAATAGATGGCAATGACGTCACAAAAAGACGTATTAAAATGTGGAAGAATTCGCGGTAGTGAGCAGAGGTCGAGATGGCTTAGCGGTCAGAGCGTCTGGAGTATTTATCCGCGAGGCGCAAGAGGTTTAGTAATCGAAGGATCGTGTGGTTAAAAATACCCGATACGCGGGTCGGGCAGGGTGTCAAATTTGCAAGCAATAGATTTCACCATTACATGGGACATAATAACTGCTTCGGTGAAATATTGTTCTAGCACTGACCTCAGCATATAACAATTAACAGTTATTAATACATTTCAATGTCAAAATACTTTGTCAGCCATTTGCATAAACACGAAATAATAATAATGACGCCATCTTGTGACGCAATCACAATAACTCTTTATTGCAAGGACTATTAATTAAGTAAGTTTGTATATAATTATAATAAAGGTTAATATTAATAGTAATAGGTATTATTGCATGCTTGATTCTGAAGATATTTGATTTTATATTAATTATTGTTCACCGGTTACTACTCACGTGCATTTTTCGGCATTGCTGACGCGTCATTGCCGTGGGGTCAGCTCATAACTAAAGGCTCCGTTCGAGTTCGAAACTAGTCGGGCAATCCCGGAAAATGCACGTGAGTAGTAACCGGTGAACAATTAATATGAATATGTCTCACGAAAGTTATACAAAAATATTTGGTTATGGTTACAAGTTGGGTACAATATGGCGGTTATGTGTAATCCTTTCTAATAATATTATAGATGTTTGTTTCGGATGTAAAACCAAACTACCGAACGTATTTGGATGAATTTAGTTCCTAGAATGGGACATAGGATATATTGAATCCCAGGAAAATAGAGATTTCCTGCGGGAAAAACGGAATTTCACGCGTAAAGTTGCGGGTTATAGCGCAGTACCTACTAAATCACGTAACAGGTAAGCAGAGAAGGTTTTGTCTGAAAAATTTATACGAATTTATCTAAATAAAAAATCTAAAAATATTATAATTAAATTAACTTTTCTTATTGTTTTCCATCTCTATACTTACACCTGATGCATGTGAGGCAAACTTCCTGATTTAAATAATAGTTATAATATTTAACCTAACCAAACTCAATTTTTCTTTCCAAAATGCAGAAGTTTCACTGTTGATGTGCTAAATACCTATAATAGATTGAAACCTAAAACAGATGGCTTGAAATAGCCCCCAGAAATATTAGCAATTACTAGATACTAAAGTTATAAATAAAAAAACGAACGTTACTATGAACTATAACAATAATAATGAACTAATAATGAATAAACAATAATATATGACAGCGCGGTTGGCGCAGTGGTCGAGAGGCCGACTGCTGCGCTGCGTGTCGCAGGTTCGATTCCTGCACGGAGCAAATATTTGTACGATCTACGGATAATTGTTCCGGGTCTGGGTGTGTGTGTGTATGTGAGATTATATGTCTGTAAACGCACCCGCGACACAGGAAGAAATTCATAGTGTGGGGCAACGTTTAAAAAAAAAAACTTTTTCAGATTTTACGCTTTATATTTATAATTACCACACACACCAACCACAGACGCACACGTACATACTACATGTATACAAAGTACATGCTGCATGTTGAGGTCGAGATGGCTTAGTGGTCAGAGCGCCTGGAGTATTTATCCGAGAGGTTCGAATCCTGCTCACGACCGTATTCCTTTTCAATTTAATATTATAACTTTAGAGTTCGCTAAGAATGTGTTAATGCATATCAAATATTACTTACTGCATGTTCTTTCGTTAACCATTGCACCTTTACACCGACTTATATAAACGCTACCTATTTTATCTTTGCTTTTGTTACGAACCTGCGACAATAACTTGTAGGGGAAGGCGCCAGTGCCCGTCATACAGTTTTTACTAGCACAGGCAGTATCGCCAACTCTATCTTTATTTATGTCAAAGTCAAAGCATTTATTTCAATTAAACCGATTACAGGCACTTTTGAATTGTCAAAAAAATAAACTAGTTGCCACGTTCCAAAGTGTAGATTCCTATGGAGAAGAACGGGCAAGAAACTCCACGGTTACTCTTTTTCATCAAACAATTACAATATTTTGGTTACATTGTATTTATAATATAGAAATCATATGTGACAACAATGTAATATACATATATATATAATATGCCTATTTAATGTTTTCAATATACTTTATTAAGATAGATGAGCTATTGTATCACATTTTTTGGATACTATATATTATTATCATTATTTTTAATAAATATTTAGCTTCAGACACAGCATTGTAGATTAAAATACGCTTGAAAAAAAAAAACAATTACGCGATATTTCTTTGCAATGTGTTCTGGTTCTTTGCCCTTTGGCCCTTCTGTCCATAGTTTTGTTTGTGACATAATATTGTTATCTGGTGTTTACGGTACAATAGACGGCCTTCAAGTTATGTTGTTTTGACAAATAGATAAAATAAAACTTACAGTTATTATCCTGTTTTGATTAAAAAGTTTTTGTTTAGGTCTAACAGTAGAAACAAATAGATTACAGTTTGTTGTATCTTAGGTTTTCGCAATCACTACAAATTGTAATATAATCACTTTTAAACCGATTAATCGCGTGCACGATTCAATTTTGTTAGTCATCCTGTGACCACGAACATTGCAAAGTGTTAGGATATACTTGGCTCTTTTTAACCGACTTCCAAAAAGGAGGAGGTTATCAATTAGGTTGTATATATATACTATTATTATTATTTTTTATTTTTTTTTAAATTAAATAATTCTTTGTCATTTCTTAGGGATCCTGACCGAGTATGTACCAATGTGAATTAATTAATTAAAATGTCATAATTATGTAGGTACTTTCCTCGATAAATTTGTGGTATAAATATAGGACAATATGTCGTAATTAGGTAAAGGAAAACATCATGAGAAAATCTTGACTTTAATCTGAAATCGCCAACCCGCAGTGAGCTAGCGTGGTGATCAATGCTCGTGCCTTCTCTGTGTGAGAAGAGGACCTTACCGTGTAGTGGGACAGTTATGGTTCGGTCATTAATATAACAAAAAAAAAAAAACTCCTCCAGACCGTATTTCGGTCACGGCGGCCTATCTTCGACGAGATTAGCTACTTACGCAGGAGATATTATAGTACAAAAGTGTATGCGCAAATACAAGTGCACTCCCTCTTCCTTCGATGGGACGGCAACCCGACAAGACCAGAGAAAGATCAGGTGCTGCACCGACGGCCTTACATGCTCTCCGAAGCACGGGGGTTTTACACCATCAACTTCCTAACTCTAGGCTGCTACTGAGAATTTCCTAACGGAAAAAAACCCAATAAAACTTTGCCCGACCCGGGAATCAAACCCAGGACCTTACGCTCAGCAGCCGCGCTTGCGAACACTAAACCAACGAGGCAGTCAAAATATTAATATAGTATGTAAACGATACGAACTATTAAGACGATATTTTTTAGCATTTCATCCTTACACACATTAGACATAATAGATCAAAAATTAAATCAAATAATGTATGATTTATTTCAGAGCGTTAGTACAGTCAAAGTCACGGTGACAATTTGACACAATAACACCATAATGTCGTAGCAGAAAAGACTTTTTTGACATTTATTATTTTAATATGATTATGATTATTCTTTCTGGCATTATTCTTTGATAAATAATGATCCTTTGAAATGTGAATGTGAGGTCTATGTGGGCCAGCAATTCATTCAATAACCTCATTGACTATCTGGCAGTTTTGAGTTCTTTTATGTGACCTACGCAAATGTCCTCCTGATCTAGTATCGTCTTGTGACGGGTCGTTGAGCTCCCTTAGTTATGGTTGAGCTACACGATGACTGATGCATACGTGCCGTGAGATAGAACAGGTCACCTCAAAGCTGCTATGGCTTTTTACTCAAAAGGCCATTCCAGACGATCCCTGCATGGTTACACTCACATAGATATGTACTATTATGTCTGGACTTTAAAAGGACACGTTGACCTCTGCGTTTGTTTCGGCGTTTCTTCTCAGAGATAGTCAGATAGGAAACGCTGGCGCCATCTAGTTTTTATAAATGACTTGTAAAAGTGTCCTCCAAGGATCTATTTACAGAAATAAAATCATTTATCAAAAGGTTGTAGACATAATTAATTAAATGAAAGTCATAAAAAAAAAATTATGGACTTTGGATGGCTAATAAGAGTAGAAGAAGACCGAGGAAATGGATGGATTGTGTTAAATTGATATGGATAGAAAGAGAGTGACTGACGATATGACGGCTGATAGAGATGTGTGGAAAAAGAATACATGATGCGCCGACCCCAATTAAATTGGGATATTGGCAGAGGGTGATAATAATTATGTATATAGCTTGAAGTAGTTAGCCGTAGTTAACATTTTATTCGCGCTTCAGCAAAGCGTTCAGTTTTATTCAAATAATATAAACACGCTATACCATTTAAGCTCGGAGCTTTATATTGCTCCGAGCAATGAATAAGTTTTAGTACTTCTTGAAACATTCGCCTGACTTCATAGCTGATGGAATAATAAAGTTAAAATACTAAAATATTGGTTCAGATAAAGTTTCTGCACCAAATACAGTTAATGATTACATACCATAGCATCACGCCTGTATTCCCTGAGGGGTAGGCAGAGGTGTATACAATTATACACCCTTATGTTATAAGTCCCATGTAATAGGTGGTCTATTGTCATCAACCGGGCACAATTCCAAACTCCGGACAGCTAAGGAGAATTTTTCAAAAACCCAATAATACCAACCACGAACGAGACCCAGGATCATTATATTATTTTAAAAGAGTATTACATAGCATCACGCCTATATTTCCCGAAGGCTTAGGCAGAGGTCCTGTTGTATACACATTTCATCATCATCATCGTTATTAGTAATAGATGGTAAGCTTATTGCCATATTACGGTTACAGTTCCAAACTCAGGACTGGTGTTGATGATTGAAAAACCCAATAATATTTAGTCAAACCTGGGAATCGAACCTATGACTTCAATAGCCACGCTTGCAACCACTAGATCAAAAAACAAACAGCAAAGAGTATTTAGACCGAGAGGAGTGGAATGGTAGGGAGGCCTTTGCCCTGCAGTGGGAGGATAATGGCTCAATAAAAAAAAAAAAAAAAAAAAAGAGTTCGTAAATGTTTTATTTAGTTTAATTCACTCTAACGCGTGCCTTTGCCGGACAAAAGTTTCTCAAGATATGCCACAAAACACGGCACCCCGCCATCCTATCTAAGTTCCTTTCTAACTTTTCTAAGGCCCAGATTATAATATAGAAAAAAAAACCTCATCTAACCCTCATCTGCACACAAAAGGCCAACACACCTACTTCCTATAAAATACCGCCACACGGCGCACACACGAACATTAAAAATACCGCCACACGGCGCACACACGAACATTAAAAAACGGGACGTTTTTGCACCCTGCTTCTTCCTACGGAAGTACCGTGTTAGAGCGAGACAGAGATAGTTTACACACAAGAGGGAGGGAGACGGACGTCGTGGGAACCACAGGGGTGGCGATATCCCATACGAGCATTGATGTGGGACGGTTATATTGACCCTATGGTGCATATGTCCGTCTGGACTCCATAATAGCCGTAAACGACACCTGTGCGATGCTTATCGCTAATTTATGCGACAATATGGCGAATTCGTTAGTGTTTTTAATTACAGGTGCATTAGGGTTAATTTAAAAACTATGTCATGTATGAAAATAATTTATTTTGTTTTGATCGCAAGCGATTTAGTTATTTACATGATATGTACAAAAGTGATGCACAAATATCGACTATTATAAATTCTGTATTGAGTAGAAATTTTCAGCCAATAAGCTATACAAATCACACATTATACGAAACAATTCCAAGGTTGTAGATACAATTATTTGTAAAATCACAACCATTTTGCCGATATAAGTAGGTATATACTATTGATGATTTCCTGGAATATTTCCTTGAACGTTCACATCAAAGCAATATAACATTAAATACAAATGGTATTTATTACACGACCTCATTCGAGGACATATTAAAGCTTATTTTTTGGTCCCAACATACATCTAGTGACTGTCGATAAACTTATTCAATATAATATATAACTATCACACAACTTACAAAATAATATTTGATATAAAAACTATTTTTACAACAGTAGGTACAAGTCTCCAAAAATATAATTTAGAAATTTTTTAAACTCTGAGATCGTTACAACAAGATCCTGTAGCTAAGCGAGCCAGCAATCAAATCATAGTTAAACACAATAGGCCATGTTAGGTACACTTCAACGTACATTGCTCTATTTGACAAACAGAATTGCCATAAACATTGCGAGTTAGAAGTCAATGGACGGCGGAGTGTGTCCTTCAAAGTCCTTCAATACAATCGCCAAAGAATTACTTGTTTGAAGTCAGTACCAGACGACAGAAGTACTACAATTATTTCTGACAGCCATTTTCTTAGAATACAAAAAATATTCCTTTGAAAAATATAGGTACCTATATTTATTTTGATTAAGAACACTGTCGCTAAGCTACAGGACGAATAAATCTGATAAGTTTAAGAGGTACTTCTAATAGGCCAATTCGGCCCCCCAAGGTCTGTAGGGCTTTGAACTGTTCTGTGAGTACTGGTGATGAGGTGGGTGGTGAGGGTACGGAGTTGGGTAGTGAGGGGCTGGGGGCGCGGGGTGAGGGCCTGGAGGACCGGGAGGCGCGGGAGGGGCAGGGTAGTGAGGGTAACTAGGAGCTGCACTTAAGGGCGCAGCTATCGCCGACATGGCTGTCGGTGCAGCAACCGATGTCGCCGCTGACGACACAGGCACGTCTTGTCTCGGTCCTCCCAAGTCGGTATAACCGTGTTGTGGCTGGGGTACTGGAGTCGTAGGGTACTGTGGATAGCCCCAGTTTGCTGACTTCACGGCCAACTCTCTTTGAGCAGCGAAGCATTGAAGGTGACTCATAAGTCGGAGCCGCAAAGGATCTTGGATATCAAGACCTTCACAGCTGACGAGGTATCTGGCCACTTCTGCTGCACACTCCCGGAACCCAATGCTGTGGTAGTCCATTGCGTACCGCTGAGGGTCGTAAGCAAATGTGTCCAAACCTGAAACAAAAGAAAATTTGAGTTAGCAACGTGTTTTAATTATAATATTATCGATTCTAGTATGACGCAAATGGACAACATTAATTCAGTTCTGTCGTGACTTGTGTTTGGTAAAAAATTTAATATATTAGGAGGAAAATGTATGGTTGAGTATTAATATATAACACTAGCTGTGCTCGCGGCTTCACTCGGGTAGAATTTTATGCTGAAATCATCACGTCTGTATTCCCCAAAAGGGTAGGCAGATATGTACACTGTTGTACACCCGCACTTCACCAATGCTGTTATTAAGCCCCATTTAATAGGTGATGAGCCTATTGCCATCTACAAGGCACAATTCTAAACTCCGAACTGTTACTGAGAATTTACTAACAGAAAAACTCAATAACACTTTGCCCGACCCGGGAATCGAACCCGAGACCTCATGCAGGAGAACACTAGACTAACAAGGCAGTTACAGTTATTTTTATTATTAGTGAAATAAAATATAGCCTTTGTTTCTCAATGTAATGTAGCTTTCTACCAGTGAAAGAATTTTTATAATCGGTTCCGTAGTTTTTGAGTTTATGCATTACAAATAGAATAACAATTCTTTTCTCTTCATAATATTAGTGTAGATTTGAAAAGGTTTTCAATTATTCCGCTTCTTATTCTTTTCACGTCATTACTAAAAATATAACTAAATCCGAAATCGTATTAGTTTTCTGTTGACGCCTATGTAGATTATAGCTCGTTATTTTCTCTCGCGTCACTGAGCCAGTTATCGGACGCAACAGATGTTATTTTGCATTTTAATAAGAAACACACAATAGTAAAGAACACAAAAGTTCACTTCATTCAGGAAACAACCCTCCAGTTACCCTTGCAACTAGAAAAGGATAGGCTATAGAGCAATTAAGAAGTGCGTAAGGGATGGGAAATAGTTGAATTGGTAACGGGAACCCCAAGTTTCCGGTCGTCTTCCGATAGGGAAGGAGACGAGCATAAGATGAGCTCTCAGACCCTAGCAATGTTTAACAAAATATTCGAGATCAAGATGATTCATTGATGGGTGAGAGGTCCAGGTTATTTGGTCGAGTCACTGTGCCACCGGGGCAAAGGACCAAAGGGTGAAAGAAAACTCTCTATGCAAGTATTTTTTATTGTTGGTTAACTAGTTTTATTTCTTTTTTTAAGTTTTTTATCTGCGTACAACTTCTATTTTTATACTTACTTTTAAACTATCGCGTTGCATGATATTTTTATATGTATAACTAACAGGAATTACCGCGCATTAAATACCTTTGAATCGCTTGACGTTTTGACCAGATTGCGTGGACGTGGTCTGTTTGTGACCACGATCGGTGCATCCTGGTCGAAACGTTGTATATATGTAAATTGTTATACATATAATTCAATTTTTATGTCGTGCCGTTTTTTCGTAGCACACGCTTATTCGAACTTAATTAATTTAAGGAGAAGCGTCAGAAAAAAACATGTTTTTGTTCATTTTCTTGTGGAAAAGGTCCCTCTGCCTCTTGTTTTTGTGTCGCCTACAATGTTTTTGTAATTAAATTTTTGTTACATTTCCTTTTCAAATATAATTTTTAAAGGAAATTATGGACCCTTGTTCACCTACGTAGTTATTTTAGATCACAAACAATACCGAATTCTTTTTGGTATATTGCGTCACAAAACAAAGCTATGACATCATATTTTTTCTTGGATACTGGTTGTTAATATTCTTCTTGTCAGTATGATTTTTTTGAAGAGGCAGAGGCAGGATTTTGCCCAGCGGTGGGATAAAACAGGCTAAAATAATAACCATAATAATGATTTTGTTTCAATTTTAACAAGTTCCCAGTCCACGGAGTAGACACAATAGTTAAACAAGCAACACGCACCACATGTGGTACATGGGACAGTGAACGGGTTAATATGGCCTGACCTGATGAGTCCAAAATACATTTTTTTTCTTTATTTCTTATTTTTTTTCTTCGAAATCCATGTCAGATTATAATTAAATCTATCATTTGTAAGCAGATATCTTAACCCTAATCGAGCGTACAATTGTGTTTGCTTCCGTCTTCCTTCCTAAGGGAGTTTTTAATGTGTTTTTTGCGCTTGCGCAGGTGCGACAACCCTTTGCGTTAGAATCGCTTCCGCTTGTCACGTGGGATACAATAGGCGCGTGATTTGATGGTTAAAATGCAGATTTAGAGGTTTACTTTTTTTTAAGGCATTTTTGATCGTAATTATTGGGGCATTGAAAAGGTATTAAATCCGAAATACGATTTTAGGTGGAAAGCGATTACGATGTTGTTTTTTTTCTGAGATAGTTTTTTTTTTATTCTGGATCGGTACTCCAAGTGTTTGAAGTCTCCAAGTACCGATTTAAGGGATGCGGGTTGAAACTCTACTCGTTTATTTATCAACAAAAAATATATAATTAAATTATCAAATTAATTAACTAGGTACAAATCTAAATTAATGAACTATTTGCAAAAAAATTATTCAGAACAAAATTACCTACTCAAAATCGTCAGAAGGTTAATTGTTAAGTCAAAATCACCCACAATAATCACAATTAAATAATCCCCAACAAAATGAATCCCCAATCACCGTAACATAAGTTGCGATTAATTCCCCAGTGACGTCAGGCTCAGAGGGTTGGTCACCCATCCCTCCGTGCAGGGTGAGAGCGGACTGGCTATGGATTCCCACGCAACTGTGCATGAGTCGCTTATTGACTGATTTATCTGCGCTAATCTGCTGGTGTGATTAGAAGAGAGCCCGAAATAGAATAAAAAAAATTGTTCGATTGCAGGGATTATATTGATTGATTTACGATGTGGGAATAAATATTCTTTTCGGTATTTGCCTTAGAGTAAACATAATACTTTAAGGCAGTGTTTCTTAAACTTTTTGCAGTCACGGACCACGTCCAGAATTTCTAAAATTCCACGGATTCCTGTCAAAGAATATTGTAGGTACAGTCGCCTCGCGCCTCGCGCCGCTCAACAATAACCAGCGAGAGTGGTCAAACAAGCGATGTGTTAGTTTGCTGCACAATTTTCTAATTAATTTTAAGGGTTAATTGAGCTGCTGCGGACCGCTAGCACACATATCACGGACGCCTAGGGAGTCCGTGGACCCCACTTTAAGAAACCCTGCTCTAAGTTATTTGCCTAGCTAGGATTAACTTCTGGAAGACAGCGCACGAGTTGGTGTACCTCCGTGAAGAAATGGTGGCGCGGGCGCCGCCGTGCGTTTTCCGTCTAATGAACAATTTACTAAAAAGGTGTCGTTCATAATATTTACAGATAAATTATCAAGAAAATATACCGACTAACAATACTAGTACACTTTGTCTTTTTTAATATTTAGCTTCGGTTTTTTTTATTTAATATTTTTTTTATTCCAATTACAAATCCAATTTTGGTTAATTATGGCTCCATCGGGTTAACGATGATTCTGCCAATGTCAAGGTTGGATAAAAGACGTTATAAACATTAACAAAATTTGACCAGTGGGAAAGCCAAGGTACGGTTCACGCTAAAAGTTAAGCAATTAAAGTTTAGTAAAAAAAAAATTTTTTTTTACACGCTTCGCCAATTCACCTTTGACATTGTCAGAATTGCCGTCATTTGTCAGCAGTTGCCATATTGAATAATTGAATTGAATATTAGTACTCTAATAAAAATATCACATTCTCTACCACGATTCATCTTCCAATATTTATTTAAAGTAACACAATACTAACCGTTTCCTTCTTTAAAAATACATTAAAATAACCCCACAAAAGCTATACATCTAGTCGTCCAAACCAAACACTCCCGCGCTGTATTATCTGTTGACCAAACAGGATCAAAAGCGGTGCGTACGCATCGTTTACGTCACACACCTGGCGCCTACAAAAACGCAGGAAGTCGCTAACTGGATTGCTCTGGTCCAGTTTTTTTCTCGCTCGCACGGTACACGAGTGACGGAGATGGAGACGGTACAGAAATTGATACAATCTATAAGGTGTATCGATATTGAAATGGATACGAAATTAATGAAGTGATAGTGACACACTTTGAAAGTGAATATTTGATAAAAACTCCTGGTTAATTTTCACCAGTCTGTTAAACATTGGCATCAATTCTGATGTAGTTTACATTAACTAAAATTAGACCATTTCTGTATTTTACAAATAGTTATAACAAGAGCGAGACCGGATGAATTTAGAAAAGTCAAATTCGATTATAGGCACGTCAAACTAAAATCTCCGAACATTTTAGTCAGCCCACTTATAGGTGACCACAAAAATTAGAGAAGTCAAACTAAAATTGTATGAAAAAAAAGCTATTTTGAATTAGATATTATTGTGAACAAAACAAGCTACAAGTAAATCTTATAAAAGGAAACTTTAATATTCTGGTTTTTCATCTTAAAGGTTACTCAGAGTGTCAGACATTGTCCCACTAAGTGATGTGGTAGAATCTTCTCCACAAGAAACGAAAGTTTAGCCACACATCTAAGCTGTTGTGTGCAGCCCCCCTCCCATGACACTGACCTTTGAATAGCCATCATGTCCGCCACTGGTTGGTAGTGGACCATCGTGGCCGGAAAGTACTCTCAACCGTCGAGGATGCGGTTTTTGGTACACTGAACCATATAGCGATAATTGTTAATTAATAGTAATTGGTAACCGCAAATTGTTATAGGCAAACCGCAGATTTATTGTAACGGAAGAATGGCACAATTATTTAATATATTTTGTAAAACGTTTGGAATGTAATATAGGTATGTTTATTAATATTAGGTTCTAAAAATATTATAGTAAAAAGATTTGAGTTTGAGTTTTAATTTGCGTTTTTATGTTGGTATGTACTCGTATCTTACGTATTGCTTTATTTGATTGAATAAAACACCTTCGATTTTGCGTTATATGATCATAGAGATTTGTTTGAATAGAGGAAGTTGACGACCAAGAAAACGATAGATTATGTGAAAGATGATATGGTTAGAAAGGGAGTGACAACTGACATGACGGCTGATAGAAGAAAAATACTTGCTGCGCAGACGCGAAAATACATTGGGGATATGAGCAGGAAAATGATGATATTTGTAATAGATATTAATTATTGTTTAACGGTTATTACTCACGTGCATTATTCGGAATTAGTTGAACATTAATGTGTCTCACGAAAGTTATTATACTAAAATAAATATTTGTAAAATTTATTTATTATACATGTATGTAAAGTTTTTCAATTAATTAATAAAATATTTTTATTCAATACAAATAAATAATATTGAAGTGTCTGTTTGTTATGTCAAAATAATAGTTTTTTTAGGCTTATACAGTTATTTGCACAATGGCTATGCCTAAAAATGAAATTTTAATTTTTTTGTCTATCTGTCTGTTTGTTCCGGCTAATCTTCGAAACGTCTGGACTGATTCTGATAATATTTTACTGGCAGGTAGCTGACTATATAAGGAGTAATTTAGGCTAATTATAATATAATTATACGCGGGTGAAACCGCGGGCCACAGCTAGTAAAATAATTCTGAGTATCAGTGCCAATAACTGTTGGTGATTAACCTCACAGACAATTAATTAAAACCTCATTTTTTTATAAATTTCAAATCTCACTTCCATATAACAATTGCAGACTCATCTCAAATTATAAATCTCCGCAAGATCATTTACGTCGTGTGTTGTAACAAAAAACTGCGGTCTCGTCCACCTGCCTACCCGGAAGCCGGGCGTGGGAACAAGGAGCCGGGCATTTGGCGACGTAGATGTGGGTAGGGAGGACAGCTGACTTTGTTTATAGTAGGATTATATTTGTAAGGTTTTTAGTTTTAGAGTAGAGTAAAATTATTGGTCGAGTCGTGACATCGTCAGCTCATGACCCTTTGTCTCAGCCACGTACAAATAATTACTTCATAACAATAAACATCTATTGTGTCTGCTAATGAGCGAGGCAACAGATTACAGTTCGAGTTCGCAACAAATCGCGCAATTCGTAAAAAGCACGCAATACCCAGGTTTATAAATTGTTCTGTCGGGGTCGCGGTGAATGTAATTCTGACCCCGGGACCCCGGCATAGGTTAGTGTACGACCGTGTGGTATTTAGTCGGTACGGGTCCGGTACAGCGTCCATGATAGATTTTCCATACATAAAAAAAGTGTATAAAATGTGAACAATAATTAATATGAATGTGTATCACGAAAGTTATTAAACGCATAAACACTTTTTTGTAAATTTGTGATAAAGTGGGATGTTATTGTTATGATTTTTAATTATGATTAAGTACAAGTCTTAACAACGCCGAATTTAGGGAAGCATTAATTAAGAATATAGATTAAACCAATATTTGTCTTCAAATACAGTAAAGGAAACCTAAACTTGACTTTCGACGCGTAAATAATTTTGGAAATTATTAATGTTAAAATTAATTTGTTACAATTTTACAATGTATTGTATTGTAATTTTATGGTGATAATTAAATGATTGTTATTATTACTATCTATCAATTAGTTTAATTAAACCCTATTAGTGTTGTATTTGTTACACCAAAGACATTTATTTTATATACAATCTTGTATTTTAATAAAGGCACACCGTCTAGACATCTGCGTATTTAAAAAATTCAGAGAATGACATACCATAGCATCACGCCTAAATCTCCGTGGAGTTAGGCAGAGGTGTGTTGTACTGTTGTGCACCCACATTTCACTAATGTGACTATTAAGTCCCATGTGATGCCTATTGCCATATACCGGACATAATTCCAAAAGTAGGACTGCTGTTGAAAATTTTCTTAATAAGATCTCTCCGATCCAAAACCGTCAGCAGCCCCGCTGGCGACCACTAGACCTAAGGCAGTTATTTAGATAGTTAATAATTGTCTACAGTTATAATAAACCTAATGACTTTGTTTACTTTCTGTTTGAACGCGTTTATCTCTGGAACTACCAGTCCATTCAGAAAAAAACCTTTTTGGATTTGATAGCTCAATCTTTGAGGAAAGATAAAGGCTATTTAACATCACGGTTAGGACCCTTAGGAGCCGAGCAAAATAGAAGAATCAGGTTAAATCGCGGGGCACGGCTAGGTGAATATATTGGAAATAAAATCTTCATATAGAACAGTAGGCAAAGGTGTACACTCATGTGTGTGTTGTACAGCTCTGCCTATCTCTCTCTTAGCTATCTGTTAGCTAGCTCTTCCGGGAATACAGGTGTGATGATGTTATGAAAAGTCGGAGAAAGTATAAAGCCTGTTACGTAAAATGAAATCCTGTTACGTTTGGAATATGTAAAGAGTTCGTTAAAAAACTTGCAAACTTACACAATAGACAGGAAAGCTCGTCGAATAAGTCGCTTTTGCTTTTATTATTATTATTTTTTGTTTAGTTTTTGCTAAAGCTCCGTTACGGACGAGTCTTTTATTAATTTGGAGGAAACGGAAACGCTCTGAACAGGTTTCTGACAATTTAATGGCTGCGTATAACGGTCACGCAATTTTTTTGCATTTTACTGTGCATTTGAAATACGAACTTTGTGAGTATTTTTTATAATAATTTCATATTCATTCAGGTTTTGTAGAAGCTTACGGTACTATTTCCTTCTTTTAAAAAAAATTGCATTAGGAACGTCTTCTTTATAGTGGCAACATTTATTTATAAACGTAAATCTCACATAACCCTACTTATCTGTAGGTAACCCATATAATTGTTTCAATCGAGAATAAAACCTGCAACACCCAACATGTTTACCAAATAAAAATTTGCATGCCTTTACAAAGGCGGAACAGATTGTACTATGTTTTATTATTTAAGAACTTTTATAATACGTGTTCCCGCGAATAAATGTCTGTTCTAAATAAGCCCAAATTAAACAGTTCCCCAAGTTTACTATACCTTTGCTTTAAACTTGTTATTCATCAATTAATAATTAACTGACTACCATTAAATATTCCGTTTGATACACTTTGAAATTTCTCGGTACAGTTCGCTACTAGGCTAAATATTTAAAACTTTGAGATTGGGTATGTATTATTCATGAATTATAAGATCTATTCTAGAATATTTCAAAGTCCTGATAAACTTAAGATTTAGGTAATAAATTGAAGACTTAAGAAACTAGATGTCCACATAGTAATATCTTAGGTTTGCGCGATCACTACACATTATAATAAAACAAATTTTAACCGGATTAATCGCGTGTATTATTGGTTTTTGTTTTTCCCGACGTTTCGAACACTTTGCAGCGTTCGTGGTCGCAGGAGGACTCCTGTGACCACGTACGCTGCAGCGACTAAACTAGATGTCAAATGTAGTGGTAATTTTCAGAAGATGCACAGACTATCAACACCTAAAATTTGCGGCATTTTCATTCACGCGTTGACGAGCACAATAAACCGTCGCGTCTGCCCAGGCTCTTATTAATTAACAGCCAAATCTAAGCCAGGCTGGAGGCCTACGGGTGTCTAGGCAAACTTTCAGCGCGAAAGACAAAAGTAATATCTGTATTTGTTAAGGTAGTTGCATCTGTACGACATTATATTAACTGCAAAGTTTGTCGTGTCGGTTCAGTTCTCTGTTAAGGGACTGAATAGATAACAGTGACGTCACCAAACTGACGTATTCAGATGTGGAAGAATAATTCACGGTAGTGAGCAAAGGATATTCAAAATTTTTCGTAATTCGTCTGTCGTTTTCTTACAATAAAAATGTATTACTTGGAAAGTCACACCGCATGCGTTGACGTTTCGATTTACCTGTATAAGTAACATCTTACATACATTACATAGCATCAGGCCTGTATTTCCCGATGGGGTAGGCAGAGGTGTACACAGTTGTACACCTATTGCCATCACCGCCACCATGGTGCGCCTATTGCCATCTACCGGGCACAATTCCAAACTCCGGGCTGATGCTGAGATTTTTTTAACAGAAAAACTCAATAACGCTTTGCTGGACCCGGGAATCGAACCCGAGACCTCATGCTCAGCAGTCGCGCTTGGGACCACTAGACCAACGAGGCAGTAACCATCTTTCATAAACAATTCCTTCAACCAACCTTTAGCGTGCAACATCTTGAGATGGTCCACGGTCAGCTGCAGTATCTCTGCCTTCTCAAGCTTGGCGCTGCCCTGCTTCTCACAGGCGGCCGGCACCAGCCTCTTTAGCTCCGTCAGCGACGTGTTGATGCGATCGCGTCGCTTCTTCTCGATGACGCCTCGCCGCCGCTTGCGCGTCATCAGCTGACAAGAGTCTCCGCCTGGTGACCTGAAATTGGGTTAGGTTAAGGTTGATTTAAGTTTACTAAACTTCGTGGTTATAGCCTAGTGATATACCGTACAGACCGTAAGACTGTCGAATCAAAAGTCTAGTTCATGCCCAAGGCATCACGAAGTTTTTGTATTATACATATTAATGGTTACTTTAAAGGAACTGCCTCGTTGGTCTAGTGGTCCCAAGCGCGACTGCTGAGCATGAGGTCTCGGGTTCGATTCCCGGGTCGAGCAAAGTGTTATTGAGTTTTTCCGTTAGAAATTTCTCAGTAGCAGCTCGGAGTTTGGAATTGTGCCCGGTAGATGGCAATAGGCTCACCACCATTACATGGGACTTAATAACAGCATTGGTGAAATGTGGGTGTACAACTGTGTACACCTCTGCCTACCCCTTCGGGGAATACAGGCGTGATGCTATGATGCTATATATGTTAAAGGAAAACTTTGTGTGGAAACCATCACAGCAGAGATATGTTCTCGATAGTATGTAAAGCCATGTCAGTGACCTACGGGAAGTTCTACACGATTTTACAAGGTTCTACGGAAACTCTGACACCAGGTTGTTCATCAACCAATAACAACGAAGAGGAGGCAATTGCTTTTTAACTTTGTTGTTCTTTGATGCCAAACGCTGAGTTACAGGATGTGGATTCGATTCTCATAACATAACATAGCATCATGCCTGTTTTCCTCAAAGGGGTAGGCAGAGGTGTACACATTTGTACACCCACATTTCAATAATACTGTTAGTTAGCCTATTGCCATTCATACCAGGCAAAATTCAGAACCCCGAGCTGCTATTGAGAATTTCCAAACAGAAAAACTCAAATAACACTGTGCCGGATCCGGGAATCGAACCCAAGACCTCATGCTCAGCATGGACTCGCGCTTGGGACCACTAACGAGGCAGTTAATATTTGATTCTCGAATGGAAGAAACCTTTTACAATTGCAGACGCGATGTGCTGGAGACATAAGTGAATTACGAGACGAGTTGGGGATCCGACTAAAAAAATACACACAAATTGTTCTGGCTTTGCACTCATGGGGTACGTGGGATTTGTGCCTATCAATGCGCAGGGTACAAGTCAGGCCTTGGAATATATAAGTAACAATAGTACTTTGTAATATCTTAGGCTTGCGCGATCACTACACATTATAATAAAACAACTTTTAACCGGATTAATCGCGTGTATTATTGGGGTAGTCCTCCTGCGACCACGAACGCTGCAAAGTGTTCGAAACGTCAGGAAAAACAAAAACCAATAATACACGCGATTAATCCGGTTAAAAGCTGTTTTATTATAAAAACAGTGCTTGTTGTAATTCGTTACGCAAACATTACCGGTTGACCTTTATCGGTGTTATACAACATTTCATAGATTGTGTAATCGCCATGTTATAGTTACCGTGGGTAGGCTGTAAAGGGATTAGCTTGAGGGCTAAACGAGCGTAATTATGTGAATTGTGAGTGGAGTCATTTATGCTTCATTTGGTTTCAAATAAAGGTTAACTTCGTACCTATATAACATTAAATTTTAAACAGTTGACACAATAAAAATAATAGACACCAACAGGATTCGAAACTGCGATACTCGTTAAACCGTGACATCGCTTTCCCAACTGAGTTATTTTCGCTTGTTAGCATCCATTGAATTTTAACCTTTCGAAAGGGAGAAGCATAAAATTATACTAATATAAATAAAATATTAAAAGAAATCTATTGTGTCTGCTAATTAGCGAGCCAACAGATAGTACCCTCCTTTTGTCTTAAGATACGAGACGATATCAACATGTCCATTAGCAATAATTTATTGATTATTAACTCGGCGTTACAACTTTGCAGTTACAAAAAGCAGCGCCTACATTATATAGCCCTAAAATTAACTACAAGATGAAATTAATTAATCTCATTAAAAAGCGCGCCTGCCATCTGTGTTTATATTTTATTATTACACACCTTTTAAATCTTACCTATATTACCCGGGACAATGTAAGGACACTAACGATACCGCAAACATCTAAATCAGTTCAGGCGTTTAGAAGTTATGGTGGAGTAAAGAAACTAACAAGCATACATACATACGTTCATGTTTGTGGGTATGCACTTTGTTTTTGTGCAGTCGAGTAAAATTCGTTACGTATAAAAATAGAAAGTTATTTGTTATTTCCATTATGTGTTTTGTTTTAATTGTCGATAGGATTTGAAACTGAAAGCAACGTCATTATGGGGACTCAAAATTCACAAAGTTACGTTTACGTTTGACCTCGCCCTTGATTAGTTCCCACGGGTCTTAGCAAAAATGGTATTGACCTATTTCTGATGACGGACTAAATGCGTCATGCTTGATAAAACGAATAATATAACATCAAGCATATATCCGTGAAAGATAAAGTATTAAATGCAGTCATTAAATCTCATCTGTTTAGATGTTCAGTTGTTGGGGCGATACGGTAGCTAAGCGACAAGGGCGTTTAAATAAATTTATGAATCAAAAAATATAAAATATTTGGTGGTGAGTCTGTTGCTACTGCTGCGCACAATTCCTAAATCCGGGCAAAAAATTGAGAATTACCTACCAAAAAAAAAACCTTTAACATTCCCCAAATTTGTATTTTTTTTTGTGTGGAAAATCCGAAGTCTTTCCACACGGTTTAACCTTTACCGAGGTCTCAGTTTCGTTGCACTATTCATCGCAACTTCGGAAGAACACTCCCCAACCTGGGAATCATACCTTGGACGTCACGCACAGGAGCCATGCTAGATACAAGACTACTACACCGACGAGGCAGACTTCTTATAAGAAAAATTAAGTATATTATAATTCAAGATAAATCTCTGAAAAGCATTAACGCATGCTTAGTGAACTCTAAAGTTATTATATTAAATGGAAAAAGAATACAGTCGCGAACAGGATTCGAATACTCCAGGCGCTCTGACCACTCACACTGGACGAGATGTTCGCGACCGTATTCTTTTTCCATTTAATATAAGTATTCAAGATAAATCTTTGAAAAGCATTAACGCATGCTTAGCGAACTTTAAAGTTACAATATTAAATGGGAAAAGAATACGGTCGCGAACAGGATTCGAACCTGCGCCTCCCGGATAAATACTCCAGGCGCTCTGACAACTAAGCCATCTCGACCTCTCTTGGCTCCAGGCACAGGATCGAATCCTGTTCGTGACCGGATTCTTTTTCCATTTAATATTATAACTTTAATATAAGTATATTATACTTATGCAATATAATGATATTTGTTTATAGATGTTGGACAAGATAAAAATGTCTACTCATAAGATATGTTTGTGTAAGTCTGTCTGTTTGTGAACGCGTCTCGGTAACCTACTAATATAATCATGGTATAGGCCCGGAGCATATTTATATTAACATACGCAACGCAACCGTTTGTATTTTTCCTTTTAGATATTTCATTGAGATTTATTTAATCTCAGGATTATTGTAAAGGGATATATTGTGGAAGTCCTTTGTAATTTTTACCTTTTGATAAGGCAATGACGCGAAAAGGCTGTTAAGGTTCGATCCGTCCGATCGATTGAGGTTAAGCAGCGCTTCCGCAGTCGGTCTGAGGATGGGTAAACATCATATGATATGATGATCGAGGCCCCTCCGTGCCTTGGAGAGCACATTCAACCGTTATACGATATACCTGATACGGGTAGTCAGAGGCCTGAAAGTCTGACAACCAGCCCCACCCCGAGATATTGTGTTACTCAGTAACTGGGTTGTAGAGGTGAGATAGGCAGTCGCTCTATGTAAAATACTGGTATTAAGCTAGAAGCCGACCTCAACGAAGTGGCGGAAAAGGCTAGGCAAACAAAGTAATGATTCACTGTAAATGCGGTAGTTCATACTCGCATTTAAAATGTCAAAAATATTACTCTGGAAAACGCAAAAGAAATTTACGAAAACGTACGTCATACCCTGTGATTTCGTTTCAGCCGACTGAATGACGTCAAAAAAATAATGTGAACAAAAAGTTCACAATAATAATGAAATCACTGATGTAACCAACTTTGTGAACAATCGTGCTACGCGCCAGTTTGGAACTCCGATATTGCGTAGCATTTGCTACGTGCGTAGCACTCGGCTACGCGACGGTCCGTGCGAATATTCCGTTTTCATTCTAATTTGAATCTGATATCCTGATAAAATAAAGAAAATCTTTTTTTTTTTTATAAATTGGTATTTTGAATCTCATGACTAGTAAATTTAAAATAAAATCACTACACATATTAATGCCCAAACCGAATTAGATTTACCTTAAACGTAAAATTATCCAAATGTTATATTTTCTCATATAATTATTTATATTAATTAATGGAGCAGGTACTAATTGGATGCCGTATATCTACTCCTAAAGGTTTCTTTTACAAATTATTACTGAATATTTATGTTACCTAGTATATCTCGATAAAGGTTTATTATTATCATGTTTCAGGAATAAATTACTAAGTTATTGTTATATATTTATGTTAGCGAAGCCTACCAGCATCTTAATACCAAAATAATTTTCTAGAATGTTGCTGAATATTAATATTTATCGAGGCACTGAAATAGGCATTCGGTGTAAGATAATATTTTTTCAGCTTAGCGGTAATAACGATGTCTACCAACTTTTTATTTTTAAATACAGCCTTTGGAAACAAAGGAAATTAAATTTAAAATTTCAATAGTGGACTCAATAATTATTATATATTCAAAATAATTACTCACGTCGCATCTTTACTGCTTTCTTCCGAGAATGCATCGTCTTCACTCTCAGAGTGGGCCCTCTTGCTTCTCTGCGCAGGCGCAGGTGGTGCTGGCGCTGATGCTGGTGGGCCCCAGCCATACCCCCACTGGGAACCCTGACCCTGCAGCGGGGGACCAGACTGCTCCATATGTCTGTGATGGTACTCCATTTCCACAAAAAAGTTTCAATCTCTTTTCGTTCAAAAATCACACACAGCAACACTTGATTGTTTTTATTATTGTTTAAAGTCACGAAAAATCTAGTCTACCTAATTATTATACTCTTTGACTATGGACTAATTATCACTTTGTTTTCATCGGAAGTTGTCTTTATCTTGCGATGTAAGATCGTGTGCGCAGGTCGTCGGTCACGTGCGCGCGCGCTGGGCGACTGGCGCGGAGTGTGGCCGCGTGGCGCCCCGTGTCGCATCGTGTGCCGCCGCCCTAAGCGACCCACCCTATAGAAATCCTGCTTTATCTATGACATCTAGACACATATGAAATACGCGATTTAAGACCTTATTGCCTTCTAGTTAAGGCTTTGCAAAATGTTGTGTGAAAGATGGTTTTTTTTTTTCACAACCGACTTTTATAATGCGTTTGCATATTGCCATTTTGAGCTGTATGTGCTCACACTAAGACTGTTGCAACTGCATTTATGGGTCACTTAGCGATATGAAAATTCATAAACTTTACTTTTTAACAGTTTGATGGAAAATGTACTTTGTTTTTAAAGCAGTAGGCTGTATTATAATTTGGTTTTAGATATAAGGGTGTATCAAAGAGCCGCGTGGCGGGCGTACGCTGAGAAACTGCAGACAATTAGGTAACGCAATTTATTCGCTCCAATATTGGTGTGAATGTGTTCTCATAGGGGGAAGGGTTCCGGGTGGACTGAGAAGCGTGGGACGATTGCTCCGGGATTAGCTGGGGAATAACATTAGGTATTTGTTTAAGTGCAGGATTAGTGCATGAAAAGAAGAATATGTTGTAAAATATTTGGAAACTTATGTACCTACGTGATTCAGTTTCTACTTTTAAAACACACGGATCAATTCGTTAACAGAAGGGTTTTGTCTTATAATACCTAAAACAACATTTTGCCTTTATTGCGTTTTATTGTCTGTAAATAATTCTTATCATTTTCGGGATCTCATCTCTTTTATTTCATTGTAATAAGTGTGTTTTCTATGTTAGCTTTTTTCCCTCTGATCCGTCCTGAGGGGTAACTCTTGAAGTTAATACCAATTCCAAACCTATTCCAATATTAAATCAGTGTCATAAAACAATTTTTAATGTAAAAATAAATTTACCAACATCATAGTAATCTTAAGTTTAAAGCATGTCGATTTATTAGTATCCCGATTCCTTAATTATTTTTAAGACATTTTTGCATTTAAAAGTATGAACTGACATATTTCCAATGTCAATCGAGCGGTTTTATTTTCAAGAGTAACCATACTAGTGTTAGATTTTAAACGTAGGTATTCCCTCAATTTATCCTGAACCAATCTTACGAATAAATTAATTACATAAGGAAATAATTTAAATTGATACTTTAATGTTTAAGTTTTTAGTCTTCGCTTACGTTATATTTTCTTTCGATACTATCACATATTTAGTTGCTTGCGTCATTTAATATTTTTATATTTTTTTGCGTTGGTACATCGGCGCGTGCTAGCTAACATGCGCCATAGACATTACATCTCATTAGTTAAAAATTATTTTTTATAAATTCAATTTTGATTTGTATAGAATCCATAAATCATTATGATACAGACAGACGTGTTGCTGGGAAGTTTGTTGCGCCGGTTCTTCTTTCCAGCTAAAACACTAGGAGGCGGTGAAGGATGGGCTTTTTTGGGGGCTGTCTTAATGTTTGAAGTTCAATAAGCGCTAATTTTAGCCTAATTTGAATAAATAAATTTTGATTTTGATCTCGGTTTAATATTAATAAGCTAACAGTAACTTAACTAATACCCCATATTTAAAAAGCATAATAAGTTAAGACTTTTCTTTAGGCTACTAACTTTTAAGACTGTGTAGGTACATTATGCAACTTTTCAGTAACTCTAAGTTCAGGAACGACTTACGTAATCTCTAATACAAAATCAAGTTTCGTAATTTGTGGGCTGTTAACTAATTGTTGCGTAATAAGGGACTTCCGATCCGCCGCGTGGCGCGCCTACGTCACGCCGGGCGTCGCGCGACTTCGTCGGCCGGTCACGAGCGACGTATGACACGAGACCGTCTGAAGTTCGAGCACGGGTCGGTTGCGGCACACCACCGTCGGAAGGAAATATGCTCGGGTTTGGTGATACCGTATAAACTGAATTATATGAAGAGTTATTTCATCATGTTACTGTTTTGGACTTTTCATCGTGAGTCGTGCGTGAAAATATGAAGATGTGGAGTGTAATGAGCATCATCAGAGTGTGAAGTAATTATTCTAGGCTATATTAAAAAATGCCTCGTTGCTCTACTGCTCAGCATGTAAACGAGTAGCGAGTTCGATTCCCGGGTCGGGCAGTGTTAGAGAGTTTTAAGTGGCAATTCTCATTATCAGCTTGGTGTATGGAATTGTGCCCGGTATATGGCAATAGGCTCACTACTTAGGTATTACATGAGACCTAATTAATAGCATTGGTAAAATGTGTGTGTACAATTACTGTGTACACATCTGCCTACCTCTTAGTGGAATTCAGGCGTGATGCTATGTGTGTTATGTATATTGAAAAACTGAGATTAGACAGATTGTCTGTGAGTACCTAAAAATAGACTAAAGACGACCAACTTATTACTTCCTTTTTCAATAATATTACGATGTGTATCGATATTATATTGATAATAATGCGGATATTACATCATGTATTAATATTACGTACATACGACCACGCAGTCATTAAACTGTCCCTTCATCTTTAACACAGATTTATATTTAACTAGATATCGCTAAGTGGGATTGATTGTGTAAAATAAAATGAAGTTACAGATAAATTTTCGAAAAGCATTAACGCATAAATGAGTATTTATCCGGGAGGCGTAGGTTCGAATCCTGCTTATTAATTTTCCACAAAAATGTATAGCTTTATAATGAAGTTGATTATTCTGTCTATAGGTCTTTTAGTTCTTTTTTACATGTCATTATGATCTAGAATTATAGAAGGTGCATTTCTTATTTCAAGGCCTCTGAGAAGAAATGCCGAAACAAACTCAGAGGTCAAAGGGAAACCAAACGTTGTGTGTCTATTTCTGTATTTGCCTTTATTAAATTCAAAATAGCAAACTCCGTATCGTGTGGTTGATAAACCAGAATTTTAACCGCCCGTAGACTTCTAAAACAGCTTTACACACCATCGAGAACATCTCTCAGGTGTGCTGGTTTGGATGTTTTCCTTAACCGTTTAAAGGAAGTGATAATTAATTTCTAATACGCACATAACTTCGAAATGTTGGTGGTGCGTGCCTGGGGTTGAGCCCTTTAACTTGCCAGTAACACTGAAAAGAATAGTAATAAATCATCTCATTTACTCGGCATTTTTATGTTTTCTGATATCTCATTATGGAAACAACCAGACTGATCTTAGCAGCGTAAAAGTTGGCGCTATGCGCTTCCTGTGAAGCTAATAATGCCGCTCAAAGTATGTAAATTTCCGTTTATTCACATAATAGCGTATTCTACTTGGCACCAATAATTTAAATATACATTCCGCAGTCCATTAAAGAATTAAATATTATTGAGGCTCGTGGCTAAGTAACAGCCGCATAGATCGATAGATCGAGGTTACCTAAGCTGCGCTTGCCGCGGTCGGTCTGTGGATGGGTGACCATCATTTCATCATAGAGACCCTCAGTGCCTCGGAGAGCACGTTGAGCCGTCGGTCCCGGTTGTCAAATTAAGATCTATGACAGCCGTTACGGGTAGTCAGAGGCCTGAAAGCCTGACAACCAGTCGACCGCAATGTAATTAGGAAAAGGCTAGGCAGATATATAAAAAACAATTGAAATCTTTTCTTTTGACAAAATGCTATTATAATATTTCCGAATTTTTGACTGAGAAACTGTAATTGCCATTAAATTGTGTTTGGAACTTGTTAAATTAATTCTCATCACTTAAAATGACAAGTCCTAATTTTAATCCTAAGCATTTTGTTTTGAATAGTTACTTAAATTGACATTTGATTAAAATACGTGTTTGTCATTTTTATTTACTTAATGAATTATTAACACTATAATCAATTGGTTATTCCCATGTATGAAATTATGTTAACCTTAATATAATGTAACAGTTGCGCACCTGTCACCTGGTAGAGTACCTATGATGGAACTTACTTTTATGAACTTTGTCAACTTGCTGTACTCGTATCCTTGCAAATAAATGATTTTTATTCTTATTCTAGTTCAATATATATCTGTGATCTTCAGTCTAGGCACACGTGTAGGATAAAGTGAATGACATCGTATGTCTAGAACATTTGTTAATTGAGTATGAAACTTGACTCATTCCAAATTGATTACTTTATTTCATGTGGATAACTCTCGTTAATCGTAATGTCTATAGGGTCCAAATTAAACTTTAATCCTGTCCAAGTTCTTTATAAGTAACGAATATCAAAAACTGTTTCGTTCAAAAAACCGAATGAAAATAAATGCCTATTTTGGACAAGATTACGTCACTTTAAAAGATAAATCTTTGAAATGCATTAACGCATGCTTACGAGCTCTAAAGTTATAATATTTAATGGAAAAAGAATACGGTCGCGAGCTGGCTTCGAACTTGCGCATCCCGGATAAATACTCCAGGCGCTCTAACATAAAATAAACTTAAATAAGCCATCTCGTCCTCTGCTCACCACCGTGAATTCTTCTTCCGCATTTTAACAACTCTTTTCGTGACGGTATTGCTATCTATTAAGTTTCTACAGATGGCTTAGTGGTCAGAGCGCCTGAAGTATTTATCCGGGAGGCGCAGATTCGTCACTTTTATTTTGGTACTTTTACTTAAGAAAGACAATCACTTTAAACTATTCCATTAAGCGTATTTTTTCTGTGACTGTGAAATGTTTTGTATTGAAAGGTAAGTAGTCATATAGGAAAGAGTAAAAGTAATATGTATTTATATGTGTATAATAACTAATTAAATCGAAAAAATATGGCGGCGGTGTCTTCACCATAACTTAGCTACGTACATCGAAAAAAAAAACACATCATGGTTGAAAAAACTATTATGATACATTGGTAAGGAGATTGATATCATGTAGGTTTTACACAACCAGTTTATTGACGGCAACAAACAGATGAAAAGAGAAGATTTAACTAATCCTTGCCTGCGCTCGAGCAGCACACAATCTAACGAGGATCAATGCGTAGAAGCGTAACACTGTAAAATGTACCGACATTGGAGACACAAATTCAGCTTTTTTACGGCACTTTTTTATTATTATTTTGAACAAAACGAGGGTGTCGCGATTACATTCACAAATCTGATCAGATCCAACGTCACCCAGTCAACATGAAGGCTATTGTGCCGCTAATCCGTTTACAGATAAAGGTTCTTTGTTGAAAGGTCTGTTGTCAAGGAGGTATTTGGACTCTCAGGAACGCTTTGAGCTGTGAAATCAAAGGTTTTACGGTACTTCAGAAATGGTTGATCGATATCTAATAATAAAAATTCCGGTGACACGTATATTGATGGTCGATCTAATGCGTGTGGTTATCCAGTAAATATAGGGTTATGTATTTTTTAATTATTTAAATTACCCACTGCTGAGCATGAGGTCCTGGGTTCGATTCCCGGGTCGGGAAAAGAATTATTGGGTTTTTCTATTTATAAATTCTCGATTGCAGCCCGGAGTTTGGAATTGTGCCCGGTAGATGGCAATAAGCTCACCACCCTATTACATGGGACTTACTAACGGCATTGGTGAAATGTGGGTGTACAACTACGCACACCACTGCCTACCCCTTCGGGGAATATAGGCGTGATGCTATGTTATGTTACGTTATGTTATTACCCATTCTATTCCACCAATTCGCACTAAGCGTTTCCAAACCTCTTTTATAATGCGCACAGCAAAGGAGTGGAACTCTCTACCTGCGTCTGTGTTTTCGAAAGCATTCAACCCTAATCCCTTCAAGTTAGAGTGAACAGGCTTCTTCTGGGTAAGCTCACTCCATCGTCGACTTTGTCTCCGTTACCTCTGACCTAGACTAGAGTCAAGACCAAAACCATCCCAAATAAAAATAAAAAAACATTTCTTATCCTAATATATTAATTGTGATTTGGGTCGGACCATTCAAGGCAACATCATGGTTCTACACCGCTTTTTAGACCTGAGCCTTAAGCAATTTGCAAAAATTGCTTAAAACCGTGAAGGAAAACATCGTGAGGAAACCAGCACACCTGAGAGATGTTCTCGATGGTTTATAACGCCATATCAGAGGCCTACAGGACTGCCGGGGTTGCGGTGAATAGAGTTGTGATCCCGGGACCCCGGTATAGGTTGGAGTAGGACCGTGCGGTTTTTAGTCGGTAGAACTCCGGCACAACATCCATGATGGAGTTATAATATTAAATGGAAAATGAATACGGTCGTAAGCAGAATTCGAACCTGCGCCTCCCGTATATACTCCTCACGACCGTATTCTTTTTTCATTTAATATTATTACTTTAGAGTTCGCTAAGCATGCGTTAATGCTTTTTAAAGATTTATCTTTAATAGCCCATGATGGATTTTCTACACTAGAAGAAAAAGGCCTATGTACAGGTGGTTTATGATAATAAATTTTGACTCTAGGTTGTTCATCAACCACATGATCAGCAGAAGTTGCAAAACTACACATGTCGAAAGACCCTTTCCCTTATTTGCAAGGTCAGAATGTAATCTCTCTACGTACATTATTATATAGTTAACCAACAGTTAAAAATGATAGTAAGTGGTTCTAAAACTCATAACCTAACTGTACTTTTTCGTTTTACCAAAAAACTTTACAGATAACACAGCCCAGATTAACCCTCTAAAGTTTTGTGAAGTAAAATTTAAACTTAATAAGAATATCATTCATTTAATTAAAGATAAATCTTTGAAAAGCATTAACGCATGCTTAGCGAACTCGAAAGTTATAATATTAAATGGAAAAAGAATACGGTCGTGAGCAGCATTCGTACCTGCGCCTCCCGGATAAATACTTTAGGCGCTCTGTCCACTAAGCCATCTCGACCTCTGCCTCGACAGTTTTTTTTTATAATTTATTCAATTGACACTATTTGAAATACTATTACTATTGCTAATACTACTGGGCTGACTTTACTATTTACTGAAGAGATGAAGCGGCATAACAAACTCCCAAACACACAGACTTCTGTCAAGAAACAATAAAAGGGGCAGGTAGAGGTGTACCTACACATGTGTACACCCACATTACACCAATGCTGTTATCAAGTACCATGTAAAAAGTGGGCCTATTGTCATCTAAAGGGCACAATACCAAACTCCGGGCTGCAACTGACAATTTCTCAATAACACTATCCTAATACCCAACCTGGGAGTTGAATCCTAGACCTCATGCTCAGCAGTCACGCTTCGGACAACAAAACCAACGAGGCCGTTTTTACAATGTATTTAAATAAAATATACTTTACAATAAGTTAAGTCCCCGCTGACATATTTCAGTATGACAACAAGCAGGCTACGTATTACGTCACCCGTGACGTCACAGCTAACACACTGAGCAAGTATTGCATAAATTGTTACACTTATGTTTTATATGCGAGTTTAAATGCTTTTTTTATTCCGTCACGCCGTAACTTTACGGATTTAGAAACGCTTTTTGTCGGTGGTCGATAAAACATCATCAAGGTTAAGCAACGTTTGATGCGGTCTCTTTGTAGGAGGGTAACTGCTAGATGGATATTCACTTGAGTGATTCAACAGATAGGATCCGTCAAGTTAAGCTAGTGGTTTCTGAGATCCGAGTGGTATATTTGAGAAAGTGGAAGTCTATCAATATACAGGTTGATTTTTTCAAGAATGATAAATCTTTGAAAAGCATGCGTTAATGCTTTTCAAAGATTTATCTTGAATAAGTATGTATGGTCAAATCCGAAACTTTAGGGAATAGCGAAAAATACTCAATGGAATCTTCCCAATTGTGATGAAAACTAAAACTGCATCATTAGATTGTTGATTCTATATATTCGAACACGTTGACTTTGGAAAAAACAAACATGTATTATTAAACCATCCGATAATGTCGTATTAGGGAATGATATGACATATAGCAAGTTAAAGAAAGAGCTCATTTTAGCAAAACAGTATTTTGTTTAAATGGTTTACAATATTTTAGACTTCTTTGAGTACTTTTCACTATCCTTTAGTTTTGGAACCGTGCACGTAAATTCTGACTTTTCATAAGTGCCTTTGTATGGTTTATATGAAATAAAAACCTTTGACTTTGACTTTATTGTTTCGGACTTGACCACCCTCGCCATCTTGAAAAATGCACTCTTTAAATTATTACTTCTTTATTTTGTGTCTATCAAGCAGTGATGGATATGGGTTAAGTATTGATTGATTCGCGTCTGTTATTTCTATCATTGTCCTCTAGTGGTCTCAAGTGCGACTGCTGAGCATCAGGTCTTGGGTTCGATTCCCAGGTCGAGCAGTGTTATTGGGTTTTTATGTTCGGAAATTCTTAGTAGCAGTCCGGAGTTAAATGGATTTAGGATTTAACAACAGAATAGATGAAGTGTGAGCAAACAACAGTATATGGTATATACGGGTAGTAATCAAGAAATACAAGCGTGATGCTATGTTATGTAAAAACCAAAATATACTATGTTTAAAAAAAAATACATTACATCAGAGAAAGAGAGAGAAGAGAGAAAATAGTTTTTATTTTGTACTAGCACAGGAAATTACAAAAGAGAAAGTAGACTATAAACAAATTTTAAAATAAACCTATAAAAATCGAACATGAAATAACATACGTGTACATAAAAAGATATAACCTGTGCCAGGCCAAAAATCTCCTATCTCAGCATAATGCTACGACATTAAATTAAAAATGCCGCAGCGCTGATGTTCCGATAGGACCATCAGCGCTGCGGCACATCATCATAGGAAAATCACGTCTGGTTTCCCACAGGGTTAGGCAAAGGTGTACCTAATGAGTAGTAAATGTATTTTTTTTATTTTTTTTTTTTAATATTATACACTATGTTCTGGTCTAACTATACGGAAGAAAATACGTAGGTAGATAATATTTATGTCTTAGAGTAGAGTAGAGATTTTTTTATTTATGTACCTACGTGTTTTTGATGACATTTGTTATAACATAACATAGCATCACGCCTTTGTTCCCCGAAAGGGTAGGCAGAGGTTTACACAATTGTACACCCACATTTCACCAATGCTGTTATTAAGTCCCATGTAATAGGTGGAGCCTATTGCCATCTACCGTGCAGAATTCCAAACTCCGGGCTGCTACTGAGATTTTTTTAACAGAAAATCCCAGTACCACTTTGCCCGGATTGAGGATCAAACCCAAGACCTCATGTTCAGCAGTCGCGATTGGGACCACTAGACCATCGAGGCAGTTGATACATTTGTTATAGTTGCAGTTAAGATATCTATTTATGTTTCATGATACTTGTATTCCGTGACGTGTTTCCATGAACACGCCACATTTACCGCTCACAATAAACACGGCTGGTACAAACGGTGGCGGTAATAAGTTTCACCGCTTGCTCGACCTTGACTAGTGCCGCAATTAGGGCTCGCTCGCATTATGCGGGTTAGAAGTCGTGAAAACAGATGGAATTAGAAATATTGCGATTTATATGTAGGTAGTTACTGTTTTTTTTTTTTTTTTTTTTTATTACGTTAGTCAACTATTATTTACACATAGAAATTACATTGTGATTGACAGATATACATTTGCAAGTGTAATAATCACTTAAAAACGGGTAAAATATACGAAATTAATTATTTTTGCTAATATTTAGATTAGTTTTGTACTTAAGATTAAATTAGTTATAACATTCGAACATCTAAAAATATAATAATATGAGAATGCAATCATAAAATTAATTCCCGAATAATAAAGTTTAAGTAAAGTAACTGTTCATATATTAATTTCAAAAAAAAAAAAAAAATTGTTTGGATGTGAATTTCGCGCGCTCCGGGTACCTATTCGCTATCTCGGTTGCCAACCGAATTGATGGACACTTTGTACAGCCACTTTATGAATAAGTATGTTGAAATAGTACATTATGAAACAAATGCGCTAAGTTCAGTCATTATGAGTACAGTCGAAGTTGAATTGCTAGCCAAGTCATAGCCGAGGGTAGCAATGGTGCCGAGATATTGTAGTGATCATAGCTCCCGTATCTCCTACGACGTTTTTCGACACACTTCCGAGAAAAAAATAGATAATACAATAACATACCTAAATCTATTTTTGTTATTAATATAGTGCGTAAATTTCTTTATTCGTGTGCCGAATTTTATTCTAATATCTTGGGCCGAGTCTATAGTAGTTATCTTATTGTGAACATAACCACCTACATTTTCAGTAGGTAAGTTACCTAACTTACTTATCCAAAAGAACAGTACATTTATGTAATTTAATATTTAAGGAAGAAAGAAACCAATTTAAGCATCTTCAAGGCTATACCAAATCATACGCTTTATACATAAAAAAATCACTGATATTAAAATGAACCCGGGCAGACTCGCTCATGTATCCACAATTTCAAAAGACCCACACGTTCATTGTTGCAACCGAAAAATCAAAGCAAAAACTGTACTGTGGGAGCAGTTTTTTTTACTTTTTCGTGTATTAACCCGTTTTTTTGTGGGCGTGGGAGTCTATGGGACTTTTGGACAGGTGCTCCTGGCCATTGTGGTCCCATTGTTGGGAATCACGGAAGGTTGCTTGGTTGTCAACGAGACTTTGATGTAGTCAGGTTTATTTTAATTCTGGAGTATTTGGTGGTGTTTGTTTGTGGCTTAGATAATATTTTTGTTTATTAGCCTGAGGGATAGCGTGTACACTGTATGGGATATTTGCGCGCTCCTATTGATTTTGTGGTAAGTACAATACTCATACTCGCAGGAGCTGCTATTCAAATCGTATCAACTTCAACATTGAAATGGCTTTAACTCAAAAACTACGCAATTATTTATATAATTTATTTTTAACATGTAGACGTTAAGACAATGTATAATTCTATTTTTAAGAACATTTTTTTTTTGTTGTAATACTAGATCGTTTGACTCACGACATCGCCGCGGGCTCAGCTCAGTCTAAAGGCTCCTTTCGAGTTCGAAACTAGTCGAGCAATCCCGAAGAATGCCCGTGAGAAATAGCCGTTGAACAGTAATTAATTTCATGCCTATATTAATTATTATATTATCAGGAAACGTTGAAAAATAATAAACATGAAAGGGACTCGAACCCGGGACCTTTGACATGCCGTTTCGCCTGTTCGTATCTATTAAATTTCTTCTCGTCTTAAGGAGACGCCTGGCGATATTATATCATATCTATATCGGCCGATGCCGAAAAATGCGCGTGAGTAGTAACCGTTAAACAATAAATAATATACTAATTAAAATTCGCAATTCTTCTTTGGCCATTAGTTCACTGCGCATCCTTATAGGTTTTCAATCATCGTGTTAAAGACTATATTGTCTCAAAGTTTCAGCTTAATCGAGCGAATTGCTTTTCACGAGGTCCGTTTTAGAACCGAACAACTGCAACCGGTTGATGTTTATTTAGTTCATTACAAATAAACACTTTGGCCTTGCACTTTGATTGTTACATAATACTCCTCCAGACCGTATTTAGGTCACAGCAGACTCCTAGGAGATCAGCCAAGTACGCAGGAGGTATTACGGTGCACAAGTGTATGCGCGAACACGGGTGCACTCCCTCTTCCTTCACTCTCATAGTCTGATGGGACGGCAACCCGACTCGACCGGAGCGAGATCAGGCGCAAGACCAACGGCTGTACGTGCTCTATAAAGCAAGGGGGTCCACCAACTTCCTAACTCCGAGCTGCTACTGAGAATTTCCTAACAGAAAAACCCTATAACGCTTTGCCCGACCGTGGAATCGAACTCAGGATCTCACGCTCAGCAGCCGCGCTTGCGACTACTAGATCATCGAGGCATTGTTACAAATTTAATCTCGAATGTTGCATGTAAGTAAATAATTGGTACGAAACAAAAATAATTCTGTAGTACCCGTAATTACCGTAAATAAGTTCACGCCAATATGAATGCAAAACTTCTAAATATGTCGGTGAATAAAATGCTTACGTATAAACCTTTACCTCTATTGACCTCACAATACAAAGTTTTTTTACAGATCTCAGCAAACGATAAGCCCTTTCCCACCCGCAGGGATCGTTAAAGGCGACCGACGGATTACTTACCTCAAGAGAGAAATACACTTCGATCGCCAAGTCGCCTGTCGGGAGACCTTTTTGACCTTTTTACTGCAGGGGTTATTGGAGGGGCTAAGTTATAGATACAGTGGTCACGGGTAACAATATGATATACATCCAAATAGGTAAGTAGAATAGAACCACGCGTAATCCATGCGACCATTTTACGGAGAATTCATAACATAGCATCTCCACGCCTGTAATCTCCAAAGGGATATGCAGTTGTGTACTGACTGATATACTCACACTTTACCTATGCTGTCATTAAGTACCATGTTAGCTGTTGAGCCTAATGCCATTATACGGGCACAATTCCAGACTTTAAGTTGCTAATGGGAATTTCCCATACAATAAAATCTAATAACTCTTTTTCGACCCAGGAGTCGAACCCAGGCTTGCGACTATGAGGCAGAAGCATGATAATTTGCAAATAAAAGTTTGAAATGAACACCATCTTAGGAGTACTTACATAATCATCATCCCCCTGTCCTTATCTCAATTTTATTTGGTTGGCATTTGTAATATTAGTCGGATCATCATTTTACACAATCCACCCGTCGTTTCTGTGGCCTTTCTTTTATAAAAATACTAGCTGGTGCCCGCGACTTCGTGTGTGTAAAAAAAGGTAGCCTATGTCCTTCTCTAAAGTCCAATCTATCTCCTTACCAAAATTTCATTGCGATCTGTTCAGCCGTTTAGTAGTGGAAAGGTAACAAACCAACAGAGTTACTTTCGATTTTCTACCTAACTAGTTTCCGCCCGCGACTTCGCCCGCGTGGATTTCAGAATTGGGCCCAGCCGGTATAAAAAGTATCCTGTATGTTAATCCAGGCTATAAACTATCTGTATGCCCAATTTCATCCAAATCCGTTCAGTAGTTTTTGCGTGAAAGAGTAACAAACATCCATATATACAAACTTTCGCGTTTATAATATTAGTAGGATATTAGTATGGATGTACTAGAATTATATACTCAAGCCTTATCACAGTTTCATACAACCATTTCACGAGTAAATCTCAAGTAAAAGTTCAACATGTACAATTGTACACAACGCCTTAGGTTTACAAACTAACATATTATATTCACAACAAGGACGCAAAGGGCTAAGCAAATATTGTGCTGGTTATAATAAACCTGACTACATCCAAGTCTCATTGACGACTCATATAACCTTTCGTGGTTATTAACAATAAGACCACAGAAGGTTCCGTGTAATGCAAACCCTTAAGGGTATCTCGTTTAGAAATGAATGTATGCCAAATGAAATATAAATATTGCAGGCACGTTTTTTGCCAAGAACGTAAACACACAATGGTAACCGACATACCGATAAATATATTACTGCAAAAGGGCAATAAGTTTCCTTTTTAATGTTTTTATAATTACTTTCTGAAACCTATTTATAATTTCATACAATAGGTCCATGTTCAATACTAGGACTTCTACTTCTTGTTATTATGTGGCTATGTTAGAGTTTAAACCACCCGTACGTCTCTGACATGGTTTTATACACCATCGAGAATATCTCTCAGGTGTGCTGATTTCCTCACGATGTTTTCCATCACCTTTTTTAAGCAAGTGATCATTTATTACAATATTAAATGGAAAAAGAATACGGTCGCGAACAGGATTCGAACCTGCGCCTCCCGGATGAATACTCCAGGCGCTCTAACCACTAGTGGCACAGCTAGTTATTAGGTATATATGATTATCACGTAGGTATCTTATAGCTTCAACATTACCGATATTACCGTTTTTGTAATGACATGCCTACCAAACACAAAAGACGGCTCAGTAAAATTGTTTGAAGACATATTTTGATAGCAGAGGGATCTCGTGTTACCGCTAGGTCTATTTAATGAAGGTATGGACGCTGTTTGATTAGGATTGCTGTTTTATGATGATACGGAAATTAGGTCTGCGCGTTATTTCGATGTAGGAGAGTTTTATTCATAATAATATTGTACTTTATGTTCATTTCATTTTTTTTTTATTCGGATTTATGTTTGATTTGAGTTTGCAATGAGAGCATTCTATATATTTTGTCCATGCGTTAGATTTTTCTCAGAGGTAATCAGATAGAAAATACCGTTTAAGTACCTAGTTTATAATGACTTGTAAAGGTATCTTCAAAAGATACATACATACATAGCATCACGCCTGTATTCCCAGAAGGGATAGGCAGAGATGCACCTACACAATTGTACACCCACATTTCAGCAATGCTGTTATTTAGTCCCATGTAATGGTGGTAAGCCTATTGCTATCCACGAGCGCAATTCCAAATTCCGGGCTGCTACTGAGAATTTTCTAACAGAAAAACTCAAAAACACTCTGCCCGACCTGGGAATCGAACCCAACACCTTAAGCTCAGTAGTCGCGCTTGGTTACACTAGACTAACGAGGCTCTCTAAAAGATCTATTTACAGAAATAACATCTTTCAACATTTATTTATAACTTGTTCAAATTACGTATCATAAAGCATTTTAAAAATCAATCTTTTTAACCTACAAGTCTAAATCAAAAAGTAGCTTCGACCCGCTGTTTCACATACGTACTTAATTCCTAAAATAACTATACTTATACCAAATTTTCGAGGTTAAGCTGCGCTTGCCACGGTCGGTCTGTGGATGGGTGCCCTAATTTCATACCGAGACCCCTCCGTGCCTCGTACAGCACGTTAAGCCGTCGGTCCCGGTTGTAAAATTAAGATCTATGATAGCCGTTACTGTTAGTCAGAGGCCTGAAAGTCTGACAACCAGTCATACCACGAGATATCGTGTTACCCAGTAACTGGGTTGTGGAGGTCAGATAGGCAGTCGCTCCATGTAAAATACTCGTATTTAGCTACATCCAGATTGACTGGAAGCCGACCCCAATGTAATTGGAAAAAGGCTAGGCAGATGTACTTAGTTATAATGTGAAAATCTTTTAATAATTACATACCACGGCGGCCATCTCTATCAACCCCAATACAATTACGAACAGTCAATAACACAAAACTTGAACAAGCAATTCATAATAAAAAGCACTACTTTATTTACCGTATACCATTACAACAAACTTATCCACACATCCCAAACAAACCTTACCAGCTACGAATTAAAGTTCATTTTTGCTTGGGTTGAACGTAACTGTAAGTTTGCGTAAGGACTTGTTCCCGTGTGAATATGGACGAGGGTGGTATTGGCGCCCGACGTGGGACTCAATTTAAGTTGAAGTTGTCAAGTGGGTGTTAGGTGTTCATTAAATCAATTTTGTATGTCCACTGAGACGACTAGATTGTACATTGATGATGCTCTTAGAATTCCTAGAAGTTCACTCGGTTGTCAGAATATTTGATGATAAAAGCTGCACAAAGTTTCTCTATTAAAACTTTTAACAGTTTATGTTTTTAAAGTGTGCATCCATTAGTGGATCAGATCTTGGCGCTAAAAACAGATAGCTAAATAAATTAATTGGCAACAAAACTTTTATTTTTTAACTAACTTTGAAGCTACACTATTTAAGTAATTAGAATGGTCTTAAAACTTTATATTGCTTCGTTTAACAAAACAAAACGTTCCCAGATTTTATTTTCGCGAAACTTCTCAAACGCCAAAGTACCTACTTTATGTATAATACCAATTGAATTGAAATAAAATAGTTTTTTTTCTGCAAACAATTATTAGGTTTCTATAAATTTTTTGCTGGCAATGGAATTTCTTAACTAACTACCTCTGAGAATCCAATCTTCATTATACTAGACTAGCTGTGCCCCGGTTTCACCCGTCCCGTTAAAAACTATTCTGTACGATTAAAAAAAACTTATGTAAAAACCTTGTCGTGACAATGACGAACAACCAAAAAAAGAATTATCCAATTTGGTGCAGTCGTTCTCAAGTTATGGCCTGACCAAGGGAAATAGGGATTCATTTTTATATATATAGATATATAGATTATGTGAGAGGTAACCATGCAGGATATGACTATGACCTTTCGAGGAGAGTGCCATAGCAGGCGTCCGAGCCATATCTTTTCGACAAACTTGTCGACTAGATAAAAGTTTTTATGTATTAAATTGTATCGTCTTATCAACACTTTATGTCAAATTTGACGTTTATAATCGACAAACGTGTCGACAACGAGAACCATGTTTGCAGCCACGCACCGCAGCTTTGAGTTGACCTGAGAGCATAAATTAATCAGTAGGTATTAAATACTCATCTAGACTAGAGCTATCGTTGGTCGCAAATGCAACTGCCGAGCATGAAGTTCTCGGTTCGATTCCCGGGTTGGCAAAGTATTATTGTGTTTTTCTAACGGTAAATTCTCAAAAGCTATTCCATGGAAGTCTATAACATAATTAATAAAAGATGGGTATATGCACTTCTGTCTATTCCTTTGGGTAATACAGGTGTGAAGCTATGCTAGATACTTATTTCATGTTATTGTTCCTCACCTACCTATGCCCTATATTTCGTCAATTTCACGCTTCAGCATTCAATAAATGACCTACGAAAAGCCCCTACCTTCTCCCCCACACAATCGTCAAGTAGTCGTCGCGTGCGCGCGTGTGAGCGACCGCGCGCCGCCGGTCGCACGCGCCGCCGATCGATCGGAAGTGACTCGCGCGCATGCAGTTCCGTAAGCGTACAGGTTCAATGTTAGAGGATATGATGGGTGATAGAGACGGATAGATGGGTGAGATTTATTTTAAAAAGTTCGGTAAAATCTACCTTTTTGATGCGGCAATAAAATCTACTTTATTAAATTATAGGTATGGGAAGACTATAAGTTACTCGCCTTTTTTTGTATATTATTATGTACTTACCTAAGCTTAAATAGGTTGAAATGTTTATTTTATTTTTTCATGTTTATCTGACACGGTGTCTTGCTGAAATAGGTACCTACAGGGTAAGTCGCATAGCAATAGACTCCGTAAGTAGGTAGGATGCTGCGAATATTTTGATCTCTTGAATACAATGGATGCTACCTACACAATCTTTTTCTAGTCTATCTTCTTTTTCTTCTATCTAATATATAAAAATATCGTGCCACGGTGTTTTTTAACAAACTCCTCCGAAACGGCTTGACCGATTCTTATGAAATTGTTTGTGTATATTTGGTAAGTCTATGAATAGGTCGTAGGTTATTTTTTATACCCCTAGGTGACAAGGGTGGCCCTATCCAAAAAAAATATATGGCAGAACAACGTTTGCAGGGCACAGCTAGTATACTTATAAATATAAAATAAATACTAGTCTAAAATGAAGTCGGTTAAAACGAAATTTCTAGTAGGTACCTTCTACCTTAATTAAAGAGCATCGAATAATTAATTTGCTTTGTTGTCGCCTGGCAGCATTGCCTCCTTGAATGGCAGTGCTGATTCTTTGTGCGAAGTAAGGCCTACCAACCTTCAGGTCACGTGAAGTGTCGACCAATTGCCTTGTAATCTCTTGAAAGAGAAGACGAGCGCTCCGACCCCACGACCCGAGTTTTTTCAACCCCAAACGACTCTAAAATATAATTTGTTTGTTTAATGTTTATTGACTTCCATAACAAAAAAATTTACAAATTGAACAGGATACAATTATGTGTCAGGTATTATGTTACATTAAAAATCATGGGCAACTGTGCCTGAGCTAGGCAGAGCCTGTATTTCAGGTCACATTGGTGGTAAGATTGTTATATTTTCGCTGATTGACGGTCTCCGTAGCTGAAGTCACCAGCACAGCCCGCCGAACTAGAAAGATGAGATGGAGCAAGGGTATCGACGCAGGTTGCGTCTTGCGTCGCATCAAAGACGTATTCATCTTCGACGGCAGAAAATCTATAGGTTTTTCGACAATAAAAATAAAATATATTACCTACTTAACGTATTTGTAGAAAAAGAATACTTTCGCGAGCAGGAATTCGAACCTGCGCCTCGGCATAATATAACTTTAAGGTTCGCTAAGCATGCGTTAATGCTATTCAAAGATTTATCTGTATTAAAAATTTACTTATATGTTTAAAAATACAATTTTACTTTTGACGTTATTTACCCAAATAGAAACTCCTTCACTGGTCTAGTAGTCGCAATCGCAGCCTGCGATTCACAGCTGCTGATCGTGAGGCCCTTCATTCGATTCCCGGGTCGAGCAGTACTGAGTTGTACTGATCAGAAATCGACGACTGCTGAGCAGGAGGTCTCGGGTTTAATTCCCGTGTCTGGCAAAGTGTTAATGAGATTTTCTGTTAGGAAATTCTCAGTAGCAGCCCGGAATTTGGAATTGTGCCCGATGGGACTTAATAACAGTATTGGTGAAATGTGGGTGTACAACTGTGTACACCTCTGCCTACCCTTTCGGTGAATACAGGCGTGATGATATGTTATATGTTATGATAAGAACTCTCAGCAGCAGCTTGGGGTTTGGAGTTGTGCCTGGTAGATGCCTATAAGCCTAGCCATTGGACTTCATAACGGCATCGGTGAAATAGGGGTGCACACAGTGAACCGAACACCTCTGCTAAACCCTTCGGGTAAGACAGGCTTCATGCTATGTACGGCACTAAAGTGTTACCTTGAAGGTTTGAGGTAACAAAAGATCATAATTTTTCAATTTCAAAAATTTCAATTAATAAAACTAAAGATCTTGTTAGTATTGTTTTTTTGGAAAATAATATTATTATCTATCTCGGTTTTTTGATTCAGAAACACAATAACACCTTCTACTAAGTTACAGTACTCTCTCGAGTTAAGCGTTAGACAAAAAAAAGCCTCGGGCAATGCTAATTGAAATTATGTGGAATCGCGTTTAAGAACTGGCAACGCCATCTAGTGCAAAATTATTTCTTTATTTTATTTCCAAAAGTTATAATAACGCCATCTAGTTGTAATATACAGAAGTTATGGCAGTGGCCAAATACAAAATCTATCAAATGTGAACACTCTAATTATTAACTAAAATTACAGTTTTCATTACACCGTACTTTTTTTATTAGTACTTCAAGTGGTTTGGTTGTACATAAAAGATACCAACCTAAATAAGGATTGTATCTTGGTGATGTAGTGGGTATTTCGTTACGGGCATTTTCGAATAATGCAAAACACTCGTAATGGTCATATTACGTCCCCTGGGACTTATGGGAGATGTTGATATTTTATATAATTATTACATACACGAAAGGTTTGTAGATATGTAAGACCAACTTTTTGGCACCGAGCAACTAGAGAATAATTTAACATCATTCGCCAATACGCTGTCACTTGAAATAAAAAAAACCTTTTGACTTTAAGCTACAGTGGCATTGGAGTAGGTCAAGTGACAGCGCCAAACAATTTGGGCAGATGAGTCAAGACTGGCAACTCATCCGAACTCAACTTGACCGCAAATATAGTATAATACAGATAACTAACAATAGTTTTATCAGTTTACATTAAAAAACAACCATAATTCCTTATAATTTATTATCAGATTCTCCTTATATCTAAACTTAATTAGCCCTTATTTATCTACATGTTAATGTTCACTTGTCGTGGCTGGATCTTGAGTCGGGGTCTGAAGCCAGCTCGCGGTGCTCGTGCATCTCCATCTCGAAGTCATCCACGGCCATGGGGGTATCTGCATTAAAAGAAACACATGTAAGAAAAGATAACATAACAAGTTACATAATATAGAAATATAGTAAAAAAAAAAGCTGAAAAAAATAACTGCGACAGTGAAATGCAGTTTATCATTACAACGGTTATTGAGATGATGCCCAAGTTTTAGCAGTTGTCAGAACTTTGGGGAAACTCTTCGCCAGATAGGTCTACGTGCGGACACAATCGAATATTTAGTGGGTAATTTCTTTTTAAATATACACGTAAATATTTCAATCGCATTATCGCATTATTATTCTAATTCTAAAGTTATAAAAGTTCAGTGGAAAGAAAAATACGTGCATGAACAGGATTTGACCCTGCGCCTCCTGGATGAAGAGCATCTGGATTATTTATTCGAGAAGAGCAGTTTAAATTCTGCTTGAGACCGAAATCGAAAAAAATTATAATTCAAAATAATATACGTGTTACCTAAATGATCCAACGTGACTCCCATAGCTTTTCGTACAGCAGGTAGTGGCGCCACATGTTTCGGAGGAACTCTAGCCACCATGCCACGTAAGCATGACGTCACGAGCCGCGCCAGGTCCCGCTCCGACGCGTTGGGGCGCGGCACCAGGGACAGGTGCCACGGGGGGGGGGCCGACAGCCTGGACAGGACAACACAAGTGTTAGATATAGGTGTACCTATTATAGTTCTAAAGTAGCATATATATATATACCCTTTCGGCTCAGTAACGTACAGATCTGTACGTTGTAACAATAAAAATCTATTGTGTCTGCTAATGACTGAGGCAACAGCTATTGTAATGGCAGCCTTATACCTAACGTCTAAAGATGCTGTTATATGATACAATAATGATTGGCGACTTATATTTGTGCAAATCAAAATCTAGAACAAATTCGCTAGTCGATTTCAGCAGTCCAGGGGAATTCGGCAAAATTAGAGTTTTGGGGTGATATGGAAGACATTTGAATGAGTGAAAATGTCTAAATATTTTTATTTGAATGCTTGAAAATGTCTAAATGAAGTGTATGTATGTATGCTAAAAGTCCGCCATTCTATTTTTAAATAAGCCAATAATTTAGATATACTCGTAGATAGAAGAGACAGACATTAAGATATTGTTTCAATAATTTATGTAGATATAATTATATTTTGATGTTAAAGTTGTTTGTAAAATTAAATTATTTAATGAACAATAAATTTAATATAATGTATGAATTACAACACACTGCTTCATTGATCTATTTGTCAAAATTGCGGCTGCTGAGCGAGAAGTCCCGGGTTCAATTTCCAGGTCAAACAAAATTATATAGATTTTTTCCCCAAATTAAAGTGTTATTATATTGGGTTTTTCAGTTATAAAAAGAAATTTTCAGAAGGTTTTTCAGGAACACATGGGACTTAACGACATCGATTAAATTCTACATGTATATAACACTATACACCTCTGTTTACCCCTTTGGAGAGGACAGGTGTAAGGATATAAGTAAATAATAAGAAGGCCGACATACCGGTCCCTCTGTTCCTTCTCCAGCTTGGCGAGCAGTTCGTGCGTGTGGCGGAGCGCGCCGCCGATGCCGTAGTCATGTTGCGCGGCGGCCACGTCGTCCTCGATGTCGTGCAGGTACTCCACGTCGATGCCCAGCTCCGACAGGGTGCGCAGCTGATCTATATCCACCTTCACTTTGGTTACGTCCTGCGGAAGACATGTCTATATAAATAAAAATCTATTTACGTGCATCAGTCTCGGTAAGAACTCGAAAATGACAACAGATTTTGATTAAAAAAAAAAATATGAGGTGTTTTTTGTTTTCTTATCTACCATGACAGAGACCATTAAAATAATGATTCTATAAGAAACATACATATGTGTACAATTTGTTTGATTGCGGGATAAATATCATATTGTTCACCGGTAACTACTCACGTGCATTTTTCGAGATTGGTCGACTAATTTCGAACTCGAACGGAACCCTTAGTAATAATCTGAGCCCGTGGCGATGTCGTGAGTATAACTCAATCCCGAAAAATGCACGTGAGTAGTACCTCGTAGTACGTCCTGCTCACCAGTGATAGTCTGCTTTTAATTAACTTATAATTTATTTATTTTTTGTCTTATTCATCAGGCTCGGGTTCTAATTCGTGACGCATGGTTGTACACGGAGGCGGGCACACCATTATTTATATAACGACCGATTTAATTAAATTTAAACGGAAGGCCCTAAACAAAATTATAATTGAGATATTGCTTGAGTAAAATTCAATGAGGTAAATAGTAGTTAATTATTTTTTTCTGTATTATGATGTGCCAGCTGAAATGTATATATATATATATATATTTTTGTTTTTAATTTGTAACTTGACAGACAGAGACGTGTAGCTGGGGGGTTTGTTGCGCCGCTTCTTCTCTCCAGTGAAGCACTAGGAAGCGGTGAAGGGTGGGCGTTTTGGGGGACTGTCTTATTGTTATGTATGACGTTCAAAAAGTACCATTTCTAATGGTCTAATTTGAATAAAGATATTTTTGATTTTGATTTTGAAATACTCACGTTGTCATGTTTAAGCTGCTGTTCTGGTTGCTTCTTGTCCGGGAACAGAGCCTCCATGTCGTATAGTAGCGCCCACGGGGAGTCTGGGGCGAAGCGAAGCAGCTCCTCGTTGCATTGACCCGTTTCAGAAGCTGCACAGAGATTTAAATATATTATCCCTTTGGCTCAGCCACGCACAAATACGTACTTCATAACAATAAAAATCTATTGTCTGCTAATTAGCGAGCCAACAGATTACGTAAAAATTAAAGGTGAATCTTTCAAACGCATTAACACATTCGTGGCGAACTCTCAAATACAGTCGTGAGCAGGATTCGATCCTGCGCCTCCCGGATAAATACTACAGGCGCTCTGACCCACGCTAGCCCCTGTATAGGGGCTGAATAGATAGCAATTATGACACCAAAGGACGTATTAAAAACGTGGAAGAGTTTGGGGTAGCGAGCAGAGGTCTTTATGGCTTAGTGGACAGAGCGCCTGGAGTATTGATCCGGGAGGAGCAGGTTCAGATCCCGTTCACGACCGTATTTTTCTTTCTACAAAATTGTATAGTGCACTCACGTAAGGTGTGGTACAATAGATGTGACTCTTCCTTAGTGAGTGTGGCGAAGGTTCCGTCGTAGGATGGCGCGTACGAGCTGAAGGGACCATAGTTCAATGGCCTCACGCCCTTGGCCACGTTGCGACGGTCTTCACGAGGCGCTAAAAACCAAAAAAAAACATTATCAATACAAATAAATAAAATTGAAGTGTCTGTTTGTAATGTCAATATAATAGATTTTTGTTTTCTAAGATCATACAGTTGTTTATTGCACGATAACAATGCTTAAAAATCAGTGTTTAAATTTTTTTTGTGTGTTTGTTCCGGCTAATCTTCGAAACGGCTGGACCGATTCTGATGAGATTTTACTGGCAGGTAGCTAACTATATAAGGAGTAACTTAGGCTATCTATAATACAATAATACGCGGGTGAAACCGCGGGGCACAGCTAGCTAGAAACAATTATATTTTAGCTTTGTAAGCAGTGATAGTCTAGTGGTAAGATCATTGGACTGGCAAGCCAGAGGTCGCAGGTTCGAACACAAGGCACACACCACTTTCCGAAATCATGTTCGTCGTATTAATTTAATTAATTTCAATTATCACTTCCTTAAAATTGTAAACGAAAACCAGCACTCAATGTGGGTGAACAATTGTGTACAACTCTGCCTACCCCTTCGGGGAAGACAGGCGTGATGCTATGTTATGTAGCCTTAGGTTTTCGCGATCACTACACATTATATTAAAACAACTTTTAATCGGATTAATTGTTTTCGATTTTCCCTACATTTTGAACTGATTAATCCGGTTAAAAGTAGTTTTATTATAATGAGCTGTAATACTCTTTAAATGAGTACAGTTTGTCAAAATAAGTTCTCAAGGGTCGAGAAGTGTTATTATTGGGTTTTTCTGACTGCTTCCTTGGTCTAGTAGTCCCAAGTACGACTGCTGAGCATGAGGTCTCGGGTTCGATTCCCGGGTCGGGCAGTGTTATAGAGTTTTCTGTTGGGAAATTCTCAGTAGTACCCTGGAGTTTGGAACTATGTTCGGTAGAGGGCAATAGGTAACCACTTATTACATGGGACTTCATAACAGGACAGGTGTACAACTGTGCACACATCTACCTACCCCTACGGGGAAAACAGGCGTGATGCTATCTAAAAATATGTCTTGATACTTACTATGCAAAGTGCCACTGCCCTGTGTCAGTTTGCCGATGTACCGTCCAAGAGTGAGAGGCTTCTCCTCGCCGGAGCCGTCCACTGTGTTTGTGACCAGGCATAAGGTCGTCTTGCCTTCAGAGTCCATCCGGGGGAACGCTGCGTAACAAAATAAACAAATCATATAATAAATGCTGTTTTAAGTTATTTTAAGTATGTCTAATTCTAAATTGAATGTTACATTATAAAAATATCCTTTATACTCTAAAAATGTTTAATTATTAATTCAGTATAAACATGGTATTTTCCTCCTTAAACACGTTTATTAGCTAGCATTGGAATTCTTTATTTTTAGTGAACTCTTGTATCATGCTTTTAGTTTTTTCCTCCTTACATTAAAACCTTAAGAACACTTATGATATGATAATTAATTAACTTTACTATTAATAAAAATATTGTTATAATTTTGTGGATACCAAAATAAGACCGTGAGCGGAGTTTGAGCCCGCTGCATAGGAACTCCAAATGCTTTATTGTTTTTCTATCCAGATGTTGCAGATTCAAACCCCACTCACGGTCGCATTTTTTCGATTAACTAAATGATAACTTTAGTATTCGCTGGCCGTTAATACATAAGTAACTTTATATCCTAGGGAATTAACCGAATTTTTTTCCAAAGAAACCGAGTCAGTGTACCTTTCTTGGCGAGTCGCCTGCGGTGCTGTTCCCTCGCGGCCTCCATGTGTATCTTGACGGCGTCCCCGGTGGGCTCGTGGCCGTCGGACGCGGCCTCGGCCTCGGAGCCGCCGCTCTTCAGCGGACTGCTGCGCTTCAGCACCTTGTGCTGCCACACGAGACCACACACTGCACTGCTTGCGCTATCTACCGCGGCTAGCGAGGTTGCTCAACGTTGAACGTATTTACCTTAACTTTTAACGATACGATATTTGTATTTTTTTATGTATGGGACCGGTATCAGGCTGGATTTAAATTTATATTAGAGTGTCGACCCAATAACAGGTTTATGCAATAATAATGCTAAATAGAACTGGGCTGGTCACATCTGCCCGTCTGCCACGGATGAGCTTTGGGTAAAAGCAACCACAGAGGGAGGACTAAACACCCGGACGCAGTAGCGCGATAAGCCTAGAAATTGGCGGGACGAGCTTAACTCCTGTGTGAAGAATTGGCCTCAGGTTGCAATATATCGACAAATAAGGACAGACGGAAGAGACGCATTTGTCCTGCAGTGATATATTTTTAAGTCAAAACAGTATCAATAATTACTTTGCAATTTGTTTGTAGTTTCTGATTCAAATTATACAATCAGATTTTTATTAAATTGATTAATTTTAAAATTTTGTTGCATCCTTTTTTATCATTAAATTTTACGAACTTCATAAGACTGACCAAATCTACTAATTTCGATAATATTAATTTATAATATTTATCAGCCAAGGTTTAATTTGCGTCATCGTAAATTAATGTTTTTTGTAGTATTTTAGCGGCTACACAAAGTTTGATTATGTTATAAAACCTTTTTGTACTGATAAAACAGCACTATGAACACGAGCAAAGCCGTTCAGTACTTTATTCAAGTTGTAAATACTCACATAATCCGTTATTAATGAATGTTCAACGTTGACCAACCGTACGTATATACATGCATAATGCTCAAACGCTCGGTTGTAGTCTCCTATCTCACAGCACAACACAGACGCGTCAACCGACAGAAGCAAACAAAATGTCGCTAACCTCTAATGCACGACTACGGTCCTATTATACTATTATTAATTATAATTATTAGTCAAAGTATCACCTTTCTGCCGTACGTCCTAAGAGGCTGCGATGCAAAAAGTCATTTTATCAACATGTTTAGTTCAACTTCAAAATAATATAAAAAAGAAGGTATTTGCTTTTTTTTCTGATTAAGCTTGTTGTCAGGTAGGATATCTTTTTTATAAGGTTCGTGTTTAGTAAGGAATTTTCGTGCGCGTCTTAGATTTGGCTTGGTCCTAATGTAAAAAACAAATTTGTTGTGCCTCGCAAAATAAAGTTGCTTAAAGCAATATAACTTTTAATTAAATGCGCCAATTTCGTTACATTATAAGCAGACAACTATATAAAGATATCGGATCTATCATAATCATTCGATAACTTTCAGCGGAATTTAGCATAATTCACTAATGAGCACACTAGGCGCTACATAGCCATATAAAACCAAAAAACTATGCATCTTTGCTTTGCGAGGCCTTACAAAATAAACACCTATAGTACTCACCACATCCATCTTCCCGATGTCGAAGCCCAACTCCTTGATAGGTATCTCGTACATATAAGTTAGTAGATTGCCGAGTGGCCGGAGCTTCTGTGGCGTCAGCTGCTTCAGACCTGCGTGGAGTAAGCGGCGAGCTGCCTTGTGGTACACTGTGCCTGGCTTGTTGTATTTCATCGCGTTGTTGCACATAAGTTTGAAGTCACTCTGTATTGAAGAAGTTAGAATTGAAGATAGATCTTTGAAAAACATTAACGCATGCTTAGCGAACTCTAAAGTTACAATATTAAATGGAAAAAGAATACGGTCGCGAACAGGACTCGAGATCCAGGTCGAGATGGCTTAGTGGTCAGAGCGCCTGGAGTATTTATCCGAGAGGCGCAGGTTCGAATCCTGTTCGCGACCGTATTCTTTTTCCTTTTAATATTGTAACTTTAGAATTTAAGGTTAATTAAGGGTAGTAAATTAAAGGAGCTTGTGGCTAACAGTCGCACACATCGATCGAGGTTAAGCTGCGCTTGCCGCGGTAGGTCTGTGGATAGGTGACCATTATTACATATCGAGACCCCTCCGTGCGTCGGAGAGTACGTTAAACCGTCGGTCCCGGTTGTCAAATTAAGATCTATGACAGCCGTTACGGGTAGTCAGAGGCCTGAAAGTCTGACAACCAGTCATACCACGAGATATCGTGTTACCCAGTAACTCAGTTGTGGAGGTAAGATAGGTAGTTGCTACATGTAAAATACTGGTAATAAGCTGCATTCCGTTTGACTGGAAGCTGCAGATTTAAAAAATATTGAATTGAGAACATCTTTCTCTTTTGGAAGTCAGTTAAGAGGATTTATATGAGTTTATCTGTGTACTGGTTAAAACGGTGAACGAAAACATTGCGAGAAAACCAGCACACCTGAGAGATGTTCTCGATGGTGTGTAAAGCCATGTCAGAGAGCTACGGGTGGTTTAAACTCTGACACTAGGTTGTTCATCATCCACATGATAAGAGGAAGCAAGATCTTCATACTTATAATAATAATAATAATAAATAATAAATATTCCACAACTATCACGCAACGCCGTCTAGTCTCAAGCTAAGCAGAGCTTGTGTTATGAGTACTAGACAACTGATAAACATACTTATATATTTCTAAATGCATACATGTTATAGATAAATTACACCCAGACACAGAACAAATGATCGTGCTCATCACACAAACATTTGTCCTGGGTGGGAATCGAACCCACGACCTCCGGCCTAGCAGTCAGGGCTACTAACCACTTGACCAACAGGACAGTCACTTATGCTATGTTGCGCTATCTTTGTGTTGATCTCCAGTCTTATTTAGGAAACAGTGGTTTATATTCAATATTTAATAATAATACATATAATAAAATATATATAATAAAAATGTAACGGATTGCTGTCTGTACATGGAAGAAATATGAGAAAAAATATTATTGTGACCTTTATCAACACAAATAGCAACCAAAACAATGATTTTTAGAATTTTTGTCTGTTTGGCTGTTTATCGGTGCGTTTGTGCACGCTAATCTCAGAATCCGATTATTATTATCCGATTTAGATGTAGTTTTACTAATATATTGTGGTAAGCTTCACTTAACATTCAGTGTTTGTTTTATGACAATCGGTTCATAAATAAAAAAGTGCCAATTTAAAGAATCACGTCAAATATTTGTAATTATGAATTTGTGTTCATACACGATATGGTGTTCATTTACGACATCCACGCGGACGGAGTCGCAGCAAGTCACACATAGTATTTAATAAAAAAAATAATTACATTAGTAGCATAAAATCCACTTACAATGAAACAATTGAGTGACTTGTACTCATTATCATCAATCTTCTGCTTCATAGTGGAGAAGTCCATCGGCTTCCTGATGATATCCGAGTACCCTGGCGCGAAGTTGTCATTAACGGGCCACGCGAAGAACTGGTTGGGGTCCCGTTTCTCAAGGTTGCGGAGTAGCTGCTCCAGGAGTCGGGACAGCGGCCGCCGCTTCTGAGACGCCTGAGAGGTAGGTCAATGATTTAGAGGTAAAGGCACACTGGCTCGACAAGGTAGGAACAACACATTACAACATAATGAAAGTTACTTTGCAGCATGAAAAGTTGCAACAATAAAATTGACTAAGAATAAATAAAGTATTGTCATGTCGAGCTAGTGTCAGCAAGCCTTTAACCTAATTTGAACGAGCAAGGAACAGAAGTGTGCGAAAAAAGGAAAGCCTTGCATTGGGTCAATATTGGCTACGTAGATAGAAATTATGGTTTGTAGTTTTAGCTATGAACCTACGCAGGTTCCAATCCTGCTCACAACGGTATTTTCCTTTTCAAACCTTTTTTTAACTTATGAGTTTGCTATGCATGCGTTAATGCTTTTCAAAGTTTTATCTGTAGACTTAAACTCATACAGAAAACATTAATCATCAGAAAAGAATCAAAGATACCCACCATAGAACTGCAACTGAGAATACCCACTTAAACAGGGAAAAAAAGAAAACTACTAAAAAAGCATTGTATTTTAAAAGAAGTTTTTTTTTAAGGATTGTAACAAAAAACCCAAATATATGTCCAATGTTTCAACTCAATACCAATTCAGTAGAATCTCAGAGGAATTGGTATAAAATTCAGTTGAATGATTTCACCCAAACATTTAATCAAGTGAAATTAAATTAAATTTCTTGTACTATTAATTAACAGACAGTTAGAATATCTTGCTAACAAAACACAAGCAAAAAGATTGTTCCAGAACAAAGGCCAGAAAACTAGAATTAAATCTATAGACGGAGTTCGGAGAAAAGGGAGAAGACTTAATGATATGTGCAATTTGTTCCCAATTTTTTCCAAATTAGATAAACCAGGGCACAATTGAAGCCTTAGATTTTAGTTACAGATGCAATCACCATAGCCAGAGTGGGCAAGGGATCATACCATAGGGGACAAGACCTATTGGAGGGATATATTTCTTTTAGAAGACATTTTCTTTTAAGAAGAGCATATCTTTCAAGATGAGGATACAACATTGAATTAATTTATAAAGTACAGATTTTGTCAACAGTTACCTTAAGCACACATGTGCGAGGTTCCCTGTGAGAAGCAGGAGAGTTGGGCCCCGGGCCCGGGCTGAGCCGACGAATGAGCTTCTTGGCCAGACCCTCATCATCAGTATCATCATCATCTGATATTTTTATCTGGAACAGTCCATTTCAAATAGAATTGAAGAGTTGAGGATATGAAGAATGTTTTACCAACAAATATTATCTGAAAGATTCATTTTAAGAAGAAATTGTGTGTAGTAGGAAAGTGTAAATTAATCTTACAGAAAGATAAAACCCATATAACATTAAAAGATTCTGACTTTACTAAGTGTTGCAGAGTAGCTTATTATTAAAATAAGTCATGGATGGCATTAGTTATCAAATGTACTACCTTATGGCAAGTTGCCAGCCGGGCACCACTAGACATACCTATACCTTCTAGTACAAAATAACCTGAGACAACCACAACAGCATTTCTCAATATAGAACGACTTACGATGATCATTATTTGATACTAAAGCCTAACGTGAAAGAAATCAATAGATGTTTTGTAGTGTGACGAATGAGTTCCACAAAATGGTTTCAACTCAACGCAAGAAAATATCGATCCTTACCATGTCAATTTCGCGGCGTCTTCTTGTCTTTTTCTTAGGTTTCTCGATAATATCCTTGTGGTCATCTGTAGGTGAATGATCTAAATCACTCGCTTCTAGTTCTTCTTCTGTAAAACAGATATAATTTGTGTTAAAACTATTTTTTTGTAGCAAGGATCACGACACGCTATAAGACAGCTTTTTACTAACTGCAACTTAATTTTTCTATGTCATCCATGTCGGTTCAATTGTTCTCAATCACCCTAGATTAAATTATGTACTAACTAAAGATATTATTGTAAAAGATTTAATAAAATTTTATGTTTTCTAAATCTAAACAACCACCACAGAGTACTTTATAATATAGGAAATAGAGACCTCTCTCGCTTTCAATTTAGGAAACAGGGCACACAGACGCCATCTATAGTCTCTCCCCCTCCCGAACGAACGTTGTCGCGAGCAGACGTGCCTCAAAGTGCTCCGGTAATTTTAATAAAAAAAAAAAATGGTTACAATAAAGTGATATAATCAATATAAGATACGTTCATCTAAACAGTGCAAAATAAAGCATCTAAGTGAAAAACTTTAACTATCCGTGAACACTTACTCTAAAATACAGCTAATAAAATTTTAAAACAGTGTTGTAAAATTGTCGGCGTGACATGGTGTATAACCTTCATAAACAAGTATTGAGGTCATTGGCACATCAGTAAGAAGAGGGACTAACAACAAATACTTTATTTCACCATTATAACAGTGTGTACAGCTAGCTTTGTGGCATAAGTTGTCGGTTGATAAATGTACACTCAATAGGCGAGCGTTCGCGTCCCAGTAGCGCAGTTGAAAGTCTTTTTGTTATTTTTTATTTTATAACACTTTCAAAAATATTCGTGTGTCTGATAAAAATATGTCACTTCAACGCACACCGCCTACGTCAAATGTAACTCTGCCACTGCACTATGATTCTGAACCAAATTTGCCCCTCCTTTCACTGGAAACTGAGGATAACATTAATATTACACAAAGAAAGCGCAAATATGAACAGGTTGATGACATAAACATTTTCATGGCAGACATGAAAAACCTGTTTCATAAGTTTGAGAAGAAGCAGAATGAGAAATACGACGCCCTCCAGTCCGCTGTAAATGAGATAAAAACATTAAATTCTTCAATAAAAAATACTGTCGACTTTGTGTCAAAAAAGTACGATGAACTGCTCAAAGAATTCGATAAGCAAAGAGCCGAACGAAACGATAATCTGGCTTATATCCAGCTATTAGAGGAAAAGGTAGAGAACTTAGAAAGACTCGATAGAGCCTCTTGCCTGGAACTCAGAAATGTACCAGTTCAATCGAAAGAAACAAAAGATGACCTCACAAAAATTGTCATCGACACAGGTAAAGTTCTAGACTTGCAAATAAATACTTCCGATGTACGAGATGTCTATCGCTTGAAGGCGAAATCTGAGAAAAATAAAACGATACTCATTAATTTCTCAACAACAATTATGAAGGAACGGGTTATTAAATCGATTAAATCCTATAACAAAACTCACAAAGAAAATAAGCTGTGTACTACGGATATCAAAATAGACGGCCCTAGTTGCCCCGTTTATATATCAGAAAGCTTAACTTTTAGAGCCAAACGCTTGTACTATCTGGCTCGTGACTTCTCTAAGTTAAATGATTATAATTATTGCTGGACAGCCCATGGAAAGATATATTTACGCAAGAAAGAGGGCGCTACTGCTTACTGTATAAACAAAGAATCTGATTTAAAGAACCTAAAATCAGAAGTTTGACTATTAATGTACCACTGGTCTTATGTTTATCTTCTTACTAATATTGCTGTAGTTAAGCTGTTAAATAATGCATGTAATTTTTTTATATTTTGGTGTTACTCATTGTTACTTATACATAGATACCCGCACAATTATACATATATTAACAAAATAAAAAAACTGTCCCAAACATTACTCATCACATCCACAGACTCAAGTCAACTGTTAAAATTATTACCTCAAACTATCAGAAAGTTTACTTTTCTTAATCTCCCTACAGAAGTTACTGTCATATATAGAATTACCTTACATTATCAGTTACCTCGATTAAGTAATAGAAGTTTTCTAATATATATATTGACATACGGATCACATAAGCTGTTTCTAATATTTTGTTTATTATACAAATGGCTAACATAAATGAGTTTGCGGATTCAGTAGAATCCCTTAATGTTTCGAAATCATTTATTTGTTCTCCAGATCAATGTTTAGAGTACTTACACAACTCAAAACCCACATTAAATACCTTGCATATTAATGTTAGAAGCATAAACTGTAACTTTGACAGTCTAAATGTTCTCTTAAGCACTATGGACATCAAATGCGACATAATTGTCCTCACTGAGTGCTGGTTAAGCAAAGTGACTAATGTCCCTATTTTGGACGGGTACACTTCTGCCAAGTCCACATTTGATAACCAAAATGATGGTGTTATTTTATATATAAGCTCGGAATTAAACTATACTATCACTGAACCGGTATTCCAAGATGCTAATTGCTTGATTTTAAGGATAGCGTCGGATATAGCCATCGTAGCGATTTATAGATCTCCTTCATTCAGAAATATTGAAAAATTCTTGAACTCTTTAAATGACACCCTTCTATCAATTTCATCTTTTCGCACTGTGGCTATCGTAGGTGATATTAATATCAATATTGTCCCAACAAATAATGACCCTAATTCTGAAGAATATTTGACTCTTACGGCATTTCACGGTCTTCTCCCAGCTCACCATCTACCCACACGCCTTGACAGATGCCTGGATCATGTCTTATTAAAAACTAATAAGAGTTCTACAGTTTTGGTCTTTGACTCTTCTATTACGGATCACGCGCCTGTTCTATTTTGTTTAGAAACTGTTCCCCTCACTGATAAGCCCAAAAACCTCATTCGGCATATAGACCTACCCGCACTGGTTAATTACTTAGAAAATACGGATTTCTCAACTATTCTGACAAACAGCGATCCCAATCACAGTGCGGAACTTTTGGTGACTATGTTGTCGAATGCTGTAAAGAAACACAGCATACTTAAGAAAATACCGCACAGAAAAAAGATCATTAAACCATGGATTACCTCTGGCCTTTTGAGATGCATACGCAATCGTGACAAATTGCATAAAAAGTCGAAACAAGAACCTGATAGCATTGTCACTAAAGTAACTTACACTCGCTACCGTAACTTTTGTAATAACTTACTAAAAAAGATTAAGTGTGAATTTGAACAAAAGCAGCTTCAACAGGCCAGAGGCAATCTAAAAGCGACTTGGAATATTATAAAATCAATTAGCTATATAAGTGCTAAATCGGAAAATGTTGCCGGGGATCTCTTGAACATGTATGGCGACCCAGTGTCTTCAGTAAATTTTATAAACAATTACTTTGCCAATGTTGGAGTTAACCTAGCTCGAAGCATACACCAAAATCAAAATAATGTATACCATGATTTCCAACAGAATAGCCAACTAAACTCACTGGGAAATACCTTAGTGTTGCTGGATACTGATTTTGAAGAGCTTAATATAATTATTTCAGACTTAAAAAATCACTGTGCTGTTGGCAACGACGACATACCGGTATCAGTAGTCAAATCTGCCCGACATGTTTTAATTCCATCTATTACCCACGTTTCCAACCTTTGCTTGTCTAAAGGAGTTTTTCCAAACGTTTTCAAATCGGCACTTGTTCATCCTATCTTTAAAAGTGGTGCTAGGGACCGTATCGAAAACTTTAGGCCAATATCTGTTCTAACAACTCTATCAAAAATTCTTGAAAAAGTTCTCAATAAGAGATTACTTAACTACTTAGAACACAATAAGGCTCTTGCGCCTAATCAATATGGATTTAGGAAAAATAAATCTACAGAAGATGCCGTATTAGACCTAACAAGTGAGATTGTTGAAAACTTAGATAAAAAAACTAAAACTGTTGGTATATTCTTGGATTTAGCTAAGGCTTTCGATACGGTCTCCCCACATATCCTGTTACAAAGACTAGAGTCACTGGGGGTAAGAGACATCGGTCTGAATATATTTCGTGACTATCTTAGTAACCGTAGTCAACGTGTTAAGGTCGATTGCTACCTTAGTTGCGATGAGACCCTTACTTCTGGAGTACCACAAGGTAGCGTATTGGGCCCCACTTTGTTTCTCATTTATGCTAACAGCCTCTGTCAGCTCTCAATTCCAAATTGTAAAATATTTGCATATGCTGACGACACAGCACTTCTGATAAGTGGGGATACTTGGGAAAATGTGGGTCGCTCCGCTGAAAATGCTCTTAAAATCGTGATGGATTGGCTTAGTTCAAGTTTACTTACCCTAAATGTGTCCAAATCCCGTTTCATTACCTTTTCAGCCAACACTACCACCCAACCGAAGATCGTAAACATAAAAGCTCACAACTGTTCATTTAATTCGTCCACTACATGTCAATGTCCTTTTATACAAAGAGCTACTGTGGTTAAATATTTGGGAGTACAGATCGATTGTACGCTTAGTTGGCACAATCATATAGACGTGACTATAGCTCGCGTACGTAAACTAATGTTTCCAATAAGGAAACTAAGAAATGTCGTCGACTTGCCACTCTTAAAATCGATATACTACGCAGTAGTACAATCTCTCATTACATATTGTATTACAGTCTGGGGCGGCACATTTAAAACCTATATGCTTCGACTGGAGAGAGGGCAGAGGGCTATCTTGAAAGTCCTAATGAATAAGCCTTATCGTTATCCCACAACACAGTTATATAAAGATGCTTCAGTATTAACTGTTAGACAGCTCTGTGTGCTCCACATGATCCTACGACGGCACTCGTCACTCACATATGATTTGCAATCACTGACTAATAAGCGGCGTAAGTACCACGTGTGCCCAACGACTAAAATCAAAACTTCCGTGGCTGGTCGACACTATCAAGCATTAAGTTGTCAGCTGTATAACAAAATAAATAAAATGTCTAACATTTACTCTCTTCCAAAACATAAATGCAAATTAATGTTAAAAGAAACGCTTCAAAGTCAATCTTATCAGGATACAGAAAGCCTTTTCAACAATGACCTTTAATCTTGCACTAGGAGGTAACACACGCTCGCACACACACGCTCTCACACTCACACACACAACACACAACGCGCACACACACACACACACACACAAACAAACACACACACACACACACACGCAAACCACAGACGCCCATGTACATACTTCATTTACACAAAGTACTTACTGCATGTTCTTACGTTAACATTCACCTTTATACCAACTTATATAATCGCTACCTATTTTATTTTTGCTTTTGTTATGAACCTGCGACAATAACTTGTAGGGGAAGGCGCCAGTGCCTGTCACACAGTTTTTACTAGTACAGGCAGTGTCGTTAACTCTATCTTTATTTATGCCTATTTTATGTTTTCAATATTACTTTATTATGATAGATGAGCTATTGTATCACATTTTTTGGATAATAAAGATTTTTATATTTTTTATATTTTTATAGTTTTACGAATGCACAACTGCATTGTGTACCCTCGGATCATGCCACGGCGCGGGACAACGCGGGCCGCGCTGACTACCGCGCAGCCTGAAGGGTGCGCGGCGGCTGCGGCTCTTTTGGTCCCTGTTTTGGCGCGCAACCTCTCTAAGTCGATTTTCCGCGGCGGTCACGTAGCACGATCGGCCGCCGTTTGATCTATCTTTGTTTTTTATTATAACTACTCTATATTTATACAGTCCGCTCTTTTATTGCTGTAAACGATAGAACTCCGACATGCATGTACATATGTTTATATATAACGGGTGCATTGATAAGGTAGATATAGGTATCTACTTAGGGTTCAAACAACAAAGATTTAAAAATACGTGATTCAACCGATTCTAATATATTGTTTCGTAATTTATTTTATTGCTCATATCTTATGAATAATTTGGAATATAATGAAATGAAATTAATGCTTTTCAAAGATTTATCTTTAATCACATAATACATTTTTTTGCCTTTAATTGATTGCTGTCCTTATCATCGTCACAGTCCTTCTTTCCGCTTAATATTTTATTTAAATTTTGCAATAATGGCGAATAAAAAATCGGGATACAAATTAATCTTAAATCTATCAAGTTTTCTTTATTTATTTATTTCACACTTACAAAGTCTTTACAGGCTAAACCCAAAGCAACATTGTAGCACATCAATCCTTACTAAAACTAATTACAAAACAGTCCCATAACTTATTTTGTGTAAAGCTAGTCTTTTTATGGATTTGGCAATGCAGGAAGTCGAAACTAATATGTACAAATATTATTACTTTTATAAATTGTTATAATTATTTAATGATATATTTGCTTTTAATATGTCATCATAAATGTCTTGTAACTCGGATGTGCATTTTTTGAATGAGTAACTGGGACTGCAAAACCAGTTCCGACCAGCATATTTCCGATATTTAATAAATTCAAGTTCTTTTACAAAATACTTCCTTACATATTTGAGATATCTGTTGCAAAATAGCACTAAGCGCCATCTATTGCTTTACGAAGGTAAAAAATATTAATATAACCCTACCAAATTGCAAAATAATGATTGCCGTACGACAATGGATGTCTAAATGAGCTACTTTATTTTGTCGATTTATAATTGTCCAGTTTCCTACTCATTTGTTCGAAGATTGTACACCCTGACAACCACCAAGCCAAATGACATATTGAATTGAAGATTGAACGGAGTGAACCACAGACTACTTAGAGATATATAAACAAACATTTCATTCAATTTAGATGTACTAAACTTAATAATATCGCGTAGTTTCGCATGAGACAGAGAAAGTATAATATAAGTTACAGAGATGCAAACAGAGACAAAATATAGAATAGTAAAAATTCAAACACTGCAGTAGCTGGAACGCACTGATACGTTATCAATTATAATCTCATTCAATCTTTATTATTGAATAAAATGCTAGCTACCTAGTTTAATAGTAATCTGTGAATAAAATTAATGTAATTCATCATTCCACATTCAAGTGAGGTATGAGTACTATACATTGTACTATTCGGTCATCAACTCATCACCCTTTGAGGTTACTGGTCAAATAACCTCTGTAATTACAACCAATAGTAGACAATCTTTTAGTTAGGAATGTAAACAAATGTAAATACCTACTAATATTTCTATCTAAAGTTATAAATTTTTGTGGAAAGAAAAATGTACTTTAATATTCGCTCCACATGCGTTGACGCGTTTGAAAGATTTATCTACGATTTCACTAACACGACGATAAACTCATAAAGCATTGGCAGTTAGATAATTTGTATTTCAATTATTAACTCAAGATGTATAAATCCCTTCCGTGGGTGGCGTCTTAAGTTTTACAATAAATTATTATGAATCAAAATGTCACAGATGGCGCTGTACCGGTGTTTCAGCAAAATATTGTAAAACAAAATGTTTTTTTTTTTTAAATTTTGTTGTAGTAGTTTCAGTCTTCAATAAGAACTATTTTTACTAACGGAGTAAGCAAGTAGGTACATTGGAAATGTCTTACTTTTTCATCCTCAGTTTCACCCCTTTTTTCACGTACATATGGAACTAATGTAAACTAATTAAACTTTTTGCGTGGAGTTTCGAGATTGGGGAGGGGGGGGGGGGGTGTGAACTGTGGTGTTAACCGTTAACTTTTGCTTAATAGACTTCAAGTCCCCTACACTTCACGTCAGCCATGCCACGTAAGCGTAACACTAATTTAGAAACTCTATTGTTATCAAAACTAATAGTAGTACGTAATATATCATCTAATTAGTAGAACATTCACAAACGACAGTTTTTATCATTTATCGACGTTACGATTAGTGAGAATTTCGGAGATTTCCATTGTGTAGAACTATGGAACATTGTCACGCTAACTAGAACCTGTAAAAAGCTATATTTTGCTGCAAATTCTCACCATTATTAGGGAGAAAGTATAACATGGAAGATTGTTCAATGATGTCATGTAATCAGGCTTATATTCGAAAGAAAAATAATAATAATTAAACATGTTAAGAAGGTTTGTATAATAACTTTCGTGACGTATATTATTGTTCACCGGTTACTACTCGTGCACTGAGTTTGACTCGCGATATCGCCGCAGATTCAGCTCTAATGTTATAAAATAGTACTGTTTTGTAAATCAACTAACAGTTTTGTAAAACAGCGGATTCTACTATCCATCTGCGACATGTATATAGGTTTTGTTGGTACATAATTTATTCATTGGTCTATTGCAAAAGTGGTTACAAGGAAGACTTTTTTTTTAATTCGTGGTTAAGTAACAGCCGCACTGATCGTTCGATCGAAGTTAAGCTTCGCTTGCCACGGTCGGCTTTGGAGGGGCCATCATTTCATACCGAAACCCCTCCTTGTACGGAGAGCACGCGTCGGTCCCGGTTGTCAAATTAAGATCTATAACAGCCGCTACGGGTAGTCAGAGGCCTGAAAGTTTGTCATGCCACAAGTTATCGTGTTACAGTTACTGGGTTGTGGAGGTCAGATAGGCAGTTGCTCCATGTAAAATACTGGTATTAAGCTGCATCTGCTTTGACTGGAAGCCGACCCCCAATGTTTTTGGGAAAAGGCTAAGCAGATTAGGAGTTTTAGGTGCGTAGAAGAAACCCGAATTAAAAAATATATGGGGTTTCTCAGAGTGTATGATGATGATGTAAAATACAAATAAGTAAAATTCAACGACACGAGTAAAAACATCTAAATATTTCTTTCTGCCCTTAATGCGTGAGTATTAAGTAAGTAAGCTCGATGTTGTTTTACAAAATAACATAGCATCACGCCTGTATTCCCCGAAGGGTTAGGCAGAGGTGTACAATAGTACACCCACATTCACCAATCCTGATATTATGTCCCATGTAGGTGGTGAGCTTATTCTAATCTACCGGGCACCATTACAAACTCCGGGCTGCTACTGAGAATTTCCAAACAGAAATACGAATAACAATTTGCCCCACCTGGGAATCGAACCCGAGACCTCATGCTCAGCAGTCGCGCTTAGGACCACTCGACCAACGAAGCAGTCGTTTTACAAGTGTGCTATAACTACTATAAGTAGCATTTTTTTAATAAGAAACTAGCTGATGCCCGCGACTTCGCCTGCGTGGATGTCGGTTATCGCAACCAAAAGTAATCATGAAATTTGATTCGTTCCCGCTTTCTAATTACCGCTTTATAATTGCCCATTTTTTTAAGTATTAAAATGGATATAGTATGTTATCCTTAAGAGATAGACATATGACATCGCCAACTTTTATGTAGACCTATTTAAGATACACAATTTCATCACATCATTTTGTTATATCTCAAAGGGTTTTGGCAGCGTTTTCGTTGAAAGCTCCTAGACGGCTTATTTTTTCCGACACCTCCAATAAATAGCATTATATTTTAGCCAATTTATGTAATGTACAAAAACTTAACAAATTATATACTAAAACCATCTTCGAGAACCACTCTATCCATTGGTGAAAACAGCATGAAAATCCGTGCCGTAGTTTTTGAGTTTATCGTGAACAGACAGACAGACGCGGCGGAGGACATTGTTTTTTAATATGTAGTGATTAATCACATTACCATTTTTATTTCTCATTAAAACGATAATAGCACAATTCTCGCTTGTCAGTCATAAATACAGCAACTGGTGATCAAATCACAACAATGTGTCAACTCTCAGTTTAGTACTAATATGGCTCGGGTTTCGATACGGTGTCATTGCAACACTTGTTAGAAACGGAGTCGTATCGGTTTTCCGAAGTTCATTGTTATTGAACATTTGTATCGACTGATAGTATTTTGAGAAGGTAAGGCTGAGTGACTTTATGACCGCGTCCGATAGTACATCGTAGACTTTGAACCGTGTAGTTTCCGACCAAAATATTTAACAATTAATACTTAGGCGTTCATTGTCACTGGAGCTCCCTTCTTATCTCCAAAGGCTAGACGCCTTTTGAAGGTTTCTCCCAGGCAAAAAATGGTGTCCGTTCTAATACATACCTACATAAACTCACGCTTTTTTTCCATGTTGGTAGGCAGACACTACAGAACGTCTTACATACTCCTTTTGCTTCGTCCACGTTGATACATCTGGTCATATACGCGCGCCGGTTGCGAGAACTACGCACCTTTTTGTAGGGCATCACCGATAATGCCAGTGTATCCTTCTAGAGCTTTCCTGGCGTCCATTGTCATATTTAAGGCAGATAATGGATCTTGATAGGATGCCCATTATCAGTCGAGTAGCTCTATCTACCGAGGTGCGTAGTGGTGGAATACATACAAAGTAAAAATATAAATATATCTGATTTTATAAGGATTGGGATGTTGTTCGGCGCCTTACAACTACAAAGTGGTAACGCTGAGTTTAGTAGATCTGTAATTAATTGCTAAATAAATATCGCCAGGCGTTTCCTTGACAACACAGATCCAAGGAGACTTGAAATTTAATACACACGAACAGCGACACGGTAGCTCAGTCAGTCGCGACCCAGTGATGACACGGAATGTCAAGGGTCGCGGGTTCAAGCCCCGTTCGTGTCTATGATTTTTCAATGTTTCCTTGAAAAATAGTAATTAAAGTAAACAATTTTATTTGATAACATAAATATTTCTATTGTATCTGGTAGTTAGCGAGTCGACAGATTAAAGGAAGACAACAGCTGCTTTTTTTGGAGTGAGGAAATCGATCATGGGCATTGTGCTAAAGTCCTACCGACTAACACCACACGGTCCTCCATCCATTTCCATTTCAATCTTCACCGCGGTTCTGAGATCGCAACTGCATTTGACGCAACAAATTTTTGATTAGGGCAATAGAATCAGCTTGATTTTGCTGTCCAATTCCAGTTGAAAACACAAACCCAATAAATAATTTAATTCTACTCCATAGAATTGTTATCACGTTTTTTATGATTCAAACGATATTTTAAATAATCCGAATCACAATTGTTTTTATTTTAGTGTACCTTTAAAGCATGCATGTATCATTAAATTATTCTTACTATTCTTATTTATTCACTTTTAATGATATATATAAAAATGAATCGCCGAAATGTTTGTACGCGCTTAACTTCCGAACGATTGCACCAAATTGGTTTTTTTTTATGTTCGTTATTGTCAGGACAAGGTAAGTATAAAAGAAAATTTTAAAAAAGCTAGTGTATAATAAAGCAGCTTTTTCATGTAAGAGCTGTGTAGTTCTATATGTGACAAATTCACCAAAATCCAAAACTAATTTTCAAACTTTTATACTTTAGTCAAAGTCAAAGTCAAAGTCAAAAGGTTTTTATTTCAAATAGGCAAATTACATGCACTTAAGAAACGTCAAATGATTCTAGTTGCTCGGTTCCAAAAAGTTGATCATATGGAGAAGAGCCGGCAAGAAACTCCATAGACACTCTTTTTAAATAAATAATAAGTACAGTCTTGCTTTGTTACATTTTTGTGTTCAGAAATATCCGAGAGCAATGTAGGTTAATGCGTGAAATAATATTTAAAAAAAAAAAAATATATATATATACTGAGTAACCCCGATATTAAGAATGCCATCTGTGATAGAAACACAGGTTAACGCAATTTCTTCAGAGACTCAAGTTCTAGAACATTAATGACTACATTGAGCTCGCATTTATAATATGGTGATGTTGGAACGAGTATCTTTACTAATAAATTTAGATACAATGTCAGTGCAATGGTGCTATAATGGAAATGTCAAATTCCATTTTTCAAAGAAACATTGAAAAAATAATAGACAAGAACGGGGCTTGAACCCGCGGCCTTTGACGTTCCGTGTCATCACTCTACCAACTGAGCTACCTTGTCGTGTTCAAACCTATTGAATTTTCAATCCTCTTTGTATACGTCTTAAGGAGACGCCTGGTGATATTTATCTAGTAATCATTTACAGATTTACTAAACTCAGCGTTACCACTTTGCAGTTGTAAATCGCCGAACAACATCCCAATCCTTTATAAATCATATATAATTATATTTTTTTAATGGAAATGTCAAACTTGTAAATTCAAGCGAATAATTGATATCATTGTCAAGACAAGTCAATAAAACATTGTTGTTTAAGTTATATAAGTAGTGGATAATTCATTGGAGTACCTTTTCTAAATAAATAAATAAACGAAACGCTTCTTCGGTCTAGTGGTCATAAGCGTGGCTGCTAAGCAGAACAAAGGAAGGAAAGAAAAATCAGAGGTCGAGATGGTTTAGTAGTCAGAGCGCCTGGAGTATTTATCCGGGAGGCGCAAGTTTGAATCCTGCTCACGAACGTATTTTCTTTTTATATTATAGTTCGCCACACAGTGTTAATGCGATTGACAGATTGATCTGTAAAAGAAATTTCATTCTTCTAACAAAAATTCAACACAATGAATATAAGGCAAAGTGAATCTTTTATGAATTTTAATAACTTGCTCGGTGAAATGGTGGGTATGTAGGTATAACAGTAGATATGTCGCAGTATGATAGATAGAGAAGAATATAGTTATATCCCTATATTATGTGTAAACTTTATCAAATTATACTGTTACAGTGTAACAAACATTGAGTGTATGCAAATAAATACAATATCTAGCTACTTCCACAAAATTGAGGGTAGTCACGAGTGCACTCGGTGGCGGACACTGCACGGTCTAACAGCTCCTGATGATGCCCCGTGGAGGGGCGAAACACGTGTAGAGTAGTTGGTGGTAGTCGGAATTTTCACCGCTTGCGTATGTGCATATATTTGCGGGCGGGCGGGCGGTGCACAGGTAATGCATGACTAACCTCAATTTTGTGGAAGTAGCTGGATATTGTATTTATTTGCATCCATTGTAATGGACTTCCGCAAAGTAACGCCTGAATCTATTCAATACAAACATTCAGTGTAACAAACGATAAAGATGCGATCCAATAAAAAGTAAAGTGCCTACAATTAATTACTATTTTCCAAGGAAAATTTGAAAAAACAATAGACAAGAACGGGGCTTGAACCCGCTACTAGTAGATCTGTAAATGGTTGCTAGATAAATGTCACCAGGCGTCTTCTTAAGACGAATACAAGGTGGATTCAAAATCAAAATCAAAATCAAAATTTCTTTATTCAAATTAGGCTAAAAATTAGCGCTTTTTGAACGTCAAACATAAAGACAGCCCCCAAAAAAGCCCACCCTTCACTTGATTAAAAATTCAATAGATTTGAACACGACAAGGTAGCTCAGAGAGTGATGACACGGAATGTCAAGGGCCGCGGGTTCCAGCCCCGTTCTTGTCTATAATTTTTTCAATGTTTCCTTGAAAAATAGGAATTAATATAGGCATTACATGGCCTCAACATGTATAAATAAATATAACTGCTGTAGTCTACAATTAATTCAAGATAAATCTTTGAAAAGCATTAACGCATGCTTAGCGAACTCTAAAGTTACGATATTAAATGGAAAAAGAATACGGTCGCGAACAGGATTCGAACCTGCGCCTCCCGGATAAATACTCCAGGCGCTCTGACCACTGAGCCATCTCGACCTCTTAAAAGAAAAAGAGGTCGAGATGGCTCAGTGGTCAGACTGTCTACAATTATTTTACTAAACTTAATTAAGTAATACAATTATATCATTAAACTTGATCCGTATCATAATATTATATTCCTAGAACATATATTACAGAAACAAGCAGCAATACGTACAGTTACAATACTAACTAAACTATTAGGGGATACAGTATTTGTCACGAATCAAGAGGGGTCCGAACCACCTTTTCGCTGAGGGTCTCGGGGCGGGGGTTTGGAGTAACACCGGGTGAAAATCAGAGTTGAAAAAAATTCAAAAAATAAATTATATTACTATTAACATAGTAATGAATCGCTCTCGTTTAACTATGTTACGGTATTTAATTTATCCCTGGGGATATAAGTATATTTCGGCTTTATCTATCATACTGCGACAGATACACCTCTGGCACACCCTTTGGGGATTCAGGCGTGATGGTATGTTATATTATCCTACTTATTTTTAGACTTATCTTGATCTTCATAACAGCTTCTTCTAACCCTTCACTTCAAATTATATCTGTAACAGTAAGAAACATTTGTTGCATGAAACAACTAACAAATCTAACAATATACAGTTTAATTTATAAGAATCGTGAACCTTGTATTTATGGCCGGCGCGGGCGCAGGTGCGCCGCACGAGCGATGATCGATACAGCAACGCTATCGCTTTCGGCGGGTGCGCCTGCGCAGCAACCACCGACAATTAATTTAGAAGCAGCATTTGTTCGTTGATAACACAGGTAATGCTGCGTGTTGTTTGTTGGAACAAGATGTGTTTATAAGGAACGGTTTTGATTTGTTTGAAAAGATTTTATTTGATAGTGGACCTACTTGATTTGTAAATTGTCTATTGTACAAGATAAATCTTTGAAAAGCATTAACGTATGCTTAGCGAACTCTAAAGTTATTATATTATATGGAAAAAGAATACGGTCGCGAACAGGATTCGAACCTGCGCCTCCCGGATGAATACTCCAGGCGCTCTGACCACTAAGCCATCTCGACCTCTGCTCACCACCGCGAATTCTTCTTCCATATTTTAACACGTCTTATGGCGACGTCATTGCTATCAATTCAGTCCTTATACAAGTGTCTATTGTAGTTGGCGAATAACTTCCCTGTGTGTAGTCAAAAATTAGAACAATTACCGTGGGAGAGCCATGCTTCGACACAAATGGTCCGGCTCGACCGGAGCGATACCACGGCCTCACAGAAAACCGGCGTGAAACAACGCTTGCATTGTGTTTCGCCGAGTGAGTGAGGGTACCGGACGCCCAAACCCTTTAAAAGGCCGGCAACGCACTTGTGACTCCTCTGGGGTTGCGGGTGTCCATGGGCGGCGGTAATCACTTACCATCAGGCGACCCGTCTGCTCGGTTGCCGATAAAAATATAATTAAATTAGATATTAGATGACCGTAAGGCCGTAACATGTAAAATATCTATACTTATCATCATCCCCCGACCCTTAAACCCAATTTATTTGGGGTCGTCCCAGCATTATTTTCTGTTTCGATATTTTTCTTCCATACATACTCTCTACTGGTCCTGGCATGCTGCTAAAGTTTTGGCTATGTTTTATGACCAGCCGCCTGCCTGACGTCAACCCGCATTGGGAATGCTGTTGTTGGTGGTAACCGCCACCGATACGGTCTCCTTTACGTAATGTTCTCCTAACCGTAGATTTCTTCATTTATATGAACATTTGACGGCGCGGTTGGCGCAGTGGTCGAGAGACGGCTGCTGCATCGCGTGTCGCAGGTTCGATTCCTGCACGAAACAAATATTTGTATGATCTATAGATAATTGTTCCGGGTCTGGGTGTGTGCATGTGAGATTATTATATTTATGTCTGTAAACGCACCCACGATACATGAAGAAATTCCTAGTGTGGGGCAACGATTTTTTTTAAAAGAAATAAGGAAAAATATTGTTAACATATTTACTGGTACTTATGTACCAGTGTCTAATTCCCCCCACTAACAATCCCCCCAACATGGCCGCACCCTTACCTAAATTCAGTATGTTCAGTTGTTATTGCATCCTTCCGTGTGATCGCCTAATTAAATTGGCCGCAGCTGGGCAGCTAATGGAAAATCGCGGCAAATAAATCTTAAGTCGCGTCGAGTTCCACCCACCGCGTTAGATACAAGATGCGCGTGCGCACTGCGCGGTGTTGAACGCGGCGTCATTAACCGCAGATAGCTCAAATTCATTGTTTCACCTCATGCTGGAAATTCCTTGTCTGATCTGTGATTGTTTATGGATGTATTGCTTTGGTATTAGAAATGTGAAATGCTGTGGGCTTACTCTTGAAAATAATTCCGCTCGATTGACATTGGAAATATGTCAGTTCGTACTTTTAAATACCAAAATGTCTAAAAAATAATTATAGATTCGGGATACTATGAAGACAACATGCTTTAAAATCGAGGCAACTGTAATGTAGGTAAATTTATTTTAAAATTACGCGTTGTTTTAAGGCTTCTATTTAATATTGGAATTGGATTGGAATTGGTATTAGTTTCAAGAGTAACCGCACTGTACGACTGCTTTATTGGTCGCTAAGAGCAACTGCTGAGCGCAAGGTCGTGGGTTCCATTCCAAAAGCTTTATTGGGTTTTACTGGAAGATCATCATCATTCCCCTGTCTTTATCCCAATTTATTTGGGGTCGGCGCAGCATGTATTCTTTTTCCATACATACTCTCTACTTGTACTGGAATGCTGCTAAAGTTTTGGCTATGTTTTATGACCGGCCGCCTGCTTGACGTCAACCCTCATTGGGAATGCTGTTGTTGGTGGTAACTGCCACCGATACGGTCTCCTTCTATAATGTTATCCATGCGCCAGGTTCTGATGTTATCCTACTGGAAGTTTGGTATTACTGGAAAATATTTTCAGAAAATAAACATGACCTAAATACACATTTGTAGTAACACAATTACGTCACATGACTTTAATTCACTGAGTTTAATATTATACAAAAAATCAAAAAATTCGAACATATTTCACTATAAAAATTCTTGTTTACTTAGCAAGTAAAAACAGAAAAAAGGAGTCCAGCTATCTAAAAAATTCGATTGGGGTCCGTGGTGCCAATTAGCACTGCCGATGAAATGTGTGATGGTGTGATGAACAATGACCATCTGCGACACTCCCGCGCAGATCGCGATAATGGCAGCGCGGGCGCGGCGTAACTTAGCGCTGCACACCGCGCGCGCACACGCGGAATTTCACCTTTCATTAACGTTTGCGCATTCGACCACACGCCACACAAATAATCAATTTGCACTCACAGCTATTCTATACAAGAAGAAAAAGAATTCTATAGATAATTCAATTCGTAGATTCATGTGTGAAATTGTGTCTCTGCGAAACTCCTGCGAAAGCGCTAACAATATTAGACTCACACTGTTAAAAGGATTAAATGAAGTAAATTTTTCTTATAATTGGACAACAATAATACCTGAGAGAAGATGAGATCAGCGGCGCATTTTATTCTCCTGCTAATTGTCGATTTTGTAACTGTTTACCTAAAACAGTGATGACATAAGAATTTTGTTCTACATAAATATCTGTATTGTGAAAGGTTGATAGGATTCCGTATGTGAATATTGTGGCTTCGAAACTAAGATCGGTTGTCTTGCATGACATAATTATTTAAATAATTTTCATCGCGCGAATCGCATTTGTATTAAGTCGACGAATATTATAAATTGTGCCTAATATAGTGGGCAAGTTTGACGGGGTATGTACAGTCGCGAGCACAAAGATGCATATATTTGCACTTTTTAAACTCCATATAAATAGTTATCTGAATAATATAGAAGTATTTATGTATGTCTATATGTAGAAGGAATTGTTTTTCTATCTGTGTTACATACCTAATTATCTTGTGATACACGCTAGAGATATTAGGTGAGTTATCAAAAATTTGTGTGTACATATCGGTGCTCGTGACTGTACTTTTGTTTTATTTTGATTCTATGAGTTAAATTATGCAACAAGTGCAACGACCTGCCACTGTAATTTCAAACATTTGGAGTTCGTTCGAACGATACGAATATTTTGACAGTTCTTAAAATATATTTGGTTTGAACCAGTTTGAATTTTAACAGCGAATGTAACTAAAGATTGATGTTATGAAGTTGTATTGAACGAGACTTCTAAATTTGGAGTACACATTATGTTTAGCTTTGAGTCATACGATGGAAGATTGAAAAAGACATTGCCATGCCTTGGAACAATTATACGCAAATATATTTTATCGGTTCTATTAAACTATTTTGTAACAAAATTCATATAAAAAGGAAAGTTGTCAAAATATAATGCGCATGCGTATTGAAACTTGTAAGGTCGCTCTTGCTATTGGCAAACGGATTCGTGCACAGAATTAACCAATACATTGTATTGTAAAACTTGTAATGGTTCTTACGTTTTTCCCATTATGAAGTAAGTTAATTCCGGAAACGAACTAGCGACGAACGAACGGAACGAAATAATGGCTGTATTTTAGTACAGGATGAAATTTAATTCATTGGCAATTTTGTATCCTCGTATTCCACTTGTATCGTTTAGGCCTAAAATATCATATATCAAAATTGCCATCAAAAAAATATTTCACATTAATCTCAATAAAATCAGAATTAATATAAAGCGTAACTTATCAATTAATAAAAAAATATAATTCCCGCTTAATAAAGGTACCTACTACTTGCGTAAGTAGTAAATTTTATTTATATTACCTATTGTATTGTATATTATTTATATTAATGGCTTGAATGATGAAGTATTATAAGTAGAATATGAGGTTAAAATATTGCAAGTAAAGTTATTTTATTAAATGGAAAAAGAATATGGTAGCGAACAGAATTCGAACCTCCCGGGAAGGAACCTCCGAGGAAGCGCCTCCCGGATAAATACTCCAGGTGCTCTGACCACTAAGCCATCTCGACCTCTGCTCACCACCGCGAATTCTTCTATTTCCGAAGGTTCGAATCCTGTTCGCGACCGTATTTTTTTCCATTTAATATAATAACTTTAGAGTTCGTTAAGCATGCGTTAATGCTTTTCAAAGATTTATCTTGAATTATTGCAAGTAAATTATATTTCATCCTATATGTATTATTATTAGAAAAATATTCTGACTGTATTTGCGTGTCTTGTACAAAGCCATGACGTGTCAAATTGAGATCAGCGCCATAGAGAAAGTCTTTCTTAATTGGAATAGATCTCCCAAGAAAACTGACCAAGATTTAGGAATAAATAGTATACTGTGTTTTTTTAGTATCATATGTGATTCTTTAGTATCCTATATGATTATTTAGTGACCTATATGGTTCTTTAGTATCCTATGTGATTCTTTACTATCCTGTGTGGTTCTTTAGTATCCTATGTGATTATTTAGTATCCTACGAGATTCTTTAGTATGCTATGAGATTATTTAGTATCCTATGTGTTTTTAATGTCCTATATGATTCTTTGAATCATGTTTGATTGCTCTGTGCCCACTTCATTAGTTGAGCTAACTACAGCAAGAGGTAACTTACAATCTTCCGGAGTTATAGTCAGATAGACCTGACCTGAATACAGTTGAATATTTAAGAATCCAAAAGCATTAAGTATTCCTATTCCACTTAGATTTTCAGGAAAATGGGAATGGAGTTAAACGTTGAACATAGGGGATGTTAAGATTTTTAAATTATTCTTATGTAGGTAAAATTTAAAAAAAAAAAATTGAAAGAACTAGAAAATGAAAGAGAGACGTTTCCTTCTTTAAGTTTCGCTCTTTTGCAAATATTACCTGTATTCAACTTCTCAGACATCATCCCTTGAATAAAAGACCTAAACTCTTTAAAAAAACAATACAAATAGGACTAGCCTAGTCCATTTAATCATGTCTTATGTCAAGGGCATCTAACCGGCAGCCCCAACCGCGAGTGCCTCATAGTCCATGCACACATACCATTCGCGATGCGGTGCATTCCTAACATTCCAAACTCCTTTAACTATATAATTCGGCCGTTTACTCCCTGCTGATAATCTGGTCCTTTGTTCCAGGCCCTTCATAAACATAATTGTGGAGGCAACCCGAGTTATGGATGTGGGGGAAAAATTCTACTGTTCTAAACTGCAGGAATTTGAACATTTTGTTTTAGATACGAAGGGCGTGATGGTGGAGTGTGCTTGGAGTTGTGTAAGGAAATTTGATCGCATTTATTGGTTCTTGACTGGGAAGTATTGGGTTGTGTTTGGTCTGGTTCGAGCCGAGATGAAGGGGTAACTAGTGATAATAAAAGATAGGGTCTTGTTTGAACACCTGTGTTTTTCTTTTTTACTATAAGCAAATAAAAACTCAAAGCATATTTAAAATAAACTAAATAAACACCTAAAACAACTTTTAACCGGATTAATCGCGTGTATTATTTGTTTTTCGTTCGCGGTCGCAGGAGTCCTCCTGCGACCACGAACGCTGCAAAGTGTTCGAAACGTCAGGAAAAACAAAAAAAAAAACAAAAATACACGCGATTAATCCGGTTAAAAGTAATTTTATTATAATGTGTAGTGATCGCGCAAACCTAAGATATTACTAAATAAACACCTATTACAAATTACAAAAAGCTTACTATTTTTAGCTTACTTTATTCTCGGTAAGATTTTTTTGAAGACTACGAGTGAGTGATGTTATTTTACCCAAGAATTGCATGACCGACCCAAGAAATCCTTGACATTTCTAGGTTAAGATAAGATAATTATATTTGATATGTTTAAATATGTTTGCTGTTCCATAGCAGGGTTTCATGTTGAGCTTTCATCAATTATGTAACACCATATTTATGTAATAATAATAAATATTTATTTGGAAAAGAGATATGTATTAGAGACTTCTGACAGTTACAACAAAACGTAAATTCCCTAAGAATTAAAGATAAATCTTTGAAAAGCATTAACGCATGCTTAGCGAACTCTAAAGTTAGTATAGGGACTGAATAGGTAGCAATGACGTCGCCAAAAGACGTATTAAAATATGGAAGAAGAATTCGCGGTGGTGAGCAGAGGTCGAAATGGCTTAGTGGTCAGAGCGCTTGGAGTATTTATCCGGGAGGCGCAGGTTCGAATCCTGCTCGCGACTGTATTCTTTTTCCATTTAATATTATAACTTTAGAGTTCGCTAAGCTTGCGTTAATGCTTTGCAAAGATTTATCTTTAATTATTAAGGTAATTGCATCTTTACGACATTGTATTAACTGCAAAGTTAGTCGTGTCGGTTCGGTCACCTGTATAGGGACTGAATAGATAGCAATGATGTCACCAAAAGACGTGTTAAAATGTGCAGGAAGACTTCACGGTAATGAGCAGATGTCGAGACTGCTTAGTGGTCAGAGTGCCTGGAATATTTATCCGGGAGGCGCAGGTTCGAATCCTGCTCGCGACGGTATTCTTCCCTAAGAATGTTAATCTGTGGACTTATCTGATTCTTATTTCTAAGTATAGACTTTCATACGAGTACATACATATTTTTTATATCAAAATTATATAGGTATAGTGTAGTTTGTAAATAATTTGATATAATAAGCTATTTGCCTGATAGAAAGCTGGATGAGCGTTCCCAGGAGATGCCTATTAACTCTTATTTTGAAGGTTATCAATTCAAAACCCCGGTTTGCTACTGAGAAATTCCTAACAGATAATGTCAACAACACTTTGCCCGACCCGGGAATCGAGTCCAAGACTTCACACTCAGCAGCCGCGCTTAGTACACCAACGAGGTAGCCATTCATAATACCTAATCCATATTAAGCATGTATACTAAGGAATCCAGTTAATTACTATTTGATTAGCAATGACGTGTACCGTAACGGTAATATACATACATAATTATATATGTATATTATGTATGTGTAACATAATTATGTAACACAACCTGTACATTTAGTGTATGTAACGTTTCCCAGAAGTTTAGTGTATCGCGCTAATAACGTTGTATTGGTAATCGTAACTACGGTCATTATAATTATTTACACGACTGCCCAAAAAAAGGCGGGTTATGTTTTTAGGGTTGATCTATGTGAGTATGTATGTATGTTTTTGAGTTTCTTTATTCCAACGTAACTTCTAAAAGCCTGAATCGATTTAGATATATGGGTTATCGTTAGAATCCTTGCATGTTCCCGGGTAACATAGACTGTGGTACGTAAAAAACAATGAATTAAAAATATTAATAAAAAAGGTGGGTAAATAATTTTCATCGCAGTTGGGGGGCAGTACTGTGTAACACTTCGTTATAGGTTCCCCGATTGTTTCATTTTAGTAAAGACAGGCAGGTGTGCTTTTTAATTCAATTTTTTTTTGTTAGAACGGTTTGTTTATGGGGCCTGAGTTGCCTGTGTCCGTAGGACTGCACCCTTAAAATGGAATCCCTACACGTGGCCCCTGGGTCGTGCAAAACAGGCAACACAACTCTGGTGGGTGGCTTTGGCCGCGGCTGGTTATCACCCACCGGACGAAGCCAAGCCGTGAAGGTACAAGCCGTGAAGTCGTGTTTCGGGATGTAGTCCGATGCAACCGTAGTGGGAGACGGGTCTGGGCAGTTACATCAACTCCCCAACTATCGATCTCCCCAAATCTATCCACTCTACTTAACGAGTGAATAGGTTTATTCTGGATCTACGTGCTCCATCCTCGGCCACACTATCGCTTACCATCAGGCGAGTTGGTGGCCAAACGTAGATACATTTTTGATAAAAAAAAGGTTTTGTTATTTATTTAATGTGTTGACGTAGTGGTCAAAATATCAGCTTTTACGCTACAGTTTTCGGGTCCTATGCTCAGTTCAGACAGTTTTTTTTTTTACCATGTATGTACTCACAAGTAATACTAATGATTAAGATGAAATGGGAAAGATTAAGCTGTTGCTTCGCTCATTAGCAGACACAATAGATTTTTATTGTTACAACGTATAATTCTTTACGTGACTGAGGCGAAAGGTTAATACAAAGGCGGTTTTTCTTCACTTTTATTTGTACTTGTGTTGATATCATAATAATGCTATTATTAAACAAAAAAAATTATCAAAATCTTGCCCTACCCTGTGATTTTATTTTGTATAGTTTGATTTGTGCGTTGACATACACAAATTTAACATGCACGCATATCCTGAACTGGAATATTTATCTGCAGATCATACAAGTAATTGTCCCGTACGGGAATCGAAACCACGACCATAGATGAAACGTATAACCGCTTCCCCGACGGTGACAATAAGTAGGTATTATATTGTTATTGATAACTTTAAATAAACCTTACTTTGTCTCCTCGTAGAGTTATCTAGATAAAATATCAATGAATCGAGAAGATCCAATAGAATATAACTTGGCCCCAACAAGTGGGACATTAAGGATATTTTATTTTTATTGTCTGAAGGAGCAGTTTGTAGCGGTCACACTGCTCCGTATTTAGACATCGGCCGACAGATCGGCTATCGGCTACGTGGGTGTCAACTGTCACACTACAGGGCTGCCACCTTTGACGAGGAAGTAAAGTTTACTTAATCTATAAGGAAGAATATAAAAAATATTAATTATTGTTCAACGGTTATTACTCACTTGTATTTTTCGGGATTGCCCGACTAGTTTCGAACTCGAACGGAGCCCTTAGTCATGAGCTGAGGCCGCGGCGATGTCGCGAGTCAAACTGGCGCTGCACCGCATTGCATGCCGCCGCGCGCGGGCTGTAGATGCACACGGTGCCGGCGTCGGGAGTGTTCGTGTGTTTCCGTCATTCGTCGTGTCTGAGTTACCCATAGTGCATACCGAGCTAACTGTGTCGCACTCCAGACTTGACGCACTTTTGCATGATGTAGACTTCAGAGCTGGTTTCCAGGCAGGAGGCAGTGTCCACCCACCGTCTCTGTTGAAGTTTGGGCGTCGACTTATTTCGATAGCTTCACGTACTTTTCGCGGAACGAAATATTTTTCCCTCGCTAGTACGGACGCCTTATCGAACCGTATGAAATGAGCCGCGCCCTTGCTACATGCGTGTTCTGCGACTGCCGACTTGTTAGTGTCCATGCTCTTCACATTACGTATATGTTCACCAAGTCTGGTTGCGATGTTGCGACGCGTTTCACCAATATAGCTTAGGCCACAGTCGCACGGTATCATGTACACTCCGGGGACGCCTAGCGGATCTTTGTCCTTCGGTGACCGTAGTAACTGTCGCAGCTGTCCGGGTGGGCGATAGACGGTCTTAACGCTATACTTTCGGCGTAGTATATGTCCTATTTTGTCCGTGACTCCTCGCACGAAAGGTAGGAACGCTGGATTGCGTTCCGCGCCCGCCAGTCGACTACGACTCATGTCTACCGTATTTAGGCTGCGTATGCATCGTCGCCACTGGTAACCGTTGCTCTCCAGTACGTCTCGTAGGTGACCTAACTCCGCGTCTACATACTGAGGATCGCACAGACTGAGCGCTCGGTTAAGTAGCGATCTGGGTACGGAAGATAGGTGTGCTGGATGGTGATGGGAGTCTGCGCGTAGATATCGGTCGGTGTGTGTCGGTTTCCTATGGACAGTGTGTGACACACGACCGCCGGGTTCTCGGATGACGAGAACGTCTAAAAATGGCAAAACTCCACTATTCTCCTCTTCTACTGTAACCGCTATCTTCCTATGTATCCCATTCAGGTGAACTGTGAAATCGCTAAGCGCATCCAGGTCGATGATTGCAAATATGTCATCTACATACCGCCACCAGTATCTTGGTTTAGTTATGGCGGACTCCAAGGCTTGATCTTCGAACCATTCCATAAAAATGTTGGCAACCACCGGCGCGATCGGTGAGCCCATTGACACTCCGTCTACCTGCAGAAAAAACTCACCATTCCACAGAAAATAGCCACTTCTCAAACAGTATCTAATGCACTCAATGTCAATGTGGTCTTGTACTAGTTAAAAAAAAGACCTGGATGACAGTGACCTTCTGACAATGCTGCGACCACACAATCCCACACCACCAAAGATTTACGGTTTACCCAAGATCCATAAACCGGATTGGCCTCTGAGACCAATAGTAAGTCAAATAGACGCACCTACTTATAAACTGTCGCGTCATTTGGCTTCTATACTGCAACCATACACCGGGAAGTCAAGTAGCTTTATAAAGGATTCTAGGCACTTCGTCACCTTATTAGCAGATGTGCAGCTTAAGGATTCGGAGATAATGGTCAGTTTCGACATCACCTCACTCTTTACCAATGTTCCAGTGGAGGAAGTCATAAATATTATATCTACACTACTAAGTGGTACTACGTTACCCACTGGATACATTGAGTGCATTAGATACTGTTTGAGAAGTGGCTATTTTCTGTGGAATGGTGAGTTTTTTCTGCAGGTAGACGGAGTGTCAATGGGCTCACCGATCGCGCCGGTGGTTGCCAACATTTTTATGGAATGGTTCGAAGATCAAGCCTTGGAGTCCGCCATAACTAAACCAAGATACTGGTGGCGGTATGTAGATGACATATTTGCAATCATCGACCTGGATGCGCTTAGCGATTTCACAGTTCACCTGAATGGGATACATAGGAAGATAGCGGTTACAGTAGAAGAGGAGAATAGTGGAGTTTTGCCATTTTTAGACGTTCTCGTCATCCGAGAACCCGGCGGTCGTGTGTCACACACTGTCCATAGGAAACCGACACACACCGACCGATATCTACGCGCAGACTCCCATCACCATCCAGCACACCTATCTTCCGTACCCAGATCGCTACTTAACCGAGCGCTCAGTCTGTGCGATCCTCAGTATGTAGACGCGGAGTTAGGTCACCTACGAGACGTACTGGAGAGCAACGGTTACCAGTGGCGACGATGCATACGCAGCCTAAATACGGTAGACATGAGTCGTAGTCGACTGGCGGGCGCGGAACGCAATCCAGCGTTCCTACCTTTCGTGCGAGGAGTCACGGACAAAATAGGACATATACTACGCCGAAAGTATAGCATTAAGACCGTCTATCGCCCACCCGGACAGCTGCGACAGTTACTACGGTCACCGAAGGACAAAGATCCGCTAGGCGTCCCCGGAGTGTACATGATACCGTGCGACTGTGGCCTAAGCTATATTGGTGAAACGCGTCGCAACATCGCAACCAGACTTGGTGAACATATACGTAATGTGAAGAGCATGGACACTAACAAGTCGGCAGTCGCAGAACACGCATGTAGCAAGGGCGCGGCTCATTTCATACGGTTCGATAAGGCGTCCGTACTAGCGAGGGAAAAATATTTCGTTCCGCGAAAAGTACGTGAAGCTATCGAAATAAGTCGACGCCCAAACTTCAACAGAGACGGTGGTTGGACACTGCCTCCTGCCTGGAAACCAGCTCTGAAGTCTACATCATGCAAAAGTGCGTCAAGTCTGGAGTGCGACACAGTTAGCTCGGTATGCACTATGGGTAACTCAGACACGACGAATGACGGAAACACACGAACACTCCCGACGCCGGCACCGTGTGCATCTACAGCCCGCGCGCGGCGGCATGCAATGCGGTGCAGCGCCAGTTTGACTCGCGACATCGCCGCGGCCTCAGCTCATGACTAAGGGCTCCGTTCGAGTTCGAAACTAGTCGGGCAATCCCGAAAAATACAAGTGAGTAATAACCGTTGAACAATAATTAATATGAATGTGTCTCACGAAAGTTATTATACAGAATATAAAAAAGTTTATTTTGGTCTTTATAACGGACAAGAAAGAAATTCTTAAATACTAATACATAATCTGCCTAGTTGGTCTTGTGGTCCCAAGCGCGACTGCCGAGCAGTAGGTTTTGGGTTTGATTCCCCGGTCGGACAAAGAGTTATTGAGTTTTTTCTGTTAGAAAATTCTCAGTAGGAGCCTGGAGTTTGGAATTGTGCCCGGTTGATGGCAATAGGCTCACCACCTATGGCTTAATAACAGTTGGTGAAGTATGGGGGTACACCCCTGCCTACACCTTCGGGGAATACAGGCGTGATGCTATGTTATGTTATTGTTTTACCACAAAAATGTACAATTTTAAAGTTCGCTAAGCTTGCGTTAATGCTTTTCCAAGATTTTTCTGTATTTAATTTATATGTCGAATTTACATCCAAATCGGCGGTAATCACTTACCATCAGGCGATCCGTCTGTTAGCTTGCCCACTATCCCATTAAAAAAAAGAAACACATGTACATTAAAAGTCATGCACCTACCAGCCCTACGGGCAGCATATCTCACGGAAACGGCTCGCGGTGACGCAATCGACTCTTGCGCCGATATTATAATAACGATCGCTTTTGTGCTAGACCAATTAACACCGAAGTAATGTAATGGATGGTTTAGAAGACAAATTGGGGCGGGGGAGGCTCGAGGATATAACGGTGAACCGTGTTTCCTTTTGGGTTAGTTTCATTCATGGAAGACGTGGAAGTTCACAGTAAAGTTAGTGTATCAAGAACTCCTCCTGAACTGCCTCCCATTGAGCTTGATGACTTCTCCCCATGATTTTATCTTCTTGCTACGATCTGCGGCTTGACAATCTCAAATTTTGTTTCATCTTACTACCCTGTTCTCAGGGAAGGGTGTTCAGTCTTATTGTTTTTTTTTTGTATGTATCAGTCTACCGTTTGGAATTGTGCCCGGTAGATGGCGTTAGGCTCACCACCTATTACTTGAAACTTAAAAACAGCTTTGGGAAATGTAGGTAAAAAGTTGCGTCCACGTGCAGACGTGGACAGTGTGTATCTTCATACTTCCTCGCAAAGACAGGCTGTATAATACTACTGCTTTTATATCTATAAACATTGTAAATAATTCCTAAACGTAAAGCACAATAATAGTTGAGCGTAATCTATATATTATTGCGTGAAACAAAAACGTTGTACCCCTTTTTACGAATTTTACGCGGACGGAGGAGTATGGATTTTGGCACAGTTAAAGTTTATATGGAGAAGGAATGCAGAAATATATTTTTATATGATATGCATTAGAAATACATTAAATTAATTAACGTTAATAGCGTTCAAATTTAAGTATATATGAATCACGGTCGAATTTCGACCAGTGGGCGACCACTAGAAATAGCATAATTGACTGTTTTGTTGGTCTAGTGGTCCAAAGCGCGACTGCTGAGCATGAGGTATCAGGTTCGATTCCTGGGTCGGGCAAAAGGGTATTGAGTTATCCTGTTAGATGACAATAGGCTCACCACCTATTACATGGGACTTAATAACAGCATTGGTGAAATGTGGGTGTACAACTGTGTATACTTCTATCTACCCCTTCGGGGAATACAGGCGTGATGCTATGTTATGTTTATAATTACAAGATCGTGATTCCCAGTACATAACAACTCACAAGCTATTTATTTAAAAAATTCTGTTACAATTTAACATTTAAATACCTAAGTTTAGGCTTATCAGCTTATTAAAGATGAACCTTTAGTTTATGGGGTATTCCATGTCAAGGGGCCTTCATTAAGCGCACTTATCTTATGATAACACTTATTTATTATGTTCGTAATTGGTTAAGAATATAATATAAAGCCTGGTGATGTGAGAACTTTTGAATCTTGTAATCGGATTACAGATAACATAGAAAATTTTAATAATTTATTTGACGATATATCGCGAGGAAGCCTGTGAGGTCACTCTTGAAACTAATACCAATTCCAATATTAAATAGAAGCCGTAAAACAACGCGTAATATTAAAATAAATTTACCAACATTACAGTTGCTTCAATTTTAAAGCATGTTGTCTTCATATTATCCCGAATCTATAATTATTTTTTAGACATTTTGGCATTTAAAAGTACGAACTGACATATTTCCAATATCAATCGAGCGGAATTATTTTCAAGAGTAAGCCCACTGGTCCTAGCGGTTTGAAGTCGTCAACCTGTACTATTCTACAGCAGGGCAAAGGCTTCTTCTTATACAGAGAAGGCACGAGCATTCATCACCACGCTAGCTTATTGCAGAAAATATGATAATTATTTTGATCTGTTACTAGTTCAAATTCGCAAATATTTTGTTTGCTTTATTGTTATTTGACTGTTTCTTTTTTACAGTTATATATACCTATATATTTCTTAATAAATATTGTATCAGATCTTCCAGTTTCACTACTCTTCTGTAAAATGTGATCATCATGTGGTAATTAATGTTAAATTTTACATTAAATGAGTACACACATATATAACAGCCTATGACCGGGTATTATGAGTTTGTCATGCTCACTAAAATGTCTTGCTGATGGTGGCGTTGTGTATTGGGTCGTTGAGTTCCCTTCAAAATGGTTGAGTTTAGCTATGCTGATGCGCACGTCATACTCGTGAACGGGTGCTGTCTGTTGGGACTGGTAATCATTTCGGCTTTGTAAATTATTACAATTTCGTCCTTTTCTTTTCTATAACATAAACCTACACTATTCTCACATTATATCAATGATAATTGTAAAAAGTACATAATTTTAAAAGAATGTCTATGGAGTTTCTGTTTGTTTAGTTCTTCTCCATAAGACCAACGCCTTGGAACCGTGCACCTAGCTTCGACTTTTCATAAGTACCTGTAATCTGGTCTATATGTTTTTTTTATTTATTTATTTATTTGGCTCTTCAACAATGAGTACACTGATACAATCATAAAGTTTACAAACATACAAAATTATGTCTAAGTGCCCCATTACTTATAGAAGAGCACTGCATGCACTACAATATGCGCAGCTGAAAAAAAAAAAAACAAAACAAATTATTTGTTAGACTAAGCTTTTTTTAATATGTTGAATTTGAAATAATAATAGTGTTTTGTTATTTAGATTCTAATATTACTAATCCAGCTAAGTATTAGATAGTAATAATAATTTACAATTATGGATACAAATTGATCATTTAGCCAGTGCGATTCTTTTTACACCAGTTACTGGTGTATGAAACAAGTCTATGTCTGTTTCGTGCTCTTTGTATATAGCATACATTCTAGACAGCGAACAATGTTGCTTGAGATTGGTATGACTTTTTGGCAAGCAAAAGAGCCTCTTATTCAAACTTATTTTTTTATTTATAAACTTTTTTATACGAGTTTTAAGTTTTACTTACATATACATAAAATCACGCTTGTTTCTCAATGAGGATATGCAGCAACTATAGATTTTATCGAAATCTGAACTGGTTTAAAAGTACTTAAAATTTTTAAAGTTTGCGTATGCATAGATTATTTTAAAATTAAAAAATGATATGTTTTAGTAAAAAATTGGCACCTTACAATAGGAATCTCTCATGTGTCGTAGGTGCTTTTGCTGTAGATCATACAATGTTGTCTCTTTGCGGGAACAGAACCTGTGACACACGCCGCAAAAGTTTATCTCTCGATCATTATACCTAAGTTTAAATCGGATTAATATAATCTTATATAATTATTTTTTATACATTTTTAATATAATTATTTTTTATACATTTTTAGATCACGTAATGCGTATGTTCATTATTATTTTCCAAGGAAACGTTGAAAAATATTCGAATAGAACGGGATTCGAACCCACGACCCGTGACATCGCTCTGCAAACTGCTTTATCGTGTCGCATAGATCAATTAAATTTCAAGTTTCTTTCCTTTTGTCTTAAGGTCACGGGTTCGAATCCCATTCATGTCTATTACTTTTCAACTTTCCTTGGAAAATAATAATTAAGATTATATAAGTTTATTAGATCTTAGTTCTTTAGAAATTTCTGTAAAAGCATGTATTTCAACTTATATAACTTTAATAAATGTGCAGTACGTAAACATTTTGTCTGACTCAGGCAATGAACCGCGTCCCACGCTCTGCACTACCCTAAATATCATTATCGGAGCGTATTTATGAAGTAAGTAGTGGTACATAGTTGCTTATCTGTTCTGTAATGGTATGCTAATGTTATTTACATCTTGATAAGTCTGGCTTTAGAGGTAGGTAATTTTATTTTAAGGCGGTATTGACTATGAGAACGTTTAGCTGATCACTTCCTCAAGGTACAGGGTGAAAATTCTAATATTGTTATAAGAAAGGAATAAAAAGAAAGACAATATTAGAGGATTGTATTTAGCTCGTTTATTGGAGTATTAGGTTAACATCAGAACCTGGCGCATGGATAACATTTGGTGTGACATAGCTAGACAGAAGGAGACCGTATCGGTGGCGGTTACCACGAACAACAGCATTCTCAAAGAGGGTTGACGTCAGGCAGGCGGCCGGTCATAAAACATAGCCAAAACTTCAGCAGCATGCCAGATATAGGTATGCTGCGCCGACCCCAAATCAATTGGGATAAGGGCAGGGGGGTGATGATGATGACAGATCAGACTTCAGTGTTTTTTTTTTAACTCATACGTGTATGCGTTGCGAAGTCTAAAGTTAAAATTAGAAAGAAAAATACCTACGTTTGTGAGCAGGATTTGGAGCTGCCCTTAAACTTTACGCGACCAGGGCAGCGAACCTAGGATCTCGCGCTCAGGAGTTGACTTGGCGTCCGCAAGACCAATGAGGCAGTCAGAAGTCCTCTGATAGAGCCAAATGATAATTAAAAATATGTAAAAGGTTCAAGGGCACATATAATAAAAATGTAACGGATCCTTGTCTATACATGGAAGATATATGAGAAATTGGGACCTTTATCAACGCAAGTGGGTGCTATTTGCGTTGATTAAGATCCCAATACTATTTTTAAAAACAATGATTGTTAGAATTTTTGTCTGTGCGTTTGTGAACGCTTATCTCAGAAACGGCTTATCCGATTTAGATGTTGTTCACTATTATATTGTGGTAGTATTCACTTAACATTTAGTATTTGTTTCATGTCAATCGGTTTATAAATAAAAAAGGTATGCCAATTTAAAGAATCACGTCGAACATTTGTTATTTACGACATCCACGCGGACGGAGTCGCGGTCACAGCCAGTGTTATATATGTTTGAGGAAAGAAAAATTATATCACCAAATCTCGTATTAATAGGGAAGTACAGGTTCGAATCCTGCTCACGACCGTATTTTTATTTCCAAAAAGAAATTATAACATTTAATAGGTTATTTCCATTTAATTCACGCTAGAGTAAAAGTATTTGACTTAGACACAAAGTCAATTTCAAATAAGCATGCGTTAATGCTTTTTCAAAGACATATCTTGAATCAATTTCAAATCTTTTGTGTTGCGTGTTCCGACTCAATAACTGAAGACCTTTTTGATGGAAGAATTTTGGCCGAAGGGTGTAGTGAATCGGCGTTTTCGCGGAAGGCTACATGACACCACGACGCAGCACAAAACGTCGCCGAACCTACGTAGTGAATAAGTTTATGTATTAGTGTATAAAAAATTTGTTTTTGATATATGTACATATATATTCTATGAGTCTAGTTACCTCACAATAAAGAATTATTATTATTAGACGACACCGGGTGGTCGACCACATACACACGTAGATTATTTAAAAAAATCCTGAGTAACTTTCAAAATACTGTCGAGACATCACCCATCAATCTACTCGCTAATCTGGACTTAAAGCTACTCTCAACAGCCCACAAGGCATCAGATAAGTATCGTTTACAATTTCTCTAACATTCTCTACACATCCTGATGACTTCACGAATTTCTCCTTAAACACAGGTTTCTTTGACCTTGATGCGAGATCACATATGTATGGTTTATGCACGTGGCCAGGATCTGGAGTCATTTCCCCTCAGTTAGTATGCAACTCGACGCTCAAGGCCAGGGGCGATGCGGCGCGAATAATGATGAGGCTTCAGTGTGTGGGGGACTGTTTTGGTAATAAATGGGTGTGTAGTGATGGGCGAATTTCTTGCAGTTTTTTTATTGCAATGTAACCTACTTTCTTCTTTTATTGTTTCTTTTATAAACTGCATGAGGTCCCGAGTTTGATTCAAAGCGAAGTGTTATTGGGTATTTTCTGTTAGGAAATAATAAGTAGCAGCCGGGAGTTTGGTATGTGGTGGATGGCTTACCACCAATTACATGGGACTTAATCACAGAACTGGTGAAATGTCGGTGTATAACCGGCGTGATGTTATGTAATTTATAATTTCCGAGGTATCGTGGTTTTGTTGGTATACTCTTGTTTTTTACCTCCTGTACAGAGTTATGTAAAGATACAGCCTCACCTTTTGGTGTATGTCGATCTCTTTAATGGTAGGTAAGGAGCAGTGCCATAGCGAGGGGCTGGCTACGGGGGCCTGGCAACCCTGGGGCGCAGGCTAAGGCTTACGACTACAGGGGTGGCTGCCCGGGGCGGAGGCTTCACGCTGAGACAGGGTGCAAATAAGCGTAGATAATTTAGTTCCGTGAAGTTTTTTATAGACGCGCAAATGTTCAAATCTCCCCCTGGGTGCTGATGGCTCATGCTACAGTGCTGATAAGGAGAATAATGATAAGAGGGGACCTAAACACATTCTTGCTGACCAGACACCATATCACGTCACCCACGACTTATAGACACCTGTACTTTCTAGTTGTATACAAAATAACAGATATTTATAGAAATGATCGCAAACAAGATACCAAAGGAATGTAAAGGCTTACTTGACCTTTTAAAAGTGGCGAGATTGTACTGGATCAATTACTCGTGCTGTAGCCGGAACAGCCTAGTAAAACGATCACAAGATGGGCCTAGTGGTTTCAGACTCGCTATTTTAGCAGCATGTTGAAGGGTTTGAATTCAAAAAGTTATAATATTAAATGGAAAAAGGATACGGTCGCGAGCAGGATTGGAACCTGCGCCTCCCGGGTAAATATTCTAGGCGCTCTGATCACTAAGCCATCTCGACCTCTGCTCCTTACCGTGAAGTCTTCCTCTACATTTTAACACGTCTTTTGGTGACGTCATTGCTATCTATTGAGTCCCTATTCAGGTGACCGAACCAACACGACTAACTTTGCAGGTAATAATACAAAGTCGTAAAGATGCAATTACCTTAATAATTAAAGATAAATCTTTCAAACGCATTAACGCATGCTTAGCGAACTCTAAAGTTATAATATTAAATGGAAAATGAATACAGTCGCGAGCAGGATTCGAACCTGCGCCTCCCGGATAAATACTCCAGGCGCTCTGACCACTAAGCCAACTCGACCTCTGCTAACCATCGCGAATTTCCGTTTGAATTTAATTCGACGCTCAAGGCGTTATGAAAATCACCTTTTTTATGGAAAATCCATCATGGATGATGTGCCTCCTACCGACTTTAATTCGTTGAGGGACGTTAACGGACACTACAGGATTTGTGGAGGCTGGCCACAGTTAGCTTTATTATGAAAATCACCTAAGGATTGCAAAGCAGTGATAGCCTAGTGGTATGACTGTTGGACTGACAAGTCAAAGGTCGCATGTTCGGATCCAAGGCACGTACCACTGTCTTTTCGAAGTCATGTGCGTATTATAAATTAATTATCACTTGCTTAAAACGGTGAAGAAAAACTTCGTGAGGAAACCAGCACACCTGAGAGATGTTCGCGATGGTGTGTAAAGCCATGTCAGAGACCTACGGGTGGTTTAAACTCTCACACTAGGTTGTTTATCAACCACACGATAAGAAAAGCTTAAGAATATGTCAGGTTTGATCATCATACAGTAAGCTGCATATCTATGGGAACACCTGGGGCTCGCCTATCGTAGTAGAGTTTCCATAGTATACTGGTTTTGTTACTACTGACGTGTGGCCTACTGTACATGCCAATATGACATCTTTAATTTCATATGTACTTTTTAGTCTAATTGATACCACAGAGTGACGGTGAGAGAACACATCGTGAGGAAACCTGGACTTAATCGTCTCTTGACCATCTATAAACGGTTTTATCCACGGAAGAATCATCATCTGTAGGGATAAGGGTATCCCAATTTATTTAGGGTGGGTGCAGCATGAATTCTTCTTCCACTTTCTTTCTTCTATTTGTTTTTGAAATTGCATGCTGCTAAAGTTTTGGCTATGTTGTATGACCGGCCGCCTGCCTGACGTCAACCCTCATTGGAAATGCTGTTGTTGGTGGTAACCGCCACCGATACAGTCTCCTTCTATCTGGCTATGTTACACCAAATGTTATCCATGCGCCAGGTTCTTATTTTATCCTACTATCACACTCCACTAACCGGGCCATGTACATGCCAATGTGACTTATTTAATGTGTCATAAATAATTATACACTTGTTAGTCTAATAGACACCACTGAGCCACGATAAAGGAAGATATCGTGAGCAAACATGGGCTTAATGGTTGCCTGACTTCCAATAAATGGGTTTTATCGACGGAAGAATACAGAAAAAGTCGGATAATGTTCCTACAATCTGTAATTTTATATATTCTTCTATCGACAGCAGTGAGCTAACACTACGATTCTGCTGCTTATTTCTCTATTTGAAACCCTTGTCCTCCAGTGGGTCAGTACAGCGGCGCGAGCTTTTTGTCGACTTTAAACGTCAAATTTGACATAAGTTGTTGATAAAATTAAATTCATAAAAACTTTAATGAGTCGACAAATTTGTCGAAAAGATCCGTGCTCGGACGCCTGGCTTGTTAAGTCTAATCGTGGAGACAATTAACATATATACCGGTAGGTCCATTGTTTATCTATTAATATTGTGATTACTGAATTAACAGTTATAGCAATAAATGGAGCTTTGAATTCTTTTGCGGAATTTAACCACAAAACCGTTATAGTTGGCTAAGGGAAAGGGTTTGATTACTTTTGAATTGTGGTACTAGAAAATGGTGGCAACTTGTCAATACCAGGAGTTATTATACTTATTTTGTAGCTACCATGTGAGTCCATTGCTGATTCGGCCCTATTTCTAGTCCTAATATTGATTGCTTGCAATTTAATTTAACACGTTTCAAAATTCAAGTAGTTACATTATCAAATTTGGCACTTCAAAGGACTGTGAGGCATTCGTTTTGCCTCACAGTCCTTTGAAGTGCCAAATTTGAAAAGTTAACTTGCATTTGAAAAGGTAACTTGCATTTTGAAAGAATAATAATATCAATGATTTGCAAATATATCAGTGGTAGCAGTGTATTGTGCAGGCCAATTGTGGCCGGCCTGCACAAATGTTGGGGTCCGTCAGTACTTTCGACGAACCATAACCTGCCGGGGTCGTGGTGAAAGCGGCAACGATTCCAGGAGCGCGTAAAATTGTCCGGTAACGTGTGGTTTTTAGTCGGTAGGAGTCATAAGGAACCGTGAATGGATTTTCCACACTTAAGAAAGTGGTAGAAAGAAAGAAAAAGTTTTTATTTTTGCGCGCCAATTAACGCACTCAAATACATAAACATTAATTACAATGTTGGTAACGCTGCACTCCACAAAACTAGTTTAAAAATTATAATTTGTTATCTGTACAAACTTCACAAACTACCTTCAAACTACTGAGGTTTATCTTAAAGGTCGATTACACTTCACTACATCTAGTGCACTATTTAGTGCATCAGCTAGGGCACTACATATTGGGCGTTCTGTTTACCCTAATTATATAGGAACCTTAACTCAGTCAGATCCTAAAGTACGTAGTAAGTAGCAGTGTACGATCAGAAACTATCAGTGCCACCAAGTGCATTTTTAGCCTTGATCAACGAACATAAAGTAGGTTTGGCATGCGTCTTACTCCTGTCAGAAGCCTCACGCCAGTTTCTGAATTGAATGATCAACTAATCATAATTAAAATCAGCGGTGACTAAACCCCATCAAAGAAACAGTCAGGGTCCAACCATATCATGCCTGATGCCATCAAAAGATATCAGATCTGTTGACCTTAACCTAGGGTTCTCTGGACATGGTCGTGCCGTCCACTTTCCCTCCGATCGACAGCTTCCAGATAACATCGCCCATCTTCATTGATAACTGGATGGGGCATAGAGTGGGAAGCACAGAGGTGAAAGTGGGCAGAATAGTCAAGTATCATTATCATATCATTCAACTTAGTGATAGAGAGGAAATAATTATATGAACAATATGGTGTGGCAATTTTAGTGTCTCGGAATTCAGAGAGCATGTCTAGTAGTATTAATAAACACCAATAAAACGAATAAAACAGTCATGTGAAGAAAATCTCGGTTAGTCATTGATCTCTGGGGTGGGGATGCAAAACTAAATTCCAGAAAATCCTGACTTATTCTCTGACTTCAATCCGGTATCATTTATGGTTATAAAATAAGAAAATACGCATTATCTGAAGTAATCTACTTTTTACGGCAATATAACTTTTATCGTCAATTTGTATAAACTATCTCGCGAAATGATATTAATTCAGACGTACAATATGAGAAAATACAAATCTTCAATATAACAACAGGTAACAAAATAGTATTTTATCACATTTTTTGTCCAGTCTACGGTGTTTAATCTTTGCGCATCAAACCGCGACCGCTTTCCACGCTGCGCGCGCGCCGGCCAACATAACGGCGCGACTGCCGACGACGCGCGCACGTAAACGACCTGCGCATACGCCGCGAGTGAAACACGCGTGTGAACATATACTTACGATAAAGTGACTGTGCCTGTGAATACTTAAAGAAACCGAAAGAATTTGAGGTTGATTTTGACAAGTGGTTATTCTGTGCTCACCAGCCCTTTAACTATCAGGTAAGTGTTGGCAATTTTGCGTGCTATTTGTAATGATTCGGCCTCTTTGATGCTGCAGGAATTGTTCCGCGAGGAACGTTATTAAGTATTATTGACTTTCTAATTGTGTTTAAATATGTTGATTTATACATTTTCTGAATTATTCGCATCGCATTAGCGTAGCCTCGTTTTGTTGTGTTTTCTATTTTGTTGGTGTTTGTTAAGTTTAACTTCTTGGTTAAGTCGTCACAGTAACTTAGTAAAGTTAATTTATTTCTGTTAAACTTACCTAGCGATTTTCTTTACCAGATAGTTTTAATATTTACGTTGTTTGCGCATGTAGTTCGCGCATTCGTTATTCGGCAACTACCCGCATTTGGATATGGCAAGGTCGTCTTATAATGGGTAAAAGTTGTTTTATTAACTCCGTGTAATTTACATCATATTTTGCAATACATTTGTCATTTTTGAAGACAAGTACATCAAGGAAATAAGTCCTTCAACCATCTGGGCGCTACCCTCGGGATTCGCACGAACACCAAACAAAAATTTGATAAAATAATTTCTGATATTTTAACCAATCTACTGTTCCGAAAGACTTGGAAAGCCTTTCTTTATAATAATTACTAGCTGATGCCCACGGCTTCGCCCGCGTGGATGTCGGTTATTGCGACCAAAAGTAATCATGAAATTTTGATCCCGTTCCCGCTTCCCAATTAAATTATTAAAATGGATGTAGTATGTTATCCTTAAGAGATAGACATATGCCATCGCGGACTTTTCTGTAGACCTATATAAGATACACAATTCCACAATACATCATTTTGTTATATCTCAAAGGGTTTAGGCAGCGTTTTCGTTGAAAGCTCCCAGTGGGGTTATTTCTTTTCCGCCACCTCCAACAAATATCATTATATTTTAGCCAATGTATACAAAAACTTGACAAATTATATATTAAAACCTTCCTCTTGAATTACTCTATCTTTTAAAAAAAAACACATCAAAATCCGTTGCGTAGTTTCAAAGATTTAAGCATACAAAGGGACATAGGGACAGAGAAAGCGACTTTGTTTTATACTATGTAGTGATTATAAATACATCAGATTTAGGCCTTAAACACCATTTTCTTATTCTTCACACAACAGGAATTTCTACTGTAAGACATGCAATCTTAAAGTTAGACCCGCAACAATTATCCGTAGATCATACAATATAAACATTTTTTCCTGGTGGGATCGAACTCACGAGCTGAGACACGTAGCGTAGCAGTCGATCTTCCAACCACTGCGGTATTTGTTACAAAATATATGTACCTATCATACTATTTTGTAATGTGTTCTTGGACTGCCCTTTAGAATACTTTATAATAATAAACTTTTATTCCTCTGTAAGTCAATGACACTGATATACAACAGAAAACTCGAGCGCTCAAATTAATTTGAAATAATAAATTAATTTGACAGCGCGGTTGGCGCAGTGGTCGAGAGACCGACTGCTGCGCTGCGTGTCGCAGGTTCGATTCCTGGACGGAGCAAATATTTGTACGATCTATAGATAATTGCTCCGGGTCTGGGTGTATGTGTGCTCGTGAGATTGTGTGTCTGTGAACGCACCCACGATACAGGAAGAAATTCCCAGTGTGGGGCAACGTTTTTCTAAAAAAAAAAACAAAAACAAAACAATACATTATAAAGCCTGTTTTTTTTTGTTCTATGTCCTTGTTTCTTAGGCTTACGTAGTTGTTTGGTTTCATAAGTTGAAACCATCTTTAAAAATGTCGACTCTTTAAAATTGCATTCTGTATACCTTAAATCCTAAACAAGGCGTATCTCTACTAGATTTAATAAAAACAAAATAGACGTTTTGGGTAACTAATTATTGTCTCAAAAAAGCATAACTAGTACATACAGATAAATCTTTGAAACACGTTGTCGCATGCGTAGCGAACTCTAAAGACTAAAGAAGAGTACTTATTAGGGCGGCATAGGTTCAAATCTTGCTCACGACCGTATTTTTCCATTCGCATTTTTTTTAACTTTAACACAATATTTATTATCTTACTTACTTCTTAAAATATCTATTCTATTCGACATAGCAATACGTGTAGGTGTGGAAATCTGTCAAACGCCAATATTTGCTGTACCACGCAGTAGAGATCGAAGCCGCGCGCGCGCACCTGTGCACATACGGAATGTAGGCTAATGTCTCACATGCGAGGCGCCTAATTTATTAACTTCACACTTGTTTCATGGTTTATAGCCAGGTTTGATGTTTTAATGACCATAAGTTTCTCCCCGTCTCCTCTAAGGTAGGCGGTAGCATAAATCTGAAGGTGTTCATAGTTTCTTGGAACTTCTTCCAAGTTTCACAAGAGCATTAAATACTTGACAAAGATAAGCAGATTATAATAATAACATAACATAACATAGCATCACGCCTGTATTCCCCGAAGGGGTAGGTAGAGATGTACACAATTGTACACCCACATTTCACCAATGCTTTTATTAAGTCCCATGTAATAGGTGGTGAGCCTATTGCCATCAATCGGGCACAATTCCAAACTCCAGGCTGCTACTGAGAATTTCCTAACAGAAAAACTCAATAACACTTTGCCCGACCCGGGAATCGAACCCTAGACCTCCTGCTCAGCAGTCGCGCTTGAGTCCACTAGACCAACGAGGCAGTCAGATTATAATATTGTAACTTCTAATTACTATCCACCCATTGTTACATGACTGCCCATAGAACGGAGTGTTATGTTTTTCTGGGTTTAAGTTTTTTTCTTTATTCTACCATAACTTCTAAACGCGTAAAGGTGGTATCTTTAGAATCCTTACCTTGTCCTGGCTAACATACGTAAGATTTAAAACAGTAATATTGTGGCTATGGGACACAAAAAGGTGTAAATAGGAATTATACCCACAAGGCCGGCGAGGTTTTTAATTTTCTAATTAATTTCATGTTGTACAAGATGATGAATTAATTACCTATATATACTTATAATGATAAATATTAAATCAACTTTCGTGATACTTATTAATATAATAAAACATTTTAGATACTCGTGTCGCTTCTGGCGGCAACATTCTACTAATTCATCAATCAATCAAAAGTTTACCATTTATTTTTATTGCGAATAAAAATACGGCGGCAAGATTCGAACTTGTGTGCCTCCCGGATAAATACACCCAGGCGCAATTACCACTACCCCGAATTCTTCTTCCACATTCTAGGTTTTACAGTTCGTTACGTATGCGTTAATGCGTTTGAAAGATCTATCTGTATTTACTAATACTATAGTTACAATAATATCGAGACGAAGACAAATTATAGAAGAAAGGAAGATAGCGTTCCTCAAAACTGTAAATTTATGAAATTTATTGGCTATGATTTGATTTTTTTTAATAGTTTATTCAGTCATACACAAGATAAAGTAAAAAACAATATGTAATGTGCGGTGTTGATGCTAAATGAAACTAGTGCATGTCCGAATAAAGCTGATATATATAATACGATAGAGTATATAAAGGATTACAATGGGTTTATAAATTAATAAAATAGGTAACCACTACATCTCTCACAAACACACGAGAGAGGCAGATATTCTCGTTTTTGTATAATTACTTTCGTGAGACATATTCATATCAATTAATGTTCACCGGTTACTACTCACGTGCATTTTTCGGGATAGCCCTTAGTCATGAGCTGAGTCCGCGGCGATGTTGCGAGTAAAACTGAGTGCACGTGAGTAGTAACCGGGAACAATAAATAATTGATAAGATATTCTCGTTGTCATGGCCTTTCTGGAATACCAATTCCAATAAGCCCGCAGTTTCAGCTCTTTGATTCTTAATGCTGCAATTAAGATGCTGTCACGCTGATTATCAGCTAGGAACTTTTTACTGGTTAAAAGACATTAAAATTAAGTTTAGACATGTCACACTAAAATTTGTCTACAATTTTAGTCTCCTGTTTTAGTGATCATCTAAAAATGTTCTTGAATTGGTATACCTGTGGGGTTACTCTTGAAACTAATACCAATACCAATCCAATTCCAATATTTAATAGACGCCTTAAAACAACGCATAAATTTACCTAAATTACAGTTGCCTCAATTTTAAAGCATGTTGTCTTCATATTATTCCGAATCTATAATATTTTCTTAGATATTTTGGCATATAAAAGTACGAACTGAAATATTTCCAATGTCAATCGCACGGAATTATTTTCAAGAGTAAGCCCACTGGTGTGTACGCTTAAAGTAACTTACACTAAAATTGAAACCATTGTTTACGATTTTACTCAGGTGTACAATTACGTTCTATAATTAAAATCTGATGATAGTTCAATACGTCGTTTATCATGGATATTATTCTACAGAATAACAATTTTCTGTTAATGTAATACAAAATGTAAGTAATATTTCGTTTCCAGCGCAGTAAACACAGCTAAAACAACACGAATAAAATTATTTTGGTACTTTATACGTGTGTTAATTACATTCAATATTAATATTACCAAATTATAATTAATGCTAACCTTGATAATTGAGTAAAACGTTTTCGTTGAAGTGTTAGTTAATTTATTGAATGAATTTACTGGTATGGAAGTTTAAGGTTTTTATTGAAGTAGATACATACATAGCATAGCATCACGCCTGTATTCCCCGAAGGGGTAGGCAAAGATGTACACAGTCGTACACCCACATTTCACCAATGCTGTTATTAGGTCCCATGTAAGAGGTGGTGAGTCTATTGCCATCTACCAGGTACAATTCCAAACTCCGGGCTGCTACTGAGATTTTTTAACAGAAAAATCAATATCACTTTGCCCGACCCGGGAATCGAACCCGAGACCTCATGCTCAGTAGTCGCGCTTGGGACCACTAGACCAACGAGGCAGTCAAGAAGTAGATGAATGTAGGAAATACGTCTAAATCTTTTTCTATTTGGCTATGCCCGTATGGTACTGACACTTAGTTGTCTATTAGTTATGGTATATCTAAAGCCATTTGTAGCTAAGCACTGAGTCCAAAACGCCTGTTTCCCATTAGGGTAGTCAGTTACTTGACTTCCCCCTGCTGTTCTTTCCAGAAAAACCCAACAAAACATTTAAAAAAAAATGTGGTAATAAAAATATCATCGTCAGCAGGATTCGAACCTGCGTCTCCCACCATATGCACTTCAGGCCCTTGACCATAAAGCCATCTCAATCTCCTCTCACTACCCCGAATTTTTCTTCCACATTTTAATACATATTTGCTTTATAACTTTAAAGTTCTCTCTGCATATGTTAAATGCGTTTGCAAGATTTATTTCAATCTAGTATCACCTTACTTGGATCGAACCCAGGTCCTCACGCTCAGCAACTATACTTCCGATAACATGACCAACGAGGTAGATAAAACGACGAAAGCTAAAGTATTTTTTTATCTCAAATCGCATTGATACAGATATAAAAGTAACTATGTACATATTCATATCAATTATTGTTCACCGGTTACTACTCACGTGAATTCTTCGGGAATTACCCGAGTTTGACTCGCGACATCGCCGCGGGCTCAGCTCATGACTAAGGGCTCCGTTCGAGTTCAAAACTAGTCGGCAATTCCCGAAAACTGCACGTGAGTAGTAACCGGTGAACAATAATTGATATGAATATGTCTCACGAAAGTTATTATACAAAAATATGTACATATTGTTTGGTTTTAAAAACCCATTGGTTCACTATCTATTCTATTTCCGTAATAATCATAAAAGACAATGGGCGAATATTAAAGTTGTACCATATATGTCACAGGAAATGACAAACAATGAGTACAATTGCCTCGGGTAATTACTACATATACCTTTTACAATAAAATAGGAAATGTTTGAATTTTCACGAAATTGAAGTAAAATGCATATTTGTAAGTTTCACATTTAAATATATGGTTTACAGCAGTTGGGGGAGGGGTGGGGGGTAATTTATTAATACACATTGATAAAAATGCCAACGAACTCGCGAAAATAATATTTTTATTACATTTAATGCTTAAAACTTAATGCCTGTAAAATAGTATGGTCAGAAGTGGCGGCGACATGTGACTTAATAACATTGAAATGTGGGTTTACCTTTGCTTACTTCTTTGGGGAATATAGGCGTGAGGATGCGTGATATTAACTTTGTAGGTACAGTAAGCAACAACAATAGGTTACCCCTTAGATACGTGCGAGTGCCGTAGTGAGCTACGTATGATGTAATCGTATGTAGATACTGATAGATTAAGGGCGGAAATTCAAACACCAAAGCGATTATATCGGATTTTATAAAAGACACAACTGGGCACATAAGTAAATCATAGACTTTTTTTTTTTTCTTCGCCCGAAACGGGCAGGCTAAGGTCTTGGACCATACCGCCTCGTCTTCAGTGTTCTTGAATAAAAGTAAGGCCAAAGCCTCGTCTTCAGTTACATCCTTCTTGTTTAATCAAGTATTAAAAGTTGTTGCGCGCGTTGCCCCAGTAAAACGGTGGAAATTTTACCGAGTCTTCGATGGAGTTTAGGAGTGAACACAAAAAGTCATGATTTTCAATTTTATATAATTTGCCCACACTCGCACACCTTCATGAACACTTAATGGTTAATTATCCACCATAATTACACATTAAACTTCGGAGAAACACAAGTTTTGGAAAACAATATAAAATCGACTACGTGCACTTTACATTTTCCCGCCTAAAACCCCTATAAATCAAAGACAAGAGAAAGTGTCAAACGGAAAACCTCACAATTAAGAAAGGCATTACTCGAGACCCAATTATTACTTTTGATTTACAAGGTAAGTTACAAGGAGTATTAAGCAAGACCCATTTCACCTATCAATTCAATCCTTTACTTTATGACGTTGCGTTTATAAAGACAGTTCTAATACATACTAGATACTAAAAACTATTGGATTTGTATCGCTTTCCACGCTCCATAAGAGCTGAAACATTTGCAATTACATACAATTAGTACATAAATAGGTATTGAGTTGATTCCGTAGTTGGCACAGTAATACTAGCAAAGATATCTTAATTAGAGAAAGCGAAGTAAATTGATCTTGGATTATCTCGTTTGTTTGTAGGATGCTGGGTCTTAAGTGAGGGGAGAAATTATGATAACGTCTTTTTTGTTATTGGGAAATGCTTAATTAAGTTAAGATGGGGGCCTGAGTTCACCGCGTCCGTAGGAGTGCACCCTTAAAATGGAATCCCTACACCTACCACCTAACTCTGGTGGGAGGCTTCGGCAGCGGCTGGTTACCCACCGGACGAAGCCATGCCGTGAAGTGACCTACTCGTGTTTTGGGATGTAGACCGGTGCAGCCGTTGTGGGCTGTTGACGGGTCTGGGCAGTTGCGTCAACTCCCCAACTATTTTTCTGCCCTAATCTATCTACGCTACTAGCTAAGAGTGAATAGATTTCTTTCTGGATCTACGTGCTCCATCCTGGGCCACACTGTCACTTACTATCAGGCGAGTTGGTGGCCAAAGCATTTACATTTTAATTAAAAAAAAAAACTTTATTTATTACGCGTTAATTACTGTACAGTACTTTAAAATAATATAATTGAACAGTGATAGCCTAGTGGTATGACCGTTGGACTGACAAATCAAAGGCCTTAAGTTCGAATCCAATGCACGCATCACTGACGTTTCCAGTCATGTGCGTATTATCACATGCATAAAACAGTGAAAGAAAATATCGTGAAGAAACGTTGACGTTCGTGTGAGTTGTTGTCGATGGTGTGTAAAGCCATGTCAGAGACCTAACTCTGACACTATGATGAGGAGAATATGCATCGCTATTGCTTAAAAATCAGTAAGATTATCTTGGCCTTGATAGTGTATAGTCTTCTTGTTCTTATCGTGTGGTTGATGAACAACCTAGTGTCAGATTTTAATCCACCCGTAGGTCTCTGACATGGCTTTACACACCACCGAGAATATCTCTCATGTGTGCTGGTTTCCTCACGATGGTTTCCTTCACCGTTTTAAGCAAGTGATAATTAATTTATAATGCGCACATAACTTCGAAAAGACAGTAGTGCGTGTCTTGGATTCGAAGTTACAACCTTTCATTTGTCAGCCCAACGGTCATACCACTAGGCTATCACTGCTTAAAGTGCATAGTGGTTCATTTGAATCATGATTAGAGGTAATGAGAGCATAAGTTGAGTGATCGGCTGCTATCCCACGTGTTGCGAGTTCTATTCCCGAACGCAACAATTATTTCTATGCCCTCAGTATTTGTTTTCTGAACTTTTAATCTAATTTCATGGTCATAGGTATTGATTCACCCACATAACCTTTTTACATAAATATTCACCTATAAGTTTCCTATTTATATAGAGTATAAGTCTCTATTCACCTATAAGTTTCCTATTTATATAGAGTATATGTCTCTATTCACCTATAAGTTTCCTATTTATATAGAGTATCAGTCTCTATTCACCTATAAGTATCCTATTTATACAGAGTATAAGTCTCTATTCACCTATAAGTATCCTATTTATACAAAGTATAAGTATCTATTCACCTATAAGTATCCTATTTATACTATACAGCGTATCTTTCTTTTTCTTTTTAATAAGTCCCGCAAAGTCCGTGATTCAGATAACGTTTTGTCATAATGGTTAGTTTGGTCACTGATCGTATAATACTACAGTTTCGTACTGTTGTCATAACTGTGAGAATGTCTTCGAAGAAACTTTAATTCTTAAACTTCCCAAGTACCGAAAAACAGTATATACGTAATAAAAATACTTGTTCTAAATGAATAAATTCTTCTAAATATATAATTTCTAAGCCTGTATTCCCTGAGGGGGTAAGCAGAAGTGATCAGTGCGTGCAATTGAGACCCAGATTTCACCGACGTTATTATGAAGTCCCATGTAATAGGTGGTGAGCCTATTGTCATTTACCGGGCACAGCTCAAAACACCGGGCTGCTATTCAGAATTTTCTAACAGAAAATTGCTAACTGCTCGAACCTAGGACCTTACGCTGAGCAGTGGCACTTGGGACCAAAATAAGCCCCAAAATTACAGTGAGCAATCAATTTAGAAACAAGTTTAGTTATGTTTGGTAAGTTTTAGTTAACTATAGTATTGTTGTGTTAATAAACGGTATCCAGGTGGTTATAACTTGAGGTAATAGTTAAACAAACTGTCCCGCGGAAGTCCAAGTGCTAAGTGGTTCGGTTAAACTTACTGTTACTTTAGCTGTGTTCAAAGGTTTAACTCGTTGTTGATGAGTTTGTTTGTTGAGTAAAAGTTTAACAATGTTTTTAAATATATTGTTTACTTACGTACTTATTCACATAATATATACCTATAGATAAATCTTAGAAAAGCATTAATGTATGCTTAGCTAACCTTAAAATTATAAATTCTTGTGGAAAAAGAATACGGTCGCGAGCAGGACTCGAACCTGCGCCTCCCGGATAAATACTGCAAGCGCTCTGACCACTAAGCCATCTCGACCTCTTTTTCCACAAGAACACATAATATATCTTATGTCTGTATACATATTAGACTAAAGACCGCATTTTTCGGTCACAGCCGCCTATCTCCACGGAGAATAACCAAGTGCAAACACAGGTGCACTCCCTCTTCCTTCACTCCGTCCGATGAGACGGTAATCCAACTCGTCCGGATAAAGATCAGATGCAGGACCGACGGATTTACGTGCTCTCCGAAGCACGGTGGTGTCACACCACCAACTTCGTAATTCCGAGCTGCTACTGAGAATTTCCTAACAGAAAACCCAATAGCACTTTGCTCGACCCGGGAATCATGTCCAGAACCTCACGTTTCACAGTCGTGCTTGCGGCCTCTAGACCAATGACGCAATTAAATGTGAGTATAGTAAACTAGTGCCCCGTCCTAACTTTGTACGGGTGCAATTTATACAATAATACCATCAAAATTATAAAACAAAAAAAAAGCACGCTTTTGTAACTACCCGAACTAAAAAGTAAAAAATAATAATGTAAAAGTACAAAATAAATTGTGTTTAAAAAAATTAACAGTATATTGTAAAAAAGCGTGGGTTGCTAGATGTTAATTGTTGTAAATATTTCATTGACACATATTAGTAAAAGTAAAGTCATTATAAAATATCTTATGAAGCACCCCACGCTTTTTAACGATAAAATGTTTTTTTTTTTTTTTTTAGAACAGCCAATTCGTTCGGGCCGCCACAAGTCGTGATCTTTCATATATGCGGCAATTGTTTTTTTTTTTATATGTCATGAATTTGGGTATAATCTATCAATTTTAGGAAAAAACTAATATATACTGTATTAATTAGTTCGTATACAAAAGTCTTTCCCCAACTTTTATTAACTGACAAAGATTAGATTTTTCAAATTCAAATGGTTTTTATTTGAAATAGACCATATTACAGGTACTTAAGAAAGTCAAAGCTAGGTGCACGGTTCTAAGAAGTTCGTCTTATGGAGAAGATCTCTATAGACACTTTTATAAAATAAATTCGTATGACAGTAATAAGGTAATGTAAGAATAATGCAGGTTAATGTGAGAAATAATAAAGGAAATCGCTAGAAACAATAACTTATATAGCCTTTCAAAATGATTGCCAAAGCAGTTAGGAGCTGACCAGTCCCGACAGACAGCACCCGATTAATAATTATTATCTTTCTTTATAGAATTGTTTAGTAGGTATTATTAAGTTTAACTAAGTTTCGTTTGCTGCCATTTACTAACTGCCCTGCAGGTATAGGAAACCAGATATTTTGTCGCAATACTCAATGTTCAATATGAGTTTAGTACCTGTTTTACACATTTACAAAACACGACGTTATAAAGCAAAATAAAATAAAATTTACGGAGGCTGATGCATGGACATGCGCATCCCGGAAAATCGAGAGTAACTCCGACGTTACTTATAGGATTGAGTCGATTTATAGGTATGATCTGTTACGCGTAGGCGCTAAACTAACCCGGAGGCTACCGGGTGGCTTCACCAATCCTGAAGAAGAAGAAAAACATATGCAACAAGAAGTTGATACTTGATATGATGCTGATTCAGAAGAACTGTAGCCATTCACCACTGAAGATGATCAGCATTAGTAGCGCAGCACATTCGCCAACTGCACCGACTGAGTGCTGATTGGTAGGATCATCATCATCATGCCCTTATTCCAGTTTATTTGGGGTCGGCGCAGCATATATGTGCCATGGTGCTAAAGTTTTGGCTATGTTTTAAGACCGGCCGTCTGCCTGACGTCATCCGTCATTGCGAATGCCGTTGTTCGTGGTAACCGCCTCCGATACGGTCTCCTTCTATTTAGCTATGTCACACCAAAGGTTATCCATGTGCCAGGTTCTGATGTTTACCTTCTATCACACTCCACTAACCGGGCCGCTGCTGATCGATGGGAATTATGGAGTTATTCTTTGCTTTTTCTGTATTTATTTATTGACAAGATTGCAATTTTGTCTGATCAAGATAGTTTGACGGATAGTTTTTGAGGTAAGACATTTTATAAATTTGAATGTGTTCAACAACTTCTGTCTCTGATCGTAGAATAGTGATAATAACTATGATTGTCGAAATCCAAGTTTCACATATTTGTGGCGTTTTCAATTGCATTACTTACCTCGATAGCTAGCCAACCATAGTCCAATCTCATAAGTTATCTGTTTCCGACATTCCATGTCTGAGCTTGTTTTACAGAACACGTTTCATTTTGTATGTAACGTGATTTTTGGTTTTTTTATTGCCTGACAAAGGAGTGTTGCATCTGAAAGCAATGTTTATTGCTGATTCTAAATTTTATATAACACTAGCTGTCAGCTCAGTCCGCGTGGATGTCTTAAATTAACACCATGTCGTGTATGAACACAAATTCATAATTACCAAATGTTCCATGTGATTCTTTAAATTGGCATAACTTTTTTATTTATGAACCGATTGACATGAAACAAACACTGAATGTTAAGTGAAGCTTACCACAATATATTAGTAAAACTAGATCTAAATCGGATAAGCCGTTTCTGAGATTAGCGTGCACAAACGCAAAGACAACAGACAAACAGACAAAAAATCTAACAATCATTGTTTTGGGTGCTATTTGCGTTGATAAAGGTCCCAATTAATTTAGAAATCAAGAAACCTCAATATCGAATTGGATGTAGTCTGTAAGGATATTGTTGGGAAATAAATAAATAAATAAATAAATAGTATTTTTTCTCATATATCTTCCATGTACAGACAGCGATCCGTTACGTTTTTATTATATGTATTGATTGATGATGATTGATTTGGATGAGCTATTTGTTTCTGTTTTTATTATACCTTATTTTGACAACTAGATATATATATATATATATTATATAAACCTATATATTTAATTTTTCTTCTTGATATTTATGTAAATCTTACATAATCACATGACAATTATTCTAATCTACTACTAGTTTAAATTTGCGAAAAATTTGGTTTGCTGTATTGTTATTTGACTTAACTTTCTTTTTTTTTTTACAGTTATTTAATGTAATTTTCTTAATAAATATTGTATTATATTGTCAGGGATCGCCTAACAGTCGGGGTCAGATCAAGTAAAATTCACTAATTCGTTGAAAGGCACTTCGCCGTATTTATTTACAAATTGTGACTCTACTTTAAACATATATTTCCAAGTAACACTGATTCTAATAACATTAACAAAAGGTTCCGCATGAGAGTTCGTTCGGAACTCTCCGTAATACATTTACATTTTTCTTGATGTTGACTGATTTGAAAAACAAACAACTGAGGTTCTAGGTGAACCCGGCGTTCTTGTAGCCTGGCTCTCCTCTGAAGTAGTGACCACCGGCCCTCGGTGGCAGGTGTGCGCAGCCAATCAGCGCGCAGCTCGCGCTGGTGAGGGCGCCACTGTAGCGGCCGCGGTCCCCCCGCAGCTACGCCTACTTCGTCTCGTTTCCTGTCCTCGCACTTTTCACCCAATGCGGGACCAGGGTCCAGGTTTCTCACCTTATTAGGTAAGGAATGCGGTCATGAAAAGTGAAGCTACTTTTGAAGTATATAATGTACACACACACATGTGAGAAATTAAAGTGGCGACTCTGATTGGCTAACTTGTTTTATTCCTGCTTACCCCTATTTACTCAAGAAAGTATTAATTCGATATTATGCTCTGACGCATTATCCTAATGCACGTAGGCGTGCCTTCCTACTTTCTACTTATGATTCTGACGTAAGTATACGTTAAAGGAAATATAAAGAAAATAACAAAATCAACTAACTAATCGTGCACAAGTTATGTGCTTATTCATCACAAATCTTTGATAAGCGTATTATAATGCTTTAGGTACATGTGTTGGTGTGAGGAGCTGTCTGTCCGTAACATTCTCCCCCCGGCGTAGCAGTGCGAGCCTCTTTTGCAGACGTGAGGACGATCAGTCGCCTCACTGGCCGCCTGAATACCCCTCCTTTGGTCCGCACGTCCGCACTCCGCGTTACCCCGTCGGGTCCCGTGATGACTCTTTCCACTTGGCCTCGTGGCCATAAATTCCGAGGAGCCAATCCGTCCGCGATGATCACCAAGTCGCCCTGTTCGACTTGCGGCTTATCCGTGCGCACGTCGCCACGCGGGTTCAGCGTAGGCAAGTATTCCAGCAACCACCGATTCCAGAAGTCGTCAGCCAACGCCTGAGTGGCTTTCCATGTGCGTCTGTCCGCTACTTCGGTCGGTCCTACGATAGGTAATCCTGTGGCACTTCCCAATAGCAGGTGGTTCGGGGTTAACGCTTCCGGTTCGTCAGGGGTGGTGGATACGTGGGTCAACGGCCGTGAGTTCACGGTATACTCTGCTTCCGCTAACAGTGTGGTAAGTACCTCTTCCTTGGGTGATCGTTCGTGTAGTACCATGAGCAATGCAGTCTTCACGCTCTTTATCAGTCGTTCCCAGGCTCCGCCTTGATTCGGGGCGCCGGGGTCAATGAACCGCCAGACCATGCGTTTGGTTAGCGTATAATCTTTCAGTTCTTCGGCCCATTTTTGATACGCGTTTTTTAGTTCTACGTCAGCGCCGCGGAAATTCGTTCCGTTATCTGATAACATAGTCGCTGGCCATCCGCGCCGAGCGGCCATCCGTCGTAGCGCCATTATCGCGGAGTCCGTACTTAGGCTTGCTATAACCTCTATGTGAACGGCGCGTGAGACGAGACATGTGAACAACATGCCCCATCGCTTTTCCTTTCTGCGGCCTATCGTCACGTACATAGGCCCGAAACAATCGACCCCGCACCGTGTGAACGGTCGTGAATATGCGTCTAATCGCTCCGAGGGCAGGTTCCCCTTGACAGGGATAGAGGGCGCCGCGCGTCTTAGCCTACAGCGCAAGCAGTCACTTGTTATCTTTCGGATTACCGACCGCAAGCCCAATATCCAGTATTTTTGCCTTAGGTTGTTCACTACGTGTTCTCTTCCGATGTGCCCTCGAGTTACGTGTTCGTGTTTAATGATAAGACGTGTTAGCGCATGTTTTCCATCGAGGATCGGTGGCCTCTTGGTTCGCGCGGGTACGTTCGCGGCGTCTATTCGCCCGTTGAGTACGATGACCCCGTTTTCTTTGTTGATGGCTGGGTCTAGTTTACTGAGTCGACTCGCTCTGTCCACCCTCCCTGTTGTTTTAAGCTTCACACATTCGTTCGGGAAGCTTTCCTTTTGAGACTCTTGAATCAGTATCAGTTCGGCTCGTTCTAGGTGTCGTAATTCTAGTGTTTTCTCTTGTTTACGACATTTATCTATGAATAATAGTGCCGTCGCCGTGGCTCGTAGCAACCGATTGTAGCACGAGAAGCGTGTGAAGTTTATCATGCTATTCTCGCCGACGACGTGGGCGACGCATTCGTTGTTAGTATTTTCGACTTGCATTGTTTCTTGCGGCCAGCTCTCTTCCGGTTCGCGGAGGAAGTCCGGTCCGACGAACCATCTGTCGGTGGCTCGTATGCACGTCTTTCCGTTGCGTGTCGCGTCGTCTGCCGCGTTGTGTGCGGTCGGCACCCAGCGCCATTGTTCTGGTTTCGTGAGTTCCGCTATTTCACCCAATCTGTGAGCCACATACGGCGTATACTTGGCCGAATCGTTACGTATCCAGTGTAGGGCTGTTTTTTTTTTTTTTTTTTTTTTTTTTTTCAAATTCAAATTCAAATATATTTTTTATTTCATATAGGCCATATTACAAGCACTTATGAAAAGTCAAAGCTAGGTGCACGGTTCCAAGGCGTTGATCTTATGGAGAAGAGCCGGCAAGAAACTCCATAGACACTCTTTTAAAATAAATTGGTATAACAATAAATAAGGTAATGTGAGAATAATGCAGGTTAATGAGCAAAATAATAAAGGAAAGCGCTAGAAGCAATAACTTATATAGCCCTTTAAAATGATTGCCAAAGCAGTTAAGAGCTGACCAGTCCCGACAGACAGCACCCGTTCACGAGCATGACGCGCACATCAGCCTCGCTTAGCTCAACCATTTTGTAGGGAACTCGACGACCCGATGTACAACGCCACCATCAGCAGGACATTTTAGTGAGCATGACAAACTCATAATGCCTGACAATGGGCAATATGTACGTAACATGAGATTAAAAATAACATTAATGTCCACATAATGCTCACATTTTACAAAGAAATGTTAATATAAATTTAAAACTAGTAGGAATACTAGCGGTTAGATAATGGATATGTAAATTTACATAAACAAACAAGTGTCAAAAAAAAAAATACAATTGGAATAATTGTACTACGTCAATAAAATTAATTGTATAAAAATAAAAACTAGTAATTACAAAAGTAATCTGTTGAGGTTACATTCATACATGAAATAAATTAGACAGTGCCAGTGGGTCGCTGTGTGCAGGAGGGGATCGTGCGCCAAACATCCTTATCCTCAATGTAATGTTTAATACTATAATATGCTTTAGATATTAAAATGCGTTTGATCACTACCTTAAACTTATCATCTGGAAGATCTGTAATATTAGATGGGATCTTATTGTAGAATCGAATACTGTTACCCATAAATGATTTGCTAGTCTTCCTAAGCCTAAAACCGGGGACTATAAGCTGGTGCTTATTACGAGTGTTTAAATTGTGGTTGTCACTCTTCTTATTAAAATGGGCAATATTTTTGCGAATGTACATGATATTACTGAATATGTACAATGATGGCAAGGTAAGTATATTTATTTCCTTAAACAATTCACGTAATGACTCACGACAGCCAAGATTATAAATAGCTCGGACTGCTCTTTTTTGTAATATAAAAATAGTCTCAACGTCAGCAGCCGAACCCCACAGTAAGATGCCATAGGACATAATACTGTGAAAATAAGCAAAATATACTAGTCTAGCCGTTGCTACATCTGTCATCTGTCTTATTTTTCTAACAGCGAAAGCAGCAGAGCTGAGTTTGCCTGCAAGTGACTCTATATGAGAACCCCATTGCAGTTTGGAGTCTACTGAAACGCCTAAGAAAACAGTTGACGGAACCAAATCTAACACCCTACCATCAAGTTTTATATTTGAATTTATATGGGGTACGTTTGGTACGGAGAACCTAATGCATTTGGTCTTATTCGGGTTAAACGAAATTTTCGAATCGCTCCAGAAGGTAGCCTCCGTTTTCCACGTATGTTCTCGTAATATCTCGGCGGATAGTCGCGCGCCTATTAGGCAGGCCTGCAGCTCCATACGTGGGATACTTTGGGCTTTTATTGGGGCCACCTTGGCCTTCCCGGCGACCAGCATCACGTCGACTGTTCCATCGTTCATCGTGAGACGCCAATATGCCACCGTTGCATAGGCTTGTTCGCTAGCGTCGGTGAATATGTGTAACGATCGCGCTACGACGCTACGGTTCGCGTAGCATCGTGGTAGTCGTAGCGTTGCTACGCTGGCTAAGTCGGTGATCCATTCATTGAAGGCTATCGCTTCCTCTGTCGGTATCGGTTCGTCCCATCCTGTTTTCTTCCTCCAGAGCCCTTGCAGCGTTATTTTAGCGATTATGGTGTAGGGGCTTAAGAGGCCGAGTGGGTCGAATATCGACATTACTGCGCTCAACGTTTCTCGTTTGGTGGGCGTTCGTTCTCCGCTGCGAACGTCGGCGGGTACGCGGTTCATCGCGGTGTTGAATGCGAATTCGTCCCGGTCCGAGTGCCATCTTATTCCCAGTGTTTTTTCATAGGGGTGAACGTTCGCGCCTAATTCTTTCGGGGCGCCGGCTCTGTCCGCGGGCGGTATACTCGCGATCAGGTGGGGGCGATTTGTAGCCCATCCGGCTAGTTCGAATCCCGCTTGTTTGTGTACTTGACGTACCTCTTTCATGGTAGCGGCGGCGATCGATTCAGAGTCGAAACAGTCTAACCAGTCGTCCATATAATGGTTGCGCGTGATCGCATGTAGCGCGCGGGGATGGGTGCTCCCGTGATCTTGTGCGTTTCTGTCGCGCACACTATGCGCTAAAAATGGCGAGCTTCTGGCACCGAATATCATGGCACTCATTTCATATCTGCGCGGCGGCACGTCGCGTTCGTCGCCTCGCCACAGAAATCGTTGCGCTGATCTATCTTCTTTGCGTATTCGTACTCGCAGAAACATTTCTTTTATGTCTGCTGCTATCGCGATCGATCGTTCTCGGAACCTGAACAACACACCGTGTAGTGCTTGCAGCTTGTCCGGACCGGTGAGCAATTCGTCGTTAAGGCATCGTCCGTTCGTGCGTGCCGCGGCGTCGAATACGAGACGTACTTTTCCCGGTTTATTTGGGTTCGTAACCGCAAAGTGTGGTAAATACCACTCCGTTCTGGGGTTCGTGTCATCGAGTACCGGGGCGGCGTAACCTTTCTGAAATAGTTCGTTCATTTTGGCTGTGTACGCGTTCCGAAATTCGGCAGACTTATCCATTCGTCGTTCTAGTGAGCGCAATCGGCGCACGGCCATGTCGTAACTCGGCGGTAGATGTACCTCGTTTGTCCTCCATGGTAGGCCCACCTCGTATTGACCGTCTACTGCTCGTACGGTTTCTTTAAATATTTCCACGGCACGCTCGTCTTCTTTCACGGGCTTGCTCTTTTTTTCTATTCCCAGCGCATCGATGGCGAAGTGAGCCGCCAGAAGATCGGCTAACTCCTCGTTGCTCCGCCTCCGCGCGTGGTATTTGGGCGTGCCTATGTGTAGCACCGTTCCTTGTGCGGCTGCGTGGTCTTCTGTTATCACGCTGCGCGGCGCGACACCGTGTATCACCCACCCTAGTTGAGTGAGCGACGCGGCGGGCTCATTCTTTTGTCCCGTTAACAGTTTTCTTGACACTATTAAGTGCCATTGATCGGCTCCTATTAGTATACGCGGTCGTGCGTTTCTATAGCATACGTCGTTTCGATCGAGTTGTTTTAGATGTTGGTACCGTAGACAACTTCCATCTATGCTTTGGCTCGTGATGTTCAGTTGTTTCACTGTATGCGCTCTCACAGGATAGTAGTCGCTCTGCCTACCTCTTATTTCCACGTGTACTCGCTGGCTGGTCGGCTCTTGTTGCGTTGATGTAATACCGTGCACGCGCAGTGCGCACGTCGGACCGTGCGCGTTCACTGCCTTTGCAAGTTCCTGGTCGATCAGCGTAATGGTGGATCCCTCGTCCAACAGAGCGTGGGCTTCCCGTTCCGTGCCGTCAGGTCCGCGTATAACGATCGGGCAGACCTTCAACAATACGGCGCTCGAGCCTATCACAGTGTGGGTAGCGGCGTCCACGGTTTCTCCCTTTTTCTCATCGTCAGCCGACTTGTTCGTTGAGTCGTGCAGCATTTCGTGATGCGGGTGCCTGCATTCGTTCACTCCGCATTTTCTCGCGTTGCACGCCCCGCGTCGATGTTTACTGTTCATGCAGCGGAAACAGACGCGCGTTTCCTTTGCCCATTCCCACCGCTGAGAGACTGTCATGGCTTTCAGTCTTTCGCATCTCTGCGTATCGTGTTCCTTACCACAGCACAGACACACCTTCTTCGGGTCTCCTGTTGCGGCATAAGCAGCGCCCTGTTTCCTGTTATTACTTCGCTTGATCATACCGCCGACGCGGTTGAATGGGGCGTTGCGTGGGGGCTCCAGTTTCGGTTGACCACTCGTAATTGTCGTTACGTAACCGAATCGCATGGCGCGGCTTGCCTCTCTCATGAGAAAATTGGCCACTGTGACGATCTCTGCTTCTTCTTGGCTTCCATGCTCTTCCGCATAGTCGCACCACCTCGCTCGTAAGTGAGGGCTCAATTTTTCTGTGACTTGTCGTGCCAGCATCGGATTGTTCAGGTATCCTTTGTTATCGACGCACGACAGTATGCTCACTACGTTCTGTAGACGCACTGCGAACGAGTTCAGTTCGCTAGCGGTCGATCCGGGGCGAGGCATCCTTTTGATATCCTCTAATGCCTTGTCGATGATTATTTCAGGGCGTCCGTAGTATTGATCGAGCGCGTGCATAATAACGGTGGGATCGGAGGCCGTACATAATAGAGCGGCCACTACTTCGCGTGCTTCACCCTTCAAACTCGTTCTGAGTCGCGCGAGGTTCTCCCCTTGTGTGAAACCGAACATTCGTGTAGAATCTCGCATCGCCGCTTTATACAATAACCATTCGTTGGGCGCGCCGGCGAAGACGGGTAATTCCTGCGCTTGCCTCGGTGGTGCCCTCTTGCTGGCCATTCGTTCGAGTGCTTCGGCTAACCGATCGATTCCTCGTTCTCGCGACCTCCCGGGGGTCGGTGATCGCGGCCGCCGGGGGGTGTCTTCAGTTCGTTCGCGTGGTGTAGTGCGTGGTTGAAATTGACGCACATCTGGTTCGCACTGATGTCTTACTCTAGGTCTATCGTCACTATTCCCTTGATAGGGTTGCTCGCGTTCTGCTTGCTCCCCCCGTGGATCGCACGGGACCGTTCTGGGTATTGCCGACGACATGTCTTCCAATGACGTCAATGGCAGGGGGTCCTCCCCCCGTGGCTGAGCGCTCTTCAGCCAGTTGGTGACGCGGCGTTCCACCTCTATGGTTTCGTTTGCCATCACACTATCACGATCGGTTTCTTCACGTATTGTAGCGACGTCCATGGCCAGCCGCTTTTTGACTAACTCGGCTTCTAATTGTAATTCCTTCCTTCGAATTTCAATTAATCTTTCTTGCGCTGCGAACTCTGCTTGTCGTATACGCGCTATGGCGCTCGATGTCGACCGCTGCGATCGTTCCGACGGAGCTCTTGAACGTCTCTCGCGTTCTTCAGCGATGACATTTGTAGCGGCGATGGCGGGCGCACGGGATGTCGGTGCGGGCGCGTCCACTCGTGTCGCAGGCATCGCGGGTTCACGTTGTTCCGGGTTTATGCGTGACGTGCTTGCGGACGCGGGTACGGACGGTGAGGCGGGGGGTTCTTCGTACACCCGACCTTTATCTTCTGCTGACTGGCTTCTAGTCTTCATCCTAACACTAGCAGTCCCTAACACTAGCAGTCCCTAACACTAGCAGTCCCTAACAGTCCTCGGGGAGGTGCCGCTGTGACGGGCGTTCACTCCCGTCGGGATGGAAGGCGTAGGAAAAGGGGGGGGGGGGGGATCTACCCAGCAGAGGATCGTACGTCCTACGGGGTGCTCAGCAACCGGCTGGAGTGTCCGGTTCCTTTGGCGAGTGCCTACAGTCCGGCCCCCGCACCACGTACGACCTTACTGGCGTAGAAGCGCTATTCAACTCGTGCCTTAAAAAGGGCACTCTTGCGAGTTGGTGGTATCACGCAACCATACCACACCGCCTGGGTTCGGCGTTGACACCCGATCCCGTACCATTGGCACCGTTAGGTGGTACGGAATACAGGGCCGCGATTCACTCGCGTTATGATCTTGCACGGAGGTCTTGCTCGGCGTCCTGGCCCGGCGATCTGCACGGCGACCTGGCACGGCGATCTGGCACGGCGATCTGCACGGCGACCTGGCACGGCGATCTGCACGGCGATCTGCACGGCGATCTGCACGGCGGCCTGGCACGGCGATCTGCACGGCGATTTGGCACGGCGATCTGCACGACGACCCGGCACGGCGATCTGCACGGTGACCTGGCACGGCGATCTGCACGGTGACCTGGCACGGCGATCTGCACGGCGATTTGTGGACTGTATCTTCCCGATCCGGCTCGAAGGACCATCAAACTGTCAGGGATCGCCTAACAGTCGGGGTCAGATCAAGTAAAATTCACTAATTCGTTGAAAGGCACTTCGCCGTATTTATTTACAAATTGTGACTCTACTTTAAACATATATTTCCAAGTAACACTGATTCTAATAACATTAACAAAAGGTTCCGCATGAGAGTTCGTTCGGAACTCTCCGTAATACATTTACATTTTTCTTGATGTTGACTGATTTGAAAAACAAACAACTGAGGTTCTAGGTGAACCCGGCGTTCTTGTAGCCTGGCTCTCCTCTGAAGTAGTGACCACCGGCCCTCGGTGGCAGGTGTGCGCAGCCAATCAGCGCGCAGCTCGCGCTGGTGAGGGCGCCACTGTAGCGGCCGCGGTCCCCCCGCAGCTACGCCTACTTCGTCTCGTTTCCTGTCCTCGCACTTTTCACCCAATGCGGGACCAGGGTCCAGGTTTCTCACCTTATTAGGTAAGGAATGCGGTCATGAAAAGTGAAGCTACTTTTGAAGTATATAATGTACACACACACATGTGAGAAATTAAAGTGGCGACTCTAATTGGCTAACTTGTTTTATTCCTGCTTACCCCTATTTACTCAAGAAAGTATTAATTCGATATTATGCTCTGACGCATTATCCTAATGCACGTAGGCGTGCCTTCCTACTTTCTACTTATGATTCTGACGTAAGTATACGTTAAAGGAAATATAAAGAAAATAACAAAATCAACTAACTAATCGTGCACAAGTTATGTGCTTATTCATCACAAATCTTTGATAAGCGTATTATAATGCTTTAGGTACATGTGTTGGTGTGAGGAGCTGTCTGTCCGTAACATATATCTTATAGCTTCACTACTGTTCTGTAAAATGTGAGCATTATGTGGACATTAATGTTAATCGTTACATTAAAGAAGTACTCTCATATAACAGCCTATGACCGGGTATTATGAGTTTGTCATGCTCACTAAAATGTCTTGCTGATGGTGGCGTTGTGTATTGGGTCGTTGAGTTCCCTTCAAAATGGTTGAGTTTAGCGATGCTGATGCGCTCGTCATACTCGTGAACGGGTGCTGTCTGTTGGGACTGGTCAGCTCGTAATAGCTCTGGTTATAATTTTGGCTTTTTATATAATTAAAATTCTGCCTTTTCTTCAACATTAACCTGCATTATTCTCACATTAATAAATTTAAATTGTAAAGAACACATAATTTTAAAAGAGTGTCTATGGAGTTTCTTGCCGGCTCTTCTCCATAAGACCAACTTCTTGGAACCGTGCACCTAGCTTTGACTTTTCTTAAGTGCCTGTAATAGGGCCTTTTTGAAATAAAAAAATTGAGTTTGAGTTTGAGTTTGTTCTTAACCAGTGGTGGTGTTACACGTATAAATGTTTCTCTAGTAAGTAAGCTGTATTGTGTAAACAATCGTTTGTTAAAATAAATAAAAAGTAAATAAAAATATCGTGTGGTTGATGAACAACTTAGTGTCAGAGTATAAACCACCCGTAGGTCTCTGATGGCTTTACACACCATCGAGAACATCTTTTAGGGATGCTGGTTATGTTCAAATGGAAATGTTCAATCGCTGTTTTTAAGTGGGTTATAATGAATTTATAATAGGCAAAGTATTATATAAATCAGTGGTGCATCCCTTGGATATAAAATAAATAAAAATATTACCAGCCCATAACTGTCCCAATGCAGGGCAAGGGCCTCTTCTCATACAGAGAAGGTACGAGCTTAATCACCACGCTAGCTCACTGCGGGTTGGCGATTTCAGACTACCAAGTCCTGGTTACCTCACGATGTTTTCCTTCACCGTTTGTCTGTGATATCTTAGATGAACTAAGAAAGTACACATGACATTGAAAATGTTACATCGGTACATGCCATGTTTGAACTCACAATCTGTGGCTCAGGAGGCGGGTATAATTAAACTTAATAAAGTTATAATATTATGCTAAAAATATAAAGCTATGCTAAGCATGCGTCAATGCTTTTCACAGATTTATCTATAATCAAACTTAATAGTTAATGCTTTCGGTGCATCACCTCACTTCAATTTCTTATCAGCTTAAAATCATGAATAATTCCACAATATAATTTGAAATAATTTAAGCAATCACAGATAAACTAACCCTTGAGTAGCAATCCAACAAAATTTATTTATAGTTTTCGAATCTCCAATTACTGTTTAAATTGCTGTTTAACCATAACGCTGGTAGCACTGAGCTACGTACTGAGAACAAGGTATTTTGTCGCAATACTCGATATTTGTCGCAAGAGGTATGAAAGTGTGGAAGTTATTGGACCAAGCTACGTATTCCGAGTTCCTTGTTAGGCAGTACATACGATTTGCGAAACTAGATAAATTGCTTATGTGTTGATACATCGAGTTCGCTTGCTAATGATTGACACACGACCGACTGCACAGTTTAATCGATTGATCATGCAAGGTTTTGGTTTTAGCTTAGGTTAGCTTTCGAATAACAGTTGAATTTTATACTTTACTGTTTGTCATTTTTGGAACAGTTTGAGTAATACTTACTGGACTAAGGGTCCTGCAATGTTGTGCTGAAATTTAGAACAGCCCAAAGTAATTTTTTCGAGCATTTCGAATATAAATATTAAACTAAGTACCTTTTTCGAGTTATTAACCCCAGCTGTTGGATCGCTCATAAGCAGACACAATAGATTTTTATTGTTATGAAGTACGTGTTTTTACGTGGCTTAGCCAAAGGGTTAAAAGTTTCGATATCTGTCCTACCCACTATAATTTTGATCTTCTTTGTACTTTAAACTAATTCAAATAAGACGCAAGTTTAAACATTTTAAATTTGGATGCATTATCCAATATATAATTGAAGACGTCACTCAATGTTTGATGTTGTCGCCGTAACCTTCAGAGTTGAGCTTCTAGTTTAATTTATGATTTAAATCAGGTATCAAGTCAGAGGATTCATCTTAATATCATTTTATGTACCTATCTATATGTCACGTCAAACAATGTTTAAAAAAAGCTTATCACGGGCAAAATGACATTGCAACATATCAAAAAAGGCGATAGCGGCAACGTCGCACGTTTTGTCTTGGGCCTGTCGCTGTTGTTAAGAACTACCAAATTCCGTCACCTGTATGCTATAGCTCACGGTGTCTGAAGATCGTTAAGTACACTCAGCTGCCAGCCGTGTCTGCTGCGGCAGGGGTGAGAGGGCTACGCCTGTTTCCCTTTCCACCGCCTCCTTCACAAGCATCTCCTCCTTGCACAAGGGCAATGCTATGTCACCCCTTTGCGCCTATCTGTACCTAAACAACGGCTGACAACATCTCACCGAGGCCTAAAACGGGTGAATGCTGCGAAATATCGCAACTTATCAAATCTACAACTGAATTGTATAACATCGAGAACAATTAAACAATTCTAAAAATTATACAAAAACTATAATACGTGTACATAACAGGTCCCATATCCACACTAAATATGTAATCCTATAACAATAGATTTTCGCGTGTTTGTTACTTATGGACGGTTTCTCGCGAACAATGATAGACATTGTGGTGTGGACGACAGGTTGCCAACAATATGACTTCTTAGTTCTCATAGACATGTTGCACTCGTTTTTGTAAGCTGGTAACAGGTCATTTAAAGCTTTGCATTGTATATTAGTTCATAATTAACTGTTGTTAAAACGTGAATGAATTTTTCGGCCTTTTATGTTTTATTCATATGGTTGTTCATCATTCTTCAAAAAGTATCTGTCATTTTAGCATGCTTCCACTAAATTAGCATTAAGCTGGAATAAGAAGTATCCTATCTGTTAATCTCGGTCTTCTTCTTATCGTGTGGTTGATGAACAACCTAGTGTCAGAGATTAAACCACCCGTAGGTCTTTGACATAGCTTTAAACACCATCGAGAACATCTCTCAGGTGTGCTGGTTTCCTTCACCGTTTTTCTTTTCGTGTCTTCACCGTTATAAGCAAGTGATAATCAATTTATAATACGCACATTACTTCGAAAAGTTATTGGTGCGTGCCTTCAATTCGAACTTGCGGCCTTTGACTTGTCAGTGCAACGGTCATGTCTACGACTAGGCTATCACTGCTAATCGCGCTTAATTATCAAGTTAATCCCGGTTATAAACTATTTGTGTGCCAAATTTCATGTGTGTGTTCAAAATCCGTTCAGTGGGTATTGCATGACAGAGTAACGGACATCTATCCACCCATCCATCCATCAACCACACAAACATTCACATTCATAATATTAGTAGGATAAGATAAGATAAGTCATATAACCGAAATATAATATATAATATAACCGAAAACATTTTATAAGAAAGTTTAAATTTAAAATGTTGAGTTATGGATTTATAATCTGTTGTCTTCTACATTGTATCTACTAGGCAGGTGGTGTAAGTGAAAATTCCAGAAGGGGACCCTTTAGAAGGATATACAACGACTTTATCGGTTATGTCACCCAAACAGGTCAGGTGTACGTGTTTGATCAGATGTATGAACGTGGATGAAGCAAAAGGCATATGTAAGGATCGTAGCAGGTGGCGTTCTGTAGTTTCTGCCTACCTGCATGGGATAAATGCGTTTATTTATGTATTACTAGCTGACCCAGCGAACATCGTACCGCAATTTTTTTTCTATACGTTTAAAAAAAAAAATACAAACCTTGTCCTGACAATAACGAATACAAAAAAAAGATTATCCAATTCGGTGCAGTCGTTCGGAAGTTATGCACGTACAAACATTTCGGCGATTCATTTTTATATATATGATGATTATGCAAATAAATGTGATTCTGATTCTGGTACTGATCTTCACTGTATTTTAGGATGCATCATATATACAATATACCCACCTACTTGTGGCTAAAATACAAAACAAACTGTTGCTATTACGACCGAGTTAATATCACACCTTCACGATTATTGAGCTCAAAATTAATGTCATTAACCTTTATATTCATAACAGTACTCGATGAACCAAATATCATAATCACGGTAATGTGGGGCAAGCACAATAGTAACACTGCTACAATAAGAATAAAATAATTCTAAAGCCATTACTTTTAAATTAAAACGCTTAATAGTTTGTTTCTCACGCCGATCAAAGTGCCATCGGCTTTTAACTTCATAGTGATAGTTTTTATTAACTTTCCATCTCAAACTTCGTCGTATTTCAGTAATCGTTTAATAAAAATCTAGGTCAGATAAAAAGTAATGATTTTTTGTCGTGGAAGATCTATTAAATTGGTATCAGATTTGCTGTCCTGTATGGTTCGGAATGTTGGCCCATAAAAGGGGTGAATGAAAGGCAACTGCATGTAGCTGAGATGAGAATGTTAAGAGGGATGTGTGGTGTGACGCGGATGGATGGGAAGTCTGAAAGTTACGCCGGTCACCGAAAAGTTCTGTGGAAATCGTTTGTCATAGTATGGACATGTGATGTGGAGGAAAGAGGACCATGTGACGAGGAAAGATTTTAGTATGAATGTGGATGGCTACACGAGTAGAGGAAGGCCGGGGAAACTATAGATGGATTCTGTGAAAATTATATGGCTAGAAAAGGAGTGACTGCCGAGATGATGGCTGACAGATTTATGGAAGAAAAAGACGTGCTGCGTCGACCACAATGAAATTGAGATAAGGGCAGTCCATCTTTACTGGTGTCCGGGGATCGCAGCTGGATTAACCACTGGCATGAACAGAAATGGGACTTTTTCAATGCGATATAGGCTTTCTTAGTTTATTGAAGACAAAAACATTCAAATCAGTACTTTAAATCTGTTTGATTGAAGAGATCACAGATATTCGGCGAAGGAAAACATTGTGAGGAAACCTAGATTGAATGGGCTGAAATCGTTAAGCGTTGCGTAGTGATCTATGCTCGTGCCTTCTCGGAATGAGAAGAGGACCATGCCCTGCATTAGGGACAGTTATATGGTGGTTATGTTATGAAAATTGTGAAATACTTTAGCTTGGTCTATGCTACGTTTAGACTAGAATATCCTGTAGATATCTGATGGAAACCATGGATTGAAGGGATTGATAACAGAGGCATCAGTATGTATCGGGTTGTTTCGATATTAAAGTGAGAGTACCTGTGGCATTAGTACTGCAAACTGTTATTACTCTCAGATCTCTGTGGACAAACCTATAAAGCGGTTGATGAGTAAATGAGGTTCTGCGGGATGGCACCGATTAATTGAATTGGGTTGCAAAGTTTTTGCACAAATATTAAATGGAAAAAGATTTAAAATATTTTTTAGAAAGATTCGGTCACTTGTAAGTACTGAATTGATTGCAATGACGTCGCCATAAGACGTGTTAAAATATGGAAGAAGAATTCGCGGTGGTGAGCAGAGGTCGAGATGGCTTAGTTGGTCAGAGCGCCTGGAGTATCTATCCGGGAGGCGCAGGTTCGAATCCTGTTCGCGACCGTATTCTTTTTCCATTTAATATTGTAACTTTAGAGTTCGCTAAGCATGCGTTAATGCTTTTTCAAAAGACATATCTTGAATTTTTGCACAAATTTGGAAGACATCTGGAAACCGAAATCCGACCGAAGTTTCGGCCATAATGGACTATCTCCAACGCAGAAGATATCATAGTGCACAAGTGTACGCGCCAACACAGGTGCACTCCCTCTTCCTTCACTCTCATACTACAATAAGACGGCAATCCGACACGACCGGAGAGAGATCAGGCGTAGTAGTAAATAATTATAACAATAAAAAAAACGCTAGAAGATTTAATAAATAAAAGTCACCATACCATAATGCACATATCTCTGCCCACTCCACTACACAACAACGTACATAAAAACAATTACAGTGTATTGGAAACAGTTACTATTTAACCAGGTGTTCGCGTTGCATCACACGGCTGTAATATCGACAAAAAACACTCGTTAGGTAACGTGGGTAACGTTAGTTCTGCGTACACGCCGGTATGTGGAGCTGCCGGTAATTACCCACTGTTGTTACGTGGTCAGGATTATGATATGGTTGTGATAGGCGTGTTTATCCTTGGGAATGTGTATTATACAACATTACTAGATCATAATGTCCCACTGCAAGGCAAGGGCCTCTTCTCATATAGAAAGGCATTGATCATCACGCTAGCTGACTGCGGGTTGGCGATTTCAGACCAGATTTCCTCACGATGGTTTCCTTTACCGTGTGTCTGTGATGTCTTAGATATATTAAGAAAGTACATATGATATTGCCAAAGTCAAATTGGTACATGCCAGGTTTGAACCCGCGGCTTAAGAGGCGGGCCCTTAACCACTCGGCCATCACAACAGTATTTTTTTTAGTATATACGTAACCCAGGACGCGGTGTCAAATATTTTTGTATAAAGAATTTTATATCTAAAATGTCTAATTAAAAGTCACAACGTTACACGCACGCGCAGCTGGAAGCCCGCGTACTGTGTCCAACGCGAACTGCGTTTAAACATTATTTGGACAAAATATAACATGGTGTAACAATTGTTACAATCGATTCTGTTACTGTTATTGATTAAACTACTTTCAGATACAGATAAATCTTCGAAAAGCATTAACGCATGCATAGCAAACTCTAAAGTTATAGGTACATTTTTGTGGAAAGCAAATACGATCGCGAGCAGGATTCGAACCTGCACCTCCCGGATAAATACTCCAGGCGCTCTGACAGCTAAGCCATCTCGGCCGTATTTTTGTACATTTGTATGTTGTATAACGATATTGTATATTTGTTATAAGCTGATATAAGTATGAGAATTTTAAGAAACTGAGGTTCTTTTAATAGGTCTAGAGAATCTAGCGTCACCATGCGGAAGTCTATCACAAAATATTAATAGAACATAGCATCACGCCTGTATTTTCCTAAAGGAGTAAACAGAGGTGTATACAGTTGTTCGCCCACATTTCACCAATGCTGTTATTAAGTCTAACGCAACAGGTAAAGAGCCTAATGTAATCTACCGGGTAAAATTCCAAACTCCGGGCTGCTACTGAGAATTTGCTTGCAGAAGAATCCAATAACACTTACCCCGTGCCGAGAATCAAACCCAAGACCTCAGGCTCGGCAGAAGCCCTTGCGTCCATTAGACCAACGAGGCAGTTTATTTAAGATTTTCCGTATTTTAAATATAATCAAAAACAGATAATACTTCCGCAGTTATAGTATTAAATGTTAGGGCTATGTTTATTAATTAGCCAAGAATAAAGTGATAGGAAATGCTTAGGGATATTAAGCAGTAATTTTATAGAAACGCGGAATAGAATAATTACTGTAGGTATATAAAATTGTTTTATTTTTAATCGTAATTAGTAATTAGGGATTGTTTATCTTTTGTCTGACGGAGTACTGTTGTAGCTCGATGATCTTCTTGGTTTACTGAATCGTCTGACTGTTCTGATAAATCCCAATTTATCCCAATTTATTTGGGGTCGGCGCAGCATACCTATATCTGGCATGCTGCTACAGTTTTGGCCATGTTTTATGACCGGCCGGCTGCCTGACGTCAATTCTCTTTGGGAATGCTGTTGTTGGTGGTAACCGCCACCGATACGGTCTCCTTCAATCTAGCTATGTCACACCAAATGTTATCCATGCGCCAGGTTCTGATGTTATGTTGTTCTGATAATATCACTTCATTAACCGGGCTAGATGGTTTTGATAAATGACTTACTTAAGAAATCAAACTATTTTTATGTAAGTAACATTATGAAGTACTTCCAGCTTATTTCATGCTCAGCTCCATCTCTATATATATTCCGCCCATAAATATGAATAAAAAAAACAGACTTTGAAAACAGAAAATTGAAGAGTGAATTATATATTAAGTTAACTAATATGTAAGTACCATTTGCGGTTTAAAGGCTTCAAAGTATCTAATTCTTTAGTAAATATAGTCGGAATAAAGTTCGATTTACAGTCAGAATAAATTTTGTATTTATTTAGAATAAATCCTCGGCTATCTTGATTGACAAAAATATTAATTTTTGTTTACCGGTTACTACTCACGTACATTCTTCGGGTTTGCCCGACTAAATGCACGTGAGTAGTAACCGGTGAACAATAATATGAATATGACGAAAATATGTTTTACGATATTTTAATAAAAGTTGCGCCGGCGTATACTAGATCACATGTAAGCGGAGCGTGCGAAGGGATGAACAGTTGAGCTGTGACGTGGGAACAAGAGTTGTGTAACCAAGTCTACATAACATTACGTACCTACCTATCATGTATTAGATTTTTATTACATCGCAGACTTTCGAGAGCTGATACTGGAAATAAGAAAATTCCAAGATGTGCATCATTTCCCGTTATCAGGCGACATGCGCATGCGCATACGTGTCGTAATTGTGTAAGACTGGTCTCTAATACTTACCGGGTTTATATAATTATATCCTTGGTTTGTCAATTTGTTTGTAAAATAATCCATCTTATACATTCCTTCCTGAAAGTACGCTATCCTGATTTTTAATGGTCATTGCTCATTGCCTTTTAGCTTTTTAAGCATTAAACCTACGTACTTAAAGAAAGTAACTTATGTAATAATTCGAAGACACTCCCATGTCTTATAATTAATTGTTTTGTTTAAGTTAATCACCAAGAGGTTGACTATATAAACCGTTAAACCAATATTTCCTTATTATTGTTGTCTCTGTGTGTGCTCAACAAGTAACACTCACAGTGAAACATTATTGTATTTAATTCTTATTTGACATAGTTGGTAATAATTTGAATTGATTTGTAATTATATTTCTATTAGACTTAGGTCATATTATTAATGTTTGCACACCTATTACAAAGGTAGAATATGATGAACTGCTATATATATGATTGATTTTATATGATTTTGACCCTGTAACACATATTCTTGCAAATAAACGTTGGTTTGATTTGATTTGATTCGAAATGGTTAAATGACTTCTGTATTTTTACAACTTAGTTTTTAGTAAGATTAAAAGCGTCGGAACTCATTCAACATAATAGCTTTTGATAAAAAACAATATTTTTGCTTAATTATCAATCTTTAATAAATTGTCACCAATAACATGGTAGTGCAAAATAATTAACTAGTCCGCCATATTGGATTTAGAATGACATCACTTAGTTCACCATGCATTGTCATCCAAACTAAAAGTGTATGCAAAATTTCAGCTCAATCCGAAACTGGGAAGTGGGTCAAATTTGACTTCCAAGATTTTCTTACATAGTTAGTTAGTTACAGGTGAAGCTAATAAAAGCGTGTTAAAAATGTAAATGTTAACAATAAACTAAAGGACATACATTCAATGATGCCAGAAAAAGCCCTTATTTTAGCTCTATGCTTAACGTGACCATATGTCACGGGACAGTCCCGCTTTCAGTCTGTCTGTCCCGCTGTTACCAGTGAGGGCAAAAACGTCCCGCTTTCGCAAATTGACCAAACGATAGATTAATTTAATTATCTACCTACCTATTATTTTTGTCAAAAGGCTCCATTCTTACTTGACAAGTAGACTCGATATTTTAAAACTGATTTGTTCCACCGACAAATACAAAACAACTGCATCTTCTTCATAACGTGCGGTTGATGAACGACCTTGTGTCAGAGTTAATACCACCCGTAGGTCTCTGACATGGCTTTACACACCATCGAGAATATCTCTCAGGTGTGTTGGTTTCCTCACGGTGTTTTCCTTCACCGTTTAAAGCAAGTGATAATCAATTTATAATAGGCACATGATTTCGAAACGACAGTGGTGCGTGCCTTGGATTCGAACTTGCGACCTTTGACTTGTCAGTTTAATGTCATACCACTAGGCTATCACTACTCTGAAACAACTGCTAAGCCACCAGAAGTCATATGACTTAGGTTTAGTAACTAACAGTTACAAAAAAATCCTTATGATTTGGGGTTATTAATTTTCTATTTTTTTTAATAAGTAAGAACCGTTTCTATCCCGCCGTGACGACAAAAAATATTATTATCGTTAATATTATAATTCGTTATCTATGCTCCAGTGTTATTTACTACAGATAAAGATGAAAGTAATAAAGATAAAACGGTATTAAACATTCAAATGACAAAAGTTATTGTTTGATGAGAAAACTTGGTAATAGCGTAAACAAAGCACAGATTTCTAAGATGTCGTCTCACTTTATGTGTTGACGATTTGAATCTAATGATGCAGTTGAAATTGCAACTGACTCAAGTACAATGCTGTGATGTTCTCAAATGACGCCACAAGCCCAGTATCTGATGGAGAGCTTTCAGCAATTAATCTTAGTTGAGATCAGCAATCACCTAAGTTATTATAAACTTCTATTATAAATTGCTTAGCGATGTAAAACTTATTTCGCGTAAGATTTGTTTTAGAAGACTGTTTCTTACTTTTTTTTTTTATATTATAAATGATACCCTTTTATAGCCTAAACATTCATCCACTAGATATTCTGACGACTGCCTCGTTGGTGTCTAGTAGTCCCAAGCGCGACTGCTGAACATGAGGTCGCGGGTTCGATTCCCGGGGCGGCAGTGTTATTGAGTGTTTCTGTTCGGATATTCTCAGTAGTAGCCGGAGTTTGGAACTGTGCCCGGTAGATGGCAATAGTCTCACCAATTATTACATGGGACTTTATAACAGCATTGGTGAAATGTGGGTGTACAACTATGTAGGTACATCTCTGCCTACCCCTCCGGGGATACAGGCGTGATGCTATGTTATGTTATGTATATTTATATTTGTATAACGCGTAGCGTGGTTGGTGACAAGACAGACAGACAGACGGAAAGAAAGAAAGAAAACAATTTATGAAACAAATATTTATTCTCAATTTCAGTTATTTTTTACCTCGCAATTCATTTCACCCCTTTCTTATTTATTCATGGTTATCATAACAAAATAAATGCTCAGGTACTTTTTAGGCCTAACAACATGCTTGAGTACGTCTGGGCGACTTCCTGTAGCTATGCGAGCAGTTTTTGTTATTATTGGAGGAGTCTCACGAACGCGTTGCGTGTGCAAAGCGCGTTTAGCGGTCCTTTTAGGATGCGGACTGAGTGAGGAACGGTAGCGGCGCAAGGGTATTATTATTTTATCAAGCGACGGTCCAAAAAAGGATAGTTATGTTTTTAGAGTTCATGAATCTATGTAAGTATGTATATGTATGTAAATATGTATGTATGTTTGTGAGATTCTTTAGTCTACCATAATTTCTAAACGCCTGAACCGATATAGAGGTATGAGGTCTCGATAAAATCCTTACATTATTCCAATAGTAATGTAGTGACTATGGTACACAAGTGTGTTTTTTTTATTTATTATTAATTTCATCTTTTTATTGCCTTATAACATTGTTTAAGTTACGTAATGATTTTAATTTTAGTAGCTTGGATAACAAGGAGATTAGAGGTAACTCTTGGACAAGTACTCCAAGTAGTAATATCTTAGGATTTCGTGACCACAAACGCTGTAAAGTGTTCGAAACGTCATGAAAAACAAACTAATAATACACGCGATTAATATGGTTCAAAGATTTTTTATTTTATGGTACACCGAGTGCTCGAAATTATTACAATTTTCTTTGACAAGTTAATGCATTTTTTAAATATGTTAGTAAGTGTTACTTAAAGCGGACTTCCATTAAGTTTTTATATTTAAAGATATTCAAAAAGTCTCCTTCTTGGCCCTGTAAAACTGTAACACACTCACACACACACTATTCCATAATACGATGCGAGGTTACACTCCAAGTTGATCACTTGAAGCTTGTATGATACATTCGACTTGCGCCGGATTAGATGGCCCACAATTGGCCCAACATTTATTACAATAGTGTGAGTGATGACATTGTCGTTATGTGTTAGGCTGTGTGGGAACATGATTGCGTCAATTTGGTAGAGTTGAGGAGCAATTAATTTAGCACTGATGTTATCATTAAACAGGTGTATTATGTTATCTGTTGATCCCCTTGTTGTGTTTTATGAAACATGCGAACGAACATGAAGATATGGCTTGTCTGTGTCCTGGGAATTAAGGTGCTGAAATATATTTTTGTTTGTCAGCTTTTATTTTATTTTATTTTGGCTGTCTGTTTGTTTGTGATGGGGTCTGCTCTAAGCAGGTGTGACTGTAGCTTATCTTAATATATATAAATCTCGTGTCACAATGTTTGTCCTCAATGGACTCCTAAACCACTTAACCGATTATAATAAAATTCGTACACCATGTGCAGTTCGATCCAACTTGAGAGATAGGATAGTTTAAATCTCAAATTATAGTCGCGTGCGAAGCCGGGACGGACCGCTAGTACTCGTATAGGTATCAATTGAGGAATCAACTTAGTCAACTCTGTGAACCACATTAGTTGAAATATTAATATTCTTCGGGATTGCCCGACTAGTTTCGAACTCGATCAGAGCTCTTATTCATGAGCTGAGTCCACAGTGATGTCGCTAGTCAAACTTAAATTAATATGAATATTTCTCACGAAAGTTATTATAAAAAAACACATTAGTTGAAGTTAAATAAAATAGTTATTACAAATTATTATGACATACGGCCACATTGGTTTAACGCGTGTGCTGATTGTGAGGTCTTTGGGTTTGGTTCGATGCCCGGGAAATTCTCAGTAGCAAAGCCTGGAATTTGAAATTGCGCTCGATAAATGGCAATAGGCTCTATACCTATATATTAAATGTCACTTAATAACGGTATAGGTAAAATGTGGATGAATAACTGTGTAAGTACACTTCTGTCTACCGCTTTGAGGAACACAGGGGTGATGCTATGATATGTTCAAATTTTTTATCAATAATGGCTCTACGGTTGGCCTTGGGAAGTCTATGCAACTGCCCAGACCCGTCTCCCACAACGGTTGCACCGGACTACATCCCGAAACACGACTAGGTTGCTTCACGGCATGGCTTCGTCCGGTGGGTGGTAACCAGCCGCGGCCGAAGCTTCCCAACAGAGTTGTGTTGCCTGTGCAGCACCTAGGAGCCACGTGTAGGGATTCCATTTTAAGGGTGCACTCCTACGGAGTAACTCCGTACTCTTACTAGGAATTTCCTAACAAAAAAACTTAATAACAAAGTTTTTTTGTTAGGAAATTCTCAGTAGCAGCTCGGAGTTTTGAATTGTGCCCGGTAGATGGCTCACTAGCTATTACATGGGACTTAATAACAGCATTGGTGAAATGTGGGTGTACAATTGTGTACACCTCTGCCTACCCTCTCGGGGAATACAGGCGTGATGCTATGTTATGTTATTATCTTATGTTCAAAATTTTGACAAATCCAAGTCACTTTCCTTCGTCAGAATCTCCACAAACACCGCAACTCAACAAACCACATTCGATTTCGTTGTGTACATGTGTAACTGTGTGTCGGCGCAGGCGCAGCTCATCGCGTTAACTGCGGTAATACTGTCACTGCGCACCTAACTGTTCCTATTGAGACCCGAGCTGTAGTAAACGCTAGGCTAGGCTAGGATAGGTTTTTATGACGTTAATGCGAATGATAGATTAAACAATACCCATTTTCCTTTACATATGATAAAATAACAAAATTCTGAGTTGTGTCTACAATGATACATACTATACGATACCTATACTTATACTCTATACTATATATATACTATACATACTCAATATTTTATATGCGACCTGTTTGTTTCGTTTTTGTTCACTACTAAACGTTTGAACGGATCGTAACAAAATTTGGCAAGGAGATAGATTGCTTCTTGGAGATGGACATAGGCTACCTTTAGTAGCGTAGACGAAGTCGCGGGCACCAGCTAGTTATCTATAAGTATGAGTCGACAGATATGTCGGGATTATTACAGACAGTTAAAAGTATATCCTCATTGGTCTATTGGACGCGAGAGCAGCTTTGAGCGTGTAATCCTGGTTTCGATTCTGCCTTTTTGGTCAGACCTCATGCTCAGCACGTGGTCTTGGGTTCGATTCATAGGACGGGCAAAGTGTAATTGGCATTTTCTGTCAAAAAACACTCAGTAGCAATCCGAAGTTTGGAAATGTGCTCAGAAGATGGCAATAGGCTCACCACCTTGGACCACATGGGCCTTACCTTACCACCTCTGATTTGCAATGCAGGCGTGATGCTGTGTTATGTTGTGATTCCCGGGTCGAGCAAAGAGTTATTAATTGGGAAATGACTTTTGAATTGTGCCCGGTAGATGGGAATAGGCTCACCACCTATTACATAGGACTTAACAACAGCATTGGTGAAATGTGGGTGTAAAAAAAGTTCAGGTCTACCTATCTCCTTAAGGAATATAAGCGTGAATCTCTGCATATATAATTAAAAAAACTATTGTTATATTTAACCTGTTTCAGTTTTCTAAAAACATCTTACCAACCGATTAGTAGACAACAAACGCATTTGCTAAATAACAAAAAAAAAACATACACCTTAAAAGACCTGCCTGAAATAATCTGGGGATCGTCGTATTGTAATTACGCGAAGCTGCGCTCGCGCAGTGGGTCGTCGGCTCGTCAACGTCGGCGCTGCCAACTGACACAGTTGAAATGAACGATCGATTCCGTTATTGTTCGTATCACTCCGATTAGTCGAGAATCGAGATGTACCAAGCATTCATGTTCGCCGATTCGATATGGTTAGCGTTTATCTTAACTTGGATTCTTCGATTACTCCGTTAGAGGTATTAGATGTTACCGTGATTTTGTTTTATATGTAAGTAGCTGTGTACAGTCAGCAATAGCAGTCGCTGAATACATACAATATTATAAAATGCTCAAATACTATCCATCAAAATGAATGTATGATGTATAGATAATTGTACCGGGTCGGGTGTGTGTCCATGTGAGATTATATGTCTGTAAACGCACCCACGATACAGGAATAAATTTTTAGATAGGGCAACGTTTTTTAAAAATAAAATGAAATATCTAGTGCCCAAAAATTACATTCTTGTCAATACATAAATATAGAAAAAGCAATAATTAATGTCATGGTTTTCCAATAATCACCATTACATTGGTGCAGTTTTGGTGAGTGTTAATCGTCTTTTGTCGCCGACTGTACTGTCTCTTCACCTGCCGAGACGTTTGCGAACTAAAGCCACCCAACAGTTAGATTCTCCGAATTTTCCAACTATAACTTAGAATTTTCTAGGAAGTGTAGGTGATGTAACACTATTTTTAGTATATTACTAAACCTGAAAGTAATTTGCTCAGAACCAGTAACTGTTTTTGCACCATGTAATCATCATCATCCCAATTTTCCCTTATCCCAATTTATTTGGGGTCGGCGCAGCATTTACTCTTCGTCCACTTTCTAATTGTTTTTGAATATGCATGCTGCTAAAGTTTTGGCAATGTTTTATGACCGGCCGCCTGCCTGACGTCAACCCGCATTGGGAATGTTCATGGTAACAACCACTGATACGGTCTCCTTCTATCTAGCTATGTCACACCAAATGTTATCCATGCGTAATGTTATCCTACTTTCATACTCCACTAACGGGTCAATCATATTTGCAATGATTTCACATTTACTTTCATTGAGAATTTAACATTAAAATTGCCCGACCAGTACTCTTGAAACTAATACCAATTCCAATCCAATTCCAATATTAAATAGACGCCTAAATACAACGCGTAATTTTAAAATTAATTTACCTACATTACAGTTGCCTCAACTTTAAAGCATGTTGTCTTCATATTATCCCGAAACTATAATTATTTTTAGACATTTTGGCATTTAAAAGTACGAATTGACATATTTTCAATGTCAATCGTGCGGGATTATTTTCAAGAGTAAGCCCACAGTTCGTTTTCGTACAGAGCCCTTAGTCATGAATTGAGCCCGCGGCTTGCTAGTCGGTCAATCCCGAACAAACTGAACGTGAACCGATGAACAAGTAAATAATATGAATGTGGATGAATACTCCAGGCGCTCTGACCACTAAGCCATCTCGACCTCTGCTCACCACCGCGAATTCTTCTTCCATATTTTAACACGTCTTATGGCGACGTCATTGCAATCAATTCAGTCCCTATATTGGTGACCGAACCGACACGACTAACTTTGCAGTTAATACAATGCCGTAAAGAATGCAATTTAAAAAAAATATTTAATGAATGGCTACCATTACAGAAATTAATGACCAACTAGACAATATATCAGTCTCTGTATCGTATGCATGCTCGCCGGATGGATGTGATAAGTATACTACTTCAGGTGCTTTTAATGTCCTTCATCTCAACATAAGAAGTATTTACAAAAACTTCAATGATTTAAATTGTCTGTTGGTGGCAATGAAAATTGAATGTGATGTCCTTATTCTGTCGGAATGCTGGCTAAAAAGTTCAATGTATATACCAACGTTGGCTGGCTTTTCTTCTCATCAAACTAATAACCTATCTAACCAAAACGATGGGGTTGTTATATATGTTAAGGAAAATTTAAGTTTTAATGTTAATGAGCCGCATTTCTCGGATGCCAGCTGTATCGTTTGTACAATAGAAAATAAATTAGCCATAATTGCATTGTACAGATCACCATCTACAAGGAATGTTGATAATTTTCTCGATAGTCTGCATAATGTGCTCACTGATTTCAAACAGTACCACACCATCGCTGTGATCGGGGACATTAATATAAACATTAGTCCAGAGGCTGGTGATTCTCGCTCCAGCTCTTACTTAAACCTGGCAGCTTCCCACGGTCTACTCCCTGGTCATCAACTTCCTACCAGACAAAACAGCTGTTTAGATCACGTGCTATTAAAAACTAATAAAAAAGCGTTAACTCTGGTTCTCGAAACTACGATAACTGATCATTCAGCTGTCTTATTAAGCCTAGAGACCCAAAATCTAAAATCTAAACAATCTTTTCACCTGTCCAGCTTTAATCTTCAAGAAGCTGTCACGGAAATTAAAAGTTGTGATTTCTCAAACATTTTAACAATGAATGATCCAAACATGGCAACAAATAAATTAATTAGTATATTATCCTCCATAGTAATTAAAAATACTATTCACAGAACTATTCCGTGTAAGGCAAGAGTCCTTAAGCCCTGGATTACCATTGGTCTATTGAGGTGCATACGGAACAGAGATAAAATGCACAAAAAATCTAATAAGGAACCTAACAATTCAATTCTCAAGATAACTTACATGCGTTATAGCAATTTCTGCAACAATTTGCTAAAAAAGCTCAAAATCGAATATGAGAGACAAGAACTCTTGAAAGCCAAGAATAATCCAAAAAAAATGTGGGAGACCATCAGAAACATTACTGATACTAAGAATGTTTCAACATTACCTATGGAACTTTTAAAACCCCACCACTCTCCCCTGGAGGCAGTCGACGCTATAAATTCTTATTTTACGCAGGTAGGTAGAAATTTAGCTCGTAATACACACCTTGCACAGAACTCCTGTCAATCCTTCTTCAAAACCGGAGTATCTTCAGTTAACTCGCTGGCCTTACTAGAAACGGACGAGGAAGAAGTCGAGCGCATTATCACACAACTCCGCACAGACAGTGCATCGGGCTGGGATGGCATCTCTCCAAGGCTTCTTAAGGGTGCGAGTGGCGTGTTGGTGCCACCAATAACGCATATCTGTAACCTCGCTCTGTCCACAGGCGTATTTCCGGAAGCTTTAAAAAAAGCTTTGATACATCCCATTTATAAGTCGGGCAATAGAGGCAGTGTCAATAACTATCGCCCAATCTCGGTACTCCCCGTAATCTCAAAAATTCTGGAGAGACTGTTATTCAATAATTTAAATGGCTACGTAAATAAATACAGGCTTATCTCGCAAAACTAATACGGATTCCGAAAGGGTTTGTCTACAGAAGATGCAGTATCCTACTTGATGAACTACGTTGTGGATAAAATTGACAAAAAACAGAAGTGTCTAGGTATTTTCCTAGACCTCTCGAAGGCATTTGACACTGTCTCTATTCCCATCTTACTGTCAAAGCTAGAATCTATAGGGGTACGTGGCGTCGCTCGTTCTTTATTTGAAAGCTTTCTTACCGGCCGGCGCCAATGTGTCAAGATTGGAGAATTCATAAGTAGAGATGAAAGGATAGAGTTTGGTGTACCCCAAGGTAGTCTGATAAGTCCTCTTCTCTTCTCCATCTATGTCAATGAGCTCTGTACTCTGTCTCACCCCTCTGTGCAAGTAATAGCGTACGCAGACGACACCGCGATCATCACCTACGGACAGGACTGGCAGACGGCAAAAAATATAGCGGAATTAGTATTAAGGCAGGTTGCCTGTTGGCTGGCAAAAAGCAGTCTTACTCTTAACGTTGAAAAAACCAAAATGGTGTTGTTTGGTCCTCGTTCATCAGCATTACCCCCTGAGCACTCAATCGTAATTAAAGTTCACCGTTGCGACGTATTAGACCAAAACTGCCAATGTCCATCGGTCACAAGAGCACCGGTGATAAAATACCTTGGACTGCAGCTTGACGCCTGCTTATCCTGGAAAAACCATCTCCACTCTCTGTCATCTCGCATAAGAAAGCTGATATTCTTGTTTAAAAAGCTAAGAATCTCAGCTAACATAAACATCTTAAGCATGGTCTACACGGCACTTTGTGAATCCATTCTTACTTATTGCATCACTGTTTGGGGAGGTGCCGCTAAGACTACCATGATTGAACTGGAAAGAGCCCAACGCGCCGTGATCAAAGTCATCCTAGGTAAACCCCCCCGCTACCCAACTCAACAATTATATAAAGACTATAAAGTCCTCACAGTTAGACAGCTATATATTCTTCGCGTAATAATACGTAAACATATTACTGTCCCGCAAACCGCATTAATAGAATCCGATCAAAAAAGGCGATTAATACCTCCATGTCCAAAAATACGCATTAATACCACTTTCGCTCAACGTCATTACCTATTTTTATCCTCAATGCTATACAATAAACTACAAACCAAATTAAACATACATACATTAAATTCACATCTATGCAAACAAAAATCTAAGGAATTTCTTTTGAGCTTAGATTACGATGACACAGAAGAGATTATAAAACCACCCGTTATATAAAATACACACATACACACACACACTCACACTCACCCACACTCACCAGGTGTTACCAAGTGGCAGCAAGAAGCGCTTACTATCTTGCTACTTCCTTTTACTTTATTCTTATTTTTAAATAGTTAACTTTTTTTTTTTTGTTATATTATTTGCAATACCCTAGTCCCTATTTTATGTTTACATGTACAAAACCACGTTATATCATTATACTGATATTCTAGTGACGGATGGATGCCCCCATAACACAGGAATTTCCTAGCATGGGGGACATTAATCTACTACTCTGTATCCCGTTTTTATTACTGCATTGTTTTTGTTATTTTTTTTTGTGCTTTTTATGATGCCAATAAATAAATAAAAAAAAAATGCAATTACCTTAATAATTCAAGATAAATCTTTGAAAAGCATTAACGCATGCTTAGCGAACTCTAAAGTTATTATATTAAAAGGAAAAAGAATACGGTCGCGAACAACGGTTCATCCGGGAGGCGCAGGTTCGAATCCTGTTCGCAACCGTATTCTTTTTCCATTTAATATAATAACTTTAGAGTTCGCTAAGCATGCGTTAATGCTTTTCAAAGATTTATCTTGAATATGAATGTGTCTTAAAAATGTATTATAGCAAACACTAAACTGATAGGTATATTAAGTCTACTAACTACCTATTAATTTAGATTACACAAGGTAATTATGTAAACTGTATCACTGGGTTGACTAACAAACGTGCCGATGTGTTTGTCGACGAAGCATTAATATGAGTTGCGTCAGGTTCGTGAAGAATGTGCGACAAAACATGAACGACAGATAAATGGATTTTAAGTTTAAATTAAACTGAGTTTTGTGTGAATATGTTTTTTGTTAAATATGAATGCCAATTTGACTGCTTCATTGGTGTAGCAAGAGTGGCTGTGAGCATGAAGTCCTGGGGTTCGATTCCCGGGTTGGACAAATTGTTATTGGGTTTTTACGTAACATAACACAGAAACATACCTGTAATTTCTGAAGGAGTAGGCAGAGCTGCACGCAGTTGTCTCAGATCACTATTGGCAGTCACCCCCAATGAGGCACGCTTTCTAGGCCCCAGCCAGTAAATAAATAAATTAATTCAGTAGCTAAATATAACTGTATATTTTGAAACAATATTATATCAAAACAGCTATTAGCGTCACACTGAGCATCATTAAACACCATATTTGACGCGAGCCTGATCGCGTTGGGCGCCATCTTGATGACGTAACCGCGATCCAGTCTACCACCGTATACGAACGATCTATAAAGCTAGGTTTTGTAACTGATTCGTGCGAAAAACATTAAGTAGAGATATCGTGACGTGTTTAATGTCTTTAAGTCGAGCAATTGTCTACTGTGTTATAAATGTAATGTTGTAAACACTCAGATCCAAGCACTCAGAAACTGTTTCTACAGGCTGAAAGTCTTATATGTGATACGAGACCATCTTAACATACCACTGAGAAAACAGCTAATGGACAGTCTAATCCTATCCAAACTGAACTACTGTGATACAGTTTATGGTCCATGCTTGTTATCAAGAACTGAAAAACTGATCCAGCGGATTCAAAATGCCTGCGGACGATTCTGCATCAATATCCCAAGAAGGAACCATGTCACACCGTATTTGAATCAACTAAACATATTGAAAATGGCTGCAAGGAGGCGGCTACACTTAGCTGGTTTATTATTCGGGATAGTAACAACCAATAAACCTAAATACCTCTATGATAAACTGGTATGGAGACAAAATCAATCCAAGTACTGCATAAGATCCATGACAAATTCTCTAGCTATGCCCAAACACAGGACTGCAGCATTCAGAGGGAGCTTCAAATATGCCGCAACGCACTGTTGGAATGATCTGCCACCACCAATCCACAGCCTAAAATCAAAGAAAAGTTTTTTAACTCACCTAAAAAAATACTACATTAAAGCTCAACTATCTATTACGTAATACGATTATAATATGTTTTTATTATACTTATATTTTATTTTATTTTATATTTCCCCTCATAGTCAAAACTAAACTGATATTTTAATAAATGTTATAAATATAAATAACATTACCTCCGAGGTTATGGCCGGTGAGCATGAGATGTAGATCTCCAACAGCTTGTATTAGCAAACAGCGGCTAGTGCATGTGCTCCCTCTATATGCATGTAGTCCTCATCGCAGTATTACAGGATTTCTAGCCCTAAGAACCTCTGACCAGCTTCTAGCCAGGAGTGGCTTCGTCTTTACTTGGAATCTCCCTTATCATTTTATCACCTGTGTTGGCTTTATACCTGCATTTTCAATTATTTTGTTACTATAATGTTCCTGCTATTTTATAGTATTATTACTGTCTAAATCATCCCTCCGAAATCGGGTTTATTTTAGAAGGTTCCCTATAATCCTAACATATAAATAGATAAGCTGGATATTATCATAGAATAAAGCTACTACACATAGTCTTTCCTTATTACATATATTTACACCAATTACACATAAAACAGTAAATACGCACCACTGTGGCAGTTGTCTTGTTTCATTTTTATTTAACTTTGTTTTTCCTTTGCCTGTGATAGGCGCCATTGCGTCACAAAGGTTAGCGCTGAAAATCAGCGCTGTAGGTTTCTGTGGGAATCTGCAGCATTATGCTGAGCGCTTACCATTTCCCACTTGAATGGGACACACTTATATTTGTAATATTAGTCTTGAGTATCATAAATTATTTATAATTAACTGAGCTGAGAGGATTAAAACTTTATTTCCAATATTTCCATCTTCCAAATTAAATTCTTCAAGTTGTCACCTCTGCTGTATATTTTCCTTCCTGTTATTTTTTTCCTTTTGTTGTTAAGTTGGCAGTTGGCCGCTTGCAAAAAAGTTGCCAGCTTTCAATTTTGTAGACGTAGACTTATTAAAGTATTTTCTGTTTTAAATATTTAAATTTTAATCTAGTTATCTATTTGTGTTTGGTCCTGCTCTAAGTGTATCAGAATTGTTATTGTTTATCTTATATTTGTAATTTATCAAAAATACTGTTTCTACAGGTTGAAAATTTTATATGTAATGTCTATAATTCTTAATCTATTTCTTCTTTACTGTGTGCCCATTTGAGGGGAATAAAAGCTTTTTCTTTCTTTCTTTCTTTCTAAACTTAGCCAAATGTAGCATCTGTTGTTTATATGTGTTACTAGCTGTGCCCCGCGGTTTCACCCACGTTTAATTATTTTATAATTAGCCTAGGTTACTCCTTACACAGTCATCTATCTGCGAGTAAATTCTTATCAGTATCGGTCCAGCCGTTTCAAAGATTAGCCGTAACAAACAGACAAAAATATTAATAATTTAGACATGTTAACGTGCAAATAACTGTATGAGTTTAAAATAATATTATATTGACATTACAAACAGACACTTTATAGATTTTATTTATTTGTATTGATCATGAATCTTTCAAACGCATTAACGCATGCGACGCGAATTTTAAAGTTCGAGAGTCACCAGGATTCGAACCTGCGATTTTCAGATCAATACAATCGGCGCTCTGACCACTACGCCATCACAACCTCGAATTCTTCTTCCACATTTTAATACGTTTTTAGCGGCGGCATTGCTATCTCATTGCTATCTATTCAGCCTACACAGGTGGCTGGACCGATGCGCCCACATTTGCAGTTAAAACAATGTCGTACAGATGCAATTACTTTAACAAATACAGATAAATCTTTCAAACGCACTATCGTATGAGTAGCGAACTCTTACTTTTTATTGTAGAAAAAAAAAGATCTAGAAAAAAAATGGTTTAAGTCGGCGATTCATCAAATCATTTCACATGTCCGTGCTACTCGCGTGCGAACCGCCAAATTCACCGCTCTCGCCAAACACACGAAATTTGGCCTTGAAGCATCCTCTGCGATTTCTAGCGCCTCATTCTTGCACGCTCATCCAGTACTGTACTTGTTGTAAAACTAGTTGCTCTCTGCAGTTTTATCTGAGGAACCTCACCTCGTCTTCCCACAGGCAATCTGCATGTTCCTGAGATCTTCTTATCGTGTGGTTGATAAAAACCTAGTGACATAGTTTAAATCGCCCGTTGGCTTCTAACATGGCTTAACACACCGTCAAGAACATCTCTCAGGTGTACTGGTTTCCTCAGGTTTTCCATTTCTATTTAATTTTAATACGCGCATGGTTTCTTAAAGTTAGTGCGTTATCCTAAATCTTCTTCTAATAAATCTTTCAAACGCACAGGTGACTTAACCGATACGACTAACTTTGCAGTTAATACAATGTCGAAGTGAGCAGTGATAGCCTAGCAGTATGAGCATTGGACTGACAAGCCAAATGTCGCAGGTTCGAACCCAACGTACACACACCTGACTTTAAGAAGTCACGTGCGTGTTAGAAATAAATTATCACTTGCTTAAAACGGTGAAGGAAAACATCGTGAGGAAACCAGCACACCTGAGAGATGTTCTCGATGGTGTGTAAAGCCATGTCAGAGACCTACGGGTGGTTTAAACTCTGACACTAGGTTGTTCATCAACCACACGATAAGAAGAAGAAAACAATGTCGAACAGATTCAATTACATTAACAAATACAGATAAAAAATTATACCGTTAGAATTTAAATATAGCGTAGTTATTAAATACCAGACTTCTGGTATTGAAATTTCCTACACTATATTAAAATTTCCCTCCCGGCAAAACAAAACAACGTCAACGACTACATTTATAGTTTTATTGTAACTATAATCGCGTCCTCGATGTCGCATGCAAATCGTGCGACTTTTCCAACAAAAACTGTTAGTTCACGTTAGACGATTATGAAATAATAGTCGCACATGCGTTTTTCTCACTGGCGACTGAATATGCGTAACAATGCACCCTATTAGCTAGCTTTCTACCGTCGTGACGTAAGGGAGAGACAATAAATGTGATGCGCAAGAGTAGAGGATGCTCTCACGGCACCTGCTTTGGCGTTGAACATGCAATACTGTTGTTCTTCCCTGTCTTCTAGCTTGCTGCATCCATTAGAAACATCATCATGCACACCTAAACTCTATGCTCTACTCACTTCGAAAGTTAAGATAGTTAACATATAACAAAACCAGTCATCGCAAAGTGGTCAAAAGTTTTGCATGGTGATGGGTAACAGCTAGAAGCATTTTCATCTGAGCGGAACCGTACTTGTGAGAGTGCATTAAACTGCTGCTGTCATATAAAAATAGCATCACGCCTGCATTCCCCGAAAGGGTAGGCAGGGATGTGAACTATTGTATACCCACATTTCATTGCTGTTATTTAGCGCCATGTCCATTTAGCCCCATACACCTGCGTCCAATTAATTTTCATAAAAAGGGGTTAAATTCAAGATAAACTAACACACTAAGCCATCTCGAATGACGTCGCCATAAGACTTGTTAAAATATGGAAGAAGAATTCGCGGTAGTGAGCAGAGGTCGAGATGCCTTAGTGGTCAGAGCGCCTGGAGTATTTATCCGGGAGGCGCAGGTTCGAATCCTGTTCGCGACCGTATTCTTTTTCCATTTAATATAACAACTTAAGGGGTTAAATGTTTTTGCTTGTATTATTAAAATGTTTAGTATTAATTGTGTTGCTGGTGTGGTGGCCTTATAAAGTGTGTAATTCTATTACTTTTTGTTTGTGCGTGATTTCCTTATAAGTGTGTGTGCGTAGCTATGTTTATAATAAATAGTATTCCTTTATTTCTAAGTTTCGCTTACCAATCGTTTAGGAAGTTCCCAAGCTTAAAGTAGGTTAATAGAAAATTCCATCTTTCTCTTATTGTCGTGTGTATTCTAATTATATTACTTCAGTGCATTACATAATGTTGGCAAACTGAACTGTGTGGTGAAATTTCGATAGTACTGTAAATATCGAGACATAAGTGGTAGGTAAACTGTTATATAACAGTTTATTTACTTTCGTATGGGTTCGTAATCAATTGTTGAATTAGCTGGTTCGTACAGTTCTCACGTCATTCACTTTCTTTGTGCATAAATTTACTGCGCTTCGCTTCTAATATATATTTTTTCACGATAGATATTATTACAACGAGGACTTAAAGTATCGATGCAAGAGGTGCAGGTTCAAAACACGCTCGCAATAGTATTTTTCTATTAACAAAAAAAATTAACAATAGCTTTCGCTTTTCATTCACCTTATGCGATTACACGAATGTGTTATTTGGAGTACAGATAAGTGTCTTTTAAAGTTTTCTGAAAGAAAGAAAAGAGTTATGTTCTTTTATTAAAAATTAAACGAATAAAACATATATATTATCCTGTGTATACAAGATAATATATACGTTTTATTCTTTTAGTTTTAAGCTAAGGCGTTCCGACTACAATTGAGTTAAACGGATAAAGATGAAAGAAATTAACATAAGCCATTTCTCATAAAAAAATAAAAAGTAATGAAGCCGTAATATATACAAAATACACTTCCTACTTCCAACTGTGGCTAAATTGATTCAAAGCACAAACAACTGCGCCTGACCACCATAATGTTCACAATATCTATTATATTACCATTTTGAATGTGCAATAAATCACTGAGCCAATATTCGAGCATGGTAATCGTTGCCGGTCGCGGCGGTGCGGTGGTGGGTGCTCGTTGACCGGCGCATGCGCGGTATCGCGTGCGCCCGCGCACTTGCGTAAGGTGCAGACTGTGCAAGGTGCGGGGGATTAGCGGACGAGTTTAGTGGTGGTTGAAAGGGAGGTGCAGTTTTATTCTGGAAGCATTGTATTTGTAGTTTTGATGAATTGAAGATAAGAAATTAATTCACATTTTCTATAGATTTTAAGTCTGCTGTAGAAAGCTCTATGTATAATAGAAATATAATAGAATACTGGACTAAGAGGGTATGATTCGTGCCATCGACATGATAAAAGAAAACGGAGAATAGATTCTAGGTTATTAAAGTAAACAATCATTCAAGGAGTCAGGACCTCCCTTTATCTTGATCGAGGATTCACAAAAGCTTGACGTTCACAGGCCAAGTTACTAGTTTTAAATTTCAAAAAAATTACAAATCATCATCTGGAGCCTGACTTAACCCACTGCTGGGTATAGGCTACTCTCAGCTCATACCATTCTTCTCGGTCATGTTGTTAGAGTTAAACTTGGGACACAATCGCAATTTGAGTGCCGTGTAATGCGGACGATAGACTCGCCAATCTATCGCCCGCTGGTCTCTATTAAGGCGGACTGACAGCGCCGACCCGTCCCCTTGCGGTGGATTGTATCAGCGAAGGTTCTTTCTCTGATTCTCCTCAGGCCTATACTAGCCTTAATCAGGTGGTACGCACCTGGTGACCTGGTTGACACTTACGATGTCCTCTAATACTATAGGTTACTCGGTTTGAATCACAATAAAATTAAAAATCACCTCTCTCTCATGCCTTAGCCCACACACTTCGCCAAATTCTCCCACGGCAGTCGAGAAATGGCGGAGCCTCACCTTGGGCAGCCAGTAACAATTGCCACAATTAGCCAATTGTGTTGCAACCTGCTACAGGCTATGCAGCAGCCAAGGATCCAGATGATGATAGGGCTGGTGCCATTGATTGTTATTTGTGGATAAATTAGTACATAATTCTACTGCCAACTGCCTCGTTGGTTTAGTACTCACAAGAGCGACTGCTAAGCATGAGGTATTGAGTTCGATTCCCGGATCGGGCAGTGTTACTGAGTTTTTCTGTTAGGGTATTCTCAGTAGCAGCCCGGAGTTTGGATTTGTGCTCGGTAGATGGAAAAAGACTCACCGCTTATTACATGATGTTGAATAACAGCAACAGTGAAATGTGGGTGTAACAATACTATGTGTAATTCATTGCCATCATTCGGGCACAAATTCCAAACTCCGGCCAACCACCGATAACATCCTAAATTTAAGTTTCACTGACTTTAAATAATTTTTTTGCCCACAAATTATACATTTGAGTTTTAATCAGAAGCTCGCTTGCTAATCATAGGTATAGTGATTCACGTCTCCGTGACTCATGATTTTTTGTTCAACATTCACGAGATGAATTTATGGGATTGACGTTGAAGTCGATGACCCCACACCTTAATACTTGTATAGAATCTTATGTAGATTGCAATATGGGCATTGCTCCAGGCTACAGCTGCCTACACTTGGAAAAAAGAAAGTTTATTGCGAAACCGATACTTTAACTAAAAAGCATTACTTACAGGTGTTTTTTAGAGTTATAAATAAGTAGCTTCTGCTCCGGACTTCGTCCCTGTGGACTTTATAATTGGTATAAAAACTTTCGTGAGACATATTCATATCAATTAATGTTCAAAGGTTAAAACTCACGTGCATTTTTCGGAATTGCCCGAGCGGAGCCCTTAGTGATGAGCTGAGCCCGCGGCGATGTCGCGAGTCAAACAAGTCGGGCAATCCCGAAAAATGCACGTGAGCAGTAACCGGTGAACATTGATTGATACTTCGTAATTGGTTCAGCCGGCAGTCCAGATTACAAACTATATATGTACCGAATTTCATCGAAATCCGTTCAATGGTTAATGCGTGAAAGAGTTACAAACGTCCACCCATCCTTGAAAACTTTCGCATTTTTAATTAGTAGGATTATACACGAACATAATTATATAGTAGCACGCTTGTTTAGTCCTGGGTTGGATTCCGAAGTGATATTGAAGTTTTGCCTGTTAAAAGGAAATTCTCAGTAGCAGCCCAGAGGCTGAGTTGGTGTCTATAGAGAGCAATAAGCCCACCACGTATTACTTCCATGCAACTTAAAACTCCATCGTCGGCAAAAATTATGGTGCTCCAATGGACGCCTCTGTTTTCTTGTTGAGGTGTTGTCTGGTTAACCTTCGGGTTATACAAGCGTGAGGATATCTTATTTAACAGTGAATATAAGCATCCATAATGTAAACAGTGCAGTGCAGTCACAAGTTCGAATCCAAGGCACACACCACTATCTTTTCGAAGTCATCTGTTTATTATAAATTAGTTATCACTTGCTTAGAACGGTGAAGGAAAACATCGTGAGGAAACCAGCACCGTGAGGGATGTTTTCGATGGTGTGTGAAGGAATTTTTATATAATAAAAATTCTCGTTTTTCTTGTTTATAACATTAACCTGTATTATTCTCACATTAATAAATTTTAATTGTAAAGAACACATCATTTTAAAAGAGTGTCTATGGAGTTTCTTGCTGGTTCTTCTCCATAAGACCAACTTCTTGTAACCGTGCACCTAGCTTTGACTTTACGTAAGTGCCCGTAAAACGGTCTATATGAATTTAAAAAAAAAAGAGATTTATTTCAGAGACCTACGGGTGGTTTAATCTCTAACACTAGGTTGTTCATCAACCACACGATAAGAAGAAGAAGAAGTGAATTTTTACAGTGAGAACTTCTTCATCTGATTTATAATCCTTCTTCCTCTAGCTGGTAGCAACCCTGACCAAAAGGTCACAAGACCAGACGCTCTGTGAAATATTCAGATACGTTTAATTACATATAGTATTGTTTGCAAACTTGTACATTCTTCACTCACGGCGCACGCGCAACTTGAAATAACTTCGGTAAGGTCATGACCTTAAGTAGGTACTATATAATAGCTATATAATGACTTATGGGAGATCTGCCCGTAATATGTGTAATTAAATACAATTAGAAGTAATTTTTTAAGTGTTATGTAATTTTTTGGCGTAGATACAGTATGTTGAAAATTCCTGTCCAATCCGAAAGCGGTATCAAGATATGCTAATCACATTATCAAATAAAATAAAGAACATAAAATATTAAATGGAAAAACAATATGGTCGCGAGCAGGATTCGAAACTGCGCCTCCCGGATAAATACTCCAGGCGCTCTGACCACTAAGCCATCTAAGCCATCCGGGAGCCGGCGCCATCCGGGAGCCGGCACCATCCGTGAGGTTCGAATCCTGCTCGCGACCGTATTCTTTTTCCATTTAATATTATAACTTTAGAGGTCGTTAAGCATGCGTTAATGCTTTTCAAAGATTTATCTTGGACCCAATAATAACTTTACGAATCGGACAGATTTTTTTAACATACTGTTTATGTAAGTACGTTTTAATTACTTATTGTTGTGTGTAGATGCCGTTTTTTTTGTGTGTAATAACTGGGCTTATTATGATTAATGTGACGTAATGAGTTTGTTTTAGAAAGAAAGTGTTCTTTTGTTACATTATGTCGAAGGTTCACAGATAAAATTATTGTGTTAGAATTTTTCCCAAGGAGAATTCTCACGAGTGTCAATATTGAGTACGTACTATTTAAAACATCAACTTTGATAATTTAATGGTCTCATTGGTCTAGAAGCCACAAGCGCAGCTGAACTGAGAAATTTGTGGAAAGAATGAGAAATTAATGTATTTGTGGTATTAATTATTTAGGGTTCCGTTCCTCAAAAGGAAAACAGACTTACATTTGCAGTTGGATTGTCAATTGTGTCGTATATCGGTATATGGGAAAATACTTTTTCAGTTGCAAAGTTAAGTTTGTTCTTCAATTCGAATTTTCAATTCGAAGTAATAGTAATGTTCGGGGCTTTCATGGTTTATGAACTTCAGTAATGTTAAAGTTATTATATTAAATGGAAAAAGAATACGGTCGCGAACAGGATTCGAACCTGCGCCTCCCGGGTGAATACTCCAGGCGCTCTGACCACTAAGCCATCTCAACCTCTGCTCACCACCGCGAATTCTTCTTCCATATTTTAACACGTCTTATGGCGACGTCATTGCTATCAATTCAGTACCTATACGGGTGACCGAATCCTGTTCGTGACCGTATTCCATTTAATATAATAACTTTAGAGTTCGCTAAGCATGCGTTAATGCTTTTCAAATATTTATCTTGATTCAGTAATGTTAATTATACAGAACCCTCGGTCTGCGAGTCGTACTCGCACTTGTCCGGTTTTTATTTTATATTGGTTATCCTGAATACGAAGGTCAGGTCTCGATTTCACAGATTGATACAGTTTTTCTGTGAGAAATATCTGAGTGAGTGGTAACCCGGAGTTTGGAATTGTGCCCCGGTGTCGGCAGTCATATAGGACTTTTTACATTTCTTGCTGCAAATATCTGAGTGAGTGGTAACCCGGAGTTTGGAATTGTGCCCCGGTGTCGGCAGTCACATATAGAACCTTTTACATTTCTTGCTGCAAACATGCTCTATTTGAGGCACTTCTTGGCATGTATTTCCTATTTTCCTTCTACATATTCAATGCCGTATTATTTACGATAATAGTGATTCACCCACAAAGAATCTAACACGTCTAATAGTTCCTGAATCCGCTTCAATAATTACATAAGTTTATGTCGCCGGCCCACTCGTGGGTTATCAAACGCCCTTACGTCCGAGGGCGTGTGGCCATAGGATACACAAGTAATCCTCGCTGCCGCTGGGGCCACATTTCCCGCTTATCGTCGCATATCACATAAATATCGGAAGAACACGGGCGCCAATTACACATATCTATGTGTTTTTAGGGTTGCTAGATAAGTTAGATATTGTGGTGTGACGAGATTAATTAATGTTTAATAAATGATGCACCAAAGAGGCTTTTCATATATTTTGGGAATTATTAAAGTTTTTTTGTTCTGCCTGTCTCGTCATTCTTCTCTTTTCGTGAAGATAGGAGTCAATCTAGTGGACGAGAGACCGGCTGCTGCGTGTCACAGGTTCGATTTCTTCCTGGAGAGATTTTTTTTTAATGCATAGATAATTTACCCGGGTCTGAGTGTGTGTGTATGTGAGATTATATGTCTGTAAGCACACCTACGATACAGGAAGAATTTCCTGGCGTGGAGCAACGTACATAAAAAAAGTCAAAGTCGTGTGAGTCATTAATTGGTTTCTAGTCGGTAGCATTGCGCAGAACCTTCATGATGGACTTACTTTCCAGACTTGAAAAAGAAAGTCTCCAACTTGTCTTAGCAACTGTTATCGACAATGGAATATTCTGTCAGGTCGGGGAAGATTCTTCGTATTTTATATACCTACTTTATTATTATCTATAGACATGTATATACAAAATACTTAGCATCACGCTTGTATTCCCTGAAGGGGTAGGCAGAGGTGTACACAGTTGTACACCCACATTTCACCAATGCTGTTATTAAGTCCCATGTAAGCCTATTGCCATCTACCGGGAACAATTCCAAACTCCGGGCTCCTACTAAGAATTTTCTAACAGAAAAACTCAATAACACTTTGCCCGACCCGGGAATCGAACCTGAGACCTCATACTCAGCAGTCGCGCTTGGGACCACTAGACCAATGAGGCAGTTCAAAAAAATAATTATAAATAAAAATAAAAATATTATACCATAGAGCGTCGAAAAATTCTTCCGCATTGCTATCAACCGGTAACGTGCCCAAAAGGCTGGTAGCATTGCCTCGTTGCATGGCAATGCTGATTCTTTGTGCGAAGTAAAGCCCAGCCTTCAGGTCATGTCAAGTGTCGACCAATCGCCTTGCAATTCTTTTAAACAGAAGGCGAGCGCTCGGACCCCACGATCCGAGTGTTTCAACCCCAAATGACTTCAAAACATTTTAATACTAAATTAATCTATGTACGTCATCCTGCTAACCGTTGGCAACCATAGGTTTTGGGCACGCACGCTGCGCCCACGCAGGTCTCCTCGCCTAGATCAGCCGATACAGTTGCTATCGGACTTAGTGGTTTATCTAATGATCGATCCTGGGGCTCGTTATGAAGAGATATAATGTTTTTATGATACCTTTAATACATTCATATTTTGTTCGTGGGAAATTATTTATTGAATAGTCGTAGTAAGTTCAGTGTGAATATAACATAGCATCACGCCTGTATTTTCCGAAGGAGTGGGCAGAGGTGGTGTTATTAAGTCCATGTAATAGGTGGTAAGTCTAATGCCGTTTACCGGGCACAATTCCGGGCTCCGGGCTGCTATTGAGAATTTTTTAACAGAAAAACTCATTAACGCTGCCCAATCCCAACATCGAACCCGAGACCTCATGCTCAACAGACGCGCTTGGAACACTAGACCAACGACGCAGTGTTTAGTTTCTAATTGCTAACGTTAATGTAATTACTACTAACCTTTCTTTTGAGGTCACTTGAATAAAGTTTTTCTATTGAATTCTTTACAAGCAATACCTGGAAACTTAGGATAACATCAGAACCTGGCACATGGATAACATTGGTGTGACATAGCTAGATAGAAGGAGACCGGATCGGTGGCGGGTACCACCAACAACAGCATTCCCAAAGAGGGTTGACGTCAGGCAGGCGGCCGGTCATAAAACATAGCCAAAACTTTAGCAGCATGCCAGATATAGGTATGCTGCGCCGACCCCAAATAAATTGGGATAAGGGCAGAGGGATGATGATGATGATGACGACCTGGAAACTTTATTGAGTTTACAAAGTACTTACAAAATACTTCTAATACCAGCAAGGTTATTTGAATCCCATATAACACTTGGTAATAAAATTAATTAGTACAAACATTAATATATCTGCGTAGCCTTTTCCCAATTACATTGGGGTCGGCTTCCAGCCAAACCGGATGCAGTTTAATACCAGTGTTTTACATGGAGCGACTGCCTATCTGACCTCCACAACCCAGTAACTAGGTAACACGATATCTCGTGGTATGACTGGTTGTCAGATTTTCAGGCCTCTGACTACCTGGAACGGCTGTCATTGATCTTAATTTGACAACCGGGACCGACGGCTTAACGTGCTCTCCGAGGCACGGAGGGGTCTCGGTATGAAATGATGGCCACCCATCCACAGACCGACCGCGGCAAGCGCAGCTTAACCTCGATCGATCGATCTGTGCGGCTGTTACTTAGCCACGAGCCCCTCCACATTAATATGACCAAACATTAATATGATCGTAATATGAAATATATTGGCACTAGTAATATCTTAGGTTTGCGCGATCACTACACATTATAGGTTGGTTTTTTGCTTTTCCTGACGTTTCGAACACTTTGCAGCGTTCGTGGTCGCAGGAGGATTAGGCGAACGCTGCAAAGTGTTCGAAACGTCAGGAAAAGCAAAAAACCAACCTATAATGTGTGAAATACACGCGATTAATCCGGTTAAAAGTTGTTTTATTATAATATATTGGCACTGCCCACCCACTTACCAATAGCAGGATTTTAATACAAATAAGTATAAAATAATATAATAGTCCAACACTCTATTACTCGCGACATTATTTTATCATTTGTTATATTCTATCATCATTAAACATTCGTATTAGAAATTTTAATACCTAATACGTTTTCTATGTGGACGTAAACATACATTTATTACTTTTAAATGAACGATTTAAATCTCTAGTCATTCACTAGGCTTTCTTATTTCATACTATCGTGATGTGGGAATCATAGAAATTAGAAATGTCACTTTAGAAACGATAATAATGTCAACGGGAATATCTACTTTATTACATACGAGTAGACCATCTGAGTAGACTTTTACATTTCACACCAGAAGTGTCAATGTCTCAAAAGATATAGGCCACTCTTGCGCTCACGGCCTCATATGAAGTAAGTTTTTTTATGCATTATCATAAATGAGGCCGTGACCGCAAGAGTGGTCTATCTTTTTCTAGACACAGTTGAAATCAATTGACTCGAAAATCGATAAGCCACTCTTGCGCTGACGGCCTCATATGCAGTAAGTTTTTTGACAGTTTTTGGCCCTTCACCCGGCACAATTCCAAACTACCGGCTTCTCCTGACGATTTAATATCACTTACTCTTGCCGACACGGAAATCTAACTCAGGACATCACACTCATCAACCGACCTATGAGAATGTCATCTCTCTAATCGAATTAAACTTAATTACAATCACACCACACCCACTTATAATAAAAACTCATGAAAGATTAATTATTTATTTATGCTATAAATAACAACTTTCACTTAATAAAACTAATTGCTTCACAAAGTATCCTAAGCTATTACGTAACTTAGATAAGTAAAATTTATAGATTGTATCTGATTCTGACCCCACCATCGGAATGTACTTACGATGTAAGAATAACATTCAATGTGCGTTTAATTTGTCGTATTAAGTTGCCTGTTTTAATAGAGTCGATGGTCGTACATAAAGGCACGGTGTTTATACAAGCTGTTGATCTGTATCCATCCCATATTTAAGGAGGTGACTACAATACTGAACAAAAACTAATAAAAAAACAAAATTTTTTTTTGTTAAACAAACAACGCTACAAACGCCAACCCGGGCAAAACCACAAAAAATTACATAGGAATTTCGCCGTCCTTTAATAATGCCAACAATTAATTCTTACAGCCAATAGGCATTGTGAAAAACCTGCTAATATTTTAAAGCCAAAGTAAGCTAAAAATTTTGTGAAGTAATTTGTTATATTACTTAAATTTTATCATTTGTTCTATAATATAGCATTTGTATAGATGAAAAGCTTATATAATATGGGTAAAATTACCTAGTATTAGTAGAAACTGTTTGCGATGATACTGATTTAAAAAGCAATAAAAGTTCCTGTTTACTTGGTAACGTCGCTTAAAAAGAGATTGTGTTTTAAAATTAAATTAGATATTGTAATTGATTATTAATAACATTTAAATTAAAGCTAAAGTTATTAGCATTAAATAATCATTTTAATAACAAAATGATTGACAGTCAAAATTAACATAAAATCAAACGGTTTAGTAATATGTTGTAGATTTTTGATTAAATACCATTTTATAAACAAATTTGTTTCGGACATTAATTTCAATCAAATACGACTGCATTTTTGGTTGACCGTATCATATAAAATGACAAATTCAAGTGTCAAATTCCTGCAATACAGCGTGCGATTTTATTGTTGCGTAAGTCGCACGTTGTCGCTTAGTGAATAGGCGGTCTTAGTGACAGTGAAAGTACGTGACCGATACATCTTTACATGTACGAATATTTCATTTATTGTAATAAATGTGATCTTTAAATAACAAAATCCAACATTTAATATTCACATGTTTGGTTATGATTATGCAATATTGTGTTTTTTTTTAAAGGGCATCGATGCGTATGGAAAGCTTGTGATAATAGACGGTATGTTTATTATTATGATAAATAAACCTAGTAAATAAATATTTTTCATTTAAAGAGTTTATTTTAATACCTCTTTGGGGTATTGGTAACAAGCTCGATTCCTGAGCTTGAGATCCTGGATTCGATTCTCGGAGCGGGCAAAGTTTTCTTGTTAGGGAATTCTCAGTAGCAGTCTGTAGTTTGGAATTGTGCCCGGTAGATGGCAATAGGCGCACCTCCTTTTACTTGGGACTTAATATCAGCGTCGATGAAACGTTGCAGTCAGTGTAAGTAAAAGTGTGTAGGTATAGATCTGCCTACCCTTTCGGGGAATACAGGCGTGAAGCTTTGTAATGTTATTATGGTACTTAATTTTGCATTCAATCAATTTTATTAACCCAAGTTACATTCCTCTCCACATAGGCGTTATAACAAATACCTGTGAATCACAAATAAACGATTTGATTGATTGATTGATTGATTAACAGCATCAGTGAAATATGGTTTTAATAGACCTCTGCCTACCCCTTCGAGGAATAGAAGCGTGATGCTATGTTGAATGTCATAAATTGACCAATACCCAGTACCATAAAGTTACATCTATTAACAATACTTTATAACAATTTACAGTTGACTATAAACTCATCCATTTCATAGAGCTGGGAAGGCTAAATGACACATAATTCGTAATAATTATATTCTAAGCCGTAGTTACATCGGCCATCTAAATTATGACCATAATCTGGATCAGTACTCTTAATCCTAAGGTACCAAACCTGTACTGATTAAATTGAGATACCACTGGTACAGGGGTAGTGAACCTTTAACAAAAAAATTATGAAAATAAATAGGTAATTGCGGTAGTATGTTTTCCAGTGCTATTTTCTTTTGTGGAGAGGTTGCAAGTGAGTCTGCTGAGCTTGAGTTACTGGGTTCGATTCCCGGTTCGAGTCAAGTGTTATTCAATTTTCTGTTAGGAGATTCCCAGTAACAAAAACGAAATTGCCGGGTTGTGGCAATAGACCCACTACCTATTACGCGGAACTTAATAAAAATGAAATGTGGGTGTACCACAGTACTCTTTCCCATTTTTTCATGATGGACGCTGTGCCGGACTCTTAGCGACTAAAAACCACAGGGTCCTACTTCTAACCTTTGCCGTGGTCCCGGGTTCGCAGCAGCATTTACGGCAACTCCCTTAATGAATACAAGCGTGATACAAATGTTATGTTACGAAATCCAAGCGGTTTAACCAAATGTTTTTTATACCTGCACAGGAATCAAACCTGCTACTTGATGTCTGTGTCACTAATGTGCGAGCGGCGAGCACAAAGAGCCACGCAATATTACCTTAGTACATACAAAAACTTAAACACCACCAGTATAAACAGATATACGGCAAGGTTGAGAATTAAATAAATGTATTTAATTTGACATTTGTCTCAACAACTAGCGCCTCAAAGAAGTGTCACGTTATGCTGGTCGGTATTTTGTAGCGCCACCATGTCACGCCATTAATAGGGTTAGGAATGCCGTCCCATTTCCGACTGGGCCATTTATACCCTGGCCTGTTTTTGTTTATCGTTGTTTTAATGGCGCAGGTGTCATGTTAAACTTTATTGCTGTGATGGTGACGCGATTAAGATTAAATTATTGTGGAGTTTTTGGTCATTAAAACATGATCTGGTTCAAGTTGTAACGAATAAAAGTTAAATTTCTTACACGACTGCTTAATAAAGGAGTGTTGTGTTATCTATACTACCATATATAATATTATAAAGGTCAAGAGTCTTTTTGTTTGTTTGTTTAAATGCGCTTATCCCTGGAACTAATAGTCGGATTTGAAAACATTTTGTGTTATAGCCAAATTCATGAGAAATAGTATAGGCTATCTAACATTCGACTACACCTCTCAGATAGTCTTAAATATTGTTTTTTTTTTTTAAGAAATTCGGAAGAAAAAGCGCTGCCAATCCTCTTTATCCGCGTGTTCTGGCGTAATAGTTAGTGATACGTAAATATAATGTTCTACAAAAATATTCGTCTTTAGTACTTACGTCCAAAATAAAAGTCTGCGATGCCATAACATCTTATACATCAGCCACAATAAGTTATATTGTGCCAAAAATGATGTTTGTGTTTGTTGAGTATTATTATTAGCCATGGAATATTAATTGTTACGAACGAAAGTTTAATAATTTATCATCAAGAGAATTTTATGAAGATAAGCTTTGCCCTTTGTAGCATGTTATTTGGACGCATAGTTTAGGAGATAATGTAAATGAAAATAATTCAACACTCTCGCGCGAACGAGCCGTGTGACGCATAAGCCCCGCCCGTCGAGATGAACTGTGAATTATTTGCTATTTGTTGGTTAGTACTAAGTAAGTAATTTAAATTATATTTGGGGTTAAACCGCGGGGCACAGCTCTGCCGTCCTTACGAAAAGTGCACAGAGCTAGTATAGCCTATATTATTCTACCATAACTTCTAAATGCCTGAAACGATTTAGGTATATGAGGTATCGTTAGAAAAATGTAGGTGTGGTGCGAAATAAAAAAATATAAATAAAAAGAAAATGTTCCACAGTACCTACCTACTATCCCCGGACTGCAATTAGCTAGCTACCTAGTATAATAATAATCTGTGACTGCAAATGTTCTTCAATACGTTGTTTTTTTGAATTTTTTAGTTCATACAAGTCAGACGAACTTTTTAATTTGTGTCATAATGACAATGATTATACAAATAAATCTTTGAAAAGCATTAGCGCATGCTTAGCGAACTTTAAACTTATAATTTTTTTGTGGAAAAACAATACGAGAGGCGCAGGTTCGAATCCTGCTCGCGACCGTATTCTTTTTCCACAGAAAATTAAATAGTAAATTACTTGTGAATAAATAAAGTTAAATGAAACGGTTTAGTTAATAACGTTTATTTTTCCCTTTTTAGGTGCTTTTCTTCGGAGCTAGAATTGCAAAGGTGTGCAGTGAATTGTAAGTTTTATATTATAAGCATTTAATTTTAGATTTATTTATAATTAATATTATTTTTATCGGGTAGACACGAGTAATACACAATTCACCATAGCTTTTTGATAGGGTCTCTTGTCGGTTCCCTCGACCTTCTAATCTTAATGATTCGAGTATGACGCTATAACAAATCTTTTTCCATTTAAAATTATAACTTTAGAGTTCGCTAAGCATGCGTTAATGCTTTTCATAAAAAATATCTGCATTTATAAGAAACTCCTTTTAATTTTCCCTTCCCACATCACTATGAAAATCAAGACACGCCACAAGAAAGACAAAATAAGCGCAACTTTCCTCTCATTAAGACATTTCACCTGGATTCCATCACAAAGCGTATCTATGTCAATAGTTATACAGACCAGAGCACATAATCAGGCTTGCATATGAGTTGCGATTTTTTTGTCGCATGCTGCAACGACATACTGACTTCAATGACTGTTGGTATTACGTCTACGTACATCGGTAATTAATGTTATGAATGCAGGCAGGGCAGAGTGCCCATTATACATTTTCCTATTACGATTTGTAACATAGGTAGTAGGGTAGGCAGAGGTGATTGTACAAATCCTCATTCACATTTCACCAATGCCGTTATGATACGGTCCCTGGTGGTGAGCTTTATTGCGATCTATATATCTGCTTAGCATTTTCCCAATGACATTGGGGTCGGCTTCCAGTCAAACCGGATGCAGCTTAATACCAGTAGGTATTTACATGGAGCGACTGCCTATCTGACCTCCGCAACCCAATTACTGGGTCAGACATTCAGGCCTTGACAACTGGGACCGACGGCTTAACGTGCTCTCCGAGGCACGGAGGGGTCTCGGGATGAAATGATGGTCACACATCCACAGACCGACCGCGGCAAGCGCAGCTTAACTTCGATTGATCGATCTATGCGGCTGTTACTTAGCCACGAGCCCCCTTTATTGCGATCTACTGGGCCCAATCCCACATTTAGGGCTGCTACTGAGAATTTCCTGAGCTCCCCTCCATGTACCATTGACCACCGGGGTCGTTTTAGTGTGTAAATATCCCACACTCAGCCGGTCTTTTTCCCAAAGGTTGGGAGCCTTTTGAAGGCTTCACCCTGAAAACAAAGAAAGGCTAAGTAATTCTCGTAATAGGGGTTGACCTTGCAGCGGTTGGTCTATGTGACCCCTCTGCCTCAGAAAACATTATAAAACAGCTGAACAACGTTGAGCTGGATTGCCATTGCGATACGTTTAACAAAACTGCTACCCACCTTTAGACGTAATGCAGAATGACATATCTACAGTGGGACAGGTTTGTTTATTGTATAGGTATATTAAATGGATTGTCACCTCTCAAGTAAAAAAAAGATACTGTATTCTGATATTTCTTTCCGTGGCTGGGATGACGTTAAAAAGTCGTTTCTGGTTGTTGAATCAAGATCCATGGCAGTCGTTTTGGGTAGTTAGATGGTTGAAAGTTTGACCAGTATTGCCAAGTGGTGTTGTGGTACTAAAACTCGGCTGTGGAGGTCAGATAAAAACTAGACAGTCATTTCATATAAAACTACCACAAGCATTAAGCTGCGGCTGAAGAAACTGGAAGTAAACCCTAAAGTTGACGAGAAAAGGTTTGGTATACCAATATCACCTCTTATTAAAATTCTCTCAACACACAACACCTTCCTGTATTGAAATGTAATCTAATAATATGTATAGTAATGTATGCTGTGGAATACATATTCTTACATACTTCCGCAATACATACCTACTAAAACTATCTACTTAAACAGAAATCGTGTATTGAATTTAAACTACGTATCAATATTTTCGCTACCTTGCAAAACTTCAATGTCATGTATAAGAATATTTTTTTATTGTGTGCGGAACAGAGACTTTGTTTTTATATTTTTATTATGACTAGCCTATTTTATCCCACTGCTGGGCAACGGCTTCACTCCATTCCTTGTATCTCTCCTGGTTTTGTACTGCGTCTTACAAATTAACAGCTCGTCCCGCCATCTCCTTCACGGTCTTCCGTGGCCCCATCTCGCTGTCTCGGGGTCCCAGTCCTGTGCTATGCAGGCCCACAGCTCATGAGGCATACGGCAGACATGTCCCTCCTGGTCCCACTTCAGTTGGGTAGCGTTTAGGGCCACGTCAGTGATTTGAGGTTACATTAGTTAACATCGTGTGTGCTAAGGTTAAGTAATGTTTATCTTGGGTTTAGCTTTAGACCATCTGTATGAGTTCTCCTATTTTTATTTTCAATTAAGTTGGACTGATACTATAGTTTCACTACTGAGCGTGAGGTCCTGAGTTTGTTTCCTGGATATGGGAGGGTTATTAGGTTTTTCGGTTATGGAGATCTCAGTAGCAGCTGAGACTTTGGAATTGCATATTAACTGAAAATTAACTGAAAACTCAAGAAGTGCCGGATGTGCAACGGCAATTCTTGAGTTTTCAAAAGTAGCTAAGTGGGAAGAATTTATTGTCATTTGTGTAATCGCCAAGGGGCTGGCAATTAGAAAAGTATCCTCAATTAAACGTTTTTTCGGATACATTCAGTTCAGGTCAAAACAGTCTTCTATCACATCGTAATAGTGTTTTGGTATACGCCTTTGCATGAACCATAATGACTGATTTTCGTACTAACGCCTGATACAATTCATATTTAGAATTTCCATCTTTAATTCCGTAATGTCGTCGATAGATGGCGTGGTGGCCAATTGAGCGTGGCGATCGGTAATGGCGGGAAGCGCGCTGCGCAAGCGCATAGCTTCCGCTGCTGACGACACAGATGCCGTTTTAATGGTCAGAGAACTCAGTGACCATCACTAATATGCTTGAATGTACTTAAGGGAATAGGTCGACGAACGATGAGTTTGTTTGTTTGTGTGCAATTGTCTTAGAAAATGAGGGATTATGTCTAGATTTGAAATGCTTAATTTTAATTAAGCATTTCAAATCAATCTGTTTTAACAATGTGTAATAACGAAAGCAAGAAACTGTTATTTGACACAAAACATACACACATAGTCAATGTTAACAAAATATAAAATTATAACGATAACTAAAGTTATTATATTAAATGGAAAAAGAATACGGTCGTGAGCAGGATTCGAACCTGCGCCTCCTGGATAAATACTCCAGGCACTCTGACCACTAAGCCATCTCGACTTTGCTCGCCACCGCGAATTTTTCACCCAGTATTTATCACGCGTAGGTTCGAATCCTGCTCACGACCGTATTCTTTGTATCTCAGTAGAGTGATGACACGGAATGTCAAAGGTTCAAGCCCCGTTCGTGTCTATTATTTTTCAATATATCCTTGGAAATTAGTAATCAAGTCTATGTTTGTGAAAAAGCGTATAACAAAAAGCAGCTACGTGCTACTAACAGTAATACACAGCTATTTTTATTAAGCTACCTGCTGTTATAATGTTATTCGTTACGCACAATTACCAGTTACATATAGCGCAAGAAGAGCATCGGTATATGAAACAATAAAGGTATATTGTTTCCATCTCTTTCTAATTATTTTATCATAGATAACGTAATAATGTTTGTTCCGTTCGTTGTTAATTTTTATTGTTTACGTGTCTTATTGATTATTTTTAAACATGCGATTCTGTTATTTTGATTAATTTCCTTACGCCTGTTTTCTGCAATATTTGTACGTAACTGTTTCAAATGGAACACCTTTTTTTGAAATAGTATCGCTATATTGTGACCCCCTAATTCCCCTTAAACTTAAGGGGAAAATCTATAAAACAATTATTAGACCTGCTGTCTTGTATGGTTCAGAATGTTGGCCCACGAAGGGAATGAATGAAAGACAACTACATGCAGCTGAGATGAGAATGTTACGAAGGATGTGTGGTGTGACGCGGATGGATAGAATTAGAAATGAATATATAAGAGGAAGTCTGAAAGTGGCACCGGTGACTGAGAAGTTGTGTAGAAATCGTTTAGCATGGTATGGGCATGTGATGCGGAGGGATGAGGGTCATGTGACAAGGAAAGTTTTGAGTATGAATGTAGATGGCTATAAGAGTAGAGGAAGACCGAGGAAGCGATGGATGGATTGTGTTAAAGATGATATGACTAGAAAAGGGGTGACTGACGATATGACAGCTAATAAAGATGTATGGAACAAGAATACATGCTGCGCCGACCCCAAATAAATTGGGATAAGGGCAGGGATGATGATGATCGCTATATCGATCACGCAGGCTTGTTTAAGGCTTGTTTAATGATGTCTGGAATTTTAAAGATTCCCGGAAGAGGTAGGCAGAGGTGTACACAGTTGTACACCCACATTTCACCAACACTGTTGCTATAAACGGGGCATACTTTCAGACTCCGGGCTGCTACTGAGAATTTCTTAACAGAGAAAATTAGTTACTAATACTAACACTTTGCCCGACCCGGGAATCAAACCGAAAACCTCATGTTCAGCAGTCGCGCTTGGGACCATTAGACCAACGAGGCAGTGGATGCGTAGTGTAGCGAACACTAAAGAATTTTGTTTAAATTAAAGTTAGACCATGTGTGTATGCTGCTTGGTATCTGATAGCTTCATTCGCAAGAGCGACTGGTGTACGTACCTGTAAGGTCGTTGGTTCAGGCCGGCTGGTTCAGTTTTTCTTACTACAAAATATTATAACGTATATATAAAATGTTTACACATAAATCTTTCAAATGCATTAACACATGCGTAGCGCACTTTAAAGTTATAAAGTTTGTGGAAAGAAAAATAACATACAAAATATTATATCTACATTTATAATATTTTGCAATTCGAAACTCACTATCTACCAATAATATTATTTTTAATATAATTTATAACATTTCACAATCGTATATAGGTTAATATACTAGTAAACTAGTAAGTTAACCCAACGCTAAACTACATGTTTACTGTGTGAAGCAGACAGTTAAAATGGTCACGTTTCTAAAACCACAAATCGGTAAAAAAGGAGGTCAATGAGTGTGAACCGAAGTAATTTAGATTACTTAGGTACCTCTTAGGATTAAGTTAATAAGTAATGTAACTTAAAAAATATTTTATCTGAAGTTATAATATTTCGTGGTAAGAAAACTACGGCCGTGAGCAGGATTCGAACCTGTGCCTCCGGAATAAATACTTCAGAAGCTCTGATCACTAAGACCCACTTGCTCACGACCGTATTTTTGTCCACAAAAATGTATAACTTTAGACTCCGCTACGCATACGTCAATGCGTTTGAAAGCTTTACCTGAAATTGCAAAATAACTTAAAATGGATCTTTATTCAGCTGCAGTGTCTGAAAAACAGGCTGCTAGCAACATTGCAGAGATTAGGAGTAATGTTATTGATCTGAGAATATCATAGACACCAATTTTTTGCTGACCGATCTGGTCGAATTACCGACGATTCCGCTCTATTGGTTTCACACGTTTTCCGTTACTTATCAGCGCACACGATCGACAACACATTCCGGTCTAATATTGGTGCCGGTAGTCAGATTGGCGTGGAAGCGTGCGCGTGCGCCTCGTCATACGATCTCATCTGTCACATGCCTGCGCGGGAGTTCCCACGAAAGTGCTGTAACTATGCGCTATGTGGATGAAATTATAAGAATGTAGACAATTTGACGGTAAAGATTAAGTTTTAAGATTTATTGGCAAAAGAAAATTGAGTTTATTTCAGTATTGGAGGAAATTTTAACAACTAGGTTAATTAAGAAATAGAGCTTAATTTTTAAACGCATTGAAGCATGCGTAACGAACTCAAAATTATGGTGTTTCTTTTTACGGGAAGAGAAATACGGTCATGTCGGTTCAGTCACTGTATAAGGACTAAATAGATAAAGTTTTCATCAACCAAAGACGTAATAACATGTGGAAGAAGTATTCGGAATAGTGACCAGAGGTAGGGATGACTAAGTGGACAGAGTGCCTTTTTTTTTTTGAGTGTGGATAATCCATCATGGACGCTTTGCCGGACTCCTACCGACTAAAAACCACACGGTCCTACTCCAACTTTTACCGAGGACCCGGGTTCGTTGCAGCAATCACCGCGACCCCGGCAGGTTATGGTACACTCCTGGTTTGTGCAGGCCGGCCACAGTTAGCCTGAACACCTTCCTTTGTCACGCGTGCATGGCCGTCTCGGGCTGGACTGCTGATCAGGCGGCGAACCACCCATACCTGCCGCCCACAGTTCACGGCTCACGGTGGTCGGAGATCGTTGAGCGCCCTCCAGCGCCTGGCTCGCCTTCTGCGGCAGGGGTGAGCGATGTTTGCCTCTCTCTCCCTTTCCGCCGCCTCCTTCGCGAGCATCACCTCTTCGCAGAAGTTGGCGACGGCTCCCCATGCGCTCTCACTCCCGACCATGTGTCTAATCACGGACGGAAGCGAGAGATCGCCCGCCCTTACTGCCCCGATGAGGTCGTGGCGCTGCTCAACCCAAGCTGGGCGTACCTCCAGCGTGTGCTGCGCCGTGTCCTCGGGGCAGTTACCGCAGTGGTGGCATCTCGGTGTCGGCTCCCGGCCTATGCGACACAGATACTTCTCGAAGCACCCGTGGTCCGAGAGCATCTGCGTCATCCGGAAGCCGAGGGCGCCATGTCGCCTCTCCAGTAGTGGTCAGAGTGCCTGGAGTAGTTCACCGTAGTTTTCTTCCCACAAAAAAATGTACTTTAACGGTATTTAATTCAAATATTGCTTTAAAACTTGAAGGAATTAGTACTGGAGCAGTTTTAACAGGCGTACCCTTCTCGCTACTGTCATATGATTCCCAATCAAACTTTTACTCATTTTACCGATATAGTTACAATGATAGTACACGATTCTAATCGTGTGTGACACAATTTAAGTTTGTAATCAGTTTTTTATGTGTGCTATTACTGTTAATGTAATGACGAGAGCTATTATTGCTTTAGTGTAAGCTCTTTTGTGCTTGTGTGTTACCTCACCCCCCGCCAAAAGCGAGCAAATTTGTTCGATATTTAGTCAGAAACCGTCTCCCGTCTGGTCCTCTAAACATTCAACGTTGCATTTTCAATTGTAATGAGTTTTGAACTTGATTTTATTCATGATTTGCAAACTCATTTTCGCTACATATGTTGCTTTCATTATCTTCAGTATATAGCTCTCGTTAAATCAACACCTCGTATGTTAGATCTACATATTACTTTGGCATGTGTGCGTCTCCGTATCGTGCACACCATGCATGTGTGCGTTTGATCTTGCTGTAGACTAAAAACACACTTTATTAAGTGCGATCTACACACGTTTTACCAAGTCTCTGCATATCTATACACGGTTTTAACATGTGTGCGTGTGTATCGAGGCGCGACGGCGCAGCTTCTGCGTTGTGCTCCATTTCCTGCGCCCGCGCATTGCACAAGTCGGACAATGGCTACCACATGTGAGGAGTCTGCTTACCTACTTGTGGAGCATTGTTTGAATATCATGGTATGACAATGGATATGGGTTCAACCTTACCTCCCCGTTAAGATAACGGTTATTTGAAATATTAGATTGTATTGTATTGAAATCATTCGCAAATGTGTGTGAATAACTGCAGAAATGAATATAATATGAATTTAAGAATATCTAATAAAGACTTTGCTAAAAAAAAACTGACTTGCTGATAAATGGCTAGTTACCACTGCCTGAATTAGCTTTTTCTGAAATTGGAATGATGCAGCGAGTAATGTAAAAAGGAAATGTATGATTTGGTTGTCTTTTGCGGACGGATAGATAGATACATCTATAGTCTCAGCTCCTGTGGAATTACTGGGAATTGGCCGACATTGGTTCGCTATGTCTTACATTAATTAAGGAAACACTTAATATACCATTGAAAAAGTCACATTGGTACATGCTAGCTTTGAACCCGCAACCTGTGGCTCACAAACGTATATGAAATAGGTATAGGTAATACAATGAGAATCAAATTATATGTTGATATAATGAAAGAAAGAGACATAGTGCTTCCTCTCTCCTACATTGCTGTGCCCGACAGGGTCCATAATGAGCTAACTAATTGTATTTACATTTAAAAAAAAAACGTTGATCTCTTATAAAAAATTTGTAATCTTCCATTAAGTATCAATTATTGTTTACCGGTTACTACTCACGTGCATTTTTCGGGAATTGCCCGACTAGGTACTTAATAGACTGCCGAAAAATGCACGTGATTAATAACCGGTGAACAATTATTGATATGAATATGTCTCACGAAAATTCTATTAAGTACTTTATTGAGAAAGTTAATCGAGCTGTTATAGAAAGTTATCATATAAAGACTCGTACTTCAGAGAAGCCTGGCTATGAAATCAACTCCTTCGCCATATTGACTATATACCCATGAGCTTTAAGCATTACAAGTTTCAGAAATCTATTAACTGGTATCATGGAGCCAGTGTTCACGACACATGATCGATGTAAACGGCTCTCAACTGGCCCAACCAGCGCTGATCTCCCGGCGAGCTCCCGCGAAAGTGACTCGTTTCACTTTCAAATGTAATGTGGACATCGCGTAAACAATGTTCACGTTATATTTGAAAATTATTTCTGACATACAGGCTAGATTCTAGCTTAGTTTAGAAATCCAGAGATTTCAATAAATTATTTACTTAATTGGTGTTAAATAAACAAAGATATGTATGAATACAGCGTGTACTACAAGCCCTCAATAATACTTTTAGGGCATAATGAGGACATAAAACATTTAAAAAAATCTTAAACATCTGTTGGAAAGCGCATTAAATCAATTTTTGCGGAATATTTATTTATGCGCAAAGATAAATACGGTCGTGAGCAGGATTCAAACCTGCCCGGATAAATACTCCAGGCGCTCTGACCACTAAATCATCTCGACCTCTGCTCACTACTCCGAATTCCTCTTCCACGTAATAATAAGTCTTTTCGCGACGTCATTGCTATCTATTCACTCCATACAGGTGACTGAACCGACACGACTAACTTTGCAGTTAATACAATGTCGTAAATGCGAAGACGTATTAAGATGTGGAAAAAGAATTGGAGTGGTGAACAGAGGTCGAGATGGCTTAGTGGTCAGAGCGTGAGTGGGGTTCCTGGGATTGCAGTTGCATTCGTCGCAACCTCAAATAAATACAAGCCTAGGTACTCCTCAGTCATTTTAGTACAATATTGGGTTACTAATTGTACTCACTTAGATAATGCAATGCGAGTTATAACGAAAGCCTATTAAGTTCTTAATTAAATTTGAAATTACTAACTGCCTCGTTGGTCTAGTGGTCCCAAGCGTGAATGCTGTGCATGAGGTCCTGGGTTCGATTCCCGGGTCGGGCAAAGTGTTATTGGGTTTTTCTATTAAGAAGTTGTCGATAGCAGCCCGGTATGGAATTTTGCCTGGTAGATGGCAATAGGCTCACCACCTATTACATGGGACTTAATAACAGCGTTTGTGAAATGTGGGTGTACAATTGTGTACACCTCTGTCTACCCCTTCGGGGAATACAGGCGTGATGCTATGTATGTTTAAATTTGAAATCCCGTTTTACATCGCTAACAAGAAATAAAATCTGCGAAAGCTTAACTATGTATTAACAAATACGAGCACTAAGCAACGATTCAACAAAATGCAATCGCACCAGTTCTTAATACCGTTTAAGGACCTGCTGTGTCCCACATTTGTAAAGCGATCAACACCAAAGATGGGATCACTAATACGGTTGCGTAATAACTATCTGAAATCCTTGAATTACGTGATGTTAGTACAGCAAAAGTATGTGTGGACCGGTTTAGAGCTATCAACGAGGTTGGCCGTTGATTTATTACTGAGAATGACATCCATTTAAAGTATTGGGATTACACATTTCATATAATCAGTTGATGCTTAAATGGTTTGGTCATATTGAGAGAATTAATGAAAGACGGTTAACAAAAGGAAGGTGTCCCCTTCCTAGAAGGATATACACTGATCTTATTAGTGCTATCCTCCAAAAGGGTAAGGTGTGTAGTATTCGCACCCGCCGCGCCTGTATGGACGAAGCAAAATGCATAATATGTAAGGATCGTAACAGGTAGCGTTCTATAGTTTCTGCCTACCCCCATGGGAGAAAGGCGTGAGTTTATGAATGTATGTATGATCAGTTGGATAGAGAAGAGTCGATTAAATCTCAATACTTAGATCTTTCTCCGCTCCGGTAAAAGCAACGCATTTTGCAAATGTTTCTCATTGAAGTCCGTTTTCTCGACTGTCCAACAATTTCTCTCCACATGCTAACCAACATTCAATACATTTGAAATAAATTATAATTACAAGCCCAGCATTATTGCCATTTTCATTTTCATTCAAAGAAGCTCTCTCCTGCTTTTCATCGCGATACGTGTAGGAAGATAAAATCTATTAGACACATAAATGTGAATGCTAATTATTTATTGGAAACACCCAGTGAAATCCAGTTATTAATAGTAAATGATTTTACCTTTACCTTACAAGCACCTGTTATTATTATTTTTATTAACTTAGAAAGTTAACTAAGTTCGAAAGTGGTTTGGTGTCTTATCAAATGGGAGTATGTGGTGAGAATTTGTTTTTGCTGCTGCAAAACTGTTTGCTGCACGATTGCAGGCTTTATTAGTGTTTTATTAAGGTTGATTAGTAATTTGAGGAGTTGTTAATGTATGTTGGTTTATATTATTTCGTAGATAGTGACAGTGGTTTGCTGGGCAAGGCTTGTTGTTGCCGTTCAATGCCGTCGTTGTTTTTGTTTAGTGTTCTGTAATAGCTTCACTGATCGCTCCAGTACGTTGGCAGACATTTTTATAATAGTATATCGTGTCTATTGTTTGTTTATCAACATGGCGCTATGATCACTTTTAGTGGCACAACTTTGAAAGGTGAAACTGCGAGAAATAATAATATTTTTAATATAAATATTTTTTCTCGGAGTTATTTTTTAACCGACTTCCAAAAAGGAGGAGGTTATCAATTCGGTTGTATTTTTTTTTTTTTTTTTTTATGTTTGTTACCTCAGAACTCCGTCATTTATGAACCGATTTAGAAAATTATTTTTTTATTTGAAAGGTTGTACTTTCAGATTGGTCCCATTTAAATTTTATGAAAATTGGTTTAGTAGTTTGGTATTTAAATCAAAATAATTGAAAAATAATACGTCGTCGAAGTAAACGAAATGGTGTATTTTGCTTTCTTGTGACTTTCCGGTGGTGTTTACGGTCTCTAGAATAGTTCTAATGAACTGCCTATTTTCCAGCTTCATCATCAGATGATGATGATGATGATGATGAAACCGGAAGGTAAGCACCGGAAAAATATTTTTTTTGCTATTTAGTGCTTTTTAGTGTAAGACCGCATTCTCAAACATCTCTTTTTACACGAGTGCTCAAAAAACGGAGTGAATATAAGTATGTATGTATGTAAGTATGTTTGTGAGTTTCTTTACCTATTCCACCATTACTTCTAAATATCTGAACTGATTTCGATATATGGGGTATCGTTAGAATCCTTACACTGTCCCGTCAGTAACATACGCTAGTCAGTTTTTTTTTTTAAATTAATTTCTTCTTGTTTTACGCAGTTTATTACTCTCTTTTGAAATAGCCTCAGATCTAGATTTCCTACTTTGATATGGATATGTCGCAGATGGACTGTAGAATAAGCTGTTTTACAAAACTGCTAGCTGATTTACAAAACAGTACTGTTATGAAAAACAGCTGAACGACGTTTAGCGGTTTTACATAATTACTGAACTATAACACGCAGAATTGAATGAACGTTTTGCGTTTATCAATGCAGCGGGTCAACGATCAGAGATTATGTAAAACGGTGTGAAATGAACTGTCAGGTTGTTGATTTTAGTTCGAAATTTTGTCACATATGGCTCTGTATGTCCTAACAATAATAACCTAACTTTATTTTACTTCTCAATAGCAAAAAAAAATATGAAAATGTATAATGACGTAAATACTAAACCACTATAATAGTCGACAATATATCGGGATTATGAAAGAAAATAAATTAAATTGATCCATGAGCGAGCGAAGCGAGCTCGGGAGTTTCGTGTACCCCGACACGGACAGGTTAGGTTAGGTTAGGCGTAGCGAGCGAACAGCCCCCGTCATCCTCTTCGTGTTTAGGTTTTTTCTAACCTTACGGACACAAAATAGGAGCCCCGCTAAGCGGGGCTCCGTCGACCCAGCCACGGAAAGTCAAATCAGAATACAGTATCGCTTTTTTACTTGAATGGTTACTATCCATTTAATATACCTATACAATAAACAAACCTGTCCCACTGTAGATATGTCATTCTGCATTACGTCTAAAGGTGGGTAGCAGTTTTGTTAAACGTATCGCAATGGCAATCCAGCTGAACGTTTTTCAGCTGTTTTATAAAATAGTACTGTTGTGTAAAGCAGCTAGAGATTTTGTAAAACAGCGGATTCTACAATCCATCTGCGACAGATATATATGGACAGCGCATTAAGTAGGTCTATCCATATTCACTTCCGATAAATCAGTTATGGTACGCAAGATTCACTAAAAAGTAAGAAATAAAATAATTTTTAACAAAAAAAAGAACCGACTCCAAAAATCTTTGTGTTAGGTAAAATTGCACTAAAAAGTAATAAAATAATTGCATTATTTACTTACTACAATTTATATAAAAATATTTTTTGAATTTTAGAGGATTCTGAATAAAATCAATTTATTAGGACAATAATATACAATTATTATTATTTTTGGAGTCGGTGCCAGTAAAGGATAATAAACGTGTAAGTACATTCATGAAGTAACGTATTACATTCGCTTTAGGCAGTTGTTGTGTTCATTTGCAAATAGTTTCAATTAGGTATAATACATTATCGTAAAAATAATGATGGTTAATGTACCTTTAAATATACTTTGTAAATTTTAGGAAACTTCCTAAATATTTTTAAAGTTTGTCTGGCACCGACTCCAAAAATAAAAATAATTGTATATTATTGTCCTAATAAATTGATTTTATTCAGAATCCTCTAAAATTCAAAAAATATTTTTATATAAATTGTAGTAAGTAAATAATGCAATTATTTTATTACTTTTTAGTGCAATTTTACCTAACAGAAAGATTTTTGGAGTCGGTTCTTTTTTTTGTTAATTAAGAGTTCATTCATAATTTTTCTTATAATTACTTATAATACCAATGTATTTTTAAAATCCTAGTCCATAGCCTAAATGTCTGTAACAATTATAGATGCAATTAAAAGTGCCTATATTAGTCGATTTATCGCAAAATCGTGTTTTCAACGTCCTTTATTATTTCACCATTCACACCATCGACTATGATAATGTTAATCACATGGTCAGAAGCCCAGCCTCGGTTTATATGATTTACATATTTATACAGTTTGACCCAGTAAGACAATGCTAACTGGTGCGTTTTTATAAAGCGTTGAATATATATGCCCTTATATACCATTAACTATATGTACGTTAATGAATATGATTGTTGTATAGTAATATAATAGGTTTTCGCGATCACTGCACATTATAATAAAACAACTTTTAACCGGATTAATCGCGTTTATTATTGGTTTTTGTTTTTCCTGACGTTTCGTACACTTTGCAGTGTTCGTGATCGCAGGAGGACTCTAATACACGCGATTAATCCGGTTAAAAGTTGTTTTATTATGATGATTGTGGTAGATTATTATGAAGATGCGCTTTAATTTGGTTTTGCTAATTCTATAGCTGTTATTTGTGACAGACGTGCAGTGCTATTTGGCTTTGATCATATTTGAAGGATTTATTCAGTAAACTATTATAATAATTTTATGTAATAAAATGTAGTTACTTATATTTCTTTTTATAACCTTTACCATCGTGTAGTGCCTATAGTATTTTATAGATTTGTAAGAAATAAAAGAAACCGGAACCCGGGACAGTTTGTTGTTTTATGAATCATAATATAGAATCACGCCTTTATTCCCCAAAGAGTAGGCAGAGCTGTACAGTTGTACACCAACATTTTACCAATGCTGTTATTAAGCCCCATGTAATTGTAAGTCAATAACACTTTGCCCGACCCGGAAATCGAACACGAGACCCCATGTTCCGCAATTGCGCTTAGTCCAACCACTAGTCCAACGAGGCAGTCTATGTAATGTAGATGTATGAAGTATTAAAAATAAATAAATAAATAACCAACCCATAACTGTCCCACTGCAGGGCAAGGGCCTCTTCTCATACAGAGAAGGCACGAGCTTAATCACCATGCTAGCTTACTGCGGATTGGCGATTTCAGACTACCAAGTCCAGGTTTCCTCACGATGTTTCCGTTCGTTCACCGTATGTCAGTGATGTAGATTAACTAAAAATGTACATATGACATTAAATAAGTCACATTGGTACATGCCAGGTTTGAACCCACCTGCGGTTCAGGAGGCGGGCCCGTAACCACTCGGCCACCACGACAGAGCATTATGAAACATAAACGATTAATGATAAGTAGTGGTGAAGAATTATCTTTCTTGACAAAGATTGGAGTAAAGAGTCATTAAATTATATTTCATAACGAAGATTGGACTCGAGAGTCATTAAATTATATTTCATAGCGAAGATTGGAGTAAAGAGTCATTAAATTATATTTCATAGCGAAGATTGGAGTAAAGAGTCATTAAATTATATTTCTTAACGAAGATTGGAGTAAAGAGTCATTCAATTGTCTTTCTTAACAAAGATTGGAGTAAAGAGTCATTCAATTGTCTTTCTTAACAAAGATTGGAGTAAAGAGTCATTCAATTGTCTTTCTTAACAAAGATTGGAGTAAAGAGTCATTTAATTGTCTTTCTTAACAAAGATTGGAGTAAAGAGTCATTCAATTGTCTTTCTTAACAAAGATTGGAGTAAAGAGTCATTCAATTGTCTTTCTTAACAAAGATTGGAGTAAAGAGTCATTAAATTATATTTCTTAACGAAGATTGGAGTAAAGAGTTATTCAATTATCTTTGTTAACGAAGATTGGAGTAAAGAGTCATTCAATTGTCTTTCTTAACAAAGATTGGAGTAAAGAGTCATTCAATTGTCTTTCTTAACAAAGATTGGAGTAAAGAGTGATTAAATTATATTTCTTAACGAAGATTGGAGTAAAGAGTTATTCAATTATCTTTGTTAACGAAGATTGGAGTAAAGAGTCATTCAATTGTCTTTCTTAACAAAGATTGGAGTAAAGAGTCATTCAATTGTCTTTCTTAACAAAGATTGGAGTAAAGAGTCATTAAATTTTTTGCTTCAAATTCAAGTTCAAATAATAAAATATTCTCAAGCAGGTCATTGTAAACATACATAAATGGGCACTATTGTTTATCTGTTTGTTTTCGTTATTTTTTTAAACCACAGAAGCTTTCTCCGTGCGGCCTCATCTGTCCATCACAAAGACAGCGGGATACATTAAATGTAACATGTTTATATTTTGCGGTTTTTCACAACAATGTTAAAGAGGAAAAGCGTGTAGTATTTAGCGATAAACAGCGTCGTAACTGAGTCCATTAGACTAAGAAAGTTATATGGGTTTCACTGTGGTGGAAATTGCTTGGTCACCCTAGCCATTAAAATGGAGGTTTTGCGTAGGAGCGTAGCTAATGCGTTAAAGACGCTGTCAGAAAACTGGCACAAAACTAGTGTCTATTCTTCTAGAAGATATATATCTACTTAATAGTAGAAGATGATATTTAACTTTCAAAAAATGCTTGTGACTATGTAATTAAATACACTAACATAACATGGCATCACGCCTGTATTCCCCGAAGGGATAGGCAGAGGTGTACACAGTTGTACACCCACGTTTCACTGATGCTGTTATTAAATCCCATGTAATAGGTGGTGTGCCTATTGACATCTACCGGGCACAATTCCAAACTCGGGGCTGTTACTGAGAATCTTCTAACAGAAAAACTCAATATCACTTTGCCCGACCCGGAAATCGTACCCGAGACCTCAGAGGCAGTTATAAAGTAGAAAACACTAGAAAGAGCATTTTCATTGTTGGGTTATTAATCAAGCTGACAATAAGGCTGATGATAATATCGTATCATGCTTTTGTCATAAAATAAAACGCATTAAAGAAGTTAATGGTCACTGATCACAATTTACCACGCTTGCTCAGTACGTACCTATTGGTGATTTCAGAAGACCAGACAGTTGATCAAGACAGTTTTTTTTTTTATTACTTTTAGAACAACTTTTGAAACACCTTACTTAATTGGTATTTGTTAAATAGGCAAGAAAGACAAGAAAACAAATGGCCCGAAGGACCAATATTGGTCCTTCGGGCCATAATGACACAAATCAATCGAAACATAGAACTACATACTATCTTTAGGTACTGACAATACCCTTGTAGGTGTAAACAATTTGTCCACGCGGATCAAAGCCTCCTTTGAGAACCTATACATTTTTTGGGGCCCATTCCCCTATGTTCACTGGGTAGGTAAGATAGATAATATTTCGTTTTAATTGGGGTCTAGACCATAAAATTTGGCATTTAGGTTTTCTTTGTTACGTAAATAACTGAAAGAGATACTGTTTATTTCGTCGCATAAATCTTTTTTTTTGGTTTGGGCCTAAAAATGGCGAAAATATGAACCGTGAACGATGTCACGGGGCAAAAATAGTATATTAAACATAGAATGTCTGAACTAGATTACTAAATAGGTACTGGTATCTTTATAGCTGATTTTAGACCACAAACCAAGGATCTTAACATTACCTGTTACATAGTAGCTTTTGGAAGCGTAGGTTTTAATGTAAATAATCAAGTTGTAATATTATTAGTTCATGGAATGTAACAACCTATACTAAATTTAGAACATTCCTGTTTTTTACTAACATTTGCTTTAAGAGCAAGATCGGACGAATCAAGAGATGTCATACTCGAATTTAGGCACGTCAAATTTAAATCTCCGAACGTTTTTAATAGGCACAGTTTTAGGTAGACACAGTTTTGGGTAGGCACTAAAGTTAGAGACGTCAAATGAAAAAAGTATGGAAATTCTAGGGTTGACATTAAATTTGAATTTGACGTCATCCCGTCCCGTTCTTATAGTAACGATTAGTAAGAGAGCAATGCTCTAAATTTAGTTTAGTTTAATTTGCTACATTAGAATTGACGCCATTGTTTCCTATGAGCTGTCATATAATATTATATGACGTCCCTAATATATTATTTAAGTATAGTTGAAGTTAGTTATGTGTATATGATACAGAGAGTTTATATATAAAATACTAAAGATAAATCTTTGAAAAGTATTAACGCATGCTAAGCGAACTCTAAAGTTATTATATTAAATGGAAAAAGAATACATATGCGAGCAGGATTCGAACCTGCGCCTCCCGGCTAAATACTCCGGGTGCTGGAGGTCGAGATGGCTTAGTCGTCAGAGCGCCTGGAGTATTTACCCGGGAGGCGCAGATTCGAATCCTGCTCGCGTCCGTATTCTTTTTCCATTTAATATTATATAATACTTTTAACCTAAATCATACTTTTAATGATTAGTCTTTTTTTAATTTAGTCGAGCAATGTAAATAGAAGAGTTTATTGTATCGAACCAAAGTAAAATAGGTTCAAATTCATCTTACACCGTAAACGTTTTGTATCAGGCTTGTGGTAGTTACGAGATTTTTAATTAGGGGTATGTCTCTCTCTTATCGGTTTGTTAAAGCCTCAACAAACGTTGTGACTCAGACACTATTCTAGTATTTTCCAATTTTAAATAGCTTACAAATCTTGTCTTGTGTTGACATTTGAGGGTTATTAATTAGCATTTGGTCTGTAGAGTATTTGTTCCTAAGAGACGAATCATTTTAGTGTTATATTTCTTGAACCTTTACTTCATGTTATTGTTATAGAACATACTCGATCCGCAATTTTGTGAGGCAATGACTCAATTGTAACAACTTTAAATAAATATAATAGTTATCAAAATTAGTAATTATTACGTGGTTTTTAAAATTAATAATTATTGTATAAAAACTTTTGTGATACATATTCATATCAATTAATGTTCACAAGTTACTACTCACGTGCATTGTGAAACTAGTCGGGCAATCCCGAAAAATGCACGTGAGTAGTAACCGGTGAACATTAATTGCTAATCATTCTCTTTATGAAATATAGGTAGGTACAATATAAATCGAAAGGTGGATTGTATGTGGTATATCTATACCAAATACAATTCACTGGGATTGCCGTCTATTTCCAACACTGTAGAGTATAGAAGCAACATTTCCCTAACATTAAAACACTGTTTACCACTTAGAAACTAGCTTAATCAACACTACATAATGACCGTACGAAAGAACAATTTCAATATAGAGAGAAATCGTAATAGCCTGTTGTTTGGTCGTGTTTATTTTAAACTGTAACTAGAAAGTGCATACTGCTGATACACAAAGTGAAGGATAAACTATAGTGGTTTCGGTAAGAGAGCCGGTTGGTGTATGAAAAGGTTATTTGAGGGTCGTTAGGTAAAAAAGTGGGTCTGATATGAGATCTTTTCTGTGTTTGTGACTATTCACTATGATGTAGTGAATATGAGAAGTAAACTCTGTTTAAGGAAGTGATTACATTGGTTTATGAATCTCAACTAACTTTTCTTTAATTATTATATTCTGAAGTAGTTACTATTAAATCTTTATAATCTGTGCTTTTTTAAGCTTGCTTGCTTTTTGAGGTAGACGTTAAGATTGCTTTAGGAACTTGATACATTTAATTAAGGATAATGGTTCACCGTGGGAGAGCCATGCTTCGGCACAAATGGGCCGGCTCGACCGGATAGATACCACGGCCTCACAGAAAACCGGCGTACCGGTACCGGAGGCCCAAACCCTTTAAAAGGCCGGCAACGCACTTGCGATTCCTCTGAGGTTGCGGGTCTCCATGGGCGGTGGTAATTGCATTGAAAAACCTAGCCTTAACGCTATTAACAATATGTGGAGAATTCAGTAGTGTCCAATCCCCTCTAAGTTATGCGATATAGCCCATATTAATTGATAATTTAAAACACGATTCAGTGACCACTACAATCAAGTGAGATCATAAGCCGAAGAATGTTAAATTATAATAATTAACTATCGGTTAATTGAAAATCGAATGCATTCAAACGCACGAGACACTCACGCGCTTGCGTGTTGCCTATTCTAGTTATTGCATTACTGTTATCAAGCAATTTGTCACGACGCCGACGGGAAAATAATATACCAGAGCAAAATCAACGGTGAATACTAATTGAGATGGATAAATAAATAAATTAACTTGAATCCCGGTGGGGTTAATGATGAAAATACATAACATAGCATCACGCCTGTATTCCCCAAAGGAGTAGGCAGACGTGTACATAGACCCACATTTCACCATAGCTATTATTAAGTCCAATGTAATAGGTAGTGAGCCTATTGCCATCTACCGGGCACAATTCCAAACTCCGAACTGCTACTGAGAATTACCTAATAGAAAAACTTAATAACACTTTGCCTGATCCGGGAATCAAACCCATGACCTCATGCTCAGCAGCCGCGCTTGGGACCACTAGTCTAACGAGGCAGTATATGCTGAAAATAGGTGGCAGATATTGAACTTATATAAAATTATTATATACAAAATGGTACCTAGATATAATCAAATAACTAATTAGGTTTGAATATCCTTATAATTCTGGTCCAAAAAATCTTTTAAATGATGTTGTAGTATCTTAATAATTCCCTGACGGATCCATCTTTTAGAATAAATGATGTTGTAGGTACCTACCAGGTAAATAAATACCTGACGGATCACCTTCTTAAAAAAAATCAGTTACCGTGTGTACATTTAGTGATCTGTATCTATAGCTATCAACTCCTGGACATAAGCGATGCATTTCTCCCGAAATACGAAACTAAATTTGGTCCTTAGATTCTTAAGGTCATATGATGATGTCATCTACGTCAATAATTTAAAGTTCACTAGTACAAAGACTATTGAAACGAACACTACAAAAACCATTATAATACACTAAACAAGTTAAAATCACAATTATTACACATGTGTGGGTGGGGTGATCTGTGAGCAAGAAGACCAGAGGTCGGCTGTCACTTTCTATGGGTGCGCCTGCTTTCACGTGATCGCTGCAGTTCCCACGATGGACGATGATGGTTAAGTGGGTAGGTAGAAGAGTCACTTGTTTACATTGTTAAAGAAATTAGAGTGATTGTGACGTATTTATGTCTTATGGACTCGTGGTATAGTAATTATTCATGTCTTACAATATTTAAACAGTGGTAACATAATGTTTATAAAGTAATCTTTATACTCGCGACAGTCTAAGAAGTCCGATTTGACTTTTCTTTATTGAGTGCATTTTTTCAATATAAAGTTAAACTTGAGGTTTACGAATGATACTCGTTGTTATAGTGTATGGGTAACATAGTAATTATTTAGGATTATGATTTAGATTTTTAAATTTTTTACGCAGACGGTCATACAAAGGTAAAATGAGAAACGTCAAATCGGACTTCTTAGATTGTCGCGAGTTAAGATACAACTACGTATTATTTGGTATTGTATTTATGAATAAATATTAACTCTTTAAAGGACTTTATTCTCCGTCTTTTAATATTGAATCTTATCTAGAAAGCGTTGTCTCGTTTAAATAGAATTCGAACCTATACTTTGGTCGATAATTGCCCGAAATCCTAACTAAACAACGAACGTCAACGTTCAATATTTAACACTATCGGTAAACCACAAACCAAATACCCGATAATATGACACTTTAGCTTTTTAGGGTTGACAACAGATCCAATTAATTAATGATTGATAATATTTAAAAAATGGCGTACATTAATTATATCTTTAGGGTTGAAAATTTTATAAAACATAATATATTGAATTTTTTAAGAAAGATAAAGATTCTCTTTGAACAGTAAGGTGCAATAAAAAAAGTCACAGTAAACATAATTCACTAGTTTAGCAATGAGGTAAATTTATCAAATAGCATTACCGCCAAATACTTTGTGTTTGTTTTGCTAACACGCAACTAAATAATAAAGTCTTTTTAGAAATAACACAAACATTTTAAAAATCAATACCGACAAAATAAACTAATATACAAAGAAATCATAAATGCGACAGCCCTTAACCATTCGCGGTAAGACAAGGGCGCGGCTCTCAGCGCGTGGTTCGTGAAATGTTGACCAAACCTTCACATTTACGTTGAGACGGTGCACCAACGACAACTGAGAAAAAAAGCCCGTTTAGTTTTTTATAAGGCGGATTTTATTGGTTAAATGGTTTTGCTATTATTGTTTTAACAACGTTGGATTGCAGACTGCACTGCAGAACCCTTCTTCTCATACAGAGACGGAACCAACACGCTAGCTCACTGCGGGTTGGTATTTTGAAATTAATTTATGATATCATCACTTTATAGCATGACATTTCAGTATCAAAAGACCAGAAACATGGATCTTTACATATTATATATACTAGCTGTACCCGTGGCTTTGCTCACGTCAAAGTAATCTTGACGTCAAACTAAGATTTAAATTAAACATACATACAAACTCACACCTGATTCCCATTCCAGTAGGCAGAAACTATAGATTTTATCTCACATACATGAAGAATGCATGCTCGGCGGTTCAGTTTGTTAACCTGCCTTTTTTGAGAAGGTTGGGTACTTTCGTTGATGTCAGACCCTCCACCCCTTCCAGTTTATTACGTCTCGTAATAATTGTTGCAATAATCTATTATTATCAATCCGCATTGACGCCACCCATGAACAGACAGACGTGTCTTTTCAGATACTTGACACAACTGTCAAGATCTATCCGTATGAGTTTGGGTTGCTAGGGCAACCCCTAGCAACCCAAACTCATACGGATAAATCTTCGAAAAGCATTAATGCTTGCAAAACAAACTCTCAAGTTATAAATTTTAGTAGAAAAAGAATACGGTCGTGAGCAGGATTCGAACCTGCGCCTCCCGGATAAATGCTCCAGGCGCCCTGACCGCTGCTCACTACTGCGAATTCTTGTTCCACATAATAATACGTCTTTTGGTGACGTCATTGCTATCTATTCAGTTCCTATACAGGTGACTGAACCGACACGACTAACTTTGCAGTTAAAACAATGTCGTCGCATTTAATGCGAAGTCGCGGTAGTGAGCAGAGGTCGAGATGCCTTAGCGGTCAGAGCGCCTGGAGTATTTATCCGGATTAGGATTACTTTACAATATAATTAATAAAGGATTCTTCATCTTCGTGTCGATGGTACAATTAAATTATTTGGTTGCCTAGATCCACACTTAGTGTGTCCATTTTTTTTTCAGGTAGTTTTGCTATTTGCTTAATTTGTTAGCGGGTGGTGGGAAAGAACTGACGGCAAGACAATATGCGTTGGCCAAAATGATAATGTCACATAGGTACATACATAAATTCACGTCTATGGCCTAGATCCTTACAAACTCTTTTTGCTTCTATCACGTTCATACATCTGCTCATATACGCGTGCTGGTTGTGAGCACTACTTATTTGACCTTTTAGTGAGTTTCGGTAGATTTTAGTGAGTAATGGAGTTTTTAGTAGAGCTTGCATCTGGTTTGTTGTTTATTTTTCCAACATTTAATACCGGATCTATAAAATGAATACCTAAGATGCAGGTACTGATAGTCTGTCCCAATCTCCGCTTAGTAAACATTCGTTGAGGTTAAGCAATGTTATACACGGTCTTTTTTTGGATAGGATAATGATGACGCTAACTGCATAAAACCGTCTTCGTGCATTGGATGGCCAATTAACTTTTCAGTCCCATTTGTTGACAATAGACATCGATCGACTTCAACTGTTGAAGCATCTAGAACCTCTTAAAAGAGAAATAAATTTTGATGCCAAGTATAGAACACGCCACGGCTCTTGTAGGACTTATATTTTTGGTAAAGTTTCAGTTCAAAAGAAATTTTACCACCATAATTGTTAGGGTGTGCACAACGTTCTCAGTTATTACCTTTGGTCTTAAAGCTTTAAATTTTAATCGAATTCTCAAAGGATGATAAAATACATAATTCAAAATATCATCGAAAATGTACTCTCCAACCACCTCAATAGCTGGACAGGCTCTAACAAAATCGTCAATAATGCTTATCTGATGTTTCGCTACTACCTACTTATGGATTAGGCAATTAAATTAATCCTAAGGCCAGGCTGGTGTGAATGTGTAGTTTTGTTACTAAATAGGTATGGGGGGCTGAGTTGTCCGCGTCTGTAGGAGTGCACCCTTAAAATGGAATCCTTACACATAGCCCCTGGGTGGTGCAAAACATTCAACACAACCCTGGTGGGAGGCTTCGGCCCCAGCTGGTTACCACTCACCGGACGAAGCCATGCTGTGAAGCGACGTTGTGGAAGACGGGTCTGGACAGTTGCATCAACTCCCCAACTGTCGTTCTCCCAAAATCTATCCACTATATTTAAGAGTGAATCGATTTATTCTGGATATAAGTGCTCCATCCTCAGCCTCACCGTAGCATTTTTTTTTTGTATTATTTGACAGATTTTTAAAATGACGCATTTTTCTTTGGAAATAAGTACCATGATAAATGATGAGATCTGATTGACAAAAATTGAACATAACGCTAACGTGTAACATCTTCACTGTGCTTCATCATATTGATATGAGACAGCAAGCGAAACACATAAAAAGTGGGTTTATATTACAAAAGGGCACGAAAACTAAAATAACGATGTTTTTCTGCGATATGACAGATAAGCATGGTTTTATCAAGATTAAAATTATGCAAAAATAATATCCTTTACTGGGATTCGATCGTCACACTTACACCGTGCCAGTTACCTATGTACGGTATGCAATTAATTACTCAGTTGACAATTCTGCTAAAATCACAATCTACAAATCAAAATACAAAACCGGTAAATGCTTGGTCCCCATGTGATAAAGCGCAATGATACCTTCTGCAGTGCTTATCATTTTTGATAAGCTATACAACACTGCCATTTTTATTGAAATCCGTCCAATTTCGATTCTGAGTGTGAGATGTTTAACATCACTGCTCAGCTCCCTTGAGGAAATGCGCAATTTTGAATAGCCTATAAGTTGACCCGGCTGTTGAAGATATTTTTTACAAATTTTCAGTTGTTTCTTTTTCTTGGTTTGGACGCCAACCTCGGACATACAAACAGACAAAAATACTCAAATTTTAAAAACAACAGATTTGGCAGTAGCATCGATTAAATAACACATTACGAAAGAAAAAAAATCCAAAAAGCGATTTTAAAATTTTCGGGCTTTCGAGTTACGATTTTATTATAAGTATAGATATACGAGTAAATACAATCCCGCCTGTTTTCCATAAGGGTAGACAGAGCGTCTCGATTTCCACCTGCCACGATTCTGACACACCTCTGCATCGATAAAATTGTAATCGAAACATAACTACCATAGCAAATTATATCGGTGAAAATTGAATTTCGCAAATGGCCAAGATTGTACGCTACTTATTTACGAAATTCGTGTCGTATCCATTGACACATTTAGGCTTTACTAGGTAGGAAATTAATATATAATTTTAACAGTTTGGCGATTGGTTGGATACGATACCTTTACCGAATACCGATTTCTACAGTAAGTACCTTAATGTTTTGTATACCATTATTATTTAGGAAATAACTAAATAACCAGCCCGTAACTGTCTCACTGCAGGGCAAGGGCTTCTTCTCATACAGAAGGCACGAGGTTGATCACCACGCTAGCTCACTGCGGGTTGGCGATTACAGACTACCAAGTCCAGGTTTCCTCAGGATGTTTTCCTTCACCGTATGTCTGTGATGTTTTAAATTAACTCATAGAAAGTACATATGACATTGAAAAAGTCACATTGGTACATGTCAGGTTTGAACCCACAACCTATTTAGGAAACATAGTTATTAATTAAATAAGTCTTATTATTATAGAAGTCTTGCAAGAACCGATGACGCTCAGCATGGTTAATGCCACTACAGACAATAAAATTGTCTACGCGCTTTTTGTGACGATGACTGCAACATTTTAATTCCTACTTCTTGCAGCTGTTTCTTGCAGTCGTGTGTACTTATGACTTCTTAAATATCTTGCAGACACATCAAAAAAATGCATAGGTTTTTGTCTTAAGAAATACTACTACTTGTCTTACTATATATATATAGCTTTGGTGAAATGTGTGTGTACAATAGTGATCTACCTATACTGCCTAATCCTTTGGCGTAAACAGGCGTGATGCTATATTTTCTGATAAAAAGTACGTACATCTGCCTATCGGTACCCATTCATGGCAATACCTATTCAAAACCAAAATCAAATAAAAATATTGTTTTATCAAATTAGACCATTTAGTATATTAAAAAACTATAGAATCAATGATAGTCCGTGACATCGCTCTATCAACTGAGCTATCGTGTCATTGGTCGCATCTATTAAATTTCAAGTTCCTGACGATATCTTTTACCTACTTTTTTTTTAATAAATATTAAATTTATTTATGCATTACATGGCCCTAACATATATAAAAATAATTATAAATGAATTATTACATTTTGACCGTCATACACAAAATTAACACAGTTCCCAAAAATTGCCACCCTCCACCGCCTCCTAGGCTAAGTCTTAACTGAAGCAAGTCCAAGGCCTATCGGTACGCATCAAGCCACTGATTCCACAGTCAGATGCTATAGACATTCGTGCGTAAACTAACAATGGAACACCAAGGTGAAACCTGATGCTGCGGAATTGGGCTGACAATCGTGGTGAACCATACAAATTATAGTATATCATGTTAGATACTCTGATGATCATTACATACTTTATGAAAAAGTGAAATTGGCTTACATAGACGAGCTGTGGGGTTAGTCGAGAAATGAATATGAATTCAAATGTTAAATCAACGCCTTAAAACAATTTGTAATGTTAAAATATATTTTCCTGCATCACAGTTAACTCAATTTTAAAGCATTTTGGCTAATTAGTATCTCGATTCTTTACAAATTTTTATGACATTGCGGCTTTTATAATTACAAATATAAACGATTCAGGTAGAAATTCCTAGTGTAGGGCAACGTAATTAATAAGAAAATAATTAAGGATAAAAAAACACATTTTCAATGTCAATAGATCGGGTTTATTATCAAGTACCTTATTAAAGTAGAGTGTTGTCGGGTTTTTCAATTACGAAATTAGCGATAGCTCTCCGGAGTTTGGAACTATGCTCGGTAGATAGCAATAAGCTCACCACCTCTTACATGTTACTTATTACCTGCATTGGTGAAATGTGGTGTACAACTGTGTACACCTCTGTCTAGCTCTTCAGGGAATACGGGCGTGATGCTATGTTATATGATATCATAATTATCTTAATTTTTAGGCATTTTCGCTTATTAGTATCTCATTCTGAGTTCATTCTTTAATATTTTTGGCATTTAAAAGTACAAATTGACATATTTCCAATGCCAATCGAGCGGGTTTATTTTTATGAATTACCTTACATGTTACTGTTACAAGGATTTAATTAATGGGTTCATAAATAATGAGAAAATCTGACAGGCGTGAACAAAGTTTGTTGTAAATGTAGAGAGCTTCGTAAAATGTGGCATTTGTAGATTTAGCGTAAATAGGGCTGTCAGTGATCCGGTTTTTAATAGTATCGATGAAATTTTGACCATAAAACATAAAATTGGTGAGTATGAATTTATTATATTTACCATAGATATTACACACCTGTTTTGTTAGTTTACAGTGGCAAATTGATTTTTAGCATTTTGAACGTAAAATTTTAAAGTCGTTAAGACCCCAAAATCCGGTACCTACCCGAAAATAAAGCACGCGTCATGAATGTATGATCAATTTCTTTGGACCATTGATCTGTACAAAATCTTCTTCTTCTTCCTTCCTGCCCTGGTCCCAAGCTATTTGGGGTCGGCGTGTACAAAATCTTCTAACGTTACAAATATAACTAAAATTACAGCTTATGTAAATCAGTTGTATAATTTACTTAAAATGACTCACAAACGAAAGACTTTCACCAGAACCAATGTATTAGGAAACCAGATTTATTATGAAAGTCGCTATGATTTACAATACTTTTCTCATTCAACTCGTCGCGGCTTAACTTGTAACTTGATAGTAGATTTAACTTAGAGATACGTAACGTGTGAACTGTGACACTTAGTTTGAACTAAAAGATTAAGTTTATAGTTTACTTTGAACTTTTAAGATGTTTTTTCTAAATGAGGACATAATGGCGGCGTTGATCTGATATCTTTGAAGGTAAGTTTAAACTATAAAAGTTTAAACCTACTAAAGGTTATAGATGTGACTGGTACATGATAGGGGATTAAAAAAAAATGCCAACAACCTTACAAAAAACGCCAAAGGATAACGCTAATCGCTCGCAAATAGATTCTGTAATATATATTTGTGGAAAAAGGTAACGGTCGCGAGCAGGATTCGAAGCTGCGCCTCACGGATAAATACTCCAGGCGCTCTGACCGCTAACCCATCTCGACCTCTGCTCACCATCACGAATTCTTCTTCCACATTTTAATACATCTTTTGATGACGTCATTGCTTCCTATTATCTGGGAGGTGCAGGTTCGAATCCAGCTCGCGACCGTATTCTTTTTCCACAAAAATTTATAACTTTAAAATTCGCTAAGCATGCGTTAATGCTTTTCAAAGATTTATTTTTAAATTCTGGAATGTTTTATCCGGATTTGTTAAATATTGGCCCCCAAATGACCACGATAATAGACGATCTTCTTCTTGACGTATGGTTGATGAACAACCAAGTGTCACAGTCTAAACTAACCGTAGATGTCTGACATGGCTTTTCACATAATCGAAAATATCTCTAAGGTGTGCTGGTTTCCTCACAATGTTTACCTTACTTACCTTACCGTATTAAAAAAGTGATACACTAGAATATCCCGCTAAAAGCGATAGAGAGAAGAGTTGGCAATTTCTATAATCTGTGATCTAGTAATATCTTAGGTTTGCGCGATCACTACACACAATAATAAAACAACTTTTAACCGGATTAATCGCGTGTATTATTGTTTTTTTGTTTTTCCTGACGTTTCGAACACTTTGCAGCGTTCGTGGTCGCAGGAGGACTCCATTCTTCTAGTGTCCGAAACGTCAGGAAAAACAAAAAACCAATAATACACGCGATTAATCCGGTAAAAAGTTGTTATATTATAATCTGTAATCTAATTAGAAATTTTTCGGTTCAGTTTTTTTCTTCACTCTTTGAAGACTACATCTTTCTTTTCAAGTTAGTAATAGGTGAGCATAGAATCACAAGCTGATTTACTCCAAGAAGGCTCACATCAGCTATTCTTATTTTCAGTCAGGTAACTTTCGTACCGGCTTAGTGACTCAAAATGGGTCTTGGCTTCCGATACGAGAAAGACTACGTAGATTACGGTCATTGAATTAATGCAGGCGCCAGGCAGTCTACCATTTTGTCTGCATTTAATTAAAGGAAAAATGCGTACATTTTTAATTAATATGATAATACTTGACTCAATTTTAACCATGGATTACTTACTTAATTATTTTTACCGTTTATGGCCGCACGTGCTATGTAGCATCACGCTTGTATTCTCTGAAAGGTAGGAAGAAGTGTAAGTGCTGTCGTATTCCCAAATTTAATTGGTGGCCCCGTTAAGTCCCAAGTAATAGGTGGAGAATCTGTTGTCATCAATCGGGTGTAATTCCATATTTCTAATAGAAAAACTTAATAACCCTTTGCTCGACCCAGGAAGTAGGTATGGTGACAGCGCGGTTGGCGCAGTGGTCGAGAGACCGACTGCTGCGCTGCGTGTCGCTGGTTCGATTCCTGCACGGAGCAAATATTTGTACGATCTATAGATAATTGCTCCGGGTCTGGGTGTTTGTGTGCTTGTGAGATTATATGTCTGTAAACGCACCCACGATACAGGAAGAAATTCCTAGTGTGAAGCAACGTTTAAAAAAAAAACAAACAAAAAGAAAAAAAAATTATCATCACATTAACATAACCCGGTAGGCCCGACCTGGAAATCGAACCTAGGACCTCACACATAATAGCTACGCTAAAACCACGAGAGCAATAAAACAGTTTATCGAAGCTGATTTAACTTTAATCACTCAATTCGCTTAGTACTTACCTTCACAGAAAAAATACTTAAAAACTCGACAAATAAACGATCTCACACTCTAATGCCCAATAATAGACCAGAATTCAGCATCAATAGCGGCTGACCCGCACCCAAGGATGCGCTGACCTCACTCGGAAATGACCACAAAAACATCGATAAAAACATACAGATTTTACGCCACTAGCCCGATTACGCGTGATCGTTTTTTGTTAAGTTAATGAATGATTCGAGCGATAAAATTGTGTTCGATTTTGAATGACTAGGCTTTTATATTAATAGCAGGTGATTTGAATAATAAACAGCGAAGTTTTGAGACGTTTAGCAGCAGAACAGCAGGTAGAGTACAATTAAAAAAGGTTAAAGAAAGTGGACGATAAGCATCCATAAAAACGGAAAAGCGTTGGTGAAAAAAAAAACTATTAAAATATGTAGGTTTATGAGTAAAAAACTAGTGAGGAGGACAGCTGCTGTTATTTTTAGTTTAAGTTAGTAGAATTTAAATATTAATTCGGTATATATGATATTGATAAGTATAACAAAAACAATATCACATCACTAGGAAGGAACTTGTCTTCGATATCGAAACTCAACCCGCTGAGCTATCACTTCATGTAACATAACAAGCCCCGTCAATCATATGCAACGAGTCATAGACCCGTCAAGAATGTACGGGCACGCGTAATTATGACGCAATCGTAATTGCCGTAATAATCGTAATACTATGGAGGATTATCGATACATATCACGGAAAAAACTTTGCTGGCTACATAACTACCGATAGGCACGTGTTTCGTATTAACTTTTTTTGTATACACATTCCAGTTATGTTTATCTTGATAGACATGTCAACATAACATAGCATCACGCCTGTATTCCTCGAAGGGGTAGGCAGAGGTGTATACAGTTGGACACCCACATTTCAAGAATAAGTCCTTTGTATAATAAGTAGGTGGTGAGCCTATTGCCATCGGCCGGGCTGCTACTGAAAATTTCCGGAAATCGAACCCGAACAAGGAGAGAATCGAAGGAGTTCATGCCTATCAGTCGCGCTTAAGCCCGCTAGACCAATGAGACAACTAGATATTTTGAAGAAATATCTTCGTATTGTTTGATTTTATTTCGGTATTCTGTTAACTCTGGTTTGGTTAATTCAGTTAATTGTACATTTATTTTAAAGCTTCACTGCCTGTATTCGTATTTTTTATGTACGGTCAGCGAACACAAACAATCTTCGAAAATGTCTTAGCTCAAAAACTATCCTTCAAACAATTTATTTATTTAACGGTTTATGTACACACAGACAGAAGAATAAATACATAAAACTATGTTGAGCACAAGAAATTACAATCAAGTCAATAAAAAATACATAAAAAAATGACAAAAAAATAATTTTACTATATCGCCTTCAGCACTACAGACGGTGCAGTTTTTATGTCGCTGACTTTACCTAGATACAACATTGATTAATAACAAAAACTTCTAATTAATTATATTTCAATAATTTATCTCAGAAGCAATGATTCAACACCCTTGAAAATAGGATTTCGCTTGCCTATTCACCAAGTCAATACAGAATTTATTTTCTTAGTTTCTTAATTAGTTGGAAAGGATAACCGTAGAAAGATTTAGATAAATAAATATTTTAGAATAAAGCGGACAGAAATTACATTACAAAACCAACGACTTCCACTCCGAGTTTGACACTGACAGATTTTTGACACCTGTCAAAATATTTCCGCCGCTAGTTTTTTTTTATTTTTTTTCTCCTTATGGCGATTGTCGGTAGCTAGAGTTATAATGCAATCGTCATAAGGAGAGAAAAAAAAGTAACTATTGTTAATTGCTGCCAGGTCGCTAGTCACAGCCATATTGCCCAACAAAGTTACACATACAATTTCAGAACGTGCGAATATTTACTGGTTTCATTCATAGTTTTTTTTTCTCAGTTACAAAATGCTGTTTTATCTGTTCGCGATAATTTCCAGTGAACGGTGCTTACAGTCGCAGTCGCTGTTGCAAAGATCGTGATTGTAACATTGTAGCAACCGGGTCGTTTCTTCGTAGAGTTTATTTTGTTATTTATTAAATTAATGTTTAATAAATAATAGTTTTGAAGTTGTGGTTTGATTCGTATCATATTAATATTGTTTATTACAGAATGATTTACCATTATTATTTTTGTAAAACGCTTATTAGATTATTCTTTTCAAGTTCATTATGAACTAACATGTTTTAGTTTACAGTTTTATAGGTGTTGTATTTACATAATCTAAAACTTAAATAATAAAATTAAACCGAATTATTTACAAACTATTATATCTACATGTATACAATAACTTAAAAACGATTCTAAAATATATATCAAGAAAAACTCATGCGTCGAAGTGTTCCTGGCAGCACTGCCACGTTGGATGGCAATGCTGATTCGTTGACCTAGAAACAAGCCAGCCTTCTGGTCACGCGAAGAGTCGACCAGTCTCCGAGAAATCTCTTTAAACAGGAGTTTCGCACTCGGACCCCATGATGAATTTATATTTCATAGTAACGATCATTGGAAAGTTCACCTTCAGCGGTAGACATTTTGTTGACCGATAAGTGACACGTATACCAATAGTTTCAGTATCAGTATTTTGTTAACTAACTTGGAGACCAACATAGGCAAGTTACACAATGATAAATAAGTTTGACGCAGTGGCGTGGCTAATGGTTAAGAGGCCCTATGTCAAAAATAAATTTGGGCCTTTATATAACATTTTGCGATTTTGTACCTTCGTATTACAGCTCGGGGGCCCCGTATCATTGATATGGCGGTAACTACATCCCTGGTTTGACGTCTCTCTAATTCTATAATTAGCACAATATATTTAGGTGTCCTTATATAATTGCTTAGAAAATGTTTACAAAGTAAAGAAAGTCAGGAAAAACACAGTACCGCTATAAAACCAACGTAAATAATTATTAGTTACCAGTATTACATACAAACACATTGTAAACCAGAATTAACACAAACACGAAACGGTATCGGAATAGTATTCATAACGAGTGCACGTGTGAGTCCCGAACCTATATTATGCAACACTCGACAACGTGTTGTGAATGGTGCAAGTTATCTACTGATACCGGTTTTTGAACAGATACATTAATAAAATTTAATACTGTTTGTCTGTCTGTTGCATAACTTAAGATTAGCTGGACCGATTTGGCAAAAATTTTAAGGACTTTTGGAAGGTACGTTTGTTTGAATTTTTATGAAAGCATCAAGCCGGGGAAAAGCTCTTTTCCGAATTCAGAAGACTAAAGATCGGATAAAAATCTATTTATTCTAACGACTTCTTCGTTTTCTATTTGAAACTAGCTGTGAACAGCGTATAATTATAAAATTAGCCTAAGTTACTCCTTATATAGTCAGCTACCCGGCAGGAAAATCTTATCAGAATCGGTTCAGCCTTTACGAAGATTAGCCGGAACATACAAACAGACGGACAGACAAAAATGTTGAAAACTTGTTTTAAGACATAGGTATCGTGCAAATATGAGCTTTAAAAAAAACTATTATTTTGACATTACAAACAGACACTTAAATTTTATTTATTGATGATGATGATGATGATGATAGGCATCTTGTTCAAGTGGTATGTTTCTGAGTGTTAAAGTTATAAATATATTTAATTTCTGTTGAAGCATCCAAAGTTGTTGCCAAATGTTCAAAATTCAAAGCAGCTTGCGTTATCAACCGCATTATATGCAGAAGAATATTGACAAGTACGTCCCTTGCGCCTGAGCAAGTTTGCGGTATGTAAGCAAAGTAGCCGGCTATTATCGCGGTGAAAGGAAATCAAAATATCACATGTTTGTGGCGCAGTCCGCAGCGCCTGCGCCGCCGGCGGTGTATCCCTGTGGCGACGGACGCACGCGGTAACCGTACTTGAGACAAACACTGTTTCATTGAAGGAAACACACTTTATTCTGTTAAGGAATCTCCCAATCGGTTATGAAGTACCTATGGGTACTAATTTAAAACAAAAGCTTACTGCTACTAATGCAGATCCTTATGGGTAGATTGATGAACAAACTAGTGCCAGAATTTGAACTAACCTTATTTATGCAAATTAGGTAATTTGAGTAATTCGAGGATAAGGAACGTAGCTGGAAGACTGGACAGGTGAAACAGAATGTCTTCTCAGCCTTCACACAACCTTTAAGTCTGTTTTAGACGATGTGTTAAATAGAAAACAAATATAAGGCATAAGGACCAAGTTAGGGACAAGAATCTGTATAATTATATTAATTTCTTATATTATTAATATAATACTAATAATATAAATACTAATTACTATTAATATAAATACTTATATTATTTTTTACATGCCAACAAATGTTATTGTGTTATGTTATAACAATTATTATTATATTTAAAAAAATTTTATCTATGTATTTGTGTATGTATATTATTATGTTTGGTAGATTTATTTATTTATTATAAATTATTACTCTTATTAATGTTTATGTATAGCTGATGTAGGTTGCGTGGCTGTCCGTGGCATCACGATGGGCCCTATCAGAATATCAGCGCTGCGATATTCTAATCAATGTCGCAGCATTATGCTGAGATAGGAGCCTTTTTTGGCCTTGCACAGGTTATCTGTTAGGTTATAATTTTGTTATGGTTATTATTTAAACACATTTTATTTTTTATTTTATTTTTAGTTATGTTCTTTTGCTTCCTGTGCTGGTCCAGAATAAAACTTTTTCTTTCTTCTTCTTTCTTTCTAATTATTTATTCTGAGATATTAAACAAATTAAATACTTAGTTATGAACGTGATAATTATTGGATGAAACAGATATAACTTTTCCCCAAGTCACAGGCTATAAACCTAGTTTGGGAGCCAGGAGATAATACTTTATGGTCATTATATTGTATCATATTACTGTACCTTTGTTAACAACCTATCGAAATAAAAAAAAAAGAATTATTTATTTAATATTTAATTTTTCTTGTACCTACTTACTATTGCCATCTAGCGGGCACAATTCCAAACTCCGGGCTTCAATCGAGAATTTCGAATCGACCCAAGACCTCTTGGGTTGCGCTTGGGACCACTAGTTCAACGTGGCAGTTACAGACAGTCTTGAGTAATCTTTGAAGCTTAGGTTTGAAAGCTTCTGACTAATCCTGTAACGTTATTATATTAAATGGAAAAAGAATACGGTCGCGAACAAGATTCGAACCTGCGCCTCCCGGATGAATACTCCAGGCGTATTCTTTTTCCATTTAATATAATAACTTTAGAGTTCGCTAAGCATGCGTTAATGCTTTTCAAAGATTTATCTTGAATTATTAAGGTAATTGCATTCTTTACGACATTGTATTAACTGCAAAGTTAGTCGTGTCGGTTTGGTCACCCGTATAGGGACTAAATTGATAGCAATAACGTCGCCATAAGACGTGTTAAAAATATGGAAGAAGAATTCGCGGTGGTGAGCAGAGGTCGAGATGGCTTAGTGGTCAGAGCGCCTGGAGTGTTCATCCGGGAGGCGCAGGTTCGAATCCTGTTCGCGACCGTATTCCTTTTTCCATTTAATATAATAACTTTAGAGTTCGCTAAGCATGCGTTAATGCTTTTCAAAGATTTATCTTGAATTAATCCTGTAACGTTTTATGCTATAACCTCGATAAAGTAACGTAACCGATGCTCCAGTTTGTTTATAATATGTATTTTATTTAAAATATGATATAGTCAATGAACACATAGCCACCATAAAAAAAAACTAAATTATATTTAAATAAAAAAAAATTCTCATGGGGGTAGGCAGAAACTATAGAACGCAAATTGCTACGATCCCCACATATTCCCTTTGCATCGTACATTCGTTCTGTCTACCTATTGCCTATCTGGTTGCCAGCCTAATTGATGGACATCTAATTGTAGTACATTGCGTCGTGTGTTACAGCTTGCCTATGATGAGCAAAAATATTAAAAAATGACGACGCAATGTAATACAAAGGGTCCATCAATTTGGTTGGTAACCGAGATAGCCAGTAGGTACGCTGGTCATACACGCGCGCCGGTTGTGAGTGACATCACCAATAAGGTCAGTGTATATCCTTCTACGACTTCCTCTCCCGGCATTGCCACTTACACCTGCCTTGTCGTTAATCGATTTTCATTCATACTTTCAACATGACGAAACCATCTAAGTATACTAACACTTTTTTAAATTGTCACTATATTACGAATGCTACCCAAACCAATAACTTTTAATAAGGTTAATTGCTCCAACAATTTTCCAAATCTTAATTAATATCACCTTAATAATCGGATTAGGTGATCAAAGTCATTGGAATTCCATTACTCACATTTATTATGAACGTTGGTCAAAAGACCATTAGTGGTCAATTATGACGCCGTGTAGTTATGTCCAATGATTTTGACACGTGTAGCTGACATTGTTTGTTTTACTCATTTGGAAGTATTACATTTACATGCCCCGTAAGTGTTAAAGAGAATATAACTATGTTTAGTTATCAGTAACTAGCTGACCTGTGCCCACTTCGTCGGCAGCGTTCGTAAGAAACGTTTAACGAAAGAATAGCCTATGCCACTCACAAATTACGTGGCTTTCTATGGATAAAAGAATTTTCAAAATCGGTTCAGTAGATCCAGAGATTACCCCTACAACCTCACAAACTCACAAACTTTACCTTGCTTAAGTAGATATGTATGTATGTTTGTGAGTTTCTATATTCCAATATAACTTCCAAACGCCTGAACCGATTTATATGTATGGGGTATCGACAGAATCCTTACCTTCCTGAGTAAAATAGTTTAAGATAAAAAAAAAAATAGTAGCTATGGTACACAAAATGATATGAATACTAATTTATAAAAAAAAAGCGCCTGCCATGAAGAGGCAGACATGGTTTTGTGTAATTTCCCTTATAGGTCAATCAGGACCAAATCTTCCTCTATGTCAGGGGAACCATACATTATAGATGTCATACCATTTGACTCGGAAGACCAGTCGTCGCCAACCACATGTAATCTTCATTACACAACCAATTGATTAACTGCAACCGGTCGCAGTTGTTCGTTAATTGTTACCTGCGTTTCCTGTGATGTTCATACGTCCGTCGTATTATAGCTTTATGTAATTATGCGAGTCATCTCAGGGCGGGACTATCGTTTTGCAGTATTGCTTTTTAATTAGTTTTGCGGTTGTAATTGCAATTTTATATGATGTGATGATGATTTATTATTACTCAATGATATCATTAGTCTATAAAGTGTTGTGTCACTTCCTGCAACACAGACTTTATGTCCGTTCAGTCTAAAATTTGTGGTAGACACTGTCTTATGGTATGATTAATTGGACCTGGTGTGGGCGTCAGGAACACTATTGCACATGCTATTTTTGTTTGTTTGTTTCTTATCTTAACTAATATTATAAATGCGAAAGTAATTGTGTGTCTTACCTTTTCACGCCTGAACCATAGAACCGATCATCCTGAAATTTTGCTTATACGTTGTCAGGTATACAGTAATGAACATAAGGTACCTTTTATCCCAAAAAAAAAGTACTATTCCCGAGAAAAACAACCATAATGTTCTTAGGATAATAGGTGGCGCCGCGTGTCTTTCCAATCATGACTGAATTTTAAATATAAGTAAGAATCTGATACATTTGGGAGTCTAGAGTGTCGATAACCGGTTTTTCCTCCTAATTAACGCGAGCGAAACCGCGGGCAAAAGCTAGTTTGTAAATATTTCAGATAGATCTCGTGCATGATTTAGGAAGAAACTAAGGTCCCAGGGTTGCAGCACAGTGTAGGTTAGTAGAAGAATGAGGTTTTAGTTAGACAACGTTTACGAAGAATATTTAAACTCACAAGAACTTTCTACTCCTTGAATATTCCTGGCGTTTCGTATTGCTGGGACATTGGATTACATCTATAAACAGCTCTTCCCTTATCTCGATTCTTCCTTGTGTATCGATATTCGATATCCCACTACAGATTGGCGCATTCATAGTACTTTTATAGAGACCCATTTTTTAATTAAGACATGCTTATTGATGGCGGGACGAGCTTGACTCCTGTTGGAAGGATTGGCCGTGGAAAGATTTATATCGAGAGGAGAGGAAAGATGATAGGGAGGCCTTTTTCCTGCAGGGAAGATCATCATCATCATCCCCCTACCCCCTACGATCATGGCTGATAATAAATAAGACATTCTTAGCCATCTTGGTCTCTATTTTTTCATATTAATACCTGAGGAACCTATTGGCACTGACATTAAAAGTTTACAAAATACAATTAGACATTATGAAACACTACTCATAATAAATCAAGAGTAATATAACTTACAGTTTATACAACCGGTACGTAACAGTTAATAGGTCAGTATTCAAATAAATAAGGAGTTCCGGCAGTGTGGGAGCGAGGCTTTTGGCAGCAGTTCGTGTGAGCCAGCCAACCGCCGTGCCTATGCGGTTAGCACTGACTGCTAATCAGATGGGACAGTTATGCTACAGCTCGTGTTACTTAATAGTCACTATGTGTAGTAATGAGATTGTAGATACGGCGGGCTTAATATATGTTGGCAGGTGGCGATATAGGGGGACTTACAACAATCTATACATATATAAAAATGAATCCCTATTTCAATTGGTCACGCCATTACTTGAGAACGACGAGACAATCATACGAAGGATTTTACTTCTTTTTTTTATTATACCGAAAAGCTTGTAACTGGTGGGGGAAACCGCGGGGGACAGCTAGTATTTTTAAATATATACGAGCACCTGCAATGAACTAGCAGTATCTATTTTATTGACTATCGTGGATTTTTTAACAATGCTTGTAATTAATGCTTATGTTTGAATCGTTAACATCATTTTTTTAATCATAGGTTAGAAGGTACAATTTATTTGTATTTCTAATTTTTTATTTCTAGAGTAGAATGTAATATCTATATATAATTATTACCACCTTCACGTACTACATTCTCGCAATAGAAAACTTGGTAGGTATGTCTTTAAGCTCTTTTTAAGCATATTGCCCGCACGGAGGAGTATGATATTTGGCATAGTTAAAGTTTATATGCAAATAATGAATTACGGTCCAATTTCGACTACTTCACGACAATTAGCAATATTATACTGGCTTATTATTGATTTTGCAGTGATAACCTTGTGGTATGACCATTGGACTGACAAGTCAAAGGTCGCAAGTTCGAATCCATGGCACGCACCAATGACTTTTCAAAGCCATGTTCGTATTATAAATTAAAACACTTGCTTAAAACGGTGAAGGAAAACATCGTGAGGAAACCAGCACACCTGAGAGATGTTCTCGATGGTGTGTAAAGCCACGTCAGAGACCTATGGGTGGTTTAAACTCTGACACTAGGTTGTCCATCAACCACACGATAAGAAGAAGATTGATGTTTGATTGTCTTAGAACAACAAAATGATGTATAGGAATATATCTTAGGTTTTCGCGATCACTACACATTATAATAAAACAACTTTTAACCGGATTAATGGCGTATATTATTGGTTTTTGTTTTTCCTGACGTTTCGAACACCTTACAGCGTTTGTGGTCGCAGGATCACCGTGGTGATGATGAAGTAGACGGAGTTAAAACCCATAAGTACTATAACTAAAAGTTTCATAGGACATCACCTTTCATTATCTACACCTTGGGCGATTTACCCAAGTAACAGTCTTGTACCTAATAAAATAAAAATAAGTATATTTTTTAAGAAAGAAAGCAACGTTTATTTGACACAGTTAGTAAGGGCACAAATTTACAAAAAAGTTAGGTAGCTAGCAGGCGTTGTGTACCTCATAGCTGCGCCAAAAAGGTCCAGTTCAGCAAAATGCCAGACCACTAGTGCCTGACGCTGATTTTCAACTGGACCTTAACTAAATGAGTAGAAATCACGGATGAAAATCTGTTTTTTTTTTTTTACGCATCACTTTGTACTTTTTCCTGTGCAATATCGAAACTTTTTGCTGCCAAATTGCGTTTGTAAACACCTTCAATGATGTTGTTGTTTTACTCAATTAAAAATAGAAGTATGCTGTACTTTGTGGACAGGTCATTGACCTTATTGTTTTTATCTGTTAGCTATATCTGGTTCTTTGAAGTAATTTCTTGTGTAACTGTAGGTATTGTTTTTGTTCTTAGTGAGGGCTCTACGATTTCCTTGTAAATTGTATGATTGACTTTGATATAATTGATTGATTTTGATGATTTCTCGTTGGTCTAGCGATTGTCAGCATGGCTGCAGACCGTACTGGTTCTGTATCCCGGGTCGGGAAATTTTTTATAGTTTTTTTTGTAGGAAATTCTCAGTAGCTCGAAGTTGGGAATTGTGCCCGGTTGATGGCAATAGGCCACCTGTTACATAGGACTAAATAACAGCATTGGTGAATTGTCCGTGCACAATTGTGTGCACCCCGGCCTACCCCCCCCGGGGAATACGGGCAGATACTATGTTGTTGTTGTTGATAGCAATAGGCGCACCATACCTCAAGGGACATAATAACCTCATCGTTAAAATGTGGATGTACAGCAATACATCTCTGCCTTACCCTTTTAGGAGACAGGTGTCATGCTGTTTAATGTAAGGTCATTCAAATTTTACCAAGTGAAGACCTATAGTTTTCAAGATGCCTTAATGAATGATCCAACAGTCAACACTGTCAATAACTTCTTACAAAATTATTTATTGGATGTTAGGACCACTATTATCAGCATCTTTATTATGATAAACTTCTTGTCTAACGGCTATAGCAATAGAAAAAAAAATAGAAAAAAATATGCAGTCGCGAGCAAGATTCGGACCCGCACCTTCCGGATAAATACTCCAGGCGTTCTGACCACTAAGCTATCTTGACATCTGCTCACCGCCGCTAATTCCACTTCCACATTTTAATACGTCTTCACGTAAAACATAAATCGTAATTCATGGTAGAGTAAATAAATAAAATTCGTAATTTACGGTAGTGAGCAGAGGTCGAGATGGCTTAGTGGTCAGAGCGCCTGGAGTATTTATCCAGGACGCGCAGGTTCGAATCCTGCTCACGTCCATATTCCTTTTTCATTTAATATTATAACTTTAACCTTTTCTATTAATTAGCCTAACATTGCCAAAATGTTATTTAATTTTGTTAAAAGTGAAAACGTGGGATCATTTGGCCCGTTGACAACCATAGCTACCCGATGGAATGGAACGAACCATGGAGTTCCACTGCTTGCCCCAGCTTCTAAACACCGTGACCATTATCTAAAATTGTTGCTAACTTTTTTATTGAGGAACTATAATTTTAATTCACAAAGTTTGTCCGTATCAAAGGACCAGAATAATTTTTTTAAGGAATAAAAATAGTTCTGAGCAGGATTTGAACATTGTCCTCTCTGATAAATACTTCAGGAATTGTGCCAAATAAGCCATTATTCCAAATCTTCCTTCCACACATCTATTATGTTTTATGTTAAAGTCATCACTATCTATCCAGTCTCTAAACAGTGACTGAGCCGACACAATTAACTTTGCTGTTAATTTAGAGATGTTATTCATGATCTCGACTCGGCAACCACTAGCCAGACAAACAAGAGAGTCTTAAAAGCCCAAGAACAGATTATAAGTACAAATGAAAGTCATATCTAATAGGTGAACCATGTGTGCGTAACACCCAATGTTCTATCAGACCGGTTCAGCGCTTGTCGTGAAAATGTTGTAAACAGCTGTCGCTTGGTGCAGATTAAAGTGACGTCGCACTAGCGCATGCGTGTTTCTTGAAAGGCGTTTGACACGCGTTTAGTTCACTATAATGCGTAGTTGAGCTGGCATGAGATGTCATAATAACTTGCTTGCTTGTCATCGAAACAAACCATAAACTTTTACGTTACAAATTTTTGTGGATGGAAAAATATAAGGAAAATTAGGGTGGTGAGCAGTATTTGAATCTGCTCCTAGGCGCTCTACCAATTAAGCCATCCCGACCTCTGTTTACTAATTAATCCGAATTTTAATACATCTTATGGTGACGTCATCGCTATCTATTCAGTCCCTATATAGGTAACTGACATATAATAGTGAATAGTGACTGACTTACAATAAAGCTTGAGATTTTTGTATAAAAACTTTCGTGAGACATATTCATACCAATTAATGTTCACCGGTTACTACTCACGTGCATTTTTCGGGATTGCCCGACTAGTTTCGAACTCGAGCGGAGCCCTTAGTCTTGAGCTGAGCCCGCGGCGATGTCGCGAGTTCGAAACTAATCGGGCAATCCCGAAAACTGCACGTGAGTAGTAACCGGTGAACATTAATTGATATTAAGCTTGAGATATTGATTTCGATTCCCAGGTCGGGCAAAGTGAGTTGTACTGTTAAACAATTCTAAATCCGTAGTTTCGAATTGTTGATGGCTTAATAAGTGATTTAATAATTGGTGAAATGTGGGTGCAGGTCTACACTTCTGCCGACCCCTTCCGGGAATACAGGCGTGATGTTCTGTTGTGTTATGTTTATCATCGAAACTGACAATGTATTTTGCAAGATTGTTGTTGCTTTCAATCTTAACAATAATTATCTTCGGGATTTTATATTTTGGTCGGAAAATGTCTGTAATTGAAGCAACGTTAGTTACTTGATCACTATCAGGTCCATTCCATTCTTTCATTCAATGAATGAAAGTATCACATTCTTCGAGGTGTGATAGGTACACAATGACAGAATATTCTTTGTCACTTTCACTCGTCTTTTCGTTTGTATGTTTTCTTATTCATACGTGACGTCATTATGGGTGCTGCGCGAGAGATACTATGTTTATAACAAATATTTAAATATTTTTCTCTAAAAATAAATAACACTGGCACTTTCATTTCTTACGCCGTGAATAAACGCGCAACTGTTTTTTTTTTTACCTTTTTTTATTCTTCGTAATTATCTATTGGTCTCGGTATCGGTCGCACGAATGTCACCAGTTGGTACCATGGAAATTAGATGTTCTCACACGGTGTTACGTCATCTAAACATTTACGCATTAGAAGATGTGCGCTGAAGTTTGTGACGGTGAGAAGTTTCCGGTCATAAGTTGTTTGTGGATTAACTTAGTTTATTTAAGTTATATTATTAATATAGTATCACGCCTGTATTCCTCGAAGGTAAGGCTGAGGTGGAAAGAAATAATTTCTCTGGTGGGAGGCTTCGGCCGCGGCTGGTTACCACCCACCGGACGAAACCATGCCATGCATGAAGCGACCTAGTCGTGTTTAGGGATGTAGTCCGGTACAACCGTTGTAGAAGACGGGTCTGGGCAGTTGCATCAACTCCCCAACTATGGTTCTCCCCAAATCTATTCACTCTACTTAAGAGGGAATAGACTTATTCTGGATATATGTGATCCATCCTCGGCTACACCATTGCTTACCATCAGAGGCATGTTGGTGGCCAAACTTAGATCCAGTTTTGATAAAAAAAAGATATTTACAAAAAAGTACAAACTTTGACTAGCGACATCGCCGCGGGCTTAGCTCGTGAATAAGGGCACCGTTCGAGTTCGAAACTAGTTGGGCAATCCCGAAAAATGCACGTGAGTAATAACCGTTGAATAATAATTAATAAAAAATAAAGTAAAAGCTTTCTATGTACCAATATCAAATGACGTTACAAATGACCGCGAGATCAGCAGTCCGGTCATATCGATTGCATCGCCACGCGCGCCATTTGTGTATCACGATGTTATAACACGAAATATGTTAATAATTTAATAGAATAACGCCATATTGTGAGTTATAACCTTGTTTGGAAAAAGGCCTGTGATGTTAGGTTTTAGTCAATGATATTATAGGTAAGTACAAGATAAATCTTTGAAAAGCATTAACGCATGTTTAGCGAACTCTAAAGTTATTATATTAAATGGAAAAAGAATACGGTCGCGAACAGGATTCGAACCTGCGCCTCCCGGATAAACAATCCAGGCGCTCTGACCACTAAGCCATCTCGACCTCTGCTCACCACCGCGAATTCTTGTTCCATATTTTAACACGTCTTTTGGCGACGTCATTGCTATCTATTCAGTCCTTATTTTAATATAATGATATTATAAGTAATTTTTCACCTGAATACCCATGTTTTTTCGGCATAGTTGTTCAGTTTCATTATTAGAAATAGAATATACTATAGAAGCTGGGTATCGATTAATTGAAAAAAAAAAGAAAATCATTCGGGTTAAAAAAATTATACTTTTTTTATGGGATATGGGGCAACCGATCGCCTGGTGGTAAGCGATTACCGCCGCCCATAGACACACGCAACCCCAGAGAAGTCGCAAGTGCGTTGCCGGCCTTTTAAAGGGTTTGGGCCTCCGTTACCCTCACTCACTCGGCGAAACACAACACAAGCGTTGTTGCACGCCGGTTTTCTGTGAGGCCGTGGTCACTCCACTTGAGCCGGCCTATTTGTGCCGAAGCATGGCTCTCCAAAATATATACTGTTTCGTTTCACGAATAGGTGAAGCGATCTAATCCAATCAACGCAACTAATTAGTAACAAACAACCCATGTCAACTGTCATTCATTGCTCAATACCAATGATAGACCTAACACTGACCTCTGTGTGACAACAAAATATTTGTGTATTGTAATTGAAATTGATAACATAGCATCACGCCTGTATTCCCTGACGGGGTAGGCAGAGGTGTACACAGTTACGTGTACACCCACATTTCACCAATGCTGTTATTAAGTCCCATGAAGTAGGTGGTGAGCATATTGCCATCTACACATTTTAAGCTCCGGGCTGCTACTGAGAATTTCCTAACAGAAAAATCCAATAACATTTTGCCCGACCTGGGAATCGAACACAAGACCTCATGTTCAGCAGTCGCGCTTGGGACCACTAGACCAACGAGGCAGTATTTCTGTAAAAATAATCTTCTATACATATAATAAAAATGCAACGGCTTGCTGTCTGTACATCAGAAACAGCTTATCCGATTTAGATGTGATTTTCACTAATATATTGTGGTAAGCTTCACTTAACATTTAATGTTTGTTTCATGACAAGCGGTTCATAAATAAAAAAAATATGCCTATTTAAAGAATCACGTCGAACATTTGTTAAATAAGTATTTGTGTTCATACACGACATACTGTTAATTTACGACATCCACGCGGACAGAGTTGCGGCCACAGCTAGTATTAAATATAAATGGTTAGACCCTTATCCTTAAAACAAGACTTGAAAAGCTACGATAAATAGGTAATAATATAGATTTTATTTTTCAAAGAAATATTGAAAAAATAATAGACAAGAACGGGGCTTGAACCCGCGACCTTTGACGTTCCGTGTCATCACTCTACCAACTGAGCTACCTTGTCGTGTTCAAACCTATTGAATTTTCAATCCTCTTTGTATACGTCTTAAGGAGACGCCTGGTGATATTTATCTAGTAATCATTTACAGATTTACTAAACTCAGCGTTACCACTTTGCAGTTGTAAATCGCCGAACAACATCCCAATCCTTTATAAATCATATATAATTATATTTTAAATAGAATTAATATAGGCATTACATGGCCTCAACATGTATTAAAAAAATATAATTATATATGAATAATATAGATATTGAAAAAAAACCTTTACACAACTCACAGAAATATTTACGATCATTTTTCGTTACATAATATGAAACAAGTAAAAAATAAATCAACATACAAACATGACAGTGGGAACAGGTTTATTATGCGTAGATAACAGTACATTATGTATTACATAGCCATTATACAAGCTGTGGTTTTAAACAAATACTACATTGTACAAATCTATACAGCAACAAGTTAAAAGTTGTATCAAAATAATAATAAGGAATAGATCAATGTCCTATTTGTATCGTAAAGTTAGATACTTATCTTAGAAATTTGCGTGTACTACGCAAAGGATCAAGACAACGCCGCATCATTGGCGATAAGCTTGCAGCGCAGCGTTTCATAGGATGGCGACATAGTATACGTAAAAAAAAAACATTAATGAAGTAAAAAAAATTGTGGAAACGAAACTACGGTCGCCAGCAAGATAGGAATAGGATTTTTTTCCACAAATTGAATCTTCAGACTTCGCTACGCATAAGATAATGCGTTTAAATAATTCATTTATAAACAGTAATCTTCGTATGTTCACCATTTACTACTCACGTGCATTTGTTGGGATTGCCTGAATAGTTTCGAACTCGAACGGAGCACGGCAACGGTCATGACTCCGCGGTGAAGTCGCGTGAAAAAACTATACGAACAATAATTGATATGAATAAGTCTCACGTGCCGTACGTATTATAATAATATTTATTGATTCGTATATTATTGTTAGTTAGTTAGTTGCCTATACCTATAGATTCATCTCCATCAATTTGATTTTGTCTAAGACACACAGTATAGCACCCTGCTTATACTTATAGTATATACTACGTGTATGTATAGGCGAGGTCATCGGCCGATGTGCTACGCTCTGAAATTTCACTTTCGATCGTTCCGTCTGGACCGCGGTCGCATCGCTTTTAGGGTCATCGCGCACAGCAAACTGACTTGTTTCTCAATGGTTTTTTTTAGGTATTGTAATCTGTAAATATATACTTCAAGACACCAGTTACTGATTTAGATTTATTGCACAGATCGTTTGTGGGGAAAAATCTAAAAAATCATGGTATCTCTTAAAGTTAACACTCCATGATTTTACTTGGAATAAATAAATTTGAATTTGATAATTAATTGGAATTTACAATGGTCTCTAAACTTACAAGTATGGCTTTAAGTCTGAGCCATTAAGACACTTCAATAGATTTTTTTTTTGACTCAGCGTTTTTATGTTTATGAACTACAAAATAAATAAATAAACGTTTTTATTAAACTTCAATTTCCCTGTTTATTCCGGCAACTAAGCAATTGGTACTAGGATGTAGAAACACAGTACCTTCTGGTACTGTTATCTCAATAAATATAATTAATCAATTTATATATTTCCAATAAAACTTTCTCGTTAGGAAGTTAGATATCGAGGCATAGATAACACGCGACAGCCCTGTTTGGTTCGCAAGTTACGAAGGAATGTTGTTAATTAATTATCCGAATGTTTGCTATCTGTACTTTCTAAAGCTGAAAGTTCTCATACTAATATTACTAATGGTTTTATAGCCCTATAGTTTATAGTATTAGGCCTATGTGGATAATCCGAAACGAAAGCCAAGGCAAACCCGAAAAATGCACGTGAGTAGTAACCGGTGAACATTAATTAATATGAATATGTCACACGAAAGTAATTTTTTATCTGTTATGGATCTCCTTTTGGCCACCAATTCGCCTGATGGTAAGCGACGGTGTGGCCGAGGATGGAGCGCGTAGATCCAGAATTAATCTATTCACTCTTAAGTAGAGTGGATAGATTTGGGGAAAACGATTGTTGGGGAGTTGATGCAACTGCCCAGACCCGTCTCCCACAACGGTTGCACCGGACTACATCCCGAAACACGACTAGGTCGCTTCACGGAATGGCTTCGTTCCGTGGACGAAGCCTCCCACAAGAGTTGTGTTGCCTGTTTTGCACCAAGGGCCACGTGTAGGGATTCCATTTTAAGGGTGCACTCCCACGGACGCGGGCAACTCAGCCCCCAAAAAAATATTTATGTATTATTTTATTTATTAGGTACATCAACTTCACCTTCTTCAAATAGTATCAATTCTATATTCTCTGCTCTTCATGCTTATGCAAGTTGCAACATTTCGCGGTCTTGCGTATACGCAACGAGAGGATTGCATCCGCGGAATTTAATCTCTTCTCTCAGTCGACTTTTATGATAATAGTGATAAGAAAATTTCGTGTTATTATTAGCATATTAGCGTGGAATCAGTTTTTTATGGCACTTTTTATTAGTATTGTTCTTTTTATGTTTATGTTGGCCAACCTGATTATAGTTTTGTTACAAAATCGGTTCGTATTATTGGTAGTGAATGTCACAATTGTCGCCAACAAGAAATAAAAGAGTACTTATTGACCTGTTTCAACAATAATTTTATTTTGACCCTTAAATGTACGTTACATAAGCATCACGCCTGTATTAAGTAGTTGAGGCATTGACATATATATTACTAGCGAGTTGAGGAGTTAGACAGAGGCACTCTTATACACCCATATTCCACTGCTCCAGTTATTAGAGTTAGGTGGTGAGCCTATTACCATCAACCGGGCAGATGTCAAACTCTTTCTTCAAACCAGGAAATTGAGATTTTCGAAAATCCCAGGACTTCATGTTTTATAGAAAACTAGCTGGTGATAACTAAAGGTAGCCTATATCCATCACTAAGATACAATCTATCCTCCTTGCCAAATTTCATTACGATCCGTTCAGCCGTTCAGTCGTTTAAAAGTAACAAACAGAGTTATTTTCGCATTTTTAATATTAGTATGGATAGTTTTTTACAATTCTGCCGCCACATAAAACTTAAAAACTTAATAATAATACACAAAATCACGCATGTTTACCGGAGGGGTATCCTAATCTAGCGATTTCAAACTTAATTTGCAATAAAAGCCTTTTAACTTTCTCTGGTTCAGGTAATTTGATGTCAATTAAAAAAAAAAATACCTCAGAGCCCTGAGAATCGTTTAGTAACAGTCCCTTTTTCAGTATCTTAAGTCTACTTCCATAACTTAACTAGGTATAGTGTTGTATAATTGAACAACGATGCGTATCGAAAGCGAGTGTTGTGTAGTGCCAACATGCGGTTGCGCCGCGCCGGGGTCAAGTGCTGTTACGTCACTGTATGTTTCGGCAGTGCGTGCGTTTCGGGTGCATTATGCATGTTACGATCCGATCGTATTCGATGACCCAATTCGATCGGTTTCCACTGGTCAGGCAATCGAATGATGGCATGTAATTTAATGTTTTTTTTTTATGATTTCACTATCGAATGACAGAGAACTATGAACCTCATTTTTTTTTTACGGTTGTGACTGAATTTTCGAACTCAGCAACTTTTTTTAAATTGCATAGCTAAAAATTAAATTTAAATAAATACTCTCAGAATTTCTAATTAAAAAGGCATACTATTCTGTCAAAGAATATTTTAACGATCGAGTTAATTAGTGTTCATGTTACAAATTAATGATAACTAAATGTCCGATTTATTTATTACTAGCTGTGCCGCACGGTTTCACCCGCGATAATTTGAGGAAAAAAACTATTCTACCAGCGCCCTCCCCCTTCATGACCGCGCCTAGCACATCATAAATGCGCCTGCCTCGTTGGTCGAGTGGTCCCAAGCGCGACTGCTGAGCATTAGGTCTTGGGTTCGATTCCCAAAAGACACAACACAAAACACAAACAAATCTTTCCTTTTTATAAATCTTAATAGATAAAAGATAGACATGCTGTCGCGGACGCGGCAATGGAAGCTCTCAAAAGGATTTTTTTCCCGTTTTTGCAACTTTTTTTTCCTATTGGTCGTAGCGTGATGTTATATAGCACCCGGGGATAGTGTAGCTTCCTAACGGTGAAATTATTTTTCAAATCCGTCCTGTAGTTTCGGAGCCTAATTCAATGCAAACAAACAAACAATCAAATCTTTCCTCTTTATAATATTAGTATAGATATAAATATATTTTTTATATAATTTATTGGATTTTGAGTACTTTTTTCTATTACTTTTTTCTAACGACTATTCGTTAAAAATAATAATTTTGTAACGATTTATAATATTATGCTATTATTATTGAAAAATATATAAAACTTAGTGATGAAGAAATATTTGTAAGGATATTTTACAAGGCGAAACATAGTGGCACATAACCATTTCTAATTTTGACCAAGAGTTTCACTTTTATCTAAGCTAACAAAAAATAAATTGAATCGAGACCGTCGTTAAAAAATTGATTAGTCCGCTTCTAATATAATTTTAATAACAAAAAGCTATCTACTGTTCGAAACATGAAAATGAACTACCCGTGATTAATCCGGTTAAAAATTTGTTTTATTAATATGTGTAGTGACCGCGCCGACCTGGCGCAGATTCGAATCCTGCTCAAGACAGTATTATTCTTTCCACAAAAAATTATATCTACATATATAATGCGCTACGCATGCGCTTATTCATTTGAAATATTTAATAATAATAATATAATAAAAATAAGTAAATACGCTGAGCTGAAAGAAGAAGTAGCAAGAATATGGAGACAAGAAAAAGTTTATATAATCCCTATAGTCCTCTCTACCACCGGTGTTATATCAAATCATCTCCTGCATAGTCTTAAACAAATAGATCTGAAGGAAACGACCTATATATCTTTACAAAAAGCGGCCATTCTCAACACCTGCCGAATAGTAAGAAAGTTCATGCAAATAGAAGAAAATTAACATTTAAACACAACACACCCTCAAAATAAATGACACCACACGATACATTTACTTAGCTTAGGCTCGTAGATGTAGTTATAACTAGCCAAAAGGCTAAGAAAAAATGTTAAATACCCCAAAATAATAATAATATTCCACAACTACCACACAACGCCGTCTAGTCTCAAGCTAAGCAGAGCTTGTGTTATGAGTACTAGACAACTGATAAACATACTTATATATTTCTAAATATAAATTTATAGTACATAGCTATTTTTAACCGACTTCAAAAAGGAGGAGGTTCATTCGGTCGGTATATTTAAAAAAATATATGCTACTATTCAATATGAGGTTACCCATGTTTTATGGTTAAAATTTTTCGATTTTCAGGGGAATCGAGGAGTTCGGAATCAACCTCCAAATACGGATATAAATTCACCTATTTGCTGTTTTAATTAATTTAATTATATACGATCAATTTATTCTTAACCCTTCTAAAATTATGCTTTAAGAAAAATCAGAGCCGACCCACTACATAATGGTCAAGTTATGTTGTTGTGACTTACTCATTATTTCCTTCTACAGGTGCCCGGCATCAAGTTACGGCGGTCGCGCGCTCCGCTACGTGACCGACAGAACAGTTGTTAGAGGTAAGCTGTGTGTTTAACTGCTGCTTACTTTGTTATTTGTATTTGTTTTGCCTCGTTGGTCTAGTGGTCGCAAGCGCGGCTGCTGAGCGTGAGGTCCCGGGTTCGATTCCCAGGTCGGACAAAGTGTTATTGGATTTTCCTATTAGGCAATTCTCGGTAGCAGCCCGGAGTCAGGAACAGGTAAAGCCGTCGGTCCTGCGCCTGATCTCTCTCCGGTCGTGTCGTATTGCCGTCCCATCGGAATATGAGAGTGAAGGAAGAGGGAGTGCACCTGTGTTTGCGCATACACTTGTGCACTATAATATCTCCTGAGTACTTGGCTAATCTCCGTGGAGATAGGCCACCGTGACCGAAATACGGTTGGAGTATTTATTTGTATGTATTTAACTTTTTTATACGACCGCTGGTGGTAAAGTTACCGTAGCCTATGAATGTTTGCAGCGCCAGAGATATCACTAGTACGTTCCCGAACCTGTAAAAAAAAAATGATCACTAGGCCGGCAAAAAGCTATTCCTTTGCCAACACAAGGCTTCCTCAAGGACCACTGGTGACCTTGCTCAGGGTTAGGAATACAACACTAGAGGGCAACAGTGTTATTTGGTTACATTATAAAGCATATATAATAAACGCGTTAATTAAATCGGAATATATTAGTTCCACTTCACAGTTCTCCGTAAAAGATTCCTACAAAATCATAAAAGGTATTAGTACAAACAAATTAGTAAATAATCTAGATATTGCAGAAGTGGGTGGGATACAAGATCGTGGGTACTATCTCACAATAGCTGTTCACATTACACTCAGAATACTTGGCGTTGAACGTAATGTGGATGTGAAATACATTGTTGAAGCCTGTAGGCACCGTGGCTTATCTTCAGATCCGGCTGCCAACCCTGGTCTGCGAGACGGTAATTGCAAGAAAATGTTGTCGTAATTATGCCTATTAACAGTTCTTTAACTTAATAAATAGCTTCAATAAAGTATCAAAAGTTTATCAGATAGCCGTTGAATGTGAAGGGTTAATCCAGTTTAAATAACAACCTTGAAGGTACATTTTATACTGCACCCAATATTTATGTACTATGCAAACCGTGTTATAATCATAGAAATTGATTGGGATGATCATGGAATTTGGGAGTTGAAATAAAGTCATTAATTAGTTATGATAACATTAAAACGAAAAGTAAGATTCAATAACTACTAATAAAGTGACAACCAATTATAATAAAATCGTTAATGCAAACGAAGTTACGAATAAAATCAATTCAAAGATTAAATCCACCTAAATGCCAAACATAAGTTACTGCACTAAGCCTCCCATAATAACATATTTCACACTACCACATTAATCAATTTCTTGTCAAATAGGACCCGAACAATGAGAAAACGGTCAAAATTTCAATGAACAAGTCTTTAGGAGCCAGTTTCATGAATGATTTACGATCCCTAAAATACGCTCAAAGCTAGAATATCAATTTTCAAATTATATCTGAATAATTTACGAGGTTTCGGTTTTAATCTCGTGATTGGAATGTTTGAACACATCGATTCAATGTCAATATTAATAACTTTTTTAATTTTCTCTAACTTATCAACTAGGTATATTTTTATTAGTAACTTGAGCATAGCAGTGCCTTGCGCTTTGCATTAAAATGTTATTTTTGCATCGGATACTAATGTAATGGCACATATTTTATCATTTTCCATTTCATTTACCCTACAATTATATAAAGTCTTAGTTTACAGTTTAGCTTAATAAATTTTGGTGTATTTCCTTATCGTCCTCATCCTCATTGCTAAACATCATTACATTAGCTTGAAATGTTGTAGCTCATCTAGTTCTTCCATTTTTTCTTACATCTGTAACAACGCTACTCCAAAGTCTTTTATTTTTTTGAAATTTACTGTTTGTCCTTTCATTTCATTCACTGCATCAAACCTAATCTCTAAGCAGAGCCAAGACATTCTCGTCGCAAAGCCTCTGCATATTAATTAAGGCTTCATTTCGCTCTCGGAATACCAGAGATAGTCAGCCGCGAGATGTATCGGGTTCCCACAGGCTGCTGCGCTGGAGTTTTTACGTGTTATCACCAGCTCGCATCTGTGCTCGGCGAGTGATTGGAATGGCCGCCAATATCTGTAACACTGACTGTGGGATAAGTGTTGCGAATGTTGGGAATTTGTTAAATGCGACGACTAGACTTATCAATTCTTTTTAGTTGTTGTGTTATATGCTCTTGTGACTTTTGCTATGTTCTTCGTTATATCTTGACCTTTTTGTGGTATAATAGTTAAGTAAAATAAGAGTATACCTACTTAAATTTAAACGGATATCTTGATCGAGATCATCTGTATCTGCTAGCTTCGTTAACACAGGTACTTGATAGATGTTATACATCAATTATATTTCTTAGATTTAAGTGCCGTATCTATCAAAATCTGCAAGCTTTTTTTTGCAAATGTGTCATAGCGACAACCCAAATCGCTGCCGCTCATACCACGCTCCACCCGCTATAAAACCGTCCGGCCGGCGCACGCGCTTCTCGTAATCTCAGCCATCGATCCTTGTTAATTGATCACCCGCACCTGTCCGCTGTCCGCCGTCTGTCCGGCCGGACGGCCCGGACGCTCTGTCCGGTGGCACGCCATCTGGCCGCGTGCCTGTGCTATCTCATCTTCCACCTTTTAATATTAGCCGCGTTTTATCTGAATGTAACTTCTCGTTTTATTAACTGGTTTTATATTGAATGAAATTTTTCTTGGTTTTTGTTGATCTTTATGTATTGATGTAGTATAAATATTTTGCTGTGAGGCGTGTTGAATGATGTAGATTTAACATCATATAACACCTTTTTTTGTACTGGATGGAATAATTTTCATTAACAACTCCCCTGTGTTCCCCAAAGGGTACGACAGAGGTGTATGTATTGTGTATTCTGGTTACTGGTCCACCTTCATTTGTTAAGTTTCATGTAATTTAAATTTGGTTAGTTACAAACTTTTTCTGACTTGACTTCTTTTTTGACAGCGCGGTTGGCGCAGTGGTCGAGCGACCGACTGCTGCGCTGCGCGTCGCAGGTTCGATTCCTGCACGGAGCAAATATTTGTACGATCTATAGATAATTGCTCCGGGTCTGGGTGTGTGTGTGCTTGTGAAATTAAATGTCTGTAAACGCACCCACGATACAGGAAGAAATTCCTAGTGTGGGGCAACGTTTTTAGAGAAAATCTTTAAGAGACCCGGTAAATAACCAAACAGAAAATCTTAATAACACTTTGCCCAACCTGGGAATTGAACCTCACGCTCAGTAGCTGCACTTACGTCAACTAGAGAACTAAACTATTACGGTATTAATTGTTTTAAATGTGTTTATTGTCTCCTAAATATAATAATTATCATGATGGTTTCGGACAAAATTTTATTCATATTATTAGTGTGTCAATTATGATTAAATCATTCCTCAAAAAAAATAGGCAAAAATTTGTTAATTACGTCATTAATCATACACATGTCATAACACAGCAAGTTTCTTAACGAAAAGTAGAAAATCAACTATATCTATGAACGACCGAAGTGGGTCGAACTCGTGTGTATGCGCATTAAAATAAAATACCATGAAATATCAATTTGTAACTCCTGCGACACGCTGTTGAGTAAACTGTTACCTTTACTTGGCAATAGCGGTAGCGTAGACTTAAAGAAGTTAGTGTCAGAAGCCCTACTTGAATCGAACATCCATTCAAGTACAAGATTATCTATATCCTGCGCCAGCGTCGGATGAAGCGAAATTGCCGTGAAAGGCTGTATCTTCAATAAATACTGCTTTATGACTGTTCCTGTTTATCTAATGAATTGAACTCTTAATCATAGGTTTTATCTTATGGGTGTTTTACTAAGAGTGTGCCTTCTGCAGTTTTCTACATACAGCAGCGAGCAGGGCGGGCCCTGCGCGTGCACATTGATTGCGACATACACCTTTCTGATTACCCGCCGTCTTATGCATATGTCCAACGTTTTGTAATTATCAATTGCCGCTTTTAATTGCTTTGTATGTCACGAAATTTAGTAATTAATACACACAATTTTCTAAGAAAATTGAGACACGCAAATCATGACGACTTACATTAATTCGAAGTTTCTTGCAAACGTTTGCCATAACGTAATCAATTGACCAACGCAACAACTAATGAACAAATAATAAAACGAACACCTTGTATGCAACATACCACTTACAACCTCATACAATTTACATACAAATTATTTTGCAAGTACCAGACATTGAATCGAGAAACATTCGGAAACACGAAGGAACAAAGACAATACATTACAATCAGGATATTACAGAGATACAACATACAAACACAGATACAACGTTACCCTTGAATAGAGCGAAATATAATTGCATAATGGCTCACGCAAGTTGAATGCGCCATTAGTAAAGTGGCGAAGTGGCGAAAAAGTTGTGTGAAACAATAGATGCGCGTGCGCGGCTGGCCAGGCGAACAATGAGCGAGCAGCGCCGCGGGCAGAGGTGGTGCGCACCACCTGACCACCGTACGAGCCGGTGGAGATGGCATTTTAAATAGAAGTTGAATAGGAATACATAAATATAATATTTTAAAAATATGAAATCAAAACGATTAAATGTGGAAGAAGAATTCGGAGTATTTAGCAGAGGTCGAGATGGCCTAGTTGGCAGAGCACCTGGACAGGTTCAGGCGGCGCAGGTTAAAATTCTGCTCACGAACATATTTTTCTTTCCACAATAAATTATAATGTAAATTGGATCAAATACTCAAGTAAAATCATTACATAGAGACAAAGAGCTACTTATAAATAACTCTGAATAATATTCTATTTTAAAATTGCTTTTTAAGAGTTTGTTCATCGAAGTATAGATCCATTTGTAGCCCTGAAGGCGATGCTTGTCATTGATCATAAAACTCTGTCAATGTGAAAAGTGCAAAATTAATTCCGTATTTATCATCGAGTGTTCACATAAAGTAGTGAACGGATACTACAATGCTCTAAATAAATTAAAATTCTGTGAAATAAATAACACCAAACTTTGGAACACTAAACAGTGATGATCATGATGACAATTAATATACTCTACTAAAAATTCGAGTCTTCTCTGCAGTTACCGCATCAAGTGCACTTCCTAGCTCTGATAGTTGTGGGCTAGGCTATTAGAGCGTTTGGTAGACAATATGGGAGATGTTAGATTGTGCCCATTGTTCCGGCGTCGCCTGCCGGCTGCTGGCGGCAAAAAGAGCAAGCTGCGCACTCGCTGGACCACACCGAGCTGTGGGTCACTAGAGAACACCATGTATAGTAGGTACATTCCAAGCCATTGTAGTTTGGGAATGCAACGAAGTCGTTTACCTTTACATTAAGTCATTAGAAAACATTTAAAATGCTATGAGTATTACCAATTTAAAATTTAATGCAATTAAACCAATTAACGTTAAACAACAAGCCAAAGTCGAAGGTCAAAAGGTCTTGAAAGGAAAGGTTAAAGCTTCAATCTTTTTGGAAACAGAGATACAAAACCTTTGTGTCTTTCTTTGTGTTGGCATTCCTTAGACTTAAATTTTAATCGTAAATTAAACTTAATACTTAAATAAATTCAAGACGGTTTTCTGCGTTGAGAGTTTCCAGAAGATTATATCGGAAATATTTCAGTTAACTGTCTACATTGGTAGCTGAGGGAATTACGATAAATCTAAATGCTCACACACCTTTAACACATTGATAGCCCCTTATTTTTAGTACCGCATACAAGGAAACGTCCACTCAACCCGTTTATACCATTCCCCATTGAAAGTCCATTACATCTTCACTACAGGCACCAGGTGCGTTGAGTCGCAGATCATTCATTAGATTAAACCAAGCCTCAGTAATCTTGGCAAAAATCTCCGCAACATCTGTCGCTACTAATTCAAACTTCTAAAATTTCCTGTCCCCGTTTCCTGGATTCCTGATTGACAAATTGATATGGGAAACTTAGGGTTGTCAATTCCTTGTGGCGGCCAATCTTTAGAACCTTCGTTTTAGACCTGCCGACCTATCCGGAGAGGATGTAATTGAGAAATAATTATGGATTCACAACTTTTTTATTAAAACAAATTAGAAATTGATCATTCCGGAGATTCGTGTTTCTTTAATTCTGCGAAAGAAACAGCAACAATTAACAATAGCCAATGATACTAATTATTCTTTAACTAACAACATTTTGGAAGTTGCCAAACAAAACTATTATTTTAAATAGAACACTCCATTATAAAGCAGAACATTTTAAAATATAAGTTTATAATCCTAGCTTAGCTGTTGAGGAGGAAGGGTATGCGGTAACCTGAGCGCAACGACGCACGCGCAGCGATTGATGTGCGACCAGGAAGCGACGTGAGCAGATAGTGGAGTCGAGTTACTAGTGAGCTTGTGACTGACGATTTTATAGGGAATCTAGCTTCATATTCCACTTGCATGCATTATTGTTTTAAGATTTAAGATAGGTCATGTACAAGTAGCAATGTATTATTCGTATCTCTTGCGATGCAGGTTTACATTTTATTCAAGAGTTTAAGATAACTGCCAGAAGTTAAATATATACAATCTCAGCTGCTTCGTTGGTCTAGTGGTCCCAAGCGATACTGCTGTGCATGAGGTCCTGGGTTCGATTCCCGGGTCGGACAGTGTTATTGGGTTTTTCTATTGGGAAATTCTCGACAGCAGCCCGGAGTCAGGAATTGTGCCTGGTAGATGGCAATAGGCTCACCACCTGTTACATGGGACTTAATAACAGAATTGGTGAAATGTGGATGGACAACTATGTACACATATGCCTACCCCTTCGGGGAATACGGGCGAGATGCTATGTTAAGTTATGTTTACATACAATCATAGATGCTTTTTATCTTTTTATTATAAGGATTTCGAGTTATTCTCCGGTGTAATTAGTAGAAATAATCTTAAGTTTTAGGGTAGTCTATACTGTGTTCATTAGAAAGCTTTAGAATCCTCAAGTTTGTATAATTATGACGTTCAGAGGAACCCTGGTTGCTGTTAAAAGCCTTTAATGAAAAAGAGAAAATAAATAATTGCGTATATTACACTTGATTGCACTGTAACATGTTAATTCTCTCTTACACTTTCATCGGTCCGATTCTATTGTCTGATGTTGACAGCCCTGACATGTCCATTATAACTTCTACTTTTTATTTCTTACACACTGAGAACATGAACAACTATCCTTATAGCTCCAGCTAATTTGGTCAGTTTTATCTACAGCCCTTTTGTGTGGCATTTTTAATCACCACCACTTGCATAGTCATTGACGTGTTAATATTGATTAAGATCCTTATTTAATACCTTAAAGTTTCTGTAATAAGGTTGGATTTAGTTCAGTACTGGAGTATTGTTGTTTTAATCCGCGAAGTCGTTACGGGAATGAGTAATCGATTTTCGGTCTTTTGTATCGAGAAATCAGGGATCATTTTAATTATCGATTACATGTCGGTGATTTTTATTCTCTATTGTTGGGGTTTGGGATGGGAATGGAAAATAATAACACATTTGGTTGGTACATTGGTTTTGATTTTATCTTTAGTAGTCGTGTCGTGTGGTGCTCGGGTACGAGGACCACCTCGTGGTTACTCATGGGTGTCGTAAGTGGCGACGGTGACCAAGGGTTTATACATTTATAATATGAACAATGGAAGCTTAAGGAGATGAAAGGATAAAGATTTTAGCTTTTTGGAATAATCAATTGGTATCTATTGAGTCATGGAATCGAATTGGTACATAAACATTATTAAGTCACACTAAATAACAAATGCCTAGTTTTAGTATTACGTTACACACTTTGTACTCGATTTACCATTTAAATTAGTCGTAAGCTCGGTTGCTGAGCGTGAATTCCTGAGTGCGATTCCCGGATCGGGCAAGTGATATTGGGTTTTTCTGTTAGAAAATTCTCAATAGTCGCCCGGAGTTTAGAATTGTGCACAGTTAATGAAGATAGTCTCACTATCTTTTACTACACCTTAATAACAGCATCGGCGAAAAATTTGTATACAACAAACATTAATCTTCTGCCCAATCCTTTAGTTTAGATATACAGTCGTTATAGTATAGTATATTATAAAAAAAAAAACATGAAGATTCTCCCACACTTATCCTAGACATTTAAAGTTGACTAAAGTTAACGTATAATAACCAAGAATATTTTATGTTCGCCATGTCGACACATTAAAGCTCATTAAACTTTCTGTACCTTTTGTATAAACAAAATTAACAAAAATAAAGATGCCACCGTGAAATTTACCTCTCAGCCGGACCGCCATCTTGGTTATTACGTCAACTTTATCGCCTGACATTTCAACTCGTTTAACTCTCGGTAACGCGTGTAATTCCAAGTACTGTGTGTTTAACACTGGGCACAGATTAAAAATAAATCTTAATATACTTATTTAAAAGACTCTCACGAAACAAAGCCGTATTAACGTACACAAAAGATGTTTTGTCCGGCTGTCAGTTGTACAAAATAATGTGACATTTTAAAATAATTGTTGTAGGTACAATTTTACCAGAGATTCTCATTGTTGCAAGCGCACCGATTACTATGTGGAGGAATGCTCGTTTAATCACACTCGTGTGTAATTATTAAAAAATAAGCAAAATTTCGTTTGTACGTGTTTTCGTAATGAGTGGATGGTGTAGCTTGGACATTAGCGAGCCTCCAGTGGGAGCTGCGTGAGGATAATTGGTTCAATCTCTTGTTTTTAGATTGCCCCAAAATTGCGGGAGAACTTGCCTTGAGGATTCAGAAAGAACATGGGTGTAATTATCTAATATACAAAAATTTTCAATCCGTTGTTTTAGCTGTGGGAGCCCACCGAGGTTGCCTGTTATAATGGAGTATAATCATGTATTTAACATTCCATAAAACCTTTTCTTACATAATCCGTTTTGATTTAGCGTCTTGCCTAACGTGCACAGCACATACCGCGAGCTATTTGAAAGAAAATTGAAATAATTGAATTACAAATCCATTTAAGATAAGCTCCAACCATGTAATCTGAACTCAGGATATCTCTACGCCTCTTCTCTTACATTTGTCTAAAACTTAAAATAACAATAAACCGAAGTCGCCCGACGCGTCTGTTTGCACAATTTTCTCAGATTTTATACGGGCTTTCATTACAGAACACATTGTTACAATAAGAATTTTTAGGTGAATGATGATCAATGACATTGATCATTTTCAATGTTTTTTATTTTAATTTTTAATGTTTGTCTGTCTGTCTGTCTATTTGTTCCGGGTAATCTTCGAAACAGCTTAACCGATTCCGATAAGATTTTACTGGCAGGTAGCTGATTATATAAGGAGTAACTTAGGCTACTTATAATATAATTATACGCGGGTCAAACCGCGGGGCACAGCTAGATTTTACAAAATCGCAAAAAGCATTTATCTATCTACAAAGGTTGTCACTGTTCTAAACCGGATCAAGTCAGCTAGTACTTACTTATAAGATTATAAGTTACGTAAAACCAAAGCAAGTATATTTATCTTAACGCATATTTCAATCACGCGCAACCTTCAAAGATCAAAGATATGTAAATACCAAGTAAATAATCACAACATTTTTTTCGTCCGCCATTTGTAAATGAAATGGAGGTTGGGAACAAAAGGAAAAGTGAATAAGATGTGGTTGGTAGCAGGTTTATTATCATAACAGGGACATATTAATACGTCAAAGCGTGATGTTACACCCACATCGGCACGTCGTGTGACAAACGGACAGAAGACCAATCTATTGATAAATAATATAATGTTTCATGATTAATGTTTTAATGGAAATGTTTTGCAATAGCTTGCTTGAGATTTTTAGGCACTGACTTTTCTCACAACCTAAATTTATGGCCTAATTAACCTATTATTCAGTTTCAGTCATTAATTACTTATCTTCCAGTGCGGGGCAAAGCTCCCTCCCCTTCTTCCACTCCTCTCGCTCTAAAGTTTTTTGCGGCCAATCCTTCAAATAGGTTTTAAACTCATCCCACCATCTCCTTCTGGGCCTGCCGCCCCCATTTAATATAATAGAAATATCTTCTAATATATAAAAATCTCATGTCACAGTGTTTGTTATCGAACTCCTCCGAAACGTCTTGACCGATTTTTATGCATTTTTTTGTGTATATTTGATAGGTCTGAGAATAGGTCGTAGGCTCTTTTTATACCCCTAGGAGAAAGGGTGGATGCAAGCGTAGGGTTCAATTCTCAGATAAGATGAAATGTTATTATTATTCTTTAACCATTTTTGTAGCAGCCCAAAGTGGCATTGTGCCGTAGCTGGCAGTAAACTCATCATGGGTCTTATATGAATATTTGTGAAATGTGGATATACAACAGCACACTTCTGTCTTGCCTTTCGGAGAATACAAGCATGATGAATTAATCCTTATTAATCTCAATTAATAAGTAAACAAAATATTCTTTTGAACCATAAAAATAATTGACATTTCATCTGCAAATACAGATAAATCTTTGAAAAGTATAAACGCATGCTTAGCGAACCTTAAAGTTATAATTAATTGTGAAAAAAGAATACAGTCCCGAGCAGGATTCGAACCTGCGCCTCCCGGATAAATACTCCAGGCGCTCTCACCACTAAGCCATCTCTACCTCTGACGGCGCAGGTTCTAATCCTGCTCGCGACTGTATTATTTTTCCACTCAAAATGATAGATTCATCTGCAATTTTTAACCTATATTTTTTAACAAATTATTTCAGTTGGTAAAAACCGTAGCTGTGTTAGACGCACAAGGTACACAATTTTAAAGTCCATGCTATGACAGCTTTACCTGAAGAAAAAGTTCGTACACAACAGAGGCAGAACTCAAACACGATTCCAAAAACTCATCACAAATTCAACCTACTGTGTCCGTTGTATTGTGTCCGGTGTTGTATGTACCTGTCGAGAAAGTGGTTGCGCGGGCGCAGATGCTATTGTTGCTATCACTTTATGGACTCCCCGTGTGTGTATTAGCATACACAGAGTGCCGACAGATTGTTTTTCTGTTGAGAATATTTTGTTTATGTTGGGAGTGGGACTTTCGCTGTAACGTAGGGGTTAACCTTGTCATCTCCGTTGAAAGTGCCTGTGCTGTTATTTGAGATATAATATATATATATATATAATACTTAAGTATCACGAGTTATTATATTAAATGGAAAAAGAATACGGTCGCGAACAGCTAAGCATGCGTTAATGCTTTTCAAAGATTTATCTTGAACTTAACTATCACATTAGGCGACTCCCTGTTAAGATAGTTCTAAGTTGATAAATAAATAAATACATATATGTACATGCATACAACATACACAATGTACATACAACTGCCTTTTTGGTGTAGTAGTCTCAAGCATTAGGTCTTGGGTTCGATTCGAGCATTGGGTCGAGCAATGTTATTATGATTTATGTTAGGAAATTGTACACAGTAGCAGACCGGAATTTGGCATTATGCCCGATAGATGGCAATAGGCTAATCATGGGATTTACGGGACGTATATATCGAATTTTGGATTTATTATTTGTCACCTAGGTATTAATTTTATGTTACATAGGAGATGGCGATAATTGCAGGTCACTGTAACAATATGATTGTTACGTTAAAATTAAAACTATATCAAAGGTTCCATCTGTTTATTGAAGAAATAATAAGGTGGAACTTTTATCTTATAAAAAAAAACAATGTGAATTGAGTGCTATCAATAATCCGGAAATAATAATAAACTGCGGCGATTGTTAAATTGCGTATCACGAATTCACGATTTAAAATAGTAATAATAGTATTAGTAAGTATAAATCCTATTTCATAGACGTATTAATTTATAATTATATTTGGTTAAACAACTGAGTGACTGCCCGCATCCACTTGTCCAATTTCTAGTTTCCTATCTTAAGGGAAACGCCTGACGATATCTATTCGCAATCCTTACTATAGTGTTATAACATTTATAACTAGCCCACTCTCTCTTCCTCCTCGTTGGTTTGGTGGTCCCAAGCGCAACTGCTGAGCATGAGGCCCTGGGTTCGATCCCCGGGTCGAGCAAAGTGTTATTGGGGTTTTCTATTTGGAAATTCACGATACCAGCCCGGATTTTGGAATTGTGCACGGGAAATGGCAATAGGCTCACCACCTATGGGACTTAATAACAGCGTTGGTGAAATGCGGATGTACGGAATACAGGCGTGATGCTATGTTATATTATAACTAAGCTTTTATTTAAGCGTTGAGCAAGTGCAACGTACCATATCGTTACAAAACCAGCCCATAGCTGTCCCACAACGGAATAGCTTCGTCTTAAAAACGAACATTGATCACCACGATAGCTCACTGCGGGTTGAAAATTTCAGACCAAGTTTCCTCACAATGTTTTCCTACACCGTATATCACAACAAACACCTATGCCTCACACAACCTAACCGGCCAGCAAGTACTCGATTACCACGACACCATCATCATCCCCCTGCCCTTATCCCAATTTAATTGGGGTGACAGCCGTCATCTCAACAGTCACTCCTTTTCAAGCCATATCATTTTCACACAATCCATCCATCGCTTCCTCTCTTCCTCTACTCTTATAGCCATCCACATTCATACTCAAAACTTTCCTCGTCACATGACCCTCATTCCTCCGCATCACATGTCGATACCATGAGAAACGATCCCCACATTCTAATGATCAACACATTATGATTACCCAGTTAAAAATGAACAGATAAATATATAATTAAAATTAATTTGTTTACAAATTAAGAACGATGGCTCACGATCGATCAAGATTTTTGCATTCTCAGACACAAATATGTGTGAATTATGTATGATGTAAGACATTTAAAATACATAATTTACAACTTTAATGATTGTGCAGCAGAATATTAATAGCGATACTATAATGGCATCGTAAATAAACGTCAATTATACAGGTCATGGTTGTTTATATGTTGTTGAGCTTGCTATTACGCCCAATTATGCATATTTGTTGACCGAAGACTATTTACACGATTGCCCAAAAAAGGCGTGTTATGAGATATGTATGTTAGGAGGGTTCATGTATGTATCTATCGGGCTGTGAGTTTCGATATTCCACCATAACTTCTAATTGCGTGAATTGATTTAGTTGTATGGGGTATCGTTAGAATCCTTGAATTTTATTGAGTAACATAGAATAGTCAGATATTAAAAAAATATAGTAGCTGCGGTACATAAAAAAAATTAAATAAAGTATAATTAATTAATAAAAATCATGGCTGCCGTGTGTAACTGAAAAGTTAATTAAAAACGTGGTAGGTGAAAAAATTTCATCGCAGTCAATATCAAAAATGTTTGTGGAAAGAAGAATACGATCGAGAGCGGGATTTGAACCTGGAGCAGGTTGAATACTCCAGATGCTCTACCAACTAAAAAAATTTGGTTAGTTCATATTTGACTCGCTTTTTTTATATGTTTGATGAAAAGAAAACCCCAGCGGGGTCTCTGTTTATCATTAGTATATATGATAAAAATAGATTCCGCAGATCTGAGCAGTGATAGCCTAGTGGTATGACCGTTAGACTGACAAGTCAAAGGTCGCAAGTTCGAATCCACGGCACGCAACACTGTCTTTTCGAAGTCATGTGCGTATTATAAATTCATTATCACTTGCGGTGAAGGAAAACATCGTGAGGAAACCAGAACACCCGAGAGATGTTCTCGATGGTGTGTAAAGCCATGTTAGAGACCCACGGGTGGTTTAAACTCTGACACTAGGTTGTTCATCAACCATACGATAAGAAGATTAGTAAAATATCGAAATTCTGTATGTTTTCTCAAAAACAACACCTCGTACGTGAGAGCTCCACTATTCCCAGGGTGTGTCGCAAGCGTAGTGTCCAGCGGCGCAGGAATGTGTCGGTCAGCGCGGCGGTAATGCACGCAATCATCACAATTATATGCGCCCGCGTCGATCTTTGTGAACAACCGAATTCGAGCACCGCCCATTGAATTCGGTTAAGGGCAGTTGTAATCTATTTTAGTTAGTAAATAACTTAATAAAATTAAATATACTCCCCACAGAATTTTCGGTCACGGCGTATCTCCATGGAGATTAGTCAAGTACACAGGAATTATATAGAACACAAGTGTATGCACAAACACAGGTGCACTCCCTCTTCCTTCACTTTCCTAGTCGAATGCGATGGCAATCCGACAAGACCGGAGAGAGATCAGACTTTAGGTGCTCTCCGAAGCACGAGGGTGTCACACCACTAACTTCCTAACCCCGGGCTGCTACTAAGAATTACCTAACACGGATTAGTCACGTGTATTATTGGTTTTTGTTTTTTCTGATTTTTCGAACACTTTGCAGCGTTCGTGGTCGCAGGAGGACATTGTTTATTAATTGCCCATTTGTTTTGTATATAAAATACCATTAAAATTACCGATCTCTTCTTGTTCAGACAATCACGAATACAACAAAAAAAATCGGTCAAGCCGTTCTCAAATGTTGATCTTTCGTACATGCGGCACTAGATTTTTATTTATAGACCCTTATGTAGGTACTTAATTCTGACGATACAGTCACTAAGATAATAAAATGAGTGAATAACATCGCCTTAACTCTTCAAGTATGGATTCCCACAGGTGGATCAAACGCGCCGGTAACGCCGACGCGGTGCACTGTGGTATTCTCACTTAGATTATTGTACAATATAATGAGTACTTTTGATTTGATATAAATTAGGTACCTACCTAATACGTATCGAATTTTCTTACTTACACAACAATAACTATATATCACATACAGAATGATTTTTTAACCCGGACGGAAAGTAGCTACTCTAAATACTGGGGATAGCATAAACATAACATAACATAGCATCACGCCTGTATTCCCCGAAGGGGTAGGCAGAGGTGTACACAATTGTACACCCACATTTCACCAATGCTGTTATTAAGTCCCATGTAATAGGTGGTGAGCCTATTGCCATCAACCAATGGAGATAGCATATAATACTAAAAGGAAACATTCCTTTATTTTTAAAAAGAAACGAATCTGTATTCAAATATTTGAACTCGCTGGCCACTCTCGGTAATCGAACCGGCTAAAATCCGATAAAATAGGTAATGTTCTTTTATGGCATTAATCGTTAGGGTCAATCATAAGGATCTAATCTCTCTAAGAAACATAATAAATTAAATAAAAGGAAATCCACAAAATCTTAACGCCTTATTTGAGAATTTTATACAGAAAGCCATCAAAACTCTCTTCCAGGTCATATCTTTGTGAAAAGAAAAATACTCGAATAAATCCCGGACTATTTATTCGGGAGGCGCAGTTTCAAATTTGACTCACGAAGTTTTTTTTTTGCCCAACAGTTTATAACTATATTTGTATAATAACTTTCGTGAGGCATATTCATATTAGTTATTGTTCACCGGTTACTACTCACGTACATTCTTCGGGTTTTCCCGACTAGTTTCGAACTCGAACGGAGCCCTTAGTCATGAGCTGAGTCCGCGGCTATGTCGCGAGTCAGACTGACGGGCAAACCCGAAGAATGTACGTGAGTAGTAACCGGTGAACAATAACTAATAAGTTTATAACTACATGTGTTAATTAATGCCTTTGATAGATTTATGTTTAACTTCTTTTTGAATAAAATTTTGACATCTACAGTCAAATTCTTAAATATCCCCAGAACCTAAGTCCACATTCAAGCTAGCTTAATCAGCGTTGGCATAAGTAGATCTATGAACGCACCTGTTACCTTTAAAAGGTGAATGTATGTTTTATCATCAGGTAAGTGGTACATTACCATTTAAGAATTATTGACATTTTCTGTTGCAATTAGGTATGGGCAGCAATATAAATAGTGTTTAGATTAATTAACATTTTATTAGCTGTGAGGGGCTCGTGGCTAAGTAACAGCCGCATAAATCGATCGATCGAGATTAAGCTACGCTTGTCGCGGTCGTTCTGAGGATGAGTGACTGTCATTAAATATTTTTATTGTGCAGAGATCGGACTAAAAACAGTATTGTACACCTCTATCTACCCGCGCGTGAAATGCCGGCATTATGCTAACACCATCTTACCCAACAAATGGTGTATACTATTTTATCATTCCATTCATAAATTACGTCACAAAACTGCGCCGGATCACATTTGATTCCACGCCAAACATAGGCAACGCCAGCAAACGCCATTAAAATAGCCAAATGGGTTCCATTATACTGGCCTGAATGCCATTAACCGTTTATTTTCGAGGTATGCGAGCAGATCACCGAGGTACCTACAGTTACTAGTAATTTGGCCAAGGTGATCCACCTCCGTATCATTGATGTACTTCATTCATTCTCAATTCGGACACCGAGTTCTTTCATAATCGTTGACCGGTGATTTTTATTTTAATTGGTGATAAATCGCTCGCATACTGTGTCGGTCGACACTGCTATTACATACACCGTGTAATAAATAATTTAACTCGCCCACTCTTTTTTATAATACACTAATTTTAGCCCGCGGTTTCGCCTGCGTGGATTCAGAATCGGAAAAGAGTATCCTATGTGTTATTCTAGGTTATAAGCTTATTGTGTGCCAAAGTTCATCCAAATCCATCCAGAGGGGCTCGTGGCTAAGTAACAGCCGCACAGATCGATCGATCGATGTTAAGCTGCGCTTGCCGCGGTCGGTCTGTGCATGGGTGATCATCACTTCATACTGAGACCCCTCCATGCCTTGGAGAGCACGTTAAGCCGTCGGTCCCGGTTGGCAAATTAAGATCTATGACAGTCGTTACTGGTAGTCAGAGGCCTGAAAGTCTGCAAACAGTCATACCACGAGATATCGTGTTACCCAGTAGGTTGTGGAGGTCAGATAGGCAGTCGCTCCATGTAAAATACTGGTATTAAGCTGCATCCGGTTTGACTGGAAGCCGACCCCAATGTGATTGGGAACAGGCTATGAAGATTGATTGATTGATTGGTAATTAGTTTACCGAAGTTCCAAACAAGGTTTTTTTTAAGAAACATGATTTTGGTTGTTTATATTTCAAGTAGTTGCTTCATTTGTCTTATGGTTACAAGCGCGGCTAGTAAAGGATTGATCCTAGGTCCAGTTAGGTCGAACAAAGTGTTATATAGTTCAAGATAAATATTTGAAAAGCAAGTACATTAACGCATGCTTAGCGAACTCTAAAGTTATTATATTAAATGGAAAAAGAATACGGTCGCGAACAGGATTCGTACCTGCGCCTCCCGGATAAATACTCCCAAGCGTTCTGACCACTAAACCATCTCGACCATGTTATATAGTTCTTCTGTTATAAAATTGCCAGAGTTTGGAATTTGGCAATACCACCTAGTGACATATGTACAACCTCTGCTTGCTCCTTATGTACAGTCGTAATTCTATGTTATATTTATAAAATATAGGTAGGTATCCATAATTATCTAGGAAATCAGCATAGCATCATGTTAAAGGTCGCGGGCGAGGACACATCCGCCAATCAATAAAATCAACAAATACCAGAAATCAAATTAAAAAAATGAATCAAAATATTTATAATACAAACAAACCATAACCGAAATGGAAATCTAAAAGTGTTTATTTGTGCGAATGCCTATGCAAATGATCGATTATTACGTTCTTTAGTGTCGTAAATACCATGAACCGGTTCGTTCCGAGCTTTCATTGCATACCGGTTCTTTAATATCAACTGTTATTTTTGACTGTTACAAAATAACAGGTGCGGATTTTGAGATTAGAATGCGTACAATATGTTCACTTGCATTTGTGTGCGTGAACGTTTAGGTATCATCATTTAAGTAACTATTCTGCATTGAGACTAAAATAAATAATTTCTTTCTTTCTTTCTTTCATCAGATACAAAATATAATTAAAAATAATTAGGAGCACAGATTTGAAGTGAACATTTTCCAGTCGAGTATTATTTTTCGTGAAAAATTATGTTTCATTATAGAGTACTTTAATATAATACAACATAGTACTAACCATCACGCCTCTACTCCCCGAAGGGTGACGCAGAGGTGTAGGTACTGTAGTAAGTTCACCAATTATGTTTTTATTAAATCCCATGTGTACCACCATGGTGGTGAGCCTATTAATATAATAATAATAATTTATTTATTTAAATTGACAACATTGGTCCACTGGTTAGTACAAACTTATCAACTAAGGGTTAGTATTAATTAATTATACATCTAAGGTTATACATCACTGACGCACGAGCAACCGGACACAGTGTCTAAGTATTGGTGCGTCGTGCTGTTCAGCTAGGGTATTCAAAATGCTGTTGCTGCTAGCCCTCATTCTGCATAATAAGGATGCGGTCTTTTTCCTCATAATGGCATAAAAGTCATCAGTACGCGCTACCGCAAACATGCTAGACGCGCTGCAGAACCGGGGCAACCTCAACAGCACTCTGAAGCCATTATTATACTGCACACGCAGAGCATCTAGAGCCCTCCGCGTATAGCTGACCCACAAACTGCCCGTGTAGAACACCTGACAATAGGCTTTAAACAGAGTTATTTTGACCTCGTTACTACAACGAGCGAATCTGTGAGCCAACATGTTGCACCTGGCTGCTAGTGCCCAGCCATCAACCGGACACAATTCCAAAATCTGTGCTCCTATTAAAAAAAATCTAACAGACAAACCTCATAATGCGGATCCAGGAATCGAACCTAGGATCTCACACTCAATAGTCGCACTATCTAGTATTAGACGCATTTTTTTTTATTTATTCTGATAAAAACAACATTAAAGGTAATATTTTTATTAGTACATTTTGAATGAGAATTTGCTATCTATAATCTTTTCGAATGTTACGTAATGATATGGCATTTATGTTATACACTGTACCTATGAAGTGTGTGTGTGTGTAAAAAATATAATGTTGTCAATTTAGATATTATCGAGTGTTTAAATGTTATTGAAATGCGATTATAATTAATTTGCACTTGAAAGTGTGTGGTTTTTTTATGTAAGCATTTGTTTTGACATTTCCCAATACTGGTTTTCCTTCTTCAATGGTAATGAAGACAGCTACATATCAACCTTGTTCTACAGTAGTAGTTAAGACTTCGGTTTCGTGCGAGAATCGAACCCATCACACACGGTACAGTAGCCGATCTCGCGCCGTTAATATTACGATTATAGATTAAATGATTAAAAAAAAAAACTGGATTGAATAACCATAACGCTAAATAATGATACTTCTATACTAATTATAAAGAGGAAATATATGTATGTTTGTTTGTAATCGATGAGCTCTGAAAGAAAGTACTGAAAAAAATAATGTACTACTAAATATAAGAGGAAAGATTTGTTTGCTTGTAATCCAAAAGGTCTGAAACTACAGAATTTCAGTAATAATAAGATTTCCACCTGTTTTTTTTTATTTATGAATAAATGCAATATCTCTTAGTCACAGACTGAATTACTCGCGGGCATATACTAGCCCCCACTGAGTTGCCCCGTAGGAGTGCACCCTTAAAATGGAATCCCTACACGTAGCACCTGGGTGGTGCCGTGAAGCGAGCTAGTCGTGTTTCGGGATGTAGTCCGGTGCAACCGTTGTTTGAGACAGGTTTGAGCAGTTGCATCAACTCCCCAACTATTGTTCTCCCCAAATCTATCCACTCTACTAAGGAGTGAATAAGTTTATTCTAAATCTACGTGCTCCATCCTTGGCCACACTATCGCTTACCATCAGGCGAGTTGGTGGCCAAACATAGATTCATTTTTGATAAAAAAATAAAATATGTATAGTTAATGTTTATTCCCATTAGTTTATCTGTTATGTATTACGTGATATAATGATAAATACGACACATAATTAAAACCCAACCAACTGTTCCTTACATGCGTCTTCTTCCGCAACAGCACAAAAGCTATAAACCGAACCATCGTAAAGATAGCTTAATTCCTGCTTACATAACTGTCGGAAAACATTAAAAGCGATTCTTAAGGTATTAACGAAGCGAATAATAAATCGTTGTTACTTGAGGTTACATGCTCGTAGGTACGCAATATGTCAACTGCGTCGATAACCACTCTCTCTGGACATGTCAACACTGTGACGATGTACGTGAATTGGTGACAGTTAAATTGAACGTCTTTTTTCAATAGGGCAACTTTTCAACTCATAATTTAAAGAAGTTATTGGGAAATAAAGCTTTTTTATGGGTAAAATTAAGTTTAGGTAGAGTTGTCCAGACCTTTTCTAGCGGATACCATCTATTTCTAGTTTATATTGATAAACGAATATTTATTAATCAACAAATTAATTTATTGAATAAATAAAAAATTGGAGACAGTTGCAGAACTTGTTGTCGAAATAATCACCAATTGTTATCGTTAATATAAATCAATAAATCTAAAAATAGTAGGTCTTTCTTAAATATCCACAAAATTGGCAACACATAAATAAAATACTATTGAGTCGGATCTTTATCCGGAAAACGGAACTAATAAAAAGTAAATTCTCGGAAATGAGTCAGCCCTACCTCCGGCGAAAGCTATCACATAACAGCGTACTGCTGACACACCTAGAGGCATGGGATGAGCTTTTGGACGAGCTTACGTGAACCATGACAGTGTGCCGAAGCTTTCCAAGACGCTTTAGTAAAATATCAACTGTGGGTTGTGTGAGAGTTTTGTTAGGAAGTTTGGCCTACTCTGCTATTGTTGTTATAGAATTTACTGAAGTTTCTTAAGGTAGCAGAAAGTAATGTTAATTTATTTCTGAAAGTAAGAGAAAATATTCTAATTTTATAAAGTTTCTTTAACTACAGAACACAACATTTTATATATATTTAATCTTCAAATATATAAAAATCTCGTGTCACAGTGTTTGTTATCGAACTCCTCCGAAACGGCTTGACCGATTTTTATGTTTTTTTTTTGTATATTTAGAAGGTCTAAGAATAAGTTGTAGGTTATTTTTTAGACACCTAGGTGAAAAGGGCGGCCCTATCTATAAAATTTATATGACAGAACAACGTTTGCGGGTCACAGTTAGTACACATATTGTATTTTATTCTATGGTCAAATTATGTAGGTACTTTTAAGCCTAATGTGGGATCTTTCTATCTCGCTGTTTTTATTACCCTGCCGAAATTTTTGAAAGCAGCAGAAAGGTTCGTTGAAAGTGATTTATACCTAATTAAAAATAGTTAGTAAGTTATAATAAGTGTTATAAGTTAATTTAGTCTTAAGTTAAATTGTAGGTTTATAGCATCGCTTTGGATCTTCTGTAAGATGCTGTAAATGGTTTTAAATAAAAATAAATAATGATAGTCATATTAACATATTTACAATACTATTTCCCAATGGAATAAGCAGAAACTATAGATTTCCGATCCCAGTATCTATATAAAACGAAACTGTTTAAGGATCATCTACTACTTTAATACTTCCTTATATCTAATAAGTACCTATACGAATACTAGTTGGTAGAGCACTTGAAATACTTGATCCAGGAGATGCAGATTCAAATCCCCCTTGATATCATGTATTTTTCTATCCACAAAAATAAGACTAAAGAATTCCATCGCAAGAAAATATAAAAACAATTACGATATTCTCAAGAACCCGAAGAAAGTTAAAGAAAGAAGAATAAAGAAGCACTTATGGTAGGTTCACAGCTTACTAAATTAAAATTAAAATACATTTTTTTTTTATTATTGTTTGCCTAACAATCACCTATCAGCAAGACGAGACCTAAGTGCCTTCTACTCAAAACAATAATTAATTAATAAACATTGCAACAACCAATAATTGAATGACGGGTAGGCTTTAAGTATCTCTCCATCATCTCCACACATCATCTGTAACTGTGTCAAGCATCACAGCAAGTATTATTAAACCTGTCAACTGATCATTGAGTCTATCAAAGCCGAATGATCAATGATGAGTGAAAATCGAAAGTAACCTTCGAACCAGCCTCATGAAATAAATCCTAAGTATAAATGCGAAAGTATGTAATGATGGATGGATGTTTCTTACTCTTTCACGCTACTACTAAACAGTTTTTTTTTTATGAAATATTCTTTTTAATCCGGCTGGACCCTATTCTAAAGTCCATGTACATCAAGTAGCGACCAGAAGCTACATATACTATAAAATGATGTGATTTTAGACAGTACTCAAATTTAGGAAGATGACATTTTAGATGCAATTCATTATAAAAACAATCTAGTTATTACTGTTTTTTACATATACTACGTTGTTGCATGTCTTATAACTTATCAACGCATAAGTTATCAGACGCTGCCGCTAGCGTATCACCAATAGTACGGCGTTATTTTGATCAATGCATAGTACACGTAAATATCTGAGATAAACGTCAGATGTGCACTGAGCTTTTGAGATTTATTGTCTTATTTTGGTATATATAATAAGTTGCTGCTTAGTTTTATACAATATTGGTTTTTTTTTATACCTTTGTTGGTTACAGTTAGGTTAGGTTTCGTTAGGGCACGCTGCAATAGCGGCGGTAAGACCCGTAATGGAAGAGTGGCTGGAGAGGCGACATGGCGCCCTCGGCTTCCGGATGACGCAGATGCTCTCGGACCACGGGTGCTTCGGGAAGTATCTGTGTCGCATAGGCCGGGAGCCGACACCGAGATGCCACCACTGCGGTAACTGCCCCGAGGACACGGCGCAGCACACGCTGGAGGTGTGCCCAGCTTGGGTTGAGCAGCGCCACGACCTCATCGGGGCAGTAAGGGCGGGCGATCTCTCGCTTCCGTCCGTGATTAGACACATGGTCGGAAGTGAGAGCGCATGGGGAGCCGTCGCCAACTTCTGCGAGGAGGTGATGCTCGCGAAGGAGGCGGCGGAAAGGGAGAGAGAGGCAAACCCCGCTCACCCCTGCCGCAGAAGGCGAGCCAGGCGCCGGAGGGCGCTCAACGATCTCCGGCCACCGTGAGCCGTGGACTGAGGGCGGCGGATATGGGTGGTTCGCCGCCTGATCAGCAGTCCAGCCCGAGACGGCCACACGCGTGACATAGGAAGGTGTTCAGGCTAACTGTGGCCGGCCTGCACAAACCTGGAGTGTACCGTAACCTGCCGGGGTCGCGGTGATTGCTGCAACGAACCCGGGTCCTCGGTAAAGGTTGGAGTGGGACCGTGTGGTTTTTAGTCGGTAGGAGTCCGGCACAGCGTCCATGATGGATTTTCCACACTCAAAAAAAAAAAAAAAAAAAAAAGGTTAGGTTTCGTTGTAATTATGTGCTCCTAATAAATATAATGCTGTTATTAGAAAAACGTTCAAATTATATTTACAACTTATTTCAAACTTAACTTCCTGCAATGCGCAATCAAACATAATGATCTACTATGATTAATTTACTTTTACACGAATCAAAGTGCCTTCAAAACTACACAATAACATTCACGTAAGTAGTACCTGAAAGTGATAAATTAAATAAATTTACGCAACACACAGTTTCTACCGCGCCTCGTCTTTGTATGGATATGGGCGGACTTATGCGGACGCACCACCAATAAAAATCTTACATCAATGATGAGTTAACAAGTAAAAGTATTATACAATACCAGAATTCCTGGTTTTTTGTTTGGTGATAATGTATGCGAAACTTACGTACTTACGAGTATTTATTATGCTTTGTCATTGAAGTAAAGGTCTTTCGAAATAATAATTAAACACTTCATAATATGTTTTCTGCTAGATTTATTACCTGTTACTACACATCTATCTTCTATATATATAAAAATCAATTGCTGTTCGTTAGTCTCGCTAAAACTCGAGAACGGCTGGGCCGATTTAGCTGATTTTGGTTTTGAAATGTTTGTCATAGTCCAGGGAGATTGAAACTGTGAGAAAATGTGCGAGGAAGATAGTAAAAACAACAATTTCATTTGCCCATATAAACTGTTCTACCTACTTTCCTGTCAAACATCTGACGTTCGCGGTGATACGAAGTACACCGGGTGATCTAGTACAATATAATAAATAACACAAATTTGAAATAACGTATCTTGCCATAATCAAAACCAAGTTATTTATAAAAAAACTATCTTGAGGACAAAAACTGTAGATCAGGTGAAGTTAACCATTGTTTTCTATAGAAAATTTTTGTTTAAGTTATACATTACTTAAGAAATCCAACTATTCTACTAAAAAAACAGCACATAAGGGAGTCAAAAGCTGCTTTTCCGCAAACTAAATGCAATATAGATTAATAACACATCTTTAAACAATCGAAAATTAACCCCTCGATAGCCGACACGTGCGACATTCAAATCCTCATCAACAGTTTCTCTGAACTTTCATCATCACACTTATACATAATTCGCGAAACACACTTAATACCGATCCCATTAACTTTTTATGTCACATTTCACCAACACAACTTAATCTGCAAACAATCAGACGGAGTTGTGTGGGAAATCGGTCTGCAAATACTGCATACCTTGGGATCATCACCGCGTTGCCCACAAATTATCCCCGGACGACACAATAATGCCCCCAGTCCACTTTTTAGAGCGGTATTAACATGTCACCTCGTAAAAACACTCGTAATTATTTTTTCCCCGAGTCTTGGACAATAATACAGTAAATCTGGCCTCATTTAACTATCATTAGTCGGCTTGCTCTATTTCTTGTGATAATCACCCTTTAACATGTCGTCTCGGTGATTTTTAGGCATTTTTGCTTTGTACAGAGGCGTAATTATATAAATTAATATCGCATGTGCGAGAGGTAAGTGTTGTAATATCTCGTTTTAAATTAAGATGTTGTTTTCTGTTAAATAGATTTTAGAATTCTTTTCTAACGAGTCGTATTTTTTTTTTATAATTATTATTACAGAAAAATATTTTTTTTTCATAATAAAGTAATGAAACTATTCGCGGCTTTTCTCAAATAACTTTATATGCCACTAATTCAAATCTATAATTATTTTAAAGCGTCAATACCTATTACGTATCATTAGAAGTACCGAAGTGGTCAATTAAAATATACAGCGTTATAAAACATTTGATGTTAATATACAATTTTACACCCTTTAGCGTTCAATACCATAGTAGCAGTTACAAGCTTAATTTAACTTAATTTACGTAACTGTAATATAACTGGAGATAATTCACGTAAAGTATTATTAGAAGTTAGTTAAATATTCACCCTGCTCGCGAAAGTACAAATTTGTACTTGAATAAAAACAATGTTTCTGTTGTGTCTGCTAATTAGCGAGTCAATAAACTATAAACTAATTATCACTTGCTTATGATGGTGAAGGAATACATCGTGAGGAAACCAGCACACCTGAGAGATGTTCTCGATGGTGTGTAAAGACATGTCAGAGACCTACGCGTGGTTTAAAATCTGACACTAGGCTGTTCATCAACCTCACGATAAGAAGAAGAAGCGAGTCAATAGAATATTCGTTACAAATCGAAAAAGTAATTCCAAAATGGCGGATATATATTACGGAAAAGCTGAACCATTAGCGGATATATTTGTCATATGTTGGAACATCTCACCTGCCCAGTTCCTGCGTCTATCTTACTTACATAATATTAAAAACGTGAAAGTTTGTATGTTTGATAATCAATAACACTGAAACTGCTGCACAGATTTGGATAAAATTTTGTGTATCAATAGTCCGCAGTCACACTTTGAGGGGTTAGTATACCCATATATAATATCTATGATCAATTTTTATTATGGAACCTAAAATATCATAAAAATGTATTTGTTTGGTATTGATATATTGGGTGCCTCGTTAGTGTAGTGGTCCTAAGCGCGACTGTTGGCTTATGAGTTCCTAGTTCGATTCCCGGGTCGGGAAAAGTGTTATTGGGTTTTTCTATTAGGAAATTCTCTATAGCAGCTCGGAGTTTGGAATTGTGCCCGGTAGATGGCAATTTTCGTGTTCAGTATCAGCGGTAGGTATGATTTAATTAAAGTATCAACACAAATAAATAAAATTGAAGCGTCTGTTTCTAATGCCTAAAAATGAGTTTTTTTTTATCTTTATGTCTGTCTGTTTGTTCCGGCTAATCTTCAAAACAGCTGAACCGTTTCTCATATGATTCTACTGGCAGGCTGACTATAGGTAGGTACTATAAGGAGTAACTAAGACGGATTAAGGGTCCAAGCAAAAAAAAAATATTTTTTAAGCTCGTAGTTATTTGCACCATGATACCAATGCCTAAAAATCAGTTTTAAAAGTTTAGTCTGTCTGTTTGTTCCGGCTAATCTTCGAAACAGCTGAACCGATTCTGATAAAGTACTATAAGTTTTTTTTAGGGGTTCGAGCAGAAAAATAATATCATATCATAATACATACATATTCCAGATAAACAAACATTTTATATCAAATTCCACGCGGATAAAGTCGCGGGTATCAGCTAGAATACCATAATTATGTCGTGGTTACGAATTATCAGCAGTTTATTTATTACTATGATAATTACACTACGCAACATTAAAATGCAATAGTCACAGATCACAATAAACTTAAGACACATTTACTCGATATCCCACGCCGTATCTCACGGTATGATCGGCACCTGCGCGCGCGCCGCCCCGTCCGCCATTAGCAGTAAGCTGCACACGTCGCGACCTTTACCTCTTAACAATACAGTTCACACTGTTGGGAAATTAATAATGCTTTGTTCAATAATCGTGGGTCTTAGAAATTTTATATACGAATTGATTTTCAAGGTGAAAATAAAATTATATTAGTAAGATTTTGGATAACATTTGGTGTGACATAGCTAGATAGAAGGAGACCGTATCGGTGGTGGTTACCACCAACAACAGCATTCCCAAAGAGGGTTGACGTCAGGTAGGCGGCCGGTCATAAAACATAGCCAAAGCTTTAGCAGCATGCCAGATATAGGTATGCTGCGCCGACCCCAAATAAATTGGGATAGGGACAGGGAGATGATGATGATGTTTTTTTTTTTTTATTTACTTGTTGGGTTTGACGCTTAGGGACCTTGTCACCCAAGGAGATATATGAATTTAAAACGAATTACTTAATTAAATTAATACAACTTTTAACCAGATTGATCGCTTGCGGTGTTGGTATTTGTTTTTTTTTTGACATATTATAATGTGTCGTGATCACAAAACCTAAGATATTACTATTATAAAAGTTTCCTGATTAAAAGATTAGAGAGTAGCCTTCTGACAATCTTTGGCGAATAGTATAGTCGTTCTGGGTATTGTAAAAGTATACCGAAATAATAATAAGTAGAAATACAACCGTTTTTTATTGATAATATTTAATAGTGACATCACACACCGACCGACCGCGGCAAGCGCAGCTTAACCTCGATCGATCGATCTGTGCGGCTGTTAATTAAAGCCACGAGCCCCTCTCGTCCTTTACTAACGTAAATACCTTCAAAGAAAAAGATCACTCACCACGAATATCTAGGTACATTAAAATTATTCTCCTAGAAAAGGGTTTACCTTTTATGAAATTAAGTGCCATAAATAAATTCGCAGCTAAGCATTTGCATAGAAGCGTGGGCTTCTTAATGCAAGCGGTAGTTTGCACAGGTGAAGCTACCTGGTGCGCACCAGGTAGCTTCACCGGAAGTTGCGTCAGTATAATGATGGTGAACACACAGACTATCTGACCGCTCCTCTTGAACAATGTTATCATTAACCAACTGCGCTTTAGTGAATGTAATGCTTTGATGTATCTTTCTATTGTTTGTGTTTATGTAAATTGTGTATTTAGGTATCACGATACTTACCTTCTGATTTTTTGTGACTGACAGTTCCATAAGTAAATAAAAAGGTCCATTTTTTTTATCAAAAGTGGATCTACGTTTGGCCACCAACTCGCATGATGGTAAGCGACGGTGTAGCCGAGGATGGAGCACGTAGATCCAGAAGAAATATATTCATTCTAAGTAGAGTGGATAGATTTGGGGCAAACGATAGTTGGGGAGTTGATGTAACTGCCCAGACCCGTCTCCCACAACGGTTGTACCGGACTACATCCCGAAACACGTCTAGGTCGCTTTACAGCATGGCTTCGTCTGGTGGGCGCGGCCGAAGCCTGTCACCAGAGTTGTGTTGCCTGTTTTGCATCACCCAGGGGCCACGTGTCGGGTTTCCATTTTAATGCTGAACTCCTGCGGACGTGGGCAACTTAGCCCCCATAGTTCTATGTTAAATTTGAGATGCAATAAGGGCGTTTGAGGCCAACTGATATTCGTTTGTTGCAACAACCAGATGTGGTTGCTCAGGGGTGGTCCATAAAGGTTTGTGGAGAATCTTGTGGTTTGAATGAGAGAACCCGCTAGTCAAGCTAGGCTAGCGTTCAAGATAGATTTTCCACATAATTATACAAGTTTTTTTTTCTGCTTGTTTCAAAAGATGCCTGGAAGGTAACTTTGATGGGGCCTGCATTCCCCGAAAGTAGGCAGCATTGCCATGTACAGGCCATAATTCCAAAATCCAAGCTATTTTTTTCCTAATATAAATCAATTAAATAACAGTACGAAATGTAATCCTATTCTTCGTTTAATTTTTCACCATAAACAAGAGTTCTGTAATACAAAATATTCTAAAACAATAAAAAAATCATAGTTAAGACATTACAAAAACCGATTTAACTATAACAATTAAACTAAATGTTTCAGCTATAAACATTAGTTTTGGTTCAATTTTATTACGAAATAATATCGATACTGCCTCGTTGGTCTAGTAGCCCCAAGTGCGACTGCTGAGCATGAGTTCCTGGGTCCGATTCCCGGGCAAACTGTTATTGTGTTTTTCTAGGAAATTCTCGGTAGCAGCCCGGGTTTGGAATCGTAACGTAGATGGCAATAGGCTCACCTATTGTATCAATCTGCCTGGCCTTATTCCAATTACATTGAGGTCGGCTTCCAGTCAAACTGGATGCAGCTTAATACCCGTATTTTACATGGACTACCTATCTAACCTCCACAACCAAGTTACTTGGTAACACACTATCTCGTTATCAGATTTTTAGGCCCTGACTACCAGTAATGGCTGTCAAAGATCTTAATTTGACAACCGGGACCACGACTTAACGTGCTCTTCGAGTCACGGAGGGGTCTCGGTATGAAATGATGGTCACCCATCCACAAACCGCCCACGAAAAACATAGCTTATCTTATCTTGTTCGATTGAAGATAAATATTTGAAAAGCATTAACGCATGCTTAGCGATCTCTAAAGTTACAATATTAAATGGAAAAAGAATAAGGTCGGGAGCAGGATTCGAACCTGCGCCTCCCGGATAAATACTCCCGACGCTCTGACCACTAAGCCATCTCGACCTCTGCTCACCACCGCGAATTCTTTATTCATATATGTCGTTTTGACGACGTCATTACTATCTACTCAGTCCCTTTACAGGTCTTGTTCGATAGATCTGTGCAGCGGCTACTTAGTAAAGCCCTTCAATCACGAAAATGAAAGTATTACCACAATATTCAATATGCCCAAGAATTTCGAATTAAAGTTCACGAATTCCTTCAGTAAATCATCGCTATGTGTCAACGTATTGCACACGCTCGGAACCTGCTTACCCACGGACAGGGCGCGGCTAACTGCTCGCCTTTCGGAACCACTAGTAATGCATTATATTTATTACAAATTATTTATATTAGCCGCCGACAGGCTTCAATTGGGGCTATTTAAATCAAGTGCTGGTTTGTTTAGCATTTAGTAACAAACCTGTTATTTGAATGAACATTCTTGAATCAATTTTTAGACTGAAATGCTTACTTTACCATTTTGTTTCACATCAATTCACTGAGCTGAACGATAGAATTCCTTCATAAATAAATAAATAAAATATAAATATAAAACATTTATATCAGACAAAAAAGTCCACAGGCAGGGCAACAAAAATGTTGTTTATAACTTTATACGTATAATAAAATGAGCTGAAATAAATTAAGAAGCACGCCTGCCATTTTACAAAATCTTAGTATCCTATGTTACCCGAGAAAATGTAAGGATTCTAACGCAATCAGAATCTAAGGCATTTAGATGTTATGGTGGATTAATAAAGAAAGTCACAAACGTACATACATGAACCGTAAAACATCGTCCGTTTTTGGGCAGTCGTTTAATAACCAACTAACTATAAAATATGAGCGATACACATTCCATAAATTATAGGGTTGATGAACAACTTTTCAGATTTTAAGCTGCCCATAGGTCACTACATGTCTTTACACACCCACAAAAATATTAATCTGGTGTTCTGGTTACCTCGCGATGAAATAAATATCTTGTAATTTGCCCACTACAAGGGAGAAATTGCTTTTTCTGACTGGAAGGGGGGAAAATGCGCCTTCAAAAAGGAGGATTCTCAAAAGGAAAGCTCTCGTTTCACCAATTGTGTTATTTTGTGTTTAAAAGAGTATTGTCCAGAGGTGGTCTCACTTAAATTTGCTGAAAACCTTCAGAGATAGACAATGGAACTCTTTGTTTAATAACAGCAAATCACTCGCAATTGCTGTAATGGAAATGTTTCTGTATAGTTTAATGAGGGCGGTTAGTATTTTATTTTTTCTTTATGTCCGATTTTTTTTGTGTGTATAAAAACCGCAGTAGCTTCAAATAACTTCACAGTACATCATTGTTCATCAAGTTACTAATGCTACTATAATCCACTACCAGCCCCGTGTGACCTTCACGCTTCTTCACTTAATAGGTAAGCAAGAGGCCAAGTTTATTGACACCACGTGCAGCTGTCACGTGCTAGGTCAAAGATTATGTACGTGCATATTAGTTAAGTAATAGTAGCGAAGGAAATGTCTTAATTCTTTGTAAATAAATTATATATATTCTTCTTTGAATCACATGATTGACTCTGTAACTGAGTGATTGGCTACGGTAGGCTCGGGTCCTGACCGGAACTTTTACGTGATCGACAAATATCTCTTCTAGACTTGAGAAAGTGTGCGTGTGGTATTTGTATACGTAATCTACCCATACTGCCTCGTTGGTCTAGTGGTCCCAAGTGTGGCTGCTGAGCAGAAGGTCTCGGGTTCGATTCCCGGGTCGGGCAGTGTTATTGAGTTTTTCTGTTAGGAAATTCTCAGTAGCAGCCCGGAGCTTGGAATTGTGCCCGGTTGATGGTAATAGGCTCACCACCTATTACATGGGGCTTTATAACAGCATTTGTGAAATGTGGGTGTACTAATGTGTATACCTCTGCATACCCCTTCGGGGTATACAGGTGTGATGCTATGTTATGTTATGTAGTACCCATACGTGAAAATGTATAGGCCAAACAAACTAGCATTGTTTTATTGTTTTCAGAAATTTTATTGACTCGCGCTAACCGCACTATCATCGAAGCAATAGTTGTAGAGATTATGAAGAAAAAACAATTAACTAGTAGAGAGTGGAAGCACTCTATTATTTCCACAATACTCAATACAACCACTATCAACACATTCTACTCAAGCATTTTCACACCACCGCTCAAGAATTCATAGCACTGCACGAGAGAGGTGGGCGTGCGCGGGCGCAAGGCCGTCCGACTCACGCGCACTTGTCCGCGCGTTCCCACATAAAGCCGCAGTGACTCGCCCACTGACCTATTAGTGACCCCGGTTTGGACACTGCCTTATCACTCGATACATTTATGCAGTAATGGCTGGTCGGACTTGATGGATTTGGTTGTATAAGTTCTGCAAATTGTATTGTTTTTTAAGAACAATGTGTGTATGAAAAGTTTTTTTATATATTCATTGATGTGGAGTGATAGATTTGGTTATAAACTTGTAAATGTGAGGGCATTAATCGGCACAGCCGGGCGGTAAAATCGAATATATGTAGATGAATGTTCAGGAATCACAAACCTCTCGGCTGCCGTACATAATCACTCGGCTTGGCAACTGCCGGCTTATGCCGGTCGGCTTTTAACGATCATTTTAGTTCAGTACTGCTGAGAATGTGGGCCGAAGATGACCCTACCCGATGCCAAACATAATGTAGTCGTTGTCAGCTTTTCCATTCCGCAAATACTGCCGAATGGAATGATGTGTCGATCCGAATGAACTACCCGATCAACACAAGCCGATTGAAGCCGAACATGTGCAGTACTTGCTTCGGGTCGGCTTTGTTGTTCGACAAATACTGACGAATCGGCAATGCTTATGTGTGCAGCAACCCTGATGTCACAGGATTTATCTGTGAGAACAATATATGTTTCGCTTTATAATTTAAAATATATACACATGATTATCAGTGGATATCAATGGCTTGAATATTTTCACCCACTGAACCATTGTTGACCCCGATTTGAACACGGTCTTATTGTACAATAATATCGATTACCGGTCGAATTGAAGCATTTTGTTGAGTGTTAGCAAATGTTCTGTTATGGGGTTATTTTGTAAAAATAATGGGTGAAAGGTTTCTTGTTTTAAAAATAATTTACATAATGGCTTAAAGAAAATAATAGTATCGCGTTTCGTATAACAAATAACTGTTTCGCAACTGTCCGATCGTAACTCGAAACTGCTTTATTGTAACTTAAAACTATTTCTGATACTAAGTACAAAATCTTGTAGTCGTTAGTAGCAACTATTTCAATAATTATACACTTTTTTCAATCGAATCTTTTTACTGCGATAAATGTGTCACTTAGGTATTTAGATATATAGATATCTATAAGTTTTATGATGTTTATTTGTTATTTTTGATGTACCTATAATAGTCGATGATACTGATGCACGGTAAAACTCGAATGAGTTTATGTTTGCATCTTTAGAATGTTTTTTTCTGTTATTCTTGTAAAAAACGAATAATAAATAAAAAAAAAAAAGTAGGTTAACACTTATGCACTTTTATTTTTATTTTTCTTCTCTTTTAATAGAACTCTGCATTATTTTTATTTTCGCATCCTCTACAAATTATCACATCAAATTCAAATGTCTTTATTGAATAAGAACGTGTATAAAGAATAAATATCTACTTTTTATATAACAAGACATAATTATTTAAAATATAATACAAAAATTCACGCCTTCAATTTTTTTAAATCTTGTACAGATAAATCTTAGAAAAGAATTAACGCATGCATAGCGAACTCTAAGTTATAAACTTTTTGTGGAATGAGAATACGGTCGTAGCAGGATTCTGCTCTGACCATTAAGCCATCTCAATCGAGAGGCTTAGTGGTCAGAATGCCTGGAGTGTTTATCCGGGAGGCGCAGGTTCGAATCCTGTTCACCACCGTATTCTTTTCCCACAAGAAGTTTATAACTTTAAAAATCTTTCTAGCCTAATTTACCCGGTACAATGTAAGGATACCCCGTACATCGAAATCAGTTCAAACATTTAGAAGTTATCGGGAATAAAGAAACTCACAAACATACATACATGAAGTCTAAACACATAACACTCCTTTTTACTCAGCTGTGTAAAAAGATCAGTAGTATTGGTTGCGCGTGCATGATTAATCTAATAGATCACAGGTCTGCAGATTACTCCACAATGAGTGAACAGGTTTCCTGGTAGACACCCTGCTGTTAAATACCTGGATAATGTCACGGTCAAAAGGAAAAAAAAAAAAACACGAATAATCGATGCCTTATCGGGTGATCTGAAATTCTGTTCAATAAAATGTGACGTAATTATTGCAAATTCTAACAAATTACCATAAACAAGTAATTAGGTACTGAAAAGAAAAAATGCAATAATAGTGACTGATATATTTAAAACTCAACAGTCTCATTGGTCTAGTGATCGTAAGGGTGACTGCCAAGCGTGAGCTCCCGGGTTATATTCTCGGGTCGGGCAAAGTGTTATTAGGTTTTTAAAGTTATTAAAATTAGCAACCCGTTTAGAATTGTGCCCAGTACAAGGCAATAAACTCACCAGCTTTTAAATGGGACTTAACAAAACATCGGTGAAATGTGGGTGACCTCTGCCTAAGCCCTCAAGGAATACAGCCACTCTAAAGCTATATTTTTTGTTGATAATAAAATAGAGCGGGAGCGGCGTTTGATCCCGCATTGGATTTGTACTCTAAGTGAATTCCCAAGCAAAGTACCGCGACCAGCTCGTGGTATGAACAAATCCTCCGTATAATTTTTCTTATCATAAGAAATTATGACTTTATTTTAACTTATTATATAGGTAACAGTAATTTGATTTAAAATTCAGGAGGTCTAATGAAACATATATGAAACTCTGGTTTAACAACATGTTAGAAGCCATTAGATATATAATATGAATTGACTACTTAACTGAAAATTAATTTACTTATTTTTTAACTATCTGGCCTGCCCCGCAACATTATGTTTGTAGTTTTAAATATTCTAAAGAGGTTATATTCCAAGATATTAACGCATATACAGTTAGAATTATTAAACAAAATCTCCAATATGATTAATATTATTTTGAAACGCCAGGACCAACTAATATGACTGGTTGGAAAAATCGAATGCAAAAAATATTTTCAACCATAAAATCTAATTAGAAAAAAGTACCTATGCTTTTTTTTTTTAAAAGCCCTATAAACACGTGACAGATGTTTTTAACTAACCAGGGTTTTCTTTGTGTCCGTTGTCCTATAATTATAATAACAACACAGCTATTGCTAAAATCTTTGTGTTACATACTTGTGCAAATAATTCACGCCTTCTCAGCCATTGTTTATGTATTGTATAATAAATAATAGCAATGATTAATGTTTTGTTTTGTTTGTTACAGGTGGGTGGTCGTCATCTTATTACCGTGAGTAATTACACGTAAATAAACTAATGATGTTTTTAATTACTACACATAATAGTCTAGTGATTGTTCTGTAACTGTGAAGTAATCAGTCGTGGTAATTGTAACATTACTGTACTCTTGTAAACATCTTGTGTTGCATGTCTATTATGTGTCAAAACTATTTTGAATTGTGCTTAATTATAGGCATGAGAGTTTTGATAAAAAATGACATAAAATCTGAAATGCTCATCGATTCTTCTTCTTATCGTGTGGTTGATGAATAACCTCGTGTCCAAGTTTAAACCACCCGTAGTTGTCTGACGTGGCTTTACACACCATCGAGAACATCTCTCAGGTGTGCTGGTTTCCTCACGATGTTTTCCTTCACTGTTATAAGTATGTGAATTAATTTATAATGCACACATGACTTCGCAAAGTCAGTGGTGCGTGCCTTGCGAGACCTACGGGTGGTTTAAACTCTAACACTAGGTTGTTCATCAACCACACCATGAGAAGAAGAACCATCGAAACAACTCCATAATCAAAGGCTAGCTATTTGTTAAAACATAATTATATTGCACGTCATAAATATTCATAATTTTAAAATAATCACCTTCATCGCTGCATTTTTGTCATGAATATGTCAAACATCGCATGATGCAATACAGATAACTGTGCTGACCTTCGGAAAGTGGTCAAAACGACCTCATTACTGTAGTCTAGACAAGAAACCGAGGCAAAACATAATGGACAATAAGTAGTTAAGTACAGTTATTATCGTTTTTAACATATAATTATTACATTTCCTCATTTCTATGTTCTAAGCTACAGACTCGAAGTTCTCATAGCCATTGAAATATCTGGTCGGTATTATCTGTGACTTATTAGATTATCTAACAAGATACAGAATATGGTCCGGTTAGTGGAGTGTGATAGTAGGATAACATCAGAACCTGGTGCAAAGACAATTGGTGTGACATAGCTAGATAGAAGGCGACCGTATCGGTGGCGGTTACAACCAACAACAGCATTCCCAATGAGGGATGACGTCAGGCATGCGGCCGGTCATAAAACATTGCCAAAACTTTGGCAGCATGCAATTTCAAACACAATTAGAAAGTGGAAGAAGAACTTAGGCTGCGACGACCTCAAATAAATTGGGATAAGGGCAGGGGGACGATGATGATACAGAATATACTAAACCCGTAACCACTAGGCCGACACAACAGCCACATGAAAAATAAAGCTGATATAAGATAGCATCACCCCTGAATTCCACGAAGAGGTAGGCAGGGGTGTGCGAAGCTGTACTGTACACACAAATTTAATCAATAATGTCACAGGTAAACCTATTCCATGCGCAATTTAAATTTCGGGGGATTACGGGGAATATCCCATCTTAAAAACCCAATCACATTTTGCCCGACCCGAAAATCAAACTAACTTTAATTTAGAATTTCTCAATAAACTACTTACTTATAAACACGCACATAATCAACACTGGGCCTAAAGCGACACGGCTGTTAATTACAGAGATGTCAAACATACTTATGTCACAGTTACAAATGATCTGACCACGAATTAGATGGAGGAGTCTACCTGTCAAACTGACTTGATGGCTTGTCTATTGATGCCAGTAATGAGAAACTCATTTGAATTATTTTACAACTGATATATACCACGAACAGGCCGGCGGCCGGTCATAAAACATAGCCAAAACTTTAGCAGCAAGCAATTACGAAAACAATTAGAAAATGGAAAAATAAAACATGCTGCGCCGACCCCAAATAAATTGGGATAAGGGCAGGGAGATGATCATGATAATATATTCGGAGAATAGATGAAATTAATTAAAAAAAAAAACCTGCTATTTGTTTGAATATTACTTGCCTGTATTACCCGGGACAATGTAAGGATTCTAACGATATCTACACTTTACCCCATACATTTAAATCGGTTCAGGCCTTAAGAAGTTATTGTGCAATAAAAAAACTCACAAACATACAATCCAGAAATGTTTCGCAGAATTGAAAATGACACAAGCGTCTGTAACTCTTCATAAATCCGAAAGCAGCCATTGAATAGGTAAGTAATACATTAAATTGTACCTTCTACCTTCACCGGAACCCACAGGGCTCCAACATAACATTCACTTTCCTAACATCATTATACAAACAGGTATCACTGACAACTGCATGTTATTCGAGGATGTGCAGCTTTCTGATCTCTCATCCGCAGCGGACATCCATATATTTTCAATGAAAGAGAAAATACGAATTAATTGAATTTATTTAAGTGTCGATTAGTTTTTTGTAGACTTTCTTAACTGTACCATTGATATGATCATCTGGGCGCGTGTGGTCCTCATGGGTTCAATTCTTGGGTCCGACAGTGTCATTAGAATTCTCAATAGCAACCTGGAGTTTGGACTTTGGAATTTTACCTGGTACCACCTATTACGACATTAACATATTTTTCTTTAAGACGAAGATATTAATAATTTTTTTAGGATTGAAATATCTTTTATATTTGTACCAACACGAAAATAATTTAAGCACCTTAATTGGAATAAAATACATATTGATATTTTCATTCATGAACGGCGATATCCGGTTATTACATAGAATGTCGAACGGAAATAGGTCTGTCCCAAATGTAAAGCGAATGATTTATAGATCTCTAAACGTGGAGGAAATTCACTAATGCTTAATAAATTCCAAACGCAACATTGGCTAATACGTAAGGTTACTTAAAATCTTGGTTCTTTATTTCTTTTTCTTTTTTTGAGTGTGGAAAATTGACCATGGACGCTGTGTAGGACTCTTACCTAAAAACCACACGGCCCCATTCTCAACTTCACCAAAGTCCCGGATACGTTAATAAAAAAATAAAAATAAATATATTTACGTTAAATAAGGTGTTACATTTTAATTTGAAGCCCTGACTCGTGAGCAGGTGGTACCTGTGTTACAGGAATCAGTGTGTTTACTAGGTTTTGGAACAATGTCAATTTGTGCAATAAAATTAAGATATAGTAGAAAGGAATTTAGTGCATGTATGCTCTTGGTGGTATGTGTGTATGGGGGGGGGGGGTGTATGTGCGTGTGTTCGTTGCAGCCTTCACCCCGAACCCAGCAGGTTAAGGTCCGTTGGAAGGTGTCAACAGATACTCCAGAATTTGTGCAGGCTGCCATAGTTAGCCTTCAGTGTGGTGCATGTGTTGAAGCCGTCTCGAGCATGGGGCTGATCGACCGGCGAACCAACAGTGACCGCCGCCCGCAGTCCACGGCTCACGATGACTAAAAATCGTTGCTTATGGCACGCCTTCTGCGACTAGGTTACGGAGGTTCGCCTCATCCTCATTGCACGGCCCTTGAGTTGCGGTGATGTTTCCGGTGTGCCCGGACATCCCCGAAATAGAGTTTTAAAGCAAGTGGAAGGCCCAAACGTAAGCCGCGGTGGATGGGTCGCGAACGCCATACATTGCAGTTCTTGCGGCTCATCCACTCAAGGCGAGTAGGCACACAGCGGAGTATTTAGTGGGTGCTAGCACCACATAACCGTCCCCGGGTGGTGCGGCATAGGATAGTCATTTTCTTCGTCACAAACAGGGGGAGGGGGGTCCATTCTCTTTCACTTTCCGCCCCTTAACTCTTCAAAGATAGACCGCCGTGACTGAAAATTCCATCAGAAGTATAATAATTGTTGAACTGTCAAAATGAAACCCTAAAATCATTAGACTGCTGTTCTCCATAGATAATAAATAAACCTACTTATAACGGCTATATAACCCTATCTCTACGCCTTCAATAATATTCTCAGTTCCAACTAAACAATCAACAATAGCTTAGTATATAAAATCACTTATTTCCACGCCCTTCGATTCCGTGAGCTCACAAAATACCTTAACACAAGGTAAATGATTGCGTAAATCAATAAGCACAGTATTTAACGGCAAACAAATGTACACACAGACAAACATATGGAACCTGTCGGCAGTGTGTCACAAGGCCGCTGGGCTGGTCAGGTATGGTAATCAGTTAGGAAACCTTTGGACGAAACATCATGGAGAAGTACCCACAGGAAATCTCTCAAACACATTGCAAACGTGACGATCTCTAAAGTTATACGGTAATTTGTTAGAATTTAACGAGTATTACACATTATAATAAAACAGCTTCTATCCGGATTAATCGCGTGTATATATATCTGCCTAGCCTTTTCCCAATAACATTGGTTCGGCTTCCGGTCAAACCGGATGCAGCGAGCCCCTCGTGTATTATTGGTTTTTGTGCGTCCTGACGTTTCAGTTGGAGTCATCCTGCGACCACGAAAGCTATAAAGTGTTCAAAACGTCTGGAAAAACAAAAAACAATAATACACGCGATTAATCTGGTTAAACTTAGTCTATAGTTATAATGTTTTATGAAAATAAAGTTTGTTATGGTAATCGCACCTGTACAACATTATATATGTCCCATGTAATAAGTGGTGAGCCTATTGCCATCTACGGGGCACAATTCTAAACTCCGGGCTGCTACTGACAATTTTCTAATGGAAAAGCTCAATAACATACCCGACCCGGGAATCGACCCCGCTTTGGATCACTAGACCAACGAGGCAGTAGTGAAAAGTGTTGACTATTTTTAATACAAAACCAATGAAGTTGAGATTGATCATATTTTATGTAGGTACCTGTACATATATATAGCTACGATCTACATGGCCGACCTCTGCGTCGTCATGTCCCTGAAATAAGTGTCCAATCGATTCATTTATGAGTTTCGACCATTGCACTTAATAAGAAGTTTATAGGGATTACAAATAAATATTTCGGCTCTCAATATCATTTAGGTACTACCGGTTTCTGACCAAAAATATGTAGGTAAGTTAAATATATGAAACATTATGACCCACACTATCAGAACCGGTTGGCACAAAACTTTGGTGTTAGCTGTCCGGTATTTGGGTAAACATTAGGGACCCGTCTTATTAACACCGGTCTGTCAGCCAGCCCTGTGACACACTGACACATTGACTAATAACGGGCCCTTCTCATGGGTATATTTATTGGAAGATGTTTATGGCTATAGCAGACACGATGACCTTACCCAGATATAAAACATTTGATTGTATTTGACGGATACGACAGATTTTATATACTACTAGATGACCCGGTGCACTTCGTATCACCTCGAACGTCAAATGTTTGACAGGCAAGTAGGTAGAACAGTTTATATGGGCAAATGAAATTGTTGTTTTTACTATCTACCTCGCAATATTTCTATATTTTCTCACCGTTTAAACCTTCCCTGGACTACGACAAACATTTCTAAACCAAAATCAGCTAAATCGGCCCAGCCGTTCTCGAGTTTTAGCGAGACAAACGAACAGCAATTGATTTATATATATATGTATAGATAGATAGCTAGATGTATATGCATAAATTTGAAAGAAAGAAAAAAGTATATTGGCACATAACAGAAAAAAAAACCAAATCATTAACATTACAGAAAATATTAGACCGAAGCATTAGGAATAATGAACATGACAGGAAATTTTAGTGCCAAAACGGCCGCAGCTCAGCATAATGTTAAGAGGCAGTAATAATAATACTCCTCCCGACCATATTTCGGTCACGGCGGCATATCTACACGAAGATTAGGCAAGTACGCAGGAGATATTATATTGCACAAGTGTCGCATACAAATACAAGTGCACTCCCTCTTCCTTCACTATCATAGTCCGATGGGATGGTAATCCGACATGACCGAGAGACTTCAGGCGCAGGTCCGACGGCTTTACGTGCTCTCCGAAACACGGGGATATTACACCACCAACTTCCTAACTCCGAGCTGCTACTGAGAATCTTCTTACTGAAAACCCAATAGCACTTTGCCTGACCTGGGAGTCGAACCCAGGACCTAACGCTCAGCAGCCTTGTTTGTAGTACCTACCTGCCCTACTTTCGAACGTTTCGAACGAGTGAGAATAATAACTAAAGTTTAGATATTTTTTCTGAATTTAGCTGCGATCCCCCAAGACCACGGTTAAGATTAGAGGAGGGCCTTGTGATTTTTAGACGGTGGGAGTCTGACACAAGGTCCATACGGGATTTAGCACACAAAAAGCTATTTTTACGTGACTCAATCTATTTTCCTGGTAATTCTTTGAAAAGCTTTCACTTTTTGTCCAAACCTCGACAGAGTAAAACAACCGGGTTGTGTATGAAAAGCTGTGAGTTTTGAGAGCGTCCCGCACGCTCTGATTGGCGCATGCGAACCAGTACAGATGCATAGATACGCATAATGTGGCACTGCGCAGGGACCGCCCAGTAACGTTAATTGTAACATTTCTCTTAATTTCCCTATTCTAATATCGAATTCAAATAATTTAATCCAATTAGACCGTATATATATAGGTACTTTTAAAGATAAAATTTGCCACGGTCCAAAATGTAACAATAATGAAAAACGGGCAAGAGACTATCTTCTTAATGTATCTTAGATGAACAACCTAGTATCCAGTATATAGAAGTTAATTCACCCGTAGGCCTCTGACTTGGCTTTTTTTACACACCATCGTGAAAATCTTTCGGGTGTGCTGGTTTCCTCACGATGTTTTCCTTCACATTTAAAGCAAAAGATACTCGTAATTCATATATTGAGAAAAACTTCATTTTGAATCTTTTAATGTGTATCTTAATATTGATAAATGATAAATAATGATTTTTATTTCTGTAAATAGATCTGTTGAAGACACTTTTACAAGTCATTTTTATAAACTAGATGGCGCCGGCGTTTCTTATCTGACTGTCTCTGAGAAGAAACGCCGAAACAAATTCAAAGGTCAACGTTTCTTTTAAAGTCCAGACATAATAGTATGTACATATCTATGTGAGTGTAACGATGCAGGGATCGTCTGGAATGGCCTATTATTTTTGGGTACATCACTTGTCATGTAAACTATGATATAGACTATTTCGATTTTATTACTAGTACAGATCGTCTTCTTTACAATTGCGCGCTCTTTCATCAAGTTTGCTCAATAATTATTTGAAATGTCGAGAGGCCTAAAAAAATAAAACATATATAACTAAAAAACGATAACATATTGTCTTGGCAAGTTTAGGTTACTCTTGAAAATAATTCCGCTCGATTGACATTGGAAATATGTCAGTTCGTACTTTTAAATGCCAAAATGTCTAAAATATAATTATAGATTCGGGATAATATGAAGACAAAATGTTTTAAAATGGAGGCAACTGTAATGTAGGTAAATTTATTTTAAAATTACGCGTTGTTTTAAGGCTTCTATTTAATATTGGAATTGGATTGGAATTGGTATTAGTTTCAAGAGTAACCCCACAGGTTCAAATTACAGCACCCGTAACATAACTTAATAAAATATCCTCAGCCTATAACAGTCCCACTGCTGGGCAAGGGCCTCTTCTCATACAGAGAAGGCACGAGTATTGATCACCACGCTAGCTCACTGCGGGTTGGTGACAGCACCCGTAAACTTTTCACAAACTACTATTGTAGTATAGTTCTACAACACCATAATAAACTTTTGACCAATTATTTATAACTAGTGGTCGCCCACTGGCCGAAATTCGACATTAGTTTATTTTAATTTTAAATTTGAACGTTAAGGAGCTTCTATTGTCAAAGATAAATATGTGTGTGTGTGTGCGTCAAACGCATGGCGGTGTGTGTAATGTTTTTATTAGTTTAATGTATTTCTAATGCATAACATAACATAAACATAACATAGCATCACGCCTGTATTCCCTGAAGGGGTAGGCAGAGGTCTACCCAGTTGTACACCCACATTTCACCAATGCTGTTATTGAGTCCCATGTAATAGGTGGTGAGCCTGTTGCCATCTACTGGGCACAATTCCAAACTCCGGGCTGCTACTGAGAATTTCCTAACAGAAAAACTCAATAACGCTTTGCCCGACCCGGGAATCAAACCCGAGACCTCATGCTCGGCAGTCGCGTTTGAGACCACTAGACCAACGAGGCAGTTCTATTTATATATTTTATTTCTAATACATATTATATAAAAATATTCGCTTTCTGCATTTCTTCTCCATACAAACTTTAACTGTGTCAAATTTCATACTCCTCTAAGACGTAATTTTCCAAAAAAATAGTACAAAGTTCTTGCTTCACGTATTAATTTATTGATATCTTCTATATAAAAATCAATTGCTGTTCGTTTGTCTCGCTAAAACTCGAGAACGGCTGGGCCGATTTAGCTGATTTTGGTTTTGTAATGTTTGTCGCAGTCCAGGGAAGGTTTAAACGGTGTGAAAATGTATGTATAACTGTAATTTCATTTGCCCATATAAACTGTCCTACTTTCCTGTCAAACATTTGACGTTCGAGGTGATACGAAGTACACTGGGTCATCTAGTTGATAGATAATTATTTTCCTTATTGATCACAAGTTTACAAACACAAGTTTCACTAACACAAACACCCGGAACAAGTATAGCCAATACTAATATGTTTTCTGTGCGCAATACACTGCGCAGAAAGATAATCACTGAACTCACATTTATGTATAATGAACTCACGTAGAAACTCTTTTGAACAAACTATTAGTATAGCCTTCAGAAAAATATTTGTTCTGCCGTCATGTGTTTGTGTATGAGATTTGTTTGATAAGGTGAACTATTTTCTAAATAATAGTAATCTTATACGAAGGCGTAGTCAAAGGTTTCTGTTTACAAAACATTTCGCCTCTTATCGAGTTCACTGAGTGATATATTTATATCGTAAATATGGTTAATGAGTTGTGTCAGAGTTTCGTTTGTAGGCCAATTATATGGGTTCTCAGACCATAGAAAACATCTCTTATATTAAAGACAGTGGTAATACTGAAACGCACCCGATTATGAAAAGTTAAAGTTAACGTGCCAGTATTGCATCTTTTTTTAGTCTGGAAAATCCACCATGGACGCTGTGCTGAACTCCTACCGACTAAAAACCACACTGACCTGCTCTCACCTTCACGGAGGTCTAGGGTTCGTACCGTGGTCCCGGTTTCGTTTGTCAAGTAGTGTAGTTTAAGTACAAAGCACTATGTACATGTTGATAGCATAAACATATAATCTCTGTGTAATCTATAATAATAGCTTCTTTTAAATTCCCATAAACCCTAGGGGGACATACATAATAAATATTCTAATATATATGTTACTGTAAAAGCCCGCTTATTAGGGTAGTCTTAGGTTTTACCAGTAAATCTTAGGAATTACCGACATGTGTTGGTAAATATAAGGATTTATAAAAAAAGAACGGTTTTGTCGGGGTTTTACCATAAGAATGGTGGTAAATCTTCGAAATGAACGATGATCTCAGAACTGTATGAACTTGTACCATTAAGAGTTGGAAAATCTTAGGTTTTACTGAAATATCTTAGGATTTACCGTACAGTAACATATATAAAAATTACATCAATACGATTCGCTTGATTGCTCGAGTATCTCCACAGAATATTGATCGTCAGTTAACTAACCAGCCGTTAGTAATAGCAGCACGTAACAACTGCTGATCGAAAGATAACAGATCGATCCAGCTGCAGTTAACGGTTCTAAGGCATTACTTGATGGACGTGAAAAAGTTATTCAATACTGTTCATTGATGGCCAAGTAATTTGAGTTTAACTGTGCGAAACTTGAAAGAGATGAGAAAGAAAAAAAATATAACATGAACGGTGCAAGAACCTATTCCTGTAACCTGTCTTGTATTGTTGATTTCTAGCATTGTTTATTGGCAACTACCTGTCAGGAACCTAAAGAAAACATTTTAAAAGAAGAAATAAGAAAGAAAGAAAGAAAAAGTTTTTATTTCCCTCAAAATGTGGACACACAGTAAAACATTTTTTTTATAAAAATCGGCTTTTATAAAAATGAGCTGGACAAAACATAAATAAATAACTAGTTTATTTATTTTAAAACAGAAAATACTATACTAGATATATTAGTTCAAATTGACAGCTGGCAACTTTTTAGTAAGCGGCCAACTGCCAATCTAACAACAAATAGAAAAAAGAAAATAAACAGAGATGACAACGTGAATAATAGAACTTTGAAGATGGAAAATTATAAGTTTACACAAGTTTATTTGCTCTCAACTCAGTAAAATAGAATATAATGATGATACTTATAATTCAAAAATATATCCCATTCAAGCGGGAAACGGTAAGCGCTCAGCATATTGATACAGGTGCCGCCAGATGCCGCTACAGGAACCTACAGCGCCGATTTGCAGCGCTAACCTTTGTGACGTAATGACGTCTATCACTGGCAAAGGAAAAACGAAAAGATAAAACAACACTAATACTACTTAACTACATAAAAACAATCTACTTACAAATAAATTAAACTTGTAAGTATTAAATAAAAAAATAGTCATGCCCCCATAACCAAGCGCACGACATGGTTTTTCGACCATAACGTAAGCTATAAAGTTTGGGTTTACACACACCAGGACTTCCTCTTCTTCTTATCATATGGTTGATGAACAACCTAGTGTCAGAGTTTAAACCACCCGTAAGTCTCTGACATGGCTTTACACACCATCAAGAACTTCTCTCAGGTGTGCCGTGTTGGTGCCATGCCGTTTTTTTCGATATCTTTTCCTTCACCGTTTTAAGCAAGTGATAATAAATCATATTATTATTATAAATGCAAAACTTTTTGAGGATGCATGGAAGTTTGTTAATCTATCACGCAATAACTTCTGAACGGATTTGAATGAAATACCATTAGGCTATCACTACTAATGACAGATGGACTGACATATCCTCCCCAGTATATACATCCTAGAAACTTGTAAATTTGTAAGAAAACATAAAGATTTTTACACAAAAAGAGAAGAAATACAAACTCGCTACGCTCTAAGACATAAAAATAGATTAAACCTACCTAGCTCAAAAATAAAAATGCATTCATCTAGTCCATATGTTATGTCTATAAAAATATATAATAAGCTACCTGAAGATATTAAAAGGGAAGACAAAGATAATACATTCATAAACAAATTAAAGAAATTATTACTCCAAAAAGGCTATTACCACATAAATGAATATTTAAATGATAAATTTTAAGGATCCTAACATAAAATTTATGATAATAATAAATAAAAATAATATAAATGCCTCGATAAGTATTATAAATTAAATGCCAACTTAACATAATAACATAATACAATATAATAAATAAGTAAATAAATATTGATATTGTATGACTACAATAATAAATAAACAGTACAAATATCACTATGTTATATCTATGTTACATATATATCTTTATCAATTATTACTTGCTTATCTAGATAGGTACCTACTTAAAATTATAGGTAGGTAAAAATTTTAAATATAATTAAGTAAGTACATAATTATAATTAAAAATAATAAATACATATATTAAAAACTATAGATACTTACAATAAATATTAAATTAAGAATAGCAAATAGGTATTCTACTACATATATAATAAATAATTTATTTATGTAGATATTTTAATAAATAAAAATAATTACTTACCAATGCTATAAGTACCTTCTTACAAATGTTCTTCCTCTCTCCTAATGTTTGCGTGCCCAACAGGGTCCACGATGTACTACATTATTTTACTTACCATCTTCAAACACCATTGTGGAAAGCAAATAAAAATTTTGAGTTTGAGTTTGAGTTTATCCAAAAGCCTTATACTATGACCAACTCAAACCATCAACCAGTTCAGCTCATGGCAGACAACTGCTGCCTCTCCCAAGTAAAGCCACAACACCTAGACCCCCTCTAACTAAATTCTTCAGGTCTCCAGTCCATCTCACTGTCAGGCAGACGTTATCCGATTCGACACTCAAAGACTCACCTGCTTAATATTGTAATTTGACTGCCTCGTTGGTCTAGCGGTCGCAAGCGCGGCTGCAGAGCGTGAAGTTCTAGATTCGATTCCCAGGTCGGGAAATTTTTTATTGGGTTTTTCAGTTAGGTAATTCTCAGTAGCAGCCCAGTGTCAGGAAGTTGGTTGTGTGACACCCCGGTGCTTCGGAGAGCACGTAATGCCGTCGGTCCTGCCCCTAATCTCTCTCCGGTCGTGTCGTATTGCCGTCCCATCGGAATATGAGAGTGAAGGAAGAGGGAGTTCACTTGTGTTTGCGCATACACTTGTGCACTATAATATCTTCTGCGTACTTGATTAATCTCCGTGGAGATAAGCTGCCGTGGCCGGAATACGGTCGGGAGGAGTAGTATTGTAATACTAAATACTTATAAAGGAACAACGAGAGAAGTAAACCCTCGTCGCATCTAACGGATGAATCCGAACTCCCACAATACAACTTGTTAACACGGAAACACTGAGGCCTCATTAAGTGATCTAGTTTCACACATTTCCCATGCTAATCGCCGTCTACATCGTACCTCGTACACCGTTTATCAGTTACACTTCTGCGAGTTATCTGCGTGATCGCTTGCGCTCGCGCATGCATGGAGCACAGAGGCGCGCGCGGCACGCGACGACGGCAACGCTGTTTTTTATTAGATGCGCACTAGTGTGGAAATAGGGGGAATTTTGTTAAATATATTATAGTTAAAGTTATTATATTAAATGGAAAAAGAATACGGTCGTGAGCAGGATTCGAACCGACCTCTCTAGAGGTCGAGATGGCTTAGAGGTCAGAGCGCCTGGAGTATTTATCCGGGAGGCGCAGGTTCGAATCCTGCTCGCGACCGTTTTCTTTTTACATCCAACTTTAGAGTTCTCTAAGCATGCGTTAATTCTATTCAAAGATTTATCTTTAATTATATTATAGTTATCTTAAAAAGTAAAAAGTTTGAAATAATTGAGCTATATCTCCAAATCTAATGGAAAATCTAAAATATTTTCATCCAAAAACTACTATAGGTTAATTACTACTATAGCATTCAAGATATGTCTTTGAAAAAGCATTAACGCATGCTTTTTTCCATTTAATATTGTAACTTTACTATAGCATTGGTAAAATCTCACTAATAATCAGTAATTTATTGCTACCTATTCGTACATAGTACATACCTGATCATCACAATCCAATTAGCATGAGTTCACTAACGTTCGTTTTACGAGCTGAACCTTCTTGTATAGTAGTGCCAGCGAGTGTTGGCAGCTGGCGGTGAATGGTAGTGCGTGTGGAGTGGCCATTGCGCGACCAGTCGATGAACCGGCGTGTGCGACGCGCAGTCTGGCCAGGCGACTATACCGGCTTTTTGTTGGTACTAGAAATTACTCAGCAAACATTTCCCGTATTGCTTTTCGTTAAGAAAATTTACTTATAGACAATTCAGTACATATTTTCTTAAAATAGATGTTATATAAAGCATTTTAGAAACGTTGCTATCTCAACTACGTCGTTTTCTTAACAAAAATGTTGAGGAAAATATAAAGTCCTAATTTATTAGGTAATTTCCTTTGAAATGGTTAATATATAAGTCAAATACATTCACTTAAACTAAAAATTAAATGGTTTTTTTTTGTTGTAATTAACATAGTACTAGCAAGACGAAAACAGCTACCTGAACGGCGAACATTAAGAAAAAAAAAAATTGTAAAATTTAAATTATGGCCTATATAAATCCTTATCACTTACACATTGACCCCTTAAAAGGAAATTACCTTATAAATTAGGACCTTATATATGTAAGTAGGTACAGTAATTTGAGTAAGTAAGTCTCGTCTAACTATCTTTTTTAAACGATACTCTCGAAAATTTGGATCTATTTTCTGATTTCGTGGCGACTTGCTTCAATAAGATAAAAAAAAAAATACATTAAACAGAACTTAATTTGTTTCCGACTACTTTTGCTGCAAATGTCGTGTCTCAATTGGATTCGAAATTTTGATCCAAAATTAATGCAAGCAGTTCAAATGAGGTTCAAATTTATCTAACAGATCGATCAAGAATATGTGAACCAGTGGACGCTATACTTCACCTCACCCAGATGATTAGAGCAAGTAATGTCATCAAATCATATGATGTAGCCTACCTAAACTAATATTTGGAATATTTCTATTTCTATTTCTATTTTAGTAAGCACACATATTGGTGGCCATTAAAATAAGAGACTCCAAACTAAAATTTAAAATTATCAAATTTAGGATGTCACTAAATTTGAATTTTACGTCTCTTAATTTCATCCCGTCTCCCTCTTATTAGTTTACTTCTAGAACTAAATTCTAACCTAAACAAGATATTTGAGTACCTTCTAATTTTCTCAGTATCGTAAGTAACCTATCCACCCTTCTCAAATAGTGCACAAGCCAACGACCTGTCCTCTAGTGCGACACTGAACCGGCGCATGAGAGCGACGCTATCACTTCATCTGAACACTGAACATCGGAGATGCGACGATGTTCCCGCGCGGCGCAAGCGCACCTCGCTACAAAGTAGAGTACAGAAGAGTCACTCTTTATCATATCTCTTGCAAAATAAATAATTATTATACTTACTCGTTAAATTAATAATAAAGTTTTTACTTTTTGTGAAAATTCGGTCGTGAGCAGGATTTTAACCTGTGCCCCCTGGAGGAATACTTCAGGTGCTATGCTCTCCCAACCTCTGCGCACTATACCAAATTCTTCTTCCACATTTTAACACGTCGTATGGTCATATCATCGCCATCTACTCACTCCCTACACCAGAAGATTCAAAGAGTATTTAGAACAGTCTCATAGACTGTAGTTAATATTTGATCTTAAGTTTTGAACGACTGATGCGGGAATTACGCCACCTATAATTTTATTTCCGGGTATGATTAGCCCCTCTTTCCTCCAAGTTGATCAACATCGCCTGAACTTCACTTTTTGGTTCACATAAAACTGTGGGCTTACTCTTGAAAATAATTCCGCTCGATTGACATTGGAAACATGTCAGTGCGTACTTTTAAATGCCAAAATGTCTAAAAAATAATTATAGATTCGGGATATTATGAAGACAAAATGCTTTAAAATTGAGGCAACTGTAATGTTGGTAAATTTATTTTGCGTTGTTTTAAGGCGTCTATTTAATATTGGAATTGGATTGGAATTGGTATTAGTTACAAGAGTAACCCCACTGATATGGAATCGTTTTGGTAATGAGTACCTACTTGGTTTAGTTATCTGACCTTCTAGTCGCAAATTTCTCAGAGTGACACTTCTTTGTCTTATCGTGTAGCGCGCAGCCGCAGTGCACGGAAGCGCGCACCTCGGCGAATAATTTTCCACGTCCGTGCGCGCGCGCATAACTGTTAACGTTATAATGATCCCCTCCGGCCCGCAAGGGGAGGATCGCTGCTCATTGCTATTAATGCGCACTTTTATACATAATGGATAATTGTGGCCTACGCAAGTAGATCGCGCAGATCTCGATCAGATATGTGTCGATAAGATTTTACTGATTATCTTTGTAATACAAAGTTGCAGAATTAACGGTTTATTTTAATCTGTGGCATAAGGTTCATTGGAACTCAGACTATTGAATATAACAAAGGAATTATGTTTAAATTCAAATTTCAAATTCAAATATTTTTATTTCAAATAAACCATATTACAGCCCTTATGAAAAGTCAAAACTAGGTGCACGGTTCCAAGGCGTTGATCTTATGGAGAATAGCCGACAAGAAACTCCATAGACACTCTTTTTAAAATAAATTGGTATAACAATAATGCAGGTTAATAAGCAAAATAAGAAAAGAAGCGCTAGAAACAATAACTTATATAGCCTTTTTAAATGATTGCCAAGGCATTTAAGAGCTGACCAGTCCCGACAGACTGATTTAAACCTAAATCATACGCTCACGTTACGTTACTTTATCCAAAACAAACTTGATTGATACCGGCGTATAAATAGTATATACCTATAAATCATATTAAGTACCAATCTATTGTAACGGTCCATACTTCAAGCAATTTCATTCACTCATTCATCTTTCAAACGCATTAACGTTTGCAAAGTGATACCTAAAGTTATAAATTTTGGTGGAAAGAAAAATACGGTCGTGAGTAGGATGTGATCTATCGTATGCGTAGCGAATAAAGATATTAATTTTGTGGAAAGACAAGGTCTTACGTTTCCGTCCACAAAAAAATACGATATCATATAGCTTTATCTTAGAGAATTTGAAATTTCGACCGATATATCCCACTGATATCGTGAAATCGTCGTCATTACCATCAACCTGTCCTTATCCCAATTTATTTGGGATCAGCACAGCTTATATTTGGCACACTGCTAAAGTTCTGGCTATGTTTTATGACCGGTCGCCTGCCTGACGTCAACCCTCTTTGGGAATATATCTGATATCATTAACTGACGTTAGAAAATTCTGGACTTAGACATAGATCTAAAAAAAATACGGATGTTACCTTGCTTGTCATAAGCGAAGCGTAGATTACTCACACACACACAATGTAATGGCGCCGAGTGGAATTGTTTTAAATATTTGTATGCGTTTAGCTCGTGTATAACGAGAAATTGGATGGCTAGGCATGCTTCTCACATGTCGTACGCAACGCTACGTCCATATTTTTTTAAGATCCGTGGTCTTAGATGAAAAAGAGGATGAATGCAACCTGCTAAGATAACATAAATCATTGATTTCAACCGGTTCGTGCGTGTCCTCTCCGTAAGTTTCCGTCACCTTATAAACAGGCTCAAGTAGAAAACAATTAGATTGTTGTAATTAATTGAAGTAGTATCTAATATATGTCATAATTTTCTCGCAATTTACGTGTTAGTTCACACGCTTTTCTTTTGCCTTGCGTTTGTTTGACATATCTAACGAATGGCTCGTTAATCTAGTAGTGGTGACTAGCGTGGCTGCTGAGCTAGTTTTGGGTTCAGTTACCGGGTCGGGCAAAGTGTTATCGGGATTTTGTAATTGTCAGTAGCAGCCCGGAGTTGGGGCTTTATAACACTGGTGAAATTTGGGTGTAACTGTGAACGTTTCTGCCTACCCAATGGGGAATACAGGTGTGATAGTATGTTATATAGCTAAACTACCCGAACAAATCTCGGAAAGCCATTCAGATGGATTTATGAAATTCCATGTCATAGGTGGTGATCCTATTACCATAAACCGGGCACTAATCCAAACTTCAGGTCGTTATAATAAATTTCTAAGAAAACATTCGATTTTGCTCGACTCGGGAATCGAACGCAGGACCTCATGCTGTGCAGCCGCGCTTGGGACCACTAGACCAATGAGGCAGACCACTTTGAATACGAGTATCTTTAACATTATTTAAGTCCATTAAAATAATAAAACTGTAAAATTATTCAAAACTATACGAGTAATAAAGATACATGTAATTTCAGATTATAACAAACTTTCATTTAATTTTATACTTAGATGTTATCTGCATTTCTCCAAACATTTTGTTTCAACAATCGTTTCATGCAAATTACTATAACACGGATGCAAATGGCCCGGGATCTCTGACGGATCAACTTATGTTAATATCTACTTACTGTGGCTGGATCCCTGGATAAAATTCATCTTGTATAATAACATTAGATTTAAATATCTTGATCTAGCACACGCGGTTGACGACATGTTTCGGCAAATTTATGCTATTTATTCAAATATAATAAAGCTGAAGAGTTTTTTGTTTGTTTAAAGGCGCTGATCTCTGGAACTACTCGTATTTTTTTTATTTTTTTTTTGTTTTGTGTATATGGTAGCCAGACTCATGAGGAATAGTATGGACTATTTAACATCATGAACCTATAAAAAATAAAACATTATATATATTTAAAAGAATTGGGATGTTGTTCTGCGCCTTACAACTGCAACGTGGTACAAGTTTAGTAAATCTGCATAAATATCGCCAGGCGTCTCCTTAAGATGAATAAAAAATCTTGAAATTTCATAGCATCGAACAAGGACACGGTAGCTCAATTGGGAAAGTGATGACACGGACCGTCAAGGGTCGCGGGTTTAAGCACAGTTCGTGTCTATTATTTATCAATATTTTCTTAGAAAAATAGTAAATAAACTACTTTCAGTAGGATTACTCTTGAAAATAAAACCGCTCGATTGACATTAGAAATATGTCAGTTCGTACATCTAAATGCCAAAATGTAAAAAATTATTCTAGATTCGGGATAATATGAAGACAACATGCTTTAAAATTGCGGCAACTGTAATGTAGGTAAATTTATTTTACAATTACGCGTTGTTTTAAGGCGTCTTTTTAATATTGGAATTGGATTGGAATTGGTATTAGTTTCAAGAGTAACCCTACATGTTTAGTATATACTCAACATAATGTTGTATAGCGTTAACGGTACCAATTGAGTGTGTGTTTAACTTAGGCTATAATCCTGATATTATTTCAAACGCAATTATTACTAGTTACGAGTTATAGTTAAATTCTAATAACGAGTAGTTATCGAACCTAACTATTAACGTTAACGCTCCGCAACAGTTAGTATCGTTAACTCTGATATGTTATTAACTTTTAACAGTTAACTGTTTACTTGTATAACTTTGTCTGAAGGAGTGTAACTGCTTCATTGGTCGTGGTTAAAATTAAACTGTAGTTAGTGTACACGTGACTTTAGGGAGTTTCTTGCCGGCTCTTCTCCATATGATCAACTTTTTGGAACCGAGCAACTAGATTCATTTGACGTTTCGTAAGTGCATGTAATTTGCCGATTTAAAATAAAAACTAATTTAAAAAGACTTTGACTATACTGGTGTTACTGAAAATAGATCAATAAAAAATCAAAACAAAAAAAAGTTTTATTTTTTGTAAACCCTGTGCGACATAAACTAACTTAACATAGCATCACGCCCGTATTCCCCGAACGTGTAGGCAGAGGTGTAGGTACACAGTTGTACACTTTTCCCGGCCCCGAAACCAAACCCTCAGGACCTCATGGTCAACATCCTATTAAAGATAAATCTTTGAAAAGCATTAACGCATGCTTAGCGAACTCTAAAGTTATTATATCAAATGGAAAAAGAATACGATCGCGAACAGGATTCGAACCTGCGCCTCCTAATAGACTAATCCTGTTCGCGACCCCAGTCGACATGGCTTAGTGGTCAGAGCGCCTGGAGTATTTAGAGGCGCAGGTTCGAATCCTGTTCGCGACCGTATTCTTTTTCCATTTAATATAATAACTTTATCTTTACCTTCATTATTTACCAAAGAGAATCTCTCTGTGTTTCCGGTTCCGGCATTTACTAGAACAGAATATAATTATATTTTTTTTACAAAACCCAACAAATGTAACAGTCGACACCTCAAAACTATTAGTGCAAGGCCGCACTCTACCTCAACAGAGTTCAATAAATAACGCGCAGACGCCGATACTGGATCATTAATCGTTATTTATAGCATTCCTCCTGCTGGCCCCCTCGTAAATCATGCGCGATAATTGTCCACCGATCTACGATTATGGAACGGTAAAGATAATGTTGTTAAGATGTGGCAGATGCTAAAATTACAGTTTAATGCCTAGTAAACTACCTACTAACTAAGATTTAAAAATGTATTATAAATAGTTATTTTTGGAAAACATATTTGTTCTAAATGCCTCGGTGGTTTAGTGGCCTTATATTACTTCTTGTTGTGTGTGATTTTCTTTATGTGTGTGGATGTATCTGTGTTTCTAATAAATATATTTCTTTCTTTCTTTCTTTGGTTGCCAACGCGTTTACTGAGCATGAGGCTTTGGATTAGATTCTCAGGCTGGGAAAAGTGTTATTGGGTTCTCTTCTTGTTAGGAAACTCTTAATAGTAGCAGTCCGGAGTTAAGAATTGTGCCAATGACATATTATTGTAGCTTGAAAACGGCAACGGTGAAATTTGGGTGTACTACATCAACCAAGCCATATATGTAGTTTTAAATGGAAAAGTGATAGTAAGAAAGTTTCTGTTAGTGATCGGCAACGAGTAAGAATAAGTTGAAAAAGTTCAGCAATGAATATAAGTACCTAATAATACATTATCTACATCTACACTAATATTATAAACAGGAAAGATTTGTATTTTTAGGTAACAAATATAATCAAAAAATAATAGCCCGATTTGAAATTTGAATTGAAAAATTTGTGGAGCGAAATAAAGTTATTGAGTATTGAGTATTGAGTATTGAAAACTCAAAAAATAATAGCCCGATTTGAAAAATTATTTCATCGTTAGGAAGCTACACTATCCCCGGGTAACATAAACTATATAACATCACGCTATGACCAGTAAGAGCGGAGCATTAACGTGGGTGAAACCGCGGGGCACAGCTAGTTAATCAATAAAAACTTTTTCTTTCTTTCTTTTCTTTTCTATAAAGAGACAACAATAGCCCGCGCAAATAACAAATTGAATTGAAAATGACGTCGTTTCTATTCACCTCTTCTTCACTCATTATAGAATTAAAAGAGAGGTTAGCGCAAGTGACGTTAATTGATGACCCATTTTTTTGTACCGGTAAATAAATTAAATTATAATTATTCAAACCTATTTGATCTACAAAACAGTTACCTGTAAATTATAATATTAAACGAACAAGACTAGAACAACAACAAAAACGTAGAGAAACCTGTATAATAATAATACTCGATTAGGCATTAATCTAGTCAACCAACCACTATAATTACATATTTCTAGTCTATGACAAAACTGTAGGGGATCATTTACTGTGTACTAATCGTGTAATAAACGGATATTTCTAAGCAATGGCTAAATAATTTCGCAGCATCCAAGTGGGCTAGTGATTACATGAGAAACGTGTGTGTATCGGCTAGATCTCGCGAAGAATTCCTGAGATTGTAGCAAGAGATGCTTCGGTATCTCGTGTGAAGCAAAGAGCAGGAGTAACGGGCCAGAGATCGAAATAGTGCAGACAGGACAGTGTTTACTGTTACCTTATTGCCGAAAATCATGTACGGTCTAGGAATCGGAATAATAGTCCACCTAAATATTATTTCATTGACTATACTCGCGACAATCTAAGTAGTCCGATTTGACGTTTCTTTATTGAGTGCTTTTTTTCAATATAAAGTTAAACTTGAGGTCTACGAATGATACTCGTTGTTATAACATAGTAATTAATTAGGATTATGAATTTGATTTTTCAATTTCTTACGTAGACGATCATACAAAGGTAAAATGAGAAACGTTAAATCGGACTTCTTAGATTGTCGCGAGTTTAAAGAAAAACTTTAATTTCATTGATACTTTGACATAAGAAATTCCATTTGAATGCAAGATGATTAACAAATACATTATTGTGTATATTAGATTATAATTTTATGTATTTGACTATGGATATATTCTTTTTACGTAATTAATTTCATGTTAATCAAGATAACAGTATAAAATTTGCATGCTGCATGATATGATGACGGTGGCGTAATATGATGACACTGCTATGCGTATTTTGACAAATAAAATATTTGATTTGAAATTAGTTTTGAAAAATCTTCAGTTTAAGTTATTGGTAGCTAGCTGCCCTTACGTTTTTCCTTGTTATAAGGCTCTGATAACTTTGAACGTAAATGACGTATTACTTTGTTGTTCTCAAAGCATTTCATGTAACATTACGGATAAAGTTAAATTGATGAACTAACCCTTAAATAAGTATAAATAATTGTTATCTATAACTAGCTGTGCCCCGCAAATGTTATTCTGCCATATAAATTTGCAGGATAGGGCCACCCTTATCACCTAGGGGTATAAAAATAGCCTACAACCTATACTCAGACCTAACAAATATACAAAAAAAAAACATAAAAATCGGTCAAGCCGTTTCGGAGGAGTTCGATAACAAACACTGTGACACGAGATTTTTATATATTAGTCTATAATATATCAGTTTTCTTGGTGGTCTGATGATGATGATTAAACCACAGCGCGATTTAATTAACAAATGCAGAAGTGACATACATAATAATTAGATGCCTTTAATGATATCTGTCTTAAATTTAAATTACTTGTATTAATATGCACGATTCCTCATCTATATTTTTATATATTTTTATACTTAAAACCTTTTCTATGTAAATCTAATTTGCTCATCTGAAGTTTTTTTTCTTTTTTAATTTCTTGTTGTGTTATTTTAGTTTAATTGTTTCTCGCTTTGTTGTTTATATTGAATCATTTTTATATAGATACAAATTGTTATACTTAAATGTGAAAGCTTGTAATTAGCAACTGTAACTAACTACATAAGTTATCTAATTATTACTATTAGTCTGTAAGCTTTCTGTAAAACAATAAAAATAAAATAAAATAAAATAAAAACTGTCGTCCTTAGTATTATATTATTGATTAATGGAAAAGTCATACAGCGTCTTTAACATCGAAAGCTTTATGAAATAAGAGAAAGTCAGAGAAGCTATGACCTCTAATATCGATAGAAAACTTAATTAATACGAAGTCAAAATTAAATTAACCCTTGAACCACATCCCAACCATATGATTCACCTGTCAGCTAAGTGTTTGTCTCAACGGTGCGCACGCGCAGATTATCATAAAGAAAGTGGGGCCGCGCGCGCATCCGCGTCGTTTCCCCGCGAGACGCGAGAAAACAACGGACTTACTGCACTTTTGCCTTCGACGAGCAGGGTTGACCGGTGACAAACGTATTAAAATATACATATCTATATGGACCTTTACCGAGGTCGCAGATTCGCAGCAGCATGCACTGCGACCCCGGCAGGTAATGGTCCGTTGACAGGTGTCCACAGACACTCTGAGATTAGTGTAGGCTGGCCACAGATAGCCTGAACAGACACTTCAGCGTGGCTTCAAAATTGAGATAGCTGTAATGTAGGGAAATTTTAGTTTACCTTATGTTTTAAGGCGTTGTTAAAAACGTGCATGCAAAGAAATTCTAATTTTTACATCAAAATAGGATTGTTATAATAGTTAGTTTCAAGAGTAAATTTACAAATAATTATAACTCAATCTGCCTAGCCTTTTGCCAACTACCTTCGAGCTGGCTTCTAGTCAAACCGGAAGCAGCTTAATACGAGTATTTTACATGGAGCGACTGCCTATCTGACCTCCACAACCCAGTAACTGGGTAAGACGACATCTCGTGGTAAAACTGGTTGTCTGACTGTCCGTAAAGGCCGTCATAGATTTTCATTTGACCCCTGGGACTGACGGTTTAACGTGCTCTCCGAGGCACGGATGGGTCTCGCTATGAAATTATGGTCACTCATCCACAGAACGACCGCGGCAAGCGCAGCTTAACCGGGATCGATCGACCTGCACGGTTGTTACTTAGCCACGAGTAACTGGGATGTGGAGGTCAGATAGACTGTCGCTCCATGTAAAATACTGGTATTTAAGCTGCATCCGGTTTGACTGGAAGCCGACCCCAATGTAATTGGGAAAAGGCTAGGCAGATTGATACATACATACTTACTATTAGTAAATATTCATCCCTTTAAAAACACGTTTTGAATTCGACATTGGAGGCGGATATGACTCTGATTTGCGTTAATTAATCCGACTATCTGTGTCACGATCCTGATTAATTTACAAATGTTACATATTCATTGATTAAATAACAATGTTGTTGATTAATTGTTATTTAATTAATGAATATGTAACAGTTCTAATTTAATCAATAAATTGTTTGTTTATTAAAGAGCATTACATTTTAGTTTGCACCGTTCACAAATAAATGGGTTATATTAATTGTAGCTATCACAATTTGAGCAAATATCGTGGGAATCCAGTGCTTTTAACATATTCTGTATGTGTCCGTTTATTCAGAAGGTACCATCGATTTTGTAACGTGAACTATAAACGCAACCTCGTGATATTTATATTGATTCATATTTATTGCAATACATAAAATGAGCAACAAGTAAGTACATCATGTATTTATCCAGGTTACAAACTATCGGTTTGCCAAAATTCATCTAAATACGTTCAGCCGTTTTTGCGTAATTAATACAAATAAACAAAATTGAAGTGTCTGTTGTTTATCCCAAAATAATAGGTTTTTTATAAGCTCATACAATTATCGATACCTATGCCTAAAAATCAGGTTTTAAATCTTTTGTCTGTCTGTCTGTTTGTTCCGGATAATCTTCAAAGCGGACTAATTCTGATAAGACTTACTGGCAGGTAGCTGACTATATAAGGAGTAACTTAGGCTTATTATAATACCTATAATTATACGCGGATGAAACCGCATAGCACAGCTAGTTTGATAATAAATATACAAACTTTCAGATTTATAATATTAATTAATCGGATCAAACTGAAATACTATCATGGAATTGGACTCCTCTAATATCCATTATTCGTTTTGAATCCCGTATTTCTGCACCCTGAAATATAACCAGTTAGAAATAAAACCCAATCGATCTGTGACTCTCAATTTCTCAAGGCTCTTGATTATCCCAAAATCTCTCGTCTTTTACATAATTATAAAGTTCAAATTCCACCAGCGAAACTTTCTACGTGTCAACCCTGTGTATTCATTGATAGTTGCATACATACATATGATATGAGCGGTGGATACATCCGATGCGTTTCAATCAGTGTTTTCTCGCTGTTTTCATCGTCCATTAAACTTTGTTTTTTCTAGGAACTAACAGAGACTTACATGATGATTACCATGTGTACCAAACCAGATGTTCATAACATCTATATGTTATGTGCATGGCTGTGTGCCTGAAGGGTTCTATGTCGCGAGCAACTCTCTGGATTGTCTGTGCAGGCCATCTGTGCCGGCCTGCACAGGTGACGGAGTCCGACGACTATAACCTGCTGCGGTTTCGGTGAATGCAGCTGTCATCCCAGGACCCCTTTAAAGATTATGAGATGACCTTTATAGTCTGTAGGAGTCTTGTGTCTTTTGTACACCCACATTTCATGCAGTTTTAAGTCCCATATGCCTGTGGTGAGACTATTGTATATGACTGTCCTGTTGGTCTAGTGGTTAGTAGCCCTGACTGCTAGGCCGGAGGTCGTGGGTTCGATTCCCACTCAGGACAAATGTTTGTGTGATGAACACGATCATTTGTTCTGTGTCTGGGTGTAATTTATTTATAATATGTATGCATTTAGAAATATATAAGTATGTTTATCAGTTGTCTAGTACTCATAACACAAGCTCTGCTTAGCTTGAGACTAGACGGCGTTGTGTGATAGTTGTGGAATATTTATTTTATTTATTTAAAAAAAAAAAAAAAAAAAAAAAATTGTTCTGAAGCGCACGATTCCCAACTTCTGTCTGCTACTGATAATCTTCTGACGGAGACAGCAAAGCACACCTGACATGGGAATAGAATCCACTTCGCCACCGCTAGATCAATGTGTGGCGGCCAACTGTGCAGGTAGAACTTATTCGATATATTGAGTCATTTTGAACATTATAGTTTCAATTGAAGTGAAGGGTGAGCTTTTTGAGAGCTATCTTTATGTTCGATGTTCAAAAAGCTTTTTTTTTCCTAAATTGAATAAAGAAATTTTGGTTTGATTTTGATTTTAATTATCATGGTAAACGGTTCGGCTTCTCCATTCCATTATTAGAACTATGTAAATAATTAATTTGATACTAACTAACATAATCTTTTGTATCTGTGAGAATGTAATGTAAAGACATACAGACTAAACCCAATAAATTTCAATCTCGTTGACCCTCACGATGTCTCAGCTGTACTTACGTGAAAGAGAAACGTTGTATTTTTAAATCTCTCATTAGAAGCCTCGACAGCTTTCCTTTCCCATAAATCTAAGTAGTAAATAACTAGTACTGGTCACTATAAATTACCTAAATTGTTGGTGCGGCCGCAGATGGAGCTGGGAGGCCTGTTTTGACTGACCCTGAGATATGAGAGCCCCGGGACCTTATTAAACAGGAGTCTGTTTGGCCTCAGGTAGCAATAATGGACACAAATTTGTTGCCAGTAGTCGGTATGGCCTTTTGGTTTTAAGTAGTCAAGATGGACCTTTTTGGGGGGTTCATTAACAAACGTAATTAAAATCTTAATTGCGCATGTGCTGTAATTATTTTTTTGTATGTAACAGTAAATAATGATCGAAGGACCAATTTGTTCATAAGAAATAGACAAATAAATAGCTCTCGTGTTCGGGAGCAATAACGATTTTGGATAATAAACTACAATCAAGTGTATTTAGGCTCGTAGTAACTGAATCATTAGAGAAAGTTAAGCCTAATATATTGTTCAGAGGATTTATTTATTTGAAATAGGGGTCAAATAAAATGTTATGGTGCCATTACTATTTTCAGAATAATTAAGTAACTCATAAATTATCTCGACTGGTTACCACGAGGTCTTGGGCGACTCCTGAGCACGAGATTTTGGGTTCGATTCCCAGGTCGGGCAAATTGTCATTGGGATTTTAGGAAATTCTCAATAGCAGCCCGGATTGGAATTGGGCCCAGTAGATAGCAATAGGCTCACCACCTATTTCATGGGACTTAGAACATCGGTTCGGTGAAATGTGGGTGTACAACTGTGAACCTAAACCTCTGCCTAGCCCTTCGGGGAATACAGGCGTGATGCTATGATGTTCTGTGATAAATTATAATAAGTTTTTTTTTTTATAATAACTTAATTTCTGTCTTTACTATAAAAGGAACACAGACTACAAAATAAATGTGTTCTGTTGGCAAATACCGCAAACTTTTCCAAGGAAATCTAATATGGCGAATATTGTAATTGTTGAATTATGTAATAACTTTCACTAGTAAACTTTAGTATCGTAATAAAATGTGTAAAATAATTATTTGTGAGTGTACAAACATGATTTACTACTTCGCATGTGTGTATTAATGAGATATATGTACCTACGAAGAGAACAATGGTTTAAATGTTTCCGAGGGTACAGCGAAATTATTTTCTATGTTAATTTTTCGTACCTTCTTGACCACAAATAGCTTTAACAACGAGTTATCGTAGTTATATATTAAAAACATTGTACCCTTTTTTAAGAAAAATACGCGGACAGAGGTGTATGAAACTTTGCACAGTTAAAGTTTATTTTATTTGAAGCAGAAACCTAATATTTCAAAAAAAAAAAACATTAAATTAATAAAAAAGACATTACACCCGCTACCAGGCGTTTGAAACACATTCACATATATATATATATTTAAATTCGACAATAGAACCGTAATGACGTAAAATTTTAAAATTTTATTCAATTAAATTCATTTATTGCATTCCATAATGTACAAAAATATAAAACAGATGGTAGACTTAAATCTAGGGATCAATTATGGACCCTCTTGACGTTCAATATTTATTCTATAAAGACGTGTGCACACGACATCCTCCTGTACGGTATTCCGGACCCTTAGGTACATAGTACCTATATCCACATTCTGTCTCCGATACGATATCCTTCATTGGGGTTGGAGTTGGAGTGTACTGTTGTAGGTATTCGCCGGTACAACTACATCATGTTTCTACTCTTATTCATCCACAACCAACCTTGCTTTACATTCTCCGTAACAACGACTCTAACATACCACTTTTATTGTTCCAGATGTGTGTGTAGGAGCAGTGGCGCGGCATGGGCCAGGCCGGCAGCCACGCGCCGCCGCCGCAGCGCGGGCGCCGCGCGCACACACTGCCGCACGACCCTCCACGACTCGCGCCCAAGGTAAGCAAAGCAGCTGTGGTACTGAACAAAATCTCCGCCTCAAAGGGAACAAGAGGAAATATAAACTATAACCATATCTCGCTCAACTAGCGGTGTAATCACCATAGAATTGTAGCACATACCTTTGGCCCACCAACCACCGTCAACAGCTTCTCACCTATTTCCCTGAACCCTTGAAAGAGCACCTTGAAAGAATACTTTCCCTTCAACTCTGAGTCTCGTTTGCTGAAGGAGTCAGCGGTGTACACTATCTGTGAAAAATTATGCTGTAAATATCATAATCTGGAGTTCAAATCTCCTTATAAATTGCAATTATATTTATTGGTCCTAATGTCCGAAAACTGCGGATTAATTTGATTTTGCCATATGTACCTACCAAGTTCTTACTACGTCAAACATAACATAACCAGACCATAACTGTTTCACCGCAGGGCATGTGTCTCTTCACATACAGAGAAGGCACGAGCATTGATGACCATGCTAGCGCACTGCGGATTGACGCTAAAAGTTATAAGCATCAGTATTTTCTTTTACTTACTAACCTATGTTGTCACACTGCTAACCAAAGGTCTTCCCTTGTTGATCTCAATATTGGGATTAGGTCCTTAATATTAATTATTGTTCAACGGTTATTACTCATGTGCAGTCTTTGGGATTTCCCGACTAGTTTCGAACTGGAACGGAGCCCTTAGTCATGAGCTGAGCCCACGGTGATGTCGCGAGTCAAACTTGAGTAATAACCGTTAAACAATAATTAATATGAATGTGTCTCACGAAAGTTATAATACAAAAAAAAAATTTGATGCATAGGTTATGATATTTTCTAAAGAAAAACTACAGTAAGGTTCATTGATATTGTATAAATTCTTAGTCACGTGAACATAAAAACTATTATAAATAATAATTTTATCGTTATTAATTTTATAATAACAACATACTATCGCTGAGGTACGTACGTACCTACTGTGAGGCATACAATTTATTTAACTTTCACATACTATTAAAGTGTTAAATAACTAAAGTTATTTTCATTATAACCTTATATCTTCTGTGATCGTAAATCATATAAATATCATGTTTATATCTAATAATTATGAAGGAAAATTGTTCACAGTTAAATTATATTATTAAGGCGTTAAATCTAAAGATCTGAGAGAAGTGCAAGTGCCTAACTTTCTAAAAGTAATTTACATTGACTTAATATAATCTAGCCAGCATAATGTCTTCAAACCGTGACCTATTACTTAAGTCTATGTGATTTCGATTTTATTCAGTGTGATAATTTGTTAAAACTTTCTAGCAAAAGGGTTAACTCTGGTGCTTTGAAGCATTTATATTCGTTCTTCCAGTCAACGCCTTATGGCATTTCACATACCTACTTTAAGCAACTGACAATTTCAGTCCAAATATTTGGTCCTTTGAGTCAAAACCTGTTCCTACCCTTAAATTATATAAAAAATTACCTCAATTCTTTTCGCAGGTGCTACCAACTTTATGCGAGTCACCACGCCTACGTAGCACGGATAATGGCGCAATCCTGCACTCAGGAGGCACCATCAGCGGCAGGAGACCAAATACCATCCACGAAAATGTGCCGCACGGACATGTGGTAAGCAAAAATTTTATATTAAATATAGAAATCGGTAAGAATGGTCGATGTTGTTACAGATATACCAACAAGAATCGAAAATGGGAAAGAAGCATGGAATAAATAGTTGTTTTTATATGCCCCTAAATAGGCTTTTACTGTAACAAAAAACGAGTTAAAGGCTTTACGTTGGCTGTTAAACTTAGAAACAATAACAATATCATTTGAGGGCTGTCAAATGTTCCATTATAAGTTTCGACTTAATTTACTAATGGCTTTGTAATATTTTTTATAATTAACTTTAGTGACTTCGTATGCGTAAATTGTTTTGTAGTAACACCGCGAGCGGGTTTCGCGGACTTAAATAACTTTTACATTAGAAACCAAAGTTTTCCGAATAAACCTTTAATTACGTCATCACCTTGTTTCCAGCACTCAAACATGTACCGATCGCGTTCAGCGGGCACATCAGGCGAAAGCGGGGAGATACGCTCGCGGGAGCGAGACCCGCTGCACAGGTCACACACTAACCTGGAACTAAGACATGACAGTGAGTATTGTGTTTATTATAACAAAAGTCAATATCACTTATTCACAATGCGCTCGTAAACAAACGAGCAGCGCTGATGATTCAAATACTATAAATACTCAAGCATTGACTATCGCCATTCATTACTGTCATCTGCCTATAGTAGTCGATTTCTAGATATACACCTCTCAAATTACAATAAAGATTGTCGACTAAATATATTTTGGATTCCTACGTGGGGGTCTTATATATAGTTTACCTGTAATACATTAAAACTAAGTTTTGAATCTCAAATTCTTCGTACTTACAGGCAACAGTATAAACAAACGATTTGGATCTGAACCGGATCTAAGGATTGAAGAAGAACAGAAGACGAGAAATGGCAACAAACACTTTAGAAAAAAATACAGAGCACCCCCACCACCCACCAATGACGTAAGTAGCATATTTATATTGAAGCAACTAGCTGTACAAATTTTATGTTAAGCTTAAAATATTAAATATGTTTTAGAACTTCGAGGGTTCATCGCCAGATTCCAGCGAAGGGAACGCGAGACCTGAACCCCAGAGGAAACTAAGACTGTTTAAAACGAGAAACGAAACCAAAAAACTGAATGGTCAAGAGAACTTGCAGTTCAGAAATTCATACCACGAATACAAATCGCTCGATTTGAGCGACAACCAAGCTTTCGAGCGACGCTACAGATCGCCTTGCAAAGACAAGGAGCAACATTTCAAATACCCTGATAACAAAGATATGGTGCAAAGCAATGCATCGCTCAAGAGGGAAGAACGACTCATACAAACGAAACAAGACTATAGGAAGACAAGAATAGACAGAGTGAGCGGATGTCGAGCGAAAACATCCAAAAACGAACACAGTGAAGCGTGGAAGACTCCACTATTAAACAGGAATTTCAGGTACTCCGAGAGGTTCAAGAAAGATGACAGCGAACTGCCCACGCTCAGAAGAGAGAGGACCTTCGATGAGACCTTGATCGCGAGTGAGAAAGAAAGCGAATCCTCTAGAGCGGCTCAAGAGAGCAGAATGAAAGCCGTCGATGAACAACTTAGAGGGAGCAAGCTTAGCCCCCTGGCGGAGACCAGCAAACCAATGAGAAAATCTCTTCCTTCACTATTGGCAAAAAATAATGAAGAAAAAGATGAATTTCAAGCTGAACTCAAAAAAGCTACGAGTAGAATTAGAAACCAATTAGGCAGTAAAGTTAATGATAATGAAACCAAAACTAGTCAAGAGAAGAGTGAGCAGAGGAGCCCATCGAAAATACCGAGTAAAGTCAAAAAGTCTAGTCCACTGAGTGCTGCTAAAAAGCCAGATACGAAGGTTATAAGTAGGAGGCCTTTGAGTCGAACTAATGAAGATAAAACTAGACCGACGAATAACAATTTAAATGCCAAGATTTCTGATAATAAATACAAGATGAGAAGCAAGGAGAACAGCAAACCTATGCCAGACAGAGGGCAGGCATCCGGAAAAGAGTCGACACCTGAACATTCACCTACGAGAAAGTTGGATTCATTGATAAACCAGCAATCACAAGAGAAGTAAGAATTTTCTTTATACAGTCATATAAATCTAGGGCCGTTTCGTTGTAATCATTTTTTTTTTTTAATACTTACCTTCAGATTTGACTTGACAAATTATTCAGAACAAATAATATGTAGGTGACTTCTTTTTCTATGCTCGTAAATTCCACAGTTTTTTTTGTTATATTTTTGTTATACTTTCTTTTCAGACAAAAGCAGCCAGCCCCATCAAAACAGTTCTACTTCGGTATGATAGAGAGCAAGCAGACAAACACGCAGCACTTAAAGGATTTCCCAGGGCTGGGTAGCCCTATCATCGAGGAGATCTCCAACTTCCATCTGATCGAACAGAAGTTGCTCAGCTATCATGAGGAAGACGCAGAATTTGACAAGTTCAATGCCAAGATGAAGGAGGAAACCAAAATTAAAAATAGTAAGTAGAGTAAACCAGTGTAATCAGTAAATAAGTTTAAAAGTATCACGTCGATTTTATCTAACTTGAGGTAAAAACGCCATGAACATATTCGTTTTATTAGCTCTTACCACATATTCAATTTATCGAACTTCTTGAACTATCTATTCTTTATATCATCCACCACCGTCATTACTTAGTTTATATTTGATTGCCCTTGCACTGACTTAATCGTTACCGACTATAGTGCGATGCGTAAGACAAAGGATATCAACACAACATAAAGTATTAAAGATCTTTCACCATTTATAAATATTTATTCAATTTGCAGTATCATCAGAGTCAGCACTCTCATCAGACGGTTCGGAAGGATCCATTTCGGAGGGCTCTCTAGGCATTGCGTTACGGCTGCGGCCGACCTTGCCCAAGAAGCAACGTGCTGTGCCGAGATTCTCACCTGCCGCTGCGTGGAGACAGCTGGCCAGTCTAGATGACCACCTTGCTGCAGGTACGAGGGCACATCTATTATAGCATGACTTTAACGACTCCTATATTTTTAATGACGACAATTTAATTTGTATTTGAGCTTTTTTGCACCCATATTCGCAAAAGAATAAATTATTTTAATTAAATTGAATTGAATTTTTTTATATTTATGAATCTGAAAATCACAAAAAGAGTTTCATCATCAGCACGCATTAATTCACTGCTTGGCCTAGCCCCCTCTCTACTTGTGCTAATCTCTACGCTCCTCTTTCTCAAAACGTGTTTAATATGTATTACTGAACTTAACCATTGCAGAAACTCAACCACTAGCAGTAGAGACAAAGATGTCAGGCGAGATATCTGCGGAGTCTTCACCGCGTTCGGACCAGTCAGCTGACAAGTCGGGAGATTCAGGCATCTCAGGCGACCATGCGCATTCTGATCACAGAATAGACTCTCCTTCTAGACATCATGTAAGATTAGAATATATAATAGCACAGCTTAATATGAAGACCATATGTTTGGAAGTGACGCTTTTTTCTTTTCTTTTTGGAATTGACATTAATCTTGTGAACTGTCTGTCCTAAGCTTGCATTGTTACACATCAAGGCATCTGAATACACGATAATTTCCGAGGTCTGTGACCAAACTACTTTATTAACCATGCCGTTCACGTTTTGCAACCTACCTCTTACATCCAAGGTACAAGACTCAAGTCCAGCAGCCTGGACTCCTCAACAAGACTTGGGAGACAGTAGTTCAGACGGCGCCGGTGGAGGGGTAGCCCTACTTGGTTCTGGGCTGGCCACCTACAGCCCCGGTCACCAGCCATTCAGCCTGTCACTACCGAGGGACCAGCAGGACCGAGTGAGTAGGGGGAAGGACCACGCGGGATGTTAGGCGAGCTGTAGAGGATTTGTGATTCGGGATTTAACGTACCTTGAAACTATTTTAAATTAAAGGATGTATGGGTGCTACAAAATTCCTGTAACACTTGATGATATAAAAACATAGAAATATAATATTTTAGCTACCACTCGCTCTATACGTAACCTTTCATATAAAATAGGTTATGATCTCATGAAGTATTGTAATAACAGAAATCTAAATAACAATTATCTTATCCAATAAAACGCTGGAACTCGAGTCGCGTTTGCATCTATTCTAACACAGAGCAAGGCATATTTGCGTATTCACTCACACTTCCCGTTTAAGGTGCTTGTTGCGTACTTACTTTACTTGAAGGGTGTAAATTAGGACGTATTTTTTCTCAATGTTTTACCTGATTTGTTTTACACGCATCACAGACCATTATTAATATTAATTAATGTTCACCGGTTACTACTCACGTGCATTTTTCGGGATTGCCCGACTAGTTTCGAACTCGAACGGAGCCCTTAGTCATGAGCTGAACCCGCGGCGATGTCGCGAGTCAAACTCAAATTATTAATATTAGTTTAAAGTTTTTTATGATCATAAGTTCGTTGTTAAATTTGTGCATGCTGTGGTCTTCTTTAATTGAAGGAGTGTACTTAATTTTTACCAATAATCTGACTTTGTGATTTTTTGTTAAAACACCATAAGCGCGGCGACATGGTCACCCATCTTCGGCACCTCTATTGACTTATTAAGATTTCTGTGATTATTAAAATAATATAAAATAGGTTTATATGAAAATTTGTAAGTAACTAACAGATTACGTATAAGTCATTTGTACGGTAAATTATTGGTGTGTCACTTACTTACTTAAATATTTTAACATGGTGCATGTGTTCGTAGGAATTAAAATCTATAGTATGATAATATTACCCTTATATATTATCGATGGTGAGAAAAGCTATCTCAGAGGCTATCGGGTGGTTTAAACTCTGACACTAGGTTGTTCAACAACGACGCTATAAAAAGGAGAAGACCCATTAGATATTCAAGTTCTTGGTGCGTCTAAGTCAAGGTTCACAAATAGCAGTAATAATATTGTAGTTATTTTAGATTAACCTGGTGACTAACTGACTAATCGCTCACCTAACCTCCCGCGCCGCTGACGAGGAGTAAAGGTACTCACACACTCTAAACCTTTTTATTGTGGTGCATGTTGGGCAGAATGGGTAGGATGTGCTGGGTAGAATGTATTGATAGTCTGGGCAGAATGGGTGGAGGTCCCAACCGGTGGTAAAGGGTTTATAATAATTATACGTTTTGCTTTAACACTTAAATCTTTAATGTACTATTCTATGCCTTTTGAGAAGTATTACTATTATGCAGTAATTGTTTTTTTACGCACTTTAGAATTTAGGCTCTCATGAACATTTCCCTAATTTTTATTTAACTTGTTGGATAAATATTCTCATGTATTCCTATTTGGACCAAAATATACACAACCAACGTATTCACTTATCTACGCTTCCAATTATTTTATATGATTCCAAAGACTTTCTGAGTGAGCTTCATATTATTTTCATTTTCTCTCAAATAATATATATTTTCCTCTTTCCTAAATTACTCTCCCTTCAAATGTTCACCTTTATTCCTCATCAGCTCTAAATGAAGCAGGTCGCAACATTCTTCGCGTAGTTTAAAGCGATGTCGTGCTTCTACGATTGCTTCCAGGGTAAGCAGTTGCAGCAAGGCTTCAACAGTCTTCAGAAGCTTCGCAAGTCGGTCTCCGGGGCTCTAGGAGCTGCATTGGGTTCTAGAAGGTTCGATTTGGAACATGAGCCAATGTTGCAAGAGCCGGAACAGAACTGGTTCCTGACCAAGTCGGCGCCCAACTCTTTGAGCAATCCGCTGATGTTCCAGCAGCCCGCCAGGGCTAAGGGTTCAGAAGAAGATGTTATAAAGGAGGAGGAGTCTTTACCGGCTTCGGAAAAGGTGAGTTGGGAGTAAGATTGTTGAAATTACTTACGTAGTTGAGAGCCATAGTTTCAGTACTCGATTACTTTCTTGTGTTTAAAGTAAGATTTACAGTAAAACGAAGATGTTTTGAACAGAAAACAGTGGATTAAATCTTTATTATTCAAATCGGGCAATATCTGGTTCCTCTTAGTCATATTTTAGTACTGAAAGCTTCAGTTATTATTTACATTCGTGTTTACAAATTTTTCAAAGCTGGCTTCATACAATAACATCATATGCAACCAACAGAACTTTATCGATATGTAAGAGCGACTGTTATTGAAATAACGTATTGTTTCACTAATCTTTATTACTTTAGGAAATGTAAAATACTAGATATTTAACAATAAATCCTTGCAACCACGAACGGAAGTTCATATTAAATATTTTCATAATTGGCCACAATAAATTCTCAGGAACATGAAGAATGGTCCATTTGTTTTATAACTCTTTGTTTTGGACTAATGTAGTTATTCATAAAGTTACTCTGAAGGGACAATGTAAAACTAATACTTTGTTAATAGTCTCCAAACCAATGTTCAAATAATAAAATATAAAATTCAAATCCTGCTCACGATATATGTTTTTTTTTCCACAAAGTAATAAAGTACGATATCAATAAATATTAAAAAAGATGGAAAATACTGTTAAACTGTTTGTAAATTGTAAGACAATACTATTAGGTAACACAGATAAATGTTGAAAAAGCAGTTATAATATTATTATATTATCACCAAAAGACGTGTTATAATGTGGAAGAAGAATTCACGGTGGGGAGCAGAAGTCGAGATGGGTGGTCAGAGCGTCTGGAGTATTTATCCGAGAGGCGCAGGTTCGAATTCTGCTCACGACCGTACTCTTTTTCCACTTAATATTAAAACTTACCGGTAATTTGAAGTAGGTTACTATAGGTAAAATTTCTTCAGGTTATAATACTTGTACCCTGCAAATAATTGTACCCAAGCTAAAGATTCTCGTAGTACCAAAGGCCTCAAAAATATTTAGTCTTGCAAGTCGAAAGAAAATACTCCCTAGAATATTTATTTAACTCATGCTTCCCACACACATTTATCAAGTACCAAGCGTTATCCAGTGTTAAACATAGGAAATATGTTATATGTTAATTTAATCAATAATACCAAACATTTAACTATATATTTCGCAATATTAAATGGAAAAAGAGCTCGGTAAGCATGCGTCAATGCTTTTCAAAGATTTATTTTGAATTATATATTTCGCGTTAATAATATCAAACCCTACTATAACAGGAGGAGCTAGGCTCATGGCGGCCCGGAACCTCATACCTTTCATGGGGAGGTCATGTCATGTACCTACCCCCCGCGCCCGCCGCAGACCAGCCGCTGTCCATGCTCGGAGTGGGGCCCATCGATAGGCCTATCAGGTTGGTACCTTCCAGATATAAAAAAAAAAATAAAAAAAAAATTATTTAAACTTCCGCTATTGGAACACATAATTATTGAAATCAAACGGGAGTTATTGTAGACGTTTCGACCGAATTGCACCGGCCGTGGTCACGGGCAGACACGACGGCCAGTGCAATTCGGTCGAAACGTCGGGAAACAAAAAAGGTATCGTAAAAGCCTTTTATATAAAATATCGCAATATAGACCCAATTTATATATTTCTAAAATGTGTACAAGTCGTGTAAGTTTAAACGGGACTTACTCGTAAAAGTTTCATTGATCGTGGTCGATCGCGATTCGATGAATGCAACTTGATCAAACGTGGTAATTAAATATTATGTTTTTAGCGCGATTAAGTCCCGTTTTAATTCAATAATTAAAATAAAATAAAGTTTTTTTCTCAGCACGTATCAAAAAGACATATAATTACAAACAAAAAGTAATATTTTAGGCTATGGAGCCTATGTTTTGGAAGTGGTGACTGACTGCATACGCAGACTAGTTTCATCTTTCTCTCTAATCTACCAACGACTCGAACTTTAATTCATAATGCACTAGCTAGTGCCCACGACTTCGTCTGCGCAACTTTTGGGCTGACGTCGGGCCCAGAGGTTGAGTCCTCACCTGCTCGGCAGACTTGTCGACGCAGTACCCTTTATTTTTCTACCAACCTCAGCCTCGCCCCAACACCTTTTCCGGCGCAATATCCGGTTCGATAGGTGGTAGTATGGGGACAATGGGGGTCCCTCCAAAACAATCTATAATGATTACAGTCGATTTAGTCACTATGGACGATGGCATCATGACCGGCCGACCACAGCCTATGTCCTTCCGCAAAATACAATCTATCTCCTTGCCAAATTGTATTACAATCCGTTCAGCCGTTTAGCTGTGAAACGGTAACAAACAAACAAACAGAGTTACTTTCGAATTTACAATATTACTATGGATTGTGAATATCCTCTGGCTTGGAAATTGGAAAGTCGGTGTTGCCAGTCAAACGCCTGTATCTCATTTATTGGTCTGTTTTTACAGTAATTGAAGAATTTAAACCCTTCCTTAACATAAATAAAAACCAGCTGTAGGTAGTCACATCCATAATAATGCAATAATATTCAGGCTGGTATTATTTTTACTCGAGATATTAATAATTCTCTTAGGATCCTTGGTTCTAAAAATTCCTTCTTGCTGCAAGGCTCTATCGGTGCAAAATCTTTAAAAAGTTGGTAACCCATACCCATAAAAACTTCTAATGAATGTATACGTTGTTCACAGGAGTAAGTCAAGCGGTTGCCTGGAGGCGTCAGCACGGGCAGCGCGTGCGGCTCTAGGAGCAGAGATGCGCGAGCGCGAGCGGTCCGCCTCGCCTGATGTTGCGCGCGCACTGCCGGCTAGGGTGCTGCCCACCAATAACGTGAGTAATTACATGAAATTGTGTGTGTGTGTTTTTCAGGTGTGTGCCTGCAGTAAAAATAATAATCTGTAATCGTTGTAAAAGACTAACTAAGAAATAGCCTTAACAGTACCAAATTATAGTTTGTTTAAAATTAAATAATAATTTTGAGCTAGTTTAAATTTAATTAGGATAGAAAAAATATTAAAGTAAGCGTTCAAAGAGGTAGTAGACCGACCTGAACATTATATTGCAAAGGTTTGTCGAATAACTCTCTCTAACCGAGAGGAGTGAAAGGACGGTGGGGGTGGATTTTTTTCTACAATAAGAAGATCATAACTCAATAATAACATCAAGCCTATATTCCCCGATGGGATAGGCAATGGTGTACATAGTTCTAGACCCACATTTCACCGATTTTGTTCCATCATTCTCATCATCAGTGCCATTTACCGGGCACAATTCCAAACCCCGCTACTGAGAATTTCCTAACAGAAAAATTCATACAGAAATATTAATAACACATTTGCTCGACCCGGGAATCGAACCCGGTACCTCATGCTCAGCAGTCGCGCTTGGGACCACTAGACCAACGAGATATGCTCAATAATAAATACTAATAATTAGTATACACCTTCAAACCTGGCATGTACAAATGTGACTTTTTCAATGTCATATGTACTTTCTTAGTTAATCTAAGACCTCACAGACATACGGTGAAGGAAAACATCGCGAGGAAACCTGAACTTGGTAGTCTGAAATCGGCAACCCGCAGTGAGCTAGCGTAGTGATTAAGCTCGTGTCTTCTCTGTGTGAGAAGAGGCCCTTGCCCTGCATTGGAACAGTTAGTAGCTGGTTATTTCTTTATTTTTAATATTAAATGTACTGTACATTACAGAAAATCCACAAGCTTCTCTGTGAAATATTTGCATAAAATATAAGATTAAACCTCTTTTAACGGTACATAAATTCGAAACCTCTCATTCAATCCAATACCAAAAAGACCTTTAAGGTACAATTTAACCTAATTTCCCAATCGCCATTGCTCAACAGTTCACACTAACTAATTGCCTCGATCAATTGAAACCAAACATCGTACTTAATATCTCCTGTCACAGCTTGTTCCAGGCATTGGGCAATATTGCCAGCCCCTAATATTTCATACGCAATCATTTGTATAGATAATCGTGCGCTACTAATTAGTCGTTTGTGTTTTACGTTTATTGTCCAATTGTAAATTGAAGGTAACTGAAGGTTCAAGATAAATCTTTGAAAAGCATTAACGCATGCTTAGCGAACTCTAAAGTTTCTTTACGACATTACACAACTGCAAAGTTAGTCGTGTCGGTTCGGTCACCCGTATAGGTACTGAATTGATAGCAATATCGTCGTCATAAGACGTGTTCTTAATAAAATATGGAAGAAGAATTCGCGGTGTTGAGCAGAGGTCGAGATGGCTTAGTGGTCAGAGCGCCTGGAGTATTCATCCGGGAGGCGCAGGTTCGAATTCGCGACCGTATTCTTTTTCCATTTAATATAATAACTTTAACTGAAGGTTGCTTGTTGTCGAAGAGTAAAGGCTTTTGTTTCTTATCATAATTATACAAGGTGATGATCTGAGTTCAAGGCCGTAGTAGCCAGGAATTGTAAAATTTCTATTAAAAATATTTTTACTTCTTATCCGGAATTTCGGGTGGTTTTTTAGAAAAACTCTGAATTAAATTAAAACGAAATGAATTTAATTAAAAAATTTAAAACACGCGTGTGTGTTTTTTATTTTACATATACACATTTTTGTATAGCATAGCCTATTACATATTTTTTTTAAATCTTACTAGCCTATTTTACCTTAAGAATATAAGTACTCTAACGATACCTGATACATCTAAATAGGTTCAGGCGTTTAGAAGTTAGGTGTAATAAAGAAACTCACAAACATACATACATATGTACATACATGAACCTTAAAAACATAACACTCCTTTTTTGGGCAGTCGTGTAAAATGTATTCATGTTACTTAATAACGGGATCGGTGAGATGTGATATACTACAATAGGGACACCGCTATCGAATCCCTTGGGGAATACAGGCGTGATGCTATAATGTGTAGCCAATATTTATAGGTTCACAAGACTCATCATAAAGTAATTATTGACCTAAGAAGTCAATTAAAATATTAGGATGGAATTTTAACCGGATTAATCGCGTGTATTATTGGCTTTTGTTTTCTGACGTTTCGAACACTCTGCAGCATTCGTGGTCGCAGGATCACCGTCACCCGCGACCATGAACGTTTCCACCTATTTGGATCTAACTTTACTAAGCTTAGTATATCTACAACAGATCTTTCTTCATGTTCAATAAATTATAAATTTGAGAACAAATTATTATAGGCGATACCCACACAATTAACAGTGTTTCAACTAACAATCGATTACATACCATCAGCGTGGTTTATTAGGTTTCATATCTCGATTCCCAAAGAACTCGATATTGCACCTACATCGCACATAATCGATTGATCGCTATACTTCACCTCGTCCTCAATTCTCCAGTTAATAATAACTGCATTACACGATCATTGAAATTGTAAACAAAATATATGTTATTGTTATGTATGTTGATTTAAGAGGCAGTTGGAATCAATGTCAATTAGTGTGGCCCGATAAACCTTGTACTCAGTTATTTACAGAATACTCGAATTTTCCTGTTACGTGTGGGAATGTAGGTACGACCGACTCATGTTTTGAAGGATTTTTTATCTGTAAAACTTTAAATTTGAAACTGTCCATATTATACTGGCTGTGCCCCGCGGTTTTTCTTCCTGCTCAGCTCCGAAGGGGCGTAGTTTGATGTTAAATAGCATATAAGTTTCCTCAAGAATTGTGCTACCAAATACAAAAAGAATTTTTCAAATCCGACTTTTAGTTCCAGAGAGTAGCGCGTTTAAACAAACAAACTCCTCAGCTTTTTTTATTATAGTATAGATGACTGCCTCGTTCGTCTAGTGGTCTCAAGCGCGACTGCTGAGCGTAAGGTCCTCGCTTCGATTCCGGGTCGGGTGTCATATGATATTCTCAATAGTAGCAGCGCGGAGTTTCGACTTATACCCAATAGATGGCAATAATCTCACCACTAATTACTTAACGGACTTACCCGTCAAATTTGTCACAACAGTAGACCTCTCTTCCTAACATTTTGGAGGTACAAGCTTCATGTCATTTTTGGCACATTTCTTTTCAAATTGTCATGACAATGACCTTTCCACCTTCACCGCATCCAAAACCATGTTCTCAATTTGATGATCATCGTTTAATATCTTTTTAATGTTGTCCTACTTCTTCTTCATATGATTTAAGAGTAATTTTCTTTACAATACATGAAACGGTTATAAATATTAACCTGTTTTGGGCGGCGAGACTATTGTGTCGCGGTTTGACGGTCGTATTGTCGTTGTGCTGCGTTCCCACGAGTAGCACGTAGTCGCCTGTCGCTGCGATTTGCGTTTCCGCGTCTGTTTGCAGTAAGGTGATATTTTGATATGGTCTGAGATGTAATGTAGCCTTGTTGTCTTCCGTAATTTGAAGATCTAGGTGTAGGTGTTACGTGTACGTGTTATAATTGTTACGTAAGTTCGTTATAGAAGTAGATATTAAGTTTTATCTGCGTACATTTTTCACGACAGGTTTAGTAGTTGCTCGACTTAAAAAATATTTTGCAATTAGGTTAATTGAACTTATCAAATTTATTCGTGAATCGTTTGTTGGGTAGTATTGATATTGGAAATTATTTTATTTTTCTTTAAAGGACACTGTCAGAAACTCTATAGACCTTTAAGACCTCATGCTCAGCAGTCGGGTTTGGACCCACAAGACCAACGAGGCAGATTAATAGATTCAAATTGAAATTCATACATTAAATTTAGGAGGATTTTCCAACCGCGTTGTGGTCGACTTCCAATCTTATCGGATGCAGCTTAATACCAGTATACATATGTATATACCTCCATCTGAAGATTAGCAAAAAAAATGTATATAATGATATTTTTCGGGTTCCGTACCTAAAAAGGTAAAAAATGAACCCTTATAAGATCACTTTCTTGTCCGTCTGTCTGTCTGCGTGTCCGTGTGTCACCACCGATTTCTCAGGAACGTGTGGACCTAGCAAATTGAAAGGAAGGTCTTCATTCCAAATAAATATAAAAAGTTGAAAATTTTGATACTTACAAGTTTCGAAAAATCTATTTTTGCCTATATATTTTTATCATGTTGACCCAGGACCTTGATTTTTATACGCCTAATAGGGACTATAGGCCTCAGTATCTGGTATAATAATAAATCCTGAGAAAATTGGTGGTGACACACGGACAGACGGTATAATGAGTAGGTACGGAACCCTCGGCGAACGAGTTCGACTCGCACTTGACCGGTTTTTTATACATGTTAAGGTCATGTAATACCTATATTAATAACAATTTTCCTAAGGAAACATCTTAATATAATAGACACGAACGGGTCTTGAACCCACTTACCTTGACAATCCGTGTCACCGCTCTTCCACTGAGCTATAGTGTCGTTGTTCAATACTAATTAATTTCAAGCTTCCTTGTATTCGTCTTAAGGACTAAGGAGACGTCTGGCGATATTTATTTAGCACTCATTTACATATTTCCGTAAAATAACAGTAATTAATTTGCAAAGAACTTATGGTATTTAGCTTAGCTCATTATGTTGTTTTCCTTATAATTACCACCAAGCCATCCGTTTTCCAAACCTCACCACGGAACTCCATCCAAAGTTTATTGATCTACGATCTCATTACCGTCGATCAAAACACGATAGTGGCGAATCCGCCAGAAATTGTAATGTAAATGTTGGAATGATTCAAACTAGCTCACTTAGTATGCGCACGCGCAGGCCGCGGACTTGTCGAACATGTTACTGGCCACTAATACCGCTCACGTTATGCTCCTGATTTGAAATCGTGACTCTATAGTGTGGAGTTTATCGTAGAAACAATAGAGATGGCTTGTAAATTTGTCACTAGGTATTTTTAAACTATCGATATTTTCAAAACGCGCTATTTTTAACCTACTTGGACATAGTATATCATCACGCCTGCATTCCCTGAAGAGGTAGGCAGAGGTGTACAAAATTGTACAGCTACGATGTTACCAATGCTGTTATCCAGTTCTATGTAATAGGTGGTGATCCTACTGCCATCAACCGGGCACAATACTAAACTCCGGGTAGCTACTATGAATTTTCTGACAGAAAACTCAATAATACTTTCCTCGGACCGGGAATCGAACCCAAGACATAGGAGGAAGTCGCCTACTTTGAGTAAATGCAGTTTCGTTTTGATATTTGTCATTTTATTATTGTGCTTAATAACATTAAATTAAGGCAAGTTCTTATAGGAGACTAGCTGGTGCCCGCGACTTCGTCTATGCGACTAAAGGAAGCCTATGTCCTTCCCCAAGATATAATCTATCCGTTTGCCAAATTTCATTACGATCCATTCAGCCGTTTAGTCGTGAAAAGGTCACAAACAAACATACAAACAAACAGAGTTACTTTCGCATTTTTAATATTTGTATGGATAATGATGATGTCAAGAATAGTGGACTTCTGCGGGCTGGTGATGATTGCAGTTCTCATGCGAGTCCCTCGATGGATATTCCACGTCAAGAGGGATATGTTGTGAATGGTGGTTTGTATTTCAAGAGGGAACATCTCACTTTTCTATGCCTATGGAAAAGTTTTGTTAAGTTTCTCACATAATTTAGAAAACTCAAAAGTAATTATAAAAATTATAAACACATATTAATTGTGTGGATTATATATTTTTAGTTCAAACCTTTTTTTTTATCTTTATTGTTACTCGGGACAATGTAAAGATTCTAATGATACCCCATAGATCTAAATTGGTTCAGGCGTTTAGAAATTATGGTGAAATAAAAATACTCACAAACATACATACTCGTTCATCCACCCTAAAAACATAGTTCTCCTTTTTTGGGCAGTCGTGTAAATAGCCACTACACCAATAAAAAAAAAGAAAATGCTTAAATAAATAGATGCCTATCTACTTTACAGGAAGTACCAGTGATAGCCTAGTGGTATGACCGTTGGACTGACAAGTCAAAGGTCGCAAGTTCGATTCCAAGGCACGCACCACTGTCTTTTCGAAGACATGTGCGTATTATAAATTAATTATCACTTGCTTTAAACGGTGAAGGAAAACATCGTGAGGAAACCAGCATACCTGAGAGTTGTTCTCGATGGTGTGTAAAGCCATGTCAGAGACCCACGGGTGGTTTAAAGTCTGAAACTATGTTGTTCATCAACCACACGATAAGAAGAAGAAAGGCAGTACATAATACTGACACTAGTTTCGTATATAATAACACCTCGTCGCAAAAACGTCGGCGGCAAAAATCAAACTAATATTGAAAATAACAATCTTATATAATCTTAAAATTTGCATAGGTAAAGTATTTATATTATCATAATTAACTTTTATTTGCTGTTTCATTTCCATACTGTACCTACTTCTATACCCTATTTTGATGAATAAATACCCAACACGTGTTACTTAGCATCACGCCTATATTCCCCGATTAGGTAAACAGAGGTGTACTCAGTTATACACGCATATTTCACCAAAGCTGTTACCGACTTGGTGAGCTTATTGCTATCAACTGGGAACAACTCCAAACGCTAGCCTGCTGCTAAAAATATCCTAACAGCTAGAACCATTAACACTTTGCTGGATCAGAATCAATCCCGAGAGACTTCTCACTCAGGAGCTGCGCTTGCGACCATTACATCAATATGGCAAACACCGGTTGCTTGTACAGATGAATCTTTCAAACGCATTAACGCATGCGTAGCGAACTCTAAAGTTATAATTTTTTGTGGTGAGAAGAACACGGTCGTGAGGAGGATTCGGTTCAGCCACCTGTATTGGGACTGAATAGATAGCGATGACGTCACCAAAGTCGTATTAAAATGTGGAAGAATAATTCGGAATAGTGAGTAGAGGTCGAGATGGCTTACTGGTCAGAGCGCCTGGAGTATTTATCCGTGTGGCGCATGTCCTTGCTCTCAACCGAATTTTTCTGTCCACATAAATGTATTACTTTAAGTGTTACTTGGTTGTCATAATGTTCTACGAGTAGTGATAGCCTAGTGCAGTGGTAGGCAACCTTCTCAACCAAAAGAGCCAAATATAAACAATACATAATTGAAATTATTCAAAGACACATTTTTTTCGGTACAAAAATGTTTACTCGTCTCTTACAAGGCAAGATAATAAGTAATATTCCGTGCCTGCACTAAACATTTCGTGGAAGAGCCACAGCCGAGAAGTCAAAGAGCCGCATGCAGCTCGCGAGCCGCGTGTTGCCGACCACCGGCCTAGTGGTACAAACATTGGGCTGCCACTTCAAAGGTCGCAGGGTTAGAAAGCAATGCACGCACCACTGACGTTTCATAATCATGTGCGCATAGAAATTAATTATCACTGGCGTATAACGGTGAAGGAAAACATCGTGAGGAAAACAGCGTACATGAGAGATGTTCTCGATGGTGTGTGAAGCCATGTCAGAGACCTACGGGTTGTTTATCTTGAATTCTAGGTTATCAAGTACTTAAGTGATATGAATTAAGTGGTTTTCTAGTGTATAGGTATTTCATCATCATCACCCCCCTGCCCTCATCCCAATTTATTTGGGGTCGGCGCAGCATACCTATATCTGGCATGCTGCTAAAGTTTTGGCTATGTTTTATGACCGGCCGGCTGCCTGACGTCAACCCTCTTTGGGAATTTTGTTGTTCGTGGTAACCGCCACCGATACGGTCTCCTTCTATCTAGCCATGTCACACCAAATGTTATCTATGCACCAGGTTCTGACGTTATCCTAATATCACACTCCACTAACCGGGCTATAGGTATACGTATAGGTATTGAATTTGTATTATTAACCTTTTTGGTGTTTGACCAGTAGAGATCAGTCGCGCCAAGAAATTTTTCCGCAATAAATTTCATTTACGACTTTTTTCTGTTCAATCTGTTTATACAGCGGCTGTTACGATTAGTAGGCTGACTGAACATCAATCCATTTATTGTATCCTATTTTTCTCTTATTTCCATATCCACATAAATAAAATTGTTTTTTTGTGAATCTACGTGTTCCATCCTCGGCGACACCGTCGCCAACCCTGAGTCGAGTTGGTGGCAAAAGGTAGAACCATATTTGATTAAAAAAAAAAACAACCTCATGCCCGGTTAGTGGAGTGTGATATCAGGATAACATCAGAACCGGTCTCATGGATAACATTTGGTGTGACATAGCTAGATAGAAGGAGACCGTATCGGTGGCGGTTACCACGAACAACAGCATTCCCAAAGAGGGTTGACGTCAGGCAGGCGGCCGGTCATAAAACATAGCCAAAACTATAGCAGCATGCCAGATATAGGTATGCTGCGCCGACCCCAAATAAATTGGGATAAGGGCCGGGGTATGATGATACCACTTCCTTTTTTTCTTCGTTTCATCAACATCCAGTATCCAAATGTCCTTCACCCAACGCAGACATCTGAAAGTCTACAGACAATTTAATAACCATTACGCCAAACAATCATCCATGACATAACCTAGACAAACAGGTTTAATTAGTACATCCATATGAGTACAATCGAAAATAGTACCTCTTGCAAACAAATTCGCTTGAACATCTCACGGTGCTTTACACGTAGCCACAATTGCGTTTAGATTTTCCATTCATGCGATTTTAGCCTTAGCAGACGTCGACCGTCTACATTATCGATTGTACATTTAAAACCAATAATTGATACGAGTATTCAGCATTGTTGTCGGCGACACGCGAATTCCTGTCTCCAGTGAAGTAGTTAGTATTCTTTAAACACATAGATTATAGAGAACCTATTGGAAATCCGTACTTTCTAAACGGTTCATTGTTTAGAACAGGTTAGATGTGCCAAATACGAGTAGTTACTAATAGGAATATATTTAAATTGTAAATATTTATATAGCTATTGTCGTAAATTGTATTAAAAAATGTGTACACATTAATGACTTATTAACATGTTTGGTAATTTAATTAATAACTTTAATAACAACATCCTTACGAGTCCACCTCCTTAGATTTAAAAAGTAGATATAATGTTTGTCACATACTTACCTACATTAAATCACTTTTCGCTTCCTTTCGAAACTAGTAAAACAAGTAAAATGAATAAACATTAGTATTAAATTCATTAACCAGTTCCTCTGGTAAATTCCAACTTCTGTACCTACAAACAATATTTTAACCAAACCAATTATTATAACCAAAGTCTTCTGGACACATAACCGGATGACAGCGATGCGGAGGAGTACTTCGACACCTAAATCACGTTTTTCCTTTTTTTTTCGCTCTCTCTCTCTCTAAGTAGTAGTGTATAATATATTTATAGTGTCAATATAATGTAAAATGCCAAAGGTTATATTATTTTTATATGGAAATGTTGAAAAATAGACACGAACGAGACCTGAAACTACGACCCTTGTCAAACCGCAACAATCCGCAGTACAACATTAAACCGATTGATTGATTTTTGTTTCCCTGACGCTGACGTTTGGAACACTTTGCAGCAAGATCGTAAGATAACTATTGTTTACGTACTTTTCTATATTTTAGCCGTTATAGGGAATTACATAAATTAAAATAATACTGACTAAATTATAAAGACACTCATGCAAAATTAAACCTACATTATTTATTTCAATACCTTCTATTTGATGTAGCAACTAACATGAAATCGATAAATAAATCAAACACAAGTTTTTCTGCAATTTTCGCAAACAATCGATTTATAATTGATAAGAAGCGCGCGGACTTGCAATAAACATAACATTGCATACGCAACGTGTTTGATGCGCAAATGAAGACGCGCGCATAGTGGGAGGATGCGCGCGCCGCTACGTCTGCGCATTAACGCGCACGTGGGTTGCGCGCGCGCACCTGTACCGCGAAGATATACGAATATTGGTGTATTGTTGTCGTAGTCGTGCATGCGAACTGACGTAGCGTTAAAGCAGAGATATTATATTTTGTTGTTATTCGGAGCGGGTAGTAAGGTCAGTATTTTTATTTTTCGCTTTTTAATTTTAATATATGTAACAGTAGTTTTTTTTATTATGTTTTTTTACTTATATATCTCCTGAGTAAATTAAAAATGATAGTTCTTAATTTGCGATCTATATTTTCATGGCGCAAATCGGAACTGTATATTACAAATTATTAATCCAATTAGATTAAAATTTATTGTATGTTAAATTCAAAATAGTTTAAGATATGTCTTTGAAAAAGCATTAACGCATGCTTTAGCGAACTCTAAAGTTACAATATTAAACAGGGGACTGGGGACAGGGGATTAAACTGGAGTATCTATCCGGGAGGCGCAGGTTCGAATCCTGTTCGCGACCGTATTCTTTTTCCATTTAATATTGTAACTTCAAAATAGTTGCTTCAATATTTTTTTGGATTCATATTCTAGTTATAGTTTTAAAACACATATTTTTCTTCTATCTAATATGTGAAAGAGATTACTCATAAAGCCCGGTAAATTAATTTTGTTTTATTAGATATTTCATAATGCCTTTTCATAATGGGTATTTTTGGAAATATTCAATGAATGTTCTATTAACACACTTGGTCCACAACATACGCATTTATTTACAAAATAAATATAAAACGACTTTTCCAACTACACACTTGACACATAGGATCATGTTTGTTATTTCTAAGGGGTAAGACAGAAATGTACACCCACATTTCACAATAGCAGTTAATAACTCCCATGTACTCCAGGCTATACTCACAATTCCAAACTCCACGTTGCTACTGAAAATTTCCACATAACACTTTGCACGACCCGGGAATCGAACCCAGGATCTCATGCTCAGCAGCCGCACTTGCTTCCAAGTGCATCACAGTTTGAGTAAAATCTACAAACTAAATTATCTAATAAATCATTATTGTTCACCGGTTACTACTCACGTAAATATTTCAGTATTGCTCGGCTTGTTAAACTAACCTCACGAAAGTTATTATACAATAACTAGAAAACTAAATTTTCTGGATAGGGACACCCTTATCACCTAGGGGTATAAAAAATAACCAACGACCTATTCTCAGGCCTCCCAAACACACGCAAAACATTTCATATAAATCGGTCAACCCGTTTCGGAGGAGTTCGATAACAAACACTGTGACACGAAATTTTTATATATTAAATTATTATAACTGCCTCGCGGTCCCAAGCTGAGCACGAGGCCTCGGGTTCGATTCCCGGAGCGGGCAAAGTGTTATTGAGTTGTTCTGTTAGAAAATTCTTAGTAGCAGCCCAGAGTTTGGAACCTGAGTTTGGTGCCCGGTTGATGGTAATAGGCTCACCACCTATTACATGGGACTTAATAACAGCATTGATGAAATGTGGGTGTACAACTATGTACACCTCTGCCTACCCCTTCAGGGAATACAGGCGTGATGCTATATATGTTGTGTTAAATTATCATATAATTAAAATAAGTGAGAGTGCAGAGATGTAAGGAACCTAATTACGTAGTACATAAGACTATAAATTCATCTAATCACTAATATGATGTCACAGTTGGATGCGCACGACAGTTCTCGAGGAAACCACGACGTACTTCCGCGCAATTATTTACAATAAATATCACACTGCAGGCTTCTGCTGATCCCATTTGCATAATGAAAGCGTAGCGGTGTGAGCACTGGTTATCTTAACATCATCACTTTCTGATTATCGCGTTTTTTTTTATGTTCAGGTGCTTCCGTTTTGCGCTCACTTTTAATTTTTATTGTAATATAGACGTTTAAAGTTATTATATTAAATGGAAAAAGAATACGGTCGTGAGCAGGATTCGAACCTGCGCCTCCCGGATAGATACTCCAGGCCCTCTGACCACTAAGTCGACCTCCGTTAGTACAGCTCACGACCGTATTCTTTTTCCATTTAATATAATAACTTTAGAGTTCGCTAAGCATGCGTTAATGCTTTTCAAAGATTTATCTTTAATATAGGCGTTTATTTATCATATATATATATATATATATATCTTAGAAAACATATCACATATAATATAACAAGATAAAAATAATTAAAAACTTTAAAAGCACGCCTGCCATGTTTCACAGCTTTCTGTGTACTATAGGCACTATTATACTATTATTTTTAATCTTACTAGCCTTTGTTACCCGGGACAATGTAAGGATTCTATGGATACCCCAGACATCTAAATCGGTTCAGGCATTTAGAAATAATGATGGAATAAAGAAACTTACAAACATACATACATACATGAATCTTAAAAACATAGTCATCCTTTGTTTTTAGGCAGTCGTGTAAAATAGTAGGTCATCGGGAACAGGATCCAAGCTACCGGTTAGGGATCAAGGGAGAGGATCTTTCTGTATCAGGCCCCTGACCCAGCCGTCTAACGAAAGCCTCTTTAGATATAATTACCATTCATCTGCCTAGGCTTTTCCCAATCACATTGGGGTCGGGTTCCAGTCAAACCGGATGCAGCTTAATACCAGTATTTTACATGGAGCGACTGCCTATCTGACCTCCAGAACAGTGGTTGTAAGACTTTCAGGCCTCTGACTACCCGTAACGGCTGTCATCGATCTCAATTTGATAACCGGGACCGACGGCTTAACTTGCTCTCCGAGGGACGAAGGGTCTCCGTATGAAATGATGGTCACCCATCCACAGACCGACCGCGGCAAGCGCCGCTTCACCTCGATCGATGGATTTGTGCGGCTGTTACTTAGCCACGAGCCACTATAATTACTATTACTGTTATATAATTACTTTTGTTTCTATAATATAATATTTATTTACTAACACTATTATTGACTTGCTTTTATTTCGTATTTTGGATTTCATTTTTATTTTTTATAAGAGCATAGTATTATATGACAGAAAAACGAAACATTATCTTGATATCTCAAGGCGCCATGTTTTTAATTTTGTTAAAAATATGCCACAATAACAACTTGAATTTATTTACGTTTAATATAATTAAGTAGTTACTTTATGGAACAAATATAGGCCACTAAAATAAAGAAATTAAAATTGTCAATTTAAGAAACTTCCCTTTTATTGTAGTCTGTTAAAATATTCTCTTTTAATTGCTTACTGTCTCGCGTAAGCAGTGTTTACCTACGCATATTAATTTAATTACTTAATCAATTAATTAATTAATAGCTCCCTATAATTATCTTGTTAATTTATTCATATTCATAAAGCTGGGCCATCATCACTTAGTTTATATTTATTTGTAGTTATCAGTGACATGAGACTTAATTCAAATTAGTTAAATGGCAGCCGTTGTCCTCGCCATGTTGTGACGTCATCAGAATATGTTGTATGTGCCGCCGTAGCATATATGCGTCTTGCAAGAGTACCTAAATACATTTTATTTATTTTCGAAACCCATTTGTATGCAAAATCGATTATATCTTTGTTAAAATCGATATCAAAAATTATATTGTCTTTAATCGCTCTTTGCGTAGTATCCTATAATTATAAAGGATTTTAAAATCGTGACATTATTTGGTGTATCGTTTTAAAGTATTATACAAATATTTAACCTTAAGCTAAGGTCAGGGTCTGTATTAAAACAGGATTTATAAAGAAAAAATATTTAATTATGTTTTATTAAATAGTAAAATAAAATGCTGATACAAAAATAAATGGTCATACGTAGTGTCTCTCCTAAGAGGGGCTTTATCTAGATTCTAGATCGATCGAGGTTAAGTTGCACTTGCTGCGGTCGGTCTGTGGATGGGTGACCATCATTGCTTAATTCGGGACCGAACCGAGCAAGTTAAACCGTGGATCCCGTTTGTATGACAATTAGTCTTACCACAAAATATCGTGTTACCCAGTAACTGGGTTGTGGAGGTCAGATAGGCAGTCGCTCCGCTACATCTGGTTAGACTATAAACCAGCCCCATAGGTTGAGAAAAGGCTAGGCAGATTTAGTTACATAGTATCTTTCCTATTTATGCTACAAAACTATTAGGTACATATGTATATTGCACATATAGGTAATATGCATATTCCCAAGTTACAAACTGCGCAAAAAATAAAATCACAAAATATAAGTGAATGTAAAAAATGAACACAAACTTAACACCATTGATAAATGTGATCAAAACAAATGCAGTCATTAATAACAGTCATGTTCTTGTCACAAAATTATTTATTAAGTAGGTACATAGGTACATACGTTACTGTTCTAAGATGTATAGTTATTTTTATTGAACATATGTTTTTGGGTATTTGAATAATGTCATAATGTCAAAGTTGCATAAACCAATTTATATGACAATAACTATTATTATTATTTGTCAATATATACTTCCTTAAATACTCAAAGACATCATAGACTACGAAAATATCGTGAGGAAACCTGGACCTAATGGTCTGAAATCGCCAACGCAGTGAGCTAGCGTGGTGATCAATGCTCGTGCCTTCTCTGTATGAGAAGAGGCCCTTGCTCTGCAGTGGGACAGAAATGGGCTGGTTATGTAATGTATATATTTACAGAATTAGGTTGAGTATTTGTATTTATGTGTGCACAGATCACTGAAGGTCATCATCACACAAATACAAGCTGTTTGAGCTATGCCCTTATATAAGGTCCTAATTTATTAGCGACTGTCCTATTGGTCTAGTGGTTAGTAACCCTGACTGCTATGCCGGAGGTCGTGGGTTCGATTCCCACCCAGGACAAAGGTTTGTGTGATGAGCACGATCATTTGTTCTGTGTCTGGGTGTAATTTATCTATAATATGTATGCATTTAGAAATATTTAAGTATGTTTATCAGTTGTCTAGTACTCATAACACAAGCTCTGCTTAGCTTGAGACTAGACGGCGTTGTGTGATAGTTGTGGAATATTATTATTAGGTAATTTCCGTTTAAGGGGTCAATGTGTAAGTGATAAGGATTCATTTAAGCCATCATTCAAAATTTTACTACAATTTTATTATTTTCTTAATCTTCGCCGTTCAAGGAGCAGTTTTCGTCTTGCTAGTAGTATGTTAATAACAAATAATTTGTTATATCCATTTAATTCTTAGCTTATGTGAATGTATTTGACTTATATATTACCCCTTTCAAAGGAAATTACCTAATAAATTAGGACCTTATATATACTTAAGGAAGGTGACTATGTCTACTGCTGATACTGGCTGCGAATAAATAAAAAAAACTATTCTATAATTTTCTTTTTATCAATGATATTTGTAAGCAAAAAACTCCGCACCCCGTGTGCATAACTACCAAAAAATTGCATAGGAATTCACTGCCCTTTGACAATGTTAATAACTTATTCAATGAACTGTTTGAGGCACTTACTTACGGGATTTGTTCTGAAAACCAAGTTAATGGTTCAAAGTCAAAATTTTGCTCTAAATAACCGTCGAATTTAGAAGTTAATTTAAATGATTAGGCATTTTTTTTTATGAATATGGCTTCTTGCATTTACCCAAAGAGGTTTTGTCTGCGTAACCGGTCAATAGCTAACGTGAGGCAGTTTCATGCCTCCCGCCTGAGCATATATTGTATATGCATAGTATTTATCATTTGCTCTATAAATATATTGCACGGGTAGGTTCATCAACAAATTCTATATTCCATATTATCACCTACAACCTACATCATAAGTTGATTAATTAACTTAACAATAACTTAATTAATTGCTCAGAAAGTTAACGTGATCATTTGGGGCTCTGGGCTAGGTAAGTTACATAATAACCATTAAAATTATAAAATGCCTACTGATTAACATATTTTCTACATAATATATTTCAATTACCTGTGCTACCACTTTTTTTTAAACTACATACTTACCTATTGCCACAAAAATAAAATTTTACATAGAAGAGATTAATCTCTACTTTATATTTACTGCTGTTGGTCTAGCGCGACCGCCGAGAACGAGGTCTCGGGTTCGATTCCCGGGTCGGGCAAAGTTTTATTGAGTTTTTCTGTAAGTACATTCTCAGTAGCAGCCCGGACTTTGGAATTGTGCCCGGTAAATGGCAATAGGCTCACCACCCATTACATGGGACTTTATAACAGCATTGGTGAAATGTGGGTGTACAACTGTGTACACCTCTGCCTATGCCTTCGGGGAATACAGGTGTGATATGTATGTATTATATTATCTTAAAAAACCTATTAAAAAGGGATCCGTATTTTTAAAATCGGTATAGAACACTACTAGAAATGATTGTATGTACGTGTTACGTCGCAATTTATAATAATTCATACAAAGGCCTTTTGTTTTTGATTGCCGATAAGTATTGTAAAAAAGACATGGGTTACATTACCTAATTCAGTCCCTGAAAAACTAATTCGCAAAGCCATCAGGGATGCTGTCGGTACATATAGATGCCATATAATAATTTTATAGATCTACAGTACGACCGTAGTATCTAGGCCGCCTATATCGACTTGCCGAACTTTCGCGTATTAAGCACCCGTGTCCCTGCCTATCATACTGTCATTTGATTGATTCCTTTCAAAACATTCTAACTGCGCAGCCAATCGGATTAAATTCACGGTGGCCAAGACAGGTCAGCCGTACAATGGATCCAATCCAAGGATGGATCTCTACTGTAATATATTTCTTTCCACAAAAAGAAAAACAACTTTATTCATTAATCTCTGCCTGGCCCCTCAACAATTGCAACCGTGACTGTTATGTTAACTTGTAATGTAAATGAAGGACTAGCCCTTGTCATCTATTTACAAATACTTACGAAAAACTCATTGTACGTGACTTTAATAATATTGTATGTTATGCTAATACGAACGCACTACTGCTTGGGATTCTACTTACCACACAAAAATGCGTGACAATACTGGGCTTTACGGATTAGCATTTTACATCAAATCTTGCTTAACTTCCACAGAAACCGTAAAACCCCTCTTCGTAAGTTGTATTTTCTTGGATATTTGAACTTTCAAAGCTTAAACTACAGTTGAAGTGAAAAAAGTAAATTTAATTAAAAATAAGAAGTAAGTACCTAGAATAAGAAATAGTGCTTTTTGAACGTCAATAAACCCTTACCTCATTCCTATGTATTTTGGCATTGAGAAGTTCCGTGGCTTCCTTTAGTTTTTTTAGTTATGCTTTGGTTAGCATCTAGCAAAGATAAAGGAACAAACCGTACAAAAATACTAACGAGAGCGGGGTTTGAACCTGCAACCCATAGATAGGTACTTCAAGTACTAAATAATCTTTAACTGAGTTATGCCAACGACCAACAACGAAAAAATTATTCTAACTTTAGAATGCGCTTGTCATGCGATAATGTGTTTTAAAAATATATTAATATTATAATAAAACAACTTTTAACCGGATTAATCGCGTGTATTACTGGTTTTTTGTTTTTCCTGACGTTTCGAACACTTTGCAGCGTTCGTGGTCGCAGGAGGACAGGATGTCCTTTTATTATAATGTGTAGTGATCGCGCAAACCTAAGATATTACTAATATATTAACATTTTCAGGTCACGCCAATAGCCCTGAAGGTTATAAGCAATACGCAACAAATAGCAATAAACAACGCTCTGTTTTACATTACAATAACACTTGCACAAGTGAACAGCTACTGAAACATTATTTCATATCTAATATCTACGTTTCTAGCCTATAAACATCTAAACTGCGCACAATTCTAAACTCCGGACTTCTTCGTCCACATTTTAATACGTCTTTTGGTGATGTCTTCGCTGTATATTCAGTTTCTAAACAGGCGTCTGCACTGACACGACTAACTTTGCAGTTAATACAATGTCGTATGGATGCGATTACCTTAACAAATACAGATAAATATCTGTATTTGTTTCAAACGCATTACCGCATGCGTAGCCATCACTAAAGTTATAAATTTTAATGAAAAGGTCGTGAGCAGGAATCGAAACTGGACCTCCGCCATTTGAAAGATTTATCTGTATCTGCTACTGAAAGTTTAATGAGAAAAAACAATAACACCAAACCCTAAACCGTTTGTAGATCCCACAGTCAAACTGATTGTGCAGTTTTGTGAGACATTGTATTGAATTAAAGCCAAAATGAAAACAAAATATCCAAAAAATTCGTCTGCATGTTACTCATAGAGGGCTCTACTACCGCGAGTTAAATATATCCCCAAATAAGAGTTGAAAATAATCCTCTAAAGTACAAATGAAGTAATAAACAGCCAAAAATACTTTTTAATAATAATCAATTACGGTTTCGCGATCTATCTACACATTATAATAAAACATTTGACCGGATTAATCACGTGTATTACAAGTCAACCTGCGACCTTGAACGCTGCAAAGAGTTGTAAACGTCAGGAATAACAAAAGCATATACGCGATTAATCCGGTTAAAAGTAGTTTTATTAAAAGACTTAAATTTCCATCCTTATTATTTACTGTATTGTGGGTTGATTTACGGACAAATGAGCGAAACTGTTTAGTTGATATGATAAAATTGGAGTAAGAAAAAAAAACATTTTATAAATTAAGCTGGCCCTTGCTGTTCTGTTCTAACTTTCTAAAATGCGAAGTATACTTATCAATTATTGTTAATGGTTACTACTCACGTACATTTTTAGGAGTTGCCCGACTAGATTCCAACTCGGAACGGAGTCCTTAGTCATGCCGAACCCGCGACTATGTCGCCAGTCAAACTCGTGCACGTGAGTAGTAACCGGTGAACAATAATTTATATAAATATTTCTTACAAAAGTTATTATTATAATATACTGATTATGTTATTACTATATACCTCAAACCTGTAATTTTTAAAGTTGGCAGCCCTACTCACGACTCGTAGACAAGATAATAATTATAATCCGATGTTTTTGTGTGACATACTCAACGTTATGATTTCATAGCTTATTTATGTACATATGAGATGAAATGAGACGCAGATAACTTACGTAATACCTAACACGGTTTACCTCACCCTTAGATTTAGAAACTATGTTAATTAGATGAAGGTAAACATTTGTGGGACCAGTGACTGGTTTATTGTTGTAATTCTTGCCTAAAATACCAAATATACACGAGTATTTTTTTTAAATATCGTGAGCGGAAATCGGTCCTTCGCCTAATGGGTAAATACTCCAGGCGCTCTGACAAATAAGCCATTCGGCCTCTGCTAGGGGACAGAGGTTGAGATGGCTTAGTGGTTAATGGAGTAGGGACTCCGAATTCTTCTTCAACATTGTATTCGAAACAAATTAGTAGCCTGAAATCTCCAACCCGCAGTGAGCTAGCGTGGTGATCAATGCTCGTGCCTTCTCTGTATGAGAAGAGGCCCTTACCCTGCAGTGGGACAGTTATGGGCTGGTTATGTTAATTTATTTTTGTATTATTATTAAACAGAACGACATGAAGTCTGTTACACTGATATTAGAGATACCATATTGCCCAAAGAAAACACGTAACCACCAGCCTTGAAAAAGCCCTTTGGTTGACGAAACTGCATCGAACTTTATGACATTTACATTTAATATATTCAAGAATGTCGCAACGAACCGTTATATCACAAGAAAAACACAAAAAACCGTATAATTTACAACGTAAACATACAAATCGTAAATGTGTTTACTGTTTAATTTGACCGCACTATGAATACAAACGCGCCTCGGGACCGGGGACCGGACTATGAATTAAGATTCCCATCATGTGCCACCATTCACACTTCATTGCTAAATAGATACTTAAATGTATTTGGTTAGGGCCATAAAATCGATGGCTTTATTTATGATCGTAAGGTCGATGTTAAGGATCAATTGGTTTCTAGGTTGATGTTGTAGGCACTTTAATTTGATAAAGCGATAAACGGTAAACTAAAAAATATTAATCGTGAATCGTGTCTTGCTATTTTATTAATCGAAATTTGATAGAAAAATTGTGAGTTTCCAGTCATTGGGAAAACGATTGAAAATATAATTATCTCCTTTGTTCTATTCCAGCTACTTGACAATAATATATGTTCTTCAAGATATGTCTTTGAAAAAGCATTAACGCATGCTTAGCATATATGTTCTTGTTCTTCCTTATTCTTTATCACTTTAAATTCTCAGCTCAAATAGTAATATCTTACGTTTTCGCGATCACTACACATCATATCATAAAACGGTTGCAGGAGGACCACGAACGCTGCAAAGTGTTCGAAACGTCGGGAAAAACCAAAACCAATAATACACGCGATTAATCCGGTTAAAAGTTGTTCTCAGCTCAAATTGTTGCCTCAAGGTTGCTACACATATAAGCGGGCCGGCGGTTAATCGGCACAGCCGGGCGGTAAAGTCGAATATATGTAGTTCAATGTTCGGGAATCCCAAACCGCTCGGCTGTCGTACATAATCACTCGGCTTTTAGCGATAATTTTAGTTCAGTAGTACTAAGAATGTGGGAATGCCGAATCGAATGATGTGTCGTCCCGAATGAACTACCCGAACGCCACAAGCCGATTGGAACAAGTGCAGTAATTGCTTCTGGACAATACAAAAAAAAGAATCGATCCTTACGTCACGTGAGGGTTCACGTGACGTAAGGATCGATTCTTTTTTTTTCATGCATAGTATCACGCCTCTATTTTATTATATATTTTATCATTTCTGTATATTAAATTAATTATTTTTCTTTTTTTGGTTTGAACCTTCTCTCATTGCCTCTATATTTTATCTAAAGGTTGACTGGAAAATGGATGACATTAATTCCACCTTGTTTACATGAACAATAAGTTAATAAATGACCCGATTGCATAGCACTTGTTTTTTAGTCGAATTCAACATTTAATTAATAATACATACATGGCCCTTTACCTATTACTGTAGAAGTATAGTATGGTGTGCATAGTACATACATATTCTATAATAGCAATGAAATCCCATTCTCAATTACACAAGATTGTTAGATTTTCCAAAACAGTTATTATAACGCGTTCGTTACAATTAGCGCCGCAGCTGTTAGTCGAGTTAAACGTTTAATTGTTAACTGTTAGTTACCGAGTGATGACGGTGTGATCTGGTTGAGATTACCTGATAGGTTTGAAGCACGAAGTGACTGCCGTTTTTTATAACGGTCCCCAATGGCATGGTGGCGTTTAGTTGTAGAACAGATAAGGCGCAGAAGGTTTGTTCAGCACAAAAGATGATATTTAGGTTATGTATAAAATTGACACATAATATGTTTTCATATAAATTTACTTGGAATGGAAAAGCTTAATTTTACAACGCAACGTGTAGGTACTTTGTTTTTTATACATTATTTTAAAATAGATTTGACTACAGTTAAGGGCGTGCTTGTATATGTATAAATTGTGAAGAAAGCGGAAAAAACAGTGAAATACAGCCGTGAGTAGGATTTGAACCTTGAACACGCACCCAGGATGATATAATAGTGATGATGAAATAATAATACTCCAGGCAATATGCCAATTAAGGTATCCCGACTTGTACTCACTATTCCATATTAAAAAAAAAAAATGTAATATCTTAGGTTTGCGCGATCACTACACATTATAATAAAACAACTTTTAACCGGATTAATGAATTTATATTATTTAATAATTATGTATTTATCAATTATTTGTACGGTAGACTGAAATAATTTTAAATAAACTGTTGAGACACCTGACACTTTAGTACTCCTGCGACCACGAACGCTGCAAAGTGTTCGAAACGTCAGGAAAAACAAAAAACCAATAATACACGCGATTAATCCGGTTAAAAGTTGTTTTATTATAAAAAAGAAAATGTTTTGCCTTCTGCGAGTTTACTTCTATTTGTCCATGCGATGTTTATGTTCATCACTGGAGTGTATGAGCAGTAAGCACCTTTTAATATGAACCACGAGCCACAAAATTCTTGAAAGTTTACTGTTGAAAATTGATGTTATGCTATGCAGTAGTAGGTAATGAAACTGACAATCGCCGGATGTCGTGAAGGATGGCATGGGAACCCTTCCGTAGGTGCTGTCAATATTGATATGGACTGGGAAGTGTTGAATTTTTTTAGAAGACAAACTTAACTTTTACAAAATGTATAGGTACTTATGTATTTATACTATTCGTGCGAGCTCCTGGGTTCGATTCCCGGGTCGGGCAAATTGTGATTGGGTTTTACTATTATGAAATTCCGAGTTTTTAATTCTGCCCCGTTGATGGCAATTTACTTACCACCTTTGGGACGTAACGCAGTTAGCATTGGTGAAATGTACAACTGCGTACCTATACCTCTGTACACCCCCTCAGAGAATACAATGCTATATTATAAAGTTTTAAATGAATTGGAAGTTTACATATTCGACATTATAATTACTATTATATTGTAAAATATGTATACAAAAATAATACGGCCGTGAACAGGAGTCGAACCTGCGCATTAATACTCAAAACTTTCCTCGTCACATGACATCCCTCCGCATCACATGCCCATACCATGCTAAACGATTTTAACACAACTTGTCAGTCACCGGTGCCACTTTCAAACTTCCTCTCATTTCTAATTCTGTCCATCCGCGTCACACCACACATCCCCCTTAAAATTCTCATCTCAGCTGCATGTAGCTGTCTTTCATTAATTCCCTGGTTTTTGTCACATTAACCCATAAAAATATCCACATTTCTCTCCATAAAGGGAGCCAAATTCCCAATAAATAATTTGGAACAGCAAACAATACTTTTGTTATCGACAACATTACTTGCTTCACTTAGTTCCGAGGCACCTGAACAAGCACACATATTTACTTACCGATCCACTGTGACGTTCATACTGCTTCTTGGAATTCTACCAATATTTCGGTATTGGGAAATTTGTAACTTGTGTTGCCTTCAGACTTTGTTTGAAGAGACCTCAATGGCTTAAAACTGGTTATTCGTTTATTTTACCCGTCTTTTTTGTCATTGCTAAACTGACATGGCAAAGTTTTGAATTGTAACCAGACTTCCAAAATTGTATTCATATTACATTGTTCTCACACTATGGAGGGAGGCACAGGTGCGAATCCTGCTCAGGACCGTATTTTTCTTTCCACATTAGTTTATTACTTTAGAGTTCGCTATGCATGCGTTAATGCTTTACAAAGATTATCTGTAGGTATTTGTCAAGGCAAAATTTTTAATTGTAGCGCATTTTTTTTTTTACGTAACTTCATATAATGGAACGGGCAATCTTGTAATTGCTTGCCTGCCAGTATATAAATTTTTCCTTTATTAAGCACTAATATTGTGTTCCATTAAGGGGAAGACGATCGATTCCCAACATACAGGCTATTTAGTTAGCCTAATTTTGGTATCAGTCCTAATGTAATAAGGCAATTGTATTTGGTGTTTAATAAAGATTTTTATTATTTATTTATTGCTTGATAAAAAATAAGTTTCTTGCCCGTTCTTGTCCATAGGAATCTACATTTTGGAACGTGGCAACTAGCTTCTGAAAATTCAAAAGTGCCTGCAAATGGTCTAATTGAAATAAATGCTTTGACTTTCATTGGACGAGCTTCATTCAAATCATTACTAATTACACCTGTGTGACATTAATTTTACTATATTCGCGTTTCTCACTAATAACTGTGTTTCTAACTAATAACTATTGTCTATATTCGTGTTTCCGCGAAACTGAGTTTAGCATCATGACAAAAATGACATTAATTTGATATACGAGTATCGCACTACCGCTATCGATCCCATAATTGTTTAGTTGGTCTATTTTATCCCCCATAAAAGACGTGTTTGATCAACACAGCCTTACAAACCATGGTTTTGGATCACCACGTGGGAGGCCTAAGATCAATCACGATAAATTCCTACGACATGGAGTGTTTAAAGTTTCGTTTCAATACATTATATCTGCCTTATGCACATTAGATAGCTTTGCAGCTGCGTCCCTACTATAATATAGCATTGGTATGACCACTGGACTGGCAATACAAAGGTCGCAAGTTTACACCCAAGGCACGTCACTGAGTTTTAGAAGTCATGTACGATCAGAAATTAATTATCACTAGCTTAAAACGGTGGAGGATGTTCGTGAGGCAGGCACGCCTGAGAGATTTTCTTGGAGGTTTATTAAGCCATGCCAGGGGGCTACGGGTGGCTTAAACTCTGACACTAGGTTGATCACACACACGAAGAAGATTGTCATTAAGGTACCTACCTTAAAGAAATTCATCAAAGTACGAAAGTTTATATTTCTACAATCGTTCCATCATTCAGACGGTCATTGGTCTTCAACTCAAATATTCCAAATGTTACCATTTCGGTAGCAATACGCCAGGGCCGGTCCGTTTGTCATACCATTGTGGTTCACAAAAGGTGCGTCCTTGACGCGTCCTGTATACGCGACTCAAATAGAATAGATACTTTACTAATATTATTGTTGGACAGTAGAATACAAGTATCGATGTCACGGAAAACTTGGTGTGTTTTGTTGTGTTGTTAGAGATACATATGGGTATCTTTGTTAAGGTGTTAGTGACGGTTTTAAAGTTATTCTGAAGCTGCTTTACAGTGTGGATCAGAAATAGTGTTGCTTTACTTAACGATCTGATGATGTGTTGATATTTCAACACTAATATCTTGGATGGCAAGAAAGTTATTATCAATTGAAAAATGTTGTGGACTGCAGGAAAAGTCTAGTTATTAATTGAAAATATTATTTCTATTCTATACGGTACAACAAACGAAATATATAAAAGATAGACAATTTTCACAATAAAAATAGAAACCGTTTAATTAATGCACAATGTGCCGTCTTATCGCCTTCTGTTCCACGATCTCTTAAAAGCAACCTTAGGATGGAAAACAAATAACTTTTTGGGGTAGTTTTGGCGTACATATTATCTAGTACTGCCTGGATGAAGAATTCGCGGTGGTGAGCAGAGGTCGAGATGGCTTAGTGGTCAGAGCGCCTGGCGAATTTATCCGAGAGGCGCATATTCTTGTTCCATTTAATATAATAACTTTAGAGTTCGCTAAGCATGCGTTAATACTTTTCAAAGATTTATCTTGATTCTTGTCGACTTAATGACTAGTTTCATATTCGATTGGATCGAGGACAGTAGCAGTAAAATATCTAGCACCTACTTCAATTTATAATCATTTATTAATTGCATTTGTTCTTCACATTAATCTAGAAAACCTTGAGTAGATTCGCAGAGGAAAATCTGAACTCTAATTAGTTCAAGATTGCATAGGTATATCGTTTACTGAGACATAAAGGTAACAAAGGATTTTTTGCCGCATTCTTCCGATGGTCGCTAACGCAGCTGCTGAGTGTGAGGTCCTGGGTTCAATTCCCGTGTCGGACAAAGTGTTATTGGGTTTTTCTGTTAAGAATAGGAATAAGCAGCCGGGAATTTCGAATGATGCCCGGTTGCAGCCTATTGCCACCTATTACATATGGGTGTGTAATGTAACGGTACATCTCTGCCTCACCCTTCTGGGGTATAAGCGTGACGCTATGCTATGTTATCTATATTTTTACAACCTTACACGTATATTAATTACATTAATTGAAAAGATTTTTACTTCACATTACTTACTTTTTATGTATTCTAACCAAATATTGTGTCAACACGACACCATTACTAAACACATGCCACTTGACAGCTGTCAACATAAACCAGAGCAACCTGATCTCTCTATGACTTACAAAATCACTAAATTAGGAAGTAACAAAGGTTCATTACAAGTTGGATGTACGCATCTTCCATTGTCAGTCATATTACCGCATACATTTGTTCGGGTAGGCAGTGGTCTAGCTTTCACAATATATTACTTAAGTGTTCCACTTTAAATTGAGTAGGTTCATGAAGCTATTGTCCCCTAAGTGTATAAATTAGGATTACTTAATACTCACTTAACGTGGTATTGTTTGTGACTTCATAAAATTTGCAACATGACAAAGGTTTTAGTTCGAAATAGTCTCGCGGAAGAGCAACCAGTCGTTGTAGTAACTTGATTGTTGCATTGTTGCTGCAAAGGTTAGTTCACTTTAGCAAAGATCTAGATTAGCTAAAGACTGATTTTATTAACATAGTCCATAACTGTTCCACTACAGGGCAAGGGCCTCTTCTCATAAATAGAAGACACGAGCATTGATCACCACGCTAGCTCAGTTAGTTTTCCTGTTAGAAAATTCTCAGTAAGTGCCCAGTATTTGGGATTGCCCGGTGATAGGCTCAACACCTAAGACTTCTAACATCATCGGTGAAATTTGGATGTACAAGTACACCTCTGCCTACCCCTCGGGGAATACAGAATTGATGCTATATTATGTTAATATTATAAGTTTGTAACATCCATGAGACATCAATAGCGATGCTTGAGAGGTCAAAGTCAAAGTCAAAGCATTTATTTCCATTAGACCGTTTACAGGCACTTTTGAATTGTCAAAAAAATAAACTAGTTGCCACATTCCAAAGTGTAGATTCCTGTGGAGAAGAACGGGCAAGAAACTCCACGGTTACTCTTTTTCATCAAACAATTACAATATTTTGGTTACATTGTATTTATAATATAGAAATCATATGTGAGAACAATGTAATATGAAGTCTATAGAGTCTAGTTACAATTCAAAACTTTGCCATGACAGTTTAGAGATGACCAGCCCCAACCAACGGCGCCCGTTCACGAACATGACGCCAGCGTCAGCATCACTAAACTCGACCATATTGTAGGGAATCTAATGACCCAACACAAACGCCACCGTCAGCGGGACATTTGAGTGAGCATGACATACTCTAGCTGCCAGACAATAATCAAATATATACATTCATGTAGAATATGTAAATGATTACATGGTACTCACATTTACAGTATAATAAAAATGAAATGCTAAATTATTAAACAAACATATTTTTAAATATTATTAGATTTAGGACTGAACAAGACAAAAAAAAAAGTATCATAGTCATGTAGAACAATGGTGATTATAATTGTAATAAAGAAAAAATTATGCAGACCCATGAATCCTATATCTGCTTATGCCTACCACACACCAAGCAAATAACATTTGATGCGCCAGATCTGCATAGTTAGCTAGCTCATGGTAATTACCACCGTAGCACCTAGCTTTGAGTTTTCATAAGTGCCCGTAATATGGTCTATTTGAAATTTTTTAAAAATGAGTTTGACTTTTGAGCAGGAAGCACAAGCTGTTTGCTGTGCGATCTTGTCGCACTGTAGCGCGAGCCAACTCGCCAATACCTAAACTCTTGGATGTTAATCAGATTTGTGATATGTTTGTGGATGATTGGAAGAAGATCTTGTCAGTATATCAGAAGCATTGTGAGAGGGATGTGTGAAGGTTATGTATTTAAGTATCTAATTTAAAAATGTATGTCTTTAAAGTTATTATATTAAATGGAAAAAAAATACGGTCGCGAACAGGATTCGAACCTGCGCCTCCCGGATAAATACTCCAGGCGCTCTGACCACTAAGCCATCTCGACATCTGCTCACCACCTCGAATTCATCATCCATATTTTAACACGTCTTTTGGCGACCTCATTGCTATCTATTCAGTCCCTATTTTTCCATTTAATATAATATTTTTAGAGTTTGCTAAGCATGCGTTGATGCTTTTCAAAGATTTCCCTTTAATGTATGTCTTTAATTATTGTAATTGGTTCAAAACCGTTTTAAATAAAGTAAAAATAAATAAAATATATATAAGTCCACACATGAATCGCAAGACATCTCGGTATTATTCTGAACCCAAGACAAAGAAAACCTCCAAGGAAAATCTTGATCCGCAATGGCAAAGTCATTGAACCTTTTTTGTTCGTTATGTCTTATTTTCCCAAGATGGTACTTTGTTCTCTGCCTGCCCTTCCTCCTGTCACGCGGAGGCATCACGCTGCCAAAGGCTTACGAGCCCAGATGTATTTTGCGTGCACAATCTTGATGCACGTGATAGTATTTACGTCGCGTTGGTATGTTAGCATCTTGTACGCAAGATCACTATCATGGTGATCCTTCGTTAACTATGACTTCACGTTTCCGATGTTGTACACCGTGCAGATAGGGTTGTCAAAAAAGATAAACTTTTCGTTAATTGTATCATCATCATCATCTGCCTAGCATTTTCCGAATTACATTAGGAACGGTTTTCAGTCAATCCGGATGCAGCTTAATACCAGTATTTTACATGGAGCAGCTGCCTATCTGACCTCCACAACCTAGTTACTGGGTAACACGATATCTCGTGGTATGACTGGTTGTCAGACTTTCAGGCCTCTGAATACCCGTAACGACTGTCACAGATCTTAATTTGACAACCGGGACCGACGGCTTAACGTGCTCTCCAAGGCACGGAGGGGTCTCGGTATGAAATGATGGTCACCCATCGACCGTTCGATCTGTGCGGCTGTTACTTAGCCACGAGCCCCTTTTCGTTAACAGTAGATACGTAATAAAAGCTTTTCTTTACATTTGATGGGTCTTACCATTGCCTTTAGCCGAGATTTAGTTTGTCTATACATGATATTTTGTTTGAATATAATCGCAAAGACACTCAAAAGTTATAATTTATTCTGGAAAGAAAATACAGTCATGAGCAAGGTATCCGCCTCCCGGAGAAAAACTCTAGCAAATAAAAAGATAAATCTTTGAAAAGCATTAACGTATGCTTAGCGAACTCTTTTTCCATTTAATATAATAACTTTAAAAAGATTTGTCTTAAAATTTAAATAATGATTAAGAAGTTCGGTAGATTGCTACTCGAATTTGATTAATGTTATCACATATAAAAACCTTACCATCACCGTAAGCGACTTAATATTTTTAGCCGATAAAGACACAAAAAAATTAAACGTGATCCACTAAAATAGAAGTCAGTGACAACCTTGCATTTGTCCCAAAAAATGTTTTAATCATTTTGTTTTTTTAACAAGCCATTTCGATGTTGTAGTTAAGATAAAAATCATGAATGCATCCGAAAATTTGCTTCTCTGCTTCTCATGTAAATAGACCGAGTTCTAGGTGATGATTTGGAAAGTCATATGTTCTGAACGAGTCATTGGCGGAATGTAAACTGAGCGGACTATTTGTTCCCCAAACAGCACACTCGTAAATATTGACACAGACCGTGTCGTGTAACAGAATGGGCACAATATCGCAATTAGTTTGGCTTTGCAGGTAAATGTGTATTTAAGAGAAAAATTCACCTGTTAACATTGTGGATTTTAATGTACAGTCGAATATTCTTCAGTTGTTGAAGTATCTAGGGCGTGTTATTTTCAAGTTAGGCTAGATTTACCAACCTGTCCAAAATTCAAATTTTACTCACGGGTGGGGTTGCCATCCGTCCGAGTGTCCCTGGATTTGTCCTAGTTTAGAGGGCGTCCGGGTAGCGTCTGCACGGCGTTTCATTTGTAGTCCGGGTTTGAGGTTGCTGGCAAACCATCGAAAATACGCGACCGTCTACGCATATTATGCAAGAATATTAATTGTCTGTTCAAACTTTATTACTAAATTTAATTTATATTTGTAAGAAAATAAATAAAAAGTAAATTTATATTAATTAAAACTATTACTCATATTTCTGTGAAATAAAATCCAAAATTCAAAAAAGAAACTATTGATAACACCTGGTTTAAAGCTCCAAAGTCCCGGTTTCGCCCCTTCTTGTCCGGGTCTGCTGATTTTAGAAATGAATCCTCTACTCACGGGTAACGTTAACTGATGTTTGTAAAATTCACCTCAAATACCTTTATTGCGATAAGCATTTATTTATTTATTTATTAGACCAAAAAATTCACAATGTTTTTATAGGTAAGTAAGCTAGCAAATATGTGTAACAATTGTGACTTATTGTTAGCCTCCGATGCCGAACTAGGTTAGACACCTGTGCTTCAGCAAACGGCGCCTCAACCCTTTGGATTGTGGTACATGTAATAGGGCTCACTTTGCATGCTATTTAATGTCACGATTTAGAATTTTAATATACATAATTATATTTAATATATAGTCCAGCAAGTCTAACAACAAAAAAAAAAATCTTTTAAACAAATAATAGACTTTTGTAATTACTCAATTTAGGTCTAATAACTAACAAACTTTAAGGTTTGAAAAAATAGGTTAATATTATGTGTTATTGTATCCTCTGGATGTGTGAAATGAAAGTATAGCATAAATATTTATTAGTAAATTTGTTTTTTTATCATTCTATTATGAAGGTATGTCATATGTAAAGTACATGTTTCAATATGTATGTAGTCATGCACCTTGATGTTTTATGAGACTGTAAAATATTCATCGTTTTACCTTGTCTGTTCTACTATACCTACCTACTAGTCGCTTTTATCTGTATTATGTTTGAACAACACACCATTCTATCTTTTCTATAGACCCATCAAGATACAAGGCTCTCAATTTAACTACCTACTGCAATCCGTACTCTTTCAAGCACGTTAGAATAGAATCCCTAGACGTGGCCCCTGGGTGGTGCAAGACAGGCAACATAACTCTGGTCCCACCAGAGTTATGTGGCTTCTGTCGCGGTTAGTTACCACCCACTGGACGAAGCCATGCCGTGAAACGTGTGTTTCGGGAATAGTCCGGTGCAACCATTGTGGAGACGGGTCTGGGCAGTTGCATCAACTACCCAACTGTCTCCCCGTTCAAATCTATCCACTCAACTTAGAGTGAATAGATTTCTTCTGGATCTACGTGTGCCATCAGTCGAGTTGGTAGCCAAACGTACCTATATTCATTTCAGATTAAAAAAAAAACATAAAAACATGAATCATTCAAAATAATTTAACAATACTCTTTTGCTACTGTAAACTTCAACAAATGTAATACAAAGGTCGGTTGCGCAAGCGCCGAGGATGCACCAGCGATAGAGATCTATAAATTAGCGCATCATAGTGCGGTATCCTCGCACCACTATCTGTGACGTGCACTTCCTATACATTTATTGTTAACACCATCTAACTAAACCATAGATATTATTAGCTAATTACAGCACAGTAGGGCGCACGTCAGTGCGAAAAAACCAGTATAAGCTAGCCTCGCATTATATTGAAACTCCCTATAATGAGAGGTCAGCTCGGAGTGGATGTGTTACCACGGTCTTGCTGGCTACAGTACCTACTGAAGTCGTTATTCTCCCGGCGTTTTATATATAAAATGACTTATTTTATTAGAATAAATTCTTATACCGGGTCAATAATTGTTAATATCGGGATGAATTCACAACAGCTGGTGCACCTATAGAGACACTGAATTATAAAGGAAAAACCAAATTCCAATGAATTAAGATGACGTTATTACAGTGACTCCTTAGCTCTTGCTTATCTATAAGATATCATTATTTGTTTGTAATACGCAAAACATAAATTAAAACACTGTTATTATCTTAACTAACATAACATAGCACCACGCCTCTTCCCCGAAGGGGTAGGCAGAGGTATACACAATTGTCCACCCACATTTCACCAATGCTGTTATTAGTACATGTGAATGTAATTGCAAGTGAGCCTATTGCCAGCTACCGGGCAAAATTCCGAACTCCGGGCTGCTACTGAAAATTTACTAACAAAAAACTCATTAAACTACTCGACCTGGGAATCGAATCCTACTTATAGGTACCAATTTATTCTGGATTTTCGCAGCATTTCATTCCATATATCTTTGTCAGCCGCAGACTCAGCACTGACCCCTCTTCTTGCGACATCGTCTACATAAAATCCTCAATTCATTACGTATTAGTCTATTAAAGTTAGTACCATAATTTCGACATTTCAAATACTAACGTTACATCTAAGATAGATGTCTGTCTGTCTCAACACAACTAATTACAAAACACATTAGCAAATCAGAGTGTTATCCACTGACTTCCTACGTGAACCGAGGGTCGCACGCTCTGAATACAGCGTCGCATTCAGACGCCTGCGCAGCGCAATCACGCTAATATTCACACCTTTTACTTTCAATGGATTTTAGGTAAAATAAATTTGAATAGAAGTCCAAGTAACGAAGCTTATTGCTGGACAATAACATAGCATTACGACTGTATCGATCGGGTAAGCAGAGGTGTGCACATTTCTACACCCACATTTCACCAATACTGTTATTAAGTCCCATGTAATAGATGGTAAGAATATTGCCATTGAGAATTTCCTAACAATAACACTTTGCCCGGCCCGAGAACCGAACCCGAGACCTCATGCTCAGCAGTCGCACTTGGGACTACAAGGCCAACGAGGCGGTCAAATATTGATATATTCCGTTCTGATACCTACCGTTTGCTTCATGCCCTGAAGTGATCTACAGTGAATTCCTATTTTGTAAAAGATAAATCTTTGAAAAGCATTAACGCATGCTTAGCGAACTCTAAAGTAATAATATTTAATGGAAACAGAATACGGTCGTGAGAAGGATTCGAACCTGCGCCTCCCGGATAGATACTATTTTGTTGTTTTGTTCCGGACTGACTCTTGTTAAAGTTTCCGAAGTGATCCTTTATACTTGGCGTGCCGTAGTGGAGACCTTGCTTGCATATTTCAAGCCCTGCTCGTATTCATTTCGATCATTATATTATTGCATGCATCCATAACATTGGTCCTTCGGTAACTTCTAACTAATTTCGTAACGCACCATATTAAGTAAACCTTCTCAGCTTACTTGTTGGACGTCGGTAATCATCAGTTACTAACTGGCCCAAAGGTGTGAATCACCGCTCATCAGATAACACTAGAGATGGGGAAATGGAATACAATTGATTTTCTTAACTATTTTCACATTAAGATTGTATCAAATTTATTATGTTTTCGAAAGATAGTAGTTGAAATAATACTACAATACTTAATGGGTTACTAGATAGTGGTATTCAGAGAATAATCAATAGATCTTATAGCTGTGTGCAGTGGTTTCAAAAAATAAAATACAAGCGCTTCCCTCTTCAACTTTATTGTATTACCATCTGTGCCCGCGACTTCACCCGCATCGTATTTCATGCTGTAAGTATTACTGAAATAAAATAAAGCTTTTAAGTTACTTCTAGATACAGTAGCTTTCTAATGTTGAAAAAAATGAATCGATTAGAGTTTATCTTTGGATTGGTTTGTAATCGATAAACTTTAAAAATACGGAACCGATTTTAATAATTTTATCTAAGATAACACTCTGATTTGCTAATGTGTTTTGTAATTAGTTGTATTGAGATAGACAGACATCCCAACTTAGATAGTATTAGGTATATTAACGTTAGTATAGATATAATGTAAATATTATAGAGTAATTTATATTTCGAACTAGGTATTCTAGTGGTTTTTTTTTATTGTAAAACTGCTTGCTTAAATCCTTTGCAAACTAGATACTTCTAGAATTATCGATTTGGTGACTGCATCGATGCCGTATCGCGTTTTGGGGTTCAGTCGCTGTTAGGGTTGCAAACTTTTAAACATAAACACATAGCATGACGCTCGTATTCCCTAAAGCGGTAGGCAGAGGTGTACACAGTTGTCCACCCACATATGACCATACTGTGGTGGGCATGTAGCCATCTGCCGGGCACAATTACACACTCCGAGCTGCTGCTGAGAATTCCCTAACCCAATACTTTGCCCGACCTAGAAATCGAACCTAGCACCTTATGCTCATGCCAACTTTTTGTAGAAGAAATAAGGTACAATAAGGTTGGAAAAGAAAAGATACAGTATTTTACTATATAGAAGTTAAAAATATACACTACCTAAAGTACCTACAATGTTTTTTCAACATAACATAAAACGTGCTCTCTGTAAGTTTTACTGAATGAAGATAACTTTAAGTACTTACGTTTAGCAAGGTCGGTATGAGCTGGGCGCGGCCTCCGTGGTTGCTAGGATGAGCTACTGACGACCTGACATCTTGATACATGGCTCAGATAACACGGGTCACAGATACGTGCGTACTCACACATAATGAGCAACCGGGAACGTAACACACATTTAACAATATTGTTAAGAATTTTGAGTTTATGTTCACACAACTTTTATGAATTACGCAGTGAATAAAATAAATCATATATAATTATATTTTTTAATACTTGTTGAGGCCATGTAATGCCTGTATTAATTACTATTTTTCAAAGAAACATTGAAGAAAATAATGGACAAGAACGGGGTTTGAACCCGCGACCTTTGACGTTCCGGGTCATCACTCTACCAACTGAGCTACCTTGTCTCGTTAATATCCATAGAAATTTTCAACCTTCTTTGTATTCGTCTTAAGGAGACGCCTGGCGAATGTTTCTTTGAAAAATAGTATAGAATAAAATAACTTAGAATCGAATTAATACGAACGGCGGTTTTACTGCTGTTTTTTTTTACCATGTCCTGAGCAGTTTTTTTTAAATTTTTATTAGACATTCGGACTCGCCTTCTCACTTTTACTTGTTTGCGCATAGAATTATATTTTTTCATCACAAATCTTGGTTATTATACTTAGGTACTCTCTTTACCCAGATTTAATATCCATTTTAAAATACATCCTGAATTATACTAAATATTTATTATTGTACCATTTTCTACGTTTCCTAACAGTAGAATATTGTTACAGCGCTCGTCGATCGCGGCAGTTCGTGGCAAAAGGTTCACCTTCCAGTCCACCGTGAGACAGTTGGAGCGAAGACGGCTGGCTGAGAAGCTGTCCAAGGAGGCTGACCTCAAGGAGCAACAGAGAAGAACCGAGCTGGAGGCCATGAGGAGGTGGGCATTCACTTATCTTCTTTGTATCAGCTCTGTGAAGGCAGCTAGCGTATAGAGTATATTTATTAGTTTCAAGACGAACTTATAAAGTACCTATTTTACAAAAACTTTTACACAATACATGTTTATATAACTTAGAAGGCTGGAGCTTTCTGGAAATTTATTCGATAAAATAAATCCATATCTGGTAACTTTTAGAGAAATGCCAAAATACATATTTTAGAATCTAAGTAGGTATTAACGGACTGAACGCATCTGCTAGAGGCTTTGATAACACGTATCAAGCCAGGTTAACAGCCTACTTTTCTATTCTCCCGTTACAGTGAAGAAAGTCTAAATATTAGAACAAAACAATTCTGATTTTTAATGTTAAATATATGTATGTTATCTCTATAGAGTCGAGGAGGAGTTCCAGCGCAAGCGCGCGCGGGAGAAGGCCAGCATCCGCCAGCAGCTGCGGCTGGTGAGCAGCGGCGCCGCCAGCATGCCGACACCCACCGCACATCACAATAAGGTACCCAGCACATCAGATGATATAGAATGGTATATAACGTCTCACATGATTAATCCGAAATATACATATCAATATACAATATCTAGCTACTTCAATACGCTTGCAACACGTGTTCCCCCCCTCCCTCCACGGGAGGGAGTTCCCCTCCTCCATCATCAGGAGCTGTTACACCGTTCAGTGTCCGCCACCGAGTCAGCACAGGTATTTGCATGACTACCCTCAATATTGTGGAAGTAGCTAGATATTGTATTTATTTGCACCCATTGTAACGGAGTTCCGCAAAGTAACTGCGTGCTATAACTTGACTTTAGAGCGGCAGCAGTTCAATCAGCACCCATGGTGGATTTTCTACAACAAAACATTATAGACTCAGCGCTAGAGGTGGCTAGTGCCTACATCACAAACTAATCCTATTATTATATCGCCGGTTATCAAGCAATCCTTCTACATCACGTTTGTACTTTCGCAGACAAAACAACATTGCATCAAGTTGAAGTTCTGTAAGCCTCATCAATCATTTCCGTCTCATACCCTCGACCACACGCCTTGAACCAAGGTGACACCACACTACATGATACCTATATAAATAAACTCTATAACGAGCAATATAATTGCGTTTATTACTAAAATGAGAATAATTCCACGAGTGTGTGACGGTCACCTTGTGCAACTAGTGTGTGAACTCCGTATATAACCTTCATGGGATGTCTTGCCTAGGTTTTTTGCTATATTATTATAATTATGACTGTTTTATTTTTGTTTACCTGACTGCGTTTAATAAGTTGACTCTGGTATGTTCGACGGGCCGTAAACACAATTCACATAACTATTCTCTATCGTCTTTCGCGGCTCAAATTAATGTACTGGAACATTTTCATTTTAGAATGAAAAAGTTTACAAACCGATTGATCGCGATTATAAATCGACAAACCAAATTCTACGTTCTAATACATAATTATAATTTTAATTCGCACTAAAACTTTATATAATGCCGACAAATATTTATGAAAAACATAACATAGCATCACGGCTGTATACCTCGAAGGGGTAGGCAGAGGTGTACACAGTTGTACACCCACATTTCACCAATGCTGCTATTAAGTCCCATGTAATAGGTGGTGAGCTTATTGCCATCTAGCGGGCACAATTCCAAACTCCACCATTGAAGAGAATTACTTAGCTGAATAACTCAATAACACTACCCGACACGGGAATCAAACCCAGAACGTCATGCTGAGCAGCCGTGCTGGTGACCACCAGATCCATCATCAGTGTTAGCATATCGGAGTCAACTATTTAATATATACTTCCAAACGTTGTGTGTTACGTACCAAAGGCAAGCACTTGAAGGAATTAGTACTGGAGTAGTTTTAGCGGGCGTACCCACCTCGCCACTGGCATATGATTCCCAATCATATAAAGGTACCTTTTACCAGTATGGTTACAACGATAGTACACGAATTTAATCGTGTGTAACACAATTTTTTGTTCGTGTTTAGTTTTTTTATGTATTATAATACTGTTAATATAATGACGAGAGCTATTTTCACTTTGGTACAAATTCTTTTGAGCTTGTGTGTTACCTCACCCCCCGCCAAAAGTGGCGAGCAAATTTGTTCGATATTTTGTCAAAAGGCGTCTCCGGTCTGGTCCTCTAAGGGCAAGCATTTAACCTGTACTTCTTGTGCTGTACCATACCACAGCCAATCATTAATTACCTTTTACTTTCTGTCATAGACTCGCGACGAGCCGGACGGGTCGTGCCGCGAGTCCCCGGCCCCGGAGCGGCCGCGCGACCAGCGTCCGCGACACAGCAACGCGTCCTCCGAGATCAGTGGGCGCAGCAAGAGTACCACACCAGTGAGTTCAACAGCTATTACTACTCTTTTCTTTTAAAACTCAAGAACCTGCCCATAAATATGCTCTACGGAGTTTCTTGAATGAGGAAAATGAAGTAATCCTTCATCAAAAGAAAGAACTACATATAAGCGGCAATTGTTTGCATATCTAGTTCATAAGAGGTCCAAGAAAAGGCCATAGGGCTTTCCCAAAACATATATTTTGGCTGGCCATTCAGAAGCTTTGATTCCATATAATTTGATCAGTATATATTCTAAGTATAATCCTTGTATACAGATTCGCAGCGTAGAGCTGTCAGAATGGCGCACCTCTAACGGCGCACGCGTCTACCGGGACTGGTCCGCTGCGCATGCACACCCGCCAGCATGTGCGCGCATGCCTATCGCATCACATGCACTTTACAACGGTGAGTTTTCTTCGATTATATTTACTTCTTTTTCAAATAACTTAAGTTATTCTTCATCCGGATGGCTTGTCTCCTCGAAAGTATCTCTCCTAGTGAGGTGATTTATTCAGTTTAAATGATAAGAAAATATGTATACTATATTTATTATTTCCTGTTCATTACATTTCGCGTAGATTCTGTAGGGTTTATAGTGTGCATATTTCCATATAACCTTCGTATAAATTTAGTATTAGATTTAGTCGTAACTTTTATATATAACCGTTCACACATTCACCATTTCCTACCGTGACCGACACACCGGCACACCGACGCCAAATTAAAACAATAACATTAAAAAATATATGTCTCCCTCTTTGGCCCTAAAGGCCATATTCACCAACAACAGATAGATCTGGATACTAATACAAAGTCTTTTAAACTTATAATTTATCTCATACATCTGTTAATTGTTGGTGACTTTTCACACAATCAAAAACAAACTTCATTATACTACAGTTTTATAAAATTTATTTCCTATAACACAACCTTAGAAAGTTAACCACCAGTTATTCTATATGGGTAATCAAATTCACGTCTTGCCCGTCCGCGATGCATTCAGATCTAGAACGCAGACCCCATATTCGTTAGCTGTGCCTACCTACCCACCCAGTTATTGTGTTGCATTGTTGTGATGGCTACTAAATAGGTAGGTAACTATAGTTTTAGAAAATAATCAATGTGCCTAGCCATTTTTCAAATACATTGAGGTCGGCTTCCAGTCAAACTGGATGCAGCTAAATACCAGTATTTTACATGGAGCTACTACCTATGTGACCTCCACAACCCAGTTACTGGGTAAAACGATAGCTCGTGATATGACTGGTTGTCAGACTTTCAGACCTCTGACTACACGTAACGGCTATCATAGATCTTAATTTGACAACTGGGACCGACGGTTTAACGTGCTCTCCGAGGTACGGAGGAGTCTCGGTATGAAATTTTGGTCACCCATTAACAGACCAACCGTGGCAAGCGCAGCCAACCCTGGATCGATCGATCTGTGCGGCTATTACTTAGCCACGAGCTCCTATAGTTATATAAATTTTAAACAAAAAATAAAAACCGCCTTCCAAAATCTACTACCTACACTAAAAAGTTTAAAATAATATCAAAATTTGCTTATAATAAAATAATTTTAAAATAACAATATATAATAATAATCTGTTAATTTTGGAGTCGGTGCCTGTACTGGGAGAGGGTTATTGTTTTCCTCTTGTTAGTCACTTATGTTCGTTGTGCTGTGGTTATGTTACCGGCGTTTGTATCTGGTTGTAAACCCCACATACATCAGGCACCGACTCCAAAATTAACAGATTATTATTATATATTGTTATTTTAAAATTATTTTATTATAAGCAAATTTTGATATTATTTTAAACTTTTTAGTGTAGGTAGTAGATTTTGGAAGGCGGTTTTTATTTTTTGTTTAAAATTTATTTATTTTAGTCTTTTTAGTTTTAAGTATAATATATATATATTGTATAGGTCAATTATATAAGTTTGTATACTTCATAAATAAGTTAATTTAGTAATTTAATAATATGGGTAGGCCTTCGAAAGCCGCTAGGACTTAATAACTGCATCGGTGAAATGTTTGTGTACAACAGTGGACACTTCTGCCTACCCCATCGGGCAATACAGGCATGATGCTATGTATGTATTGAGTGGCATGAACTATACATGAACATGCGATTACAGCAATTGCGAGTGATTTGCTGTGATTTATTGAAGAATTCCATCGTCTAACTTCGAAGATCTTCATCAGATCTTCACTAAATTGAAATGGGACCACCTCTGGGGACTACTCTTTCAAACAATTATATCGACGGACATACATACAAAACAAGGTAGCTACTGTAAAACGTTGAGGAGTTCCCTTGACTGTCCTTCGTCTTCATCATCAGACCCCTAATGACAGTCACAACCTATCTAGGTGTAAAGTTCTCATCAATACAAAATAATCAAGCCCAAACACCAGGTAATTGCTGTAAATCGTTAAAGAGTTCCCTAGATCGTCTTTCGGCTCCATCATCAGATCGACTCCAGACCTTCATTAAATAGTAGTGCTTTAAAATACTTAATGAAAAAATTAACAAATGCACTAGTCGCCCCTACGATTTTCGAAGGTTTCCCTCGATTTCTCGGGGATCCATCATCAGATCCTGGTTTCCTTACCATGGTACCACCGTTGGGATATCTTCTTTCCAACAAAAAAATAATTATCAAAATCGGTTCATAAACGACGAAGTTATCCCCGAACACACATAAAAAAAAAAAAAAAAAAAAAAAAAAAATATACGGTCGAATTGAGAAACCTCCTCCTTTTTTGGAAGTCGGTTAAAAAATAGTATATAGTTTTAGAAAATTAAGTGAATTATTTAATTTTTATCTTAAAATTCCGGTTTGTCATTTAGAATTCTGTGTACATACAATTTTATTGTATATATGTCTATGAACATAGAGTTCTTTCTGTTAAACTCTTTAAGCACCTCTAAAACCGCGCTAAACTGTACTTCAATTAAAAGATTTGCTCGAATATAGTATTTTTACAGGCTTATGTAAAAAATATGTATTAACTCATTTCAGAATTTTTATATTTAACTACATTTCTATCAGTATAACCCTTTACATACACGCAGCTCACTTAAACGTGATTCTATACAGCTTAAACATACTTCACAAATACCTATGGCTTAAATATGTAAATAATAGAACTATACATTATTACCGCATAGTACCTAGTATACAAAGTAACGTTTACTATGTAGTAACTTGCGACAGAAACACAGTTATCAATAATTTGTAAGTAAGTCGGTGGGTCAGGGCTTCGGTAATCGGAAGTTACATTAGTACCGACGCGCGTGGTGGAAGGTGCGGTTCACTAATCCGACAGCTGCTGTGATGTGTGTTATAGGTACATACCCTACTTTAATTCAGAAGTTATGCTGCTTCGTGAGACTGTATTAGATTCCTTTTGCAATATGAAAATTATGTTTGACATATTGTAGATAATTTTGAACAGAACATATTCAACAGGAAAAACTGCCTTCATTTTCTTAATATTACCCGTAAACGTTCATTGTTAAATATAATACCGAAATAAGTTAATAACTACATATTTTTATATAAGCCTGTAAAAATGCCATATTCGAGCAAATCCATTATATAAAGTACAGTTTAGTGCAGTATAAAGACTGCCTCGTTGGTCTAGTGGACCCAAGCGCGAGTGCTGAGGATCAGGTCTTCCCTACTACTTAGGCCACTTCACGTTTTTCGTATATATATTTTGTCGTAATCACCATTTTAACCGCAGTTTTAAACGTGATAAGTGCTCGGGTATAACACTGCCTATTGTCCTTACAAAATATCCAAGGTACAAAGCAGTGTTCAAAAATGTATCCTGCAAACCTTGCAACATTGACAGCACCTAATATGGCACGATTCGGTAGTGGTTTTTGTTTGGTTAGGTGTGCTGTAGTGCGATCAGCTTTTGAACCATGCAATAAGAATTTATGTCTTTTAGATACATCACTTTTGGGAAGGGTTATTTGCTCAAAACAAAGCAAGAAGAACTACGTTTAAGAGGAAAGTCTTCTTTTACAGGTGGAGCTGAAGCAGAGGCTTTCAGTGGAAGTCCACGCTCAGATAACTACAGACTTGAGTTCGCGCGCGGACGCTCGTCTGCGTCACCGCGCACACCGCGCGCGCCTCGTCTCCTGTCTGCGACTCGCTCGCCCTCCACCAGCGGCTCTGAACTGTCACTGAGGCAGCCTATTAAGATCAGGTATGTTAGAGGTAGTATTGGTGTAGTTAAATTTGATGTAGAACAATAGTTTCCAGGTAGAGCATTAGTAGTAGGGAATGCTGAGAACAGATAGGAAGCCGAGATATACTTGACAGTAAAAATCAAACTCATCCACCGAGCTATGGAAAAACCTGCAGTCCTTAATTTGAGGTCAAAAGTATAGTGGGAGTGAGCTAATATCATAGAACGATCAAACTTAAACGGGATGCGTTTACGGTTGGCTGTGACTTTCTGACGTCATTGCGGGCCAATAATGGACAGAATATTACAAGATGTACACTAATGAAGAAAGATAAAACAGATACCTTTACAGACAGTTTCACGGCACGAAAGTGCGCCTCTTCTAATGTGCATTTGTATGCATAGAGATCCTTTGAATATGACATCTTCGTGTGCGTGTAAATACATAGACGTAGTTTTTTTTATGTAAAAGGTTTAGTTAAATACCTTAAAACCTTTTCTTATAAAATATAATATCTTATACCTTTAAACGAGCAATTCTTGTATATATATAATTTGAATCTCGGAAACGGCTCCAACGATTTTCATGACATATGCAGGGGGTTTCGAGGGCGATAAATCGATCTAGCTAGGTTTCATTTTTAGAAAACGTCGTTTTACCAAAAAATAAAACGAGCAAGGCTCGGTCATCCAGGTACTTAAGATATTTTACTAACATCAAATATCAAGGGACGTGCCTTGGTGTGTGGAAACCCAGCAGTAAGATAGATACAATAGGCAACACAAATATGTGTAGGCGCATACTTACAGATAGAGATTGTGATTATATTTCGATGATTTAGAATACCTTAAAGCATTGAATTTTTCCCTTTTTTCCAGCTATTTGTGCATGAAACATTTTTATAATGTACAAAGCATGCCAATAAAATAAAATGCTTTAGTTAAACTATGATTTAACTTCTAATTTAAACCTGCTTTTGGAATCGAATAAAAAAATTAAGACCTCGATTAGATAATGATGTTGTAATAATGTTGTTGTATGGTGTTTCCGAAGGTGGTGATGTGGGGAGTAGCGCTATTACCTAACACTAACCCTGCGCGCGCGCATACAAGGTGAGTGCTTGCCGTACGCTTGACATACCTCGAATATAGTTACTTTACTACTTACTTTTGAAACTTATTCAAATTTTTTCGTAATTACAACTATGTTCCAAGAAATTTGCATGAAAAAGATACTTAATTGTGAACATTATTTAATTGTAAAATTATTGCATGAAACCTTGTTTTTAAAAAAAAATGCAAAAAAGAAACATTTTTAATCATTATTTTGTCCATCCTTAAACTACCGTTAATCCCCCAGTTTTGTTTATCTGGTTTATAGAAAAATAAAGGCTTGAATGTAACCAATATGTTACTGGTTTAATAATTATGCTTTTTGTTACTCTAGAAGTAGATAGAAAATATTGAAGATTGCATGTTGTATGCCTTTGTAGACAAAAGGGTGAAGACCCATACATAACCTTTGTATGGCTTTGCCAAAAATAATCCTGCTAATTACAATTCTAACTTAACTTCATATTATATATTCAATATACATGAACCACTAATAAAAACAACAGATTTCTTACCCTTAAAAGCTGAAAGTATACCAACACCACGAAATCCGGACAATAAATTCAAATTTGGCAGATTTTCTATACAAACCCTGTTAATATTCGAATGGTATCTCCCAGTTTTCCGGCGTTGGTCAAATGTAACCCTAACATAAAAAGTCATAATATATGTACTTAACCCTTCCCTCGCGCCTGCAGTGAACCAACCATGGAGGAACCGGAGCCGGAGGAGCCCGCCATAGTGCCTATGCTGCGACCAGCTGGGCCTGCCCGCACCGCGCTTCTCACACATTGAAACACCGAGTGACACTCATTAAGTCATCGACACTCTTTGAGTTATACTCACTGGGTCACAGACACTCTTTCGATTATACTCACTGGGTCAGAATCGCTCACTGAATCATTCATTGGGTTATATACATATACTGGGTGATCAACACTCATTAACACTCACTAGGTCACCAACACTCACATATACGTCATTGACACTCATTGGATCAACGACAATCAGTCACCGACAATAACACTTGCTGGGCTACTCACATTGAGTCACCTACACTCACATTGAGTCATAGACACTCACAAAGTGACAATCTACGCGCTGAGACGTGTCAACTGCGCAGTAATTAAGAACTTATTCATAAGCTTGTATATGTTCAATTGTAATCTATGTAAACTGCTATTTATTTAACTTGAATTCTTATTAGGAGTTTGTTACCTGATATATTATTGGTTTGGCTTATGTAAAATGTCTATTAAAGATGGCCAATATAAGTGCCAATCCAAAAACTAACATACTTTAAGGTTAATAGTAAAAATACAGTTGAAGTCAAAGAAACTCTTTTATAAATTAGTTTTGGAAGTCATTATTGCCACAACGGCGAGCAAATGGCCGGTGTTCATTGGAAGCCGGAATGGGAGTGTGCTAGCAATCTGTAAGCGCGTCACGCGAACTCACTGCTGATATTTGGGTCGCGTATCGTGCTATTTTTATTTACCCTTTACTTCTGTCTTGACCTATGGGCGAGGTCAGACTGGCAAAAAAAGTTAGGCTGTAATTTTATTTGACCTGTCAGTCTGTTCTTTATCGGGTTATTTATTTCACTTCAGTTAAATTTTTTTTTTCGTTAATCTGTAATCAGTTGGTTCGGGTGACGTAATTACTTGATATTTTGACAAATATGTTTAAAACTATTTTTTGATTTTGCATGTTGAAATTTCACATTAATCACTACAAAATAGATATGAAACGTGTTATGAAAATGTGTTTTAAAATATACGTAATATTACGGTGCTCTAAGTATTATTATATTGTGAAGTTATTGACTCCGAAGAGTGCTTTAATTCGCGTCTGTTATGTACTTAAGCTATGTTTAACATTTTATTGTATTTAATCGAGCTTAGTTATACTTGTCAAGCTGTTTTCACAGGAAGGATGTACCTACTTACTTTTTAAAAACAATTTATTAATTTTATTTATCAAACTATGATCACCACAGTTGAGAAAAATGGCGAATAAAGATTATTTACTTCAACGTTTAGGGCATTCGTACTAAATATATATTGTTTGTTATGTTATTCTTGTGAAAACAGCTCTATCTATAAGTACTTAATATTAATTCCAATAGTTATGGTCTTCCATTGTAAGCTAAATACTGAAGCTTTAACATAGACTTAACTTTAGGCTATAGTGGTGCTATTTGTCAATGTTGAACCGACGTTACAATGTCAATGATAGTGGTTACAGTTTGACGTCAGGTGCTGAGATTTACCGATTTTACTTATCTATACAATTATAATACTGGTTTTATTGAAATTGGTATATTATGCGAGTTCTTTTCCAACAATCTCTGATCTATATAAATCTCTCCTATATAAAACAAGCCACTTTTCGGGGTCTGCTTGTTCACTAACGTCTTCTAAAGGGCTCAACAGATATTTTGCGGTTTTCCCTATCATTTAAAGGATTTATTGAGCATCAGCCATGTGTAGCCGGCGTCAAAATTTTGCATTTTTCAATTATTAGGTACAAATAATATTTCTTGCATCTCTATTAAGTCTTGCATAGCTTTCCATAAAGTTACGATACATCAACGACGTAATCCAATTCCGAATCTAATTCCGACACACGTCACGACCTGAACATCTTCATTGTGTCTCCCAATTGGTACTTCCCCCTACATAACCTTTATAACCGCAACCTTAGGGTCTATCAATCATTCCCTGTACAGTTGTGGGTACAACGGACCGAGGTGCGGCGTGACCGGGTTAGCCGCGAACACTAATGAATGACGCTGATCGATTGACGCAACATTTTATGACGTGAAAACAATATTCAGCGGGTAGAGTAATGTTTTTTTTTATACAACCCTATTACTACATTCTGGCGAGAAAGTTTGGTATATAAGTAGGTTGTAGTGACTTAATATTTTTGACTAACCTCTATTAATTTGACGCGGATTTGTTAAGGTTATATAGCGGTCATATATTTTGTGAAAATGTTAATTTGACTATTTAGCCATATTATAAATACACAGGTATATGAAATAAATTTTAAATATTTAGAAATATTTAGAAGTATTTCGTTACGGTGGGATGAAAATAATAATAAATGGAAGATGAAAAGGACTTAAAATAAAGTTAAAAGAAGATAAAAAATCATAAAACTGTAAAAAAATATATAGACTCACATCGCACCTGTTAACTTTATATATATACATAAAGTAAATATATAAATTTAAGTAATATGATAAATATGAATATAATATACATCAGAAGGTATTTTACACGTAAGATTAAAAATATTAAACGGCTCAATTGTATATAACTTAATTAATAAGCATCATTAATATTATATTCGTATTAATTTTGTGTAATCTGTTATCAAAACATACAATAAGACTGCAATTAATATTCATATTAACCATATTTACAATGTTAAAATTCCAAAATAATATATTTTTTAACAAAATAACCGGTCATTATTGAGATAACCGGGCAATGCAAACAATATTCACTAAAAGCTATAGAGAAGTTTTTTTTTTCGATATCAATGTTAGACTTAATCTTGTAACATTAGTATATAACATAGATTACTTTGTATATAACGTAAGGTAAAGGTCGGTGCATGTAAATAATGTAGAGTGTTAAACGTTTATTCTAAAGATAATAAAGATTTGTATAACGATTGATAATTGCCGTATTTTTTTTCTTATTATAATATCCCATTTATTGAACACAGGATCAATCATATCGATACAGAAAACGATATTTCCCGTATACTACATGGTGAATGAGTAATATATCTGGAATAAGCAAAAAATAATAATAAAATAATGATAGTACCTACACTAATTAGGAACTTACTATGAAATCGATACCACACACAACAAAAACAATAACCGCGGGACAAAAACAAGCTATTAAAAACGAGATATCTGTACTGTGTAAAATAACCGTTTCTAGTACGAACGTACAGTCAGAGCCAGAAGTCGATTAACACCCATCGAAACTGCACTGACTGTAGTGCTGGTTATTGTAAATAATTTCTTGCATTTTCTATATTTACTTATTTAATGACAAGATTTGTTTGATTGTTATATATTTAGATGTTTGAGTATATTTGAGTGAGACAAATAGTTTCAGAGCTAAATACTTTAACAGTTTGGAATTGTTCAGTGACTTTTGTCGCTGACCGTACTAAGGTAGTCTTTTCATGCAACCATTAATTTTAACAATATAGTCCCAGAGTGTTTTACAACGACTTCGAAATGTCACTGTTTTAAATATCAACGTAACATTTAGGGGTACGTGACTTTAACACCTAGACATTACGGCAACTAAGGATAATACCCGGCTAAAGTATTGAAAAGTGAATACTATAACAATGCAACTTAAAAAAACTTAGAAGTCGTCATAATAAGTTTTATTTTATTTTAAAACAAGTAAGTTTTGAATCTACGTTAATAAAAAGTACCACACGTCACCTAGGTATAACCATAACGAATTTAGATAAATGAAAACATTTTATTGTCCGTCTCAGTGGTCTAGTGGTCGCAAACGGTGCTGCTGGGTGTGGTTTTTTTTTTTAGATTGGAAAATCCTTCCTGGGCGCTGTGCCGGACTCAGTGTTCACAGCTTGAAGCAAGACAACTATCGTACCAGTAATGTAGAATTATCGTACATGGAGCAAAATAAATCGTATTTAATGTGATATCAATATTTTTACGTATGCTAAATTTAATTAAATGGAGCAAAATTAAGTAGCTGCGGGTGTACCTCAGGGTGGCGTCTTATCTCCTCTTCTTTTCTCTGTTTTTATCAATGCCATCACTAAAATTTTAGCTTCACACTATCATCTCTATGCAGACGACTTGCAGCTTTATCGTCATTTTAAAATTGAGGAGGTTTCTGAAGCTGTTGCTGCCATCAATAATGATCTTCATAATATCAGTGATTGGGCTAAAACTTTCGGCCTTTTGGTTAATCCGACAAAATCACAAGCTCTCATTATTGGTGGCAGGTACTTCTTTAACCTCTTGGATCACCAGTCTCTCCCGCCAGTTGTGTATGATTCTGTCTGTATACCATACTCCAAAAGCGCAAAAAAACTGGGAGTCATCATAGATAGCAATTTATCTTGGAATGTTCACGTTGCAGAAGTACCTAAGCAGGAAAGTCTATTGCTCCTTTCACTCTCTCAAACGTCTTCAGAAGTTCCTGCCAATTCAAACTAAAATAACTCTTGCCCAATCTCTTCTTCTTCCACTTTTGGATTATGCTGATGTTTGTTTTCTTGACGCAACAGAAGAGCTCGTCAATAAACTCGAACGTCTGCAGAATTTAAGCATCCGCTTCATATTTGGCCTTCGGAAATTCGACCATATGGCAGATTTCCGGACGCGACTGAAGTGGCTGCCTTTCGGCAGCGTCGAGATGCTCACATTATTTCTTTTCTGTTTTCTGTTCTTCACAACCCTAATTCCCCAAAATATCTTAAGGAACGCTTTGAGTATCTTATCCCCTGGGGGAAACCTTTGTCACTATTATAATTTCTATTATGTATCGTGTGTACAATAAAGAATATATACTTTTCAAAATAATCACTATAATTAATTAATATATAGCAGAATGAAAATATTCGTACCATTGGCGTACGATAATAATGATATCGTACATCGTCAGTAGGCATGAAATTATCGTATGGGTAAGATAATTATCGTACGGTTGCTAAGACTGGCGGAATGCTACCGACTAAAAACCACACGGTCCTACTCCAACCTTTACCGAGGTCCCGGGTTCGTTGCAGCAATCACCGCGACCCCGGCAGGTTATGGTCCGTTGAAAATATTTCAACGGACACTCCGGGAGAGAATGGAGGTCCTAGATTTCATTCCCGGGCGGAGGAAGGGGTAAATTTGATTGGGTTTTTCTGTGAGGAAATTCTCTGTTGCGTCCTGGGGTTTGGAATTATGCCTGGTAAATGGCAATAGACTCACCACCTATTACGTGGGACTTAATAACAGCATTGGTGATATGTGGGTGTATACTATGTACAATTCTACCAACTTCTTCGGTCAATAAGGCGTGATGCCAATGAAAATTTCTAAGCTAAGGCCTCACATTCAACAGCCGACCTTCAGACTACTGATCACAATAGGTAGCCAGTAATTATTCCATAAGGCTAGTGTGTTTTTAGCAAATCATAGTACACTACATATATTCGTGGTAATATAATCTGATCTTATTACCTGACTCCACGCGATAACTCTTCCCTACCCCATCAGCTTCGGAAGTAATAAACATGAAATATATATGACATGTGGAAACATTTTCAAAGTAGGCAATTACCGGTCAACGCTCTCCAGTAGCCTCTGAAAAATAAAATAAAAACAAAAGAAAAATACTACTATTAAAACTTTTGAAGCATACATTACTGTCTTTGTTTATATTGGAGCTGTGGTTAGCAAAGTAACCCGTCATTGGACACCATACAGTCGTACGCAGTGATACAACTTAATCTTAGGGTTCATACATTGCAGTATTTCTTCAAGAAAGAGTTGTGTTTTGCGATGAAGAGTGTCAGTGGATGCCGTACACGGTGAAATTAACGAAGGGGAAAGGTAGGCATGCGCAAAGGTTTCAAAAGTAAAGCTCGGTGAAAAGTTTTCAGTTTGAGCCCGAGCTTTCAGTGAAGTGTACACATATTAACTAAAAAATGTGTATTAATTTCAAATTGAACAACGCATAAAATATTTATTTAATCTATAACACTTAAACTATAAAAAATAATTAATTAATTGTTATTAGTAACAAAATTATACAAGTACCTATATTACGCAGCAATTAAAAATACAACAGAGGGCCGAAAGTGTAATTAACTAAATGGACTGCTGTATTTAATTACAAAACCAATTACTATTGTGGTAAACAAATTGATTGACCTAACAACTACAAACATAAATAGGTACTAACATCAATAACAAAACAGTCTGACTAAAAACGATTGTATACCAAGTGAATTTTAATAACAAACATATTGAATAAGTAACTGAAAGTCGCTATAACAATTTTCTCAAAACAAATTCTAAAGAAGTACACGCACTATCCTTTACCGTGGCATTTGAGGACGTCCCGCTCGGTTCCGGCGGCGCGGCCGTCCCAAGACTCACCCGGACGACATCGCGACAGTGTCTCGCCTGCGAATACAAATCCAAGCTGCTGCCGGACATCCCCGAGCCGGTGTCGGCTCCTCCGGTGCTGATACCGACACCCGTCCCGGTAGAACAGCCGGACTTCGGCCGTGTGAGCGGCCGCCGGACCGTGATGACGGCGAAACCGGAGGGCGTGCACGAAGCCCTAGAGGATAGGGACCCTAACAGTCTGAACCAACATGTGCAGGTTTGTGTAAAGAAGGTTTGAAATAACCTTGAGACTATCAACATCTGACGTCATGAATTTTTCAGAATGTGACAGTATTTTTAGGTATTGATATTGATGTAGGACCTGACTCAAGGTCATGTTCATACGTTTGGAATAATAACCGAATAATAACAATTCGTACCTGTAATTCTGAAGGTATTCTATAATTTACATAACAAATCAAGTTTGAACTCCTCTTTGCCGCGTTGGTCTAGTGGTCCCAAGCGCGACTGCTGAGCTGAGGTCTTGGGTTCAATTCCCAGTCGGGCAAACTGTTATTGGGTTTTTCTATTAGGAAATTCTCAGTATCAGCCCGGGGTTTACAATTGTACCTGGTAGATGGCAATAGGCTCACCACCTATAACAGGGGACTTAATAACAGCATTGTTGCGGTAGCTCAGTTGGTGGAGTGATGACACGGAATATCAAGGATCGGGGATTCGGGCCCCGTTCGTGTCTATTATGTTTCAATGTTTCTTTGAAAAATAGTAATAAATATACATGGCCTTATCGTGTATAAAAAATATAAATATATATATGATTTTAAAATAGTAGTTTGGTATTCATTAATACAAGCAAAATAACAGTCAACTCCTAAAATAGACTCATACTTCACAACCGGAAACTCATTTACATTTCAACCACTTAACTGAGGGTTGTTAAAATTCTATGGCGTGGATATAATAAGGGATGGAGAAACTAAAAAATATGTTATTTATTCTGATGTTATTTATAGAATTAATGGGTGCTTTGAAGGTTAGTAATGTCGTGGTGGACAAGAGTGAGGTCTCGAACTCGATTCCGGGGTTGTTTTTCTACAAGAAAACGCCCCGAAAACGCCCAATTTTTAAATTCTGCCCGGTTGATAGCAAATGGCTTACCACCTTCTAAAAGCGTCTTAACAACGTAGGTGTAGACCCGCTCAAACCCTCGGTGAATACAAGAGTAATGCTATATTAAGTATGTGGTGATGGTTACGGACCGGCTTCTTACGCAACCGGTTATTGGTTCAATCCTGACATTACTAAAGTTACTTTTTTAATGTCATAAGTACTTCCTTAGATAATATGTACAAGAAATTATAACAAACAATTTGTGATGAAAAACATCGTTAGAACCTTTAATAGTCTGAAATTGTTAACTATTAAAGTTATTAATTCTCATGCCTTCTGTAGGTATATAGAGTAAAGGTAGATAGATATCTATGTATACAGACTAGAGAGATAGATAACCATCGAGAGTGTGATGGTTAACTTTCTATCTAGAGGACAAAGACCTCCCCCTCCATCTCCACACACTCCTGTTGCTTACTAATGAGAACCAGTCCATTCTGTAGGAGTCCTGAGCAGTTACTGGATGGTTATTTTATTTTAAAGTGGTGGTTGTAATGTAATAAAAAGACCTTGTACCTTACAACTTATGCTAATTCTTCCCTCGAGTTATGTAGTGACGTCATTATACAAATAGAATGCATATGTGTTTGTAGTTCACGTTATCTCTTGGCCCATATGTAGGACAACATATAATTTATTGATACACATAGATGTGGCTGTTGTATTTAATACGTAGAAAGGCTTTCAAATGCCATGTTGTAATTATTATTATGCTACCCACTACGGTAGCATAATTTCAAAATGGCCATGTCAACCTACTACCAACCTTAGGTACTCGTATGACGATAAAACAAATATCATAATCAGTCCAAAGGAGATATATCCTAGTGGTATGACCAGACTGGTAAGTCGCAGGTTCAAACCCAAGACAAGCACCATTATTTGAAATATCAAACTTCAACCTTCTAATTCATGCATTGTGGTCATGAAATTATGTATTGTGGTTATGGAATAAGCT